>CP012809.1:917500-2248784 GCA_001936135.1 Saccharomycopsis fibuligera x Saccharomycopsis cf. fibuligera | reverse complement strand
AAATCGGATTTGAAGGCTTTGACAAACTTTCATTTTGAAGAAAAAGTTGTTACACAGAAAGTTTTGCAAATTCCAAACGCAAGGTTCAATTATAAGCACAATAACAAAGTTTTGCAAACTTGTTCTCACAATCTTATCACCAGTCATAACAATTTGAATGAAAAGAATAGTAAATTTGAATACGGCGAAAACAAGTTTTTAGATTCATTAGTCATGTCACTTGAAGGTTATGCTCCGTTTACTGTTCATTTGGAAGTCTATAACGAGAATTTTAACAAATTTCATACTATAATCCTTGAAGAACTCCAAGGCTCTAAAGTTCATTTGAATAAAGAAATTGTGCAGTACTTATCGCTCGGGAATCATTTCATAACCATCAAAAAGGTGATTGATGGTAAAGGTTGTATTAAGGATGACTTCCCACAACAATCAAAGGAGCTTAACTCTATTTCTTCCAAGAATGCCAATGTACTATTGGACAATCAAATTATGATTTCAATTACTGATGTGCCAAAAATTAGCAAAGTGACAAGTGCTAGCGATTATTGTATTGGTGAGTACGTTAACTATAAACTCCATGGCAGTGGACCATTTGAGGTGAAATATTTGTTTAACGGACATAAAAAGAGCGCAAAGGTCAAAGACTTGGTTGAGTTTAAGAGATTGCTTGTGGAGCCTGGTGTATTAGAAATTGTGTCTATTTCAGATTCATTCAATTGCCATGTTGAAGTCAGCGAACAACAAAAGAAGGATCTTAGTGTCAATATCCACGACAAGCCATCGGTGGAAATCCTCAATGCTGATGATGAAAATATTCAAGAAGGTGATGAAGTTGAAATTGTCTTTAAGTTTAAAGGTACAGCACCATTTAGTATGATCTACAGAAGAATCTTCAACAATTTGAAAGATTTCGAAATATACCACGTTAACAACATCGAAGAGAACGAGTACAGAATAAAAACAAGCTTACAAGGCTCCTACGATGCTATAGAGTTGAAGGACGCTCATTGTGAAGTTAGAAGAAACGTTTGATAATGTTTGTTGTTGGCTGACTATTTAGTTACATATTTAATGTCGTTTTCCCTTCATGACCTTTTTTATTTTATTACTTTTCTTTCTTTTCTTTTACTACTTTTTTTTACTTTATATTCTTTATCTCTTTAATATCATTGCCATTAATCTTCTAGCCGCATTATTTTTTGATTTCTCATACGTTTTCGCTGTACAATGATCAAGGTTGTTATTCCATGACGACCAACTGCCTGTCCGCTACTTATAAGTGAAGCAGTTATTGATCCTAGCGGACGGTATACTTTTATCACGTGATGCGCATACGAAAACTAATTTTTTCCTGTTTGCAAGAGAATCGCGATTTTAGTTTTGTTGTTTGTTGTTTGTCTTATAAGCATTTAGCATTTTGCTTTTTTACCTCTGGATAAATCCTACGTACGTTTTGAAGCTAGATACAGCACAGACATATCATATCGGCAAGAGGAACGCTGGCTGAAAAAAAAAAAAAACAGAGCAAAACGATAATACGGAAAGATAACATAAACAGTGCACTGCCTTTACAAAAGACCACAGGATAAACAGACACTCGCCACATACCACAAAATTCTTCGCGGATACACGCAATACAACATTGTCAATTAATACAGATTAAAAAAAAAAATACACTTGTTGCGACGCGCTTGCAATCAAAACATTAAAAAGCTTAAAGTTTTATCAATAGATATACTTTTTTACAGCCATCATGGCGTCATCGAGAAGCGCGGATTCACTCTTCAATGAATCCATCCAACAAATATACACCGTATTGAAACAGTACGTATATTCTTTTTGTATGCTTTTTTGTTCAAGTTTGGAGCTATTGCAATTTCCCAAATACATCAAATTCTTATACTAATGCTTATTTTTAGCGGTGACGAATCGGCTTATGTGTTGACTAACAAGTTTCAACTGAATTTTTTCGAGGAAGATCCTAACAGGATAACGCCGCTGTACTTTGATTTTCTAGAACAGCAAGAGGAAAATAAGAAGCAGCAGCAGCAGCAGCAGAACAATGCTAATAAACAAGAAAATCTGGAGGAAACCTCTGAAAAGGAAACCCAGGAAGAGACTAGTCAAGGAGAAAAACAAGAGCAGGTGGAAGGCCAAAATAATGGTGATAAAGGGGCTAAAGAAGAAAGCAATAAGGCAAAGGAAAATAAACACCACAACCAAGAGGACTCTGCTGCTGAAGTATTTACTTCAATTGATGAAAGATTTGGGCAGGGGTATTATACCAGCATTTATAAACTATACCATGATGTGAAATTGTCTTCGACGATATTGATTTCTAATAGCAAGCTAGGAACTAGTGAATATTTGCTGGTTGACAATTTTTATAAGTTTGCTACCGAATTCATTCTTCAGGAATCTAACAGATTACATTTAAGCCTTCAAGAATTTCAAAAAATTGCTCTCAAGGAGGAATCCGAGGCTTCTGTGTCCGATTTTTCTGAGAGTTTGTCCAACGATTTCAATAAAATCTCTACTAGCTTTAAGTTTGCTAATAACGAGTCATTGTTCATTTTGACCGGTCAGAACAACAGCTTACCTTTATTCAGCTCTTTGGCCAAGAAATCCGAATTGGACATCAACGAAATTCAAATACCTCAGCCGTTCAACACCATGAAAGTTTTGCCGCAACCAGTTTCCACTCCAGCTGCCAGTTTAGCATTTGTTTCACCAAATCCAGCCAAAATACCTGCACCAACGCTTCCTCCAACTGAAATAACCCGTCAGATTTTTCATCCTAATTGGTTCTCTTTACCAAGTATTCCTTGGCTCGATACAAGATTCAGTAATAGTTTCATCCCATTGATTGACGAAACCATAAGTGTTATAAATACCAAAAATAAGGGGAAAATATACTTTGAGCAAATTGGGTTGCAAAAGTTGGTCAAGTTGAGAGAAGCGCATTATGAACAATTGAAAAAGGAGGCGAAAAAGGGACTGGAAAAAGAGGATGGTCATTCAACTGATAAAACGGAAGAAGGCGAGGATGTAAGCCAGGCTTCACCTCCAGCCAATGGTCATTTTGAGGCTGCCAATGGCACTATGATGGCCGAAAATACTACCACTACTGTTGCTGCTGCTGTTGCTGATCCGACAGCAACAACCGCTACCACCACCAGTACTAATGCTGATGCTGCGAAGAACGCTATTGATACTATTGATGCTACTGATGCTAACGGCGACACTAAGTTGAATGACGATGGCGACAAGAAAGAGCCTGAGCAAAAAATCGGGACCCTTGACATAAACGTAAAAAACTTATTTGAATGGAAGCCAGAGAACAAGTTTGAAGATGACGAGATAGAAGCTTTCAAAAATGGCCAAGAACAAAAATACATAAATAAACTTTTAATAGACTTGAATAAGTTACGGGCAGAAAGGTACGTTACTAAGCAAGCTAATCAATCAAGAATCACTAAACCATCCACAAAAGAAAAAAAATTATATTACAAGGTGAAAAGACTATTGGAAAACATTGTTTATAATTTGAAGCCTAGCGATTTGGTGGATAATAGAGAAGAATTACCTGAAGATGACGGATCCGATAAAGGATTGAGGTTTTCACAGAATATTCCTGCGTTGGGTATGAATTATGCTGGGACTTTGCAAGCACCATTACCGGTGCAATATAACAATGGTAGAACTACACAGAGGGTGGCTGGACAACCACACAGAACATACAAGAAGAGAAAGTAAACTTTTTTTTTATAAAGAATACTTGTGTCAAAGGTTTCAAGCTACGTTCTCAATCATTCTGTTGTATTTTTTTTTTTAGTTCCCATGTTTTGTTTGTTTTGTTTTGTATCCTTACTAATTGTATAAACTGTAATATAACTGACTTTTCAACACTTTACTCAACTAAATTGGTAATCATTTGATAATAATGCCTTTATCACATACGTGCGATTTAATTAATAATACAATTTTGTGCGCAGCACCGGCTATACAAAGACCAAAAAAGAAAACGAGATGAAAATGCACATAAAAAAAAAACAAAAATCTTAAACCCAATAAACCCAACCAGCCAGAGATAGAAGTAAAATTATAGTACTCGTAAGCAATAGAAGACAACAAAATCAAGCGACGATTTCGAGATCTTTTCTTCTAAGTTTCTCCTCTTTATCTTTGATTGCATTATAACTACTAACTCTCAAATCCATCAATGTATCTTTCTCAAAATCTCTCAATTCCAAATATGCGCCACAACCGGAAATTGGACAAGTTCTGTTACTTCGAAGATACTGCACAAGAGATGCTTTAGAAAACGTATGGCGGCATTTTTTAGAAATGATTGGATTCTGGTACTGTTGTCTTGCGATAGGGCAAACCAACTCAATCTTACCGCCTTCCACTTCAATTTCATCTTCGTCTTCATTCGCATTATTAGCGCTACCGGACAAGTGATTAGGTAGTGGGGCTTGTGGATGCTGTACCACAAATGCGTGTTGTTGGAGGGCAATGGCTTCTTTGTCTAACAACGCATCACCACTGCCGCCATGATAATTACTATGATTCGTCTTGCTTTGTTCTTCATTTAGCACGGAGTTGAAAAGATCACTAATGTTAGCTGGTGGATTTTGCTTTGTGTGAAAATACTGAAGCGTTTTATAAGATAGCTCAACCTCGTCGTTGGCTCTTGTTCTAATCATGCCTTTCACTTGTTGAGTAGCATTATTCAAATCCCGTAGCTTGACTTGCAACAGGGACAATTTATTCATTGCCAGCAAAGATTGCTCAAGGGTCGCTTTGCTTTCTGGGAGAGAGAGGTCTTTAGCTCCTGAAATGCTGTTAATCAAGTATGTATCTGTGGACTCGATGAGCTCTTTTTTGAGTCTCTTGATGAGCTCCGAATTGGTATCGTTTTGGAAACGCTCTATTTGGACTTTGGTGGTACGATCAATGGGGAGATAATTTGGAAGTTGAAAATTTTTCGTCATTTCGGTATATGCTTGAATCATTTCATCGAATTCTGCATCCATGTCATCTTCTACGCCCACCAGCTGTTCTTCTTGAAAATCTTCCTGTCCTGTGCTGTTATCATAGCCACTATTACTGACATCTTCTGCCATCTCTTCTTCATCCGAGTCTCTTATTCCTCTTGTACCGTATCCTTTTCTTGCCATTTTTGCAAATATTTCTAGCGGATTTAATATTCGATATATTTATGCAGATATACTAAGTGATAATGTGTGTGTGTGTATGTGTGTGTTGTACACTTTGCATCTTACGAAGCAAACGCTGAAATAAATTCTGGTGTTTTGTCAGTGATTCGAAAAGCAAAAAATAGAGAAAAAGACGCGTGCTCTGCAAGTATGTAATGCCCGCGATATTATGCCTCATCATGCATCATATTTAACATATGCCTAGAATTTTCAAATATAAATAATATAAAATAAAATAAAAACGCTTACATGAAACAAGAACGAATATTCATGTTATTTTGTTTATAAGTCAATTCAAAACTAACAGAGTAATTAATAGCACTAAGCCGTCCTTTTAGCATGTTAAAAATTAAGAAAAACAATTATGTACAAATATATCACGTAGTTTCTCCTTCCAAAGTTGTGATAAAATTTTAACTGACTTCCACAAAAGTCTTTCTCTGGCAATATATTCTCTGTTTCACATTGAGACAAATAAAATTTGGGGTGCCATAAATGGCAAAAATGACCTGCTATTCTTCCCCTCATTCTTCACGATTTGTGGAAATTAATCATGAAGCAAAACAGAATGTTGCAGAATACTCTTTTACTTTACAGATACAGAAGCAATATCTTCTAATGTCATCTCTCTAGTTTGTAAAACAGTGCTTGATTATTCAACAAAGTAAGGCACCTGGATTTATTTGTTTCTAATCTAATCAATGCCAAAAAAGTGAAGAGCATAGAATCATCTCCATCCGTCACTAAAAATCAAATTTAGTGACTACAATTTTTAATAACTGGTTCACTTTGCGAAGATAATGCTCTTCACGCTGCATATTGCCTTTCATTAAGGTATGAGATATTGGCCACGTGCCTTTGAAAGAAAAGACTATTGATCAGACAAACGGCTTATAGATTTTGTTTTCTGCCAAATTTTGTTTCAAACATATTCCATTCTATTTTTCAGCGATGCCATTTGGTACTCAACGGTTGCTGTCGCCATGTAAGGTCAAAGTATATCAAAATCAGGAAGGTGATCGAGAAAGTGACATCGAAAGACGAGAGTTTACTTACATTTAGTAGCACCTATTGCTGAAAATTGCAATAAAGTGTAGATAAAATTAGACTTAGTTCTTTTGTTTACGGTGCATACCATAGTCACGACTTCTCAGTCACCAGATGGGGATTGTTGCTCGCATGTTGAGAAAGATCATGAATAGTGGCACTGGAGGCGGCGTGCAGTTGTGATTGTAGCGCAAGTGTATGGATGCAAATAATAACTGGTGTCAGATTCAGCATGTCGACAGTTCTTGATTGTGTCTGGCGCACCGCAATAAAATCACCAATTGTGCCCCCACGCTGCATATTCGCATTCGCTTAAGCAGCCATTCTCGGAAATTGAGTCGAATTGTAATCAGCAGAAATTCAGCTCTCACTGAAGCCGTGTTCCCGAGGGCAGCTAACCTCCGAGGGGAAAAGGAAGGCTCCGGCAATAAGCGGCAACCTAGGCAGCACTGTACTGTACAGTGAGATAGTCATCGCAGTGCGGCGAAAACAAAAGAAAAAAAAAAAAAAAGTGCAAAACACGACATGCAGGGCTCCCGCTGAGCTCGAACGCCGCCAACAAAGTGGGGTACCCTTGTACGTACGATCTGCTGTACTATAAGTGTAGAAAACACAATAACCGCAGACAAACGCAGCTTCATGAACCAACAGCCGCTGCAGCTCCCATGGCCCGCTTTTCCTTCTGTTTCTGTTAATGTAGGTGCTCTTGGTGGATGGGTTTCTCTGGCTCAGGCCGTTGTTGTTGTTGTTGTTGTTGTTGTTGTTGTTGTTGATGATGGTGGCGGGAGCCTGCAGTTGCTGACAGCCACTCAAAAAAGTTAACACAAGAGCTCTCGGCGGCGAGGCACTCTTCTCTAGGCACACGACGTAAAGCAACGAAAGGAAAAACTTTGCTGTAACAGATGGCAGAACCTATTGGAACGCCAGATTTATCAATGTAGAGACCAAAGATAGAGATATTATATTACTGAAGTAGCGTGCATGACAGTAACATAATACAATATCTGCTACAATTTTTTAGATGCTCTTACGCTGGTGACTCGCACTAGCAGCTACGTTATCTTATATCTATGAGAAAAAAGTTGCCTATAATATAATTTAGATAACAGTTGAGCAATGGAAAGCCATACAAAACACAAAAGCTGCCAAGCACTGCATCACAGCGCTATCACAACCGCGCCGTCTTGCTCGGCAAGATAGAGCAAGTTCCAAATGGAGAATAGCGGTTGTTCACCAGTAGTGTGCGATAATATATTATTTCCACAAGAAAACTAATAACCAAGTTGAATAGACCTTACAATTTCTTGAATTGAGTTATCTCCTGCAAGTAAAATCAACTTTTGTTCTGCAAATAGAAAAAAAAAATTATTTTTTTTTCTCATCGAACTCAGATCCGCTTCTTTGGTTGCGAAAGCTGCGGCTTTGAACGGTAAATTCGAGCTGAGGACTTCGTTTCCCACCGGCATTGATGCAATGACCCTGACACCACCACTGCTATTATGAACTGAGGGGTGAATGGGGGTATTATAGCGGGTACTGCACATATAAGCGTGTATATGTTATATTATGCTTTTGGCGCAGCATTGTGTCCGTGCGCTCTGATGTTTTTTTTTGCGTAAAATGCAGCTAAATACCTCTTTTACTGCTAATAACCCACCAGCAGTGCAGCAGATAATGCAGTGCACATGCAATGTACTGCTCGCCAAGACCCAACATTGCGTCTAAACTTTTCCTCTCTTTATATAATTTTTTTTTCTAGTTGTTACACTTTTCTTTCAGTTGATGGGAACGTTGTCTTTACTGTCTGTCTTTCATGGAAACCACATCGATATAAATAGTTGCTCGTGCCCTCTCCTCGAATGATTGGATATGGTCAATTTTTTCCCTTTTTTAATTTTTTTTTTTTTTCTTTTTTCTTTTTTTTTTTTTTTCACTTTCCTCGATTGATCGTTTCTCAAATTTCATTGCCTGTGTTTTGTCTGGTTACCAGAAGAAATTCTTCTACTTCGCTTCACATTAATCGCCAATTTCTTTCGGGAGAATAATAATATAGTACCATATAATAAGAACAGAAATTCATTATCCCCGCAATGGCAACTGTCAATCCTCCATATGGTGTTGAGGAAATTAAACACGCCCCAATTTCAAACACCTCTGAAACCACCGACTTGGAGAAGAACCAATTCAATGAATACTCTGCAGATGTCAATGATATTCGTTGCGAAGATGGTCGTAGATTAAACAGAGACTTGAAGGCAAGACATGTTTCCATGATTGCCATTGGCGGATCTCTAGGTACTGGTCTTCTTATTGGTACCGGTTCTGCATTGACTGCTGCCGGTCCAGCTAGTGTCTTTATCTCTTACTCTGTCGTTGGTCTTGTTGTTTTTATTGTCATGAGCTCTTTGGGTGAAATGGCTACTTATATCCCTCTTCCTGATGGTTTCTCTGGTTATGCTTCTAGATTTTGCGACGAAGCTCTTGGTTTTGCCGTGGGTTACAGTTATCTTATCAAGTACTTGATTATTACTCCAAACCAGCTTACTGCTGCTGCGTTAGTTATTCAATACTGGGTAGATCGTGATAGAGTCAACCCAGGTGTTTGGATTACAGTGTTTTTGGTGGTTATTACGCTTATTAACTATTTTGGCGTTAAATTTTTCGGTGAATTTGAATTCTGGCTTTCTTCTTTCAAAGTGGTTACTGTCTTGGGTTTGATTATTTTGTTGTTTGTCTTAATGCTTGGTGGCGGTCCAGTTCACGATAGAACCGGTTTCAGATACTGGAACGATCCAGGCGCATTTGCTGAATATAAGAATATTGAAGGTTCCACAGGTAAATTTGTGGCTTTTGTTTCTGTGCTTGTCAATGCAGTGTTTGCTTACTTGGGTACTGAACTTGTGGGTGTGGTTGTTGGCGAAGCCAAAAATCCAAGAAGAAACGTTCCAAGAGCCATCAAACTTACTTTTTACCGTATTGTTATCTTCTACTGTGTTTCTGTGTTGTTGTTGGGCTGTTGCCTCGCATACAATGATGCCTCTTTGAAGGCCGCTGCAAAAATGAGCACATCTGCTGCTGCCTCTCCATTCGTTGTTGCCATTAAGAATGCTAAAATTAAGGCTTTACCTGATATTTTGAATGTTTGTATCTTGATGTTTGTGTTTTCTGCATGCAATTCTGATCTTTATATTGCTTCCAGAACTTTGTATGGTTTATCAATTAACGGTAAGGCTCCATTGATCTTTTCCAAAACCAACAAAGCCGGTGTACCATACTATTCTTTGATGTTTGGTTGTGCCTTCTGTTTGCTCGCATACATGAATGTTGCTTCCAGTTCCACTAAGGTTTTTGGCTATTTTGTCAATGTTGTTTCCATTTTTGGCTTGCTTACTTGGGTCTCTATCTTGGTGACCCATCTTTTCTTCATGAAAGCTTTGAAAGCACAAGGTATTGATCGTAAAAAGGATTTGGTTTATTATTCTCCATTCCAACCATACTCTGACTATGCTTCCTTGTTTTTGTGTTGTTTGATTTGTTTGATCAAGAACTTCACTGTCTTTATTGGTGACTTTGACTACAAAAACTTCATTACCGGCTACATTGGTATTCCAGTGTACTTGATTTGCCTCTTTGGTTACAAGATTATCATGAAGACCAAGACCGTTAAACCACATGAAGCCGATTTGTACTCTTACAAGGACGTGATTGACGCTGAAGAGATTGAGTGCAAGAGAGAAGAAGAAGAAGAAAGAGCATTGAGAGGTGACAAGAAGGACGTGAAATGGTTTTACGAAAAGTTCTTTGGCTGGATCTTTTGACTGAAGCTAATCTTTTTGATCTTGTTTTATGATTTCTCTTCTGTCTAGCATTTTTTTTTTAAAAAAAATTATTTTTTTTTGGTTTCATCATGTCATCCTTTGGTATTATATTATATCGCTGCCTTTTGTTTTATTTTGTTTTATTTTGCTTGCGCTGCTTTTTTCCGGTTGATTTTCTTTTTTCTTGTATCATTTTTATTGTTTTAGTTCTAGGTTTTAATTCATTATAATTTAATCATTATGCTTTCTTTACTACCCCCATCTGGTCGCTATAATCATTCTCTTCACTTGTAACACTCCGGTTATGCATGGATAATAACATGCGCATGCATCGTCCATTTTTTCTTTTCCAGTTTGGAACATTGTTTTTGTGTCTGTTTCAATGCAATAGAGCACAGACCAAACAACCGCACAATCCTACTATCCAGTAAGCGTCGTTCGGACGTTCGTGTTACTTATTCTTTGCCAAAAAGAAAAAAACAACTTGAGTTGAGGTCTTCATAATGAAACCGAGTTGTTTCAACACTACTTGCACATCTTTTCACTTTGTTAATAGCAGCTAGTGTTAGGAAAATGCAATTAACACTACAACAGAATAAGAAGCTACTCTTATTTCTAGCCCTCTTTCTGACAAACCAAACTTGGGCCGATATTGTTTTTGGTGATGCTAATGGAAATAGTGAAGCACAAGTTGCGGATCCAGCGAGTGTCAGTGGCAGTGTAGGTGTCGGCGCTAACACCAATACCAATGAAAATAATATAATTGACAATCCCAATAACCAGGTACAAATTGGAAATAGCCAAGAAAGTGTCAATTTGGAAGCTTTAGAAGACAATCTAAGATCTCAAAGTGGTGGTGCTGCTGAAGATGTTAGCAAAAAGACAGTCGAGGCTGGAGTTGGATTTGGAGTTGGAGTTGGAGTTGGGGACAGCGGTAAAGCCGATCATGTACCTCGACAACCCGGAGTAGCTAAAATGTATTTCAACGAGGTTATCCCTGATGGCCAGTATACAGAAAAAGAAAAAATGCAATTTGTGAATGATTTTATTGGCGAGTATTACCATGATTCACCACAAGAGGAAAACGGCCCTTATCAAGATGAAATTGTACCAGTCGAGGATCCAGAATCAAATGATGGACAATATAAGTCTCCAGAAAATGAAAGCACTCCAGAAGAGAATGAAGGTTTGAGTGAAGAAGGAAGCAACGTACCAAGTGAAACGGTAGACGGAGAACAAGAAACTTTAAAGGAAGAAGTCGTTGAAAGTGAACCACTAGAGACAGACGATTCAAGCTACTATTACTATGTTGATAGTGATAGTGAAAACGATATGGCTAAACCTTCGGAGACCTCTTTTGGAAGTAACTATGATAAGGACCTTGCTGCTGGCAACCTCATTATTGATAAATCTGGACAGGCTGTGCCTGTAGAAAGTCTCGATTGCGATCCTCAAAATCCAGATGACCTGATCGAGCCAGCCGGATATAATTACAGCCAAATTGAGGTAAATTTTATAAATGATACCGCTCTAGAAAAATCAGAAACTGTTTATGAAGCATCAAGCTATTATCCGCAACATTATATCCCTTCAAAAAGAGAAGATTCTGAAGATAAGCAGGCAGCACAAGATGAGCATTCAAGTAAAGATGGAGATCATGCTAATGAGAATAATTATGACGACGAAGATGTGAATAATACAGATAAAAAGGACGAAAGTATTGAAAACGAAAATCATGAGGAGAATAAAACTGAGAACAAGGAGGAAGAGCACAAGGTGAAGGAAGAGGACAAAGTAGAGGAAGAAAAGAAAGGTAAGGGGAAAGAAGCTCAAGCGGAACACGAAAAGCAGCACAGTTTTTTGCATAACGAGTTTGCAACCTATCAATCTGAAAACGGCCCTGCAAAGAAAAAACAGCGCACCAAGAAGGAAAAGGAAGAAGAAGCCAAAAAGGCGCTTAAAAGTGATAATCCAAAAAAGTCCAAGAAAACCAGTAAAAATAGTAATAAAAAGACGGCAGATGATAATAAGCAGCTCAAATCAGACATTAAGATTATCAATGGAATAAGCAAAAAACCTATAAACACTAACAGAAATTTGGCTGTTGAGAAAAAAATTAAACAAGAAGAAAAGAAATTGCAAAAAGAAAAAGCAATCCCAGATCAGTTGGTTCCATACGTATTGCGTGACGAGGATAATTTTGTTTCAGGGTTAAAGAATTTGAGCGAACAAAGTAGAGAAGAGTGGAAAAATTTTGTGTACTATGATAGCAAAGACGAATGTATAGATTGGGATGATTGGGAAGAACATGACACTTATGAGGGTGATTGTGACAAGTTAGATCAGATAAAAAAATACATTGCAGAGTTGTTCAAAAAATTGCATAAAGAGAAGAGAGAAGCTATTGCAGAGATAATTAACATTTTATGCCATATAAATGAAGGCAAACACCGCGGGATCAGGTTCTTAGTGGAATTGGTGGCAATTTTGGGAGAAGAAGCTTTCCTCGTTTTGAAGTCAATTCTTGTTCTTATACATAGGCTAATAGAAGCCGGTTTAGACGGGTTCAAACTAGTGCTTGATGCAATCATAGAACTAGAGTGCCATGTCTTGCAACAGTTTGAAGATGACTGCTTTTGCGATTGTGACTGTCCAAAAAAGAAGGGACGGATATTAAATCATGTCCAGATGTTGTTTTTCTGGCATCATTATCCTTCAACTACCTGGAAATCCGAGGAGATAGTTGCACATTTGAAAGAATTGTTTAAAATTGACGAGAATCCTAGTAACTGTTGGTGTGATTGCTTTTGTGATGATCGTAAAAATAACTTTTGGCAGGCTTATAGTATTCAAGATATTGACTTAGCTGAGAGTCCGTATATGGCTACCACTTTAGCCAATGCATTCTCAAACGCAAATAATACGGAAGCGGTGTCGATAGCAGCAAATCCACAAAGAACATTCAAAAAAATGAACAAAAGAAAGAGACAAAGAAAATCCCGCACAGGAAAAACCAAGAGGGATAGATTTTCTTCGGTTTCTCAGAAAACAGGGTCAGAGAAACAGCAGTATCTGTCACAGCACTATAATCATTCTACGTATTCTCAAAACGGATTTAACGATACTGCAAGATCGTCATTGAGTGAATGGCCATCATTGGGTAGCAAACTATTTGCAAGTGACACTTTCTGTGCGCTAACAGTTGCACTTTCTTGTCTTTTGAGTGTTGTTTCGTTTATTTAGTGTTTTATTTTTTGTTTATTTTAGTTTTGTTTTTTAAATGCAATATTAAATATCGTTTTTGAATAGCCTTTAAGCATGCTTATTGAGAAACCATAACCAAAAACTGTACACATCTTTATTATTTTATATTTAAACCACTATTGAAATTATTTTGATACTATACTAATGTCCATATATGTCAACTGCTTTAATCTACATTATTGAAAAAATATGACCTCCATGTAGTTTATTTCATTAGATAACCTATTGTATCATAATAATTTATTTTCCAGCTAGAACCTTTGAGAAAAAAAAGCAACAAAGTGGAGAAAAATTGAGGAATTAAAATAGAAAATACAGTTATAAACACCATCAAGTTATAGCGCACTTATAATTCTTTAATGCTGACACCTTCTTCCCACGATGAACAAACTACGCATACACAGATGCCTGAGTTCACGTTGAAACAAGCTAAAGACCCTACTGAAAAAAACCATATTTTTTTAAAATTTTATTTTACTTTTGGCCTTTGGTTACTACTTCTTACTTTAACTTTTCCATTCTCCACCGAGTTTAAGACGAGTAAAGTAACGCTTGTTTAGCACAGTTACTAAAATATCAAGTTTCTTATAAACTTCTAGACTAAAAAGCCGTTTTTTGCTTATTTTTTGACGGCATAAATCACCAAAGCATAATTACTAATGAGAAGGTTCATTTTCATTTTTGAATTTTCATTTTCAACTGTTGTAGTTTTGCTGGGCTGAAGAGCCTGATAACGTATGTTTGAGATTCAATGCATGTTAGGTTTTTCTTTCAGTATGTATGCAAGGATCACAAGGTTACGCATTAATGCGCTTTTTTTTTTTTTTTTTTTTTCATCTCCTCTTCATCTTGAATGTGTTTTCTAGGATTTGCAAAAAGATCCCGTAATTCTTTTTAAATTACACACAGTACAAACGACTTTGTTCCGCATATGACCTTATAGAGCCCTACGAAATGGATAAGATTGTGATTTTATATGGGACAGAGACGTTCAACTCTTACGAATATGCTGTTCTATTGGCAAATAAGCTAGAAAGCAACAATTACTCCGCGGCGGTATTTTCTATGGACAGCTTTGAGTTGAAAAAGCTACTTGAGATACGAGTATTAATTGTGATATCCTCAACGTTTGGCAACGGCGACAATCCAAAAAATACCAAAAAATTCTGGAGATTTCTTTTGCAAAAAAGATTGCCTGGTAATTTCCTTGACCATATTCAGTTCTCAACCTTTGGACTTGGTGATTCATCATATCCTAAATATAACCATTTCATCAAAAAAGTGCATGCTCGACTTCTCCAGTTGGGCGCCAAGGAGCTCAGTGTGCGAGGCGAAGGTGATGAGCAGAGCCCCGAAGGAGTTGAAGCATTTTACAAAGAATGGGAGGAACTGTTAGTCAAAGGTATAATTGATCAGTTTGGTGAGCGTCAAACGCAGCAAAAAGCTGGACCTGGTAGCGAGCTGCCTAATGATGCACTCAATGCACCACCATTACCACCAAAGTTTAGAGTGGAGGTCGAGACAAAGAAATTGAAAAGGAAGACCGATAATAATATCCAGGATATAGCTAATTCGCGGTTTAAGGGCAGTGGCAGCAATGGTGGTGGTGGTGGTGGTGGTGGTGGTGGTGGTGGTGGTGGTGGTGGTGCAGTGGCGATTGGCAAAGGAACACACAGTTTTAATGTGACTAATGGCAGTAGTACGAGTATAAACAGTGGCAGAAGCAATACTAGCAGTATGAGTACCGGGAATGGAAACGTCAAAGGAGTGGTTAGTGATGAAGAGATCAAATTGGGTGAGATTGTTAGCAACGATAGGCTCACTGCAGCAGATCATACACAGGACGTTAGACATGTCACTATTCGGGACGTTAATAGCGAGATTCAGTATAGACCTGGCGATATCGTCTCCTTATATCCTTCTAATCAGCCAGCTGATGTGGAGGAGTTGATTCAAAGTCAAGGGTGGGGTGATTTTGCTGACTACCGGATTAAAATCAATCAAAATACCAGTGAATATAATTTAGACATTGAAGGTGGACTAGTTAGTCCGTTGACTTTGAGATCATTAATTACTCACCATTTGGATATTATGGCCATTCCTAGAAGAAGTTTCTTTATGCAGATATACAAGTTTGCTAATGATGAAAGAGAGCGTGAAAAATTGAAGGAGTTTTCTGAAATTGAGTTTACTGAAGATTTGTACAACTATGCTAACCGACCTCGCAGATCAATTTTGGAAACAGTGACGGAGTTTTATAGCTTGAAAATACCAGTGGAATATGTTTTGGAGGTTTTCCCAATTTTGAGACCAAGAATGTTTTCTATTGCTTCAGCTCCAAACAGTGACAAAACACGTCGCGAATTTGATCTTTGCGTGGCAATTGTCAAGTACAGAACAATAATTAAGAGAATCAGAACAGGCGTGTGCACGAATTGGCTTAAAGATTTGAAGCCTGGTACCAAGTTAGTCTACTCGTTCAAAAGAAATGATGTTTACTCAAAGTTTCCACGAGATTCTAAGGTTCCGTTGGTACTTATTGGACCAGGCACTGGTATTGCTCCGATCAGGTCAATTATACAAGATAAAATTCCACATCATTATCCAATATACTTGTTCTCTGGAAACAGATATAGGGACAAAGATTTCCTTTATGGCGAATTTTTTGAAAAGCTTAAAGCTTCTAGAGAAATACATTTATTTCCTGCATTTTCAAGGGATGACACTTTGATAACCGGAACCAACAAGAAGGTCAAATATGTGCAAGATATGTTGTATTTCAATAAGGAGCTCATTTACGACTTGATTATTAACCAGCATGGGGTTATTTATCTTTGTGGTGCATCTGGAAGAATGCCGATTCAGACAAGAGTGACGATTCAGCAGATTATTGAGGAAGTGGGCGGTGTATCCAAACATGACGCTGCTGTGCAGTTAATGGACATTGAAAACAAGTATAGATATTTACAAGAAACGTGGTAATTTTAATTCTTTGCTTTATCACTCATTATATAGATCTCTTATGTATCTGATTCATGAATTTGAAGCATTATACTATATACTATAAACACCCAGATTCTTTGTGTTTTACACCTTAACAGAAAGTGTAATTTATAACGTTTAGCTTGAACCGTCTTATGTACTTTGTAGCATTCGGTAGAAAGCTTTAAGATTGCTTGGCTTTCTTATACATTAAGCTCTTTTTTTTTTTTTTTAAGGTAAAATGATTTCGTGAAGTAAAATAACCATGTACTTTTGTTTTGACTCAGAGGAGAGAAAGAAAAAATCTAGCTATTTTGAAAGAGACCTTTTTTCTTTTTGTTTATGTGATTACGCTTTGTCTCAGTTCTGAGAAGTCCAAAAAAAAAAAATAAGATCAATGTCGCTGGGTACATGATGCGAAATTGCAGCGTACCCGGCTTGTATGCGTAACTTTTTTTTTTTTTAAAAAAAAAGAGAAAGTGACGCGTTTGGAATGGAAAACTCAAGCCCATACAAACACCTACACTGATACCAATACAAATTAAATCAATCAGAAATTAAAAATAACTTTCTCACCAACTTTGATCTCATCACACATTTAGTAGGCTAACAAAAATATGTCTTTGTGGGTGGATAAATACAGACCAAGATCTTTGGATAATATTGACTATCATGAAGAAATCTCCCAACGATTGAAATCATTGGCATCTTCCGGAGACTTTCCTCACTTATTAGTGTATGGACCATCAGGGGCAGGCAAAAAGACAAGAATTCTTGCCACGCTTCACGAATTGTATGGTCCTGGAGTTGATAAAATGAAAATTGATGTGAGAACGTTCAAGACTCCAACAAAAAAGAAGCTTGAATTTAACATTGTTTCGAGTCCCTACCATATAGAGATTACTCCTTCAGATTTGGGAAATAATGACAGAATTATTATTCAGGACTTGTTGAAAGAAATTGGGCAAACCGAACAGATAGATTTTCAAACAGGGAAACATAGATTCAAGATTGTTATTGTTAATGAAGCTGATTCATTATCGAGAGACGCCCAGGCCGCTTTGAGAAGAACTATGGAGAAATATTCTAGCAATATTAGATTGATTTTAATCTCTAGTACAACTTCCAATATAATTCAGCCAATCCAGTCAAGAACTTTGCTAGTGAGAATTGCTTTGCCTACGGTGCAGGATATTGCTGAGGTATTAAGTGATATTGGTGAGAAGGAAAGTCTTCAGTTGCCATCTAACGAAAAGGACAAGATTGCCATTTTGAGTCGAATTGCTGAGCATGCAGACAGAAACTTACGTAAAGCTATACTATCATTTGAAGCATTAGCCATGACTAATGACATTATTACAACTTCCTCTAGTCTAGTTGAACTTGACTGGGAATCTGTGGTGAATAATTTAGCTAGAAACATAGTGAAGGATCGATCAGTGAGAAACTTATCACAGTCTAGAAGTGTGCTTTACGAGTTAATAAGTCATTGTATACCACCTAAGGTGATACTCAAAGGATTAACATTTAGTTTGTTAAATGATGGTCGTGTAAAAGATAGGACAAAATATGAAATAGTGGAGGCTAGTGCAATGTTTGATGAAAGATTGAGTTTGGGATCTAAAGATATATTTCATTTGGAAGGTTTTATTGCGAAGACAATGGTTATTTTGGAGACTACGAAATGAAGCCTATGAAAACTAGGAGTTTTTATAAGGAAAACAAATAATATATGTACAAGAGTTTTTCTCATTAATCTACATAGATAACCATAATTAATGACAAAAAGAAAAACAAATTAAAACCAAATAGATTCAACCAATCACTTAAAAACCTCTGTAAACTCTGTATTGTTCGCTTTTCGCTTTAAGTTCGTTAAGAGCCTCCTTCGATGGGTTCTTTGCCATTTGAGCAACAACATTCTTCTTTGCCGGCACTTTAGCAATAGCCTTCAAGCCAACTCTTGGTGCTTCACCCTTTTTAATGATTTCGTAAACTCCTGGTAATTTATCACCAGCTTTTCTAAAAACATCTCTGGCAACTTTTTCGTGCAAGTCTTCGCCAGCAATCTCGAACAACACTTTACCAGTTGGAACTCTAACAGCCCAGTGGTCAAATGCACCTTTACCTTTACCCATACGAGTTTCATTACCCTTTTCACACACAGCGATGGATGTCACCAATCTTTTCCAAAGCTGACCGCCCACACTTCTGATAACACGCATAATAGCATTGTCTGCTTCTTGTAGCTGTTTAGCAGTAAGTCTGACACCTTCAGATTTAAGTCTAAGTCCATAATCACCGAATCTGACGGTAGAACCTTTCATAGATCCTCCAGTACGCACTGGCACTCTTCCCTTATGTGCCTTCTTTACTTTTCTAAATCTTGGGGCATACTCGTGCGTGAAACGTTTGGTAGTCAAGCTGAAGCTAAATGGGGTAAGCTGCTGTTTGAGTCCCACAAGTCTGGAGGCCAAAAATGACATTGCGAGTTGGAGGTTGTATGTGCGTATGGATATTGACAATAGTGCTGATTGTAATTTTTGATCTTTGGCTATAAAGCTTTTCTTGATTTTTTCACATTGATTGCATTCGTAGATTTTTGCTGATTCTTTTTTCGTTAGCTATGGTGTGCGGGAGGATGTAAGGGTGAATGAGCACATGACTTTACTTTTCCGTGTATATCATTTTTCAGTATACCATTGGAGATGTGAATTTGTGGGAGTGTATGAATGAGATGAAAGAGCTGCCAGAATTAAAGAGTTGCCAGACTCAGAGAAACCAGCAGCCGATAAATCATGAATGGTATCAAGTCCTTTGCTAGGGTGTTGGCCGGCAAACCCAATTTGTTTGCGGCAGTGCCATCCCGTTGTTACTCCGCTATAAGGAAAGAAAATGTTGTTGCTATTAACGGTAAGGATTACTACACAGATGAATGGACCAATGTTCCCCAATCGATTTTGAACCTTCTTGACAGAAAACTTCACTTGAAAAAAGACCATCCTATTGGTATCCTCAGCAACTTAATTAAGAACAAGTTTGATCCGAACGAGTATACCTTCTACAATAACTTTGAGCCTGTTGTCACTACTTATGAAAATTTCGATGTATTGGATTTCCCGGAGGACCATGTTGGCAGATCCAAATCAGACACATATTACATTAACAAAGACCATTTGCTTAGAACACATACTTCTGCTCACGAATATGAATGCTTTAAAACCACGACTACCCCAGGCTACTTCATTGGTGCTGATGTCTATAGAAGAGATGAAATTGATAGAACTCACTATCCAGCGTTCCATCAATTGGAAGGGGCTAGAATTTGGAACAAGAGCGCAGGTGATGTCACTGAACAAATCAAGAGAGATCTTCTTAGCATTCCGGCAGTTGACTTGATTGTCGAAGATGTTAAAAGACCCTTTGATAACATTGAAAATCCTAAACAAGACCACATGACTGCTGAAGAAACTGACTTAGTGGGCCAGCATTTAAGAAGAACATGTGAAGTTATTGTAGATACAGTTTTTAATGAAGCTAAAAAAGCAGGCAAGCTTGCTGGTTCCACCGACCCATTCCTCAGTGAACCATTGAAGGTCAGGTGGGTTGAAGCATATTTCCCATGGACGGCACCAAGTTGGGAAATTGAGGTTTGGTGGAAAGGAGAATGGTTGGAATGCCTTGGTTGTGGTGTGGTCAGAAAAGCCGTCTTAGATAATTCCGGTATAGATAATTCTATCGGTTGGGCTTTTGGTATTGGCTTGGACAGAATTGCTATGTTGTTATTTGGAGTTCCGGACATTAGATTGTTCTGGTCCTTGGATGAAAGATTTACCAAGCAATTTAAAGAAAACACAATCACCAGTTTTGTTCCATACTCGAAATACCCAGCCACCCAGAGAGACATTAGTTTCTGGCTCCCAGATTCAGCCACATTCCACGAAAACGATTTTTTTGAGATTGTGAGAGAGTTTGGTGGTGACTTGGTCGAGAACGTTGCATGTGTCGATGAATTCACTCATCCAAAGACCAACAAGACTAGCAAGTGTTTCCGCGTGACCTACCAATCGATGGACAAGACTCTCACAAATGACCAAGTGAATGAGATCAACAACAACATCCGTAGCCAACTACAAACCAGATTTAACGTTCAGTTGCGCTGAGGTCTAAAAAATTGTATATAGAATGGTGCAAATAGATGTGATATATAGATATTTGAATACTAAAATGTTATAATAGTATTGATGGTGATGGGTGGATCCACAGATGCGGCATATGCAGGGCGTGCGATGTCGTTGTTTCTGTTAACGCTCATGCCTCATCTTAAGATTCTTAATATTTTGGTGTGTGCGCCACCGTCTCACGACAGCAATTAACAATCGACGACATCTACTTCCTGCCTGCCATTATTCACATGGAGCTTTAGATTGACTGTTCTCTTATAGTTATCTATTTTTGACCTGATTTGCATTGCAATTTCGATGTTTTTGGAATAATTCTGTTTTTTTATACTCGTTATAAATGCTACCCATCGTACACAGTGATACACAATGCACAACAGTATAATAGAACTAAAGGTCTACAACTCTCACACTGGGAAGGTAATAGCAACTAACCCCTATATATTTCAAAGGTATGTGAATCTTATTGCATTTATTTGTTCTCATTTAGCTCAGCTAAGTATTATCCTTTGATATCCTATACTAACTAATACATGTAGTTTATCTGAATTCAAAGAATGGGTTGGAGAACAATTCGAAATACCCTTGGAGTCCTTACTTCTCTTGACCATACAAGGCCGTCGAACAAAAGAATCAGTGTTTCATAATGCTGGTGAGATCTTTGCGTTCAATAAGGCTCCCCGGATGTCCCTGGAAGAAACAGCAAACCGAGACAAGAAAAACCAAAATGATGGCAATGACCAAAGTAAAAGTTCTGATGATAATAAGAATCCGTATGACTTTATTGACAATATACACAATGGAAAAATTGATGAGGCACATATATTTTATGAAAACAGTGAAATTATAAGGCCTATTCAATCACCACTTACTGACTTCAGCATATTGGAGAGTAAGCAAAATTATAGACAACTAATAAGCGTCATTACCACAAACTCAAGCTGGTCCACAGCCATCCTTTCGGATTCCATATTTTCTGAAAAAAACATTCAGGAAAAGATTAAAGACATATCAAATATCTTTAGAAGCTTAAACATCTTCAGCAAATATTTGGATAACTATTACACTGAGATCAGTGGCAAGTTTAAGTTGTCCAACGATATAATACTGAGTTTGAGGCAAAATAGTTTGAATAAATCTTGGGAAAGTTACTATGACAATTTGAAGAACATTAAGCTTTTCAATGATAATAGAGAAGACCTCTCTAGCCTTTTACTTACAAATGAGCTAAAAGAGCATGCAGTTAAGTCTAAAAGCGCTAATGAAGAATTGAAGCAAAAGACAGACAAATTGGAAAAAGATCTACACAATGCTGCCAACAAAAAGACAATAATGGAGAAAAAAATTGAGCTTTTTAAGCAAAATTCAATTATCAAGAACTTCAATAACTTGAATCTCAATGACATACTAGTTAGAATAAAAACTCTTACCAAAGCAGTACAGAACGAAACAAAAGACGTAATGGAGTATATGCCTGATTACCAGGATTTGAACTCAAACAGTTCGTTATCACCTGAGCAATTAGAAAAATTAATTAAAACAATCTCCAGACATCAACAAGAATATGTTCCCGAAATTCTACAGTTAGCAAACGATTTGTATTATCTACAATTGAATTTGAATGTATTGTTTAAAAAGTTAAGGGATACATTAGTCGAAGTCATGAATAAGACCTCATTAATTCAAAGTTCTTTGGCAGAAATTCGTGGTGAGCTCAAAACTATAGCTAAGCAGATAGATACTTTGCAGCTTACTGAGTCGAGTATATGTATTGTCATAGATTTGCCCTTGCTATATGGTCTCTTCTTACTTGAAAATGTTAGAAGGATTGAATGGGAAGCAGAGCTTAAGAAAATTGTAGGTAAAACGGTGGAAAATTTTGCTCTAATTAATGACAAAGAAATCAAGCTTCGGCACAAATGGGAAGCAAATTATGGAATTATTTTGAAGTTATTGAAACTTGATGATGTGTTTACTTTGCACAACTTACTGACTGTCGATTTCACGACCAATAAAAACCACGCAATTAAAGAGCTTACCTTGAATGTTACAAGAGATGACGTTAGAAAGTATATTAATTCCTTGAAAAATAATAACGTATCTGACGAATTTGTGAACTTGTTGCAGACGAGCTTGGAAGAGCTTGATAATCAAAAAGTCAGTTTATACAGCAAATTTGATAGTTATTTGAACTTCAATATTAGCAAAGATGCCAATTCGACAGATAATGAACTTATCAAAAGCTACCAAACTAGAATTAAAAAGTTGGAATCCATTTTGCATCAACATAAATACAAGAATTTAAATCAGTGGCCCTTGACATTTCCACAAATTAATGGCCGTGAAAGTAATTCTAGATCTAGAAGTCCTCCTATGTTTGGCCATAATAATTCACATAGCCCTTCACGAAACCAACAAGAGTTCAACAATCCTCAGAAGCTCAATTTAACACCGCAAAGATCTCTATCTACTACATCTATAAACAAAATAAGCACGGTTACTACAGCGGAAAAGGTTAAGCCCATCCCAAAGCTTTATAATAGAAAATCCAGTTTTGGAAAAATGCTCAATTTTAAACCAAAGCGTGAAAGCCTAATGTTTAATAACAAAGGCAACATTGAGCTTACAAATTCAATGATACTTTTGACAGAGGACGAGGGTAAGAATAGAGTTTTAGTGAGTCCACAGTTGGCAAATGAGACTGTTGTTGAAGCCGATGAATTAAACACCGAGTTGATAAAAGTTTCCCTGTCTGAATGGCATGATATAAAAAATAAAAACAATGCACTAATTGTGGAAAATGGAAAGTTAGTAGCTCAGAATGATAAAAAGGATGAAGAAATAAGATTTTTAAAAGAACATATTAATAAACTCATTGTTGATAGCAACACGAAGGCACAGAAATTACAGCATTTGGATGCACAGGAAGATTTGATTAACAGATTGAACAACGAGAATGCTGAATTGAATCAAGAACTCAACCACACCGTTAATGACTGCAAAAATGCAAAACTTGAACTTTCAGGTAAGCGACATGAGTTAACGACCAAAAATGAGGAATTGACTCTGGTTAAGCAAAATTTGCATGAAGCTTTGGACAACATTGACCAAAATAAGGAAGAAATTGATACTTTACAAGCAGATTTGTTATCTAATCAGAAAGAATTGAGTGAAGTTTACAGAAAATTTGATAAGAATGAGGGTAGGTTGAAAAAACTTACAAACCAATACCAAAAGTCGCAGGACGCGCTTGACAGTTTGACCCTTGAAAATCATCAGCTCAAAACTGATGTCGACAATTTGAAAAAAGAATTGAAGGCCGCAAATTTAGCACAGGACGATAATAGCGTGACTTTGGAGCAAAAAGTCGCAGAGCTCAACAAAGCTGTTGACCAAAAGCAAGCTGAAATTGGTCGGCTTACTAACGAGTTGAAAGATCTACGGCAAAACTATGCTGACATCAGCTCAATGAAAAATGACTTATTGGCTAATATGCAATCAAAAGAATCTGAGTTTGCCAATGAACGAAACTCAAATTCCGAGGAGCTAGCAAGACTTAAAGCTAGAGTTGAGGAATTGGAAGATAGCGAAGATGCTTTAGAAACAATCAACAAAGAGCTTGCAAATAAAAATTCAAATTTCATTAATACTATCTTGCAGTTATTGGATATTAATTATAATTTCAAGAAGAAGATGAGCGAGTTGTCGACATTTATGCTCACAAATTTCAAATTGATTTGTGCTTGCTTTGAGGCAATCGGGTTGCTCATAACCAAAAATGATTTGATTCCGGAGTCTATTCTCAATTTAAATAATATTTCAAAATTAGGCGAATCATTTGTTAACGTGAATACTGGCCAAGATGATAAGGGCATAAGAATCGTCAGAGTAAGGGGATTGAGAAGCAAAAATAAACCGAAAGATGATTTAGGAATTGAAAAGCCTGTGTCTCCATTGTTGACCGACGTTGAAAATGTGGCTAATTGGATTGATGATGATAATGATGATAAGCAGGATATTCATGAATTATCCAATTCACATCATGATATTGAGACTCGCTCTACTGATGGATCCCAGACAGCATCTTCTATTGTTGATATTGAAAAAATCGAGCGTCAAGCACAGAACGTGATTGAGCTTTTTAATAATAATGCCAATTTTGAAAAACGATACTTCAATTTTATCTCGGCAGCAGTGATAGACTACAATTTGATTTACATTTCCATATCAAAAAGATTTGGTGATATTGAACATCTAGCCAAGAAGTTACAAAAAGAAACTAAAATTAATAAAGAGGAAATTAGTAGGCTTGTCTTAGATTGCCAAGGAAAGATCTCAGTGAAGAACTTTAAACCAGGAGATTTGGTTTTGTTTTTGCCAACCAGAGATGGAAATATAAGCGACTCACAAAACAGTCAATTATTGAATCAACCTTGGGCTGCTTTTAACATTGGATCTCCTCATTATTTCTTGAAAGAAACTAACAAATCTGTGTTTTTAAATAAGGATTGGATGGTTGCAAGGGTTCTGTCAATCACAGAGCACACAATAACATCTAAAAACTATAGCAGCCAGGAAGAAAATCCATTCTCATTGAGCCAAGGGGTCACTTGGTATTTGGTAGAAGCCCAAGAAGAGGTCTCAACAAATAACTACTAAAGTTTTGCTATGTTTGAGCCATTACTTCAATAAAACATGTTGTTGTATATTTAATCTTTTGTAAAAGAATATTAAGTTTATTCTAAAAGAGTTCTTAAACAGCACAATATTGTTTCTATATATTTAATGCCAAATGATGTATGTATATGCACATGTCATGATAGGACTTTACACGATCCGCTTTCATCGATGACTGGAAAAAAAGAGTTAGTGACACAGTCTTGTCTAAAAGAAGCATGTCCCAATACAAGCACCTGTAGATGCGTGTGCTTTGAAATCCAGTAATCTCTTTTGCCATAACAGCCCCAATTCCCAAACAGCAACATCGAGTTAAAATGACAGGAATAACGTACTCACAGCTAGACATCAATAATCTGACTGATTACCGTGATGTTAAAGCACTAGTGGATTCAGACATCTCCGAGCCTTACTCGATTTATGTATATAGGTTTTTTCTCAGTCAGTGGCCAAATTTGTGTATATTGGTGAGTAAATTTTTCCCATTTTCATCTAACAGAAGTTCCCTGTCTGCTATTTCAAGTATCAAATGTTCAATACTAACCATGAGTTGTAATTATAGGCTAAAGCAGACGGCGAGACGGTGGGAACAATCATTGCCAAACTTGAACCCCACAGAAATGTTAGATCTAGAGGATATATTGGCATGGTTGTGGTAGAAAAAAAATACAGAGGTAAAGGCATAGCGAAAAAGTTAGTAAGTTTGGCTATTGAAGAAATGATCAAGAATAAAGCTGATGAAATAATTTTGGAAACTGAGGTGGTAAACCAAGCGGCAATTAAACTTTATGAAAATATTGGTTTTTTACGTGTAAAGAGGTTGCATAGATACTATTTGAATCAGCATGATGCTTATCGTCTAATATTGCCAATTACAGATAAAAGTGTCAGTAGGTCGGTGTTTTTACCTCCGCTAGAATAGCGCAATTTGCTTATAGTTAAGACAACAAATAGATTATGCTTTAAATTTTTCAGAAACCCGTATCGTAAAAAAATGTATTGAAAACAATAATAAAACTAAATATATAAAAGTAACAGATTACAGCCATCAAAGCTGAAATGTGAAGTGAAGAAAAGGAATGTAGATGAAATAACACAGAAACAACAGAAGACAACAAAAAATAGAAATTAAAAATTGAAAAGAAATATTAAGTGTGGCCATTAGTCATGCTGTTTACTCGTCTTCATCGAATTTTGGTGCTAGGTAGAAACGTAAATAACCACTTGGCAATTTATATTCAAACAAAGCAGGACTCTTATCGGATAATTTGATAGTTACAGTGCCGGACAAACCGGTAGCTTTTATAATATCTGACACGAATCTCAAACCGAAAGTCAAATCAACAGGTTGTTTCAAATTCACGAGGACGGATTCTTCTGGTTTGTCCAAGTCAGTATGTGGTTTGACAACAATATTACCACTGCCAGAATCACCTTTAGCAGCAAAGTTAACAGTGTCTTTAGTGACCACTATTTGCAAAGATTCAGACAAGGCACTCAAGTCTCTAGTAATTTTCTGGAAATCAGTGGCTGGCAAAGTAACAACAGCATCGAAATCCATGTCATCAATTTTCAACAATTCAGAATCAATGTCCATCAATTTCAAAGAGTATTCAGAAGTTCTATCTTTAGTTTTGTCTTCAAAGATCAAAGATACACTGCTTGGATTGTCTTCGGCAATCAAGGTCAAGTAGTCTTCGTTAGCACCGCAACGGATAATCTTGCTGAAAGATTTCACATCAATACCTAACGTAATGTCTCTGTCACATCTGTATTCAGAGAAAGAGCCAGCACCAATCAACAAAGACACCAACAAAACTCTGGAATCATCAACAGCTTGCAAAGTAATACCTCTTTGTTCACAATTGAAGTTACAAAGTTGCACACAATCTTTGATAGCATCAATAATTTTCTTCAAAAGGGAAGCTTCTTCGAATTTGCCTTCAAGCATTTTTTTATTATTATGTTAATGAATTGATTTGATATATTGAAAAAATTGTTAACTAGTAACTAAGATTGTTTTAAAACGTTAAAGAAAAGAAAAAAGATTAATTGTAAGTAAAAACCGGAAAATTTCAACAATTTAAATATCGCGAAATTTTTGAGAGGCTATAAAAAAATATCGGCGCGTCCTTTTTTTTTTTTAATTCATATTTTGAGAAAAATGTATTTCGTGTCGCGCGACGCGTTTCACTATTACCCGCAATATTAAAATGAACATCGAATTATATAATCAAAATACATCACGTGCGGAATTTCCTCAGAATTTGTTTTACCAAAAAGTTGATGATGCTGCGCAGCTTTTAAGTACCTGCTTATTGTAGCCAGAGAGGTGGAGATAGACACTAACTGCTATTCAGTAAACCCAATATTTAGTCATACAAACAAAACAAGCGTAAAAAATAGGCCCAGATAATTTAACTATGAGTGATGTGGACACAATAAGTGCTATTAGGTACGTCTTTTTACGTTCTGAGAACCTTTGTTTATTAAATTTCCGAAGAATGCATATACTAACTCATCTCGCAGAGCTCTTAGAGCTGCACTCGTAAAAAAGGGTGATGGTAAGTGATAACCTTTAGTTTTGGTATTTAAATAACTTTAGGGTCATTTCATCTTGATAAAATAGAATTTTGTATACTAACAAAACTTTAGAACCTATAGATGGAACGGACTACATCGAACGTGAAACAACAAACAGAGGCAACAAACTAAAAGTTGGCTCCTCATTCATACACAGAGATCAGTTAAATGGATACGCTACTGCTCCAAGAGTTAGCATAGTGGCTGTGGATGGTGAAGAAAGAGAGTTCATTGAACGCAAAAGAAAGACAGAGGATGTAATCAATAAACCTACTAAAAAGATTTGTTCAAAGGATGATAATAAAGAAGAGAACGATGAAGAAGAGGAGGCTGAAGAAGAGGCTGAAGAAAATGACTATGTGCTCGAGGATCCGTATAAAGATATTGATATTCAAAAAATACTAGCTCCGATTACTAGACCGCCTGACCTGGTAGCACATCCTGCAATATCTAAGATATTCCAAGATGATTCCTTGAGAAACTTAGCTAGCCAGGCTATCGATATGATTGAGTATGAGCAAAACAATTCTAATGCCTTGTCAAGCTTAATGGAGTTGTTTCTTGGAGAAGATCCAAAATTTTTGAAAGTGAAGAATATGCAACTTCCTGATTATGACCATGAGCTAGTGGATGGTGAAACGGTGGAGGAGATGAAGTATAAATTACCAAGACACAAAAATGACATGGTAATAGAGTCAACCACTGATAATGGTAGCACAAATAACATGAAACCAGAAGACTATATGAATGCGTTGCACAATAATGAAAATAAAAGAATTACAAGAAATATTGATAATACTTATCAAGAAGTCGACCCATTTTTTGCCCTCCCACAATTCGAAATAGATCCAAACAATGGTGTAAATCCGCATATTGCCAATGAAATAAGGCAAATAACGCAGATAACGCTACAGAGAAACCAAGAGTACATCAGATCATTGCAAAGAATAAGAGTGGGTTTAACTAGAGCTGAAAGGCTAAAGGACCAGGTATACAAGTGGTGCAGAGAAATGAACGGTGATTACGATAGTGAACTTTCTGCGCCACCAGCAGCTGAAAAAAAGAAATAATGAAATTTTTTGAAAAATATAGGATTCTTTTTCTTTCTATGCATTTAAAATCATATAGTAGATTGAAAAAGTATTAGTATCGCAAAAGCAGTAGTATCGCACAGCTAAGTGATCGGCATTTATAGCATCTAAAATCCGTTTACTTGTTGATCCAAGACTTGCACCAAGTTTTCCAGAAACTCATCACTTTTCGTTTCCTGGCCAAAAAATGGGGATACAACTTTGTTGACGGTTCCGTCTATGAGCTCGTAAACAAGAGATTTGAGATCTTTTCCGGTTTGCTTGAAATCAGGATATGCATTCACTTCCAAAAGTGTGACATTATGGTTCTCATCAACTAAAAAGTCAAGACCATAGAACTCAAGAGCATTAGATAATGGTTGGAAATTAAATCTGTCAACGTTCAATCCTGCACAATAAAGCTCTTTGACAATATCATATATTTGGTTCAATATCTTTTCTTTGCCTTCATAACTTAGTCCTTCCAATTTGGCAAATTCAGATACACTATTATTGAAAATAGCTTTGTCTCCTTGTAGACAAGTATTAGTTAAATGTTCGTTCAAGTTCAAATTATTAAACTGAGATTCCAAGTCGTCTATAGCAGCCTTGTTATATGGATTGGCAGCAAACAATGCCAACATTCTTTTGTATACGTAAACTTTCAAAGCGCCAGAACATAGCACATAACATCTTATGTGGAACTTTCTATTATTGTAAGCTTTTAAAAGTAATGGGTTGGTTAAATACTCTTGAACCACAAAATGTCTCAACTGGGAAGTTATAACGCCAGTAGACAGTGTTATGCCTTCAGTTTGTCCATCTTCAGCTTCGTCATCTGTCAGAGGTTCTTCATTCTCGAAAGAATCAAAAATTGCTTGCAATTGGTCCAACGTCTTGAACACCCTGATACCTTGGCCCTTGTCGCTCATACTAGGCTTCAATATCCAAGTCTTCTTACCACTATTGATTTCATCACGGAGTTCGTAACACTCGTCCAATGCGTCATCGAGGAATTCTGCATAATCTACCTCGATTTGATAAGTTTCGGGGAATGCCCTACTTAAAATTGAATCTGGGTGCTTGACAACGTAAGACTGTATAGTATGTGCCAAGTAATGCTTTCTTATGAGAGCCTTACGGTAAATATAAGAGCAGACAAAGTAATTTGGGTCTATCATTACTTTGTCAACGTTTAGCTGTTCATAGTCCCCGTAATGGAATATTCTTGTGTTCTTGTCATTTGTACCTGTATTGTCATTCACTACATCCAAATTGTTTGATATAGGAACACTGGCAAGGTGTTTTTTAAAAGCCTGTTCGAAAGCCTGGTAGAGATAATCTGAATTAGCGATGGAAAGTACTACTTGGTTTGAGTATGTCATTTTGTGCTACTTGTCACTGTGTTCTAGGAATGCTTCGGAGATGTGAGGATGTGAGTATTTCTAGTTGCATGCAAGATACGAAGTGATTCGACTGAAATTTTTTTTTTTTTTTTTTTTTTTTTTTTATTTATTTTTCTCTGACACGAAGGTCATCGCGGCCTTCCATCGCGATCTCAGTCTCGGTATACGATACCACCACCGTGTAGCACGTGCACAGCAGAGTGCTTTGCTTTTCACTATTAACCAACCGCTAACTAAGGGGCGAGTCAAGCGCTGACTATACACTTGTAAAGTCCAAAGCCATACCAGTTAAATCCCAGTATAGCAGCCTGGCCGGAATCAAAGATGGCAGCCGAATTTCTAAACCCAGTGCCGCATTTGCGTCTGAGATTCGATGGCATTGATCATGCCATTCCTCCGAAAGTGTCCTACTTGACCATCTTTAATCCCAATTTCAGCAAAAATGACACCGATGAAGGTCTTTTAGAACAAATACTTTGCTACATCAACAATGACAGCAGTAAAAGCCATGATGATATAGACACTAATGTTAAATTGAGGCAAATTGGGCTAATCCAGGGAATATGCAATTTTGCCAAAGAGTTTTCCCAAGGCCAGCCAATAGACCACATCGATACAGATCAAAGAAGAATTGTGATCCAGAAGTTTGAAGACAATTTTTACATTGTCGCTTGTATTGAGCTCACAAAGTTTACAGACAATGACTTTGGAAGTGATAGTGATGATGATAATGGCCATAATGATGACAGGAGTATCAGTAATAGCGGTAGAAAACATATCCAAAAGAACATTAAAATTGAGTACAGCACCGCTAATTTGTCTTCCCCGGCTGCATTATGTCAAGATATCAAGAATGCTTATAACTTGTTTAAATTGCATTACGGAACTTTTAGCTTAATGTTGAATAACCATTCTAGTGAATTTGTCAAAGAGCATTTGCGCCAATGGTGGTCTACATTTGTCTCGCTGTGGGATTTATCCATCAACGGCAAGGGATATCTCAAGTTGCTCAACAGCTACAAATTATCATCAAAATCCATTAGTTATTCCAATAGTTCTAACATTAAGAGTATCAATTTGATTTTAGAAAAACTTTCTGAATTCTTTCAGCTGAATTCATCCAAATTAATCGATTTATTGATATATAACCCATTGGACCTTGAGTTACTATCCAAAAGTAACAGCAGCGGGGCCACGAATAACGGCCATAATGAAGAAAGTAGCGACCCCATTGCGAGACATTTGATTGAAGAGTATGGAATTGTTTTTAAAGGATTTGATATTATTTCTGAGGATTCGCTCATTGACCTTTTCAACTGGTTGGAAGAAAATAACTTTTCTGGTAAGAATGCATCTGGTCTATTGTATGATAACTACAACAAAACTACAGGTGCCAATCCTGAAAGCATACTACAAAATCGTGATGAATATGAAGATGGAAATGTTTACTTTAATCCTTTCAGTGCAACTTTCAACTCCATATCGAGCTTTTTTGGGTCAAATAAAGACGGACCAACTCAGCATCTTCAAAGCACACAAAAGATAGACCAGAATGCTGCGTCTGATAGCCAGATAGAGAACTTGAATCATCTTTTGAAGCAAATTTCTCACAAAAAACAAGTAACTAAAGGTAGCTACATGATCGGATTACATCCAAAAGATCCTGCATCCAATATTGCAACACCTAACTTGTCAGCAAATCCCTCCCCTAATCCTAATAAATTATTGAATTCCCCATTAAACCTGGTTGAGATTTCATTCAAACCAATTTTCATCAAATTGTCTGAAAAAGAAGACGGAAGTGATGGCTACAGTTTCAATAATGACACAGTAACTAGTTCGGAAGGCAGAACCAGTCACTCTAGTCACTCTAATAAACGCGATGAAGAGCTTCTCAAATGCAGTTTAGTTGTTTATGAAATTGGCGGACTTTTGTTTGTTATGGTTTTTGAAGACGACTACAATGAGTTGAATAACGTTATGTTCTACGAGCAGTTAGAGGAAAATATTGTGGAGTTGTTTGAATCCGTAGATGAGTTTTTTCAAGACAATTACAGCCATGACCAGAAGCATGGAAGAAATAATAAACAACAGTTAGCAACTGCCGAGTATTCCAAAAACCAAAGGCAAATAGAGTCCAAAGCAGGTAATAATTTCACAGACTATCTATCTTTAAAGACATTTCTGTTGCCATTTGGAATGTACTTTAATAACGATTTAACTGATACTTCAAAGGCGACTAAAACAACAGATGAGTATTTAAGAGGACATATTGAAGAGGATAAACAAAAGTTGGAGAAATATAAATCTTCATTTTATTACATTGTCTATGTCCCTGAACTCAGCTTTTATCAAACCTCACTACCTATTATTTCCAGCTCTGAAAGTTTTATGCTTGGTGGATCTGGAGAAAACGCACTATCAGATTCTGGATTTTTAGATCCAAAATATACTTTTGACCTTCAAGCCTCAAGGATCCAGGCGTTGCATTTGCATGGTCAACTAGTTGCTCAGTTCAACCTACAGGAGTTTAACAGTAAGGCTGTTTCAGAAAAACTAGCCAACACGGAGAAATTTTGGTGGATATATTTTAGCCGCTTTGGGGGCGCTTCGGGCAAAAGTGCAGACGAAGAACGGCAGAAGAAAACACAAGCACAGAGCACTGCTACAAACTACTACGATACTAACCGTTTCGAGAGGCAAGTGTTTATTTTAAAGAAATTCAGCAGTTCCCGAAAAAATAGAAATCTATTATTTACCGATAAGAGTGAAGATTTCATTAGCATGCTTGGTAGCAACGTGAAGATCTGGTTTGACAACTGCGTGCATACAGGACGGGTGTGAACATAATATGCAGAGGCGATGCGAGCGGTTTATATGATGTATAACAAAGGACAAACACTACCCACAGATTATTAAAAATTTGAATAGCCCCCTCTTTAGCGGTTGCATCCCTTTCAACTGTTAGCATCATGCTAAAAGCATGGCGTTGGCAAGAGCTATTTTATGGTGATACGCACTTCAAACGGATCACGTGAGGAGGACCCGTCTCTGAGGAGCTTCACTGCGAAGCATCTATATAAGCACCAGTGTCTCCTAGATGCTAGGGATAAACCTGTTATTTATCATCATTTTGCTATTTTGTGACTAATTTTTGTTATTTTCTGAGTTCTACCACTCACCGAAGATGGAACCAATGTACTATACCAATGCGCACAACGACTATTTCAAGTCTATATCCAAGCGACTGAAGCTGCATAAAGAAAAGGAAAGGAAGCATCGGAGCAGCATCACCAGTTTTTCTATTTCTTCGAGCTTCAAAGAGCTGACAGGGTTGAAGAAATCGTCTCCTTTCGCAAATCCCAACAATAGTTTTCAAGGATTACAAAATCCGATTCCAATTGCCACCAGCCCACAACCACATGCGACGCTTCCACCAATAATTCTAGTGGCTAGTTGTGACTACAGTGCACGAAACAAAAATGAGATTTCTGTTTCGGCTAACGAGCATTTAAAACTTTTATCAAGAAAGGGAAATGGGATAATTTTGGTAAAAACGATAGGCAGGCTAAGTTCCCCTGGGCTTGTGCCAACAAACATTGTTAAAATTGTTGACCTTGATAACAGAGTCGGAAACCATGAGAGACACAAGTATGACATGAGTTGGTTAAATACTGCAGATAACGCCAATGTCTACGAAAAAGGAAAGGTTGATTTTAACAGTATGGGCAATAGTAACAATAATAATATTGCATCAACAGTAATAGGTACCAATAATAACCCTAGTGGTGTTAATAGTTCTATCAATAGCCCAGCAGCAAGTTTTCATAGTGATTATGGATCTCCTAAACCATATCATTCCAATACCACTGACTTAACTCCAGCAAGACCAGGGAATCTTTCGGTAAGCAAACCGACCCCGGTGAGCATTATTGGCAATCAGGGTTCGTCTACTCCTGAACCGCATTACAGTTATGAGAGTAGGATGCAATACAGCAAGGAGTCTACGGAAACTATAGACTCGTTTGAAAAAGAGCTCAAGAGAAAAGGATCGTCATCAACCATTGGGTCGTCGGTCTCTTCGATTCACTCTTTAAGCTTTGGAAAAGTGCTATCAAACGTTAGCAGTCCTGCTCTCAGCGATGATGCAGGTTTAGAAAATGATATAAACTACAGCGTCGAAGAAGATTCTGATGATAATATTAATGACGAGTTTGCTGATGATGATGATGATGATTTAACGGGGTTTGACAAAGAAAATTGCAACGTGGTTACTAATGAAATTTTTGAAATTGCTGATGTTTGTGTCTCCAATGTCTATAATAATAATGGACGATACTGGTATAAAGTAGACATTGATTACAAACTAGGCAAAAAAAGATTTTTGCGTCGTTATTACCAAGACTTTTACGATTTGCATATGAACGTGAGCAGATTTATAAGCAGCGTTGCTGATTATGCTGATAATGAGGAAGTAGGTTTTCCTTCAATGCCTGGTCCAATACCTAGACCTGATCCAAATAACCCATCAAAAGCATTACTACAACGATGTAGCGATTTAAATGATTATTTCAGACAACTCTTCAAAAAGCTTGCGCTCGATGGCTACAAGAATGATGTGTTTGAAGAGTGGATTTACCCAAGATTTGGTGATTATGATATGAATGATGATCAAGATTTGGCTGCTGCTTCTTTGGATAACTCCATAATATTTGAAAGACCAATTCTTGCTAATGAAGAATCAAGAGCCATTGTAACCAGTAGTAATGACGCCAGCTCCTTTGATGACCAAACTACTGAATCAGAGGTTCAAAGTAAAAATATATTATTAGGTTCTCCAAAACTCTGTGTGCCTCAAGACGACACTGGTGGATACTTCTCATTGAATATCAATAAAAACTTTAGTCAAGAACGCCTTCAGCCAAGTAACAATAACATAATCCTCAGTAATGGGCCGTTCATGGGACCATCCAGAAGTCAAAGATCTCCACTTATTAGCCAATCATCATCACCAGGAATTATTAGGCTGCAATCAGTAAACAAGAATCTTCCACCAATCCCCATGAAAGATACATTGGCTCCTCCAACCCCATTATCCATTAGCAGACATCAACCACACAACGCACCACATCCAACGCCAGTGAATGTTCAAGTACCACAAATTTCTCTATTCAATCAAGTTGATGAAGAAGAAGACGAAGAGAAACATTTTTCAAACAAAAGTAACAATGATATAATGCAAGAAATTGAAAGTGAATTAAGTATGCAAAATGTAACAATAATCACTCCTGCTCAACAATCTACCAATGAAACTGTCACCACCAATACCAACAATATAGGCAACAATACTGGTGGCAATAATGTCAATGGTAATGATGGCGAATTGACTTTTTCACAGCATCAAATCTCCGGCCCACAAATAAGAGTGAAATGCTTTTACAATGATGGTGAAGATATATTCATCTGCAAAATTCCGGTCTCTTGCAACTTGGAACAGTTGAAAAATAAGCTTTTCTCGAGAATTAAAGATGATTTTACCCAAAGAAACAAACCACTCAAGACTAATGATATCTTTTTGTTTGCTAAAAGTACTAGTGGAATGTATAGCGCTATCAAGGATGATGTTGGATTAAGAGGGGTGATTAGGGCCGCAAAGGGAAAGTTTTCCGTCAGAGTGGAGTTTGATTAATTGAGCAAATAAAATAAAAAAAAGATTCTTTTTGTACAGGTTATCATAATCATTGTTGTCATTACCCTTTTTTTTTATTTTATTAATTTTTTTTTTTTTTTTTTCCTTCTGGCGCGCGTGAAATACATTCAGGAAATGTATCGCCTTGCAATTTTATATTTATAGATTAGCTATATCTGAGGTATCAGCTTTATATACATTTGGTTTTCTTTGACTTATGTATTATATCAAGCACTGTACCATGTGATTTTCTGAATCTTGACTAGATACAGAAACAACATTCACAGTAAATGGTGTCAAGAATTGTAATAAATGTGGCAATTAGTTAGAAAATATATAGAGGGTATAAAATAAAATGCAGCTGGTATTTACAAAAACAAAATTTTGAGTGTTGAACAAGTAGAACACAATGAGAAGAAGTTTAAAAGAGCATATAAACAGAAAAAGTAAAGATAAACGAAAGTAACAAAAGCAGAACAGAATGAAATGAAGGCAAAATAAAAGAAGAGAACAAGATATTAGGGTATGGAAGCACTAATGTCTTTGAAACCGTGAAGTACACCAAAACAAAATCATTTATGAAAAACTCTAATCAGCCTTAATTTTAGCAGGCTCTCGAAGAAGCCTTAGATTTAGTTGTGATTTGGACTGCATGCGAGGCGAAGAAGGAGAAGTAGGGGATGAAGAGGAATGAAATGCTGGCTTTGAACGCGGCAGCACGACATCAGGCAGAAAAATCAGAGAAACAAGCAGGACAACAAATATTATAAATTCGTAAATTAAAGTAAAAACGTCCTTTGGTTCTGCTTCAGTATTGGCAATATCTGGACTCTGTTCGGGTGATGGTTCCAGGTTTTGCATAAGTCTGTAACCGTCAGTGTTTTTAATGTTCAAAAGCTCGGCCTTTTGGGATGAAGTTGAAAGGAAGGGAACGTTCTCAAGTTTAGACTTTGTTGTTGAGCTAGTTTCCAAATCAAGCAAATTATGGTTTTGACTCGATGAAGCGTGTAGCGCCTCATCTTTTGAAGTTGATACAGGGAGTGGTTCAGTTATGACAACGCAGTTATTTTTGTTGGTAATTTTTTCTGGAGAAACGTTAGCTTTCACAGGAGAACCAAAAGCAGATATAGCCAATGACAGAGCAATAGATTGATCTTGGAGTTGTTGCACTTTTATTGAATCCAAGTCAAGAAATTCACCACCTTCATCATCATGGTTAGTAGCGGGCTTAGTAATTGTTTGGAGCTCATTGTTGGAACCAATCTCATGGCCCAACCCAAGATCGATACTACTTGATTGAGCGCGTGGTTTGGCTAATTTTGGTGTGTTTATGATAAACGACAGATCATCAACATTGGGCAAACTCATGTCGCTGTTACCATGGTTATCATCCTGTGTGTCAACATCGCCATAATTGCTGCCATTTGTAGTATTAAAGTAGTCGACCAACTCATCACGCAATGAAATTTTTTTCCTGACTGTCTTATCATCCTCAGACTTAACATGATTTGTGCGTATGTTAGTCTTGATAGTATTATCAGGACCAGCATGAACATCGCCATTATCGATCAGCAGTGAATAAACATTAAATGTTACTTCATCAACATCAGCATCATATGAATCATTTATGTTAGGATGATACGGAGGTGACGCAATATCTATCGCTTTACTACTATACAAAACATCGACTTGTGGACTTCCAACATTAAAACTATCTTCAGATTCCAATATTGAATTATGAATGTTTCCTTTGCACTTCACAGGGGTGGAAAGCTCAGCAGGTTGCGAGGAGTTTTGAGGACTAAGGGGGTATTGCAGTACTGGTAAATTGTCTTTTTGCTTACTATTTCTAGGACCAAATGTGAACTTTTTAGACTCTAAAGAGTACGCAGTATTCGAAGCGCCTTGTGGAACCAGTGATAGTAAACTTTGAGATTTTTTCTGCAACAATATTTGAGACTTGGGTTTTCTCAACATTTGACCCGATCTTTTAGATTTTACTGTTAATGGGTTCTCGTTATTAGATGCGCCAACATGAAAATCAGACATGCTTTTGTGATGTGGCGGTTGAGTATGTTTTCTTAACTTTCTAGGTCTTTTTTTAGATTTGGATTTAAGTTTAGGGTGTAAAATTGACGTTGAGGAATTATCAGAAGATGAATCGTAAGCCTTCAAGCTGATTATTTTGATATCGTCTTCAACACTATCGGGCAAATTGGCAATACTTTTCGTTGACAAACTTTGCTTTAATTTGCCATTCAAGGAGTTTGTGGTGTTTTCAATTTGCTTTAAATGCAGTGTAATTCTTTTGTAATGATTATCGCCAAACGATTCTGAATAATTAGTGAGAGAAGTATCAGAAATTTCACTAGTTTCTTGCTGAGATATATCCCCAAGCTTAGCTTTAACCGAGCTGAACTCTTTAACAAGAAAATTTAGTTGCTTACTTAGCACTTTCAATTTTCGATTATATGAGTTTTGCGAATAGTCCAACGACTGAATGTAACTAAGTTCATGAGCGGACTGAGTTTTTAAAGAGTTCAAATTCTCGTCAAGTTGCGAAAAGCTATTCTCGATGTTGCTGATGTACTCGTAAAGCTGATTTTCGTCTAGGCCGTCATTATCATCGTCATCATCCTGATCATCATTATGATCATCCTTATCAATATCTCTGGGTATCAATCCATCAGCAAGCGCTTCATTAATTCTGAAAAAAGGTACATTGTCTCGATATTCACTATTCATACTATTCATTGAGCTCTTAACCGAAAGCGTCTGCTCAAGTTGTTCTTCTACGTACTTAACCTGACTTTGAGCTTCTTGGTTTTCTTTAGCCAAATACTTTAATCTCAAGTTTTGTTCACTAATAGTATGTAAAAGCTGTTGGTGTTCTGATTCCAAACTCTCAATAAGTTGATCTCTATATTTGATCTCATCTTCAAACTGCCTTGCAGATGCCGAATTGCTAGCAGCTGAATGTATGCGACTTGTGGAGGTAGATATTGATGTTGTTGAAGTGGCCAAATAGTTATTATGAAGAGGCAGGGCAATCGTCGAACTGCGGGAACCTCCATTACCGCCAGGAGATTCTGATTCTTGCTTTAGTTTCTGAAATGATTTTAAAGGTATTGCGTTACTTGGCGAGTGATGCAATATTATATGATCAGTATCATTATCAATTGTATTAATATCGTATCCTGGTGAAAAAGTATTAATGTGCGGAGATCTGCCTTTGTTTGGCGATAATGTATGCTGAATATTATCATTTGGACCATTTGTGTCTTTGATGCCACCACTATTGTTAAACTTTGGATAATCTGCAAATGGCAGTTCACACTCCTTGGTATTTTCATAAACACCATCAAAACCAGGATAGTACATTCCACCAGCAACAGGCGATATCTGTGTTGCTATTTCTGGTGTCCCAGCTGCCGCTGTTGCTGTTCCCACTTGGACTGCTTCTTGAGGATATCCAGGGCTATTGAGTCGATCAGAAATCTCCAGAAGCACCTCCAGATCACAAAGGTCCTGCAACAAAATAATAAAATCCTCCTTTGTGATTTCTAGCATTCTGTTTTCGTTAATGAAAGACTGTGCGACCGCTCTAGAGCTCCTGTCCAATAACGAGTATTGAGGCAAGTAGAGATTCTGTTCAAGAATGTCAATCAAAGCGAGCATTTGGTGACAGGGTATGGTACCACGGCCATCATAGTCCACTGTGCGCCATGCCACATCCACAACTTCACTGCTGCTGTTAGACATACTATTAAACAGTGCCAAAGGCTTTGGATGCCAGAGCCTGTCTGTCTATCTGTCTTTCTGTCTATCTGTCAATCGTAATTGCTGATGGCAGTACTCATATACTCATAAACGCTGATGAGTATCTGTGTGCAGCGCTAAGCGCCAGATCAAGATCATCACCTGCAAACGATTATGTCACGTGACTACCACCAAAGCCAAATAAAAAAAAATAGAAACACTGGCGGGCAGCAGCGTGCATAAACAGATTTTCATCATGAATGAATATCAAGATATCATCACCCAAGACGACGACCGAAATAATATGACCAGTGGATGGATGACCAGCTAAGCAGTGACATATAGGCCACCAGCATGAGATCCACCACAGTACTCTGCTCTCCGCTAGCGAGCACCAAAAGCTTCTTACAGACTACATTCAACCCATCCAATGTAAATTTCCAACGATCTTTAGCCAAACTCAAGTTTGAACCACAAGCACTATTGCTCTTCACCACCCCACAATATTCCAAGCAAATCATTAGCAAAGTGCTTGATTTGCGAGATCACCAAAAGGACCTCCAAATAGTATATGCCTCGGTTGACTCTATTGCCCCCTATTCCAGCAAAAATGGCTTATCTGAACTTTGGCTCAGTAAACGGATGTCCATCCGCCATTCCAAGACCATTGAGCAATTCAAGTTGGAACAGCAGCAACAGGCGGCAAGTGGCGACGTGCACAAGCCGGGAAGAATTGTGAGCGCTGGTATCAATAATTGGGATAGGGTGTCTAATTGGTTTCAAGTCTCTATTCCGGCAATATCGAACCATCTCACTCTGCATTATTCTTCCTCATTGCCGGCAGTGACTACTGATGTCCGATTCAAATTGGCGCCAACGCTTTTCCATAACGAAATGCCAGTGACTAGTTTTTACTTCCTTTCTGAAGTGGAGAAAAATGGATTACTGAAATTGGATCAAGACAAGTTCCCTGACATAAAAACATATCTTGCAAATGATGGCCACTATTTGCATGAAGCAACAGTCGTATTGCCGCCAATGACCGTGCCTACACGAAGCCCACGATTCAGCAATTATTCACGCTTAGTGCCAATAACCGCCGCTCATAACAACAATGATGATGCAGTATTGAAAGTTACGCAAGTTACCGGAAACTTGATTAAAGCGATAAATGGCAAACCTGCATCATCAATAATCCAAGAAAATGAGCAGCTCATGGCAATAATGAACAAAGACACCAAAATTTACGCCACGATTCAAAACGAACCAGATTCTCAAATTGCCCTGAAATTTGACATCAAGCGATTTGAAGTCATTGCTGGTGGCGGTGCGTGGGGCGCAAAGGCTAATACACTAGCTTTGGATCCAGCAGCACTGGAGTTTTTGAAAGAGGGAACCATCATCAAGTTTTTCTTTTGTCAGCCAATCGACAGCAACGACAGCAACAGCATCGATGCAGAGAAAAAGGACTTTTTTGGAAAAGCAAACATCAAGCATGGCATCTTTGCCGAAATGAGCATAGTTGGAGATTCTTTTGGCGATAGCAATAATAGCACTGATAACGGCGCAGAAGTCAAGGTAGAGGAGGAAATTCACGAAAATTGGTTTGGTTTTGGCAGCGAATTGAAACTAAAAGTCAATGACGTGAACTTTGATTCTGAGGCAGAAGTTGTAGTGTTGCCGGACATTACCTCCAATAACATTGCTAATGATGATTTTAAATTAACAAAGAAAAAATCGGCAAAGGTTTAATTATGTTACCCCATGTTTTATCACTCAAAATAGTTTTTTGTGTCTTCTATTATATTTCTGGTTTAAATTTCTGAATTGTATATATGTCTGTAATTAGTCTCCCAAATTAACCATGCTGTTATGATTTGAAAATGGCAGTAACACTGGAAGTGAAAGTTGCAAGAATAAAATTGAATTGCCTAGTAATACTTGATATTCTACAGTATAAAATGTTATATATTAAACTACAGATTACGTTCGCTCAAACACCGGGCAAGGGTTTCACCAATAACTTACTATTAATACATTGTAATGATTTTAATTAACGTCTATTTACATTAGCTACTCATTTATTTTTCAGCAGAAATACTATAGCTTTTTTTTCTTCTATCTTTTTTTTTTTTTTTTTTTTTCTCTTTTCAAAAAAAATATTTTTTATTTTTTTACAGCTTTTACTTTCCTGAAATCTGCTTCATCATGAAATCTTTCAACATCGGTAACGAATTCACCGCATCCAACCCAAAAGACCGTACTGCCACCACCGGCTCCCAGTCAATAGAATACAACTTGTGCAACTTGTCCACCACTCCAAGCAACACATGATTTTCCGGAAATCTTTCCGACCAATACGGTTCTAAACTTAACAAGTTCCCAATGTCTAAGCCTCTTTCCATTGCCTTTTCAAGAGCGCTTACCAATGATTTGACATCCCCTTGGCCCATGTTCAAACCCTGCCCTGCTAACGGATGAGTGGTGTGAGCCGCATCACCAACCAACGCTACTCGGTTAGCGACGTATGTGTCAGCATGCGATAGTTTCAAGGGGAAACGAGCTCTTGAATTCTCAAGAACTGACTCGATTTCAACTGGGTAGTCTTCGATGTTTATTTCCGGTTTGCTCAAGTACTGTTCAAATCTCCATTCAATGTCATCTAACATTTCATCGAATTTTTCCTGCTTGATTAACCCATAGTAGTAATTTAAGTCAACTTGAGGCAACACAAACGCACAGTTAAGCAACGGAATGAAGTACTTTTCGGGTAAATTGATTATCAACTTGCTAAGTTCGGGAGTGGTGGACCAGACCATGGTGGCATTTTTCTCAGGCAATGGCAACAATGCTAATGGGCCAGTAGGCAAAAAACGCTGCCATGCGACGGATCTAAAATCTTCATACTTGAGTTTCAAAGTAGCCACCACGCCCCACCGGTCGTACGCCCAGCCTCGAGATACAATCCCGGCAAATTTTCTCACTGGAGAGTTGAAGCCATCGGCGCCTACTAGTAGTCTAGTCATGATGGAATCTCCGTTATCCAACTGCACCACGGGCCAACTGTTCACCAAATCGTCGCTGTTCTCGTGAGCGATGCTTGTCACTTTGGTCTTATCTAATACCTTGAGGTTTTCAGGGTCGTTAATCTCCTGAATGCGCTGCCATAAGCACGATTGCAAATTGATATTCTCACACATTGTTCCCATTTCGTCATTATCGAACTCGATCTTGGAATTTGAGAGCCCGTCGTATGCGACAATGTTGTCGAATGGAGCAATTCTATCCTCGTTGATATACTGCCATGCTTTGATGTTGTTTTGCAAGTAGTCGATGGACTGAGCAGTGATGCTGCTTACTCTGTTGGTGAAATTTGGCGGTGGGTTGTCGTAGAACGAACGCACTGGGTCAAGGCTTCCACCTTCAATCAAGCTGATTTTCAACGATGAGGTCGTGGTGTTGCTTTTAAGGGCAGCAGCAAGGGAAAGCCCAGCTGGCCCACCGCCGACAATGGTGACGTCGGATACTAGCTGGTTCAAGCTTCTTGTTGTGCTTGAGAAGCAGCGAGCATGGCCGGCAAGAAGGGTTTTTGCTGCTGCTGCTGATGTTGCTGATGTTCTGCTAGCCGCGGTAGCAGCCGCTATGCGTGCAGTAAGCATTGTTGGTTGGTGCTGGGGTGTTTTTTGAGTGTGATTGCAATTGCAATTAAGCTGGTTGGCCGTTGTGGGCGGTGAGTTTGACTTTGGTTAGCTTTGAGGGCATCACCGACTATTATATCCAATTATCCTCACACACACACACACACGCACATATGCGCTTGTTTTCATGGACTGATTTTCGTGGTTGTGTTTTTTCCGCTTCTCTACGGGCATTCAGTTCCGAGGGAGGAGAGAGTGATATTGTTAGCAAATAGAACAAGAGTCTGTTAGGATGTCATGTGATCCGAGGGCAAGAGGATCTTTAGCGAGTGGTGTAAGCTTACTGCTATTACTATCAGAACTCGTTTCTTGTTTTTTTTTTTTTTTTTTTTTATCTCTTTATATTGATCATATTATTATTCTAAAACGGTTTGATAGGAAAATAAGAAAATAAAAAAAAAAAAAAAAAGATGAATACACAATTAATGAAACACTCAATATAAATTTTATTAACCAGTCCTATTATTGATTAAAAAAAAAAAATGGAAAAGTGAAAACAACAATAGAAATTCAAGGATAAAAAGTATGTTAGTCATGAAGAATCTAGAAACAATCATAACACGCTAAAAATAAAATGTAGAAAATGTAATAATTGTAAAAAATGTTATAATAATAATAATAATAATGGACAAATAGTAGACAATATAATAATAGACAAGTGAGTAAGTAAATACATAATGACAATAATAGAAGTAATGTTAATAAGCGACAAAAAAAAAAGACTCGAGGAGAATAAAAATAAAATAAGAAAAGATAGATAATGCATAATGGAAAGGATAGAAGAGAGAATCGTTAATGTGTTTGCGTTCATAATACACGTTAGCCGTACTGCCACAGTACGAATAGAGAAAAAAAAAGTGTTATCCCAAGAAAATGAAGAGCAAAAAAAATAAAATAATAAAAAATAAAAAAAAAAAACACGGCTTCCGGGTTTTCGTTATTAAGAAAATGGAAGAGTATGCATGCAAAGTAAAGGAAACAAATTGATCTTCTTGAAACTATCAGCTTTTTGAGACAAGAGTCACAAAAACTCCAAAGGCATCCATCATCATATTGCCAACTTGTGAATTTTTCGCAAATGAGCCTTCAAATTATCACTTCTGTTGAATCTCTTGCCACAGTTTGGTTGATCACAGTGAAATGGCTTTTCGCTGGAGTGCGATCTCATGTGTCTCTTGACATGTTCTGGTCGCTGGAACCTTGACCCACACAATGGACATTCGTGATTCTTTTTATTTTTCTTATCATCAAAAGTGGTGGTGGATTTTCTGCCTCTTTTTGACTTTTTGAGAATAAGTTTGGATTCATCAAGTCCTTCAGGAAGAACCAAGTTCGCTGGTAACCCGTTTGGCAAAACTGATGACAATTGGCCATTATTGCCTTGCGCATGTTGCTGCAACTGTTGCTGGTGGTCAAGGGGCTGCTGGAGCAGTTGATTGATGTACCCGTTGCTGTAGTTGAAAGGTTGTTGAGAGGTCTCCAAGTTCGGTTGGGAGTGAGAATGAACTAATTGAGAAGACATAATGTGTGCTTGAGGATGAGACATTGGTTCATTTGTTGGAATATTGCCAAAATATGGATTCTGTGCAACGGTGTTAAAAGGTAGCTGCTTGACATTTACATCACTGGTGTTAACATAACTGGCAAGGTTGATAGTACCTTCTGACTTTGTGATTCCGTTATTTTGCTGCTGCTGCTGCTGCTGCTGTTGTTGTTGTTGTTGTTGTTGTTGTCGTTGTTGCGACGGCTGCTGCTGCTGCAATTGATTTACATATCCAGAATTATGAATATCACCACTACCACCACCATTAATCAAATGTGGGTTAATAGTGCTGGTGGAATAATTATTAGCAATATTGAACTGGTTGACACCATTGCTTTCCACTGGTTTCGACTGAGAAACCATTTTCAAAGTCAAATCAGCAGCTTGAAGAAAAATATCATTATTGAACGAACTGTCATCATAACTATGGCTAAACAACAAATTGTTACCAGAAGTGCTATTGTTGTGGCTTGAAGGAGCAGTAGTAGCGGCGCTTGGATTGCTTAGCAGTTCCAAAAATTCCAAGTTAGAATTAGAAGCGCTACTTGGATTACTGTTAACAAAAGTGGATTCATTGTCCGAGAAATTTTTCATCAAAGAATTGAGCTCAACAATAGTGTCGCTGCTGTTACTTTGAGCATTCGCAAGAGATGATGGCGGTCTTTCTTCGTTCTCCTTGTTGCTGGAGCTACTATGGAGGTTATCGATGGTGTTGTTGTTATTGTGGCCACTTTCATCGTGATGGGGATTTGTAATAGTTGCAGTAGAAACATCATGATCCTCTTCATCTTCAACATTAGCAAAATTGATTTTGAAAGGAGAAAACCCTTTAGAGTAGTAGTCATCATCCTGGTTTGGGGTTGGCAAAGGGGTGTTTGCCGGAGACGACTTGGTTGGCGATAAGAAACTTGAAGGATTATAAAAAGGATTAACGCCAGACTGAGACTTGCTAGCAAAATGTGAAGTGGTGGCACTGTGAACTAAACCAGTGTTCCCATTAACCAGCTTAGCACTTATCATATCTAACGACAATTTATGTCTCAACCTAGTACTTGTTGCATAAGTGTTTGATCTTTTGCGTCTAGTGATCGAAGCAGGAGCCAAATTAGAAGCAGAAGAGTTGAAACTCAAGCGCGAAGGAGAAACCAAGGAAAGAGGAGTGGTGTGGTTTGTGGTGTTTTTGCTAGTGAGAGTACTATTACTACTTTGAGTATTGTGATTTTGGACATTATTGTTCAATGGAGTGAAATATGTCAATGAAGAACCACGATTATGAGCTCTGTTTGGCGTAACCACGTTTGAGTAGTTTGATGGAGAAGCATTTGACAAAGAGTTTGAGGAAGTGGAAGTGGAGATTTCGGGTACGGAGTCAAGCGAAGAGATGGAGTTGGCAGAAAAAGATTGGGTAAGCTTAGGGTGCTTAGTTTTCGATTGTGAAAGAGGGAAAGAAAAGTTCAAGTCCATAGGAGAGAAAAGGGTGTTGTTTGAGCTGACTGATCTTTTTGGGGTTTTGATAACGTCATTGTTAACGTTAGAACTGTTCTGGCCGTTGCGATTGTCAGTACTGTTGTTTGCATTATTTCCATTATTATTATTATTATTGTTGTTGTTGTTGTTGTTGTTGTTATTGGAGTCAAACATGGACAAGTTTGGCTGGGAATAAGAGTGGGATAGTCTATTTGGACCAACAGAGGGAGGAAATTTCAAATTTTTGTTTGAATTGTTGGTAGAAGCGGGGACAATATAATTTGAAGAGCTTGAGTCGGAGTTTGCAATGATGTGGTCCTGGTGGTGGTGGTTATTGTTGTTGTTGTTGTGGTCACGACTAGGAGAAGCAGAAGTCGCGACAAAAGAGCTACCTAGCAGAGGCAGGGGCTGGTTATAATCCATAACTGAGCTATTGTGATCGGGACGGTTTTGAGATGGCGAAGAAGGAATATGGGATTCTTGTATTTTGATGTTTGGCAAATTCAACTGCGAGGCCATTAATGACAAAAGTGACACCGATCAAAAGATAGAAACTGGACGAGCCGTGGAGAAAAAAAAAAAAATAAAAAATAATATATATATATATAGCCAGCAACTTGCGAACGGAACAGTAAGTAGTTTTTCTTCTCCTTTTTTTTTTTTTTTTTACTTTTCTCCTTTTTCGGCTTTATTTTTTTTTTTTTCGAAGGAAAAAAAGGATATTTCAGGATAGCAGACGAAAAGATGTACGAGAAATGTGTTTTGCAACTATGATCTTTCAGACAATTTGTTGGTGATAAATTATGAATTTCAGCTAATTTTATTTTTTGTTGTGAATCGCGTCAGTTGAGCGGAAAACAGTGTGTGTTTGTTTTTTGTTTTTTTTTTGTTTTTTTTTCTTTTTTCCTGGAATTCCTATTTATCAGCGGCTAACAACAAGGTTTGGAAAGAAAAATAGAAACAATACGGCGGTTAAACGGCAATGTAAGCAAAGGCCATGAAAAACTGGTGGTGAGCCACTATGAAGGACAGTGGGAGGAGTGATTAATAGCTTGGGAGCGTAGCAATAGCGGTAGCAGTAGTGATACTAAGGAAGAATAGGAGGGAAAAGAGTCAAGCGCTTAAGTGAGACTTGCTTTGGAATAGCTAACGATTGGCAATTAGAACAGAAGAGAAAAAGAAGCGAGGGAGGGAAGACGCAGACGAAAGCAGAGAGGCGAGTGCGGAACGGGGCGCTCTATTGGAGAGGGAGGAGGAGGAGGAATGGTCAGAGAGAACAAAGAACGAGAGCACTGGAGGAGGAAACGGCGACCGCGATAATTGGCAAAGTTGGTGATGATGAAGATGATGAAGATATGTTTGAGTAAAGTTGAGTTGAGTTGAGTATAACCATCAGCGGCAGCGCTTGAGGAAAGAAGAGAAGGAAGAAACGCCAGTGTCGACGGAGGACACCACCCGGGAGAGCAGCACACACACACACACACACACACACACTTGGTGGGACACACCGCAGCAGCGACAGCAGCACAGTTTTCCTGTTTTTTCCAGACAGGAGAGCGAAAATTTCAGAGGTGACCCGGCTTTGAGGGACAGTTTCCCGATGCGGAATACAAATGAAGAGCAGCAGACGCGTTGGCACTGGCGACGACATTACACTTCCGCATTGGGAAGCCATTATCATTATTTATCGGCATCTCGCACTTTTATGCTCCAGTGTATAATGATACACCGCTACAATGCCACTATTATGTCTACCATCCCAGGGCTTCTGCCGCCAATCCTGCTGTGTAAATTAATCACTATTACTGTATCCTACTCCATGAGCTGCCAAACGCCCCGCCAGTGGTGTGTGGCATGGATGTGAGGCGCGGTGAGTATCAATATTTCAGTAGGCACAAAACATAGCGCCGCCGCCCCCCACTGTAGAGCCCCAAAAGCACACCACCTCAGTGATTTCTTCCAGGTATTATTATATAAGCGAATCGCTCATCATTTTTCTCCATCGCTGTCCCGGTGCAGCGTATCCTAATTATAATTATAATTAACCATGGTGCAGTACAATATCCATTCTCACGCGCGGTGGATGCCGCCCCGCCAAAAACTCAAACTGGGCTGGAACTCAGCTGTTGCAATCCACCCACCGGCTGGAGCCTCCAGCTAGTAGCTGGCCCTTCGTTGATTAGTCCGTTAATTAGCCATCATTTAGCGGCTGTTCAATTAACGCCCAATTGGGTATTCATTTACCCAGCTTAGCGCTGCGCTGGCCATGGCGGTGCATGGCTTTTTTTCCCAACTTACGTGAGCGAGGTTCGCCAATTGGGCGCTATGCTATGCCATGCCATGGTGCAACTCTATCTTTTTTGTAAATACTCTTGGAATCACGTTGTTGTTGCAGCAGCTAGGCGTCCAGATTCGGTTTCGGCGCAAGTAAGCAACACCCACCCAAGGGTCCTGACAGTACTTACAGTCCTGACAGCACTGCAGTGGCATCGATCTTTGCATCGCTGACCTGGTGAGATATATCTCTTGAGAATATCGCATTCTATGCCACTTTGCAGCTGCTGCCTGAAATTTGCTGCTGCTGCTGCTAGCGCTGGCGCTCGCTTCCGCGTGGCTCGCATTACTTGCTGATTGGCGATTTTCCACCGAAACGAAAAACAAAAGAAAAAAAAAAAAAAAAAAAAGTAAACAAAAAAAAGTAAACAAAAGACAGAAAACTGAGCATGCAGTATCAAGTTGTATAATGCGTTCATATGTGTGTATCACTGTATATATGCAGGAATTTTCCCTTTTTTTTTTCTTTTTGCCTTAGTCTGTGTGTGTGTGTTGTTGTTGTTGTTGTCGCGTCTTGATCGATCAATGAAAACAAAACCAGAAGCAGACAACCTCAAACCACAGACTGAACAAAAGACAGACTGACTGACTGACGGACTGACTGACCAAACTGACTGACTGACCGAAAGAAAGCATCGATCGATCGATCAAATTATATCGCTTTTCTGCTGCACTTGCCTGGATCAATATCGCTCGCTGCCCAGTACTCCCAGATCTCTTAACAAGCAAGCGTTAAGCCACATCGCCACTTTCTCTTTCTTTCTCTCAACCCTCACATCTCTTGTCAGCAACCACATTCATCATGGTCGAGTTGTCAGACTACCAGAGGCTAGAAAAAATTGGTGAAGGTACCTACGGTGTTGTCTATAAAGCTCTTGATACCAAACATGACAACCGTATTGTTGCCCTTAAAAAAATTAGACTCGAATCAGAAGACGAAGGCGTGCCTTCTACCGCCATTAGAGAAATCTCCTTACTTAAAGAACTCAAAGATGACAACATTGTCCGCTTATACGACATTGTGCATTCTGACTCTCATAAACTTTACTTGGTGTTTGAGTACTTGGACTTGGATTTGAAAAAATACATGGAATCCATCCCTCCGGACATGGGTCTTGGGGCAGATATGGTGAAAAAATTCATGATGCAGTTGATCAAAGGTATTCGCCATTGCCATGCTCATCGCATCTTGCATCGTGACTTGAAGCCTCAAAATTTGCTTATTGACAAAGAAGGTAACTTGAAGCTTGCTGACTTTGGTCTCGCCAGAGCCTTTGGGGTTCCCTTGAGAGCATACACCCACGAAATTGTCACTTTGTGGTACCGTTGTCCAGAAGTGTTACTTGGAGGTAAGCAATACTCCACGGGGGTTGACATGTGGTCCGCGGGGGCAATTTTTGCCGAAATGGTTAATAGAAAACCATTGTTTCCTGGTGATTCGGAAATCGATGAAATTTTTAGAATCTTTAGAATATTGGGCACTCCAAACGAAGAAATCTGGCCCGACGTTAGATATTTGCCAGATTTCAAGTCTAGTTTCCCTCGTTGGCAAAAGCAAAATTTGGCTGATATTGTGCCAGATTTGGATAAGGACGGCATTGACTTGTTGGAGCAGTTGTTGGTTTATGATCCAGCTAGCAGAATAAGTGCAAAGAGAGCAATCTTACATCCTTACTTTTTGGAAAAAGGTGAAGAACCAACCATCCATATGAAACATTCAATTCCTTTAGGTGCTACTGTTTACCAGTGATATCACTTATAAAAAAAAAAAAAAAAAAAAAAAAAAAAAAACCTACTTATAATGTACTTTTTTGTTTTGTATTTGCAATCTATTTCGTTTTAATTATTTTATTTTAATTTTCTTTTTTTTTTAAAAAACCTCTAAACTTGTTGTGATTACCTTGCATTTTTTTTTTTTTTTTCGCTCACTACCCCTACCCTTACCCATAGTTATCAATCACACGTCACTTACTTGCCTACTTGATGACTCTCTAGGACTGATATATACATAGCTATTTACTTTCTGAATGTTTACCAGATTCAATGGCCTCGCTCGCCTTGCCTTGCGTAGTCTTTCTAAGACGGTACTTTATCTTGGCCCGGCGAAATAGAATAAAGTAAAGGTATATTAAGGCGGGTTAAGCATGCACTTTTTGCCCTTTTTCTGTACAGTTTTCTGGCACAGTTCCTTCAAATGGAGGAAAAAAAAAGCCTCAAAGAACAAGAGTGGCTTGGTTTACTTGGGCGGCAATATAAAGATGTATATTAGAGGTGGTAAAGATCAAGGAAGGTTTGAACGGGTGCAGCTGTCCCCAACTTTTTCAACTCAGGTTTACAATAGTCTTGCTTAACTTTGCTCTGACCATGTCAATATAGAAAGGTCCTGTAGAGGGACAGTACAACAGTGAAGGGGAAATAGGGCAGTGTGCTCTGGTTCTTGCATACTGCATCTCGGTGGAAACAATTACTTTTCACTTGTTTTTATAAATTCTAAAAAGCGTTCTTTTGAAAGTAAAGTAGATAAATAATAATAAATAACAAAATATAAATTAGCACTTTAGGAGTTTGAGTGTTTAAGGAGATTAATAACAAAAAAAAAAAAAAAAAAAGGTAACTAGATAAAATAAAAAAACAAAAATAAAAATCTTTGGAAAAAGGTAACAACGGAAAAAATTATTAAACAAGGTATGTATGTTAACGAATTGCAAACGTGTGGCCAACAAAAAAAAAAAAAAGTGGAGAAAACAACGGTAGGTAGCAAAAAAAAAAAAAATAAAAAAAATAAAAAAAAAACTGGAAAAAACTATGAAAAAAACAGGGTTAACAAAACTAATGTGATAGAAAGTATACGAGAAAGACAAAAACCGAGCAATTTTGGGATACTGGGCAGTTGGGGCACATAATATTGTCTTGACTCTTTGAGTGAAACATGTAGTTGGGGTTGAAAAGCAAAAAACAATTTTTTTTTTCTAGAAATGGTCATGGTTTTGGATAGAGTCGTTTGTCAGGATTAGCCGACCAACTGACTGGCTTGGAAGTAGGAAAGAGAGAGAGAGAGAGAGAGAGTAGCAGCTATGACTACTGCAGACTGTGTTTATTTGAGCAATCATTTTATGAAGATGCCGCCAGAAAATGCACCGGTCCCTTATTTGTAACCTTTCTTCAAGTTCAAATCTTTAATTTGTTCTTCCAACTGTTTGATTTGCAATTGAACACTTTCCAAATCCAAATTCAATCTTTGTCTTTCATTGATAATGTTTTGTTCCCATTGTCTAAATCTTGCTTCTTCGGCCTTGACTTGATCGGTGAAATATTTCTTCAATTGATCTTCTTCTTCTTTGAATTTTGGATTGTTATGGAATCTCTTAGCAATCTTGGATCTAGAGTCTTCTGACTTGTTATCCAATTTCAAAGCCCTATAAGTCTCGTAATGTAACTCTTCAGTAGATAATATCAAATCCAACATGTTGGTTCTCAATAATAATGATCTAAGTTTTAAGAAATCACTGTGTTGTTCATTTTCAACTTCAGCAACACCCCATGGGTATTCTCTACCAAAAACCAAATCGCCATTCGCGTTTCTAACTTTGGTTTCAGAACCAATGATGGCAAATGGGATAGATTCAATCAAAAGTCTGGAATGTTCAGCACTTGCTTCATCATCAGTTTCAATCGGTGGGGAGTAAATTTTGATTTCTTGAGCTTCAATAACTGCTCTTATTCTTTGCTTGAAGTCATTGATTTCTTTTGGAGATAAAGTATCAGCCTTAGAAATAACTGGAATCAAGTTAACTCTACTACTAAGTTTTTTCATGACCTCGATATCCAAAGGTTTTAAAGAATGGCCGGTTGGTCTAACAAAGTACAAACAGGCATGAACTCTCAAATCTTTGGCTTCAGCTCTAGTTGGTTGTTGTTCCTGTTTCATGTAAGAATCATGTTGGTCATCAATGAAATCAATCAACGGTTGAAACGCTCTTTTGTTGTTGACATTGTCACCAAATCCTGGAGTATCAATGATGTTTAATCTAATTTTGAAATCTTTTTCTTCTAATTCGGCTCTAACGATATCGATCTCCACAGTGGAACGAATCCCTTTGGCATGTCTGGTCTTGTTGTCAACATGGCTTTTGAGACCGGTTTGGAATAATGTGTTGATAAATGTGGTTTTACCCAATCCTGATTCACCAGCCACCATCAAAGTGAAGGTGGAACCAGTCTTAGATACAATCTTGTATCTACATTACAGTTAGTATTGGCATTTATAAGACTAGGAGATCTAGAAAAAGGTAATAAGGTTTATATATATATAAACCAAAAGAAGAAAAAAGAAAAAAAAAAACACAAATCTTTGATACAATTTTTGCACCAAAACAATATCATGAAATGATAGCATACCTTTGGTTTGGCAAGTTAGAAATACCAACGAAATCGGTCATAGTTAAAAGCAGTCTGCAAGCTATTATTATGTTCTATTGGAAGAGAATTGAAAAAAAGTTAGTTATATTATACTGTAATAGGAAAGATTGGCCAGCCAAAGAATTTTCAACAATGTTTTATGATTATGAGTATAAGCTCTGCTATGCTCTACTCTGCTTTGATCTGACACGCACACACAAATCAGGCTCTGGCACTGCGATTCGCTGTCTCTGTATAGCATTTTTTTTTTCTTTTCCTTTTATTTAACAGCAAATCGCTCCAGAAGGGAAAGAAAGAATTCGTGTTATTTTCACCGCCGATCCAGGGGGTGTGTCCGCATACCGTGCCACATGACTACACCCCCACTATTACCACCCAAGCGTGTCGCATTTTTATATAAATTATTTAGAATCATGAAAACATCAATACAAATACAAATACAAATACAATCATCTATTGCTGTCTAGTGTGACATCTACTCTAATTTGTTGGCTGTCTCCACAAGACGGTTTAAGGCCTGGAGCGCTCTGCCGCTGCGGATACTGTCCCTGGACAACGCAACCCCTTCTTTCCAGTCCTTAGCGAGTCCACTGCTGACAGCTAGCACACTGCTGTTCATGAGAATGTAGTCTAGTATTGGCTCATTGGCAACAGCTGCTGCCTCAGTACTGTTTTCGAGAATATCCCGAAGAACCTTAGCATTCTCTTCTGGAGTTCCAGAGCGAACTTCTTGCAATGTGTGTTCTGGAAGCCCGAAATCCTCAGGACCAATGGTTTCTGACCTTATTTCTTTGGAAACTGGATCAATATACCATAACCTAGTTTTACCAATTGGCGCTACTTCGTCAAGACCAACTTCGCCCCAAACCACCACAGTGCTGTATTTGTTTGCGCTGTTGGTCGTAGCAGTGGTGTACTGTTCTGGATACAAGTCTCTCACTGATGCAGCATAAATAGGACCTAATTCTTCGGCATAAACCCCCAACACTCTTGAGTGAAGTGGTACTGGGTTGAGTAGAGGCCCCAAAATGTTGAAAATCGTAGGAATACCAAGCAGCTTTCTGATCTCTGCCACAGTATGCATGCCACGATGAAAACTTGGAGCAAACAAAAATACAAATTTGTTCAAATCTGATTCCACAAGCTGACCAACAGTGCTGGCAGTAACTTTGGATGTTGGAATGCCCAATTTTCCAACAAAATCACCAGATCCGGAGACACTAGTTGATGCCTTCCCGCCATGTTTGACAACTACTACCTCTTTGTCACTTTTTTGGATACCAGCGACAACAATAGCCGATGAGGTGGAAACATTGAATGTGTTTTGGCCATCACCACCGGTGCCCACAATATCGGCAAACACCACATCTGGATTGTTAAGACTCGAAGTGTTTATGGATGGTATCTCTGAAAATTCCAAAATTGTTCTCACCGCGGTAGCAATGTATCTAGGATCACGGTCAAGACCAGTGAAAGTCAAAGCAGTCAAGAAAGAAGCCACTTGCACCGGTGCTGGGATTTGCTGAAAAATGAGTCTTAAAGCAACCGCTAAGTCGTCGGTGGTGAGGTTTGGTGGCTTGAGTAAAAGTGATTTGATATAAGGGCTGAGAGCAGTCTTTGATAGAGCAGACACGGTAGAGGCACTCATTTTGTGGATGTTGAATTAAATTTATTGAGGATATTTTGCTTGATTAGATAGCCCTTCCACTGATCATTAATTGTCAATGCCCACCATATGGCGATATCACCATTCATGTCCATGAATCGATTGAAAACGAAATTCTGAGAGAGAAAAAAAAAGCGGAAATAATTTTGGGAAGGGTGATACACGCGTATGCACACGTCACAATACGTTATTGTGCATTGTTCTGTTTTTTTTTGTTTTTTTTGCACAAAAAGTAAACAAAAACAAAACAAATATAATATTATTATAATATAATATAATATAATATAATATAATATAATATAATATAATTTCAAGAGGCATGTTCACAGGCTGCTCTTCTCTGCCATAAGTCTGCCATACCCTAGCTTGTCTTTGTCCTTCTCACTGCATAGCCGCACTCAGTGCTAATCCTATCAAACTGCTGCTACACATTGCTCCTTATGGCTACCTACAAGCACCTTCTCGGCACGCCCTTGGAAAGGCATCTGCACCACAATCGCCATGATCGCAACAACAATAACCACAACAACAACAACAACAACAATATAAACGCTTACCAGTTCACCCCCATAGGCCAGCAGGGCTCAGACATTGATTTCTCTGTGCTCAACAGCAATGGGCGCTCCCCGAGAAACAACAGAAATAACAACTCATATATTCTCAACACGGTATCAAAGTCAAAGCAGAACGCTAATGGAGACAAAACGCTTTCCCCATCAGACACTTTTGACACTTTTTCCACATCCACTCCATTGATATCGTTCAAAGAAAACCGCGACACTAGTCACATTAATAACAATAATAATAATGATAGTGGTTATGGAGCGGGCTCAAGGTTTAATGATTTTTTGAAACATAGCTCGAACCCTTTGAAACAACAACAAGAGAATATAGATCATTTGAAAGCTGAAAACTATGGCTTGAAAATCAAAATTGCAAGTTTGACCAAATACCTTGATGTAAACACTCCGGAGGATATTAAAAAACTCATCAACGAAAATGGCGATTTAAAATTAGAAATTGGACACTTAAACATAAAAACCCAAAAATTGAACCAAACTATTGAACAGCAAAAAAACTCTACGACACTGCAGGCTTCCAGTTCCTCAAACGTGACTGTCAACAAGCTCACTGCACAAATTGAAACTTTAATCAATGAGAAGGACCAGCTATTGCTCAAAGTTGACAAATTGCAAAAGTCTTTGGATGCACAGCCCTCTCCAGCAGCATCCAACAAATCTTTTACACACTTACAAAATGAAATTGAAGATTTGCAGTACGAGCTTCGCAACAAGACTCATGAGCTCGAAGAACAAAACTTACAGCTTGAGCAACTACGCAACAAATGCCAACGTTTGGAGGATTCAAAAGAGCACGATTTGGCTGAAAATGATCAGCTAGAAGAGACTATTATTGATAAGAATGAAGAGATTAAAAAACTCTACCAACAGCTTGACGACAAGGGAGAATCAGTTGAAAAGCTTGCAGACGATTTGTACAAACTGAAGCTCACGATCAACGAAAAAGATTCAGAAATTAACTCTTTAAACAACAAGTTGTCAAAAAAAGAAGCAGAAGCATCTAATTTGAAGGTCAAATTAAAAAGCCTTGAAAATAATGGCTCTTCAAGTAATAAGAAAGTGGAAAAACTTTTGAAAGAGCTTGATGAAAAGAGTTCCAAAGTAAAATCATTGAATAGCCAAATTCACGAATACGAATCCCAATTAACTTTGAGCAACGATGAAATTGAAAGTTTGCATTCCCATATTGAGTCCTTGAGAAACCAGCTTGCTTCATCCTCAAGAAATTCACACTATGACTTGGAAAATGAGATTACTAGACTAAGAGAAATGGATCAAAAGTTACGAAGTGAACTTTCGCGGTACAAGCTACGGGTCACCGAGCTTGAAGTGGACTTAGAAGAGCAAAAACAGTTTGCTGATGTGCATAACACTACATTTTTGAACAGTGTGGCCCAAATAGAAAACGAAAGAGATCAAGCTTATGATGATTTGAAGATATATGAAGATCACATTATGGATTTGGAAAATAAACTAAATAATGCATTGTTTGACATAGAGTCCTTACAAGCGCAACAAAGACAAGCAAACAACGATATCATTAATTTAAAAAGCGAAAACGAATCTTTACACAGACAGACAAGATATACATCTACACAATCTCAACCTAAAAAGAAACAAACCACTAGTAACAGTGGCGGAGGTGGATTTTTCAGTAATTTCTGGAATGGTCCTACTGATGTGGATACCGATGAGGATAATGAGCCGATCCGCCGTAACCATGCGGACATTTCTACTATCAAGAGATTAACCAAAGAAAAAGAAGACTTAAAGGATGAAATTAAAAGTTTTGAGTTAAAGATCAAACATTTGAATGAGGATTTGGAAAATGAGCGCTCTAGCAAATCACTCAACTCTTACGAGAAGGAAGAAATTAAAAGATTAGCAAAGCAGAAAAATGATCTTGAAGTGTTGATTGCAAACAAGAACGCAACATTTGAGTCACAAATTAATGATTACAAAGAAAGAATTACCAGTCTCAATGAGGAGATTGTCTCTAAAGATAATAAAATCAATGAGCTAACTTCATCAAATAAAGATACTAACGGAAATCATCGAAACAATAATATTGGTGAAGTTATAAGTAAAGAAGACCACTTAAAATTACTTAAAGAAAACATTGACAAGGAAAAAGAGGTACTTATATTGAACAATGAAAAAAGCGCTCTTAATCAAGAACTCGAAAGTCTTAAAGCAAATTATAAAAAGCCAGATGACAAATTGCAACAACAGTTGACTGATAAGCAGAGAGAAATTGATGATTTGAATTTGAAACTTCGTACAATTGAAGATAGTAAAAATGATTTGTACGAAGCAATGAAGAGTAAACAGACTGAATTAACAAATAACTTGAACAGCATGGAAACAGAGTTGCACAAGGTTAAAGAAAATTACAAGAAAATATACAAAAGATACAAGCACAAAAATGGAGACTTGAGTATGATAAAAGAAGAAACAGACAACAAAGAACCTGAGCTTGCTGAAAGACTTGCTGCTAAAGAAAAAGAATTAAGAATTCTCAGCGATGAGTATGATACAATGAGAAAAGACATGACTTCAAGATTGAAAGAACTACAAGTATCAAGAAAGTCATTAAACGCAAAAGTAATTGATTTACAATCCAAGATAAAATCAAGTGATAGCTCAGAGGGCATAAAATTGGCGAAAACCTATAAAGCAAAGCTTGAAGCCCTAGAGTCAAAGATTCAATATTATCGTGAAAAGTTTCACCAAGAAATTTACTCATCCCAAGATCTTAAGTTCTTGAACCAGTATTTCATAACATCAATTAAAAATTCTGATAAATTGGTGATGAGTGATATCAATATGTTGGCAAAAGTGGGTATTTATCCAGATTATAAATTACTTAGTAAAAAAAAGTTAACTTTTAAAGCAGTGGCTAAAGGAATCTTAGCTGCAATTAGAATAAAAAATAGGTTTTTAAAATCAAAACAGAAAACAAAGACTATCCAGGATTTGCAAAGCCGATTCCAAGCATTGCCTTTGTTACATTGTTGATAAGATTGTCTTTGATGCGTTTGTATATTCTCTAATGCTCACTGTTTTGCTGCAACAGTAGCGTACTGTCATACTAGTAATTACGTTTTACTACTTTATTCGTGTTAATTCTTTTGTTTTAGTTTTTTTGTTGTTGTTTTTTTTTTTTGCATTCTTTCTTTCGCCTTTTACTAGCTTATTTCATCGCATTTTGGTCAGGTTTTGTACTATAATATCTCACTCTGTATTCCGAATTCTCTTGTCCTGTTTTTAATTTTGTTCTTTTTTCTCATTTTTTCTCAGTGATTTAATTTTGTCAATTTGAAGTTATGTTTCAATTCAAATACTTATCCGCTAATACGTAGTCTGTAACCAGCAATTCAACTCAGCTCATATATGTGTTGGAGTGGAAGCAAAAACTACCTATCAACGTAAAAAATAATTTTCAAGTTCCTTTATTCTGGGCACAAACTCATCAATAATCATATTGATTTGCTTCACTTTATTAAAATCGTTATTGATCTCATCAAGCTTCTTAGTAATTTCATAATAATACTGAATCACTTTATCAATCTCCATGATTGTGGATTCGGTGTTTTCCTTTTGTCTAAATGTGGACTGTTGGGCAACCTCGCTAAGTGATTTTATCCGATCATTAATTTTGTACATTAAGTAGTCAAAGTTTAATGCTAGTTCTTTTATGTTTAGAGGATCTGTGTTTGGATGTTCGGGATTATCGCCGTTGTCGTTTTCATTATTGCCGCTGGTGTTTTTTGCGTCATCATTTGAGCCTCGTATGCTGCTGTCATCATCTTTGTTATACTTCTGGCTTTGGCTGTCTCTGTCGATGACGTTGTCATTGACAATGCTAATGTCGCTATTATCATCAATATCATGATCAATATCATTATCTGTTATATCACTGGCTCTTTTTTGTTGTCTTTGTCTATCGTTTGACCCTAATTTGTTGATGCAACTACCGCGCGTGTCGCCGTAAGCAGTAGCAGCAACTTCCTCACCACTGTGACTTTCTAACCTATTTGCTGCATCCGGTGCATTACTATTACTATCACTCAGTGAGTGTCCCAGATTCAGTAGGGTCCGCTGGAGAGTTTGTCTTGAGGTTATTGTTGATTGTGATATTGAGTATGAGTCTGTGTCACTGGCCATTGTATCTTTCAATATATTGCGGACAAATATATATATATATATTTATCTATTTCTGTGGTGTCTATCATTATTAACCCATCAACATCATCATTATCAATGTCTCAAGTGCCTGCTTGTTTGGCGTGTAGAATCCGTGGCACTGGCACCTGAGATCTCTCCAATTTTACCCTGCCGGTGCCACAGCGCCAATTGCCAGCGGCGATTTCAAGCGCTGTACAAAGCTATCGTTATTACTAGAGTGCTGGCAATGTGTTGTCTTTGATGAGATACTGAGTGTACATTTGAGCCTAGTTATCTCAGTTTTCAGCAAAACTCAAAATATAATTTGCCGTTTAGATATATTGCAAATATGTCTTTCTATGAAGGAAGTGGGCCTTCTAAGCTCGTTAGAAGAATTTGTATGTCGCTGCATTGCACTTAGTTTTTGTTTATCGTATCATGAATCTACTTGTGCCCCTATTATATTTTACATCATGTTATGTTATATTTTTGAAAGTATCTTCCGGCTAACCAATATAATATAGATAGATCATGTAAGGCTAGTGAGGCTGATTTAGCTCTCAATTTCGAAATTGCCGACCTTGTCAATGAGAAGCAAGGTAATGCTCCTCGTGAAGCAGCGATGACGGTAGTCAAACTTGTCAATGACAGGGACCCGTTTGTGGGGGTCAATGCTTTGACATTGTTGGACTGCTTAGTGAAAAATTGTGGCTATCCATTTCATTTGCAGATTTCTAGAAAAGAATTCTTGAATGAATTGGTGAAGAGGTTCCCGGAAAGACCACCACATAAATATAATAAGGTGCAGAGATTGATTTTGACTCAGATCGAAGAATGGAATGAAACGATATGCAAAAATTCTAGATACAAGAAAGACTTGGGATTCATTAGAGATATGCATAGATTGCTTTCTTACAAAGGGTATATTTTCCCCGAAATTAACAGATCCGAAATTGCCGTACTCAATCCATCTGATAATTTGAAATCTGTGGAAGATATCCAAAAAGAAGAGAGACTTGCACAATCGGCAAAATTGCAGGAATTAATTAGAAGAGGGAGACCAGAAGATTTGAAAGAAGCAAACAAGTTAATGAAGATCATGAGTGGATTCCAAGAAGATAAGAAATTGAATGAATTGACAAAACAAAAAGTTGCTGAAGATATTAGCAAAATTAAGGGAAAAATGGAGGTGTTTTCCGATATGGTCAACAATTACAATGAAGCAGATGCAAATGCAAGTACTAATGAAACTTTAGAAGAGTTGTACTCGTCATTAAAAGTTGCACAGCCAGTGCTTACAAAAATAGTTGCTGAGGAGCAAGATGATCATGAAGCAGTGGCTGATTTGTTGAAACTTAACGATACAATCAACTTGTTAATTGAGAAATATGGCTTAATTAAAGGTAAAGACTTGGTGGGCGCGTCAAAGATCAATGTCAATGCATCTGGTGAGGCCAACTTGATTGATTTTGATGATGATGACAATAATGCAAATCCAGCTGCAGGTGTATCAGCGTCAAGCACCGGAAACAACAATAATAGTACGCCTCAAAATTCTGATTCTTTGATTGACTTGTTGGGTGACCTTGACTTGTCTTCCAATAACAACAATAATGGTGTTGGAACCTCTTTAGGAGGCTTGAATCTTGGCGGCAATACTGGTCCAATTTCTTTAGGACCATCTTTATCCCAAAACACGCCTACACCACCTCCACAATTTCAAGCCAACACTTCAAACACCACAGCGATTGAATCTTTCACTCAATTACAAAATTTGGACGCTATTTCAAATTCACCATTGAACCAAGGATCACCATTCCAGCAATCCCAAGCTTTGAATGCACAACATACGCTTCAGTCTAATCAATCATTGCCTGGGGGGATTTCGACAAACACTACGGGAAATGCTACTATTATTCACACTTCTTCAAATTTGAAAATTGCATATGCTCCAAGCAAAATTTCCAACAGTGAAGTTCACCTTAGCTTTGTCTTTTCCAATTTATCCCTTAAAAACGTCTCAAATTTAACTTTTCTTCTAGCTGTCCCTAAACAATACAAGCTAGAACTTAATCCTCAATCAAATAATTTCTTGCTAGCGATGAGCTCAAATGGTATTACGCAATTAGCTAAAGTGACCGGTGCTAATGCTGATATTGCAGTCAGTACAATTAAATTCAAATGGAAAGTGAATTACAAAATTGATGGTGATGATGTCGAAGAACAAGGAGTTTATGTATCACAAGATTTCAGCTAAAAATGTATTTATTATTTTTTTTTTCTATATTTGCTCAAATCTATTTACTTCTAAGTTTGTTTCTATTTTACTTTTTTTTAAAAATCCAACTCATTATTTCTGCTTCCTTAACATCTTCTAGTACTTTAAATTATTCCTTATCTGCTCCTGTTTTTTTTTTTTCTTTTCACCTTTATAAAAACACGGATTCTCTTTCCAAACCAGCTCGTGCCCATTTCATCGATAAAAAAAGAAAAAATTCAATTTTTGAATTGTCAGTAACTAATGCACTAATGTACTAATGATTTCTGCCCATATTTTTCCAATTTCCTTTTTTTTTATTTTTTTTATTTTTTTTATTTTTTGGTTTGCAGCATTGTGCTTTCCGCTATTCAATTATCTCGATTTTTTTTTTTTTTCTTCATTTCTCCGTCATTTCTTGATTTGCAAAACATATTCATGAATAACAAAGATGAAATAACCAGCATAAGAAGGACTGAATATTCACCTAAAATATATATTAAAAGACTATACTTATTTTCTAAATGAGTAATAAAACAGTTATATATTAATAATAGAAAGGTAAGACGGTAGTTGGAAAATAATCATTACAACAAAGTCGATTTAACTTTATGAGGGTGTTGAACCCTTGTGCACCGAGATTGCATAGAAAGCTATAATATGAACATATTTAGAGTACAGACCAATCTCCGAAAGTGAAAAATTGGCAAATAGAGGCGCTACACTAGGTAAAAATATAAAAGGCAGGCGATTGGTCAGAGAAAACGTTTGATTATGAAAAAAAAAAAAAAAAAAAAAAAAAAAAAAAAAAAACAGTTTGCAACAGCTCGTCGCTGCATTTTGAGCGAATGATGATAGTTAAAGGTATGACACGACAGGAAAGATATTTATCAAAGCTGAAAAAATTCAATTTTGTTCTTTGGAACCTTTGTCATAACTCTTGAATCTTTTCCAAATCTGCAAATTACAACACATTTCCTCCTTTGACAACAGCTTTTTTTAAAACTTCAAGTAATTCACTAACAGTGGCAATTCTTTGTAGCCGTGCTAATGGTAAATGAACAACCTCATCCAAATGGGCCACATTATAGTGCTCTTTTAGATGGCAGTCTATAATAATGTCTTTGCTTTTGCTACCTACATTGTTGCTGAAGCAATATTAAGAGGCAATATCTTTTGCAGGGACTTGATCAACAGCATTAATGAAACTATATCTGTTTAAATTATGGCCACAAAATACATTGTTATCAATTTCCCAATATAGCGCGTTAAAAAGGGTAATATATTCCGCGATACTACTCAAGTAAGCTTTAGCACTTTCTGCTTTATATTTGCCAACTCTAGATGTTGTTGACGATGCAAATTGGAGACATCAACCGTGTCTGGATCGATAATACCAATGGTGCGGATATTAGCTGCTGTCAAGTATAAAAGAACAGGAAAACCAACGCCATCAGCGCCAAGAAAAAGAAAATAAAAATACAATTATATCTCAAATAGTATTAAATTTATCTGCTTGGCAGTTTTGTCAGCTTGTTGTTGGTTATTTCTCTCTTCATTAGGCTCTATTTATGCTATTGGTATTGTTTGTTTTTAAAGCTTTGAGTAATTTGATCTGTTGTTGTAGCTTAGATTATATTTCTTGCGAAGCGCTATTACCTTATCAAGATCAACGGTAGAGTCTTGGATCATAATTTATGCCAATATAATCTTTTCAGTGAGTTTACTGTTTATATAATGGTATGGCGATAGTATTAATGATATATAAATGTGACATGAAACTTTTAAAATATTAGTGTTCAGCAAATCGCTTGCTACGTTTGTTCTAGCATACTTATCTTCGAGTATTGGGAATAAATTTCGCTATCACACTATCATTGCAACAGGAGATTATCTAAAGAATTTTTTTTTTTCTTCCTCTCAGGCCATTAGCCTGGATCTTTGGGCTTAATTCGTTAGAATATACTATCTGTTTTGCTTCAACTGTTAACTCTGAATATTTTCACTTCAAACTTTCCTGTTAGACAACTATAACTGCTTGGTTAGACGGCTCGGCTAGCTTCAGCTCTAAAGTAAATTATATGGCTCATCTTACTCCATAGGTATTGCTACCCCCCCCCCCCCCCCCCCCAGTAACATACATGCCCAAAACTGACAACCACTGCCAACCACCATTTATCACCATATGTTATAAAATGACACTTTATTTCATAGACATGTTTGTAGTCATCTTCAATCATCTCCCCCGCCCTCATCATCCTTACCTAACTAAAGTTAAAATTAGTGCCTACCAATCATTCAAACAGAGCAATGTTAGTTTTGAAGAATAAAGTACAATTACGAAAAAAAAAAAAAATAGCAGCACATTTTCCTTTTGTTAGTTGATAATACGAAACACAAACAATGAAAAAATAATGCAATGTCATTATAATAATGACTCATTATGAATGATTGAATAAAATGAGGAGAAAATGATAATAATAATGGACAAGTGAAAAGATAAAAAAAAAAAAAAAAAAAAAAAAAAAAACGACGAGAAACAACTAAACTAAATTACAACCAAACCAAATAGTAGATAAGTGACAAAACAATGAATGAAAAAACAATAGAAAAACAAAATATAAAATGTAAACTTTGAAACGTAGTCCGTAAAAGTGCAAAAAAAATATATAAAAAAAAAAGTCAGCTAAAATGTCGAAATATGAAAGAACTTATAATAAGACATTGCAATTAGCAAAACAAATCACATGCTGCTGACAAAAGCTAAAAATTAAAAAGCTGAGGTGTTTACGCTAAATAATTTTATTTCTTGGCTCTTTTCTTGTTAGACACCGACTCAAGCTCAACATCAGGCTCTTCCGTCACATCAGCTGCCGTTCTTTTCGTGGAGCTTTCTATAGTTATGGCTGCATCATCGTCATCCTCGTTTTTATTTATACTTGTTCCGTTTTCATTAATATTAAAATTAGCATTACCTTTGGCAGATTCATCATTTGCGGTCGCCAGCTTATCTGCTGCCACTGGAGGAGCTGGTGACTGTAATACTGACCCACTAGGAGTATCCTTTAATTCTTTATCCTTATCATTATCCTTATTATTTGATCTTTTTTCTCTTTTCCGTTTCAACGCATTAGGCCCCTCGAATTCTCTAGTTAGCGCCAACAATAAAGTATTACATCTTCTTCCTAATTCTTGAGCGGTTCTACTTTGGAAAAACCAATCAAATTTGAACAAATCACTTTCTTTGCTGCTTTCTTTGATTTTTTCAAAAAGATTATCGCTAAAAAGACCATATTTGTTGGCCATTACGAGAATGTACCGATCTTCCAACTCGGTGTAAATTCTCTTGGAATTATTTGGAGGATACTGGATTGCCAATTGTTGCAATGGTGCTTCGTAAGAATTAATCTTTTTAGCAAGTAATTCTTTTTGTAAATTGATCTTTTGGAATTTTTTCTCTCCGGTTTCAATTTGAGAAATGTATTTCGCATAGCCTTCAATTTTCTCATAATTTTCCCAAAATGCTTTAGCATACTGTCTGACTTCTTTAGTAGTTTTGTTACCTAAATCTTTAGCAATTGCTTTATGATTATCTCTACCATATCGGGCATTAGCATGGACAAAATTGGTGAAATCACGTCTTGACCAAGATCCAAACGCTTCATCAATGTATTTTTTCTTCAATTTTTCTTCTTCAGCAGTCAAAGGTTCAGCTTTATTAATCTTTTGTTGTTCTTGCTTTCTGCGAGCTTCTCTTGATTTTCGCTGTTCTTTGCTTTTGTTGATCATTTCTTCTTCGCTATCATCAAGATAATCGTCAGAATCGGAAGATTCATTACCACCTTTGCTGCCGCGACTCTTTTTGACTTTATCTTCTTCTTCATCGTCAAATGGAATTTCCGATAATGTAATCTTATAGTTGATTTGCTTCTTGTAATACAACATTTCTTTATCCAATAAGTCGCCAAGTTCTGGGGCGTAAAATTGATGATCCTGCATATTTATAGCCTTTGGGGCCTTTGGGGCCTTACCGGAAGAACTTGCTTTAGTTTGTTGAAGAACATCTTTATAATATCCATCAACGGAATATGTTTGTTCTTTCCTTTCTCTCTTGGATGGATTGATCCAAAATGAATTATTTTTGTCCTTATTTTTTTGCTGGAAATTTTGGCCATTCCATTCGTATGCATTGGAATCTGATGTAAATTTTTGTAAATCATCCAATCCCAATTTGTTGAATTTTTCATTGAGTTTAGCAGTTTTCTGTTCAGATTTGTTCAAAATCGATTCAATATCTTCATTCAAGTCAAAAGTGGATTTTTCCGATTCAAAAACTTTTTTAGCCCCATGTTGAATCATACTAAGCAAATCATCTTTTGTATCACCAACTTTATTCTTTTGCATAGCAGCACTGGTTTGAGTTCTACCTTGTTGAATAACAAGTTGATCCAATCTCAATTTTTGCGCTGCTCTTTCCAAAACTTTTTCTTCAATTGCATTTTCAGTGACAAATCGATAAACTTCCACCTGTTTCTTTTGACCAATTCTGTGAGCTCTATCCATAGCTTGCAAATCAGCTTGAGGATTCCAATCAGAATCATACAAAATGACAATATTTGCACTAGTCAAATTGATACCCAAACCACCAGCTCTAGTAGTCAACAAAAAGATAAATTTGCTAGAATCTGGCTTGTTGTATTCGTCAATGGCATTAATTCTATCCTCATGAGCAGTTGACCCATCAATTCTGCAATATTCAAAATCTCTCAAGTAACAATAATCCTCTAAAATATCAAGCAATCTACTCATTTGACTAAAAATCAAAACTCTCGATCCTTCCTTTTGATATTTTTTTAAAAGCTTATCCAATATTTGCAACTTACCGCTATTGAATACTAAGTGTTCGTCAGTTGTGTAGGGTGGACCTGGTTCTGCACCTTCAAAAAGGTATGGATGGTTGCAACATTTTCGAAGCTGCATAACAATGTTCAAGAGTCTGGTTTTACCCTCACGTTTTCCTACTGCACCATTGACTGCATCAATATCTTTTTCCAAAAGACGTTTGTACCATTTGACTTGCATTTCAGACATACCAACATATAAATTCAATTCTTTCTTTGGAAGCAATGATTTCTCAACATCAGCTTTGACTCTTCTAAGAAGGAACGGACTCAAAATTTGATGCAATTTATCAATCATTTTGGCGTCTTCTTCATTTTTTTTCTCTTTGTCCACTTCGCTAGCACCTTCGTCTTCTTCTTCTTCGTTAGCAAACCACTGATCAAAAACTTCAGAATCACCAAAGACATCAGGTAAAAGGAAATTCAATAATGCCCATAACTCATGTAAATTATTTTGTAATGGTGTCCCAGTAATCAACAATCTGCTTTTAGAATAAAACAATCTAATAATTTGTGAAAGCGAACTTTCTTCATTTTTAATTCTATGTGCTTCATCAACAATAATATATTGCCAACGGAATTTCTTCAAAGTTGATTTTTCTCTAATAACAGTTTCAAAACTTGTAATGACAACATCAAAATCACAAGCTAATAACTTTTGTTGTATGAGTTCGTGTCTTTCGTCTTTATTACCCTTGAAAACAAATACATTGACTTCGGGAGTCCACTTGGCAAACTCCCTTTTCCAATTGTCCAAAGTTGATTTAGGCACTATAACAATATGAGGTCCCGAGATACCTTTAACATACCTAAGGTATCCTAAAAATGAAATTGTTTGCAAAGTTTTTCCCAATCCCATCTCATCAGCTAATATACCGGAAAGGCAATTTTCATGTAAGGAAATAAGCCAATTCAAACCTTGAATTTGATAGTCTCTCAATTTACCTTCAATAAAAGAAGGCGATTCTGAAATAACGGTATCTTGGCCCGACGTGTCTTCTTCATCATGTAACAACTCCATGTCTTCTTCTTTTTCAGTCTTACGGCGACGCGTACTGGTTGACTTTCTCCCTCTTTTGGATTTTTTGTTGAGTCCAATAGTGTTTTCATATTCGGTAATGACTTTCTTCAAATAAGGGTCTTTTCTAACTTTTGAGTCTATGAAATCTCTGAAAAGGCCTGTCAATGATAATAAATATTTGAAACGCTTGACGGAGTCTTCCCGATCCTAAAATGAGTATGTTAGTGATATGCATATACGCGACAGTAATGAGCTATCTTCACAGTTTGTATAATACCATAATAGTTTGAAATTTGACAGAAATAACATTATAAGAAAAGAAATGCGTACCTTGAGTTTCTCTAGTTTTGGTTCTTGATCTAAAATATAGTTAGATTTCAAGTCAGTAACGGCATCGACAAAAGATTCTTCTTCTTCCGCAGCAGGTGCAGCAGCATTAGTAGAATCATCGGATAATTCAGCTTGCTGCTCAAGCTTTTGTTGTCTTCTGGATGTTCTGGTAGCTCTTGCTCTGGTCTGCATAATTTGTGGCGTTAGTAATTTAGAAGCTGAGTTAAAAAAAAAAAAGAAAAAAAATATAAAGTTGCGGGAAGGACTACCGAACGAGGATATTGATGAGGCATGAATGAAGTCAGAGCTCAATAGAAGAAAAAGGTACTGATCTGATGTTGAGAATATATTACAGGATAGGTGAGTAAGTAAAAAAGCAGTAAACATACCATGACGGGTGCGAGGATGAAGAGAGGCAAAAGCTAGAGTAGCTGAGTATAACGCCAACCACAGGAAGCAATGGATAAAGAGAATAAAGTCGAAAACAGGAAAATCGAAATCGAAATTATTTTTTGTTTGGATTTTGATTTTTATTTTTCTGCTGCAACCGCTGTTTATGCACGCTGCCAGTATACTCTCTTGCACGGGGCACCACTTTGCTACTATATGCACCTTTAGAACTTTGACTGGGAAAGAAAAGCAGACGGACATACCATCAATAGTATAAGATAATTTATATATATTAACCAAGTTTGGACGAAGTTGGAATAATGCTGGCAAAATCACTTGTTTGTATCCAATTATTTAAACCGAATATCAGCTTTGACACAATCTGATGAACATCAAAAATTCCAAGAAAACCTACAATCACTCCAATTCTAAAATTTTTACATACTCTTGACTCATGTTAAGTTGGTGCATACCCAGGGAAGTGTAATATAACGTCACTGTCTTTGACGAATTCATCAGCTGCTTTTGTTAAAGGTGAGGTCCTCCATTAAATGGTGCTCGAGGCTGCTCGCTACATTTATTACGTAATAGTTTAGTAATCTTTTATTTATCTTTTTGCTTCGGGGCTACAGCTCTAAATTTACAGAGACGACGAAACCGGGGTGCGCTTCCAAACCGCAAAGGGAAAAAAAAAAGAAAAGTGCCTCAATGCAAAACTATGATGCTACAAACAGTGCAAAAAGCATGTTTATGTTTATGAGCTTGAAAATTAATAGTTTATCAAATTATGTTAAAATTGATTCGTAAAGAAATTAATAAAAAGAAGTTTATATATATATGCAATTAAGACAGACTATAAGATAAAAAAAAGACATGGAAAACTATTACAAAAAGAGAAAACTAAAAGTCCGAAGACAAGAAAAGGAAACAATCATAATAAAATAGAATAAAGTAGACATAGAAAAACATTAGCGAGCTGCTTACTCGAGAGAAGATTCAGCCAAGTACTTTTCAGCATCCAAAGCAGCCATACAACCGGTACCGGCACTAGTAATAGCTTGTCTGTATCTTTTGTCTTGCACATCACCAGCAGCGAAAACACCTTCCACAGAAGTTAATGCCGAACCTGGAATGGTCTTGATGTAGCCTTGTTCGTCAGTATCAAGTTGGCTTTCAAAAATCTTGGTGGCTGGAGTGTGGCCGATTGCATAGAACAACCCATTGACTTGCAAATCTCTTTCTTCATTAGTGTTGGTGTCTTTGATTCTCAAAGCATTCAAAAGTTTACCATTACCCTTGGCTTCAACAGAAACAGTGTTGTAGAGAATTTCTAACTTGTCATTTTGTTCAACTCTTCTTTGCATAATAGTAGAAGCTCTCAAGTGATCTTTTCTAACAATCATGTAAACTTTAGAACCGTACTTGGTCAAAAACAAAGCTTCTTCACAAGCAGAGTCACCACCACCAACAACGGCCAATGGCTTGTTTCTGAAGATTGGAACAGCACCATCGCAAACAGCACAAGCACTGATCCCTTGTTGCCAGTAAGTGTCTTCACCTGGCAAATGCAATCTCTTGGCACTAGCACCAGTGGCAATGATAACGGCATCAGTAGTTATTGGTTCAGCATCTTCGTTCCATTCAGTCCATAATTTGAATGGCTTGGCACTAAAGTCAACTTTAGAAATGGTTTCAGTGATGATCTCGGTACCGAATCTTGAAGATTGAGCTCTCATTTCTTCCATCAATTTGGAACCACCAATCCCATTTGGAAACCCTGGGAAATTTTCAATGTCAGTGGTAGTAGTCAATTGACCACCAGCAGCAATCCCGTTGGCCAAAAGGCCTTCGTATAAAGCGGTTTTGACTTCAGCTCTGGTCAAGTAAATGGCGGCAGTGTGAGCAGCTGGACCAGAACCAATAATAGTAGCACGATGATGAACCATTCTTGAAAAAATGCGAGGTGTTGAGTTTTTGAAAGTGGTAAGTAAAGTTGAAGCGTGAATCTTGAAAGCGAGCAATTTGCGAATCTCAAGTGTTAAGTAGTAGTGATGATGTTATAGATAACAAGTATAATATTTTGATAACAGATGTTTGAGTATCCCAAAAGAAAAGGGCAGAGGACGGCAATTTATAGCTTCAGAACTCCGTCGACGCATTCGGACCTTTTGTCAGAGCACAGGGCCTAGATGGGTGTGAGCACCGGTTGCCCGGTCTTAGTCAGCAAGGCGATTTCTAAGAGAATTCTGAGATTTCTAAGATTCCAACGAGCCAGAATCTCACCGCGATTATTAACAGCGCCAAAACCAGAACACGGGCCAACTATGACTACAGCTATAGTGCTATCCAGAGCACCCTGAATTTCAAATCTGGCGTAATACAGTACAAAATCTATAGATATAAATTTTGTATTCATAATACTATAGACACCGTCTACCCCTTTAGCACAAACTCCTTCACTAGCGGCGATGAGCTAAAGAGTGGGTTTAGCAATATGCTATTCAAAAAATATTCTAACCCAGTACGTCGTTTCCTCAAGAATGCTTCATCCAAATTATTTTGAAAAAATCTTTTGGGCGGCAACTCGCCAATCTCTGTTTTATTTTTGGGAAAATAATGCAATAGCAAATCTCTCAACTTGATGAAATCGCTGTATCTTTTATATACTGTGATTTTAGCCCCTGTGGTGGTCTCGATGGTTATGGTCCATACCACGTAGCGGTAATTGTTGGTGCCTTTGACTATGGTGCAGTCGCCAATGTACACGTTAGTGGCCCACACTCTCAGTCTGCTGCTGTTACCATTTTTATTGGCACTGCTATTATTGATACTATTAAAGTTTAGAGAATTCCTTGGATCAAATGGTATTGTATTTCTTTGAGTGTTATTGATCAGCTGGCTGCCACTGTTACTGGTATTTGTAGCATCATTATATAAATCATTATCACCATCGGAATTATTAATTAACTCGATTGGAAGCGGCGCTTGGTTGGCTAGCTTTATATGGCTGTTGTTTCTATTACGAGTCATATTATTATACTTGTGAACATCTTATAACAACTCTTAGTGGTTGTGATGGTGGTTGTGGTGATTATACTTTGGTTTTGATACTTTAGTGTTTTTATCTCCTGTCACGCAATATTACAATTGGTGTAGTGGTCGTCGAGCACATGTAGAAAGGGGGGAAAAGCAATTTGAGACTGCGCTATGACATTCGAGCACTTCACATCTGCTATGCGCGCGCTAATAATGTTGGTCGGTATGTTTTGCGAAACGAAACGTCAAGAAACCATAAGCATTACAAAATATCGTCTACAAAATCTAAGAGTGTGAAATACACAAGTAGCATTTAATTCTTCTATATTATTAATAACTTATTAGAAAAAAAATTGCAAATCTTTTGTAATCCAGCAATATAAATTTATCTTAATTGAAAGAAGACAACCCCTGGTCGAAGTCTTTGATCAAGTCTTCAACGTTCTCAATTCCCACACTAACTCTGAGCAAAGTCTTCGGAGTACTGGCACTACTGAGAGCTCTCCATTCGATCAAACTTTCCACCCCACCAAGCGAAGTCGCATGATGGAAATACTTCAATCTCGATGGCAAGGTCTTTGCAATTTCCGCATCGGTAACGTGGATAGAAAAGACTGGTCCATAGCCATTCGGTAACTGCTTTTTGACAAACTCGTCGGTTTGCAAAGAAGAGTGGCTAATGGAAGTCAACGCTTTGTACTTCTTCTGGTTGTCTGAAAGATACTTGACCAACTGTTCTGCATTCGAAGACTGCTGCTTGATTCTCAACTCATAGGTTCTCAACGATCTGATCAACAAGTAAGCATCCAAATTGGCAATATTTGTAGCCAAGTAAATCCGGTCTTCCAACAATTTATGTCTGCTAGCAGAATCCTTCACCACCAAAACCCCGGCCAACAAGTCAGAATGGCCGCCAAAGTACTTGGTGCCAGAGTGCATAACAATGTCTGCCCCGAACTTGAATGGGTCCTGTAACGGGAACGGAGCAAAAGTGGAATCAACAGACAAAAACGCACCCTTGGCATGAGCAATCTCGGCATAATGCTCAATATCAAATGACGTGCCATCCGGGTTGACTGGGGTTTCCAAATGGATCAAGTCCCCTGCTTGCAAAGACTTGAGATCCTCCTCAGTTAGGCCGTGTTGTTCGAGCGCATGGTATCTGGTGAACAAGTCAGCAATGCCATGACACCCGTGGTAGCACTTGTCGAAAAACAATCTTTTAGGAGTGTAATGGAACAAAATAGCATTGAAGGCGCCCAACCCACTGTTGTAAACCACTGCAGGTTTGCCAAAAAGCTCAGATAAGATGGATTCGGCAGATTCTGAGTTAGGATGAGATAAACGAGAATAGATCGGATTGCCGCTAGCTACCCAGCCTTCTTGTTCGCCAAGTTGATCAGCACTTATTAACTTTGCTGGATCGTTGCTGTACCTGAAAGTGGTGGCTACGTTGATTGGGGGGACAACGTCAGGGACTCTGGTGGTTTTGTCATCACCATGAATAAGGGTAGTTTGGAATCCGGCCATGATGAATAAATGAGTTCGTGAAAATTTACTTTGATAATTATCAGCTAAGATAAACAAATGTCTATCATGTCACCAAACAACACAGTATTGTTTCGAGTTTGTTTCGGTAAGTACCTAATATAGCGTCAATGAATCAGGGGTAAGCTGGGTATATATATGGAAATTTAATGGAAATGGAAAACTTTCCTCTATGTCCGCAACATTGCAATGATACCATCGCACATGTGCCCTGAGCGGCGGTATATCCGGAAATCTTCCCCGAGGCTTACCTGGTTTCTGTGCGAGAGTAGATCTGTTTGAAAGGATCTCCTAAAATGAACAGTGATAAATATCTGAGCCTGAGTTTAACAATACTCGACCAACTTGCCTGTAAGCATTGTTTTTGAATACGGTGTACCGGAGCAAATAGCCAAAAACTCAATGATTGTGTATATTACGTAATCAAGGGCGCCAGTGTGGCAGCGCTAAACAATTCCAACAGAGAAAAACAGAAAATTCTTTTGCATGCGCTTTGTATGCTATAGCACTTCTTGCTCCACAGCCGTTGAAGCCAGTCAGTCAGTCAGTCAGTCAGTCAGAAACAAGCTTAGTACAGATTACCTCAGTCACACTGCAATGGAGTTCTTGAGAGGGAAAGTGACACTAGCCAAAGCCCTTTGGCTAAAATATAGATCATTGAGACATATTCCTTTCAGAAAGAAGTTTTTTGTCGGTATGTTTTTTTTCTTGTCACTTGAAAGATCACAATTTTATAAGCAAATACAAAAGCGGAGTATCCTGCCAAATTTTGAAAAGACTGTAAAGAAGCACAAAAACTAACTGTTAGGCTTATAGGTTATGACTTGAAAGGCAATACATACTGGGAGTTTTATGTCGAGAATGCTCGCGAACGCATGAGAAGAATCATCCACTACAGAGAGCAGCGACACCACGCTGACCAGGACATCCCACCGCAGTGTATCATGTGGCTAAGACGAACGAGGCCTGACTTTCCCACGTTGGAGGAGCTAGCCGCTGATATTAGACGCCAGCAGGAAATCAAGATTCTTGCGGAGCATGCGGACGAGAAATGGAGACAGGGCAGTTTGCTCCAGAACCCGGGTTTGACACCACAGCAGCAGCAACAGTTGCAGAGTATCACTGGTGGTTTACATGAAAACGATCTTAGGAATAAACAGCACGACGAAGCTTTGAAGAAACAGCAGTTGGGTGGCGGTAGTGGCGGTAGTGGTGAAGCTGCTGGTGATGATCAAGCTTGGGCTCAGGCCCAGGCAAATGCTGGCGTTAAAAGAGAGGGCGACGCCATTGAACAGGCAGTCTTCAAACCAAGAAGATAGGGTTGCTTGATGAGTTTGTTATCTCGTCTTGTTCGAGTATTCTGTAAATAGGCATGTTGTTTTATGATTACTATTATTATATATTTCCTCGGTATCTTCTGTTGACTGTAGCACTAAATAAACTCTTGCTTGCATGTTGAAGCCCCGTTTTGAGCGATGGCGGTATAGACCAAGTGCGTAATATCATCTCACCATGTTTCATGAGCATCTGCCATCTCTTTATATATATGAGTAAGCATTAAGCAATAATACAACTACCACTTATAGCATTTTTTAGATCAACACCTGCGCCCTCAATTTGTTGGGCAGTGCGTCTCTCCAGGTTTTGTCAAAGAGGGAAAAAACATCAAAGAGAATTGCATAGTACCGTAACCAATTGAAATTCATACTCATCTATGGACGGCGCTTAAAAGAAACATTTGCAAAACACCGCTTTTAACAACCGAACTATCAATCCTATGGCACAAACACAAGACAATGGCTCTTGCAAAAGCCTATCAAGGAATGCCAATTCTAACGCTGTGGTGCCGCGTCATGAAACCATATATGACCAGGAAGGAACCAAGATAACTGATTTACAAAAACAAAATATGTCAAACGGAGACACTCTGGATGGACACACCATTAACGGATACACGTACTCTCAGTCGTCGCACCACAATGAATATTGTGACAACGATTGCTATAGCCATCATCTGGAGCCTTTGCCATTTGGTGAAGATGAAGAAGGCGCAATTGAAAACATCGGTAACATTGATAATATTGGTAATATTGGTGATGTTGCCGCCAACGGGCAAGAGACTGCTGCCGAGGCCCTAGTGAGAATATCAGACAATAATAACTTAGCGACGCGTATGTATATGCATAGCCATAGAGCAAGATCATATGTTTCCCTTGATTTAAGGCTGCTTAATGATACTGTGGGAAGATGGACCAAAAGCGTTTCTTCCAAATTCCCAAAATGGTACGTGAGGTCCAAACACGTTGAAGGAGCACCTAATGAAATTCAATACTCTGTGTTCAAGGCATCACCATTAATTGAACCATTGCCAAAAATGCCGCCGGATGGCTTTGTTGATAGTGGTCCAATTAGCAAACACGATTTTGATACCATTGTGGAAAACACCATTGATGCAATTGAACATTTAGGCATTGAACCACGCAGAATTGCTGCTGGCTCCTCAGGAAGTTATTTTGTATATAACACCGAGAATCAAATTGTTGGAGTTTTCAAGCCAAAAGACGAAGAACCGTATGGTCCATTATCACCAAAATGGACTAAATGGATTCATAGAAACTTGTTTCCTTTCTTTTTTGGTAGAAGTTGTCTTATTCCTAATCTTGGCTATATCTGTGAAGCAGCCGCCAGTTTGCTAGATCGACAACTTCAAACGTTTATTGTGCCTTATACTGACACAGTGTCTTTATCTTCAAAAAGTTTTTACTACCCCATGTTAACTAGACGGAAACACCGACATAAAGAATTACCTAAAAAAGTCGGTTCTTTCCAGCTATTTTTAAATGGCTACATGGAAGCCAACCAGTTTTTCAGCAGATACCCATTTCCTGGCACTTCGTCTTGGGCAAATAGCAACAAGAAATATCCAATACCTTATACTGATGAGTATGGAAACACGGAAGACCTTTTTTTCGAATGGACACCTCAAGTCATACAGGACTTTCGCCAAGAGTTGGAAAAGTTGGTCATTTTAGACTATATAATGAGAAATACAGATAGAGGTTCCGACAACTGGATGATAAAAATTGATTGGGAAACCATTGAAATTGAAGAATACATTGATGGCAGAAAAGAGAAATATACTAAAAGAATGCCGAAATTAAAAATTGGAGCCATCGATTCAGGACTTTCTTGGCCTTGGAAGCATCCTGATGAATGGAGATCTTTCCCATTTGGCTGGTTGTACTTGCCATTACCAATTATCGGGCACCCATTTTCAGAGAAGACTCGACGTCATTTTCTACCCCTATTGACGTCTGTCGCATGGTGGGAAGAAAGCGCTGTGCTTTTTAGACAAATGTTTGCTAGAGATTCTGATTTCAAAGAAAGAATGTGGAAAAAACAATGGGCAGTAATGAAGGGGCAAGCTTTCAACGTTGTTGACGCTTTAAATACAATAGGTCATGGCCCATTAGAGTTAGCTAGAAGAACTAGAATGCTTGTATGGGATGATGAAATTGATGTTCCGGTGAGAATTCCTATTTCTTCGATATCTGCAGCTATGGAGACACCAATATGGGCCAACGCAAGCAGTCCGCTAAGCTCAACTCAAAACTCACCAATAAAGACAAAGAGCTCTTTATCACCAAGTAAACCTAGCGCAAAATCTCCGGTAAAGCAATCATCACGCAAAAGAAACTTGGCACTGTTTATTGAAACAATCAATGAAGATTCGGACGAAGAATTGCCAACTACAAGTTCAGCTAAAGCTACAAAAATATCTTCTTCCAAAATAGATAACAAAAGGCAAGCAACAGCTCAAAGTGCACCTGAAGCTGGAAACCCATTTGCTGATGGCATTCAAGACTATGAAGGAATGGAACAATTACAGCACAGCTGGACAGATCTCTTGAATGGCAATATCAGTGAAGAAAAATTTAACAATACCAAAAACAGTCTGATTATGCATAGTGGACATTCACATTATTTGACTAATCCTTCTAGCTTGCCTGTATCTGGTACAGTGGCTGGAAATTTAGACCCATTTGTTGATAACTTGAATGAAGCCCAAACTCAGAATCAGAACCAAAATCAAATTTGCAATTCGTCAGATCAACAATCCAAACATAATGGAAGACGCCAAAGCAAGAAATCCTCAAAGCGTGTTGAGAAAACTGCTGCTACAAAGCGAGTTATTGTGGAACGCTTGGAAACGGTTAGTTCTAAACCACCAGTCTTTACATGGTGTTGATTCCCTGCTCTCAAATATTGAGCTGGTAATTATGAAATGATCACCTACTCTCTTCAAAACAGAAATTCAATTAGTATTAAATTGCTCTTCTTTGATTTTTATTTTTAGAATAATTATAGAATTTACAACCTTTGATTAACGCTTTCATTTTATTCTTCCTTTTTGTTTTTTTGTTTTTATTCCTTTATCCTCTATTTTTAGCATTATGCTGCTCTTGCTATCTTTTAACAACGCTAAAATTGAAAAAGTAGCCTAGTAATTTGTCACTTTTTACTAGAGCTGCAGCGCTATTTGATCTACATTGATGCTTTAAGTTTTCATATTTTAGTACTTTCTTGCAAAATACACCCACACACATTAGGCTAGTTGCACATTTTAAGTTTTTTTTTCGTTTTGAAGATACGCATCGAATACTAAACTATGGGAAGCACGGATTTTTGCATCTTTTTTCATATTTTTATTTTTTTTAATTTGTTATTTCAGCAACGCAAATTATACTACAGGCAAACGTCAATCAGTGACCTTTACACTGTAAATCATTTGTCTACGCAGTTATTTACTAATAGAGTGTTAGTGTTATATAGTGCTTGCTAGTACGCTAAATAGACTAAGAATAGTGTAGGACTGAAATTAGCTCATAGAATGGGCAGCGGTCCTCAAAGTAGACGGCAGCCAGCGTGATCTGAGGTGGTGAAAGCTTTCACAAAGCTCTATGCGTTATTGTGTTTGTATTTGTATTTGCGTTTTTGTTTATATATTTTTCGTATTTTATTTTCTTGATCCCTTTCTTTCTAAACAGCCAATACAATTATGTCAACGCGAAAATAATTTCTCACAAATAACCGATTCTTTGTTATTGTTTATTGTTACCACAAATTCACAAAGCAATAAAATTTCACGCACATTCATGCCGCTTAAAGTACGGCATCGCAGGTCTTGGCAAAATGCATTATTAAAAAGCATTCAAAATGCAGGCCGTACAATCCAACATGGCTCCGCGTGCTATCCACATCTACAGCTGAACTATAGCTAAATTATGTTGAGCTTTGCATACTCTGGACAAAATAGAAGAGTCTTGGCGATCGGCGTCAAAAAAGGAACATTCTTTTTTCATAACTCAATCAGCAAAGATTGAAGATTGACTATAATCTTCATCAATATTGACAGCTATGTTTATCGTAAAAGATGGAAGTATAAATACATTATCGGGCTCTGACATTATCAATATAGTTGGAAAGAAATTTTAATTAATTCATTAACAAACAAATAAGCAAACATACAAGCTTTTATCTTTTTATTCCAACTCCCAGGCCTTTTTATTCAATTTTTAGCACTTTACCATCCTCTTCTATTACTCTAACAGTTTTCTCAATGAAATTTTCTACCTCTGTCTTGACTGCAATTGCCATTGCCAGTGTTGCTAATGGTATGGTCATCCCATCCGTTGAGGGTTCTCAACAAGCCGCTGCAAGCCTCTCTGCTCCTCAAAAGAGAGAAGCTGGTGAAGCACCACTTTACACTGCCGGTACTACTGTTCCGCACAAATATATCGTTGTCTTGAAGAATGCCTTAAATAACGATCAACTCACTACTCACAAAAACTGGGTTAAAAAGCAACAAAAATCCAATGGTTCCAAATTGTTTGCTAAAGAACCACAAAACAAATTTTTTTCAGTGACGTCTAAGGCTAATATTGATTCCGAAGGTGGTATTGATTTTGACTTCAACATTGATGATAAGTTGAAAGGTTATTCTGGTTACTTTTTAGAAGACACCATTGAAGAATTGAAGAAAAATGGTGATGTTGAGTTCATTGAACAAGATGCTGAAGTCAAAGCATTCGACAAAACTACCGAATCTGATGCTCCATGGGGATTGGCAAGAATTTCAACTAAAGATTCATTGAACGGCGCCAGTACAGGAAAATATGTTTATGACAATGATGGTGGTGATGGTGTCACTTCATTCATCGTTGATACTGGTATCAATACTTCTCATGAAGATTTCGAAGGAAGAGCCTCTTGGGGTACTACTTTCCCATCTGATGGCGACTCCGATGGTGTTGGCCACGGTACTCATTGTGCCGGTACCATTGGTTCCAAGACTTATGGTGTTGCCAAGAAGGCTAACTTGGTTGCTGTCAAAGTGTTGAATAATCAAGGCTCAGGAACAAACTCAGATGTTATCAAGGGTATTCAATGGGTTGCTAAAAAACACAAGGAAAATGCATCCAAATCCGGTTACAAAGGTTCTACCGCTAACATGTCACTTGGTGGCTCTAAATCCTCAGCAGTTAATAGTGCTGCTAATGCTGCAGTTGATGCCGGTGTTCATTTTGCCGTTGCTGCTGGTAATGAAAATCAAGATGCTTGTAACACCTCTCCAGCTTCTGCTGATAAAGTCATCACGGTTGGTGCTTCAACTAACAAAGATGCTAGAGCATACTTCTCCAACTATGGTAAATGCGTGGATGTGTTTGCCCCAGGTTTGGATGTCTTGTCCACTTGGATTGGTTCAAACACTGCTACCAATACAATTTCAGGTACATCTATGGCTTCTCCTCATGTGGCAGGGTTGTTGACTTACTTCTTGTCATTGGCTCCTACTTCTGATTCAGGATTTAGTTCTGCTTCTTCTTTGACACCAGCACAATTGAAGAAAGCTATTGTTGCTTATGGTACTACTGATGCTTTGTCAGATGTTGGCACTGGCTCTCCAAACGTTTTGATTTACAACGGTGCTGGTGGCGACTTGTCTGAATTCTGGGAAGGTGCTAAATAATTTTCAGTATTTAGCCTTCTTTGATATTTTTGGTTTTAGTTTTGACTGGTTGATTCAGATCTAACTGTTCTTGTTTTTTAAAAATTCACTTCTTTCAATATTTACTTATTTTGGTTCTATTTTTTGGTTAGTTTTATTTCTTTTCGATGCACTTTTATGACTCTCAGTTGTCTTTATATTTCAATGAAAAATGTTTTTAGTATCTAATATAAAACTAGTAGCGCATTATAAAGCAATCTGTAGATAGGAGACACTTTACAATTAGTGAGCGTTTGCGTCTATTCAAAAAGTTTGTTGATCTCAACAGAATGAGTGTTTCAGTGTATATTAACTATTTTTTTTTCTTTTTTACGCATAAGATTCATGTTGGAATCATACCAACTAGCATTTTCCATACCGTTCATCAGGTATACTTTCCTTTTTGGGTAAACTGTCTCTTGCGGCCGAGAACATTTGGACGCATACATAATTACTAAGGCAAACAACATCAAAAATGCGATAAAAAAAAATTTCACGCATTACCATTATGTGTGAGAAATGAAATGACTATATATAGTCTGAGAGAACAGAATACTTTTAATTAGTGGTATAGTTTATAATAAAAGGAAGGAAAATAAGTCCGATTTCATTACTCAACTAAGTCTCACTACGTAACTAAGATCTCAGCAAGTGGCTACCCTTCCCTACTAGAGAAATGGATAACCTAACTATTGCTGCTCAGAGGTAACTCCCTCAGGTATGAGTAGTGAATCTAGTCTCACTATACTCCGATAATTCATCACATACAACATCTGCTTATTGGTTACGTATAATTAATAGAAAATGTATTCTTTTAATTTGTACAGTATAGTTTAGCGATTATTATATTTTTTTTTTACGCACAATATCGATTGATTATCTCAATATAGTTTATAGAAAATACAATCTTATAAACTTATATATATAGTATATATAGTATAGTTCAGTTGTTAGTATATAGGGGAAACTTATATAAGTGAAAACCCCGTTAGTATTAGTTAGACTTTAATGGATCTTTTGGATTTGAAATAGATATAAGAGAGATTATAGTCTAGGATGAATGATATTTTTTTTTTTTTTTTTTTTTTTTTTGAGGGTCATTGCTTTGCTGTCGACAGATAAAAAGAAAGGGGTGTCACTTCAATACCATCTTCCACTCGCTAAGATAACACTGATGTATTATCTAATTCATTACCGTGGTGATGTAGTAAACAAGGCTAGAGATTGGAATAGTTTTCCAATCAAAGTCCTTATCTTTCCGTAGGCGGGAGTATTTCTTTTGGAATATCAAGTAGTTGTCGACCTGGATTAATTCTCGTGTATCACTGGATGGAAGGATGAGGCTGTCCCAGCTCAATTCCTTATTTATATGTAACTTTTTCCATAATGCTTCTGCTACTGGACATTTAACCAAAAAGTGCTCCATTTGTTTGTTGATAGCATCTTCATATGACTGCTGTTTGTATTTTTTACGTGATAAATCTTCGGAGCACCACTTACATTCCTCACCTTGGAATTTGAACTTCTCGACTCCGAGGTGGAATGTGTGTATATTCTCGAAGCAGCCAGGGTGTTTGAACGTTTGTTTGTTTAGCATTTGCCAGAATGTCAGACACTGTTTATTAGTGACTTGTTTGAGACGTGCCAACTGGTGTGAGAATAGTAGACAGGAGTATTTCTTTTGAAATACGGTTATGAACACAGACTGATAATGATTGTAAGCATTATGAAGGAAAATGTTAGCAACAAAAATGTATTTTCCGATATAGTGTAACGGCTAGCACGGTTCGCTTTCACCGAGCAAACCCGGGTTCGACTCCCGGTATCGGAATATTTTTTTATCCCCTCCTCTTAAAAATATAGGAGGGGTTTCGGTCCAAAAAAGTTGATACTTTGGTTTTTGAGGGTCAGTGACTTGCTTGAGACGTACCAACTGGCTTGAAAATAGTAGTTTATCTTTCTTCTCACGCACTTATGCACTACCGTTCCGGGACATGAAGTCGGAAACTTGTTTTGGAATAAACTTGTTTTGGAATAAACTTTTTTTTCAAAAACGGTACACCGAGCTCCACTGCTTCTGCTATATCTGATGTGCGCTGAAGCCCAAGGATGCCAGGATTGTGTTTGTTGGGGACTACTTGTTTCCACAGAGCTATTATGTTTGCTTCTGTGGCTGTCAACGTGAAGCACTGTTCTGGGTTCTGTGCCAGTATAGATTGCCCTTGGCCTTCGCCTCCGTCAACTGTATCGAGAACATCTCTCCACCAGAATTGAGTGTCAATATGTCCTGGTTTACGTTCGAGCTCATAGCGTACTTTAAAAAAGTGATCTAGAAGAAGTTGTAGCTTCGCTCTGAAGAGCTTCAAGTATGGGTCGCTTTTAACTAGAAACAAGTTTTGCGCAATTTGTGCTTTTCTATACGTGAGCTGTGCTTTGAGGTCTATCATACCATAACTTGACTTGACGGCGGCAAATGTTTGATGTTGGAAATGTTGAACTTTGCGTACATTGTTTGTATCAAGTTTTTTGGCCATCCCTGGTTCGGAATTTTAATCCCGAGATACGTTAGTTTATAGTCTTCCTTTACTCGCTCAATCGGAATGTCAAAAAGCTGAATTTCAGTTTTTGCTATATCCGTGGCGTATGGGGAAATGAGTATTTTTGATTTATCATAGTTCAAACTCCCTCCCGTTATCGAGCAGAATTCTTGGATCGTTTGGATTGCTGACTCCATGTCCTGATTACCATCTGCAAAAATGGTAATATCATCGGCGAAGGCTAGGTGTGTGACTTTTATTGGGCTAAGATATTTTGTATTAATAGCGAAGCCTTGTAGTTTTCTCTCAACATTCCATAGAAGGGGCTCAACTGCCAATACAAATTGCAGGCAAATGTCTTTTTTTTTTTTTTTTTTCACACACAATATCGATTTATTATTTACTAAAAACCTAAGTTGAGAATATTGAACGATAAAGTATAAATTCAACCAATCACAAGCCGGGCTAGCCTAATTGGTTAGGGCGTCTGACTTCTAATCAGGAGATTCTGGGTTCGAGTCCCAGGTTCGGTGTTTTTTAAAAATCAGCAACCAGCTGAAAATTTTCATTTTTTACCTTCCTACCTAATTGTATATTCCACCCTTATAAGGATTGTGTGTGTCGTTTTGGTTTATTTCGTAGCAAATTTTTTCTATGTTCATTTCGTGCATTGAGCTAATATACAAAAATTGTTAAACTAAAGAAAAAAAGGCTTGATTCATGTCTCATAGATTTCAGCTAACTTCTCGGAATCATAGTTGTAAAATTTGTTCTCAATCACTTTGCTGAAAATTTTATTTCTAAATATGAAAGCTCGCTCATTTTCATACTGTGAAGTAGCGCTCAAAAAACGTTCCATTGTTTTTAAGTTAGTGAATTTTTTAGCTTGTTCTTTCTCTTCTTTTAACGCCTGCGTTGAAGGAAAATCACTTTTGAAGAAGCCCGGAGGTGAATCTGGTGTTTTAGGTTTTTCTTTGCTACAATTCTTTTTGGGTTCCATTACCTTTGTCTTTGTATGCGTGCATTTAAATTTTTTCGGCATCACTGCTTTTAACTTGTCGTGCGATGTTTGCGATTCATCCCAAGCTGGGCTCATCATTTTCAAACCATATCCTGCTGCATCGTAAAACTTTTCACATTGTTCACATTCAACATCTTTTTTGGTGTGCTCTGCCATAAAGTCTTGAATTTTGTTGAAAATTTTTTGAGATAAACCTTTTCTATCATGATCGAAATTTGGATTTGCCTTGAAGTCCTCAAGAACCCATTTTTTTCCCGAAAGTGGATTATATGTCATATCAACCACTCGGCCTTTGTCAATTGATTCTAAAATTTGATCAACATTCAATATTTTGAAAGCCTTAGGTTCTTTTTTCTCCTGTGAATCCGCAATGCTATTTATCTCAGTTAGAGGTTCTTTCGTGATCCTTAGTTTTTCAGTAAGCTTTTTATTGGCAATTTTATTTGGTATACCATTTTGCAGATCTTTTTCATCCTCGGATAAAAAATCAGTAGCAAAATTCTCCTTGTTATCCAACTTTCGTTCATCATAGATGTCCTTTCCGTGAATCATTACAATATCGTTGTGAGATAGTTTGGCTTGTTTTTTGTGCCTAGAAGACATGATTGCATAATCATGTACGTCGTTATAGTCCTCTACTAGAATAGACTCTTCACCAATATCCATATGCTTAAGTTTCCTCTTGTTTTTAGCTTCAGGGCTTGTCAGTCTACCAGCGGACTTATCATCAAATTTTGACGGATGTTTCTTACTGTGGCTCATTCTTCCTTTCGCTTGCTTCCGGTCAGATGTAGGAGTAGGCAAACCATAGTTGAATGCATTGTTTGACAGCGATGTTTTCAAAAGCTTTTGTTTTTCAGGAGAACGCAGTTCATCAAGAGAGGTATGATTAAAAATTTTATGGCCATGTTCTTCCTCCTCCTGCTTAATTTTTTGAGATAATGGTAAATCAAATACTTCAGAGCTTTGAAGCTCAGTTTCCTGAGAAAAAACGTCTAGCATATCCTGGCTTTCAGAATTGTAATCCTTCAAATCTTGTCTTTTTGATTCCATGCCTATTGATTTTATTGAATCTGTATCAAAAGACTCGTTAGGAGATTCTTTTTTTACAACCGGGTTAGGTTGGAACATTTCTTCATAAAGATCTGCCACGTTAGCATCACTATATTGTGATGAATTAAATATTACCGGGACTGTATTATCAACTTCTAGATCTAAACTGCCTTGGATTGCATTGCTTCTTTGCGGATCATGTTGGATAAAAGGCGCCGCGGGGGTCTTACCAAAAACATAGTTTTTAGTCAGCTGTTTAACGGGTACCGCTTCAATGTCACCGCTAGGCTTTCTAGTAAAATTACCTAGCTTTTGGCTTGCAAGTAAAGTATTGTACTTCCGTTGAAGATCTTTGTTGGCACATTTTAGCTGATCGTTTTCCAAGCGCTGCTCGCTTAATTGAGCCTTAAGATCAGCAATATTTTCCTGTAGCCGCCTCATTTTCAGTTGAAGCTCATCCAATACTGGTGACAATGCCACCAATATTGTGGTCTTAATATCCATTCTTGCACTAGCGCTGCTGGTATTCCAATCCAGGCGATGACCATCAATTTCTAGCATAACAGCGTCTATATTTGAGCTTCTCATCGCGATCTTAGAACGTTTACCGACGCGGTTGCACCAGCAGGGTGGGCTCAACGGTACCCGGCCACCGTGGGGCGGCGACAGCGCGGGCTGCGGAAATCAACAATTTCAAAATAAAAATTTTAATTTTCTGGTAAGAAAAGGGCTATTTTTAAGTCGGACGCTCTGTTTCCTCTTGTGAGGCTCTTGTTCTATAGCGTAATCAATTGCCGTTGTTCTGAGTCACTAGTCATAATCCATCTTCACAGACCACTATAGCTATATTTTAAATCTATTCAAATAGCTGTATTAATTGCTGGTACCCAGGTTACTAATTAAAATACATATAAATCAATACCTTTGATCTCTGTACTATTATTTTTCTTGTTTTCTCTTTTTGCATTGGTACATATTTAGATCAGTGGAAGTAAAAAAGTTCCAAAACGCACAGAAACACCTTTTTGTTACCTGATTCATCATAAGTATAATCTCAAATGGAGGCACAGGTTCTACAGGCCGTTGAGATTGCCTTTAATCCCTCTTCCTCTGTGGAATTAAAGCAACAGGTATGTTTGCGTTGTCAAAGTATTATAGCGCCTAATTTTTTTATTTTTATTTTTTTTTGTTGTTTGCCGTTTACAATGAATACTAACCGCTTTATCCATAGGCACTTAGCTTCATTGATGAAGTAAAGAACTCTGAAGATGGATGGCAAGCATGTTTGCCACTCTTGTATAACAACCAAGCGCCTGACCCAGTAAAGTTGTTTGTTTTTCAAATCATTGATCAGTCCATTCCGAACTTGCCAGTTGATAAGTTGGATACTTTGAAAGACACATTGTTGGAATTTTTCAAAAAATCAATTGTTGAAGAAGTTGACCACAAAAGATCTGGTTTTTTGAAGAATAAGCTTTCTGCTACTTTCAGTTACCTTTTCTATTATTCATATTTAAATATATGGCCAAGCTTCTTCAAAAGTTTCATTAAGCTCATTGAAAATGATTCCGAAACCAATGATCTAAAGAAAATTATCATAATAGACTACTACTTGCGTATCTTACTTTCTATCCACACTGAAATTGGGGATCAGTTGTACTTGAAAGACTCTAAATCAGTTGAGACTTCTAATAATTTGAAGGATCTCGTTAGATTGAATGATATGGAAGGCATAGTGTTAAACTGGAAATATATAATTACTTTTGTTGGTAATTCGCTTGCTAACAATGAAAATGAATCTTTAAAAATTGATATTTTGAAGAACCTTTTGAAAACTATTGGTTCCTGGGTTTCTTGGATTGATATTAATTTGGTAATCAATAATAACTTTTTGGATAACTTCTATCAGTTTTTCGAAATTAAATTGCTTAGAAATGATGTTATCACATTGTTCATTGAAATCATTTCCAAGAAAATGCCTTCTGAAAAAAAAATGGAGTTATTGACATTGATGAAGATTAATGATATCATTATATCCTCTATTGATAACAGACTCAAATATAATGATGCCGATACCGAGTCCAATGACGACGAAGAAGTGCAGTTCTATGAACACTTATCCAAACTAATAAATGCCGTCGGAATTGAATATTTATTAATTATAGAGAAACCGGACTCTAGCGTCGAATTGAAACAATTAGCATTCGCCCGTCTCAATGAACTTTTGCCATATGTTTTGAGAATACTACCTAACGACTATGATGATATTTCTCTTCAAGTCTTCCCATTTATCTCAAACTTTTTGACTATATTGAAAAAGATTGGCAGACATAATGACACATCAATAATCAATTTGGCAGACTATGCAGAATTTTTGTCCAACTTGCTTGCCAAAGTGATTATAAAAATGAAGTACGATGAAGATGACGATGGTTTGGCCGACGAAGATGAAGATGAAGATGCCCAAGAGTTTCAAGAAATTAGAAATAAATTGAAAGTTTTCCAAGATGCTATTTCAGCCATTAATCCTGATTTATTTGTCTCTACTATCACCGATTTTATCAACAGTACCTTGTTTAATGAATCTACTAATAAGGACTGGAGAAGCTTTGAATTAGGGCTCTTCGAATTGACAAACTTTTCAGAAATCTTAAGAAACAATTCTATGAAATTACCAAAAAGTGAAATCAATAAATCTCAGCCGTTTTTGGTTTTCCAAAAATTCTTGCTTGATCTTATTACTGAGAAAAATTATTTAATGATTAAAGCTGACCACCCATTGATTCAGCTAACTTTCCTTGACTTAATTATCAAGCACTACCACTTTTTCGTTGCAGGTAACAACAAAAACCTTAATGAAAACAACGTTTTGACAAACAATATTTTGGAAGTTATCAACTCCAAATACGGGTTATTCAATGAGCACTCAAAGGTTCAAAAGAGATGTTTTTATTTATTTTCAAGATTTATCAAACTTACAAAACCGGTTCTTGAACCATCTATTTTGAGCAACCTTATTGGTGCTCTTTCTCAATCTTTGCTCGCCGTGAAGGCTCAAGTTTCACCAGAAAACAAAACTGCATTGCAACAAGATTCAGGTTTTGATGAGGATGACAAAGAGTTGACTGAAGATAGTTATTTCGAAAGTCAGTTATATCTTTTTGAAACAATTGGTTTGTTGATTGCCTTATGTGCTAACAAAGGCAGAGGCGCCAGTGGTGGCCTTGATGAAAGCATTGCTAACATGATTGATATCATTTTGAGTCCACTCTTCAATGATTTGAAACAATGCATGGATCTTTTCCCTAGCGTGCAGTTTCCATTAGATAAGCAGCAGGTTATCTTGCAAGCCCATCACTGCCTTACAGCAATTGGTACTTTTGCTAGAGGCTTTGAATATAACAATCCAAACAGCAATGTTAATGTAGCAGCTGAGCATGTTCAAAATAAGACGGTTGTATCTAAATTCGAAAATGCTTCTGAAGTGGTTCTAGTAATTCTCGAAAACTTTAAGCAATTTAAGACTATCAGAGATAGCGCTAGATTTGCATTTAGCAGATTTATTCCAATTTTGCAAAGCTCTACTAAAGGTTATTTGACCAGATTGATTTCAATCGTTTTGAGTAACGAAGACATTAGCAGCGCTGAATTGACCAATTTTGTCGGTTTTATTAATCAGATAGTGTATTCATTTAGCAAAGATGTTGGCATTTACCAATTACTCAATGAATTGCTTGAATCATTGCTTGACAGAATTTTCAAAGTTATGGACAAATTAAAGTTGAAAATTGAGCAAAAAAGCAACAATGAAATCTTGAAGTCCGATCCTTTGTTAAACGGTTTAAAAAATCAAAAAATAAATGTTCAAAAGACTTACTTAACCTTTATTGTTACTTTAGTCAATAACCACGTATTTAGTTTGTTGGTTAATGAAAGAAACCAAAAACTTTTTCCATTGGTTGTTGCCACAATTTTTGAGTACATTAATGATATTGAAGAAACCATGGTATGCAAATTGTCTTTTAACATCTTGGAAAACATTATCAGTTTGTTGCACACTGGCACTTTGGTCGATAAAGATGATGTTATCCACTCTATTCAACCAAATATTGTATTGAAGATTGATGGCATTGAAGAATATTTGTTAAAGACTTCAGTTAGCGCTTGCTTTGAGATTCCGTTTAAAAATGTCAACTTTAGCCCGAAGGATGCTCAATCAAGATTGATTTTAAATGAGATCTCTTTTGTATTGAAACTTTTGTACAATTCTTACAATGATGTTTTGATCAACTTCTTGCAAAATGTTTATTTTGTTGAGATCAATTTTCCAAGTGAAATCTCCAACGATTTCTTGTCAAGTTTAGTAAACTTCAACGATAAGGATTTCAAGCAATATTTTGCTCAATTTGTTACTAAGTTATCCAATAAATAATCTCCTCTGTGGTTTTCATAGTCTCCAAGACGAACGAGAAGTACTTTCAAAAAAATGTTATGCCCCTATGTCCACGTCAATGTCAAATTTCAAAGTTATGTAATTATTATTATTATTATTTTATTTGTATTTTTTTCTCGCTTTTTGCCACATATTATTATATCTTGTCTCTCAATTTTTTTTTTTTTTTTTTTTTTTTTTTTTTCAATTTTCATTTTTTAATGCTGCCCTAATAGTCATGAGAAAATTGTTTTTGTTTCTCAATTTCTAGTTTATAGAATCCCGCACCTTTCACTCGTCCCTTCATATAAAAAAAAAAGATTTTTTTTTTACCCACAATCCCTCCACCTTCCCTAATTTTTTTTAATTTTTATTTTTTTCTTTATCGACCTTACAATATTCGCTCACGAAGTTTGCTATAGCTAGCGGCGTCGAGAGAGCAATCAACAATTAGCATGGCAGAAGGTTATTTTTCAAATTAAAGAACGAAACGAAATAATATAATCTTCAAAATAATAAAAAATAAACAGAACAAAGCTGTTCATCGGTTTCTCTAACAGTTACTTGTTTTGAACAGAAAAAATTTAATTTTTACTGCAATTGCATAACATTTTTCTTTGGTATCACTGTACGTTGGAAAGTAAAGTTATTAAAGATAAAAGAAGCTTGGTTCATATACAGCGGATTCTAGCATTTAACACTTGATGGCACTGCTTGGTATCAAAACTAAGTCAATAAATATACAGATGGCTATTTATAAGAGTGTAGCGTTTCTTTCTGATTAATTGCAAAAAGAGAAACAAATCATTTTTTTATGTAATAAATATTATTGTTGTAGATAACGTTATATAAAAAAACCTATGATCGACGCAAAAATGACTGATAAGCATCTGGATTAATCGAGACCCTACCAATGGCCTTCATCTTCTTTTTTCCCTCCTTTTGCTTCACTAACAATTTTTTCCGTCTGGAAATATCACTAGCGTGTAATTTTTGCAAGACGTCTTTTCTCTTAGCCTTGATAGTTTCTCTGGCAATGATTTTATTATTGGCTCTAGCTTGAATCACCACCTCGAATAAATGGTTCTTAACAAATGGTTTAAATTTCTTGACCCACTCTCTACCATTTTGCTCTACTTGACTACGATGCATCACTTGAGCAAGTGCATCAATTCCATTTCCATTTACCAAAAGTTCTAATTTGACAATATCTGACGATTGATAGCCGCTGTCTTCGTAGTCCAATGAAGCAAAACCGCGAGTAGCTGATTTTAGCTTACCAAAGAAATCATCAACAAGATGGGCTAATGGAAGTTCATACTTCACAAGCACTTGGCCTGATGCGTTCAAATACTGTATCTCCTTTTGTTGCCCGCGATTATTCTCGCAAAGCTTGATGACGGTGCCGAGGTATTCTTCTGGAAATGTACTAATGATTTCAACAAATGGTTCTTGAAGGTCAGTATATTTACTATGTTTCCCCTTACCAATGGTTGACAAGTCAGGAAAGTCATCAGGATTGGTGACAATGTGTTCATTGCCATCACGATCGATTAACTTGTACGGTACCGTTGGAGTAGTGATAATCAATGAAGCACCGTATTCTTTTTCAAGTCGTTCTTTGAACACTGAAGCATGCAAAGAGCCCAAGAAACCTAATCTCCAACCTTGACCCAAGGCATTAGAAGTTTCTTTTTGCAAAGTGACACTTCTATCATTGAGGACCAAGTAATTGAGTCTTTCATCCAATACCTTGAATTCGACCCCATCAGCAGGGAACGCACCAACAAACACCATAGGCTTTGGCTCTTCAAACCCGGGAAATGGTTCTACTTCTTTACCAATCTCCATGAAAGTATCACCAATAAGGGCTTCAGAAGAGACCTTCATTCCTGGGACAACATAAGCTACTTGACCAGCACTAAGTTTATTTATTGGTAACCTGTCCGGATACATTATGCCACATTCTTTGACCTCATATTTTTTTTTAGTATGAGCAGATATGATCTTCATGCCTTTAGTAACCGTACCGTCAACAATTCTTACTAGTAATATCACCCCAACAAACGAGTCATACCATGAATCAATAATGAAAAATTTCAAAGGATCGTCTAGTTTCCCCGTTGGTGCTGGAATTTTTTCAATGATCGATGGTAAAATCTGTTCAACATTTTGGCCGGTTTTGGCACTGACACTGATGACATCTTCCACTGGTAACTCAAAGAAATCTCTGACTTGTTCAGTGGCTCTGGGCACATCGGCATGCGGCAAATCAATCTTATTGATAATTGGTAATAACTTCAAATCCATTGCATAGGCCAAATAGAAATTTGCCACGGTTTGTGCTTGCACACCTTGAGAAGCATCGACAAGCAATAATGCCCCACCAACAGCGGCAAAACTGCGGCTGACTTCAGCACGAAAATCAACATGACCGGGGCAGTCAACGAGATGCAATAAGTAGTCCTGGTTATTCTTTTTGGAATGATAAAACATGGTACAAGTTTGTGCTTTGATGGTAATACCACGTTCTCGCTCCACGTCAAGTCGATCCAAGACCTGTTTGTTCATGCCTGGCTTGATAACATGTGTGAGTTCAAGCAAACGGTCACTAAGGGTGGACTTGCCGTGGTCAATATGGGCAACAATAGAAAAATTGCGGTAATTCTCTATTGGAATATTGGAAATACGTTCGGCTACTGTTTGACTTGCAGCACTGGATTCTGGATCTGAAATATGGGAAGGTGTTGCTTTATAGGTTGCTGAAGATGCTGAAAAATGCCGTATTATCGAGTGGTTTGATTTGAGTATATGGTGGTGGTAGCGGTGAGTGTGCTGCTGCCATAGCGCAGATCGCGGGACCAAAGACAGCCGTAGCGTAGCGGTGCAGTATCTTTGCATTGTCCGTTTGCTTTTGGAGTGTATCTAGTGTGCTAAAGTAGTTTGATGATCAACCAGTTGGCTCCAAGTTGATGTTAAGAATTGTTTTGGCCATTTTTTTGTTTTCTGCAAGAAAAATCTGCTGCGATGTATGGCAGCGCATTCTGATGCATATACCAAATACTGGGAGTATTAACTCAGGATATAACGCTAACTGATTATTTGTTTTTACAAACAGATTACAGATAGATGATAAACTTTCAGCCAACGTAGTCGTCAAGCCGATACGCATTCCCCCAGCCATGGCATCTTCCAACAAAAACTCAAAAGAGCTTATCCGCAGCTCTCTTGCTGATATGGGCAAAGTCATTGAGAACGAAACCGAAGTCTTTCTCAGTGATGTCCACTTGATTCAGCAAATGAATACTAGTGAAGCCTTGAAGCTGGTGCGCTTACAAGACAAATTGGAGCTGCTTATCAAGGACTCCCAGGAGATCAAGCAAGCAAGTAGGTGCCCTTACTTTCTTAGTATTAGCCTTTTATTGGTGTTTTCTACTAACCAAGCCCAATCTAATAGACAATGAATTGCGCATGTTTGATAGCAAGCTCAGTGAGCTAGAAAACCAAACTGACAATCTCGAGGCCATTGCTAAAGAACTAGATCAATGGACCAAAGAGCTTGAGACAAAGTCCAAGAGAGGGACGAAATAGGAACACAATGCTATGGCCAGGCTATCATAGAAATTAGCATCATATCTCATTTGTATTTGTATAATAATGATATAAAAATGAGGCAATCAAGGGTTACTAATGGTTGGTGTCAAATGCATAAATTTTATTCAGTAAGGCGATATACAGCAGCGAAATAGTTTTTAGTTCATGAGTTCAAAAATTATCTTCGTTTTGTTGGTTTTTTGATAACGATACCTATGATAGAGTTGTGAAACAGCGCATGTGCCAGTTTGAAACCAAGATAACTCCACTAAGATTGGTGCATCTTTTGACTTGTTATAAAGGAGAACGGACTAATAATTTGAGTAAAAGTTTACTACAGCGCAAAAAGCAGTTCACTCATAAACCTTTTCTATTCGGATTGCCTTTTTTTTACCGGGATTAAACATTCACAAAACCAATGGCCTTCGTAAATTTCAACCAAAATTTCGCAACAAACAAGGCAAGTGCTGATCAGTGGCGGGGACCTTGGAAAAGAGAAACAGCTTCTTACGTTTAATCAGAATTTAATTATTAATTCACGGAATTGATTTTGGTTTTATTTTGCCCACTGATCTCGTAATGAGAGTATTTTTTTTTTTTTTTTTTTTTTATAATGCGTGAGTGGCGGTTTACAAATGTACAATCGTCAATATAAGGTAATGCATGATGTAGTCTATAATATATATAACAAATATGTACAGCTATTTCAAGGCCATGAAAAAACTTCCAACATTCTCTCAGCTTGAAGCGTTACTTCCCGATACAGAATGTAGAAAAAATTACTCCAAGAATTTCTTCAACTCCCACTGCATCACCAGTAATTTTACCAATTCCTTCAATTGCTAACTTTAAAGCTTCCGAAGCAAGCACCACATCATCCAATTCAATAGCCTGATAAAACTGTTCAAATCCATATAAGATATCATTAATGATGATATCCTGGGATCGTTCGGAAAGACTGATGGGGTCCGAGTTTAACGATTCGGTAATTTTTTGAAAACTAGTGGTCATTGTTGACACTAGGCCAGTTATACCGGTTTTCGTAGCGCATGAAATTGTTTTGATTGAATCAATAGGCACGTTGAATTTTGCTGCAAACTCTTTTACTTGCTGTTGCTGTTGCTGCTGCTTAGTTTCCGTTGCATCATTCGCCAGAAGAAGATCAGTTTTGTTCAAAATCAACATAATTTCTTTGGTGTTATCTTGTTGCAAGCTTTTGATGTATTCAATAAACTCATTGTCGATGGAGTTTAAAGATTCAGTAATTGGTAGCACCACTAGCACTATATCACTCTCTGATGCTATGCCTTTAGCTCTTTTTATTCCTTCGAGCTCAATAATGTCATTTGTGTGCTTAACTCCATTGCTGCTGCTTCTCCCAGTATTGGCCAGCCTAATTCCCGCAGTGTCACCAACTACTACTTTGTACCCGTTGATGTCCATTGGTAAACTAAGCACGTCTCTAGTAGTGCCAGCAATCTCACTAACTATTGCGGCATCCTTGTTGGCAATCAAGTTCAAGAGGGATGATTTTCCTGCATTCGGAGGTCCCACCAAAGTCATCTTAATCCCCGTTAGCAAAATCTTGGTCTTTTGTGCCTTGTTCAAATATTCAGTGACTTGCTTTTCCATCTTTTGAATTTCACCACTGACTTGATTCAAAATCTTACGGGCCGCGTCATCTCCGCCAACTTGATCATCATGATTATCGTCACCGAAATCAATCAACGCAGCAAGCATTGCTGATTGTTTGACCAAGCTCGCACGAACATCAGTGAAGAACACTCGATTGTAGCCTTCCATTGAATTTATCGCTGCACTTCGTTGAGTTTCTGTTTCAGCGTCAATCATGTCGCGAATTGCCTCGGCGGCGGTCAAGTCAAATCTGCCATTTTGGAAAGCGCGTTTAGTGAATTCGCCATTTTCGGCATACCTGATAATTGCTATTTCCTTGTCGTTACCGTTGTCTTTGACAACTCCATTTTGCTGTGTTGCTGCTACAGCTTTGTTTGTTGAATTGGTAGAGGTGGTTTTATTAAGGGACTGAATTGCACGAAGCACAGACTTCACCGTAGCCACCCCACCATGAAGATGTAACTCAAGACAGTCTTCGCCAGTGAATGACCGAGGACCTTCGAATAGTATAACTAGCGCATGATCAAGAAGAACTTTATCTTTTGCACGATGCTGCTGTTGCTGCTGATGCCCTTTTTCATCAGGATTTATAGCTAATGGAGAATAAAGCTTCCTTACCGTTGCAACACGCAGCTGAGGTAATTTCTTGCCGCACGTAAGCTGACTCAAGATGTATTTGCTCATTGATCCAGAAATTCGAATAATGGCCACTGCTGCTTTGCCCGGAGCAGTAGAAAGTGCATAAATTGTAGGAAGATGTACGTTGGTTGTGGCTGTGGTTGAAGTGCCATAATGTGCCTTATTAATTATGATGCTATTGCTGCTGCTATTGTTGTTGCATTTAAGCTTATTTTGTGCTACTGTAATGGGTTTATATTTAGTAAAAGTGGTGGAGACAGAGGCTGATCTGGTGGTCGGCTGCAATCTTATAGATCTGCTGCTGCTGAAGAATCGGACGGCAGCAATGGTGGAGGTCGGGAAGGTGTGTCTGGAAGGACGATACCGCACTTTAACAGAATTTAAAACAAAGCTCATTGTGAATAACTCTCTGAAGAGTATAACTCCTTTTTTTTAGGGTTGCAAGAGGGCAGCTTGAACTGGCTTGGTCATGAAGTGGCTAGCTTTATTAATAGCTTTTCACTTCTCGTTGATATTCGTGATTTTTTCCTATTTTTTAATTTTTTTATTTTTTTATTTTTTTATTTTTTTTCCCGATGAGATTGCAGCCCAGGCACCAGAACGCCGTCAAATATTGCACCAAGTTCAAAAATATGTTCGACGCTGAAGGCTGTCTACTCTTATCATTCAAGGTGTTTCTTTCTATTTCAAAAGTAGCCCTTGATTTTGAGGAGATAATTCAAGTGTTTTAGATCGTATGTTATTGGCAGGCGTCAAGACTGCGAGCAATTCAGATTTAGGTAGGACTGTAACTCTTCCAAATCGCAGGACTTCGAGGAAATCCTACTGATACTCTCTAAAAAATAAAACTAGCCTAATTTTCAAGGTCATCTGAGGTACTGGTCATAGACAGAAATAATGAAAACCGGCATATATTATATTACCAGTAAATAATATTATACACGGAGGTGAGAGAGAATAATTAGAAATTAATTAAAAAGGAGAGAGAGAGAGAAAAAAAAAAAAAAAAAAAAAAAAAAAAAAGAGAGAAACAAAGAACACCAAGAATGCCAAATAATAACTATAATAATAAAAAAAAATAATAATAACAAACAACGACAACAAAAAGAAGTTCTATAGTATAAAGCAGCCACCATGAGAAAGTTTCTGGGCAGCCGGAGAAGTGAATTTGGCCAACTAATTCATTTTTATTAAGATGGCCTAGATAGTTCCAATCAAGGCAATGAGATTGCAATACGAGTGATCTAACAGATATTTGCAATACTGCTTTATATCTTGCCCACCACTTTACCAGTTCCTTGCACATTACCAATTTTCTCCAATCCGCCCTCCAAAAGACTTTGAATCTGACTAGAACAATTTTTCAAATTTTCTCTCATTGACACTGACACATCCAGAGCAGTCAAATTGATATACAATTGATCCACTTCGTCGTCTTCCACTTTATAATGGTTGGTCATCCCATTACCGAAATTGAATTTGTCCTTTTGATTATCTTTTGAAGTGACGTCTACTTGTTGAGGCAATGACAATTTGATATCTAGAAAGGAAGAGATGTCAACAAATTCAGCAATAGTGTCGTTGACTATTTGATCAAGTTTTTCCTTGCGTCTAGCAGCGGCTAATTCTTCATCTTCGTAATCTTGAGCATTGGCATGGTGGCCATCATGATCGAGTAATTGAGCACGTTCATCGTATTCATTGTAGTAGTAATCGTCGCGGTCATCGTGCCTGACACAGATCGATAAACAAAGCCCCATATTGGTGGATAATGATAGCGATTTGTCTGTAGAGCGTTGCTTATTGTGGTTGAATACGAGAGATCTTTAGTTAGCTCTTGTGCATTCGCATTTCGCCAATGAATTGAATCTCGAAAGAAGTGAGAACAACGGCAAGATAGGTCTGTCACGTGCTCATGTGTTTTGCTTAAGGCGCAAGAAGGATATTCTCTCAACATGTTTATCAGTATACCGGAACATGATTAAATTCCGAGAACAACGTTATCATTAGGTTCGTTGAATGACTGCTGGAATGGAGTCACTGAAAACGAAGACAAGAATATTTTTTTTTTTTTTCACTCTCTTTGGTTACCAGAATTTAACGTTTGCATAACTGGAATACTTGATTAACTAATGGCCCTGCTGCCGTCTACACTGCTGTATACATCGAACAGAAATATATATATATATATATATATATATATATATATATATATGTAAAAGACAATAATTATAAAGATAATTTTGCTGAATCCAAAAGTTTTTCTAGGCGAATGATTGGTTGCATATAATTACACTATAGCGCAACGCAAGCTTTAAGAATTCTTTCTGCCAAGCCAGTTCGGCAAAACTGCTCGTACCTTGATTTCAATACCATAAGGGAAAGAACAGGCGGAGAAAATAGTAACTGGGACAATTTTGAAACGGAAAAATTTACAATATGGGAGCTAAAATTTTGTAGCTTTTCTGCATTAGCTGTTATAACCATTCAAAGTGGATATAAGGCAATAATAAATTTAAATCGCACCTCGTGGTGAGGTTTTTCCGATTAAGTGTTGTTCCACGAGTGCAATGATTTATAGAATAGTCCTAAATTTAAGCTTTGGTGGGGAATAGACTGGGGGACAACATCTACAGTGCACTAAATGATCCGATATCTTGTGATATGTGAACACATGTATATCCATACATAATAAATTCTCTTATATGGATTAATGCGGTACCAGAGCTCTCCAAGTTTCGCTTTGCATGCCTCCAATATATATTTTAGTGCCCGAGAAACTTGCCCATTTTGTCAATAATGATCATGCTCAGTATGGGTGTGGCAGACGCAGACCGCATTAACAAAATAAAAAACTGAAAAAGTCTAAAAAAGGAACATTCTATGGATAGAAAACTCGAGGCATGCTAGACATCGGCTCGAACCATGATCCAGTGACTGTAGTCATAGACAGCCAGAGTTAAGTTGTCCAATTGCAATTAAGTTTAGCGTCGGTCTGGAGACCCTTAGCTCTTAGCCTTAGCTTTTTCAAGTACTAACCCCACTCTCAGATACGCTTAGCGTGTATTGTTGATGTCCAAATGAGGGATATTACGGAATGGGGAACATATTGACTGTCGTGTGGATGGACATAATGGCTGCATATATGATCGCTGATGACAGCTTATATGCGTTGCTTCCACTGTAAGAATGGTGGCTGGTGGGCGCTTCTCCCAAGCAATTAAACTTAAGAACAGACAAAGCAGCTAAAGGGTGTGTTATACAAGATGGATAGAGATATATACCAGGTTGTTATTGCTATGAAATGGTTTTGTGTCAGCTGACGGCTGGTCTCGGAAAAACTTTCGGGACGTCGCTGCTGCTCATGGCGTCACCGTGCAGCTTTGTGCCTGCATCCGTCGCCTGTCTTTCACTGCTCCTCGCCTCAAAGGTCACCAGCGGATGTGCCAGAGAATGTGTGTTTTAAAGACGCCGTTGGTGTTGGAAATAAATAGCAAAGACTTGACTTGGCCGAAAGCATATGCCTATGAGTTGCAGAGTGTATATAACCAAAAAACTGGACAAAAGAAAGAAAGGAAAATGTCCTGAGCCCATACTCTATACTAAATACGGCCCCCTTGTAACTTGCTGCGTTATTATGCTGTTCTACGTCTATGTATGCTTAAATATGTGGGGAGCGCAGTGGGGCGCATGTGTGAGCTCATCTCGGTCGGCGACTTTGCTCGTAGTCAACTAATAAGCAGCGGGGCTGGCAATGGATATAAAAACCTGGTGCTTTTTCCTTTCTATCTTGTTCCAAAACATAAAGCTGTTCCTTTCCGGTCCACTTCTTTGTCAAAAAAGAAAACAAATCCTATTCAAGATTATTTAGACTCAACTCTATTTACAACTAACGCTCCACCGTTATATACTAACAGGCTTCTTAAGCTGCCACACATTGACTATATACACACTGCAAATACCTTTGCTTGCTATTCACTTGCTATCTTGAGTTGAAAATTTCAACCATTAGAAACAAACACACCCCCATATACAAACATATATATACACACACACAATGTCTCAATCACCATCTGACGATCCTGTTGATCCAGACACCAGAAGAGTCATCAACCGTACTCTTGAACAATTCCAAATTTCTCCAGAGAAACTTCAACAAGGGGTTCGTTATTTTCTCCAGCAAATGAAGGATGGATTGAAGAATGATTCCAGTTCCCATTCCTACATGCCAATGATCCCTAGTTTCATCACTCATATCCCTAACGGTGCTGAAACTGGATTATCACTTGCTGGTGACTTGGGTGGTACCAATTTTAGAATTTGTTCTGTGGAATTGAATGGTGACCATTCTTTTAACTTGGAACAGTACAAGACTAAAGTTGACAAGACTTTGATGATTGGCACTGCCCAAGAATTGTTTGCTTTTCTTTCTAAACAAATCAGATACTTTTTAGCTCAACATCATGCTGATTATTTGAAATCCGACAAGGCCGAAAAAATTAAGATGAGTTTTACTTTTAGTTTCCCATTGAATCAAACCGCTTTAAACAGAGGTACTTTGATTAGATGGACTAAAGGTTTCAATATTCCAGACGCTGTGGACAAAGATATTGTTGAACTTTTCCAAGCAGAAATTGATGCTTTGCACTTGCCGGTGAAAATTGTTGCCATTACTAATGACACTGTTGGCACTTTGCTTGCCAATGCCTATTCCACTTTAACCACACACAAAACTGTATTGGGATGTATCTTTGGTACTGGTACTAACGGTGCTTATGCAGAAAAATTGGAAAACATTACCAAACTTGATCCAAAGGTTGTCGAGTTTTTTAAATCAAAAAATATTGATGACATGATTATCAACACCGAGTGGGGTTCTTTTGACAATGAACTCAAGTACTTGCCAACTACAATCTATGATGAGATTGTTGATTCGGAAACCACAAACCCGGGCGTCCACGTTTTTGAAAAAAGAATCTCGGGAATGTTTCTTGGTGAATTGGTACGTCTTGTGATTTTGGATCTTCATAAACGTAAACTTATCTTGCAAAATTATGAACAAATTGAAGCCACCGTTATCAAATCAGTTGCTTCATCTTCTAGTTTGGTCAATTTGCCAAACTTGCCCCGCAGACCAAACACTACACGCTTATCACATCGTATCCTTGGTGAATGGAATCTAAACACAGAAACCCTCAGCAAGATCCAAATCGATGACACTAAAGGCTTAAAAGTTACCGATTTGGTGTTGCAAGAAGCATTGCATATCAACACCACTTTATCTGACAGAACTATCATTAAAGAAGTAGCTGAAGCCGTCACCACCAGAGCCGCATTATTAAGTTCTATAGCTATTGCTGCTGTGGTGCTCAAGACTGGAAGATTAGGTATCACTTTGGACGATGAAGGAAATTTACAGAAGACTCATTTGCACGATGAACAAGTAGAAGTCGGTGCTGATGGGGCTGTTATTGAATTCTACCCTGGCTTTAGAGATCATATTTATAGAGGGTTGGCGTTATCCCAATTAGGAGAGGAATTTGCCAAGAAAGTGGATATCACTATTGCTAAGGATGGTAGTGGGGTTGGTGCTGCATTATGTACCAATTCTCATGTTGAATGAACATTTTTATGATTGGTTTGTTGTATATTTGTTTACTTGTTTGAATTACTTTAATGTATCTAAAAAAGATCTTTGATTGATTTTTAAGTTGTTTCTATCCTTTTTATTTTTTCTCTCAGTAAAGTCAAAACCGTGTTTTTTCTCAATACAATAAAATAGGAAAAACTTAGCTGTTTCCATAGACTTTCACCACACAGAAATCTACTAATTTATCAAATTACATGACCAAGAGCTAATAAATGATAAATGAATGTAATTAGTATAACTTAAAGTGTAGAAGAAAACCTGTATTGACACAGTGGCGATGACTATAAAGATTAGCATTACCCAAGATAAATCAAACGAGCAACACACATATAAAGTCTCGTACGGCATGGTCTTCGTCACAGTGCAGATGAGCCCAACGAATTTGGATTCAGCATAGTGATGCCTCGTAATCTCAGATGGATAGTCGCAATCAAAAAGTGTACAGCAACAAATCAACAAGAAAGAGCAAACAAATACCCTAAATATGCGCAATGGGCTTCTTTCCAATGTGTCAAGTATAATTGTTAGTTTATTGTTCCCGCTCTCCACAGTGATGTCTTTCCGGCAACCGATGAACATATATGATCTGATATCAAGGTTGGTATAATTTGAACCTCTCACAAGAATGATAATGTAAACTTATTAACTCCCTTTTTTACTTTTTTTTTTTTTTTTTTTTTTATTTTTTTTTTTAGCTCTGAACTGAATTAAAATCATTTATTTATTTCTTTTGGATTAAATTATAAATTTATGTACCATCTCTCTTTCTCCCTTTCCTCAATGCCCCTCTAATAACGATAACGCCTGTCTTAACTCCTCGATAGCAGTTGTTTTATCTTCATAGTTCAACGCAGAAATCGCATATTTGGCATGCTTCTGCGCTTTGGATATCACTTCACTTTCTTCTAGTATATCATGGATAGATTCTTTGCTTAATGGCTCATGTCTCTGGACTTGTACCGGTAGTGTTGTCTTTGCTGGAGCAGGCGTAGCTGGAACAATTGGACTTTTGCTAATCGATGACGGTGGTACTTCGGGCTTCGCTGCCGGTGGAGGTATTGTAGAAGGAGGCGAGACAGACGTGGATGCCGGAAGGCGGAGCAGATCAGAGCTGACGGTTGGAAAAATTGGAGTAGGTGATGAGTTTGATGGTTGTTCAACTAGGGCGAAATCATCCTTCAATGAATGAGAGATATCATCCTCATCTTTTCCAAGGGCAACGTTGTCCACTGCTTTTGGTTCAGATTCCGTGGTATCCTCAACGCCTTCCGCGGCTAATTGGTTTTCCAATTTTTTGATAGAATCTTCCACCTCATCATCGTCGTTAGTAGCTTTTGGCTTTGGAGGCTCATATTCATTTGGATCCTCGCCATTTTTCAAACTCTTTAAGATTCTAGCAGCATGAAACTTGGCATACTTGATTCTCTGGTTAATGTCAACCACCACCTCGCTGTCATCGTCTTTCCACAATTTAATCAATTGCAAAAAGCTAATTGAGGCAATGAATCCCAAAGCAGTTGCCTTTGTCACTGATTGAGTCTCTACTTGATTATTCAAATTGTTGAACACGTCAAAGGCAAAGTTCTGTACATATGCGAGCCCCTTTTCTTCATTATTGATCAATTCAAGCAATTCTGCAGACGCGCTGCTTTTTAGCTGTTCAATATTATCTAGTAATTCACTGATGTAGCCAGTCACAAGCGCATTGTTCTGGTGAAGCTTCTTGTCTAAGATTAGCTGGGCAGCGTACAATTGACAGAAGTAGGAGATGGGCAAATTGACAGTGGCAAGCTCGTTGGCGCGGGCAATGAACGGTTTGATCTCTTTGGAAATGGAGGCTGGAGGGTCGGATAAGTGGTTGTTGTTGCTGTTGGCGCTCATTGTGGGAATGATGAGTCACTGTGGCTGTTTATGCTCCTTAATTGTGTTTCCAGAAGTGGTTTGTACTAGCAGCTTCCTCTTCCTCACCATCATCATCACCATCATCACCATCGCCATCACCACCACTGGTTGCGAGCACGCGCACGAGCTCTGACAAAAGAGAAAAAAAATATTAAAATCAAAATCAGTCAACCATCATAAACTGAGAATGGACGGACCCACCAATTAAGTGTTCTCTTCCATAGTCACACAGTCCACAGCTCACAATCACACATCATATCCATATATAAATCCACCACAACTCCCTGGGGCTCTCGCATTGCATGGTTTTCAAGCGTACTTTCACTCTCCCGCCCACTACTCTCTTTCGACGCTTTGCAACATCCACCACTGCCAACACCATCATGACTGAACAGATCTCCAGCACAACCAAGAAGGTTGTCCAACCAAAATGGCACGTCCCACTGGGCGACCAGGGCAAACCTCTTACCCAGCTCAAGTTGTACAACTCTTTAACCAAGTCCAAGACTACTTTTGTGCCAAACAAGCCATCCGAGGTCTCATGGTACTCTTGTGGACCTACTGTTTATGACTCCAGCCACATGGGCCACGCTAGAAACTATGTCACCATTGACATTAACAGAAGAATCTTGCAAGACTATTTTGGCTACAATGTGGTTTTTGTGCAAAATGTTACTGATATTGATGACAAGATCATTATTAGAGCAAGACAAAATTTTTTATTTGACCAATTTGTGGAGAAATTTGCTGATGTCAATGACGAGTTGATTGCTTATACTGAAAAGGCATTAGCCCAATATGCAAATAACAACTTGAGTTTGCCTTCGGTGGATGAATTAACTGCTTGGTTGCAATCAGTTAATCTTACTGAGTTAGCGGTCCAGAATCCGAAATACCCAATGTACTACAGAGCTGCTCAAAAAGCCCTCAAAAGCATCGAGACAGCTAAAAGCGGCAAAAATACTATTTCTTTGCAACAATACTTGGAAGATGTTAAAGACATTATTGTGCCAACTTTGGACAGCGAGCTTGGATCTTCGGTTACTGACCCTGAAATCTTCAGAAAATTGCCAAGTTACTGGGAAAACCAGTTTGAACTCGATATGAAAGCATTGAATGTCTTACCACCATCAGTCAAGACCAGAGTCTCCGAGTATGTGCCAGAAATTGTTACTTTTGTGCAGAAAATTGTTGATAATGGTTATGCTTATTCTACTAATGACGGTTCTGTTTATTTCAACACCGCTAGATTCGACGCTAGCGAAAACCACAGTTATGCCAAGTTACAACCTTGGAACAAAGGTTCATTATCTTTAATTGCTGAAGGCGAAGGTTCATTGACTACTTCCAGTTCTGGCAAATTGTCACCAAACGACTTTGCTCTTTGGAAAGCATCCAAACCGGGTGAACCATCATGGGAGTCCCCTTGGGGTAAAGGGAGACCGGGCTGGCACATTGAGTGTTCAGTGATGGCTTCTGATATTCTTGGTTCTCAAATTGATATTCATTCCGGTGGTATTGATTTGGCATTTCCACATCACGACAATGAGCTTGCTCAGTCTGAGGCTCATTTCGATTGTAAACAATGGATCAACTACTTTTTGCATACTGGTCATTTGCACATCGAGGGGCAAAAAATGAGTAAAAGTTTGAAAAATTTTATCACTATTCAAGAAGCTCTCAAGAAATTTACTCCTAAACAATTAAGATTAAGTTTTGCTTTGATCCCATGGAACAACCAGTTAGATTTTAAAGAAAGTTTGCTTAGTGAAGTTAAATCTCTTGAATCTTCATTGAACAAATTTTTCACCAATGTTAGAGCCTTAAACCATGATGTACTGAGCAGAGTCAACGATGGGGAAATTGTTAGCGAGAAATTCAATGCTAAAGACTTGACCTTGTTGGCGGATTTAAATACTGCAAAGAGTCAAATTCACGACGCTTTCTGTGATAACTTGTCTACTCCACAAGTCATCAAGACCATTAGTGAGTTGATCAATACCACTAATACATACTTGGCCACCAGTGACATTAGAATCAGACCAGTTATTGAGATCACCAAGTACATTACCAAGATTTTGTCCGTATTGGGTTTTGAAGCCAGAAATGATAACTTGGGTTGGGCTGACAATAGCAACAATGCCAGTGGAGCTGATGGCGAAACTTCCAGTGGTAGTGAACAAATCAAATTGCAATTTGCTCAAACCATTTCTAGCATCCGCGATGAGATCCGCAAATTGGGTATCGAGTCCAAAAATCCTGCTTTACTCAGTCTTTCAGACAAGATCCGTGATCAGGATTTATTAAATTTGGGAATTTCTATCGATGATCGTAACGAGGGCAAAGGATTAGTGAAAATTCTCACTAAAGCAGAACAAGATCAATTAGTGCAACAACGCGATGACAAAATTTTGAAAATTAGAGAAAAAGAAGAAAAAAAATTACAACAGCAAAAGTTAAAAGAGCAACAAGAAAAGGAAAAGTTGGAAAAGGCAAAGGTTAAGCCAGAAGATTTGTTCAAGGATAAGTCCAAGTATTCCGAATGGGATGAAGAAGGTATTCCTACTAAAGATGCAAATGGTGAAGAAGTCACCAAGAGTGCTAAAAAGAAATTGGCTAAACAATGGGCTGCTCAAAAGAAGTTGCATGAACAGTACTTTGGTGCATCTAGTTAGCAGTTATAGAGTTGTTGTCTTTTAGTTTTTATTTTTATAATAACCCTTTTTTTCCGTGTCAATACACTCAATCATTTGTAATTATCCCAAGCTAAGCTAGTATATTTCCCACGCTTTCCCCGCTACAAAGTCAGGGAGACATTTTCCAAACATCAAGATACTTGCTTACTTTACTTGGTTTCTGCTTTATGAATTGGCAAACATCTACTTTGAGCTTATTTTTATGACATTAAGATGTGTAGACGCATATACAAGTGCGCGCTGAACTCCTGCCAAATTTCAGTTAACTGACCTCATTCTGTATTAGTAGTAATCTTTACCAGTCAAATACGCTCTAGTATCCTTTTTTTTATTTGCATATCTGTGTATACAGGTCTACGTAATTCATTTGCTCGGTTTTTTAAATGTATGTAAATTTGGACTTTTTTAGTTTCAAAAACTGAGGAGTGGTGATTATCAGTACGATATTTTCATGAAAAAGTGCACTTATGCTCGATTTGCCGATGAAAGTTTAACCAACAGATAGCCTTCAAAGCCTTTGGTACAGTTTTGGAAACCTAAGTTGGCAGTATAAAACTATTTTGTTTTTCTCATAATATTATTACAATGTTTAACTACAATGTAGTACGTCATTTTCATGTACGCATCTAAATCACTTCGATAGAATCTCAAAAATAAATATACTTCAGCATTTTCTCATAGCTTTACGAAGCAGGTACAGATCTCGATACATCTATCAAATTAATTGGCCAGTTAGTCACCGGAATAATTATGAATGCTCAACTCACGATCTGTCTTCTTTTTTTTTTTTTTTTTTTTTTTTTTCAGCACGCTTACAATAACATCAAGGACCCTGTTGATGTTTATCTTTTATCCGTTAAAATATCATGTATTTTTCAGTAACTGTTGAAATTTGGAGGGTTTTATATTTTTAGTATTATTATAATCATAAAATTGCAAAAAACAAACTTGAATATTAAACTTAACCCAAAGAGGAAGCACCAGTGATAATGTCAACCAATTCATTGGTAATGACGGCTTGTCTAGTTCTGTTGTAAAGAATGGAGTATCTGTTGATCATGTCACCAGCGTTCTTAGAAGCATTGTCCATAGCGTTTCTTCTAGCAGAAATTTCAGCAGCGTGACCATCAGCCATAGCGGTCAAGATGGAGTTAGCCAAAGAAAATTCAGACAAAGAAGCAGTAATGCCGGCATCTTCGTCAACTTCGTAAGCGTTCAAACCCTTAGATTGCTTGATAACTTCTTCATTGTATAATGGTTTAGCGGTTGGAGCAAAAGAAACAGAGGAAACGAATTTGTTGTACAAGACTTTGATAGAGTCATAGTTTTTTTCCTTGTTCAATTTCAAAATTTCGTCAGCAATCAAGGAAGCTTCAAGGAAAGTTGGAGCGGATTTACCAACACCGTTGAAGGCCAAAACCAAAGATTCGGCATTGGTTCTTTGCAATTGGGCCTTGATCTTATCACCGATGGTAACAACATCAGTGTTTGGTTTTTCAGCCAAAGCCTTCTTGGTAGCCTTAGCCATTTGAGAGTGGATAGAGCCACACAAACCTTTGTCGGAAGAGATGGCAACAATCAAAGATTTTGGTTCAGCTGGCAATTCAACCTTGGCGGATTCAGCATGGTCGTAAATTTCAGTGTCAGCATCATTGTAAACTCTGGACAAAGCCATGGCTCTTTCAGCTCTACCCAAACGAGTAGAAGCAACAATCTTCATGGTCTTGGTGATCTTTTCGATGTTTTTGATGGACTTTAAACGAGTCTCAATTTCACGCAAAGTGGCATAGTTTCTATAATGACAAAGTTGTTAGTATACGCCTTGTGTTTACAGTGATAAAGTTGCTTCTTTTATAAATACTAGCGTATAATTCCATTCTTAATTCTCTGCACCATACAGTTGATCATTATGATTTTGTGGCAAACAATATTCATCTCCAGATGCGCTGTACCTTTTTTTCTTCATTGTTTGATATTTGTTATAGTATCTCGGCTTTCTTTCTGCGTAAAACAATCAATTGCTTGTTAAACAAATACAATTTTGGAGTTCCTTCATTTGAGTAAGGGTTTTTATTCCTAGCATAGGTAAAAGTCTTTTTGAACAATTAACCAACCAACCTTTCTCTTAAACCTCTTGCTGCGTCTCACTTTTGAATCTTTTTAATTAGGAGAGATTATTGATGCCATCTTATTTTCTTTTAATATAGTATCATTTGTGTACGAAGATTGACGAGTATTCAAAACGCTGAATGACTCGCTGGCTTGTCGTGAAAGTTCAACTCACAAAAGCTGTGAAATAATTGGTAGTGCAAAAATTCGAATTGGAAACAACCGCAACAGTGACAAAAAAAAACATACCTTGATTGAATGCCAACAGTACGGACAGCATTAGCTCCAGCTCTAGCGAACATTTTTGATGATGTTGGAATGAAAAATAACTTGTTACTTGAATACTGGGGATAGTAGTAACCTATAATTACACAACACTTCAACAGTTAGGGTGTGAAATCTAAGATTTTCCTCTATATCAAATGCTAGGCTTTTTTTTTTCGCTCTCTCTCTCTCTCTCTTTTACACTTTTCGCCAAAGGCCAATCAGAGAGCCCTAAAATACTGGGCACGTGAGACGTTCTTACGCTGCTGGTTGCGCAGCGATGGCCATGTATTGGGGACCATCCGGAATATGCTACGAGCGCTCCTGACAATGCATACACAAGTTTGAGATCTGTAGCTGAGATAGCTAACAAAAGTTTACAGGATTGGGAACAGAATAGGAACATATAGCATGGGATGGCTCACGTAGAAGATTTGCAATGGACGTGACAGAGTAAGAGATCAAGGAAACACAACACGCGAAATGCGAAACTAATTCGGATACCGCCATCCCAATATTGATCGCAACACATTGATTAAGCCAATCTGTTAACGCACATGGGTAAGCACCAAGTGAGCTAAAAATTTGTTGTGTACTTAACCATAGAAGTCAATCTGTATTAGTTCGTTTTGCATATGTTGTATTAGGGAGTAATTCGATGGTCTATGTGACAATCTGCTCCTGGGAGCTAATTTTACTATTCGTGGATATTACATTGAATAATTATTCTCTACTATCACTTATGCGCACTAATCAAATTCCTATTATTTTTCCTTTATACATAACTGCTACTTCTTCAACCTCGCTCAAACAAGGATAGTTATCCAGTCTTGTTATCCAGTAAGTGCAAGTTTCGTCCATGTTGGCAGTTTACCCGCATCCTTGATTATCTCAGGCTCTGTGCACGTGGTCATGTGAAGTTTTTTTTTTTTGTTTCTTTTTCGATTTATTTTTATTTTGAAAGAAAAACAAAATCGCCGCAATGAGCACACTACAGCCAAATCACTAACTCAGAAAAAAGTCACAGCGGTGCACTGTTCTTCCAATTTGTAATTCTTTTCATTCTCTTCATCTTCCTCCTAAGTTTTCAGTTGCAAGAATACAGTTGCAGGTTTTGAACTTTTATTACTCTGCTTGTTGATTCTTGATTCCACCACTATCTCTGTTTAATCTTCTCGTCTTCCTGTTCCACCCTCCATATTCTCTCCCCTCCTGCTATACACTTTTTTTTGATTATTGCCATCCGTCATGTCTGAACCAATCAGAAGCAAGATCGCTGAGATCTCTGAAGCGCCAACACCACAAAACACCCCAGCTTCCAACGCTGGCTCTTTGCTTTCCAAATCAACCACTCATCCAAAAGTGCCAAAAACTATTGATGAGGAAACAGATGAGGACACAAAGAAGAAACTTGCTAATAACCCAATGTTTTTGTCCCTTATCGAAGGCAAATTGAACAACCTAGTGGGCAAGGATTCTGGCTATGTTGACTCTTTTCCTAAAGTTGTGAAAGACAGAATTATTTCTTTGAAGTCTGTTCAAAAGAAACAAATGGATTTGGAAATTGAATTTCAAAAAGAATTGTTTGCTTTGGAGAAGAAATACAATGAAAAGGCTAAACCACTCAATGCTCACAGAAAAAAAATTATTATTGGGGAGATTGAACCAACTGAAGAGGAAATTGAAGAAGGCAGAGCTATTGAAGCTGAGTTAGAAGGCTCGGATGACGAAGAAAACGAAGAAGATGAGGACGACGAAAACAAGATTGAAGAAATGGATGAGCCAAAGTTGCAAGATAAAGAACAAGAGGATGAGGAAGCTGAAGAAGACAAAGAACAAGAAGATATCAAAGGTATTCCAGAGTTTTGGTTGACCGCTTTGTTGAACTTGGAACCAATTTGTGACACCATCACTGAAAGAGATAGAGACGTATTGAGTCATTTGATTGATATCAGAATGGAACATTTGGATAAACCAGGTTTCAAATTGATCTTTGAATTTAGCAAGAATGACTTCTTTTCTAATGAAACTTTGGAGAAAACTTACTATTATCAAGAAGAATTGGGATACACTGGTGAATTCATTTATGACCATGCTGAAGGCTGTGAAATAAACTGGACTTCTCCAGAACAAAATGTCACCATCAAAATTGAAAGAAGAAAACAAAGAAATAAGCACACCAAACAAACTAGAACTATTGAAAAATTGACTCCTACTGAATCATTCTTCAATTTCTTTGACCCACCAACGCCTCCAAAGATCGGGGAAGCTGCTGGCGAAGAAGATGAAGAAGAAGATGAAGAAGATGGTGAGTTGGAAGCCAGATTGCAATTGGATTACCACATTGCCGAGGAAATCAAAGACAAATTGATTACTAGAGCTGTTGATTGGTTCACAGGCGCTGCTATAGATTTTGTTGATTACGAAGATCCAGCCTATTTTGATGAAGACAGTGAAGAAGATGATGATGATGAAGATGACGATGATGAAGATGATGAAGATGGTGAAAATGCAAAGCAAAAAGATCCTCAGGAGTGCAAACAACAATGAGTAAAATTTTTCTCCAAAGTATTATATTGCCCTCGATATTAAATTGCAGGTACTTTTCCCTTTAATAACACACAATGCGAAGCTTTTAGAGTATAAAACTCGTTCTATTTTATTCTAGTGCCCTTTATTCCCATTTAAGTTCTTATTCAAATTTTCAAATTTTTTCTTCATTTTTCCCTTCATTTTTCCCTTCATTTTTCCCTTCATTTTTCCCTTCATTTTTCCCTTCATTTTTCCCTTTATTTTCCCCATCATAATTTAGTATGTTTATAATTTATTTTTGTCTAACCTATGTTGTTTTATTTACTCTTTTCCACTTGCGAATATGTTATCAGTAGTTTAATGAGGCCACTAAGCCTTTAAATGGTTGGATGTATTCCATTGCAACTATGAAAATATATTTCCAGTGACAATCCTGGGCAATAAGCAACATTTCTTCATTTGGTAAAATTTCATGATTTTAATGCTGATCGAAAACTAAACGTACTGCACTATATTTTGTGGGAAAATAACATCCTCGCGCTATCCATCACCAATTATCTATCCTATTCAATGCTATTGAATTTGATGTATTTGTCATGTTTATTATTCTACAAGACTGATCCTCCAATGTCTTTTCCCTCCCACGTTGACGGTACCTGCATGCATCAACATTTGTCGCAAACGGCAAAAAAAAAAAAAAAAAAAAAAAAAAAAAAACTGCTTGAAAAATAGATCGTCTGACAGCTTCTAACAATTTGGAGGTGAAGGTGATGGATAGTGATATCAACAAGGTTTTTATGAATATTATATTGTACTAGATACTGGATATTTTGGGATTTTTGTTTTAAGATTCGGATAACATACAGGTCATAGAAAAAAGAACTTTGTAATTTATTGAGAGGTATCTGTTTCAAGTCGCTGATTGTTTTAGTACGTTTACCGAGGAAATCATTGCTGAAAATTAACTGCAAATTGTATATAATACAACAAGTCAAATTTTTTGAAAAGAATCTATTGCTCTTATTTGAGAAATAACAAACGAACAGAACAAACAAAAAAAACAGGCAGACAAACAAATCATGATCAGAATAAATCAAGCAACGCAGTGTACCATCAAAGCCGCCATTGGCTCCAAAATACTTAGCTCATCAGCTACGAACCCCTCAATATTGAATAATTTTAACGTCCCATCAAATTACATCTCGCTTACTAATAACATCAGCAGCTGCAGCACTGGTTGTGGATATGTTAATTTAACTCGAAAGCAGCCATATCATGATGGCTCTAGCGGAAAAAGTTCCAGTTTTGGCGGTAGCGGTACTGGTACTGCTAGAGAAGGTGAAACAAGGAAGAAACTAACGCTTGCTGATTTGCTTAAGAAGACTAAAGCTAACAGCGAAAACCGAACCAGTGGCAATAATTACAATAGTAATTACACAAATAACAGTCATACCAACAGCAGTAGTAATGATAATAGCAGCAGAAGCAGATTTGGACATGCTTCAAGATTCGATCAGCCTGGTTTTGGATTTGGCCAAGACAGTTTATTTTCCGAGTTTGCGTCTCCACCGCCATCATCATCGCCATCAATACAAAGAGGCGGCGAAAGAAGAGATGAGAGAGTGAATGGACAGAGAAGCAGAAATGGAAAGAATTTTAGAAGAAGACCAAGAGACGAAGTACCAAATTTCGATTTCTCTGGTGGTAGCTTCCAGGCACAAGATTGTATCAAGCATTTGGTGAGGAAAGTTTACAAGGAACTCAATAAAGAAGGGCAAATAACATTTGTGGACCCAGAAACCAATTCAGTGGAGAGCACTACTTTGGAACAACTCTTGAAAGAGAAAATTGATTTGGATTTAGATGCAGAAGGGTTGATGATTGTTAATGTCGTAGAAGCAGAGTCCAAGAGAAATGGAGATCCTATCAAGATACCGATGATCAAGCTAGTAGATAAACGTACCGCGCTTCAAAAATATTCTGATGAACTTAGTGAGATCAAGAGTCAAGAAATTGCCGCAGTAAGCAACAAGTTTGCAAATATTTTACAACGAAAAAAACTTAGCAAAGTGCAAGATACGAAATATATCAAGATTGGTTGGTCCATTTCTGATGCTGATTTGAAATCTAAAAAAAGAAATGAAATCATTCTGACTATGGAGAAAGTCCCCTCATTTTTGATCTTCATTGATGCAAAAGACCAATTAAGAAAAGTGGACGCTGCTGCTACTGAAGAAGGATTCAATGCTGCTGCTAACGCCGCTTCTGATAATTCATCGCCGTTTACTAAAAAGTATAGAGATTTGAATGAGTTGGAGCTTGTCAAGAGAGAAAAAACTTTAGCTGCTGTGTTACAAATACTTGAAGAGAGTGGTATAAAGCATGTTTGTCATCATGCTGGATCAGTGGAAGGACGGTACATTTTGAAAATTTCTGTCAATAAGCAGTCATTGTCCAAGAAGACCGTTAATGCCACTAGCAATGGAGGCAGTGGCAACGATGCGCTGGCAATAACTATGGAAAATTTAGATAATGTGGAAGATATTTTGGAAATTGATTTGAGCCAGATCACTGATAAAAAATTGCTTAAAGAAATTAGAAAAAGACAAAGGCAGGAGAAGCAGCGTCTTAGAGAAGAGAAAAAGAAATCTAAGAAAGAGTCAGAACATGCAGGGGAAGGTTTGTTGAGTTTAGAGATGTAAATTATAGGTTGGCTGGGGAATTGTAAAAAATTGAAAAAACACAAAAAAGTTGTTTTTTCTGAATTATGAAGTAAATGATATATTGTGTAAATAATCATAGTCCTGTTAATACATACGTATGTTCATAGTATTCTCTTTGAACTAGTGCAGCAATAATTGGTTGTAGGCCAAGTAGGTGGTAGATTGGAACTCTTAAAAAGGATATTGGCAATGGTCAACATAGCCAGACAGAAATAAACAATTACCAGTAGTTTTAAATGTTTCAAAGATCTCTGCCTCGAGAAAGTTTTCCTGTACAATATGAGTAACTTGTCTATGGTATTGCTGTTTTGTAGGTATCAGCATGGCATCTGAGAACCTGCGCAGGCCTGCTGTAACCATAAGCCCTAAATATGATTCTTATTTTTGCTATTCGAAAGCACAAATTCACTATTTGCGTCATGTTTCCATTCCGTAAGTGCACAATACACTTTGTATCTACAGAATATAAAATCCTTTTGTCTTGCCTCATGTTGGGCCAACAGGCTGTGAGGAACTTGCAGGGCGGGGGCGTTCCGCATTCCGCACTCCGCGCTCCGCTGCCCGTACTAAATCAAAGCTAAATCCGGTACCCGATATTACGGTGACAAAATCGGTCACGGCCGGTGGGCCATATTCCGTATATTCCACATCAACCGTCTGGAACTTCCTTCGGTGCGGCCACCGCGTTACACTGAGACGACTAGCGAAATAGCCTTTTTAGTTGCCGTACTTTCTGTAAAAAGCACCTTTTTTTCTTGTTGAATAATTCCTTTGTTACTGTAGTATGCTAATATAATTATATGGAGTATAAATGCTGACATAGTAGAGACTTCATTTTAGGGGTGCTTTCCTAGGTATTACCCGCTCTCATGCAACACCCCCTACGGCGGCGATATTTTTTTTTCCTCCATTTTTTCCAGAATCTTCTGCCATTCGGGGCTCCTCCAGCTTTTTTTTCAGATTAAAATGGCAGCACCACCACGGAAGTTTTTTCTTGTTTCTCCATTTTCTAATCACTGTTTCAGTAGTACTTTTTTGCTATTCTCCCTATCACACTCAGTACCGCGTCACATCACATCACAATATTACTATCCACAAAATGTTGAGAGCCGCTGCTAGACCAGGCTTAGCCAGAACCTCTCTTAATCTTGCCCGTTTCTACTCTCACAAGGAACTCAAATTTGGCATTGAAGGCCGTGCTGCTCTTTTGAAAGGTGTCGAAACCTTGGCTAAAGCAGTCAGTGTCACTTTGGGTCCAAAAGGTAGAAACGTTCTCATTGAACAATCTTTCGGTTCTCCAAAGATCACCAAGGATGGTGTGACTGTTGCCAGATCCATCGAACTTAAGGACAAGTTTGAAAATTTGGGTGCTAAATTGTTGCAAGATGTTGCTTCCAAGACCAACGAAAGTGCCGGTGATGGTACCACTTCTGCCACTGTGTTGGGTCACTCTATTTTCACTGAATCTGTCAAGAACGTTGCTGCTGGCTGTAACCCAATGGACTTGAGAAAAGGTTCCCAAGCTGCTGTTGAAAAAGTTGTTGAATTCTTGTCTAAAAACAAGAAGGAAGTCACTTCTACTGAAGAAGTCTCTCAGGTCGCCACCATTTCCGCTAACGGTGACAAACATATTGGCCAGTTGATCTCCAATGCTATGGAAAAAGTTGGTAAGGAAGGTGTTATCACTATCAAAGAAGGTAGAACCCTTGAAGATGAATTGGAAGTCACTGAAGGTATGAGATTCGACAGAGGTTTCATTTCTCCATACTTCATCACCAACACCAAGAGTGGTAAAGTTGAGTTTGAAAACCCATTGTTGATGTTGAGTGAAAAGAAAATCAGCACTATCCAAGACGTTTTGCCAGCTTTGGAATTGTCCAACAAGACCAGAAGACCATTGTTGATCATTGCTGAAGACATTGAAGGTGAAGCTCTTGCTGCTTGTATTTTGAACAAACTTAGAGGTCAAGTGCAAGTTGCTGCCGTTAAAGCTCCAGGTTTTGGTGACAACAGAAAGAACATCTTGGGTGATATTGCCATCTTGTCTGGTGGTACTGTCTTCACTGAAGAATTGGACATCAAACCAGAAAATGCCAACATTGACCTTTTGGGTAAATGTCAATCCATCACCATTACCAAAGAAGACACTGTCATCTTGAATGGTGAAGGTTCCAAAGACAACATCCAACAAAGATGTGAACAAATTAGAACTACTATGGCTGATGCCGGTACTTCTTCTTATGAACAAGAAAAATTGCAAGAAAGATTGGCTAAATTGAGCGGTGGTGTTGCCGTCATTAAGGTCGGTGGTGCTTCTGAAGTCGAAGTTGGTGAAAAGAAAGATCGTTACGACGATGCTTTGAATGCTACTAGAGCCGCTGTGCAAGACGGTATCTTGCCAGGTGGTGGTACTGCTCTCTTGAAGGCCTCTTTGACTTTGGATGACGTTAAAGTTGAAAACTTTGACCAACAATTGGGTGTCAACATCATCAAGTCTGCTATTACTAAGCCAGCTAGAAAAATCATTGAAAACTCTGGTAAAGAAGGTTCAGTAATTGTTGGTAAAGTGCTTGACCAATATGGTGCTGAATTCAACATTGGTTACGACAGTGCTAAGGGTGAATACACTGACTTGCTTAAGGCTGGTATCATTGATCCATTCAAGGTTGTTAAGAGTGGTTTGTTGGATGCTTCTGGTGTTGCTTCTTTGTTGGCCACTACTGAATGTGCCATCGTGGATGCTCCAGAACCAAAGGGTCCTGCTGCTGCTGGTGCTCCAGGCATGGGCGGTATGCCAGGTATGCCAGGTATGATGTAAGGTTTTGTATCATAAAAATTAAAATTTTAGAAAAAAAATAAGACAAAAGTAGCATAGTTATGGACTTATTTTTTTTTCTTTTCTTCGAATCCTGTATATAGTATTCATGATTGCTTATTTATTGAACATGTCTGCTTATGTTTTACGTTAATAATTTTCTGATTGTAGTCTCTGATGACAGTATAGTAGCTATTCAATTTTTGCAGGTTTTTCTTTTTTTTTTTTTATTTTTCAGTGTGTTTTGATTAAGTGAAGCAAGGCCGCGAGTTCAACTTTTCATGGCGATAGATTATAAAACACATTTGACAGAAAAATCAAGATTCAAACTGGGAAAATGATTTTAGAGTATTTAATATTTTTAGTAACCAAATGAGAGGCATACGTGGCTTGTGTGCTTAAAAAATCTATTCATTAACAATCCATTGAATTTTGTTAGAAATTTTTTTTAGTTTGACAATCGCTGAAGAGTTTAGCATGTGCGAAAAAACTTCCAGCAAAAAACGACGAAATTTACTACCATTAAACACTTTATTGGGAGTTAATGAAACGATCGGCTGAAGTTTTTCTACCTTCTAGGCTTCATTTCCCAAAGAGTAATTATACGAATATTATTGTGTCAAAGAATATATATTTCTTGAGTGTAAGTTAAAGAAAATGTCTAACTTCAAATGTTAGTTTAAGAAATAACCAAAGCACAATACCCTTCTACATTTTTTCAAAATAGATACAATTTAAAAACAGGCCCTTTTAATTTCCTTTTTCAATCAAGTTTATTATTAATGCCAATACAAATGCTGCTATACTATGCTGACTATCAATCTTTGCTGCCGAGCAATTTGCTATGCTCCTCGTACAACTCCTCATGAATGCCCCTCAACTGTGAGTAAGCACTAGTTATCTTTTCAAGTTTCCGTTTCAACTCAGCAACCTCATTTGATTCTTTAGCAGCAGCTTCAACTGATGTCCTGCCACCATTTTGTTGTTGTTGCTGATCACCACCGTCTGCTAACCTACTAAACACTTGCTCTTCTGCTGCCACATTGGCCAAGTACTCGTCAAAATCGTAATCTTGTTTCTGGTTATTGCTTTTCAAACGCAAACTGTATTGATTTTCTGGAATTTGTACTTGAATTTCATGGTGTGAAAGATCAGAATTGTTGCCAATAGTTCTTTTAAGCTGCGGCACCGTTTTGTAATTGTTTGAAGATTTTTTTGATCCTAGCAAATTGGCACCACCACTACTGCTTCCTCCAGAATTAGGATCCTTGGAAAGAGCAGTGGACAACTGTAAACAAGTAACTGCACCGTTGACTGGTTTAAGTGCTTTAAGGGTCTGTTTAGTGAAGATATCGCTGACTAAAACTTTACCTAATGAATCTCCAGAGACTAATATTGTCCCATCAAATGAGACGTCCAAGCTGGAAACATGTACTTTTGCGGTAGACGATTTTTCGGTTTGCTGATGGCTCAAGAAACTATATTTGAGATCTGGATCATCTTCAAGAGTAATGATTTTATTTGATGCTTTTTCTGCAATATAATAAAGCTTCTTAGTGACTGGATCTACTTGGTAAAGTTTCACTTCTCTTATAGTAGCATTCGCTAAACCTAGATATACAGCTCTAAATGCTGGATCTAGAGCAAGGGAATGGATAGGATAACTCAGCACTAACGTAAGTTGCAACTTACCAGTGGTCAAGTCGTAGATACGGCATGTTGAGTCGGTAGATGCAGTGATCAACTTCAAATCGCTGCTCAAACCAGAAGTGATTTGCAAACCTGTAACTGGCAAAGTATGATCAGTAATGGCATGTAAAGGTTTGATGTTGAAATTTTGAGATTGGTGGGCAGTAATAATGTCCAAGGTGCGAAACACTAGGACTCTTGCATCGTCAGAGGTGGTGACTATGTAGTTATTGTTATTGGACAACGCAATTTTGTTAATTTTCTGGTAATGCACTGAACGGTTGTAAAGTAAGTTTCCGGAGTTGAGTTCCCAAACATAAAGTTTACCGGTAATGCTTCCAGCAACAAGAAGCCAAGGTAATTGAAGAAATTCATCTGAAGAAGAACCATTTGTACTGTTGTTGCTGGCTGACTTGTTGTTACTATGGTTTGTTATTGTCAATGATGTTAGCTGCTCCGGTACAGGTATCTTTTGGATCGGAGCTTCTTTGCCATGAACATACACATGAAGCAATGCTTTGTTCTTCACACCAGCAATGACCTTGTCGTTGCTGGCTCCCAAAAACCCCGTTGATACTGCTCCGTGGGGATGAGCATTGGCATTCTTGTAAGCATAGGAAACGCTGTTGGAGTGAATGGAGACGCTGTAGCCAACGGAATTTTCTCCATGCTTGTCATCTTCCAAGCCTGCGCCAATATATGTGACTATTTCTTCCATTATGATGTGGTGAATGAGTGCTACTACTGCCTTGAGAAGTTATTTCTGTTGGTCAACTGTTGATGTTGAAGTGGATTGAAGATGCAGAAAATAAATTTTTTTTTTTTTTTTTACCTCTTCGCATCACAATCACATGCTCATGCACGTGTTAGAAATCCAGAATATTTTCCAGGCGCCTCGTTTCAACATCGCAGAGGCCAAAAGTGAAAGCTTTAAGCGCCATCACAAATCACCATTTACCATTCATCCTGGGCACGCAAACACACAAATCACAAATCATGCCTGTCCACATTCTTGCCAGCGCTTTCCAAGATGGCCCTGGTGTTATTCCAGGGTGGGAGTATATCAAGACCTATGGTCCCATTGCCGCTAGTGTCTTCTCCCTCAAATACTACTTTGCCGGCGCCACCAATACTTGGGACAAGAACTTTCATGGACAAGTTTACATCGTCACTGGTGGCACTACGGGCCTTGGAGCCAGCGTTGTTGATGAATTAGCCTCCCGTGGTGCTCAGATTGTCTTGTTGGTGAGAAGCTTACATGACCAATGGCTCATTGATTATGTTGAAAGCATTCGTACCAAACATGCTAACTTGTTGATTTACGCTGAAGAGTGCGATTTAAATTCATTGCATTCAATTAGAAAGTTTGCTTCCGATTGGCTCAATAACCAGACCCCAAGGCGTCTTGATGGAATTATATGCTGTGCTGGAGAGTCGCTCCCTATGGGGAAGCCAAGAACTCTTTCTGAGGACGGCATTGAGAAACAGCTTGCTATTAATTATTTTGCCCATTTCCATTTGTTGACATTGATGGGACCAGCAATCAGATCGCAACCTTCGGATCGTAGAGTGAGAATTATGTTGACTACTTGTCTTTCTCAAGTGTTTGGTAAAATTGATATTGACGATCTTACTTGGGAACAAAGAAAATATCCAGTGAATTCGCCATGGAAAGTGTTTGGTACATCAAAATTACTCTTGGCATGCTTTGCTAAAGAATATCAAAGAAGATTGGACGCATATGAAAGAAGCGACAAAACATCTATGAAAGTCAAAATAAATTTGGTGAATCCAGGGGTAATGAGATCACCATCAACAAAAAGATTTCTTTCATTTGGTACTATTTGGGGGTTGATTTTTTATGTTTTGATATATCCTTTATTGTGGATTTTCCTCAAGTCTACTTGGCAAGGAGCTCAATCGTTTTTCTTTGGGTTGATGAATCCAAATTTGGATAATTTACCTGGTGGAAATTTCTTGCAAGAATGTTCTGTGGTGCAAAAGAAGACGCGAAGTGAATTAAGTGATGAAGAATTGCAGAAAAAATTGTTTGACAAGACGGAAAAAGTTGTTGCTGAGTTGGAAAAAAAATCGGCAATAATTCGTAAAAAGCAAGAAGCAATAGCAGAAAAAAAGAACAAAAAGGGAAAGAAAGGCAAGAAAGGTGAGTCTAAAAACGACGCAAAGAAATCAAACGCATCAGAGAATAGCGAGGCCAAAAGTAAATTATCATACATGGATCAAAATGAAGCTAAGATTCAAGCAGAATTGAAAAAAGCCCAAAAAGAACCTCCATTATTTGGCAATATTGGTACGAATAAGGATCTTCTGTTTAAGGAAAATAGATACTTGAGAGATTTGGATGCGAAATATGAAGCGCGAATTGCGGCTAGAAGAAAACAAGCAGCTGAGGCAAGCGGAAGCGGGGCGGTTTCTGTAAATGATGAAAATGCCGATGTTGGTGACAAAGTGATTACTTCTGGTACAGATATACCGTTAGAAAATGATCCGACTATTAAAAAGCAAGTTCGTAGTCGTAAAATTTGATATGGCTGATTTAATTGATACTACTGTTGTATACATATTGCATTACTAGATAAACTCAAAATTCGAAAAAATAAAAAATAAAAAAAAATAAAAAAATATATATATATATATATATAATATACTATGTTGCATTTTACCTTTTTTGTGTAAAACTCTAAACTTGAGTTTTGGCTTCATGGATCAACGCGGCATCTAGCACTTTTAGGTTGCGCATTGATATTTCGAGCAGGGAAATCTCTAATTTCAATAGATGCAAGCTCTATGGTTTTTTGGCGATGGTGATGGTGATGGTGACGCGGATAATGCAGAGGATGATAATGAAGCGGAACTCAGTGGCAATATTAATAAGTAAGGAGTGGGGTTACTACCAGACACCAAAGCCATTCTATCAAAGCTCGGCATCTCTTGGTAAACTCTCCAAGTTATTTGAATATCAAGATTTTAATTGCTTTAAAAAAAGTCATGCCCCTAGAGCCCCTTAGAAACAAGTACAAGCTTCAAAAGCATGTGCGCTGGCATCGTCTTTAATAATATTTAGTCAAAGACAAAGGCCAAGGTAAAATGCGTCTGCTTATGAGAAGTATATAAACAACAGTCGAGATGCTTGTAGAAATAGTGTACCGGTGAACGATATCAGTATATATTTTATCATAAGTTTTCAGTAATCAGAAGAATTCAACTCGAGATATATTGCCATGGACAGCCTCGCTGTAAAACGAATACTATGGTAATCATTCAGCAACTAAAATAAACCCTTTGGAGTACCTGTTGCTTGCCGTAAGAATGTGTCCAAAGTTTGATGATAAACTTATTCGTAAAACACTACTCAACTTCAAAGTCTACGCATTATTGAAAACCAGTAAAAAATATTAATTTCATAAGGGATTTAGCAAGACGACAAATGATAAATGGCAAATAATGTATGACGAATGACGAATTACAAACACGAAGGCAGGAAAAGCAAATGAGCAAAGAGCAAAACGAGAATATAAAAAATAAAATAAAAAAAATAAAAAAAAAAGAAAAAGAAAAAAAACAAGATGTGAACAAAAAATAGGAACCAAGACCTTTTCGCTGCCGTTGAACAGTCAAATAGGTTGTTTGAAAAAAAAAAAAAAAAAAAGAGGGGGTGAATAACAGTGAATCATCAGTTGATAACAAAGCACTTATTCGAGATGCTTATATTTCTCATAAACCTCATCCACTAACTTGGACAATTTTTTCTTATACTCCGAATCAATCCAACTTCCGTTGATCCCATTCTTTGCAATCTTGCACCAAGTTTTCAAATCGAAACCAAAATGTTCATGCACCGCCACATAACAATCCACTACATAACCGTTAAAATAAGCAGGGTCATCTGAGTTGAGACTGAATGGGACCCCGGCATCCAATAATTCACGGAGTGGCAATTCTGACAAGTCTTTCACAACTTGCAATTTCAAATTTGAAATTGGACACACGGAAAGCAACGTTTTCTGGTCAGCGAGTCTAGCCAAGAGTTGAGAGTCTTTAGCAGCGTTGATCCCATGGTCAATTCTAGTGACTTTCAAAACATCAAGGGCACTAGTTACATAATCTGGGCCACCTTCTTCTCCGGCATGAGCAGTGAGTCCGACTTGTGGGAACTGTTGCTTAATTTGAGCATAACAGTCTTTGAAAAGTTCTGGGGGAAATGGTTTTTCTGAAGAATCGAGTCCCAAGCCGTGGATTTTACCCTCGGCGTAGTACTGGGAGGCTTGGTTGATGGTTTCAAGACCATCGGCTGGAGATAAATGTCTAAGCAAACACATGATTAACTTGGAAGTAATGTTGAGCTCTTGTTCTGCCTTAGCTGCAGCTTTAGTGAACCCGTTCAAAAACGTTGGGAATGCAATATTACGCAGCAAATGGCCCTGGGGGTCAAAGAACACTTCAATGTGATGAAGTCCAGACTTGGAAGCCACTTGAAAATAATCCCATGCAAGCTGGAAAAAATCACTTTCATCAATAAGAACATTCATTCCGATGTAGTAAAAATGTAAGAAATCGTCCAAGTTGGCAAATTGATCATAACGTTGCTTGAGCGCTTCAGGGGTCTTTGGAAAATCATCAGGAAGTGTAACATTATGTTTATCAATGAGCTTGAAAAGCAACTGTGGTGAAAGGGTACCCTCTAAATGGACATGATGTTCACATTTTGGGAGCTCTGTGAAGAACTGCTTCATCTCGTGAGTGCATGGGTAAGTTGCTGGCATATTGAATTAGGTATTTGTTTGATGATGCAAAATCTCAAAGATAGAAGAAGACCGGAAATTGAGATTGAAAGTATCAGGCCCGGTATATATAGTGACAGAACAAAAACAAAAAAAAACAATAAACAATAACTTGTTCGAGATGATAAAGAAAAATTTTTATTTTTTATTTACTTTTTTGCTTTTCTTTTTTTTTTTTTTTTCAGGGCTCCGAAGATAAGACTGCAGGGTGCTGCGTAACGCGGGATTTTTCAACGGTTTTTTGTTTCTTTTTTTGCTGCTAACAGATTTTAGTTTTTTCTTGAGAACTTGGCAGCTCTTGGCCGGTACATAAGAAAAACTGCAAAATTGTAGATGTAAAAGAAGTCTGGTCTCCCACCCCAAAAATTTAGTAAAATGTCGAGGTAGGGATCGTAGAAAAGTATAAGGAACCGTGCCATCTTATATCAAACATATCATTGTGTATGTAGTGTTTTCACTGGCTTCACATGTGACAAAGAATTTACAATTTACCGTACCCTGTCAAAAAATTACTATGGCATTGTAAGCATAAGGTCAGCTAGATATAGTGAGTGATCTGTCTGCGGCTGATGCACTTCAGCCGCAGAAAAGATGCTTTGCAAACCGTTGGCAATCAATATCATGAATTATGGGTGCGTCGAGACAACTTCCAGAGCAGGTTGTCTGCTGTACTGTCATGATACACAATAACACTGTATTCCAGCTACAGCTCGTTGAACACACACATGTATGTGCCTTTGACCGGCTACAAATTATATATTAATTCGCCTCTGCACATGCTTTTGGTCTGTAGCTTGTAACAGAACAACTGCATTCTCTATAAGCCAGTTCACAGGCTTTTCGCAGACGCAACTGAAAGAGCCTCTTTTTGGTTAATGTTACGCAAAGTTTGGCAAACACATTCACTAAAAAATATACTCGAGACTGTCTAGGCATAAGCATTTCCAATTCTTCAAAGATCTACAAAAGCAGGAAACATGCGGAAAGATTTCATGTGTTTAGAAGAAACCAACCTCTTCGTGTTTTGTCTCACGTACCTTCAATTTTTTTTCTTTTTTTTTTTTTCACTACAGAGTACGTCCTTACAATATTTAATCAAAACACGTTCTTTCTCAGATTACCGTTTTCTTTGCAACGTTTATAATATATGGTACACTAAAAAGTGATGCAGCAACATCGAATGCCAAGTTTGTTTGTTTTTGTTTTTTTTGTATATAACCCAATATAGTACAGCAGTTCAGTCTTCAACCGCCCAAGCTATTCACGAGGTAGCCGTTAATATTTGCTCTGATTTCCCTAGCCATCGTATTACAACCATTAACCAACTGACTTACCACTGAATCACTGAGTTCAGTTTGACTATCCACTAGAAGTCCCACAATGGAATCGGTGGTATTCATATATGACACCACTGCTCTTGCGCTCTCTTCAACATCGTTGCTACCACTACCATACAATGGATCAATCACTATTTCGTTTGAGTTACCATTGCTGTCGTTGCTTTTACTTGTGAGCTGGGCACTGCCGGTGGAAACAATGTCCTTGAGCTCAAGGTTAGAATCCACCAATGCTAGAGCAGTACAATTTGCTGCCCAAGTGATCAAAGAAAGCAAATCATTATTTGAGGTCTGGTCATTAGTGAGAACGTTAACAAAACATTCAATGGTGGACTTCGGATATTTGTGTAAAAGCACCAGAGGCATGAATGCCTGTTGGATATAAGTGCTGAGTTTCTGTTCAAGCTGAGAATGCTGGGTTCTGGCAAAAGAAGTAGTGGTTAAATAGTCGTCGTCGTCGTCGTTGTCATTATCAACCGATATTTCGTCGACTTCTAGCTCTTGTTGGTTAGCACCAGCATTTCGCTGCTGTTGTTGCTGAAATCTGTATGATTTGAAGTTTGCAAGGTCGCCAACGTTTGGGGAGAGCTTGGAGCTAACGGTGAAACTTGCAGTGGTGATGGAAGAGCCTCTGATTGGTTTGGCACCGTATACGGAAACAATGATGGCGGTGCCGTCAACTTCCAAATAGCAGGAGCCATTGGCGTTATCAACTACCCCTGTCTGAACAAAGAAGTTTCTGATGGCCTGAGGCAGTTTAGGCAGCGACGCTTGTTGCGGTTGTTGGGGCTGCTGCGGTTGGGCAAACACCAACGGGAGGGCGCTATCTGGGCCTGTTGCTCTTTTTCTGTCCATTTTGTGTGTTTATGTATATTATTGCAGAGCAGCTTGGTACAATATCTGGTATCGTACCGTCTTCATCAGCACCCTCTCTTGTCTTTCTCTGCTCTGCTCTGCTCTGCTCTAGCTAATTGATTTTTATTGAAAACTTTTTTTTTTCTGGCGGTCTAGACCCTGTCACGTGCTTCGGCAACAATGGTCTGCTGCTGTAAGCCTGTGCTAAGTTTCTTTCTAAGGCGATTGTCTCAGCAGAGAATAATCCTGCCAGGGGCGGTGCAGCCAGCGTTTCTGAATCGTTGGTTATAAAGACCACGTTCCAGCAGTGACAATTTGACAATTTGACAATTCGACCCTTCGTTTCACTGTTTAAAACAGCCATCCTTTCATTCTTCCATCCTTCCTTCCTTTCTATACTCTACCACCTTTGGTTCTGTCCTCTATCTCTCTGTCCCATGGCGCTCTAATACAACGCAACTCCAACTCCAACTCCAACTCCGTAACCTATGCTCGCAGTTTCCAAGAAAGTCAGGGTCGCCCTCATTTTGACCGGTGCTCTTTACATCCTTTTCCATCTCGTGTGCCGCTCCAACCCCGATGGACCCTACTATGCCAAGTTTGCCATGAAATACAAACTCAATAAACTGGCAGACGAAATCAACCTCAAGACCCATGGACAGTCTCTAGCGAATGACAATCACAATAATAACAATCAGAACAACATTGACCCTAAGAACCCGTCACCCAAGACATCATCTCCTTCACCGTCTTTGGAATTCTCCACTACTCCGTCATCACAACAAAATTCTCTTTCAGAGAAGGCTTCCCTTCGCGAACAGCTTGCATTCCATTTTCCATACAATCCACACAAACCCATTCCTAAGTTCATCTGGCAAACTTGGAAGGTTGATCTAGAAAGCAGCAAATTCCCACACAATTTCAAACATCTAGTACGCCGTTGGGCTGCTTTAAACCCGAGTTTTGTCCATAAGATTCTCCCCGATAGTGCATGTCACGAATTGATTCGTCAATTGTACCAAACGGTGCCCGATGTTCTCAAAGCATACGAGCTGCTTCCCCATCCTATCCTCAAAGCAGACTTTTTCCGCTACTTGATTGTTTTTGCTCGTGGCGGGGTGTACAGTGACATTGATACTTTCAACTTGAAGGAAGTCGATACTTGGCCATCTTACGCTGAGCAGGTTTACGGCAAGCCAAACAACGTTGGCCTAGTCATTGGCATTGAAGCCGATCCTGATAGACCAGACTGGGCTCAATGGTATGCGCGAAGAATTCAATTCTGCCAGTGGACAATCCAGGGGAAGAAAGGGCATCCATTGCTTGGGGCTCTCATTACCAAAATCACAGAGATCACTCTCGAGAGACTAGAAAAGGGCAAGTTGAAATTGGCAAAGGGAAATGAAGAAGGCGCGGATATAATGAACTGGACCGGCCCGGGCATTTTCACTGATGAAATTTTCAATTACTTGAATAACGTGGCTACTCACCATGACAAGGCTACCCCTAATGACATATATACCGGAGTGCCGCCTAAAATCACCGCTCCGCTCACAAACAAACATAACAATAACAATAACGAAAACAACAATGAAAACGGCAATGACGAGGAAGAAGAAGAAGAAAGCAGACACGCTAGCAAAGTGCTTACGTCCAAGAACGGATTCATCATCAATCCAAACTTGCGTCTCTCTGAACCAGCCAACGGCCTATCGGACCCAAAACTTGACGCTTTAGAAAATGCCAAAATCATCAACTGGAAACTTTTCACCGGCATGGAAAAGCCAATCCTTATTGATGACGTGCTCGTATTGCCAATCACTAGTTTTAGTCCCGGAGTGGGGCAAATGGGTGCCAAGGATGAAGAAGATGAGTTGGCTTATGTCAAGCATATGTTTGAAGGAAGTTGGAAAAATGAACAAAAGCAGCAGTCGAGAAGTGCTCAGTACAATGTAGAGTAGGTTGTGGCTGCGGTAGCAGTCCAAGGGATCGGGTACGGGTTTACCCTGTTTATTTATTTGTGTTATTTCCTTTTGGTAATAAAGTTATAAACGTTTTTTAATGAAAAGAATATGAGTCTATAACCACGTAAGGGTGGTGGGGGTGGTGTAAGCCAAAGAGCAAGTGTAAAATGATTCAGCAAAAGCAATCAAACCAGCGGCAACTCACCCATGTTTAACATACAAATGGCAAAAAGAAGTCTAAATACGATGGACAGCCTTTATATATTCCGATATCCCCATACGAGCACAGCAGCAAAATATTCAAAAAGATGGTAAGACGGTAGGTAGAACATGAAAAGAAACATTAAAATTGAGCTAAAAAATAACGAAAAAAAGTGGATATGTAAGTTTCGTGGTAGAAAAGGACAAGAAAAAGCATAATATAATTGGCTAGATGAACGATAGACAGTAAAGAGCAAATGGTAATAAAATCAAGAAGCAAATAGCAAAAGCAAAAAAGCAGTAAAACACAATTATAAACAGAAAGTTAATGAGAAAAAAAAAAAAAAAAAAAAAAAAAAAAAGATGGCCAGAAAAATAATGAAATAATGTACAAAGAATTAATGCGGAAAGATAACGATAAACAAAATAGGAGCCTTTTAACTCAACGGTAGGAACAATGAATAAAACTTGAGAACAGGAAGAATTGAACGAAGCAAAAATGAGCACACACAAAAAAAAAAAAAAAAAAAAAAAAAAAAAAAAAAAAAAGCCAGAGACATCTGACAAACCTCAAAACCAGTCAATTAATCAATATAGTGAATCAATGACTTCCCATAAGCACCAATGGCTTTTTCAGACAATCCCAATAATTTCCAATCCATTTGATTTTGCGGCCTGTATATATGGAATGGCTTGCTTTGATATATGGTTAGCCCGTATTGATCAACATCATTACCGCCGGTGTTGCCATAGCCATTAAGGCTGCCTGATGGATTGTAGTAATTTGGACCGCCTCCTAACTCAGTGCCGGTGGCGCTTCTACGAAATGCGCCAATAGTATAGTCAAAATAACCATTATTGTTGTTGTTGTTGTTGTTGGCATTTTTGCTGCCGCCGTAGGTGTAGTTATTGTTATGGTTGTTACCGTTCATGCTGCGGGTTAAGAATTGATTAATGTTGTTTTTTTGGTTACAGTTATAACTAGCAGAAAGATTAATACTAGCTCTGAAATTTGCATCATCAACCGTTTGGCTTCTCTTGTAGAGCTGTCGTGGGGTGTTATTATTGCCAAATTCATCGCCACTATCATCGCTGGAAGTGCTAGCGGTGAAACTGTTAATATAGTTCACTTTTTCGTTATTGAAATTTGTCTGAAACGTGGTGTTATTAATAAATTGAGCCATATCCCATTCCTTGATGATCCATTTCAAAATCTTAGAACTCTGAATCCGATCATATGGTGACACGGTTACCGGTTGGGAGAATTTGATAGCAGGACAGTTATTCACTTTAATCTTGAATACTAATTCATACTTGATGGAGAAAAGTTTACCGTTTGTGGTGAAACCTTGCATGTGGGTCAATGGCACCCCAGTATTAACTTCCTCAAGAAGCTTTGTGTTCGTGGTCAAGGTTTTATGATTGTTATTGAGTCCCATGGATTGAACCGATGGCATTGGTTTGACTTCCATCATTTGGACGCTATCGTTGCTTGAATCATCAAATGAACTATTTGCAGCGTTTGCATTTGTATGTACATCAGCGCCAGTGCCTGCACCCACGTTGCTGCTATTCAAATCATCTTCAACTAGCGTGCCTGAAGATAACGAATTGATAGATCCTGAATTCTTCAAATCCAAGCTGCGGCGCTTATTATTTGAAAGCAAGCCACCAGTTAATCGTTTCGTTAACTGAGGTCTGCTATATCCATCAATACTGTGCCTATTGTTGTTGGCGCTATTGTTGTTGCTTTTCTTGTCAATGGTAGCATTGATACCGCTGCTTAAATTATGGCTGTTATTTGAATTTAGCGAACCCAACGGCAACTTTTTCAACTGTGAGGTAGCATTCAATGCATTTGACGAAGAATTGGATATAATATTTTTCACATCCGAAGGAAAATCAAATGAAATTTGCGTAGTTATACCATCTGTTCCTAATTCAGCATCAAAGTCTTGTTGCTTGGAAAGTAGTTTAGTCTGTTTGGATCCTAACCCCCCTTCGTGACAAATTAACACTTCCCGTAGTTCAAAATAAATTTTTTTGAGCTTGAATACTGGTGGCTTGCGTTTCATGAAAGATAACCTTTTACCGGTGGTGGAAGAATTAAGTTTCTCAAGGTTGTTTAGAAAAATTTGGTTGGGGAAAATCTTCATAAATATTAAAAGCTCATCTTTAGGCCCCACCGATGTGTTTGGTAGCGAGTACTCCACAAGAATGTTTCTATCGGGTGAGTCAATGGTTTTAGTAATTGGTTCATTAAATTGACGATACAATGGCAAAGTGTCGTATCTTTTAATAATTAGGGGAAAAGAAATTGAAAAAACTTCTAGTTTGGATCCGCTCCAACCAATTCTAACAGTTAAATTATGGACCGTTTTAGCATTCCAGCGCGAATTTCTACCACTAGAAACGACATCTTTATTCAATGGGATAACAAAGGGCAAATCCATGCCGAGAATTCTTTCTGGCTTGTTGTCATCAGAACTCTTGTAGATGGTGTTTTTGTAGATACAGTATTTTCTCGAAGCGTCAGTGGAACTGAATCCGCCATTGGCTGGAACACTGACTGATTGGATGGTGTTGAGCTCGAGAATGATGGTGTTTATAGCAAATGAGGAGCCATTCTTGGAACGAATCTCCAAGACGCTATCAACACGAGGACAAGTCTTAGGAACTCCGGGACAGCCTCTAACAGGACTATGATTGGAAGCGCCCAAATTTACCACAAAAGGCTCACTAGGCATTGTGTGTTAGATGGTGGTTTATAATTTTATTCAGCGCAAGTGATTTGAGATGCTGGTCGTGATGTCGATGATGATGTCTGTGATGTTGATGATGGGTTTTCGTTCCACTTGTTTGATATCTGCCCTGATCTCAGTACTGATCTGGTGAGAAATCGAATAGACAATGTGACAATGTACAACAAGGATGAGGTAAAGGAAAAAAAAAATAGCAGAAATGGATGGAGGAAACACCGATGGATAAAAAAGAATCCAAAACAGATATTCCAGGTAAGACAATTATTGGAAATGGAGGGCTGGAAGCGAGATGGGATGAGATGGGAAGATGGAAGATGAATGCGAGCGAGGACAAGCGCTTGTAGATGAAATTCGAAAGCAAGATGCGTTTTAATTGAAAAAGCTGGCAGGGCGTGATGTGAACCGAATGTAGATATATGGGTGACAGGTTAGATGGTGAGTGTGTACGGGAGGCCAGCAATGAAGCAACAACGGCGCTTGTGTTCCCTGCCGTGTTGCTACAAAACAGAGTTGAGCTGAAGGAAAAGAGTGGAGTGCTTGCTTCACAGATCAAGCAGCATGGGACGATGATGATGAGCGTGATAATTATGGTGATGAAGGTGTTTTGAGGTCAGAAATGAAGCTGGAGCAATATGGTCTTAAACACGAGTACTGGTTATTGTCAATATGGCAAGATGAGACCTACAGTGTTTTTTGATCTATCTGCCAGCCACGCGCCTTTTCCGCGGTGCTAGGCTGCTAGGCTGCTAGGCTGCTTTACGATGGTTTATACTACGCGATACGGTCATGGCTCCGCGACTGGACAACTCACAGCAAGGCTGGTTGTTGGAATCGACATCCTGTATACACTGACTGTGCTCCTTGGAACTTCCCGCAAAGCTCTTCTGCTTCCAATGACGATAAACGTCGGTATGGACTTTTTGTTGACATTCCACTATTAAGAAGCACTTGTCTGCCGTTTTGTGTGTTTTTATTGTCACATTTTTGCGGCGGCGTTCCCTGCGTTTAATAATTTGCTAATGTATTATGTAATATACTCACGTGATTCTTATTGGTAATTGATTATAAATGCTACACTCGTGTATTGCTAAACGCACCTCATAATGCAAATTCCAAGTGTTTTCTTGCTAATCAGCGAAGTGGCTTGGCAACGGGGCTTGTGGTGAGATGCACAACCCCAACATGGGTGAGGTCAACTATTATACTGGGACATAGCCGGTGCTGTCATATGCTGATGGCTGCCATTTTACGTTTCCCATTTTTTATGGCATAAAGCAACACCTTGCACATAAAAAAAACTGTAATTATGTCGTATCTCATCGGCAGTCACAAAGTGGATGGCTGCTTTACAGCCTATCCAAATAAATCACAATCAAAGTATGGTGGTGTAAACAAAAATCCCGAGTAAATACTACAGATTTGAAAGTTACCCATGCACCTATAAAAATGAGTAAATGCAATGGAAAATAATATTAAAATGAGACGTAGAGTATAAAAAGAAATGAAAAAGTCATATAATACAAGGTGAGGTTTTAAAGATGCAAATTTAACGAAAGTTTTGAAATCTGTGATGCTTCAGCTAAGTAGCTGACTAGCTTTCGATATCAACGTCTCTACTGGCATCGTGTTCTTGGTCGTCGCCTTTTTTAGTTGAATCATTCTTAGCACGAGCAATATTTGTACTTGTATTTGTACTTGTACTTGTACTTGTATTTGTATTTGTAGCAGAGTTGCTGTTATTCAACACGTCTTTCGCTTCATTTGCATCATTGTCACTAGATTTTACAGCACTCTTCTTCATGCTCTGCTTAGCCTTTTGTACTAACTCTCGAAATTCATCCTTATACTTTCTCTTCCATCTTTCTTCGGCACTGACAAAATCCAGCAATGGTATACCATTTCTGCTATTGCCGTCATCACCTTCTTCCTGGTTGGAGCTATTGCTATTACCAGCTTCATCATTGAAATCCTTGAACAAGCTCTTGTTATGTGCATCCAAATTCTTAATTCTCTCCCAGTCACTTAGCTTTCCCATAAGATGGCTTCGCGACTTTGGATGCATCGAGTCCAAATTTGCATTCCAAAGCATTTGAAAATAGTTGTAACGATCCTGAAGCTCTGCTTTGGTACCCTGTGCCGGAAGTTTGTGCTGTTTAAGCTTTTCACGAAGTTTAGGCAATGAAAGAAGACTAAAATTGAGCTTTGGCATTTTTTTCATATTGCTATGGTTACGATTATATGCACCTGTGGTTGTATCCAAGTATCTTGGGCGGGAAGTGGGTGATTCAAAAAGCGTTACACCATTGTTGAGCTGTGACTTGTTAGCATTTGCTATATTTGGGTCAATTGTATTAGCCGCGTCTTTGTTTATGTTAATTTGATTGTTTTCCATGTTAACGGTACCATTACACGCCTTGCTATCAATAATATCATCCTTTCCATTTTGACTTGATTCAACCGCATCCTTCACTGATAGTTCTTGCCCTGCTATCTTTATCTTCAGCGCACTGTATTTCAAGCAGTTGCTCGAAGCCTCATTACCACGATCTCCTTTTTTTTTCATGAAACCTTTCAAAGGTGATTGGTAAGTTATTTCTTTCTTTACTCTGTCATCTGCAGACCTTTTCATCCAGTTCTTATCGGCGTAGTCCGCTAATTCTGCCTCAAAATCATCAAGATCATCCAAATCACTTCCAAACTTATCGGCATCGTCAACAAGTTCATGGAAATCCTCATCTTTACCTTTGATCTCCTTATCGCCGTTTTGCTGCATCTTCTGCAGCTCAATTTCCAATGTTTGCGTATTCATTGATACAGCGCTAACGTCTCCTTCATCCTCCTCACCCTCTCCATCTCCGTTTCCATCTCCATCTGAAATCTCCACCACAACACTCTGATCGCTTTCAGCATGATTAACGTCTTCAATCACAATCGGTTCACGCAGCGCATTTCTTAGTAACCCGTTTCTAGTCGTCCTCTGGCTGCTTTCTCCTTTGCTACCTTTATTGTCTTTACTTTTCTTATTCAAAACATCTGTTATGGAAAACAAATTTCGGCTCTTCAGCCTTCCATTTTGTGAAGACGTAGCAACTTTATGACGACCGCTATCCTTCATTTTTTTCGAAGAGCTAGCTTCAGTGAGTTTGCGGGGTATGTAAAAATATGACGACGTTGACGTTGGCGAGGATAAAATTGTTGCTGATCTGGTACTCTTCTTCGCAATTTGCTCGTCTTCTCTGTTACTATTGAAACTATTGTGACTAATATTATCATTCAGGAGATTTTCATATGCTCGCTTCTTGTCATTTTGAGCATCCACATAACCATTACTGCCATTGCTATCTTGGCTGCCTATTTCGATTGGTTGATTACTCCCATTCTGCACTACCTCGTCAACAATCAGCATTGCCCCATTAGCCTCATAATCTGTATGTATTCTTCTCCTGTCCCCTTTGCCACTGCTATTATTGCTACCGGTATTTCCATTTCTTTTGATCACCGCATTCAAACCGGGAGCGTTGCCCGCATACCACCCCACAAGTTCCTCAAGCACCGGCACTGGCACCAACTGGCTTTCAATCACCTCAACGCCACACACAGGGCAACGATTGGTACTGTCACTGCTAGCACTACTAGCTGCAGTGAAAAAGCTGCGGATGCAAAAAGAGCAGAAAGAGTGCTGACACGCCAGCGATATAACCGGAGCCGCGTAGTGTGATTTGCAAATGACGCAGCGCAAAAGGGCGTCAAGTTGAGAAAGTGAAGGAAACCCACTTTTGAACCAGTCTATTTCCGTTGCGTTTGATGCTGACTTTGAATAAACGCTGGTCATGGCATTTGAATATAGACTAAGATTTTGATGTTTTGTTGATCTTGATCTTAACTGAACAGGCTAGACAGATCTTTTTTTTATTTACCTTTGTCTTTTCTAGCTCATCGCGCCAGTGTTTCTCAGCTATTTTGATTTTAGTTTCTTTTTTTTTCGCGTTTGTTAGCTGGTTTACCCGGTGGTTATGCACGCTCCAATATGGCTGCGTACACTTACAAAGAATTTCAATTACAGGTTACCTGATAAGCATTTACTTTGTATTTAACAAACTCTATGTGTTACAGGAATCCTAGAAGGTAATCATTTGTTTGTGTCTGGGACACTTTAAACCAAAAGAAAAAATGGAAGGTAAAAAAATGACGTTACAGACAGGATTCGAACCTGCGCACGGAAACCGCAATGCCTATCAGCTTGGTTGAAACCATAGCAGGGCATCGCCTTAACCACTCGGCCACTGTAACTTGTCTTTTTTTTGTTGGTTAATAGAGCAGAGGCCTCTGTCTATGCTCAAAAAATACCACTGTTTCAAATCAGCTATGCTGTATCTCAGTGAGTGGAAGATGGTATTGAAGTGAAACCCTTTCCCTTTTATCTGTCGACAACAAAACAATGACCCTCAGAAAAAAAAAAAAAAAAAAATATCATCCATCCTAGACTATAATCTCTCCTAGACTATAATCTCTCCTATATCTATTTCAAATCCAATAGATCCATTAAAGTCTAACTAATACTAACGGGGTTTTCACTTGTATAAGTTTCCCCTATATAACAACAACTGAACTATACTGTATATACTATATAGATAAGTTCATAAGATTATATTTTCTATCGTTTATATAGAAATAATAAATCGATATTGTGTGTGAAATTTGCTCCTTCTGCTTCTCCTTTTCGCCGTTTCCGGTTTGTAATCATAAAGTTTGGTCGCATGATCCGGCATTTACCTCAAACCTTAAAATGATCACCATGTTTTATATCTATCATCATAAACAAAACTCTCTTGTCTCTTTATTTTGACTTTAAATAGAACTCCTAAAATTTCAAATTAATAACAGCAACTTTCCACATATTCGAATTTGAAATTTTGGTAAATATTGAAAAAAAATGTTTCTTGGAGTTTTTTGGGTAAATGGTAACTCAATACTTTGAGGCACTTTTGTGAAGGGTGAATGTAGATTAGGATGCCGGAAAAACCATGCCATTTGCTTTAAGCTGGTCTTTACCCGCAGTTGAAAGGGGGCGGTCCTGGTTCTTTTGTGAGCTCTGTTAAAATGTTTAAATACTTTGGAGAGTAAGCAGATGCATTCTTTAATCTCTCATTTGATGGATTGATTGAAGTGAATTTATTGAAGAGATGAAATTTTCCAAGAAAAAATATATATTATATATGTATAACAAATTCTTTTATTCAACTCTAAGAAAAACACGAATGTTGCATAGTGATGTACCTTTGAATATTTGACCGGTATCCTACCGTCTTGCATATCTCACTTACTTATTACCTTTTTTGTTAAATTTGGTCGAGTTAAACCGCCAATGTGAATTAAGAGACTTATGTGCAAATTTCCAGTTTTTAATTGATAAAAATTGATCGTCGACAGATATTTTGTATTACTTTTACTTATAAATATCATATAGAGAATTAGACAAGAATAAAAGACCTGAAGAGAAAATAAGCCTGTCAGAACAGAGAGGGGACAAAACATGACCTAGAAAGATTGATTCAAAAGGAACTGGATGTTTGAGATTTTTTTTTTTTTTTTTCTCGCACACAAGGTATAAAATACATAAGTTTAATTTCTGCCCATCCAATTCTATTTCTTCTATCCATTGTAACACCAATCACAGACAGACATGTGTGCCCCGTTATATTTGAGGAATTGTTGTGTCTAGAAGTCTCATTTACTTCAATACCATCTTCCACTCGCTAAGATAACACTGATAGGTTATCTAATTCATTACCGTGGTGATATAGTAAATAAGACTAGAGATTGGAATAGTTTTCCAATCAAAGTCCTTATCTCTCCGTAGGCGGGTGTATTTCTTTTGGAATATCAAGTAGTTGTCGACCTGGATTAATCCTCGTGTATCACTGGATGGAAGGATGAGGCTGTCCCAGCTCAATTCCTTATTTATATGTAACTTTTTCCATAACGCTTGTGCTACTGGACATTTAACCAAAAAGTGCTCCATTTTTTTGTTGATAGCATCTTCGTATGACTGCTGTTTGTATTTTTTACGTGATAAATCTTCGGAGCACCACTTACATTCCTCACCTTGGAATTTGAACTTCTCGACTCCGAGGTGGAATGTGTGTATATTCTCGAAGCAGCCAGGGTGTTTGAACGTTTGTTTGTTTAGCATTTGCCAGAATGTCAGATACTCTTTATTAGTGACTTGTTTGAGACGTGCCAACTGGTTTGAGAGTAGTAGTTTATCTTTCTTCTCGCGCACTTGTGCACTACCGTCCACTGCAACACAGACTGATCAGGAATGCGAGCATAATAGAGGAAAATGTTTGAAACAGGAATTGTAACAAATCAGTCCCAGATAGCTCTTAGCTAACGATAGCTCTTAGCTAACGGTAGCTCTTAGGTAACGGTATCTCTTCGGTAACGGTAGCTCTTCGGTAATGGTAGCTCTTAGGTAAAGGTAGCTCCTAGGTAACAAGCTCCTAACAATAACTATATAAGTAGCTAAGTTCGTCTTTATTATTATTATGTATTCTGTATAGATAACAGTAAGCGAAGTCATCTTCCTTTTATTACAATATACTTATCTCCTTTACTTTATCTTGAGTCTTATCTCTCTTCCTAGTCGATCCTAGAAAATAACTATGAATCCTGAAACCTTCTCACGTCTTAATTCAGATCCTTTAACCCCATCTCTTACAGGAATATAGAAGCGTGGATGGTTTAGTGGTAAAATTCAACGTTGCCATCGTTGGGCCCCGGGTTCGATTCCCGGTCTACGCATATTTTTGATTTCTTTAGGTCTATTAGGTCTATTTTTGTTTTTATGATGGATAGAAGACCCGCAAACATGATTGTTTGTCAGCAACGCGTGGTACAGGATAATTTTCGCTAAACTTGCTGACAGACTCTAGTAGGAAAGGAGATCCGCTGCGATGTTGGAAAACTGCCCTGCCTGTCAAAAACGCCGCCGCAATGTTAAGTGCTGCTAATTTTTTTTTTTTTTTTTTTTCTTCAGACAAAAGGAAAAAAGAACGGATTTGGGTAATGTCAAAAAAGAAAACCATACAAACATAGACACAGCACTCAAGGAGCTTCCTACATTAAAAAAGCAAATTTATCATGTTATTGTGGGTTTCAATGTAGTTGTCACCATGATATCACTTTCTGAGCCGGAGAAATCATTTCTGGCCTTCACAACCCCCTCCAACATACCCCAGCCATCTGCTCCTTAAGCTTAAGCACCGCAGGCATTACGAAAGTGCGCCTTTTTATTCGCCCAAAACAGGGTTATGAGCCCACAATGCCGTTTCCGGGCATGATTTTTTTCAAATGGACGAAATCAGAAATCCTGTGATCTCCAGATCGCAGCGTGAGCTGCGATGCCTGAAAAATTGTTGTTGCAGCAGCTATGACTAAAATGAAAAAACAAAAAAAATTTCATTTAAAAGAGTCAAGCTCTGCTATCTTGAAAAATACTGGTGCTGTCGCTTGCAAAAAAATAAAAAAAACAAACAAACAAAAAACTCAATCTGTTTTTAGTTTACTGCTTCTCCCTCGGTGCAAATCACACACAATAGAATCAAAGAATAGGAAATGCTTGCAACGAGTAAAGTCTTCAAGAAGCAGTTCTCCACTGCTTCAAGAGCCCTCAATGAGGTGAAAAAATACAACAAATATTCATCTGTCATCACTTCTTCCAAATCCCAAGGTGCTTCCCAAGCCATGTTGTATGCCACCGGTTTCAAGAAGGACGATTTTAGCAAAGGTCAAGTTGGTGTTGGTTCTTGTTGGTGGTCAGGAAACCCATGCAACATGCACTTGCTTGAATTAAACAAAATATGTTCCGAATCGGTGGATAAGGCTGGGTTGAAAGCTATGCGTTTCAACACCATTGGTGTTTCTGATGGTATTTCTATGGGTACCAAAGGTATGAGATACTCTTTGCAATCCAGAGAAATTATCGCTGATAGTTTTGAAAGTATAATGATGGCTCAACATTATGATGCCAATATTGGTATTCCAAGTTGTGACAAAAACATGCCGGGTGTCTTGATCGGTATGGCTAGACACAATAGACCATCTATTATGGTTTACGGTGGTACCATTTTGCCTGGTAAAGGTAGCTGTGGTCAATTTAAAGATGAAAAAATTGAATTAGTTGCAGCATTTCAATCTTATGGTCAATATATCTCAAAGCAAATTAGTGAAGAAGAGCGTCATGATGTTGTATCACACGCCTGTCCGGGTCCTGGTTCTTGTGGTGGTATGTACACTGCAAACTCTATGGCCAGTGCTGCTGAAGTCATGGGTATCAGTTTGCCAAACTCTTCTTCTTCTCCAGCTGTCAGTAAAGAAAAAAAATGGGAATGTGAAAATATTGGTAGCGCCATCAAGAAGCTTATTGAAATGGACTTGAAACCAAGAGACATTATGACCAGAGAAGCTTTCTTGAACGCAATTACTTATATCATTGCTACTGGTGGTTCTACTAACGCTGTGTTACATTTGATTGCTATTGCTCACGCTTGTAACGTTGAATTGTCCCTTGATGATTTCCAAAACATCTCCGACAAGACTCCATTGCTCGGTGATTTGAAACCATCTGGTAAATATGTTATGGCTGACTTGCAACAAATTGGTGGTACTCAAGCCGTTATTAAGTTCCTTTATAACGAAGGTTTCTTAAACGGTGATGTTATGACTGTTACTGGTAAGACTTTGAAAGAAAATGTTACTTCTGCTTCTGATTTCCCAGCTGAACAAAAGATCATCAGACCAGTGGCTAACCCAATTAAAGCCACCGGTCACTTGCAAATCTTGTATGGTTCTTTAGCCCCAGGTGGTGCTGTTGGTAAAATCACCGGCAAAGAAGGTACTTACTTTAGAGGTAAAGCTAGAGTCTTTGAAGAGGAAGAATCTTTTATCAAAGCTTTGGAAAAAGGTGAAATTAAAAAGGGCGAAAAAACTGTTGTTATCATTAGATACGAAGGTCCAAAAGGTGGTCCAGGTATGCCAGAAATGTTGAAACCATCTAGTGCTTTGATGGGTTACGGTTTGGGTCAAGATGTTGCCCTTTTAACCGACGGTAGATTTTCTGGTGGTTCCCACGGTTTCTTGATTGGACATATTGTCCCAGAAGCTAGTGAAGGTGGTCCAATTGGTTTGGTGAAGGATGGTGATGAAATTATCATTGATGCTGAAAACAACAAGCTTGACTTGTTAGTTGATGAAGCTGAATTGAAGGACAGAAGAGCCAAATGGGTCAGACCAGCTCCAAGATACAACAGAGGTACTTTGGCTAAATATGCTAGCTTAGTGAGCGATGCTGCCACCGGTTGTGTCACTGACAATTTTAAATAAATTTAATTTAAGCCCCTGCGGTCAAACACATTATAGTATCATTGTCATGTTTTTTTTTTCTTTTTTTGCGATTGTTTATTAATTTTTTCTGTTTATACTTTCTCTTCTTTTTCTTTGTTTTATGTCATATTTGAATTATCAGGTTTACTTTAGTTTGCTTCATTTTTTCTTGTACCACTCACAGTTTATCACAAGCGCTTTTCTCAGCGCAGAATTGTAATATAGATATCTTTTGCTTTCTACTTGTTCACTCTGTATTTGCCGTTGCAGTTGCAAAATAAATTATTGAAGCTATCACAAAATGTTGGTGCTGTACTTAGATAATTGTGTGCCTATAACCCAAGGACGGGAGGCATCTTTAGAATCTTTACAGCCAAGACTAACATAAGCGGCGGAGCGGCTTATTAAAAAACCTGCAATCACCACATAACCACAGGTCAGATGCTTGTATTATCACTTGAAGTACTTGTCCCAGAAACATATCATATTTTGATGATATCCTATTTTTTTTTTTTTTTTTTTTTTTTTTTTTTTCTCCCTTTATAGTATCCTGCGGTGTCTTCATGTTTCAGTGAATGCAATAAAAGGGTACTTGAGGGAGTGCACTAGTGTATGTACTTACTTGTCTCTGTCAATCTATAAACCACACCAAGTGCCTGTGGAAGTGAGACTGTTCACTTAAGGCGCCTTCTATTTTGTAACTAGGCACGTAATTACAGTAATGTAACATCAACTAATTAATTTTTCAATGTTTTATCTAGTAATATGAAGTTTTTTCCTTTAGAGACTACAAAGAGAAAAACATTCAAAAAAGTCTGTATTGACTTGAAATAAAACTGCTAACATGAGAAAACTGATTGCAACACTCTTATAGCCGTAAAGTTAAGGCCAAGGTCAATATATATCACATCTGCCCTATATGTTGGCATGAACAGCATGGATAACAGACAGGGTATAAATAGAACAGAGGTTGAGAGCCCGTGGATGGCAGGGCGTGGACACCAAGAAAAACTTACTGCACAGTCCCGTAGCAGCTCCTTTGGCCGTGGCGGTGCTCAAGAAAGGAAAAAGCAGTTCAAGAAAATAAAAATAAAGAAAACAGAAATAGAGAAAGTAAAAGCGTTGCAAACACTGAAATTCAACAACCGCAACAGCCAGTCACACAAGAACAGTGAATCCTGGCCTTTTCTCTCGCTAAAACACAACAAAACACAACATACTCCTATTCATCATTCTTGCTAGCACAACAGTATTATTTGAAGACACAAAGGGGGAAAACCCATTAGATCTACTGTATCTCACCAGATCTTCCAACTGTTCTATTAAAAGACGGCCTTTTTTTCCGATCGTCCTTTTCCCGATCTCATCTCAAAAACATTTTATTTTCAGCTCAAATACCAAAATACAGCTCAATAATCATACCTAACTGGCATACTAATACTTAGTGAAAAAAAAAAAAAAATACAAAGCAAAATTCAACTATGAATCTCCATTCGCTATACATAACCGCCCTTCTTCTTGTGCAGTCCGTCTTGGGTTTGGAAATCGAAGCCACCAACTTTGGCTTGCTTCAAGGTGCTACTGGGCAAGTGGCAGCTGGGTTGCTTGATTATTACGAGGGTACCAAGTATGGTGGAACTATCGGTATGTTTTCCTGGCCATACTATTGGTGGCACGCCGGTGCCGCCTTTGGCTCTTTACTCGACTATTGGTACTACATGGGTGACACTTCCTACGTCAACTTAACCAAAGAAGCACTCTTGTACCAAGTTGGTGATAACTATGATTATGTGCCTAATAACCAGTCCACTACTGAAGGTAATGATGATCAAGCAATGTGGGGGCTCACGGTGATGGCTGCCGCTGAACGTAATTTCTCTAATCCTGAGTCAGATCAGCCGGGCTGGTTATACTTGTCACAAGCTGTTTTCAATACCATGGCTTATAGATGGGATACTGATACTTGTGGCGGCGGTTTGAGATGGCAAATTTTTAGATGGAATAATGGTTACGATTACAAGAACACCATTTCTAATGGTGCGTTGTTCCATATGGCTGCAAGATTGGCTAGATACACTTCTAACGATTCTTATGTTGACTGGGCAGAAAAAGTCTGGGATTGGATGTATGAAAAACAATTTGTCAATCAGAGTAACGGCTGGTGGTCAGTTTATGATGGTGCTTCAGTTGATAATGACTGTAAAAACGTTTCTCAGTTGCAATGGACATATAATATGGGTTTAATGATGGCCGGTAGTGCATATTTGTACAACTACACAAAAAACGAAACATGGCTCAATAGAACTGAAAATTTGGTCAAAGGTAGTGCAGTTTTTTTCAAAAATAATATCATGTACGAAGCTGCTTGTCAACCAGCTAACAGTTGTAACCAGGATCAAAGATGTTTTAAGGCCATTTTGGCCCGTTGTATGGGTTTAACTGCATTGATGGCCCCATCTACCAACAGCACCATCATGAAACGTATTGAAGAATCTGCTCTTGCCGCTGCTGGAAGTTGTGATGGGGGCTCTGATGGCCACACTTGTGGTATGAACTGGTTTAATAAGACGTATGATAACAATTATGGTTTAGGTGAAGAAATGGCTGCTTTGGAAATTATGCAAAACTTGCGCATTTGGCAGAGACCGGCTCCTTATACTGCATCGACCGGTGGGTCGTCACAAGGTGATCCAGCCGCAGGGGTTAAGAATTTGGACGATAATGCTACTCAGCCATTAACGATTTTGTCAAAGGACAAAGGCGGTGCGGCAATTATTACTGTGATTATTGGCGCAAGTATCATTGGTTCAGCCATTTGGTTGGTCATCTAGGTGCTGTGTTTGCTTTTCGTCAATTATCTTTTTTTTTCTTTTTTCAGCCTGCCGTATTTCTTTTTTCCCCATTCATTCATATTAACACTATATTTTTATTATCAGTTTGCAGTCGCACTCATCAATGGTTTCATTTGCTACTTACTATCTTTATTTTTTAAAAAAAGAAAACGGTTCTGTCTTTTTAATAACGGTTTTTGTTTCTATATTTCTCTTCATCCGCAATTTTTCTGTTATATTTTTAAAACAAACGATTATTTACATGGCTTATGCCTTTTTGAATTTTACAGCTTCTCTGGATAGTTTGTAAGATACCCTGTTAGCCAATTTATGGTCCCATTATATGAATACAATGTCTCGAACCAGCTTCGCAAAAAACAATACTTTACAATAAGGAGAGCTTACGCAAATTTTATGAGATGCTAAGGCTAACATCGAATTTTTTTGCCCATTGGAAATCTCATGTCGCTGAGTAGAAGAACTGTCTCTACTTGTTGAGCAGTCTAATCATTGTATACCGCAGAGCTAAAATGGGGGTCACACACCCGGCCGAATTTCGAACACGCGCCTCACACGCGCCTTTTTTTCTCGTTGCTTTTTCTGTATGCGAGGATCTCCAAAGTTGAATAAGAAAAAGTGTTTTCGCGTCGCTTATTTTTTTCAAGAGCCTGGAAAATCTGATAGAGTGAGTAGACCAACCAGTGCTGGCAAGAAGCATATCAAAGCTTTTGCTCTTGGGGGAAAAACATTTATACAAAAGAAATAATATTTATTGAATTACCATTACTATATCACGCTCATTATTCGAATTTTAACTTCATAGGTTTTTGCATCGTGCCGGATTGTAAAATATATATATATATATATATATATATATATTCTCAGAGATCAGCTTCATAACATAAAAGTCCCAAGTTTCTGGTAACAAAGTCTTTTCACTTCCGCACAGCAATACAGTTCTTCCAACATATACAAATGTCATCTATAAATATTGATCCAATTCCATTGCCCATAAAACTCAAACCCTCCCATCTTCGACCTGTGGCCTATCGGATTCTTTCCAAGAAGCATGGTCTTCACATCAAAAGCAGCGCATTAGAAGTACTTACTGATTACATTGGCAAGAATTTCGGAGCTGAATGGAAATCACCTAAAGCGCTTAAATTCCTAGAAGAGGTTGCTAAGACATGGAAAGCCAAATATCAAGCGAATAAAAACTTGTTCATTGACGGCGACAACCTTACGGTAGTGATCCGCGAACTAAATGAAAAGAAATCCGGTAAATCATTGCTGCTGCTGCCTGCTAATGCTGCGGCACAGAACAAGTTGGACGATTTGGTCAAAGCTAAAAGAAGTGATACTGTTGCTGATATTGACATTGATATTGATGATTCCAGTATCAATAACCATGTATCTGGTATTAATGACAATAACTTTTCAAGTTTGCAGAAACTTAATAATGTGTCTTTCAAGTTGCTGGACATTTTCGCTATCAAAGATTGCTATGAGTTGCCAGTGACAAAATATGACCACTTGAGAAAAAAATTTGAGCCATATATGCCACCGCAGGATAGACTTGCCAATGAGACGAACTTGACTAAAAGACTTGCTTTCAGCTTCAACGTGCAAGATAACTTGTCATTATATATGTCGCGATACTATCAAACTTATCATAGGATGTTGCGCAATGAATCATTTCATTTTGCTCCACCGTTGAATCCAACATCATCAACGTATTTTGACGAGTTGGAATTGCTTGAATCCACAACGTCCGCATTGTCTTCATCCAGCGAGTTGAACAAGTTGAAATCCATTAATCGTGGGACCAAGCTGGTAACTTTAATTAAGAATTTACTTGGTCGTCATGGTCGTCAGTTTCTAATTTTTGGATTATTGACTAAGGATGTCGAGGGTAACTATAGATTACAAGATGCAAGTGATGGTATTGAGCTTGACTTAAGCAAAGCCTACCCTGATGAGAATTTTTTCTATTTTGAGGGATGCTTGTTGATTTGTGATGGTATATATGTGAATTTTGGCGGTAGGAGTAAATTTGTTGTTAATTTGATATATCATCCAAAAGCGGAACAAAAAGAAGATTTTTTCAAGAATTTTGGGTTGCTTGATTTCAAATCAGAGCATTTGGATCTTGTGAATCCAAAATTGTATCAGGATTATCAGAACTATAAGCAGAGGCTTATTAATGAAAGCAAAGTCTTTGACAGTAAAGTATATGCTAATGGTGAAGAAAGTAATAATGTGGTGCTTGATGAAGAAGAGGATCCATTAAACTATGGCGTAAAGCCTTTTGACAAGGTGATTTTTCTAGGTACTCTGATCCATTTGGACTCTTTAAAGTCTCTTGATTTTTTGAAAAAACTTTTTGCCAAGCTTTCACGCAACCCAAACAACTTACCAGTGGCAATTGTATTTCCTGGTTCTTTTATATCCAAATCATTTGAACTTTCGTCAGTGAATTCCATCAATGATAATTCCTCAATGAACTATAAGAACTTATTTGACTCCTTGGCCATAATACTTTCAGAATTTCCTTCGTTATGTTATAAGACACATTTTGTTTTTGTGGCGGGATACAATGACCCATGGAGCTCCTTAGTATACCAAGGCTCTAATTCTGTTGCTTTGCCTTACAAAAGGCTTCCAACGATTTTTCTCAATAGGCTAAGCAGGGTGGTGAAAAACTTGAAACTTGTTACTAATCCGTTCAAGATTTACTACTTAAATAGCGAAATCACGGTGCTTAATGATAACATCTATGAAAGAATAATCAAAAATGATATTCATTTCAACTACTACACGGAGAGAAAACGGTTGATACGGAGTTTGAGTAACTCAACTGGTGACAATGACGATGCAATTATGATTAATGACAACAAAGGCAATGGCAAGAAAAATAATGATAATGATGCTAATGAAGCTGATGATGATGAGGACGATGATGAAGAATTGCGAACCGCAAAGCAACTTATCGCTTCACAGATATCAAAGCTTGATAATTTGAATATCAACTCTTTAGCGAAAAACAGTCTTAGGCACACTGATGCCAAAGCATTCAAAAAAGATGTACTCAAACTTACTAATACCATCATTAACCAGTCTCATTTGTCGCCTTTTCCTCAGCAGGTAAAACCAATAGAATGGAAATACAACAACTTGCTTACAATGAGCCCGTTGCCTGATGCATTGGTACTTCTTGACTCGACGATTGGATATTTCAGAGAAAGCTGTAGTGGTGTGGATGTGGTGAATGTTGGTAAGTTTGTGAGCGAGGATAATCGTTCTGCTAATTATGTGGAATACTACTTGGCAAGCCAGAGAACAGAGCTCAAAAAGATATACTATAAGTAGTCCTGTCATTTGAGAAGGTGAAAGCAAGAACTATTAACGGTTCGTAAAGGAACTTAATAATAATTTTATACTGTAGCAATATATTGATAGTTTTTTTTGGAAAGATTCTTCTTGTGTGGCATCCTCATGTTGAAAATCTGCATATTTCTCTGCACTCAGATGCATGGCACACTTCTTTATCTTAATTGCAAGCCGCGGTTCCTGCATGTGACCAGTCACGGGCTTATTATGTGATATCGCACGCCTTCCGATTTGACACCTTAAAAGTGACATCAAGCAATATTATTACTAATGATAACAATGATAGCATCAATTTAAAAACAATTTTTCTAGTGCTAGCGGGATCCCCATGGGCAAAATGCTGTGGAGCATCATTCAATAACTTACTTTTTTTTTGTTGTTGTTTTTCTATCCATGTCTAGCGTCTCGATAACTTCCACTATTGAAAAGAAAAAAAAAAAAAGAAAAGACTGAGAGAACAACTAAGAAAAAAAAAAGAAATCTTTAGATCAGCGCAACATTGTTATTGGATAAATAGCGAGATCGCGGGATTTCGTGTCATGATACATGTTTCACATACAACGGAGCCGCGATATATACCGCACCTGAGGCTGCTGGTCAAAAAGCCGCAACTTGGCAATCAGCGGTGATCTCAAAGTGAATTTACTGTAGTGCCATAATCATATAGTGTACATCGGGTTATTCCGCTTTCTGGCGGTTTGTTCTTTTGGTTATTCAACTGTCTCAGGCAACTTTACAAAGTATACTGTTCTTAACCGGTTTTGGGGGCGCTGCTTACCGCTCATTGGCCATGGCCGAGGCGGCTTTCTGGCAGGTTGCAACGTGCAGCAGTCCCCCGCCGTACACTGCATCCACTGCATGGCACATAGATGCTCATCCCATCACCCGGCTCTTTGATAGTTGCCACCCGCGAGCCTCGTTTGTAAACATATAAATACAACCAGAATGTTCACTCTTGCCCCCTTTTTTCGACTATTATTCTATTTGTTCTGTTTCTTTTCTTTTTCTGCTACGCTATAATATTTATCAGAATTGTCGCTCTGTTTTTTATTATTTTATTTCTAGCATCTCTTTTATCAGCTTATATTTTCTAATATTTTACCGCCGTTATTTTTACACCTTTATCTATTACTATAATCCTTCATAATGCAAATTTTCGTCAAGACCTTAACTGGTAAAACCATCACTTTGGAAGTTGAATCTTCTGACACTATTGACAATGTCAAGTCCAAGATTCAAGACAAGGAAGGTATTCCACCAGACCAACAAAGATTGATTTTTGCTGGTAAGCAATTGGAAGATGGCAGAACCTTGTCTGACTACAACATTCAAAAAGAATCTACATTGCACTTGGTTTTGAGATTGAGAGGTGGTATGCAAATCTTTGTCAAGACCTTAACTGGTAAAACCATCACTTTGGAAGTTGAATCTTCTGACACTATTGACAATGTCAAGTCCAAGATTCAAGACAAGGAAGGTATTCCACCAGACCAACAAAGATTGATTTTTGCTGGTAAGCAATTGGAAGATGGCAGAACCTTGTCTGACTACAACATTCAAAAAGAATCTACATTGCACTTGGTTTTGAGATTGAGAGGTGGTATGCAAATCTTTGTCAAGACCTTAACTGGTAAAACCATCACTTTGGAAGTTGAATCTTCTGACACTATTGACAATGTCAAGTCCAAGATTCAAGACAAGGAAGGTATTCCACCAGACCAACAAAGATTGATTTTTGCTGGTAAGCAATTGGAAGATGGCAGAACCTTGTCTGACTACAACATTCAAAAAGAATCTACATTGCATTTGGTTTTGAGATTGAGAGGTGGTTGCTAAATCTCTTGTTGTTCAGTATAACTTTAGACTTTGTTCACAGTTCTCGTCATACGATTTTAGCAACTGTTATATAATCTTTGTTCTATCTATATGCTATTAATTTTACTTTAATGTCACAAGTTTTTCATACCGCCGTTTTTTCCCCATTCAAACTGTAGTGTCTTTTGAATGGCTTTGATGCCATGTGTGTCAACAAGATTGAATAAGGTCTACTTTAGGAAATTCTGCACTGCCCAGTGTGTACATCATATATGACGTAGGAAAAAACTAGCGGCTAGCGGCATTTGGACTGTACTTGATATTTTTCCAAAAGGTGACGAAGTAGACTTGGTGTAGATGTATGACACTGGGAGCTGATCAGCTTAGCCGGAACTTTGTCTCTAATAAAAAAAGAAATTTAACACATATCAAGGCGCTTGTTGACTGTGCCACAAAATAGACAGTTTCATATATACTATACACTTAATACTGCTTAAAAAATCATCATAGTCACGATGAAAGTCACATGACTTTACTTTTCACTCAGGATTCTGCTGGCACATGCAGAAAATACTATAATTATTTTGAAGATCATGAATATATGGAGCAGTATGGAAGTGTTATGATTATAACCTTGCCTTTGATCACAAGCCAACTATTCAACAAGTTACAGAAATTACCGTCATGTCAACAGATAGAATTGTTGCAGTTATTACCGGCACAAACTCCAATTTAGGCCTCAATATTGCTTACCGTCTCCTCGAATCGCTTCCAGCGGACAAGAGACTCACCATTGTGGTAACGTCTCGTTCTCTTCCAAGGGTAAACGAAGTCATTGGCAAAATTGCGGAATATAATGTCACTAGAACTAAACGCAAAGCGGTGTTAGATTTTGATTATTTGCTTGTTGACTTCACTAATATGGTTTCTGTTCTTAACGCGTACTACGAGTTGAATAAGAAATACTCTGCTATTAATTATCTTTACATCAATGCTGCACAAGGGGTGTATTCTGGAATTGATTGGATTCATGCCACTAAGGAAGTGCTTTCTAATCCATTGGAAGCAGTGACGAACCCAACTTACAAGATTCAAAGGGTTGGAGTGAAGTCGAATGATGATTTGGGCTTAGTTTTTCAAGCTAATGTCTTTGGGCCATATTATTTCATTCATAAGATCAAGCACTTGCTTTCGAACGGTAATGCAAGAGTGATTTGGGTTTCCAGTTTAATGTCAGCACCTAAATATTTGTCCTTTAATGACTTGCAATTGTTGAAGACTGATGCGTCATATGAGGCTTCAAAGAGATTAGTTGATTTGCTTCATTTGGCCACATACAAGGATTTGAAGCAAAATTATAACATTACTCAATACTTGGTGCATCCGGGAATATTCATCAGCTATTCATTTTTCCAATACTTGAACTTTGCCACGTACTACGGCATGCTCTTTTTGTTTTACTTGGCCAGACTTATTGGTTCCCCATGGCATAATATTTCTGGCTACACTGGAGCCAATTCGATTATTTATGCTACAGTGAAGGCAGAACCGGAAGGAAATGCTCCGCAAGATTTGAAATACGGGAGTGCTAGTTATAAAAATGGTCAAGAATACATACAGTCAACAAAAGTGGATCTGCCGACTGGTACCGCAGATGTGCTCAGTTATATTGAGAATTTGACTGAAGAGTGGGACGAAAAATTGAAAGATCAAATTGCTGAAACTAGAAACCTGTAAATCTTTTTTTGTTTTTTGTTTTTTGTTGGAATATTTTGCTACGTTAACTATAGATCATAATAAATAATAAGATGGAGAGATACCAGAAATTTGGATAAGCTTGAAAGAAGTGTTACTGTGCTTATGGATTGGCTCAAGTAAAAAAAAAAAAAAAAAGGAGATAAGCTAAAATATTCTCACTTTGAATTTATTATATGGCTGATAATCTACATATTAAAAGGTCTCTGCTGCCTTTATCCTTTCGTCATCACCAGTAAACTCTGAGCCAACTATCGTCATGAAGTATGTTAGTTAGAAGCACCGTCCCAAAGTTTTATAGTCTGATTCGTTTTTGTGGGTGAAACCCCTAGCGAAACACTACAGGGGGCAGTGCTATAAAACACATCCATGAAAACGAAAAGTGGCTTACTAGCTGATTAATGAGGAGTGCTCGGTTTGCTAGTCTTTTAGACAGTCTTGATTTGCTCTCTTAATATGCGAATATTTTATTCGCTTATAGAAACTCTGTCGTTTAGCCTCGTTTAAACTGAAAGCAGTATACACGTGACTATAAACGATGAGTCCACTGGAAAAAAAATCCGGGTTTGTCCATTTTGTTACGGATTTTCCGCATTACGGAGCGGGCTTTGTGGGAAAAATGTAAGCGGAATTGTGTCAGCAATAGCTGTCAATTGCTTGATTATGCTGCGTTATATCTTGAAAGATAGAGAGTTTAAAAGGTAACTATTGATAATAAAGAGCTCGTACAGCTATTGGCTGAATGTCGTTTAGGTTATCAGATATCGTCGTACATTGAGTGCACTTGAATGCTCAGCTGAAAAGTGACAAGCTTAAGTGGGCCAAGGTGCTCTATGTTGATTCATTTTGAGATTTGCTGCACGAATCGGACAACATCTCAGGTAGTGGGAAAATCAGCCCACATTGGCGGCCGCGCACAGTGTGAGATCTGGCAAGGAACTCGCCACTTTGAGCAAGCTCTCAGCGGGTGGTTGCAGCCATGTTCTTTAATCGTAACATTAGCGTTTATGTAGATGGTTTCTCTCGTATAATACAACATTGTTCTGCGGCTTTTTGCGATAGCTTAGCTTATGTCGCATCACTGGTAAAATTTTCATCTTTGAGGATTCTCTGTATATATACCTGGCTATATCCCTCTCTTTGCTTGCTTGTCTTCTACTTAAACACAGTATATTTGCTTAACAGCAGTTCCACTCTTTTAAAGGTCTAGTGCTATAAGCCAGAGTTCTAATTATATTAAACAAAAACCGAAGCAATACAAAACAGTGCCTACATCTACACAATAACAAACTACAACCAATAATGAATAACACGTTATTTGAAAAGATTGGCTTCGTGTCACAAGTCTTTGAAAACAACGCTACTGCCTCTTTGGTGTCAGCTGACACATTTTCCCAAATCTTCACAAACATCCAGCAGTCACAACCTCAATTAAATCTTATTGAAAGAGCGTGGGCCTCGTGGTACATATACATGAAGAACGATGTTCTTGCTACTGGTATAATGTTCTTTTTGTTGCATGAGTTTATGTACTTTGGCAGATGCTTACCATGGTACATTATTGACAAGCTTGGACTTTTTAGAAAATATAAAATTCAACCAACTCAAATACCAAGCGATAAAGAGCAATGGGAATGTCTTAAATCCGTTTTAAAATCTCATTTTATTGTGGAAGCTTTACCAATCTGGACTTTCCATCCAATGTGCATGAAGTTGGGTATCTCAATCACCGTACCATTTCCAGACTTAAAGACCATGGCTGGACAGATTGCTATTTTTTTTGTTCTTGAAGACATGTGGCACTATTTTTTTCATAGACTTTTCCATTTCGGTCTTTTTTACAAGTACATTCATAAGCAACATCACAAGTATGCCGCTCCTTTTGGTTTAACTGCAGAATACGCACATCCAATTGAAGTTATGGCTCTTGGATTTGGTACGGTGGGATTTCCAATTTTGTATGCTTATTTTCACGGCAACTTGCACTTGTTCACAGTTTGCGTCTGGGTTGTACTTAGATTATTTCAAGCAGTTGATTCACACTCTGGTTATGACTTTCCATGGTCTTTGAATAAATTTTTGCCAATCTGGGCAGGTGCTGAGCATCATGATTTGCACCACCATTACTTCATTGGTAACTATGCTTCTTCTTTCAGATGGTGGGACTACTACATGGACACCGAATCTGGTCCAGACGCTAAGGCTGCTAGAGAAAAAAGAATGAAGCAAAGAGCAGAAAGAAAAGCCAAACAGACATAAGTGTTTGAAGAAAAAAAAGCTATATTGTTTTTGCTAATCCGGTACTTTTACCGAAAAAAATTCACTCAATTACATCCACCTCTATACTATATCATTTGTTTTCCGTTTATCTATGTTTAGTTCATTTCTTTATGTAATCTTTCCTTGTTTGAGAATCATATATAAGTACTCTTTAATAACATTGTTTCTCTTTTCTTTTGTCTTTACAAACCTTTGTATTCTTCGGATTCCTTTGTATCCAGAAGATAAAACGCCTCATGTTGGAAAAATCGACGCGCCATTGATTTTTCGGCAATCGCGGGCCGATCACATGGCCACTGCCGGCAAATCACAGCAGAGAAAGGAAATCGGTAGGAAAAAAAAAAAAATATTAAAGCGCCGCCGATACTATTTCAATGGTTGATGATTGACTTATTTTTATTTTTTTTATTTTTTAATTCAGTTTGTTTATGTTGATGTCTAATCATTAGGCAGTGTTTTTTACACCAATTTTTCCATTTTCAATACCCCTTCACATTAAACTTTAAAGATTGCTAATAAAAACAATGCTTTTGGCACACTCCAGTTTGCTTGCTTTGTGCGCAGTTATACTACAATCAGCAGAAGCATTGACGCTTGGATCTTTGGCACCGGAGGCAGTACTGACTTATTCTTTACATGTGCCTTCACCAACCCCAGCACCTTCAATACAACCATCCAATTCGGTGGTCGATCAAATACAACAACAGCAGCAATCTGAACCAACTCCAACTTTAGCAAAAAGATGGAGAGAGGTTGTTGTTCCAAGACCTAATACTAAAAAATCCGATCCTCCTCCAGAACCATGGAGAAGAACAATTTCTTCATCAATTGTGGAAATCGTCCATCCAACGGTGATTGCTGGCGTTACTTTCAGTGCTAAGCCAACTTCTATCAATGGACCAACTCCATGGGTCTCTTTGAATAAACAAGGTGTCCCACAAACTGTCAAACCAAAGGTAAAGAATGGTGTCACTAAGAATGCTGGCCCTGATTACAAAAACTGGTTCAAAACTGCTACTACAGTTGTTCACGATAATAAAGACTTGAAAGCTCACAATTTGAAGGAAGATGAAACTTTTACCGAAGTCACATATATTGAAGAAGACGATACATACCTCAAAATGAACCCACTTATTCGTTGTACTCCAGACAGATACCTCAACAAAGGTCTTGCCAAGGACACCAGCAGTGAACCATTCTGTACTCCTGCTGAAAACTCTAATATAGACTTGGGTAAAACTTATTTTATCACTTGGTATACCAGATTTTTTGAAGAAGCAGAAAAAGTCAAAATTCATCTTGCATACGTTAGAGAAAAAGAACACGTTAAAGGAATGAGAAAAAGAGACGGTAACTTAGCCAGCAATTACGAAATAGTACCCCTTAATGAAGAAACTATCCAAAACAATCTTAACCTCACCAAACGTGCCAATGATGCATTTATCCCATCGGGTACCAAGTTGGCATTTTTCAGTTCTGACTGGTTGATCAACAGAGATGGTTATTTCCCATTGGAAATTGAAGAAGCATGGCTTAAAGGAAAATACAGCAAACAAGCAATTATTAATATTCAACCGGACACAATTGACGATGACGATTTTGATTTGTTGAGCCAAGGTATTCTTGTTAATCTTAGAAAAGGTACTGCTGTGTATAAAAAATCCAAAGAACAATTAGCATTGGAAGATGAGGGTATTGGTGAGGACGAGAACAAGTACATTGTTATGATGACTATGCCAACTGTTGTCTGTATTGCTGCATGTATCATGTATTTCATCACTCAATTATGCTCCAAGGACAGAGATGTTGCTGGTATCAGAAGATCATACTACAAGAGCAAATTCCACAAAAAGTTGGGAAAACCAAAGTTTTTCAGCTCAAAGAAAAATAAAGGGTATGCTAACTTGCCACAATATGAAGAGCACGAATTGGATTCTTTCAAACAGCAGTGATTTATTCATTAGTTTAGGCTATTGGGAAATCGCGTAACATTATTATCTAGCCAGCATCAACAATTGTTTCTTATCTAAAACATTGAACTTCTTCTCTTTTTTTTCTTTCTATTTATAATTCCACATTTGTCCATTTCATCATTTCATTTCTTTGTACAGAGTTTATTTACAGTCACTTTTTTTTTTTATTCATAATTTACAGAAGTTTTTTGCGTTTTTGTTTTTATAGCACGAAGGTTGAAATGTATCTCCATTTTATACGTTTGAAGGTTATTTTAGCCTTCCCATGGCTTAACCAAATAGATAGTTCTGTTTCATATTTTTTTCGTTTTTATTTTTCTCTTTTTCCTTTTGGCTCAAATTACTCTTGTCTGGATGATTGCCTCAAAGTTAAGGTTCACCTATCGGTAAACCTGCAACGGGAGGCTTAAAGTAACATAACGTTCTGACTAGATAACTTTTCTGCTTTTTTTACTTTAAAGTAAAAAATGCAAAAAAATATGATGCCTATATTAATGCCACGCAAAGAGCTTGCTGAAGATTCAATTCAATGAGCATGTTTGAATTGAAACAGATACGGCTGTTACAGTTTTGCGTTTGTTATGACCTGATTGCGAAAAAAGAAACATGAACGTTAATGTAACAACGACTCTGCAGTGTCTGGTATATTAAAACATTTTAAGAGACAGACCTCAGTGTAAGAAGATATTTTAGCTAGTTTTGACTATCACTATTGGCAGTCCCAGTGGTCCACAAATACGGTATATGTACCTATGTACAGGGTAATACAATTTTTCGACTTCAGCTCAATGCCTCGCAGTAAGTGAGCCTTTCCAAATCTTTGTATATTCGGCTAAAATATATTTCACCGTTTTCCATTATAAAACTGTGGGGACAAAGATAGCATAAGTCATATTATAGTAAAATATCAGAAGATATTAAACCAGTTCATTTTTGATTTTGTTTTGCTTGTTTCATTTTGTTCAATATCGCAATGTTTGAGTTATTTGTCTGGGGAAGCGAGAGTGAAATTGCCAAATTTGCACCCGAATCATTAGCAGCTGCCCTCTATATCAAACTAGCAATTAAAGACACTACTAAATACAAGATTGTGGCATCACGAAATTCTCTATATTATGATGCAATGATGTACAATTTCCCTTTTTTGAAAGATACTGCCAATGATGGGAAAGTGATAGAAGGATACGCTAATATTACCAAGTACTTGAAGAAGATTAACCTAGAGTATGATTTGGACCAGTGGTTACAGCAACAGCAGCCAAAAAACAATAATGATGATAATAATAGCGAAAACCAGAATAATGAATTGCTAAACTTGGGGTTGGTTAATTTCATTATGAACAAGCTAATATTGATTAATTACTACAATTACTTTTTGAATAAGCAAAATTACGATAAATACACCGTGCAAATGTTCAAATTTTATTTACCATTCCCATTACAATATTACCTTCCATTAAGATTGAAAGAAAACTTGACAGCAAAATGCAACTTGATTGGTTTAACCCCAATGAAGAGCACCGAAGCATATAATGTCGAATTGGCAACGGATAAGATAAACAAGATTGAAAATGAACTAAATTTGCCAACTTTGGGTCATGTGCATACAGAATTGCAAAAGCAGAGGTTGAAGAACTTGCAATTGTTGAAAGAAACCTCGGCGAATTTCAGAACTTTGACTTTAGTACAGCAGTATTTAAAAAAAATCGACATCAACGACAAATTCAGCGAATTTAGCCCCATCCTTGATGATAGCGATCATAAGGAGCTTTTCACGTTTGGTGACAAGATCACAAGTGCTGATATTTTGTTGATTGCTAACGTTGTGGCCGCCACTAATGATAAAGTGCCTGACCAATTTTTGAATAATTTGTTACAATTGAAGTTTGCCAAATTGGTAAATTTAGCCAATTCTTTTAGAAATATCAAGTATTGATATACTAATGGGCTGTGTACTGCGTGTGCGTGTATATATTTACTTAAATACATCTCTTCATATTCCAAATACATCGTTCAATTGTTTATATTGTTTTATGATGTACTTCATCTTATCGTCATGTAGGAAAATTGACCCGCTATTGCCCCTTACTAACCGGAACCCGCTTTCAGCATTATTTTGCAAATACTGTTGGTAATCGTTTTGCCGGTCAATAAGAATTCCGTGCCATCCGGCGTTGATCGAACCTAGTAAATCGGTCGAGTATTTATCACCAAAATGCCAGCAATACTGTAATAATGCATCTTTATCTTGTTTTTTTTCTATATCACAACCCAGGAGAAGCCCCTGGTTGATCAAGTCTTTCAAAATGTAGTCAAAACTCTCCTTGTTTGGCTTTTGCACTTTTGTATCGTAACTAAAATACACCAAACTTGCAGGAATCAAATCTTCATTAATAACGCCAAGATAATTCAACACAAGTTTTACTCTAGGATCGCCATTACTATTAATAAGTAGCAAAACTTTATCATCTTTAGTTTTGAACCTTTCACCGAATGGATCAGTATCACTAAAATGTGTCAAATCGACATTTCTAAGTTTTTGAAGTATTTCTTTTAAGTCTCTATTTATCTCGTATCCTGGACCTGAATAATATTCAATCAAGTACTTGGTCATTTCATGAGGCACTTTGAAGGGAGCAAAAGTCTTCTTAATAAGCAACCCCCACCAATTATCCGAATATCGAAGTGCCTGATTACTGCTTTTTTGATCCTGGCGATTTTCTTGTGCATGCTCGGAAGCTGCTTTAGATGCATGCTCAATCGGTTTTATGGTTGATTCAAACTCCTTGTATTCATTGAGTATGTTTGTATTGAGACCGTAATTCGGATATTGAAGCTCCATTTCTTTAAAACTTTTAACGAAGTCTTGCTTTATTTGAGAAAACTTCTTTTGAATACCAAAACGTTGTCCGACTTCATGATAGGTGAGCAATGGGAATACTTTGGGGTTGTATAATGTGTCAAATGCATCAAAAGATATAATTTTTGGAAACTTTTTTTGTGCTACTGAGCGGAAAACTTGAGGGGTTGTGCTCATTTCAAAATATGGTATTTTCAACTCGTTATCGCCTTCTATTAGCCGTTAATTCAAAACGAAGGGAATAGAAAATAATATTGTGGGTTGCTTGAGAAGATGCTTGAGCATATATGCTATGATCCTGGTTATGTTGCCCTGCTCGCTCATCGCACTTCGCTAATGACAAAAAAATAATTTAGATCATCAAATCAAATCAAATCAGTCAGCCAGTGAATCAGTCAGTCAGCGAGTTTGTCAGACTCAGACTGATAGTCGATAACGAAAGGATAGCTTTGGTAGCCAAACTTCATAAACAAAAAATGTCGAATATAGATCAAGTTAGAATTTCATTATTATACTATAACTACTGGACTAATGTGCAAACGTTACAATGCAATGATGGGATAACCGTGTTGACAGGCATCCCGCCAGAATCAATACATCCAACAAACTCGGTGGACAAAAATATTACAATAGCAGCGCTACCTGAAAAGAATGCACCAATAAAAAACCTTGTTCTGCATCCTGTCTATATGGAGCCAACACAAAATGATACTGTCACTAGTATCACATCCTCAGAGCAAGTTTTACAACACAACACACCTTATGATAATAATGATGAGGATGTTGTAATACAAGAGACCTCCTTGGCAAATGTGCCAACTACCGTGACAACGTCGACAGCGGATGAGACCATTATTGAATATGGCCCAAAGGTAGAGTTTGTTTACCCAATACGAATTCACGAGAAAGTAACTATGCAATTCATTTCCAAAATTTTTGAAAATATTGAAGAGCAGATTTCCGTGAGGCCTAAGAGAGTCATTCTTGGAATTCTTGGTGATGATGGTACAATAGTTTATTATTTCGTGCATGATGGGATAGTTAAACCTAAGAAGAACTAGGTGTATGTTTGTGTTTATTTACAAAAACACCATGGTTTTTTTAATTTTGAAAAGCTGAAGGTAATCGAGCCCCACTAGAAAAGCCTTAATCCATTACCTTACAAGGTATTGATTTATTCCCTATGTACACTAGAAATATTTTATTAATTTGAAGAATCAAACTACCAGTTGAAATCTAGCACTGTATGTTTATTTTGCTTTTAAAAAAAGTCATTGCTGTATAATTGTAAGACGTTGGAAGAAAAAAAAAGAAAATGAAGATGTTCGTAAGTCATGGAAAGGTATATAACAAAAGGATGAAACAAATAAATAAGGACAGATGATAAAAAACACACAATAAAAGCAAAAGCAAAATAGTGATAAAACGTGGAACCTGGTGAACGATTATTTTTTTTTAAAAAAAGCAGTAACTATTTGGTAGAAACATAAGTGACTAAGCAACAAAATATAAATTTTAATTTATAATGTTTTGAATTTTCATTATGGCAGCTTTATACTGATTTGATTTATCAGGTTTGCTCTTCTTTGGAGGCACAGAAAGCAATTTATCTTCTTCTTCGTCCTTATTCAAGTATTGATCGCTTCTTTTATTGACTAAAGTTTTGATGTAGCTGGAAGGAGTGGAAAAATATAATGATGTGGGAGTAGATATCGAAAGATTGGAATGTCTAGTATGGGTTGACGATAGCGAGTCTTGAGATTGGTGCCCGTAACGAGACGGATGACTATTACTATGATGGTGGCCATTGCTGAAGCTGTTACTTCCCAATCCCAAGTTACCGTTAAAATTACTGTTACTGAATGAGTTACTATGGCTATGGCTGTGATGATGGCTGGAGTTGGTTGAATTGTTAATCATATTATTGATGTTAAGATTACTGTTACTGCTGATAATCGTACTGGTTGACCCATTGTCTACCTTTGGAGATCCCGGTGGCGATGGAATTATATTGTCTTCTTTATCTCTAGAGTTATTCATTATGCCAATTGGCAACTGTTGTGAAGACACATCAGAAAGAAGCTTTAAAGGTGATATCTCCGGCTGACGGGAGAAAAACGAGCCAAAAGAGTGAGCTGCGCTTTGTAAAGAAGACGTACTGGACGTCGACATAGTAGTGATGAGTGGTGTCATCGATAAATAGTCATTTGAAGCACTCGTGGCAAAACTGTTGATTGATCCAGTATCATCATTGTTGTTATTGTTATTGTAATTAACATTTGGACTCAAGTAATCATTAAACTGACTATTTCCGTTAGCAGAGCCGTTACCGTTATTAATTTTACCTTCTTTTTTAGCCTTAGCGGCATTTTCATTTTGAATTGCTTCAAGTTTGGCTTGCTGTGATTTTTTCCCAGATCGTATAGAATGTCTAACTTTGATTTTCGTTCCGGAACTTTTCAAATCAAATGATAATTTGGAACTAGTGGTGAGTCCAGGAAACTTTTTGGCTGTATAAACTTTAAATACATCGGAATCTATTGACCCGCGTTCAATGACTCTATTAACGGAGTCAAAACCATTTGGTGGGACAAATGAGTTGTAGTAATACAACAGATTGAAACTTGAGAATTCGTATAAGGTAAACCTAAGCTTGTAGTTGCCATCCTGTTTCACACTTAAATTGCTAAACACAAAAACAGCCTTCATTGAAGTTTCTTTACCTAAACTCTTGTCAGAGACCATATTAGCCACTACAGACGTTGTTCCCACCAAGTTTTCAAATTCAGGTATTGTGAAGCTAGTTTGGCTGCTGTTTTTGCTGTTACTATTGTTATTGTTGTTGTTACTGTTACTGCTGCTAGTGAAGGTGCTATAGAAGCTTCCTCCACTGCTGGATGCTGAGGAGCCATTGCTAACATTACTTGATTTGCTGTTAACAGTGGTGCTGCTATTTTCTGCAGTGCTGTTAGCAGAACCATTTCCGTTGCTCTCACTGTGGTTATCGCTGACGTTAACTGTTTGAGAGTTCCCGTTAGCCAAATGCCTCTCGATATCTGCATTAACTATTGAGGCTACCAATATTAAAGGGTTTAATGTGTAATGAATAATGTTTTTCTGTTCGCCGGTCCGCTGTTGGTGCTGTTGGTGCTGTTGTTGTTGTTGTTGAAAATATTGTTGTTCTTGCTGCTGTTGCGGCAGTTGAAACTCGTCAACCATATTCTCATCACCATCATCGTCATTGTGAGCTATATTGTCACTTTCGGGATTATTCAAGCCATGTGGATCATTATCGGTGCCGATAATACCGGCCTCGTTAACGGTTCCATCGAGTTGTAAGTTCTGCTGGGTATTACTGTCATTTTCAAACAATGATACTTGGATGACAGGGGGAGGATCTATGGTTCTTCTACCAGTGACTAGATATTTTCTGTTAGTTATGTTGACTTGTTTGATTCTTGATTTGCCGAGTCTTTCTTGCCTTTCTTTTTCCTTCTTCTTCTTCTTCTTCTTCTTCTTTTTTATTCAACTTTCTCCTTTCCTTTTGCCTTTCTTTATGGTTACGTACAAACGGCTTTCCCGCTTCCTTCATTCCAACTGAAACCTAAATCGCCAGTCTCTATTGTACAAAAAGGGCAACATCTTGATCTAAACTATGCTTTTTCTACAGGTCTAGTAATCATGCTTGTTAAGTCCACTTTTTGCTTATCTAATTATTTCAACAGTAAAAAAGAAAAAACGGAGTAAAAAAAAAAAAAAATCCATTTGTTATTATAAATACTTACATCGCTTGCTTCTTCCTGTCGCTCTGGCTTGTTGTGGCTGTTGTATCACTTTGAGTTCATACTTTGCAAGAACGGGAACAATGCGATCCTTGGATATCGCCAAAAAGTTGTGCTGTTTGGTCATAGCTTTCTCTCTCTCTCGAAATTTATTTTCTCTCACTTGTTTCTTTATGCAATAAATCAGCTTAAACCAATGTATTTGAGCCTTTTTGCGTACTTGTAAATGATGCCAGACTATGTGATACTAGTGTATGGGATGTTGCGCTGGCACCGTCGACAGCAAAGAATACTGTGTGTTGCTGTTGAGCTCCAATAATGCTAATAATATTATTTGAAATGGTCTTATGTCCAAAGGCGATCAGCGGTGACTTTAGATGAAAGCAGTCCACATGAGAAATATTTTAGAAGTGGTTGGTCGTTGATATTACAGCGGTAAATTGCTCTTGTAGCTGGTGGACATGATGGAGGCAGTGGCTGACTTGAGCTCCTTAGCTATCGGCGCCAGTTTGCATTGTTGATTTCCGGGTTACCCGCTATCCGATTCCGAAGTTACCACGCTTCTGGATGCGTCCTAATTGGGAAATCGGAAAATCTGGAGACCGGAGCTTATTGGTACCAACTGACAAAACTTTAGTCCTCAATTCTACGATGATCTGGCTTTCATGTTGAAAAGAGAATTAAAGTTGAGTAGATTAGAATAAATAACACAAAGGAGAAAGAAAAAGTGGACTGTATAAAGACAGAAGGTCAGCCTGCCGACCTTCTTGACTGAGCTATAAAGAAAACTACAAGCACTAAGTGTGACGCTCAAAATGGTCATTGAGGTGTGCTCTCGTAGGCTTAAAACCATCGAAGCCGCTAAAATTGCTGCTGTTATGCTGTTGAGTGTTTTTTATGTTAGCAAACGACAGTAGTGGAGGAAGCACAGATGACTCGCTAAATGGTTTTGTGTCGGCTAAATCTATCCCGTGATAAGGTATCGGGTGTGGTATGGGTGGTATTGACGTAGCCGGAAAATTATGTTCTGAATATCTTCTCTTTTTCTCATCAACCCTATTTGATACGGATAAGTCTTCGGGTGGGGGAAATGTACCACTGTCACCTAGAATACCACTCCTCGTTGTTTGGTATACTTGTGGAAGTGGTTGTGTGCTAAAAAGCACCGCTGGTGAAGTGAATGGTAGCGATGCTTTTGAGATCAGAGATAGCGAAGGGAGGTTAACCGAGCGATAAGGTATACGCATAGGCAGCCGAGAATCTGTTGGGGTGGTGGACCCTGGCAGACTGTACTGCAGTGACGAAAGCGATGAAGCCGTTGGTTGCGGTAAGTCGAAATGAGTCAGTAGCAGCTGGCAAACAGCTAATGGGGGAAGACGTTGATGAGGAAGAAGATGAGAATGAGGATTGCCTGGAAGATTGATATGATTATTAGAAGAAATTTGACTACTTGTATCAGAAGATGCCTGTTCTTTTGGTTGCTCTATGTTGAAATTCAAAAGATTTGAGATTTTTGGTGAAGACGAGGCCGAGCCTTGCCTCAGAATATCAGGTCTGTGATGCTTGTTAAGGAGATCTTTTCTTTGCATATTTTCCTTGGGGCTTCCTTTGGCACAACCCAATGATTTTTGCTGTCAATTTGTTAGAATTTTTGTTCTTTAAAAACAAAGAAACGTAAAAAATAAAAAATGAAAAATGAAAGGCTATAAGGCTTTAGATCCTTTGAATTTTGGAAAACTTTCAAATGTAAAAATTATAGTCTAAATAACAAAATACACTTACCTCACTTTTGGGAGATTTCTCACAATCTGTATCTTCAGAGTTTCTTCGTACTCTTCGAGACCCCACGCTTCCTCTCTTTGTACCCGTTGTTCTTCTAATTCTGATATTTGAACCCAAGTTCTTGAGTTTGAAGTCGAGCTTAGTTGAAGGCGCCAAACCAGGAAAGTCTTTAGCAGTATAAACCTTAAAAACCAGCGACTTTACTGCTCCACGAAATAATAACTTGGAACCTAAATTTTGCAGCTGTTCATCTCTTGCAGAAGTACTGAAAGCCGCAAAAGGGTACTCAAAAAGCAAAAAATTAAGCCTATAATTGCCCTCATATCTCACAGACAAATCGCTGAAAACGAAAAAGCCCTTCATATCATCAAGCTCATTATTGAAATTGTCAAAGTCAGTTGTTTGTGGATTTATTATGAAGGCAGAAACTACAGTTTCGCCATATAATAAATCTTCACCTTTTTGTAAGCCTTTACTATTTGGCAATCTTTTCTTCCGTTTCCGGAGCTTTTCGTCTTCATCATCATCATCATAAAAACCAACAGCAGTATCTTCACTTCTAGTGGCGGTACTGGAGTTATCGTCAGAGACCGGCTCTGCTTGCGCAACTAGTACTAATTGGTTGACGTTGCGCTCTATAATGTTAATCTTGCTGTTATCTCTGTCCTTCAATGAGACTCTTACTACAGGAGGCGGGTCGACTGTTCTTCTACCAGCAACTGCTGTGCGGGCCGCTTTGGTTAGTATGGTTATCGCAGATGCGTGAAAATGGCCAAAATAGGAAATTAATACTATGAGTTCACGGAGAGCAAGAAAAAAGGAGAAAAAAGGAGAAAAAATGAAGTGGAAACTCAAGAGCTTGAATATAAGAAACGGGACAAAGCTATTCAAATCAGTTTACTTGGTTGTGGAGTAGAAAGTGTTTTCAATAGCACTTCATATACTTACACAGTCGTGCGATACCGCATGCTCTGGCTCTGCTTGGCTGTTGTAGGATTTCGATATTGTACTTGGCTTCAATTGATATAAGCGAGTCCAACGATATTTGGCGAACTTTAAAGTTCTTTGTGCTTTTCATAATAAGGGAATTGAGTGTACTTGAAGGTGTGCTCACAGATTTGATTAAGTGCAGACGATATATTGCTTGATTACTTCAATTAAACACCAGATTAATGAATTTGAAGATAAGGTAGTCACTTGTTTTAATTAACCGCTTTTATGGGTACACATAGAACTTTGACTCTTCTGTCTCTCTTCTTGGTTGTGTACTTTGAGCGCCACTTTCAATGCAATTCAACGAGGAGAATACCAAGGTGATAAAAGAATGCCTATTTTTATACTAAAGTGTAATGAGTTGGCAAAAGTAAGTGTGCTTGCAAAAGGTTCGAGGATATAGTTGAAGGTTACGTTGTGGGTGTGGTCATATAATTATAAAGAATGGTATGCAATGTTAACTTCGATTGGATCTCGAAAAGATTCAAAGTATATCTTCTCATTGATATTTACGGCAGGTGAGCGTTTGATATAAGTATAAATTCTGAAATATGGCTGATTTCTGCGCTCACGCACTTTGAAATAAGGAATAACCTAAATGATATATAGGTGCAGATCAAGCAGAATCTTATGTTAACATAAATGTGAATGAGTGCCAGTCAAAGATCTATTTTCCCAAAAAGGAGACTTTTATCGATGGTAAATAGCTAAGACAAAACCAGGAAAAATAAAAGTAAAAAGACTTGGAGAAACAAAACAATAGCAGCTGCATAGATTTTTTTTAGCTTTGCACTTCATATTGGCGATTAAAAAGCAAATAAACAACTTTACGCTGCTACTTTATATGCGGCGATAGTAGGCAGCTGCAAACCACTGCATTTAAGCCGAGATTAGACAGGTCTTAAAACGCATAAATAGTCCCCGAATTAATCTGAAGATCCAAACGCACGAGAATGAAGAACCGTAAAAAAGAAAAAACAAAGACAGTCTGTTTATTTGATCTTATTGCCCAATTCCTGTAGCGGCTTAAATCATTATCCTATATATATTGAGACTCTCACAGAGCAGTTAAATATCCGTGTAGCACTGTAACGCAACAAAGAAAAAAGAAAGATTTGTCTGAAAATTGGCGGTTTCTTCATTTTGACCAGAACTCTATTGCAAACGCCTAAATTGATAATTACACTGCAACAACGCTCATTATCATCGCCTTTACCAAACGAGCCCTCGCGTCGCTCAAAAGAGCTCTAAGTCCCCAACTCAGAAGAAAGCGTAAAAAGTTTCTGAGCAGACACTTGCATACACTAGCGCATATATGGCTTATAGGCTAATTATCTGTTACCGGATATTCGGTATTATTGCTCCACCTTCCTGCGCTCCGTAAGAAGTCATTAGGCCCATGATATGACTTTCGTCATATTTAAATTTTCTAGCCAAAAAATGTCCCAAAAAGGAAATTTTTCTGCGTTCTGATATTGAGCTACACCACAGAAAATGTATATATAGCATGATACTTGATTCAATTACATACTATTACTTTTTTCCCATCCTTACAATGCATCTAGTTGAAACACATGACAGGTCTGAAAAACGTAGCTTAGCTGGCTGCCTGCAGTTTTATTCTTGTCCTTACTGAGATGACCATACCGTAAAAACTTTACATGCCATTGGACAGGGGAAGCACGATCAACAACTGCTCATAGTTGGATAGAGTTTTGACACGATTGTTTTGAAGCTCAAAGCTTTTAGCATATATATAACATATGAGGATTCTTAGTTGAGCGTTTTCAGGTGGAACCAATACCGTGGTTGAGGACAGCTATCTAACGAATGGCCATATTGGACATCTAGTCACAGAAGCGAACAACAGTGCCAACTTTAAATTGTTATTCATATGCAAGGTGCCGTACTTTCATCTGCTCAAGACGTACTCTCCAGTTAAATGCAGCGGAGTTCACAATTAAAGTTCATGGTCTATCTCTAAATTTTAGTGTAGTGTATATTTTTGTCTACTGATCAGGTGGTTCAAAAGCATTTACGCGTTCTTAGTGTGAAAGATGGTATGTAATTAAAGTACCGGTTTAATTGAGGCAAACAATAGCTACAGAGTTTCTAGTCGGCTAAATTTTTTTTTTAAAATAAACAGATTATCAAGTTCAAGTCTGTTTATAAAAAACTTTTAAAGTTAGATTCATTCGATACCTGCCACAATTCATCGTTTAAACAGAGGCCGCACGGCCAGAGATCTACTTGATTACTAACTTGACAATTGCTCAAGAATAATACCGGGACGCCATTTACACTGTTGGTTGAAAAGAACCATGCTTCCTCAGCACTATATGTGCGGGTATATTATGGATCATTTATTCTACAATTGTAGCAAGCATCCGTGACTCGATACTCAGTCAAACTAATTAAAAAGAAATGCCCTACAAAAAAACCGAATTTATCATTTACAAACCAAGCTAAATTGTGGGCTATATTCATGAAGCCATCGCTCAAATGTTTTATTCGTTGGCTTAAACTTAGCAGAGCTGCTCTGCATCTCAATGCACGTATGTTGTTCTTCCCTGTTTGCTAGTGTCGCATAGATGCATGAAAATACGCCCATAAACAATGCAAGGTAACGCCTCCTACAAGCTACTTATCCAATGGTGCAGACATATTGATTACGTAAGAAATAAATTGCAAACTGCTGGAGCGCCTTCCCCAATGTGTGAGATGCCACCGTAATTTTCTGGTTTCGAATCTCAGAAGTGTCTGGGCTGTCTGGGCTGTCTAGGAGCAAATGCAATTCTTTTCTTTTACCTGGGAAGAGAGTCCCATAGATATCAGGCGCTAATTTATCTATTTTTTTTTTTTTTTTTTTTTTTTGCAAACACAATATACTCTAGGTTCATACAATTGTTTTTTTTTATCGCTATTTGAATCACTCACAGTTATTAGGCTCTGTGGTCCGTAACTAGTCAACTGTCCAGACGGCAGGTGCCAACACCCTCTGGGTTCGCTTATTCCGTTCCGAAGTGAATATAATAATAATGTTAGTGTGGATTTTATACAGCATAACAAAGATCTTACGCATAGCGTAAATTCCATAATACGCTCCTCTGCTTATAATTTAAAAACTTCTTTCCAGCTGAGAATTCAATTCAAGCTAGAACAAAAAACTCACCACCCTAACACTCATAAGTCAAAATTGTCAACACTTGTTGAAAGCAAAAAAAAAGAAACTAAATATTTACCACTTTAGGTTATCGTTATACTGTAACGTCAGACTTGACACACAAAGCCTATATTAAAACTAACTAACATTTCGTAAATCTAATCATCCCTGCCCATCTGTCTGCCAAACCATCTTTATTTTCAAATAATGCGCGCGCGCGCGCGTGTGTGTGTGTATGTGTGTGTAAGTTATAGCATACGTTCTTTGAAGCTTGAATTAATTCGAGAATGCTGCTGAATTAGAACAAAAATCCCAAGGGAGATACACCTAGGAAACGTTTCAGCATTTTTTTTTTGCAAAAAACGAATCACAGAGTTACATTTACAGACCAACTGTAGACTAGAGCTCTTACGTTAAAAAAAAAAAAAAAAAACTAGTTCAGTAATTTTTCTTACTTCTAAGTACATATAGATATGCTATATCAGTACAATAAGCAGCCATCTTAACTCTTGATGTTCAAAAATCAACTTTCCATACATTCACGGTGCCATTATCGCCACTAGTAATCAATGTCTCGCTTTGCACATCCTTTGTATTATGATTATCAACCCAAGAAACACTATTAATTTCAAAAACTCCATGAGCCAAAGTTTTCTGCAGTTCTATCTGCCATTGGGAGGATAAGTCATCATTTCTAATTTCTTTATAAACAACAATCGTTCCGTCGGAGCCTACACTGGCTATTCTGCCAGAATTTGCACTCCAACTCACTGAGTAAATAGTGCCTTTATGCACCGCTGGTAGCTTGGCTTCCAATTGCCAATCTTCTGTATCCTCAGTCGTGAATGTTGTCTGTGCGCTATTGTCAGCAGCAGCTGTTTGTCTGGCCCATACTTTCACACTAGAATCATCACTGCAACTAACAAATCTCCAGTGTCTTCTACTAGTACTAGCGACCTCCTCTGTTGATTCAGTACTGGCAGCAATTGCTTTTTGTTCTGCTTCTTTTTCAATGTATGATACTGGCTCAAAATCAATTGCCCATACTGTGCCATCATGTGCATTTAAATCACAAACACAAGTCAAATCATCGCCATCAGCTGCATCCTTGAATACCTTTATCGTATCATCGTAAGACGCGCTAACCAAATACTGATCCGGTCCCCATTTGATAAACTTCACGTCCTGAGTGTGGTAATCTTGCAATACATTTACACATTCGAATTCTTCATTATAATCATCTGCTTCCCAGATCCAAATCGTCTTATCTCTGGAACATGATGCCAAATAGTTGCCGTCTTGGGACCATGATACACATTTTATTTCATTCTCGTGGCCTTCAATGATTGCCATCAAGGACCATTGCTTATTAGTACTGCTGCCTTCCTCCACCCCGGCATCGCTATCATCATCATCATCCATGTCTTCGTCACTGTAAGCTTCGTAATCTTCATCGGTCTTAGCCCAAATTGACATTGTCGAATCAAAAGAGCCAGCAGCAAGACACGGGAACTCCCCCGTGGGCTTCCAACTGACCGATCGTATGGATTTCTTGTGTGTCTCTGAAAGTTTGGTGATGATCTGATAATTGTTAAGATCGTAAACTATGGTGGTGCGATCAGCGGAAGCGGTGGCCAAGATTGGTAGAGTGTTATGAACCGCAACGGCCCATATTTTGGCCTTATGATCATTAAGCACCCTTCTTAAGGTAATCTTCTCATCTGATGGCATTATGTTGTGGCAATTATGATACTGTGTCTATTACTGTTTTATTTTTTTATTATCACTCCAAAGCGACTTTTTGCCTCATCATATTTTCATTTTTCGTTTCGTTCTGAAATTTCCGATTTTTCTATGCAGGCATCGCAAACGTGCAGTAACGTGAAAGACGGGTGTTGCAAAAGGTAGTATGAGTGATGAAGATAGTGTAATGATTCCTAGAATTCCCAGAAGGTGTAATTGTCAATACGAAGTTTTGGGGAAATGCCTTGAGGAAAAAACAGATGGAGAAAACCAAAAAACAACGTTAAATTTATAAGCTTATAAGTCACTTAATCTAAAATGGCCTCTTGAAAAGTTGAAAAATGAAGAACAGGAGCAAAGAAAAAATTACAAAAATAATGATATAAGTAGTAGCAAGAGAAGAATAGATGGAAAGCATAACACATGAACAAAATGAGAAATAGGAAATCGAGTTTAACGTACGATAATGAGCTCGTGGCAGAAATAATAAATAACTACAATGGTGAGAATAGTAATGATCTAGTCTTATGGACTACTGCGTAGCACGAGGGTGCACAGCGAAAAAAAAAAAAAAAAAAAAAAAAAAAAGTCACTCAAAACTGAATAATAGTATCTGGTTCTTCATCACGAGATTTCTTTCTGCTTAATGAGTTTCCATCACTTTCTTTCTCTTCTGATTCCTTTTCCTTTTTGGTTTCACTTGATTTAGCGTCAGAAGAAGTCAGAGCCTCAGTCTCTGATTTGTCCTCTTTTCTTTCTTCTTCGTCATCACCCTCAGCAGCCTTGTTTTTATCATTTTCGGCCTTTAAGTTCTTGTTATCAACTGACAACACCAATGGCGCTGGCGAAACGTTTTTCAATGAGCTTTCTCTGTGAGTTGTAGTTGCACCACCAGATGCGTTTTCAACAGCAGCGGCAGCAGCAGACTTCTTGGACGTGTTTCTTGATACTGAGGATTTCTTCACTGTGGTATTACGTTTTTTTAACTCTTTAAAGATTTCATCCTTGTGGGTCAACAAATCAAAAATCAATCTGTAGGAATGTTGGTCAGATAAGGAAATAGCATATTGTGCTTTTGGTCTTAAGATCGCAGTGGCAAACTTTTGACATACTCTGACTTTAAAAAATTCTGATTTGGTTAATGTGCTATCTTTCTTTTCTTTATCATCATTCAATGCAATGATTGAGATAAAGTTACTTAAATGGGCACACAAGTAGCTGAGAGTGGCAATGTTTGGCCTTGGCAAATCCACCAATAAGTTCTCCAAGCCTACTACTCTTTCCTTTAAGGTTTCATCATTACCATATTGTTCATATAACGATTTTATCAAGTAGTACTTCTCATTAGGAACCAACGAGTTTGGCAATTCCAACAAGTACAAACGAAGAACAGAGGCTAACACTTCAGGTTGGTATTTACCTAAGATATCATTAGTAATCTTAAGCTTTGGGTCATTCAAGAGATTTCTCAATTCGTGCACTTGAATTAATGGGACGTCTTTGAGCCAAACATTGATTCTTTCATCATCATTACTCATGTTAGGATAAGCTCCATCTAAGTAAATTAAAATTGAAGATATTATCAATGGCACAGATTTGTGATCAAATCTGCATCTGCTTTGCAATCCAACGCCAAAAACCTGGGTATCTTGAGAATCGAAGTAGTCTTCAAAGATCTTCAAATGTGGGATGAAAGAGCCGGTTTTGTGAGTTTCAATCATATGAAGCAAATCGTCTTCTGGTTTCATATTTTCTTGGAATACCATTGATTTATCAACAATTGACTTCAATGAGCTAAACTTGTTGGCCAAAATTGACAAAAAGTCCAAAGTGACTTTCTTAAGAGCTCTAAGTCTATCCAATTCGCATCTTTGCATAAAGTTCAAATGTTCTTCAATACTTTCTTCCAACTCTAATCTAAAAGCATCCAAAAGCTTTGCATTGTCAAAGTACTCTTGCTCGAATCTCTTGACGTCTTTCAAGATCTTTTTGTAATTTTCTTCATTTGGTTCTAAAGTAGTGATCATCCCACGCACGTCTTCGAATACTTCGGAGAATTTGAGGCCAGCATTTAATTCATTCACTGGGCTGTAAAAAGTCGAAGCAGAGCTCAACTGTCCAGATTCGCCTTCTACTGGAATTTCCGCTGCTTTGTAGGCTTCTGGTCTCCATTGGTAATTCAATTTGGAACTGTTTGCAAACTGGTTCCCGACAGTACCAATCAATCTCAAGTATCCATTACTGATCAAATCTTGTCCAAATTGTTCTGCTTTGTCCAATTTGCTTATTCCCAAGTTTTTCTGAATGGCTTCCACAATGGAGAATCCAGTAGATACTCTCTCATAAGTGCCGAAAATCGGAACTTTGTGGGAAAACTTAGGCACCTCACGAAGTAAAGTCAGCAAAATGTCTTTCAATTGAGAATCAGTGTATTCGTCACCTCCCAAGACGGTGATATATTCCTCTGTTTCTTCTTCTTTTTCAGGAGTTCCTTTGGCTTCAACAGAAAGATTTTGCATATCATCAACAATAGTGGTATTGGATCTTTTCAAAGAAGTGGTAGCCTTAATATCAATAACTTCATCAGAAGATGCAGGATCGGTATTGGCCCTCTTAATGGTTTCGGTGATCTTTTTGTCCAATTTCTCTTTGAACTCTTCGGCCGATCTAACTTTATTGAAATACTTGATCCGGGACTTGTCTACCGTATTAGAGAGTTTCTCATGTGATTTTATTTTGCCCTTGAGTTCATTTTCACTAAATTCAACTCTTTGCTTATGTTTTATTGCCCAGTTAGTGAATGGTAAAATGACATGGTTGTCAATATTTTTAGCAATTTCCAAATGGTATTCGCCTTCTTTTCCGAGTTGGCCATTGATGCCGATAAAAGCATTTTTGGTAGAACTATTCAAAGCAACACTTTTGCCGGCTGCTGGCGCGAACTTTCCCGGCAATGAAGCCAATGAATTACCAAAAGCCAATTCACTTTGCTGTCTAGCGGTGAAGAGGTTGATGTGGTCCATGTTTTCTTGGCACCCATCATGAAGTTTCTCAAAAAGCACATTTATGCCTAGATGCGACTGTTAGCGTTTACTGTAGTGGACATATGTTAAACTGGAAGAAAGTGGGTACAAAAAAGAATTGATATCCGTGTGGTCAATGTATCCAGCTCGAGCTAGATACATAATCCGCTTCCTTTTTGTAAAAAGCCTTTAGATAAACAGGGACCTTTAAGTAGAGGAAGGATCCAGAAAAGTAAAGCACATACCAGTGGCATAATCGTGACTCCAGAAGCTATCTGAAAACTTTACCATTCTGTCTGTAGCGCTGCTTTGGCGATGTGAATATGAACAAGAACAGAAGCAGAGATATTAATTATACTGTTATAAAAAAAGGGAAAAAGAGCATACAGTTCTAAAAAAAGAACGAGAAAAGACAGCGTACGTTTCATAGCTTTGGGACCGTCTGGCACTGCCTAAAGATCGATCGATGCCCACTGTTGTCTCGCTGTCGCTGGAGGTGGGTGCCTGAGGATATGTGCACGTGCCGATATTTATAGCCTGTCGTGCGATTTGCTGAAACGGGCTGAAACACTTGAGGGAATTCAAAACGATAAAAGATAGTGGACAGAGGTTTCAGAAAATGAGACAAAATATAGGCAAGAAACCGTGTAACATGAATAAAAACGTGTATAACCAATAATGTACTAATCAAAACATACAATAAGAAAAGAAAAAGAAAAAGAAAAAAAAAATACATCACCATCCTAGCGGAAAGCAAAAGACAGCAAAACAAAAATAAAAACATAGAACTAACAAAGAAATAAAAGAACGTTCAACTCTGTAATTCGTGAATAGTTTTTTTTTTTTTTTTTTTTTTTTTTTTCAGAAGAGTAATAACAAAAATAACAATAGTAGTAATAATAACAGTTATAATACAACTTTAAGCATACTAATTGGAACCTTTTTTATCCCTTCTGATTGGAATCTTCACACCTTGTCCGGCAAAGGCTTTGGACAATGGAGTGCTATCCATCACGCCGGGGAATTTCTTTGCACTGTAAACTTGGAACACATCGCTGTATTTGTAGTCAAGAATCGGAATAGATTTCCCCGGAACACTCAAATCGCCATCATTGCCATTTTGATCAATACTTTCAAAAATAGTGGTCGGGCTCAACTTAAACAACGAAAACTTCAATTTGAATTTCCCTTCTATTCTGATGGACAAATCTTGCAACACAAACCAAACACCCAATTTGCCCTGATCGTCAAAAAGTTTGAAAGCATTAGTAACATTATTACCGATCAAGTTTCTTGTTGGTGCTGGATCATCCAATTTGTTTACTAAAGTAACGTTTTCTGAATTGTTGACTTGATTCAATGAATTGGCGTTATAGCTGTTATTGGCATTGGCACTGCTGTTGCTGTTGTTGTTGTTGTTATTGAAGTTTGGATCATCAGCAGATCCCAAATAATCATCCTCATCATCATCATTTCCGCCATCTGTACTTCCTGGCTGGCTATCTTGTAATGTATCAACAATAGACAAATTTTTGCTGCCCTTTGGATCCCAAAGTTCGGCAATCAACATGTAACAGGAAGCATTGGCAACTTTTTCTGGAAGTATTTCTTGGTTTGTGGCTTTGTCAAAAATGGTTAGTTTGATGCATGGTGGAGGACTAATTTGTCTTCTATCTTTGTCCCCCAAGCCGCACATTCTAGCTCTCTGAGGTTGTTGAGCTATATCCAACCTGTAGATATATTTGTCTATTAATGGTTAGTATCAAGCACATTTATGTTCTGAGAGCAGTTGTTACCAAAGGAGATGGTTATAAAAGAGTCCTTTCTTTGCAGGGTCTCATGAGATGACCCAAGTGTCGTTTTGTACCGACCAGAAAAACAGTGCAATACGTTTGATAGCTGCTGCACGTGTAGTACATACCGTCTTCATTGTAGTTTATACTCATTTTGATAGAGGATATTATTATTGAATGAAATGTCTATGGAACTGTAGCTTTTTGACAGCGCGTGTGTATGAATTCAAAAAGGAAGGGTAAAAGATAATAATAAGGATAATGATACAAAAAACAAAAACAAAAAAAAAGTTAGCGACGGCAAAAAGCAGCAAACAAACTCTGGTAAGCAGTCAAAAACAACAAAAGTCACACAAAATCAGCTAACAAGTTAGTCTATCAATTTGTCATTCAATCACTTAATCGCTGTTTGTTTATAGTATCTGGCGCTTTTTCGTGATGCTCGCTTTGTTTTTCTTTCTTTCATTCTTTCATTCTTTCTCTCCTAAAATCATTGCTGCTGTTTAAAGTCGCGCGCCAAACTGCACTCTGAAACAGAAAATACGCCATCACCCGGACTACACCACCCACCGATGAAACCAGCCACATGCTTCAACGGCACAATTCGGCACACTCCAGCGGCTTTATGCAGAAGCCGTAATATCCGCATCTGCGTCACCAGCCACATAAACCAAAAAAATAAAAAGAACTCCTCATCAGGGGCTCGAACCCTGGACATTTCGGTTCCTTATTTCTAAAAGCCGAACGCTCTACCAACTGAGCTAATAAGGACGGAGTTGGAATTTGAAATTTAACATACGTAGCGATCTATAAACGACATAGAGCTAGTTTGTAAATATACATCCGTATAGTAACTAGAGCTATACCTCTTATCAGTACTGGAATGGCTCTGTCGTTATCTGATGCTGAGATGATAATCAAAAAATGATTTCGCCCAGGATCGAACTGGGGACGTTCTGCGTGTTAAGCAGATGCCATAACCAACTAGACCACGAAACCATTTTATGGCTGTTTTAAGGGTAAATTTGCTAAGATATATAAATCGCATAGGCCCAAACCCGAATTTGAAGTTCATACGTTTCAATATGAATCCATCAAATGAGATCCCAAATGATACATCCCCTTACTCCTCAGAGTATCCCAACGATCCACCTGATCCCCCAACACATCCTGGACCACCCTTGTCAACCGCGGTTGAGAACCCTCCTAGCACGGATGTTTCAGTTTCCTCGGATACTGAAGCCGCAGTTCACCAAGATCCGTCCCCCGGACCGGCTCAAAGTACCAGCCAACTATTGAACCATTCCACTGAATCATTTGAAACCCAAAAAGATGAAGAACCTCACGTTCAAGCTCAGCCTTTTACCATTGAAAACTCCATCTCTCCGCCATCAACCCACCCTATTTCCAATTCTGAATCTCAAATTGAAAATTTTTCACCCGTCTTACCTAATGACTTACTAAGCAGACAAGGCGCGGATCCAACTTGTGCTGCACCTCCTGAACATGCACCAGAAGCTGTTGATCCTCCATCACCATCCGTTTTGTCTAATTCCTCTGTTTCAATTTCAAAAACCACTAACATGAACTTAAAAACCTTAAAACTCCAAAAATCAAAAAAAATCCAACAAAATCCAAAAATCTTAAAAAACATTTTTTCACATTCTTCAGTTAATCATGATAAAAACCAAAAAAAAATAATACTCCCTCTGTTTCCTTTGTTCTACCTGTTTCCCCCAATGACATTAGCTCGATTTTGCCAACTGTCCCTTCTACCTCAGATCCTTCAAACAGTAATCAAATCCAGCAACAAGATGAAAATGTCCCACGCCCAGCGAATGCCGCTGATTCAACTGTTTCAACTGCTTCATCTACCTCATCTGCCTCATCTGCCTCACCTGACTCAACTAAAGAAACGCCTTCACCTGATTCAACTCCTTCAACTGCGTCCCTTGCGGATACACATCAGGACATTATCTCAGAAGAAACACTGAAAAAGCTCTATGCTGATCAGGCCTCTAAACGTGCGAATCATAACGCAACAACGAGCTCCGCGTCACTTCCACACCCTAAAGTCAAACGCCCTGCTTTCGACGCTTTCCAAACCAAATTTAAATGGGCCCGTATCTATGACTCGGAACATTTTCCTTTTGATGATGTTTTGTCAGAACTAACTGCAATGAAAAAACTTGCTGCTGATATTTACACCTTTAATGATACAACTTTTGCTGGTTCTGATAAAAAGGTCACCTCTGCGACTACAATCATGAAAATGGACGAATTTTATAAATCATATACTCCAAAGCAGCTCCAGGACGAGGGCCTCCGGTTTAAAACCACTGACCTCCTGCAAAAAGACTATATTGACTTCATCATCAACTGTTCTCAAGAAAATGACATTTTCGCAACTGTGGACATTCCCTTGGCTGTCTTCCAGCAATCCTCTTTAGCAACACATAGAGCCTCTATTGCTAAATCTATTCAAATGTTGGCACAAACCACACTTGAAAAGTATGCTAGTACGATGCGAGATGTATCCTTATTCACCTTTTTGAAAGAAACTTGTGAAACTATCGAACCTCACATCATAATCAGAAACGAGCGTATTGTCATTAAACAATCCATTTTTTATAGGGGTCCACTTTATAAGCCATTCTTCCACAATGCCAAGGAAATTTTCTTTACATTTTTGAGAGATCACTTAGTTGTGAAGATACCAAAACAAGAATATCGCCCACAACTTTTCATGTCAATGTCAAATGAAAGCATGGTCCCTCATCTCATGGAACTCAAGATTAAATCTTTGCAAGCGGTTTCTGCCAAAGCAATTTTATTCCACAAGCTCCGTGATCTTGAGATTAAACAGGAATACTTCTCCCTTACAAAAGAAATCAAACCGAGAAGCCACCCGAATCCCCAAGTTGCTGAAATAAACGTAGATAAATATTATGCATATTTATATCTTTCTCCAAATCAATCAGTCCCAATAATCAACTGTGAGATTCTCCAAACACGTCTTATCAATCGTCATTTGCATTGCACGGCATGTGGTTCAAATTCTCACACTCGTTACTCTTGTACCGAGGCTCGATGTGTGATTTGCAAAAAAGAGAATCATATAGCTTCTGTTTGTTATTATAACAAAAAGTTAATCCAGGCCCAAGATAAGTACCAGGACCACACCTCCATTGCAAATAAACCCAACACAACCACCATTTCTGCTAGAACAAAAAAACCAACTATTTCCGCTGAAAACCAATGGCAGCTCAGTGATCCTAAAGGCCGCAAACGTTTGAGAATTAGAAACACCAATACATCAAACCAAACCATTAACAACTCAAAACAGATAGCTAAACCAAAAAACCCATTTCAAGCTCTTGAAGACGGTGACTCAGAAGATTTGTCAACTGAGGACGAGGTTAACACACAACACGAGATCCCACAAAGTTTCGTTTTTACTGCACCTAAACCCTCAAACAAATCATATAACAAACCCTCCCCCAAAAAAAGAGCAAGAAGGCAAGTTGCTAAAGCCACTAACTCACAACCAGAGAATATCAATGATGATGAAGGCACTTTCACCACCAGTACCTCTGACTCTATAGTAGCACAGGCTACTATCCTTCATGCTACGGCAACCCCAACAAAAAAAACCCCACATCAAACCCCAGACTCTTTCCAAACTCCACCTGCAACTCCTCAGCAGACCAGAATCCTTCGTTCCCATTCCTCTCTTCGTACTCCACAACCTCCATCTACTCCAACCAACTTGACCTTATCTCAGTTTCCCTCTTTTGATCAGGCCAACACTCCTACCCCATCCTCCCCGAGAATTAAAGCAAATCTGAACAGGAACTCGCGTACCCCAGACGAGGACAGCCCACTGCCAGATACCCAGGATGATATTGACATTGATGAGATTGACTTAGAGAATTCTTCTTCTCTCCCACCAGTCCATCACCCTCAGAGTAAGCTTAATGGACCATTCCCTGTCACTGATTCCATCAATGATGACGATATCTTTGATAACGAAACCACAATTGACAATGAGTCCATCACAAATCTCCCAAACTCCACCGAAGATGATCCCATGACTGAGACTCAGCTCTCAACTTCCCCTGGACACTCATGATTATGCCTGAATTGAAAATACTTACACAAAATATACAAAATACTCCCTTACAGAACGATCCGCTCCCGAGTATATTTAAAAAATATGATATCATACTCTTGCAAGAAGTCAGGAAAGGTGAAAAGTATCACCACTTAAATCCTGACAAACAACTTATCACTAACAAAGCTTCAAATCCACGAACAGGTATACTCATCACAAAAAAGATAAAAATACTCAAAAAAAATATAATTGACGTTTTATGTCCGGCATCTAAAGCCAAGCACAAAACAGACATTATTATAGAAGTAACACCAAAAATATACTACTGGATCATAAATATATATAATCCCACCGGTGAGAAAAAAAGAGCACAAGTCTTTCTTCAAAACGCCATTAGCAATGCACTACAAGATTATCGAAGAACTTTTGGAAAACAGTATCCAAACGCACATCTCTATATCATTTTTGCGGGTGACTTTAACAATGTCGTGGATATGCAAGAAATGGGTAGCCGTATCCAAAATGCTCCAGACACTAAAGACACCAAAAAAATACGAAACTCATTGAGGGCACTCATCGACAATAACAACTTGACAGATGTTTACCGCCAACGCAGCCTACATAACATAAAAAAATCCTTCACTAACAGAGCTACTAACGGACATGAGGAAAGCAATAGAAGGCTTGATAGATTCTATGTCAGTAATGAATTGATTAGACACGACAAAATCCGTCTCTGGATGCTACAGAAGAACCATTTGAAGGGATCTTCCCATGAATCGCTTGTTTTGAAACTTGTCCATCCCCTGAGTGAGCTCCCAGCTCGGTTCAGACTTACCGATAAAATGTTACGCAGTATATCACAACTTCATATCCCAGCCTCACTCACATCAACAAGCGAAATAATCATTTTTGTTCAAAACCATTTGCAGCTGATAAAGCACCTTGAGAAACGCATACCGGAATCTGAGAAAAAAAACCTTCAAACCGCCAACTACTATGATCACATAAACGAAATCTTTAAACCCTTCCAAGAAAATAAAAAGATAGAATTACTTATTGATCAAGACGGCAACCAGTTAACAAAAACACACGAGATCATAGACCATGCCTCAGACTTCTATGCATCTCTCTATGATGGTACCAAGGGCACGAAGGATATTCAAATCATTGATAGATATTTGCAAGATAGCATTCCTAACATTCACATATCGGATACAGAAAAGATAAATTTGAATAAGAACATAACTGAAGAAGAGCTCCTGATTGCCATCAAGGAGTCCAATAAGAATTCGGTGCCAGGAATTGATGGTTTTCCGTACAAGTTTTATTCCAAACTATATCCGCAGTTGAAAGAACGCCTCTTAGCTGAATTCAACACTATTTTTAGAACAGGCTCACTTCCTTACAATTACAGAACAGTTCTTTTTAATATCATTCCAAAGCCGCGAAAAGATAAGACTGACATCAAAAATTACAGGCCAATAGCCATTATCAATGCCAATCTACGACTACTTAGCATAATTCTCAATAATCGTTTACTAACAGTGTTAGAAAAGCTTATAGGCAAAAATCAGCTGGGTTTCATACCGAATCGCCAATCTTATACTAACATAAGAATGTTCAATGAGATTCTCGCGAGCATGAAGACACCACCAAATCAAAAGCACTATTTTGCCAAACACGAAAACTTGCGCATACTTCTTTTGGATTTTCAGAAGGCTTTCGATAATGTGTCGCACACATACCTTGAATGCTTATTGAAACATCTCAACTTTGGTACCGAAGGTTTCACATCCACAATAATGCTGATATTACAAAGTACAATCGGATGCATTCACCTTAACAATAAGACAGGCCCGCTCTTTCCCTTGAACCAAGGTACCTTACAAGGAAACCCAATCAGCCCATCGCTTTTCGTATTGGCAGTTGAGCCCCTTCTACGGAATGTTGAGAGAGAACTACAAGGCTTCACTATTAATACAAAATATCTTAGCCCAATTAAAGTCACACACTTAGCCTTCGCCGACGATATTACCATTTTTGCAGATGGTAATCAAGACATGGAGTCAGCAATCCAAACGATCCAAGATTTCTGCTCGATAACGGGAGGGAGTTTGAACTATGATAAATCAAAAGTACTCATTTCCCCATACGCCACGGATATAGCAAAAACTGAAATGCAGCTTTTTGACATTCCGATTGAGCGAGTAAAGGAAGACTATAAACTAACCTATCTCGGGATTAAAATTCCGAACCAGGGATGGCCAAAAAACTTGATACAAACAATGTACGCAAAGTTCAACATTTCCAACATCAAACATTTGCCGCCGTCAAGTCAAGTCATGGCCTATAATACATTTATCTGTTCAAAATTCTACTACAAGGAGATTCATCAAAATCTCACTGACAAACAAATAAATGCAATCGAGATGGCTTTCAAACAATGTCTAAACGCCACGAATGTCTCCCTCGAGACACTCAAGACACACAGACATAAAGGGGGTTATGGTATGATAGACCTCAAAGCACAGCTCACGTATAGAAAAGCACAAATTGCGCAAAACTTGTTTCTAGATAAAAGCGACCCATACTTGAAGCTCTTCAGAGCGAAGCTACAACTTCTTCTAGATCACTTTTTTAAAGTACGCTATGAGCTCGAACGTAAACCAGGACATATTGACACTCAATTCTGGTGGAGAGATGTTCTCGATACAGTTGACGGAGGCGAAGGCCAAGGGCAATCTATACTGGCACAGAACCCAAAACAGTGCTTCACGTTGACAGCCACAGAAGCAAACATAATAGCTCTGTGGAAACAAGTAGTCCCCAACAAACACAATCCAGGCATCCTTGGGCTTCAGCGCACATCAGATATAGCAGAAGCAGTGGAGCTCGGTGTACCGTTTTTGAAAAAAAAGTTCATTCCAAAAGAAGTCTTCGACTTCAAGTCCCGGAACGGTAGTGCACAAGTGCGCGAAAAGAAAGATAAACTACTATTCTCACACCAGTTGGCACGTCTCAAACAAGTCACTAATAAACAGTGTCTGACATTTTGGCAAATGATAAACAAACAAACGTTCAAACATCCTGGCTGCTTCGAGAATATACACACATTCCACCTCGGAGTCGAGAAGTTCAAATTCCAAGGTGAGGAATGTAAGTGGTGCTCTGAAGATTTATCACGTAAAAAATACAAACAGCAGTCATACGAAGATGCTATCAACAAACAAATGGAGCACTTTTTGGTTAAATGTCCAGTAGCACAAGCTTTATGGAACAAGTTACATCTAAATAAGGAATTGAGCTGGGACAGCCTCATCCTTCCATCCAGTGACACACGAGAATTAATCCAGGTCGACAACTACTTGATATTCCAAAAGAAATACTCCCGCCTACGGCAAGATAAGGACTTTGATTGGAAAACCATTCCAATCTCTAGTCTTGTTTACTACATCACCACAGTAATGAATTAGATAACACATCAGTGTTATCTTAGTGAGTGGAAGATGGTATTGAACTGAGACCCCTTTCTTTTTATCTGTCGACAGCAAAGCAATGACCCTCAAAAAAAAATAAAAAAAAAAAAAAATAAAATATCATTCATCCTAGACTATAATCTCTCCTATATCTATTTCAAATCCAACTGATCCATTAAAGTCTAACTAATACTAACGGGGTTTTCACTTGTACAAGTTTCCCCTATAAACTAACAACTGAACTATACTGTATATACTATATAGATAAGTTTATAAGATTATATTTTCTACCGTTTATATAGAAATAATAAATCGATATTGTGTGTGAAAAAAAAAAATCCTTTTTTTCGCTTTGCTATCGTTTATATAGAAATAATAAGTCGATTTTGTGTGTGAAAAAAAAAAAAAATATAATACTCTAATACACTATTTCTTAATAGCATATCAAAAATAAAGATCATCTCACTGAAATCTGTCTGGAGTCTGGATAATGCAAAGGAAGTCTATCAAAAGTGTAGGAGTAGAAATGTAGGAACTAAAGTCATGTAAACATAAGCCGCTGATTGTCCAATAAAAAAGAATAAAAAAAAAGATAAAAAAAAAAAAAAAAAAACTAATAAATCACAAGCCTAGCTTTAACCTTAACGTACCTTGCCACCAACCAAAAAGTGCCACCGGTAAGACACACCACCCCTGCGAAAATGACATAGCCATTGTATCCGCTTTGAGAACTATTCCGACTGGTGATTGCTCCAGCAGCTGGAATCAACAAGTTGCCCAACGTAGCTACCACATACATTGTACCGTAGCGTTTACCAAACGTGTCAACCCTAGTGATTTGTGCCAAGCAGACGGGGGTAAGCGTGAAAACTGAGCAAGAAACAATGCCGAAACAAACAGCAAAGGCATATAGTGCGCCAACGTGCTGGCCGAATGGTAGTAGTATGACCAAAAGGACAATGCCCATTCCAAACACCATAATTATCATAATGTTGAACTTGCCGTATCTATCGGCTAGCATCCCTGTGGCCCATCTGGACGGTATTCCCACTAGGTTGATTAAAGTGATGAGGAAATACGCCGTATTCAAGCTAGCGCCTTTAGCCACTGCGTACGAGGCGAAATAAGTAATAACAATATCAATGGCAGCTTCAGAGAATAAAGTGGCCACTGTGACCAAGCAGAACTGAAGCTCGTAAAATGCGCGAAAATCCAAGGATTTGACTAGACAGTCAGCAAGTTTCCCCGCCATTGACTTTTGCTTGTACGAGTCAGAGACTACTGGCTGAATTCTGGCAGTAACCAAAAGGCAAGCAATGATTAGTAACCCGAGATTCAAAAACGCAAAAATTCTCATTGCCCAGACAAACCCTAGCTTGGTATATAACCTTCTCAACATGACGGGGAAGACCGTTCCGCCAACAGAACCGCCCATTGACGTGATTGCTGAGGCTAGTCCCATTCGTTTTTCAAAATACTGCGGCACTACACCAACAAGTGGCGCCAACATGAGAGCACACGCTAGCCCACTGGCCACACTGAACGCCAAAATGAATTGCCATACCGTGGTGCAGTTAGCAGTGGCCATCAACCCCAAAAACATTAGCGCAGTGCCAACAATCATGGGGATTTTGGCCCCGATTTTGTCAAAGATGTGGCCCGTTATGAAAATGCAGCCAAATCCAATGATGACGAATATGGAAAAAATCCAGCCAATGGTGGAGGCAGAGACACTGGATAGTTGGTTCTTGGATAGGTATGTCTCTATGGCACCAATGGAATCCATTATACCAAATATCACAGTGAGCCCGCAAAACGAACCAAATACCACAAGCCATGCTTGGAAACCGCCGTCGGGAGCAGTGTCTGCTGTGAATGCGTCTTCTGCGGTGTCTGTCGAGTCAAGAGGTGGCTTTTGATCACAGTGATGCGTGTTTTCTTCAGCATCTGCTATTTTGCGTTTGCTCAAGCCATGGGTTTCTGACAAAGCGCGGTGCTGAGCATCAACCGCAGATGCCTTATGTTGTTGGAGAACTGAGTGGTCTTCTATGGTTTCTAAAGGATAGGAGCCACTACTACTGTCCTGGGATTTCTTCCGGTTAGCGAAAAGCGTCTTCAAGTCTCTGATTTTGCTCATTTGTATCAGGTGTGTCTAGGTGGCTTAAAGCGTATGCTGTTTGGAAAATTGCAATCATTATTAGTCTTTTCTTGAAAACCTTAGTTGCACGGGCCTGCCGGGTGTGGCTGAAACTAAAAAAAAAAAAAGAAAAAAAAAAAAAACGGCAGCAGACAGGTTGCCTTTTTAATTATATATGTGTAGTCCTGAAGAAGAGATGCACCGCATTCTCACCAGCATAACCGGAGGAGAGACCCTGGAGAAAGAGTTTTTTATTTTTTTTATTTTTATTGCGTGGGAAAACATGACACTGCATACTATATGCAACATAATGCATGTGTGCGCACCCATAACTGAAAACGTAAATTGGGGGTACGCACGTGATGCAGAAGAGGGTGTAAGTATTACCCGATATATTACATAATATATTACAAAGCGGTTGAAAATATTTTTCTGCGTGCGAGACCATGTGACCTTCTGTGACAGCGAATTTGTTTTGGGCAGGCGCTGCGCATCCGCACACCACAGCGACAAGCCGAAAGAGTTTTTCTGCTGTCCCCGCGCCGGACGGGAGAGAGGCGCTTTGCCCTGGAGGGGGGGCCCGCACACACTCGACACTCGCTCACTCACTCTCACTCACTCTCACACTGTGCTCGTTCGTGAAAATTGAGAAAAAAAAAATCAAAGAAAATGCTTGATACTGCCTACTTGGAAGAGTTGGAAGCTGTTTTTTGAACTCAGTTAGTAAAGATAATATCAACCAAGGACGAACAACATGGTACGTACCATACACACATAATACATCGCCATACGAAGCAAATGCAAAACGAATGCAAAACAAACAAAGAATTAATTAAACAAATAATCAAAATCCAATGTGAAGGGATGAGTTGAGCACAATATCTGTTTATCACCAGCTCAGCGTTTTGTGAGATATTCAGGCTCAAAGGGATTCCATGAATTCATAAAGGACGAGCAACGCAATAATATGTTATGGATGGAGAAATCAGCAAAAGTAATCAGATTAAAAAGGCCAAGCCAAAATGGTCAAGAGATTTTAATGTCTTGAAAATTCAAAAAGTTTGGGGGCCAGTGCAATAGCATCTTTCCTCCAAGTGTTGTGTATATCCCATGGCATGATGTAGATTTTTTTTTTTTAGACTCAGTTCAGTGCAAGCGGCTCAACTAGTTTTGAGCACACATCCCAAAATGCAGTTTACCAAATTTATATCAACGAAATAACGAATATTCCCTGAGCGTCGCCGTGATTTGAAGACATACCACAGGAGAAGAGGGAAGAAAAAAGTAATCAATAATGGCAAATTCTTCGATGCGAACCTTGCCAAATGCTTCATGCTTTGCAAGCACAATAACGAAATATCTTTGTTTGGCATTTGTTTCACGGCAGTTTTACTTTGCAAATATAAAGCCCAGTTATACTAACTAGATTATATAGAGTGACGCAGTTACTATCAGAACCAGAAAGGTTATCACCAACCCTCTTCTTGCTAGACGTCAATTCGTCATTGACGTTTTGCATCCAAACAGAGCTAACGTTTCCAAGACTGAATTGCGTGAAAAATTGGCCACCATTTACAAGATTGACAAGGACGCTGTTTCTGTTTTCGGTTTCAGAACTCAATACGGTGGTGGTAAATCCACTGGTTTCGGTTTGATCTACAACTCCGTTGCTGACTTGAAAAAATTCGAACCAGCTTACAGATTGGTTAGATACGGTTTGACCGAAAAGGGTGAAAAACCATCCAGACAACAAAGAAGACAACGTAAAAACAGACAAAAGAAGGTCTTTGGTACTGGTAGAAGAATCGCTAAGCACCAAGCTAAGAGACACGCTGACTAAGTTAGTTAATTTATCTGTTAATTATGTTATAATAATAAATAAAGCCTTTTTTCATTATTAATGCTTAGTTTTTTGCTCAAAGAAAGTTACGTGTGTGTTTGTAGAAGCAAGCTGCGCTATTGCTATGGCATTTTAAACAGTGGTTAAAAACAACTTGAATTGTTTCGTTTATTATATGTGTATGTAGGCAGTGGTTCATCCGGTTAGTACCACTGTCTTTTTGTTTTTTTTTGCCTTAAATTTTTCTTCAACCAGTAATGTGATAAAGATGAGATGCAATCAACTAAACGCTCTCTCTCTCTCTCTCTCTCTCTCCTGTGGTCCAATATAATGACATAGATGTCTAATATCCTAGTACGAGGCCCAGTGTGCGGTGTCAATAATTGCAGATCTCGACTATGGAGAACTATAAACGGTCAGAAAGTTTGCCAGTATGGACATATCCGTGAAGGCGATTTAGAAATCGACGAGGAAGATGGCGAGGTGTTTACGCAAACCAGAAGACTCAACATCTCCACACTAACGCAATCCCAAGCACACTCTATCCACGAGATCAGCCAGCAAAAGAAACTGGAAACCGAGAAGTTGTACGGTACTGCCGGTAGAAACTTGTTTTTGAGATGCTATCAGCATGTGTTGAGGGCCCAAGTGAGGTGGCTCATTGCTAATAAAGGGCTTCCTAGAGTGGCTGAGAAGATTGTGAAGGAGCTATGGACGGTTTACTTGGAAAGCATATACACTGACGAAGAGTTGGAGAACTCAAGCCACCTACAAAGTCAGCCGCCAAATTTGCAAGGAGGCAATAATGACGATCCTGCTTCTGACGAAATTGAGACCGATACTACAATATTCACCGATGGCGAAGCTGGCATTGCAGCAGCAGCAGCAGCAGCAACCGGTGGCCTCAACGAAACAGACCAAGACCAAGATCCAGATCAAGATCAAGATCCAGGCCAAGACCATAACGAAACACCGAGAGCAAAGAAAAGGAAAATTGGTCGACGCAGGCACAGATCGTTATTGAAACACAACAAGTTCAAGTCCCCCTTGATCCACGCGGTGGCCATGTGCTATATAGCGTGCCGTATCGTTAAGTTCCCGTTGTACACCAACGATTTCGTGAGGCTTTGTTCAGTAAACAAGCTTCCTTACATGAAGGCCATAGCGTCGGTGCCCAAGAAGTTGCTAAGGCAGATGCCTAATATCTATTTGACTGTGCTTGAGCCTTCTAGGCCGCCAGTCTATGCTGAGCTTTACGATGGGTTGCGGTTTGTATTGGACAAGCTCGGTGATTTCACCGGGGATAATAACGCCAACATTGCTGGCTTCCATTTGAACGAAAAGGTCATGTCGGGCTTGTCGATAAACCCAGACATTTTGCTAATGAAGATTGTGAAGGAGCTTTTGTTGCCTAAAGAGGTTTACTTTGCGGTCAAGCAGTTTGCCGCGGCTAATAACATCACGTTTAGTCTCGAGTGTGCTGTGCGAGAGTCTAGAAATACTTATTCGAAACTGTACAGCAGGATTTTGGAGTTTCCGGAAATTAAGCTTGTCAGCATCATTATCACAATATCGAAATTCTACTTCATCGCTCCCAATATCTTTTGCTCGCTTCAGGAAAATGCCACAACAAGCAAACAAGCTAGGATTTTCAACTGGGAGGTCTGGCTCAAACTAATCTATGAGAAAAAACTCTTTTTCCAAAATCAAGTGAACAACAACAGTAACAATAGCGATGGTGACAGTTTTGAGAATTTCTTAAACTATGTCACTTTAAACAACAACAAGCGCGAAACCATGGATTTGCTAAGTCTCGCGTTCAAGAACGATCTCGAGTTTACAAAGCCTCCAGATCGCATATCCCTGCAACTTGACAACTATTTGAAATGGTTCAATGCTACAATAGTCTCGAAAAACGAAAAGAGTTATAGTGAGTTGACCATTGCTGAGAAGAAGTTGCTTGATATTTTCAACTTTGATGGTGCTGAGCACGAAGAAGAAGAAGAAAAAGAGGAAATAAGAGAAAAAGTCCCAGCAGCAGCAGCCCCAGCAGAAGCAGTGTCTCATGGTGGCGCTGAGCGTACAGACGATAGTCAGGAGGAAAATAATTATGAACATGAAGATAGTAATGTTAGCCAAAACAGCAGCAGCACCTCCACTAGCACCAATAATGCCGCCGAAACGCCTCCTGCCAGCGACAGCGACAGCAGCAACATCTACCTCAGGGCCCAAGATGTGGAATTTGTCACTGCGGAAACATTACTAAAGATTGAGAAAGTTCTACTTAATGAGCTAAGCATTAATTTCGGAGTGAATGCGGCACATTTGCGGCTGTGTGTTAATCAATTTTCTGACAAGCTTTTGTACCAGCTTACTCGATAACCTTGGGCATAAAAATCAAAGATTACAATTTACTCTTTTTGCATTTGGTCAGACCGTACTGTACTGGCTGTGTATATTACCAAAACTATAGACATTACTTGTGAAAACTATTTTTTTTTCCTTTTTGGATAAAACGAATTGTAGAAATAACTTTGTAACTGCGAAAAAAAGGGTGTTTCTCCTGCCGGTGGAAGGCTAGCCCTGCTGTTGTTTTATCCAGCCCAGCAGCAACTGCAACAACAGCGTATCCCCCGATGGCTGGCTCAACGCTGTGTTTTTAAATTATTTTTTATTTTTTTATTTTTTTTTTTTTTAGTGTTTCCCACAAACGCAGGCTGCAAGCGACCGGCGATGCGCATCGATCGATGACCGACCGATCGTCCTGTTCTGAATTCAGTTCCACCAGGATCTGCAAACAAACAGAGACACTCTCTCAGTCTTGCTTGTCTCAGCACCTCTTAAACCACGGAATTCCGCAGTTTTGGAAACCATTTTCTATTTTCAAAATTGTTATAAAGGCATTGTCAACCTATTTGTCTTTTTTGGGTTACTCTTGAATAATTCGTCCCATGGCAGCAGCACCCATGTCCGATGACACTCATGAAATCGTCATAATCGACTTCACAAACTACAAGCAAGCCTCAAAGGTTTTGTTCCAAGCTTTTGAAAATGACTTGTTTGGCCACTATTATTTCAGCCATTTGCGGACCAAGCTGGATAGGCAAGGCTTGAGCAAGCTACAGTACGATTTTTTCAAGCAGCAGCTTTTCTACTACTTGAAGAACAGCCAGCAATTTTTGATCCTCGGGATCAAAGACACACAGACGCAAGCGGTAACCAATGTTTCGATTTGGCAGTTGCCGAAATCTTCGTACTTGGTCAAGAATAACCACAAGAGCCTTTCGAGGAATAAGTCGGTTGCCAAGACAATAAAACACGGGTTTCAAACCGTCAACACGTACAGGCGGGTGGGCCAGCTAGGGGTGAAGAAGTTTTGCCATGTTGTAGATTACCTCAATTACACCGAGGGCGATTTGCTACAGCTTGACGAATCAATGTACTACAAGTTGGTTATTATTGGCACGGACCCGTATTATCATAATCACGGCTTTGCCACAAGAATGATCAATTACATGCTCAATTATATAAACCAGGACTTTGTGACATTGTTGAAGAAAAACGCCATTGACGCAATCAAAGAGGAGATCAAAAATTGTGATTATGAGAAAAGCAACAAAGAGACTCCCCCAGTGGTGGTTGAGGCATCTACGTTGAAAAACACGTTATTTTACCAAACGAAATTTCAGTTCAATACTTTTGCTACAATCTATTTCCACGACCAGTACGTGAGAGAGATGCTTGAAAACTTTACGCCGCAGCAATATGAGTTTTACCAAGATGATATGGAACACCTTAAAGACTTACCGTATCTCAAAGTCAATGTAATGGTCAAAAATAGACAATGTGCTGAGCCAATCAAAGTAGTTACCGAAGGTTGACCCTGACTTATTTTTTTTTTTATTTTATTTTATTTTATTTTTTTTTATTTTATTTTTGATTTTTGATTTTTGATTCCCATAACGATACCCATTTATTTCCGTACTTAAATTCCCCTATTGCTTGCTAGCGTTTTAATTTTTATTATTATTTCAGTTCTCTATTTTTGTATTATTTTTCTCAAAATAATTTCGTGCCCAATATGTTTCGTTGTAGATCAATATCCAACCTCAAATTTGTATCTTTTCCAGCCAACAAGCCATCACTAAGCAAACGCGTATAATATAATTTGTAAACTGGGAAAAATCGGTTAACAAACGCTTTGACTAGCTCGTCAGTCATTCCTATTCCTTTCAACTTTATCAAATTCTTTTCTTGTTCTAGTCTCCATCGGTACACATTGAGCAAGTCAGTAGTAGCCAAGTAGAGAAAATGGTCAAAATTACTCCATAGCGGCTCATATTCACCAAGAAGTGTATTGATCAACCGAATCTGCTCATAGTTGATACTGGCAAGCATCTGACGAATCTCGTCATTCTCCGCATGCAACGAGACAGCATCATCCCATACTTGTCGCAATTGTTGCTCATTGGCAATAGCCCTATATCCAACAAACCAGCCTTCGAATATAACGACATCGATTGGCTTATTACCAATTTCCCGCCATTCACTGGTAGGCAACCTGTCGCCCTGGCCGTTGAATTTAGACTTATCGTACCCCGGGATTTTGAAATCAGTTGTTCTGTTTTGAATCTTGCGGAACGTTTCGAGCAACATGTCGATGGAGTACGTGCCAGGGAGCCCTCTTCCGTCAGTGACGAGACTGCAGTTTGGGTACTTGTCTTTTAGTTTGAGCTGGTCCTTGTGCGGCAAGTAAAAGTCGTCAATTGAGATGTTTATGATGTTGAGTTGCGGGAACTGGAGCCTGAGCTTCTGGGCTAGGTTCTCAGACAAGTACGACTTGCCGGATCCTTGAGGGCCCGAAACTCCAACGATTAGAGGTTTGGAAAAAAAATTCCATTTTTTGATTATTGGAGATAGATGCTTACTTGATATTTCAACGATTGACATTGTGTGTAGTGTGATTTTGCGACGAGAAATGGAATGTGTGTGGAGGGATAATGTCGACTCTATTTATCTTATCTTTTTTCCCATTGCGAAAGTGCCGATGGTCGGTCGATCGATCGATCGATTGATCGAACAAACGTGATGGTTGCTAAGTAAGGCTGATGGTCCATACCAACAAGATATCAGACCCAAAATCAAACTACAATGTTAGCAAGCTACAGGTGCCAGAGTTGAATCAGTATGATTATAACTTTTGTTTATCGTTTCATTATAAAAGTATGGGATCAACCAGCATACGGATCGTAAATATTATATATGTGTGTGCGTGTGTGTGTGTGTGCGTGCTCGCGTGCGTTTGTTTGTTTGTTTGTCGTTATAGAAGCTGTTTGTTTTCGCTTTACAAAACTTTCTTCTCTTTCAATGCAGTGATCAACTCATCAACAGAACCCAAGATCTTACCTCCGCTTCTTGCTGGTGGGTCATTGACTTTCAAAACTTCTATTCTCTTGTCATTTTCCAAGCCTTTGAGCCCCAATTTTTCCAAATCTATAATGTTGGATGGCTTCTTTTTGGCCTTCATCAATTTAGGCAACGACACATATCTAGGAATATTGAGTCTTAAATCAGTGGTTATAACTAATGGCAATTTCGACTTAACAATACTGGAACCACCATCAATTTCTTGGTGTACAGTGACTTCTCCTTTAGCTTCGTCCACTTCCACTTTACTGGCATTCAATGCTTGCGGCCAGTTCAAAAACCCGGCGAGCAACTGACCCGTTTGGTTAGAGTCATCGTCGATGGCCTGCTTACCCATAATGACCAAATTTGAATCGTTTTCCTTAACCAATTTAGACAACACTTTTGCTATAGAAAGTGGTTGCAATTCTGCCTTGTCCACATTGACCAAAGTGGTCTTATCGACACCTTTAGCAAGACAGTTTTTCAAAATGTCTTCAGCTTTCTTACTGCCGATGGTTACTGCGTGGATGTTATCAATCAATTTCTTGTTGCTTTCCTTGATCTTGAGCGCTTCTTCCACAGCAATGTCGTCAAATGGATTGATGGAAAACTTCACCCCGGTGGTTTCAACTCCGGTGTTGGCTTTGTTGATTCTTGGTTTGATGGCTGCATCAATGGTTCTTTTCACAGGCACAAGGATTCTTAACTTCAGCATGGTGGTCCGTTTAAATTATTGGTAGTTGTTGGTTGCCGTGGACTGGTGTTTGGACTGGTTTACCGGTACTAAACACACTCAACTCTTACTTACTCGCTGCTTGAGCTGGTTGTCGGCTGCTTTGATTTATGGAAAAATGACTAACACATTTTTTTTGCCAGGGGAAAAAATCCCAGAAAGTGAGACTTTGGCGGAGCAGGGCTTGTAACACGGGGTCCGCTGCCCTGTTGCTGCTGCTGCTGGCGGTGAGCTAACAACATGGCCTGCGAAATATTGGTGGTGGTGGTCTACAAGGCAAAATTGCTCAACACAAAGTAAAGGTTTGCAAGCTGCTGTTTTCTTAGAAGGAATCTTGCCACTGTGTCTAATCAGCTCGGTTATTTCCTTTGATTGACCCATTGACACAACAAAGCCAAGTAGGCAGTAGGCCAAACAGTAACTGCTCCTTTACTCTGCTCACTTGAACCAAACCTGCACCACCACTCACCACTCATTTAGAGCTTCCCAAGAGTCCCGCATTAGGGCACATTCCCTATACCTTGATAGAGGCCGTCGTCTCTCTTGATACTTTTGTGAAAAATTCTCGGTTATCGAAGGTCTTCCCCGTCATGTAGTGTGTAATTGCATATTCCTGCCTCATGCTGCGTTAACATGCATCGTTATCCTTCATGTCAAAAAATTTGACGAAGGAAATCTCTTATCAACGTCATTGGAAAGGATAGAATATTGACGGTTTATATATACTCCAAAAACAGACAAAGTGTCCAAATGTTTGTTTGTTAGTTTTTTTTTTTTTTTTTTTTTTTTTTTTTTTTACTCAATTGACTTTGTATCTTACATTTATCCTGTTTCAGCAACAATACTTTGATTTCAATTTTCTGTTTGTGAATTTCTGATACTTCAAAATGACCGAGCTTCAAGACAACAAGGCTTCAGTTGATGATGCACAAACCTTTCTTCAATGCATTAGTAGCCTCAACATGTCTTCATTGCAGTCCCGTCGAAAATTAGGCAATTTGTTAGCCAGAAATGATGATGAGCCTCAGTCCATTTTGAACCCCACGTGGTTATATGCAAAGCCTTTTGCTTCTACCAAAATTCCAGACATTTGGAATAATCCAATAATCAATGAGGACACAAGAACCTATAGAAGTTGCGCGGCAAGATCTTACATGAAAATGCATTCTAAAAACAGAAGCAGGCTGTTTGCTGAGGAGAGAGAAGAATCTTATACTGAGGAAGAGGAAGAGGAAAAAGTGGAAGTCATTATAAAGCAAAAACCAAAAGCAAAACCAAGGCAAAGCGAAGCTGCAAATAAAGCAAAGAAATCTTGCAACTTTAAAGTTGTAAAGCCTACAAGAAGCTGTCTTGCAAATAAGCAAAAGCCAGGAACAAAAAATGGGGTTTCCAAAAACGCTAATGTCAAAAATGGTACGGGTAGAAAATCAGTTACTTTTGCAGCTTCGGCCAACCAAGAGAAAAGTATTGAAAATGATGCAACCTCCCACAACACTGAAAGATGTGCATCTAAAAGTGCCAATAACCTATCTTCAAAAACGCAAAATATTGGTGCCAATATTAGTAGCTATGGTTGCACCAAAGAAACATGTCCAACACTAATGACGAGTGGACGCCCTAGCTATGAAATTTTGCAAGTCACCCGAGAGGCTTCAAGTGCTAACGCCTCTCCAAACGGTAGTGAAGTCAGTAGCTCAGAAAGCGCAAATGATAGTGATACAGCACAAAGTGACTCCACAGAGACTACTACTTCACCATCACCAGAACAGCAAAAACCGGCAGTTATACGGCGTAGCGCACATGGACGTCAACGTACTGCCCGAATCGGCCTTTGTGCTCAGTGCTCGGCTAAAACCACCACTCAATGGAGAACTTACGATAGGTTGCCTGGTAACGTTTGCAATAGCTGTGGCGTGTTTATCAAGAAGCTTAAGCAGCGGTACAGTGATGACCAGGTTTGGAAAATTATGCAGAATATGAAGGCCCATGGAGATCCGCAGGTTCGGTCTCTAAAGGATGTTCATGCATATTTGTAATTGTGCTCGTCTCCTTTTGCAATGTTCTTTAACGTACAGTTTTTACTTTTTTGTGTTTCCATTTTTATTTTGTTACATTTTGGTATACCGCTCTTTTCTGCGATAGGTTTCCTTGCATTTTCATTTTTCTAAGGTTTGATTAAGTGTTTTTTTTTTTTTTTTTTTTTTTTGGTATTCATTGTGTCAATGTAGCTTTTATTTCTAAAAAACATTATTTTACATTTTGCACAATTTTGTAGGTGGCTTTGGTCCAAAACTTTTAATCTTTACTTACGCGCTGCTCCTATAAAAGTCACACTTTCACTGGAGACCAAGACAACTAATACAAAGGCCAGTAGCCGACACACGCTACTATGTGCGACCACACTATCACAAGTATGAGCAGCAACCAATGCGCCAATATCAACCGGGATGAAATGAGACTGAGATGTTGATACAACTATTGGCATGACTGTTAATGGGTTTATACCAATTTGATTGATCTACACCGTAAGAAAGAGCATTAGTGTAGATCAATGTTCATTCCCCCCAAAAGAGAACAGTCAAAAAGCAACTGCACCTTCCAACACAGCACAACTGATGGCGCAGGTATACTTATAGGTCAATTAGATTACCGCAAAAAACGCCCTTTGAGATGCACCATTCTTGACATGCTGCTTGTATGGTGGCAGGCAGACGTATTTGACCTTGCACAGATTTAGAACAGGGTCTCGCCAGACAATTGCGAAACGCAGAACTAGCAGAACGATCTACTATCAGATTCTCTGTATATAGGATCTCATCGTTTGTCTTTGAATATCGCTCTCATTGCTACTGCATACCATGAAATATTTTCTCGGAAAAAAAACAGCCGAAATGTTCAGTAAAGTGGTTTCAACAAAGGCCTGCTTCGCTGGCCTGTCTCATCACATTCTCAATATGATTACTAAAATCGGAAGTCTAGTCGCGAATTGTAAGGCACGGAGAAATCCATCAGGGATCCTTCCTTAAACGGCAAACGGCTGTCGGAGCACGCGACGTCATTGGCGAAACGATGCATGCTGATGCGCGTTGCTTAATTTCGTGCTTGTTTTTTGGTATTGATCAGACTTCCTTTAATTATTGTCAGCGGCCGTTTTAAGATTGTGAAGCACAGTCCCTTTTATCTTCTAAAACTCATGGCGCAGAGTGGTGCATCATGGAGCAGCATATCGCAGAGGGCTGGAGGCACATTGCAATCGTTTAGCACTGATTATCTTGCAAGTCTCGCTACTGCTGGCGCCGACAAGATCCACAGGAACAGCAGTTACGCTTCGGGCTATTTAACTAATTGGATATCCCCATTTGTTTTACTAGCCGCCATTTGTTTAGTTTTTGATGTCTCTTTTTTTTTTTTTTTTGCATTGATTTTCTTTTCGTATTTTGCAAGTTTAATGCGACTCAGTTATCAACACGTTCCAATTCGTTGCAGATAATATCAATAATAACGATAATAATAAGAACCACTCTGTTCGAATCACAACTCTACAAAAGTCCAATAAATCATGGAAAACGTGCTAAAAGGGAGTTCTTTGGTTTCTCAAAAAAGAATTACATTCAATCCTAAACGGTTCGCCAGTTTGGAGGCGCTTGGCCAAAAGTCTGCCCATGTGGCCAACTCATTACTCAAGAGAAGCAAAAAGGGCACCCATAAGAAAATCGCAATCATCTCATACTCATTGTTTGGACACAACATCTCATTAGCAGAATTGCTTCATAAAAACATTATTGCAGATGGGGGCAAAGCCGATATTTTTGCCGTGCCACATTCGGTATACACCAAAGAGGAATTAGAGAGTTTTGGTGCTCTTGTGCCAAAATATCCAACTATTACAGTTGACGATTTGCTCGAATATGACGCTTTTTTGTTTGGATTCCCTTCAAGGTTTGGTAACATGAATACTGAGTGGGCGGTGTTTTGGGAATCTACCGAGCCATTGATGCACAAGGGGCTTTTGTTTGGCAAACCATTTGGTACATTTGCTTCTAGTGCCACTCCTGGCGGCGGAATAGAATCTGTACAAATGAATGTGTTGTCATTGTTTATTTACCAAGGTATGGTTTACGTGCCAATTGGATCCCAAGTGATACAGGATGAAGTCTCTAGAGATCTGAATGTAAATTTTGGTGGATCGCCTTGGGGAAGTGAGACTTTTACTTCTTCGGATGGCACGAGAGTGCTAAGCAGGGCTGAGCAGAATATTGTTTCAGCTCAAGCAAAACATTTCTACAATATTGTCAAGAACAAATTTTGAATTTATGCACCAGCTTGATATTCGGCATCGTCATACTTTTATGATGCGCCGCCCGTTTTTACCCAATCTTATTGTATTTGTTTAATTTGTTTCATAAACTTGCTTCTAAAAAAAGGTTTTGGTTACAGGTCTGGTTTTGTTCTGTTTAATTTTCGTTATCCATGTTTTTTTTTTTTTTTTTTTTTTTTTTTTTTTTTCTCGATGTTTTCTGTTGTTGCTAATTCTGATGGGCAGCGTTTTTGCTTTTAGTTTCAAATAGTTTTTTTTTATTTATTTTTTTATTCTTATTTTCTGGTTACGATGATTCTACGTTTGGTTTTGTATCTCAATGTTTTTGTTATTATGCTTTTGTTTTGTTATTCTATATTCTCTGTTGCTCTAGACTATATGTACATTTGGTTCCCAATCCGGTTTCCTCCACGCTAAATCACCTCCCCTGTGTATTTTCACTATTGATTTATTGATTTAGCGATTCTGTTACTCCTAAACACTCTAATTACAGATAGATGTAGCATTATTATGTCACTCTTCAACAAATACAACCACATAAACTATTATAAGTAATGGTTCGCAGCTGTTTTTGTTGTCTATTCACAATACCGCTAACAAGTGTTGTCCCGGTTCCCGGTGGCTGGTTGCTGGTTTATGCCGCAGCATGCAAGTATATACACGGTTACCCAGCACTACTCAGGTCACCCGGCAGCAGAACTTTCGCGAAGAAAATTTTTTTTTTCCCTTCGTTTTCAAACGCTCGGCAGAACAAGATTCTTCATTATAAAAGGACTCGCTTCTCTTCCTTTTTCATAAATCAAATACTCCCTCTTTTACTACATCAGCAGTTTTCCTCTCAGGCTTCTGCCTGGGTGGTTGACTTTCTTTTTTCTATTTACTGTCCTCTATCTTTTTAAGCTTTAATATAATGGTATGTTAAAATTATCAAAATCAGATTCGTGGTCAGCAACATTTTGAAATGATGATATCGTTTCCTCTTCTTTCATAATCTTATTCGAAGATGCCGAGATTTATTAAAACAATTGTCGTTGAATGAATCAATTCGTTGATCGTTCAATTGACTTATACTTGCCAGTACTTTGGCTTCTGATCTTTCTCAATGTTGTCGACTTTATGATGAAGTCTTTAATTTACAATCATAAGAAAAATAGGTTTACTAACAGCTTCAGGATTTTATAAACAATGTTTTTTCCCATAGTAGATCTTTTCATACTGTTTTCATGATTTTCGATGATTGAGTACGACAATATCATTTTAATATGATGAAAATGTTTATAAACATTCGCAGTTTCCACGGTAGCGTGCACAAAGAACCCATCTTAGCACAGCCAGTGACCGTCACTAGACCTTCCATGGATGTCTGATTTATATGTTATTGTCGATCTTTATTGTTGAATTGGTGAAACAGTATGAGCTTCTACTGTGCAATATTGAAGTTTTATATAGTACATAGACTAATAAATCTTATTTATCGAGCCAAACTGGATTCTGTTTTGTAGTTCTCATTTTAGTTTCTTTTGTTTTTTAACAGGAAATTAGACCATTATATTGTACATAAAACAATTTAGTTTGCTTGGAGCGAAAAGCTCTAGTAATGTTTGGAGTATAAATAGTAAAATATTTGTGGAAAAGGTCAAACAGATATCTTCGCGGTCAAAAGACTTGAGTGTTGTTTTCTCATCATTTTAAATAATCTAAGGCCTATAGTTAACATAAAATAAAGCTGCAGAGATAGTCTTCCGTGAAAGTAATGGCTCTGTGTAGTAGTTTGCTAATAAGTCAATTTAGTTAAAAATAAGCAGGGTAACTCACTGACAACTCTTTGAAATTTTTCTTGATGCGAGGATTGAAAATAAACAAAGTGCGCAGAGACAAAAACAAAAAACAAAACAGACCATAAGTAGATACCAAAAACACGTTAAATTCAGCCTGAGTTCTCTCCACTCAACTAGCAGGTAAAACCATTCTGGACGCCGCTTTGCAAAATTAGTCATCGAGGAAAAAGAAATGTCACTGGCATTGAAAGTCGCCAATAGCGAACATTCTCTGCCTTCATGGCTGTTCGAAAATGCTATCAATATCCTACAAGAGAAAGATTTGCAACTTTTACCAGCGCTTGAGCAGTTCTTGGAGCTGAACACCAGCTTGATCACAGATCCGTTTAAATACATAAGCAGAAGAGGAAGTGGTTCTGCTGCCAGCAACAATACCAAAATATCGCAGGCAGACATAGATAAAGGCTCCATTGAGATCAACAAGACACAATACAAGCTCAGCAGCGAGAATATCAGTGCTGCCAATGTTGAATTTCTAGCAGAAAAATTGGACATTGACTCTGGTCAGGCATTGAAGGTGATTCTACTGGTGAACGACAAAAAATTGCTCGATTTGAATAATGTCAACAAGACAAATCATATAAATTTGATACCTAAGGGCTCATCTTCAGATTCAAATCCAGAAGGATCTGTATCTCATCCTAAAAATCTCATATATGCAGTGGAGATCTTGAAAGAAAAACGCCAGGTTATAAGGTTGATTGTCCTTCTCTTTAAGAACTCTCCATTGAATGAATATTTAGAAAAATTGACTGACAAGATTTTGCTTAATAGTAAAGCATTAGTTGATCAATTGATTGATAATATACTCTCCACAGTCAAGAAACTACAGACAATTGATGAATCGTTTAACGATTCAACAGCAGGACTAGATACAGGATTTGTGGAAAGTCTAAAGTATTTGATAAAAAAAGAATCATTACTTATTATTGCTGATTATTTGAAATTGTTGATCCAGCTTCTCATACCAATCAATGCTGGCTCCGCCACTATAAAAAAGTGGTTCGATATGCTCAATCAAACATTTTATTTGAAAACTTTAGAATCAGTTCAACTGCTGTTTTCTGTGAATTTCAGTATCAGCGAGTATTTGAAAACTGTTGAATCCTTGAGCGCCATTAGTACTCTTCTTTTTCTCGGATTGGATGTACAGGAAAACATCTTTAACATAAAGTTGGATTATCTCAATGAGGTGGAAACTTATAAGTTCATTGACCAGTCAATCTCAAACTCCGAATTTGTCAGCCCAATCGTTGTTTACTCATGGAGTATTGTTAATTATGCAAGATATTTATTGTTTGAAGAATTTCCAACGCAGCCAGAAGTAACAAAATTTCTTGGTGGCTTGGGTATAAGTTTAGAAGACTATAAACTGAAGGTTGGTTCAATAATCTACTTGGTGGAAAACTTAAAAAAAGGAATATTTAATAGTTTACAAGAGGCATTCAAGGCTCTTAATTTTGACAATATCTACAAGACCATATTGGCTTCCTACATCAAAATAGTAATACCTTTTGTCAAGCTCAATTTCAAGACATCTTCAATACTTTCTCAATTACTACAGTCAATACCAAAAGACGGAAGTGTCAAAGTCGATGATTTCATTTTAGATGATAGTTTTCTAAACTTACTTCAGCTCAATAAACTCAAGTCTCCTGAAAATGTAAATTCCTTCAACTCGTTTCTCAATTTACTTTCTGTGGATAGCAAGCTCGCGGTCACGATTTTGAATAATTTGGATACTTACTTGCATTTTTTCAAAATTGGCGAGCTTGAATATGAACATCTTAAAAATCCTGACGCCTCAAGCGAACAAACAGAGTTGGTGAGCATTGAGAGACAGCATAACGATTTCGTGGTGCTTACTAAAGATGCTATAGTGAAACCTCTATATGAACCTTCTAGTAGTTCAAACAGCTTGGTAATTGAGGCTGGCACCAAGGGAAAACTTATAGCCAATTCAAACATAAACATCAACGCAATCGTCTTCAATTACAACTATAGTGGGTGGGCGTTGATAGGAAAAGTTTTTGAAAACCTTGTTGATGCATTGGCACTAGATGACCACAAATACCATATTGGTATTGAAGATGATGTCTTTGCTGGCAATGCTGTTGTTAAGAGGCAAAGTAGCAGCAGCAATTCGGATAATGTAAATGTCGACGATGAGTACAAACAAAAAGATGAATTATTGTTAAATATCTTAAACTTATTGATCTGCACTTTGGATTCTGTTTCTAAAGAAGAATCCGATTCAATAATCAAAGATTTTCAGCAAACTACTTCCTTGAATTTTTTTGAATTGCTTTTCAAACTTTTGAATACTTCTTTGAGCAAAAAGAATTTGCCAAAATTAACTATATTCAACAAACTATTGATCTCTTTAATGGGGAAATATTCCCGTCAAGTTTGGTCAATTTTGATAAAATCAAACTATTTTGAAGTGAATGACACAAAGACCACCAGATTGCTTCTAAATTCAATTTTTGCACTTGAAAGAACCAAAGGAAGTTTTGAATTTTCTATTTCATTGATAAATTTGACTGATTCATTGATTATTGACTCCTTGTCCATCGATAGTACGTCAACGGAAAACAGCATCTCTTTGAAGGCTAAAGACGAAATCATTTCCAAACTTGTATCAATCTTTATCAGCAGCTTTGAAAACTTCACCGATTGGACATTCAATGAACTTTATCAAAAATTTAAGACTGGAATTTTGATTCTTGAACTTTTCTCAAAGATATTGTTTACTATCTACAGTATTGACTTCAACAAACATACTAAAGTAACTTCATTCAATGATAAATATGACAACTCAATAAGCGTGCTTAAGAACTCCGGAATCAAAATCATTGATTCATTTTTGAGCAAAAACAAGTTTGATTCGTTATCAATCAAACCGTTCTTAGCAGTGATTGATTCATTAATTGGGAACTCTTTGATTGTTGAAACTGGTGATAATCTCAGCTTATGGTTTGAAAATTTCATTTATTGTCTTTTTGATTTTAACACTTTGCTTATATCTCTTAGGTCAATGCTAATGTTGGACGTCTCAGTGTTGGAAAGTGAAATATTTGTCAATTTGCCGCAGTTGGTGAAAGTATATCTCAAGTTTCCTAACTTGAAATTGAAAATAATGAACTTATTGAGCGTGTTGGTCAATAGTGATTATGGTAATGAAAAACCACCATCTTTGTTGGCTCATATGGGAGACAATTATTCAAAGATATTGTTAAACTCTATTGTTGTTGACTTGGAGGGTTCATTGATTGAATACTCACTTAAAAACGCGCTTTATGACTTCTTCTCCAACGTTATGGAAAAAAACCAAGAAGGTTTGTCAGTGTTGTTGTTGACTGGCTACGATGTGCACGAGAGACTAAACCAAAGCAAGGACTCAAAGGATAAATCATCCAAGACATTATTAACAGTAAACAAGACAGGGAAATCTGATAAGTCAATACTTCGGATCTTGAAAGACAATGTGATTAACTTGGATAAATATCCAAATTCTGCAGCCATCCATTTATTAGATGCTATTTCTTTTGCTTTCAATTCTTGGGCAACTGCCCAAAAGATGAATGATGATGACGAGAAATTTATCAAATCTTTGGCTGATTACTTTGACAAAAACTACCATTATGATCAGGAAGAAGCCGAGGAAAACGGTCTTGAAGATTTGAGTGATACTGTGGATAAGACTATCAAAAGATGTTACAAAATCAAGTTATTATCGAGCATTGGTGAAATCTTGGCACTTTACCTTTTTAGTTGTTCTAATGAAAAAGTCATAAGACCAATTCTCAACTTGTTAGAAAGTAAAAACTTTTTGCAAAAGCAAGCTCATCAAATTTTCAGAATACACAATTACGATTCCAAGTTACATTTGAATGCACATAAGAACTTCAACAAGTATTTTACTGATTTCAATTTGGATGATTTCCGCAGAACGTCATTGAACAAGTTCAGACGTTACGGCGTCGGTACAGTTTATAACTTGTCATTGATGGATAAGCTCTTTGGTAGCCATTATGAGTGGAATGATTTTATGAGACATGATGTTATCTTAACAAGCTTGAATTTACAATATGTCTCTGCACAAACAAATTTGGTAAAATCTTGGGGTGCGTTGATTTCCTCTTACATCAGATTCAAGAGCAGCGATCCAACAAAAGAATTTTTCGATTTGGCATCTTTATTTTTATCGATAAATAATGATGAAGGTATACCTGCACCATCTTTCAAAGATATTTATTTGGAAAGAATTGAATTGGCGTTCTTTTTAATTTTCAATGTGTCTACTAGCAAAACACTAAACAAAACGGTTACTGATGAGCAAATAAGCACATTGTTCACTGCGGTTCTGACTTCATTGCTATCCGATGAAGTTAACTTTTTGTTGAGTTTGTCTAACAATAATGTGCAAATGTACAGGTCACTTTTAAGAATATTGCTAATTACATTAAATTTGTGCTCTAACAAAGCATACTTGTTAGAGAAAAATCCTAATTTGGTCATTGATCTCTTCAACAAAATTATTGCCTATGGTACTAAAGTCATCATTGCTAGCGTGCAAAATGTCATGAGCGCATCTTCTTCCAACAGTAATATTTCAAGCAGCAATAATGCTCCAAATAGTTCATTAGTGATCAACAAAATTGAAGATTTGTTACTCATAACATCTATATTCAAGTCGTTCGTGGCCATTAATTTTTCTAGCAAGATCAATGAAACATTATCAATCTTGCTTGATAGCAACGAAACAATCAAGTATGTTTTGGAATTATATGCATACTCGAACTCCATGCTTGTGGATGGCGAGCCCGTATTCGCTGACTTTGCCTTAATTTATATCATTGAGCTTCTCTCGATTGACGTGGTTGCTGAAAGATTACTTTCTTATGGCTTGTTTTCCATATTGGTGAATAGTCCAATATCAATAGAGATTCAAAAAGGAAACATTAGAGCAGACCAACAGCCACGATACCATCACATTTGGTCTAATGGGTTACTAACCATTGTTTTACTTTTGCTCAGCAAATTTGGTCCAAGAGTCATTCCTGACATTTGCATATTTTTGAAACAATTTGAAAAACAACTTTCATTCACTTTGAAACAATGGTCCGAAGATTCATTAATTGTGACTCTTCCTACTATTCATGAAACCAGCCAACTTATCATATTGCACAAAGCTTTAAATTTGCTAAACTTTAAAGAATACATTGGTGTTAATTTGAATAATGAAAATGTTTCGAGTTTGCAATTTTTCCCAGGCTTGGACACTGAAAAGCAAAGACAATCTCTCATTGATAGTTTTAACCATTTGCTTACTCATCCAAAATTTTTGCAATCTAGAATTGTTGTCACTAATACTGATGAACAAGTTGGTGTAGAAGATGAGTCTACTAAAGGAAGAAGTAGGTTAGTTAATAGATTGATTAACGAAATCAGGGAATTGAGCGAATCATTGAGCGAATAAAGCTAAAAGTTGTATGTACTTATCTACGAATAAAGTTATAAATTTTTGATCAGCGTTTTTTTTCTTTTTTTTTTTTTCTTTTTTGAGAATTTAAGTACAAAACAAGAATTATTTGTAAGTTTTCATATCTCATAATTTTTTAATTGAGCGTTATTATCTACAACTGTCGTGATACGATACATATGCTATTTTAGTGCTTTAATACTTGACGCAATTGTTTACAAATAATGATAATATCAAAAGCAAAAGAAATAATCAAGCAGAGGCACATTAAAAATGGGGTTGTTTTGAATGGCTTTTTATTTGAAATGGAAATCGTGGATTTTGTCCAAAACATAAAAGTGGAAAACAGCGTAATCACACCTGCTTGGGTGGGGTTATGTCAGATTCATTGTGCAGGAGTTGCACATATAGATATTAGAGATATCAAGGAACAGAGTGTACTATATGGTCACCTTGGAAATAGTCCACCAATCAGAGAGTTCAAAATATTCTTGGTAGATTTCAATGACCCCTATCCCCTTTTTGATAGCACCACAAAAGAACTTGAGCTCGATTATCTGTCGAGTCTTATTGAAGACAACAGAGAAATAAAACAAGAGAATTTCTTCAAACAAGTGTGCTTAAAGATTATTTTTTAGAGAATGGAAGCAGTTTGAATGATACTGTTGAAACTGAGATTGAGCGCACTGATAACTGGAAAACTTTACAATCAAACCCTTTCTAAGGTCCTGATTTTTGGTTGATGCTTGAAAAAAGTTGCTTGCTAAAAAAAACTCTGAAAAAAATTCAACGTATTATATAAGGCTAGTATGTGAATATATTAACTTTTTGCTATTGAAAACGTAAGCTGGAAAAACATGAAAAGATTTAATGAGTCTAATTGTGATAGTTTAAGAGATAATATTTAAACAGGACAATCAGTCAAGAAGTCGCAAGCTATATTAAAAATGCTTTATGCCCCTATTATGTGTTAAACAGATAGATTTGAAATGGGAATATGTGGTACCTGCAGCAACAACTTTAACGACGATAGCTCATACTTTGTACTATAGCAGGAAGCATACTGGTTTATCAAGAGGGCTTAGATCTGCTATGGCGCTTCGATGGAAAAAGAAGCAGATTTACTTTCCACCAAAAAAAAGTTTTCTAAAATCATCATTGCTTTTTGCCCCTTTAGAATCCAAAGAAGCATTGTTATTCTGATGCTGCTTCTGATCCTGATTATTCTCATTAGTATTATTAGTTAAGGGCCCACTATCACTCGGCTTTGCCTTTTTTTGTTGTAATTTCTTTTTGTTTCTTTTAATAGCTGTAGGCATCATCAAATTTAATCTTCTTCCACCACCGCCACCCAAAGCGGTCGAAGTGTTTTGAGTTTTTGAAGTCGCCAGTGATACTGATGATGACTGGAGAGCACTGGCAGATTTCTGATGATTTTTGTCACTATTGTTGTTACCATATTGTTCTGTCTGGCCGTTGCCATGGTTCTGATTGCTTTTTCTGTGCTGTGCGGCTTGGAAATCTACTCTTGTCCCCACTTTGATCAAGCTGCCATTGAGAATTTCTCCATTGAGCACTAATCCTGCCTTTCCTGCATCTTCAGGTTTCACGAATTCAATTAATGCACTATTAGTGATTGACCGTAGATCAACCTTGTTCACTGGGCCAACTTTACTCGTCAAATAGTCCCAGAGTTGGTTAGCGTTGATTGTGTCTGGGAGGTTTAGGATGCTTATTGTGCTGTTTCTAATCTCATCTGGAGTTTTGGCCAAATGAGATGCTGTTACAATTTCTGTTTCTTCTGCGTGACTTTGAATTTGACTTTGATTATTGAAGTTCAGTATAACTTTCTTGAACTTGTTGCTTGCTTGCTGTTGAGCAATGGAAACTTCAATAATCCGATTTTGGAAGTTCATCATGTTTAATGACAACGCATTACGAGCTTCTTCCAGTGTTTCAAAGATAACAAAACCATAACCATCATTGTTTCTCCCCAAAGACCGACTTTTCAAACTTAATGGTAAATGCACCTTCTGCACTTTCCCATATTTTTCAAATAATCTTTTTACTTGATTTGAGGTAGTCTTGTTAAAATCCAAGTTCCTGATATACACTTCCCTGCCTTCTTCAGTAGCATTTTTAGCTCTAGCCAGTTTTTGTTGCGGATTAGAAATTTTGACCGATAATGGACGAATAAAATCAGACCTTAGCTGTACGCCGTTCAATTGCCTTACTGCTTTCTCTGCATCTTCAGCATTGGAGAACTCCACGTAACAGAACCTCCTATCCGCGTTGTACTTCAAAGATGGGAATCTAATGGAAGTAACTTCAGCAATTTTGCTGAATTCCTGCTTTAAGCTGTCAGCAGTCTCCCTTGGTCCAAAATTAGTAACAAAGACAGTATTGTTGTTGATTCTGTCCACTTGAATTTCGTTGCCTTTAAATTGTTTATATGTTTTTGTCAACGCAGCAAGTAATTGAACTTCTTCAGAGAACTCAACCAAAGCCACCTTTTCGTGATCAAGAACGCTGATATAGATACTTAGGATATCACCGCAGTCCGCAAAAAACTCAATTAGTTCTTGTTCTGTAGTGTCTATTGGCAAATGCGTTACTTTCACAGAAAGATGTTCTCTGTCTCTTTTATCAGATGCGGCCTTTCCAGCATGTTCTGCCTTTAATTTTTTGTAATCTGCACTTTCATCCTGATTATCATCACCGGGTCCCCGCTTTTTGGTTTCTTGATCACCATCAGCGTCAATCATTTCAGTATCATTAAAAACAGCCGCTGTACCAACTGGGGTAGCACTTGCTTCGCCGTTATCATTAGCGGAAGCCAACGAGGTCTGCTCTTGATGCTCTTCAACTATCTGGGCTTGTTGTTCCCATAGTGCGGTCATAGCTTTGAAACATTGTCTATCTGCAAAATCGTATGACTTTTGTGTGCCATAAAGTTGCTCGTAAAGAAGCCAATCATTAAGAATAGGTTCGGGCCACTGCAATTGTAATACTTGCGTTGCTGCTTGGCGATATATATTTGAAACATCTGACGGCTGACCGTATTTCTTTTCAAACTCAATAACAAACAACCACACCCATAGTTTCTCAGGCAGCCTTTCCATTAACTGTTTGCAAACATCTCTTGCTTCACTCGCGTCATTTAGCTTAATATAGATATCAGCAATCAATCTTTCGATGGTAATTGCGGGATCCTCATTATCTAACGCAATTTCTAAAAACACACTACAGTCTTGCAATAAATACTGGAAGCTATCAGTGTCACCGTTTTGTATCTGCCTTTGTTCGTAAAGCAATATCTGAGAGGCAATGGTACACCAATCCTTGTAAGTGAGCCTATCATGAAACTTCAAATAATCCCAATGATTTCTCATTAATATATATTTCTGCAGGTCAATTGCAAAAGTAAGCCTCAAGTATGTTGCCCAAGATAAATAGCTATTAGGCTTTACTTGAATAAACTTCTCCAACCAGTATTCTATTTTTTCATCAATATTGTGTACGATGTCATCCGAAGCTTTGAATTTAAGGCTCAGTAATATCTTGATGAATTGAACCCATAACAAATCAAAGTCATCATGCGTTGAAAACAGCGAAGCTACTGCTCTTTCAAATACTTGCGAAATAATAGACAATATGGTTGTACGTTTGGCATTGTTTTCTTTTCGATGATAAAGCTTCCTTATATGTTGAAGGTACTCTAGCCAATCGGTGTAAGATTCTGAATTGCTAGATAATCGATACTCATAAATGGTAAGCTCCTCGGCAATATTTGCAGAGAAGCTATAAGCAGCTCTTGCGGATTGAATTTCTTGCACTTCTTTGTCATAGTTTGAACTATTGAATTTACTGATAAAGGAGTTGTACTGCAGCCATGTCTCATCAATTTTCAAGTGAGGAAAAGATAGCTTGCGAATATATGCATCTTTGATAGCGGAATAATCTTCCTGACGATAAGCCAGGGTATCATCACTCAGGCCATATTGATACTGAAAATAGAGGTTCCAAAGCTTATCAGTATTAATCACGGAAAAACCGGCTTCTTGTAAAAACGTATTGAACCAAGAATTTATTTCCGGATGCTTTATTTCACCCAAATACCTTATGAACTCTTCCCATGTTTCTGTAATTGGATACGTTCGAACAAGCTCCTTGTATGCAAATATTGTACGCTGTGTATCAGAACTGGATTTTTCATCTTCTAACCATTCTTTGAAAGTAGATAATGGCGGCCTAATATGTTTTAATATCTTGAGTCTAACATCACGTATAGCGTTCAAATCTTTAGGTTCCTGCGATTTCAAACGCTGAATTGCTTGATCGAAAAGCTGAAAGTTGTATACGTCTTCCACAACTGCAGCTACTGCATCTTGTTCTTCTTGACTCATTTCCTATAGAACAGTTTCAGTGGATAGTAATTGAATTGCGGAATTTATGGCTAAGCTGTCGATGGCAACTATCGCGTTCTCTAACTTTTGTTTATACAGTTTCCATCAGAAAGCGAATATTTACATTGTTTCACGTGCCTCATCTCTCTGCTTGATGAGCATAAAATTTTTTTTTTTTTATTTTCGTCCTTTCCTGCATGTCAGAAACCGCTTGCAAAAGATTGATCTATAGTTGGTGCTAGGGAAGTTGGAGACAGTGACCATAGACATTATCTGAAATAGAAATAACCTTGAAAGAGTTAAATCATGGATAGCAAGGGATACTTGAAGTCATACGGCTGGCAAGAGGGAGAGGCTCTCAAAAAAGGCGGGCTCAAGAAGCCCGTTTTGGTAAAACATAAAAAAGATACCAAAGGTATTGGTCATAATGCCAACGATGGTGAGATGTGGTGGGAACAGCTTTTTGACGGACAATTGAAAGGTTTGGATGTGTCTGTGGGTTCCAAGGGAACTGATATAAACTTTACACAGAATAAGAAAGTAAGCGATCACGAGTTTAGAAAACAGCAGTCACCTTTATACCAGAGGTTTGTCAAAGGTGAAGGTTTGAAAGGTACAATCAATGAACCAAAGCCACAAGGTCCACAAGTTACTTCGGTGATACATGAAGACAAGAACAGTAAAGACAAGTCAAGTAAGAAAAAATCTAAAGAGGGCAAGATAAATGGGAAGAACAGTGAAAAGAAGTCGAACTCTAAGGACAAATCGAAAGACAAAAAACTGACGAAGACCAAGGATGATAGCTCAAAGAAAGACAAGAAAGATAAAAAAGATAAAAAAGATAAGAGTAAGTTGAAATTAGAGAAGACTGACAAGCAGAAGAAGGATAAGGAAGACAAGAAGGAAAAGGCTAAGAACAAGAAGGACAAAAAAGACAAGAAGGATAAGAAGGAAAATGACAAACAGGACAAAAAAGACAGTAAACGCAAACGTTCTGAAAAGAGAAGACGCGATGAATCTGACTCGGCTTCAAATGAAAAATCATCAAAAAGAAAGAAGTCAAAGAAGTAGTTGGCCATTTGTTTATTATTTCTTACACTATTGGGTTACTTGGATATACCGTTGTCACATTATTGCCCTTTGTACTATAAATGCTATTTATTTACATTAATTTTGTTTTCGTTTTCTAATTTTTTTTATTTACTCTTTTTCATTTTTTTTTTTCATTTGCTTATTTTATTCTTGTGGATTTTCGTTGCATTCAAATCCCATCTCTTATATCTACATTTTTATCAAACTGCATTTGACATCATTTCGTTAATCATATTTTAATAGACTTTTAATTTTTTCTATCGCATTTCAATCTGCTTTATTCAATAAAAGGACGCCCACAACGCCTTAATCATTTCAAGTAGTCAATATTGTCCACTTCTTCAGGAATCTTGGAATTTTTAGTTTCTGGAGGAATTTCAAGGGCAAAATCAGAGTGGTATTCTTTAGTGTCTTTTTGACTAGTATTTATAATAGCCGGTAGCTTTTTTCCTTCAACTTTGCCATTGATAAGTTTTGCCCAAGATTCATGAGTGCCCTCAATAACCTTTATAGCCTCTTGAGCATTCTTGTATTCCCCATTAAAGGCAAAATCGTTCTGAGGTTTCCCAGTTGGAACTTTGTAGTCTCTGAACCAGTTTCTAGTACTTTCCAATACACCCGGCATATGTTCTTCCACGTCTTGAATATCGTTTAATTTCTCAGCTAACGAATCATCCACATTGATACCAATGACCTTCCAGTCCAATTCGCCATCATCAATCAAGGCCAAAGCACCAAGAACTTTAACTTGGACAATTTCCCCTAATTCGCCCAATTTAGAACCAATGTCACAAATGTCAATTGGATCATTATCACCTTTCAATCCAGTAGGTTTGTCGATTTCCGTCGAGTCTTCCCAAGTTTGCGGAATGGCACCATAGTTGTGGATATAACCCTTGAATGGGAAGATATTGTTGATGAATCTCAATTTACCCTTTTTGATATCTTGAACAATTGGATTCAAGTCTAATTCTTTGGAAATCTCCATCTTCGCATTACTCCATCTTGGAATTTCAACAACCATGGAGACGGTCTTTGCTTGCTTATTGAGATTCAAAGGCACATCATGGAAATAGGAGCCAAATTTTCTGGTTCTTGGGTCGACATAGTATACTTTGTATTCAGGGGTGTACTTGCTGCCTGACTTGAGCAGGTATGCTGAAGTTGGCAATGATGAAGCGCTAGTTCGGCCAACAGAACTGGTATGTAAATGCAGAGACAACATTTGGAGACGTTTTTGAGCGTTGCTGGTTGAATAGTTGACCATCTTAAGAAAAGAAGAGCGAGAACTGATCATTGGTGGGGGTGTGGAACTGAGCAATATTATATATATATATGAAGCGAGTACCGCAAGCAACACAACAAACAAGTGACCAAAGGTTATTCTGCAACGGAGCATTAGGCTTTGGATTTAGGTGGGGGGTAAAGCGAGATTTCTCCTTGCCACTTTTCCGACACCCGATTTGCTTCTGTTTTTCGTTGAGTGAAATTTACAGTAAGAAACGACGACGGCTGTGCAAGCAGAGGAGCTAGTTATATAAAAAAAGAATTATTTTAATAATTGAAAGTTTTCCATTTTTCTTTTTTTCTTTCTTTTTTTTTAGAAAAAAAAAGCCGTTCCTTAGACCAGTATATATAAATAGCAAAGTTTCGGAGGCATAAATTACGGGGAAGCCAAGAGTAACTAATATGACGTAATGTAAAAAATTGAAAAACTAGAGAGATGCTTGGTCTATAGATTAAGATAAATAAAGCCTGAAATAAAAGAAAAAGCAAAATAAGATTATTAAGAGAAAGGAGCAAAAACAGTAAGCAGTTTATAATTATAAAAATGAAAAACAGAAACAAGTAACGAAACAGATACTCAAACACAAAAACGAAAATTTAATTAAACCCATTAGCAAAAATGATCTAGATATTCTTTAGCTCAACATCATTCTCCAATTGAACTTTTTCCTTCTCATCGAAATCTGGAGGTGGAGCAGTAAAGACAATCTTATTCTTAGAGTTGAATTCTGCCCCTTCATCACTAATTTCAATAATCCCTTCAAAGCTTTTGATAATGTTTTTAGAAATCCCCATTTTATCTCTAGGAATCCATACAATTGGAGGCTCAGCATTCAAAGCCGGATAATCATACGCATGTACATTTTTCTCTTCATCCATATCTTCAACATCAACATGGTTGTAAATTTCCGGTAGTGTTCTTTTACTATAGTGATAAGACAAGTAAACGTGGGGTTTGAAAAATCTCTTGATTAAACCATCAGTTTCAACGACGTTGCTGGCAGTGCCTTCAGCAAGTAGTGGGACTTGTGTAAGAGAATCGTAATAGTCAACTGCTTCATTGAAGGTGATTTTTCGGGTAGCGCTGTTACCACGACTGTCGCTAGTAGTATCTTCTCTGGTAGTAAAATCGTTCTCCTCAAGGTTGTCTTTTTGTAACACAAACTCTTTTTCAGTGATTAATTTGCTATCGTATTGAGTAGATTCAGACATTCTAGACACTCTAGAAGCTTCGAAATCTGATGGCGATTGACTGTTTCTGTTACCAGCAATAGTCAACTGTTGGAAATATGACGGGGTTTCACTTTTACCATCCAAAGCTCTCATGGTATCTATTGGCAACGATAACATAAGCTCGTCAAAAGCTTTATTCAAATTAACGTGAACAAAAGCAGTAATACCAAGACCAATAGCATCAATAACAACGGGGCCCCATGCTTTACTAACAACAAACAAACCCAACAAGCAAATTTGGGCAAGGTAAACACCAACGATAGTTTGGAACAATGCTCTTGGATAATGAATACCTCTGCTATCTGTCTCCCCATTGTTGTTAACATAGCACAAAAAGTACAAGTATACCACATACAATATAGCAAATCCCACAGCAGAGAATAATAACACAATAGGAGAAATGATAGAGTACGCTAACATGATAACTGCAAGATTGGTGTATGGTGGGAAATCAGTACCCCAACTATTACTGGACAAGTTGGTGTATCTCTTCCATTTCTTACGAGCAGTCTTATCAAGAATGAACCCGAGAACATAAAAGAGAACCAAAGTGGAAAGTTGCAACAACACGGACCCAGCAATTGAAAATGACTGCAACATAATATAAGAGACAAAAAAGTTGGATGCGGACGGAAGATTTTTACTCAATAAACTCACTGCTGAAGTTGGATTTTGGGCAATTTTGGTGACGACAGAAGCTGCTGAGGACGAGATAGTGGTAATCAAAAACACATGAATGACTTGGAATGCAAAGTATGCTTGTTGAGTGAAATATTCCACATGTTGACTAGTTGGGGAACCAGCAACTTTTGCCATTAATCTAATGAAAATCGGTAAAAGCGCCATTAAGATAGATAATAAGATAGTTGGAAGCAATGAAGTAACCAAACCCATAAAAGTTTTACCTAACTTGTGAATAAAGTTCAAAAAATGCAATTTATTTGTCAACTGGTCCACATTAGAAATTGCACCTACAAAAGCCACTGGAATTGCCCAAAAGATAATTAATGTAACAATAGCTGCAACTGCTAAAGTTTTTCTTACTAATCTTTCATACCAAAACATTCTCATATTGATCCAAATAACATCATCAGGTTCAATACCAACAAAGTGTTCTGATAAAGTGAAGGCTTTATGATGAACAATGGATTGATGTGCAAGTTGGGCATAATACTGATTTTCAAATTCCACAAAAATCGAATTCATGGTTGACTTGTTTGCGTTTTTATCAGACTTCATGTGTTCAATTTCTTCGTTAACTTTTTCCAATTCGTCCTTCAAATACTGAACTTTATCTTTTTTCTCGCCAAAAATCTTGTACTTTCTGTATGTTGGTCTTTTCTTTTGCGGAATATAGGCAATCAATTCATCAATCGGCTCAAGGATTTTACCTTTCTTGTCTGCCTTGTCCTTGATTTTGACTGCTTTTGCAAGAAGCGAGTTGAGAGTATTTTCCAAATTATTAGCTAATTTTTCTCTTCTTTTAACTTTCTTACCCAAATTTTTATCAGCAGTAGCCATCCAGATACGTTTCACCCCTGGGAACAACTTTTTGAATTCTTTTTCGTTCAAGTACTGTTTTGGCACCGATTGGAAAAGTACCACTCTTGAAGAAAGCTTGTATGCATACTTTGGGGACGCTAAGATGGATTGACGCAAATTGGTATAATGGATCAACTCGCGGTAGATAATGTATAGCACGAAAGAGAAGAAAATCAACGATAGTATAGCATGAGCGTAAAACTTCTTGGAGTCTCGAACGTTGGAAAATGTCAATTGGTTCAACCCAGTGGAACCATTACCTCCTGTAGCGTTGATTGGCAATAGAATTGGAAACATCAAAAGAAGGGCGAAAAACGACATTCCTGAAATGACCAATAAGTATCTTAGGAAGAAATAACCATCTAACCCAGCTTGTTGAATGATGAAACTAGCTGGCTTGGTTAATAATGTAGGGACCCAAGATAGTAAGCCTGGAGGCAATGGCTCAAGATATTTTTGATTTTTGTTGATCTTGATGATAAGCTCCATTGATTTGGGCTGATAAATTCTTTTGAATCGTAACCTCAATATCAAGAACCCTAAAGTGAAACCACCAAAAATGGCTCCGTTCATGATGATCGATGTAACGACATCGGAGGTACTGGTATCCTTGGTGCTGCTATCACTACTCATGTTGCAAAGTGATTGGCTTGATCAAAAATGGACCAAGGAATTTTGAAAAATGTTCACTCTTGTGAGGGAGGGCAAAGTGAAATAAAGAAGAGAAAGATAGTGGATTAAAGAAAGAAGACGTAGCAAAGTAGATTAAGGAAAGTAGGAAGTATATAAATGAGTCTAATTTTTTTTTTTTTTTTTTTTTTTTTTTTTTTCCTTTTTGCTGGGTTTAAGGGCTGATCTGTATGATAAATTAAGCCGTGCACACACGTCTAAAAGAGTTACGTGCTAGTAATGCAAACGAACTTGCTTGCTGCACTTTGGGTGTGTGTTGGTTGCTTGATAAGCAAAGAGAAAGAAATACGGGGAAGGAAAGAGAAAAGCACAAACACACACGACGTTGTGATTGCAATTAATATAGCTGTTACTAGATGATCTCCACCCTCATATATATATACCCACTGGATAATGGACACCTCTTCACTTCTTCTTGCCCTGAAAAGCAGCAGGAACAATAAAATTTTTTCTGGGGCTTTTGAATGATGACGATTCTGTTTCGTGCGCACAGCGGAGGGCGACGCGCCTGCTGCAGCACTGTTTTCTCTGATTTTCGCTAGATGGAATTTCAGGTACTTTCAGGCTTTTTCCTATTGTGCTTTGCCAGTACCAGAAAAAAGGGCCCTTTCTGCCCAAACAAACTTAAAAAAGCACATTTCTGGCACGGGGGAAACGCGGCTGTGGAAGCTGTTGAGATATTGTTGTTATTGTTATTGTTATTGTTTTTCTGACCAGTGTCGAAAACATCTGTTGTATATTTTCGCGTCAGCTCTTTCTGTCTGTCTTAGCAAATCGCCGACAAGTTGCACAGTATAAGCCACCCAACTAGCAACTGCTGTGGACTCGAGTCGGGGCAAATTAATTTAGCGTGCGGAAAGTTCAGTCGGGCTATCGTCAAAGTACTGAACTCAACTCAGACAAGAGATGGGTGAATAGACAAATATAGCTAAGACAAGCAACAAAGCATCACTTGAGTCAAATAATTTATAAAATTAAGAAAAACTGTTGCTCTAGCTCCCAACCTCGTCATCGTCATTCATATTGATCTCCAACTCTTTGGCGGTCTGGTTGATATCGCTCTTGTTCTGCGTAGCGATGATTGAAATCATCTTTAACGCAGTGTCTTTCAACTCATTGTAAGTCTTGAGTCTGCTAATATGCTGGCTAATGCTGCCATCTAAAGATTCGTAATCCACTTGCTGTTTGCCGCTATTGCTATTACTCGTACCATTGCCAACGCTGTCAGAGTCAAATTCAGATGGTGGAGCAAAGTTAAGCTCGTTTAGTAGGGCGCTATGTTTCTCTTTAATGGCGCTTAATTGGCTCTGCTTGGCTCGTATGGTATCTATAAACTGTTGTTTGCTTTCCACAGATACAGACGAATCATTTTGAAACTGTTGAATGAGGCTTTCTAGCTGCTCCATGGTTGCTGTGTTTGTTTAAAAACTGGTGTAAGGTGGGTGTATCAAAGGATCAACACAGTAGAATGGAACAATTTTTAAGATCCCGATCTAAGCGCTCTGGGGATTTTCATATTTCTGTATAATTTCCTTTTTTTTTTTTTTTTTTTTCTTGTTTGTCTAGCGCTGTTGCAGCAATGCTTTCAACTCGAAATTCCCGATCACTTGATCAACAATGTCAAAACTGTTTACATTGAAAAAACAAACAAAAACATAAACTGTTGAATAAATCATACTATTAAGTAAAAGAACAAGTAAAAGCGATAAAAACAAACATTATAAAATAAATAGATAACAAGGCTGAAAAATAACTAGTTGAAGAATACAATGATACCATATCTAACTATTAATGACATAAAATAAAATAAAAAAAATAAAAAAAAAATAAAAAAAAAATAAAAGCATGTAAAATTTTCTTCTTCCTTATCTATATAGCAAAGTTGGAATAGACAGATGCAGTGTATTCTTCTAATTCTGGTATATTATTCATGACTTGGATATATTCATTACTGTTACTGCTTTCACTAATACGGTTACTTTCCTTGATGATAATCGACAATATCTTAACCAACTTGAATCTTTTAGTGATCAACTCAATTTCAAGTTCTTCTCCATTTCCAGAACTAACATTGAAAAGTAACTCGGAACAATTATTCAAAAATTTGCTAATTGAATTCGTCACCATATGCACGAGCACCAAGTTAATCGACTCATTATTAATGTAATCTTTTGTCTCTTCAACCAATAATCTGAAATTTTCATTATTCACCACCTGACTAATTTGCTCATCATCTTCTTTTTGCTCTTCGTCATCAAAGCTTCTATCTGAACTTTTACTTATCACTAGTGCTTCCAACTCAGGTGGCGGAAAGAGACATTTTTCCAAAAAGAGCTCACTATTGCTGCCGCTGTTGATGTTGTTGGTAGCATCAGCGGTTATGAAGTTTTTGTCAATAAGTTCTTGAGTCTTTGCTACCAAGACGCTAAACTCATTGAATGTTAATTCGGTCTTTGCGTTCACTTCTTTGAAAACTAAATCAATGGCTTCCAGGCATTTCTCATAAATGGTAACGTATCCATTGTTGAGTAGCCACCAACTGAGAGACAAGTAAGATTGTTCAATGATATAATCCTGTTGCGCGCTGTTACCGCTGTCGCCGTTTTCCTTGTCGAGCACATTGACATCAGCAGCTTCCATTGAAGTTTCCAAGTAATCTTTCCGTGCAAGAAGGTTCAATTGTAACTTGATCAAGATTATTAGTAAACTGTTACTGTACACTAAAGTCAATAATCTTGTCAAACTTTTGATTTTTAATTCGTTCCACAATTGAGACTTTGTCACTGGATCGCTAGTAGTAGTTGGTGAAGTCGTTTCATTGTTGTTGTTGTTGATATTATTATTATCATTATTATCTTGGTCATTTATGTCTTTATTATTATTATTATTATCATTGATAACACTGTTTATATTCGTGGTATCGCTGCCAGCACTTTCACTAGCAAACTCACTAAGTGTCAAATTGTTATTGCCATTATTGTTTTTGCTACTGCTAGCATTACTGGCACTCTGTTTCGATTTATTGTTATTATTGCGTTTGCTCAATAGCTGTTTAGTGATATTTTCCACTGGCATAAGCTTATAGATAGCTCCCGAAAGAGTAGGCAAAAGGGCAATGATGGTAAATAGACAATCCTGCTGAGTTTGCTGGTACTTCTTTTTGATTTTTTGTCTAATGAGAGTTTGCTGATACTCAATGAATTGGATTCTTTTGCTATTGATGTAATTGAAGATGAAGTAACCGGTGGTCAATGTGCCAACCGCTAAAAAGATTCTTCGTTTGTGCCTTCTATAGAACTGGAAAAGTGAGGCCCACATTTTGAAAGCTGAGCAATGTATGGATGTTGATGTTGATGCTGCTGTTGCTGCTGCTGCTGCTGGTATCAAAGGGGGCTGCGTGGATGGATGGGGAGGATGCGGAGCAGTGTAGTTTTTTGCAGATTCGGTTGCTTTGAATTCAAAACAAGTGGGAAGCGAGTTTCTGGAAAAGTAGTAGAAAGCAAAAATTGGGGGGGGGGGTGCAGAATTGTAGCACCAGTACCAGTAGTGCCAACTATGTGCGATGCGATGCGATGGAAGTAGAACTGAGGGGTCTGGAATGGATAGAAATGAATGTAATGATAGTAGTAAACTGAATGGCGGAGGGATAATTATTCTATAGATAGTAAATAGTTAACCAGCTGAGTAGCTGAGTAAAAATGATAATATCTATCGCTGTTACTCTGTGGGGGGCCACTCCACCGCCGCCGCCGGGACAGCGGCTCGTAACCGCGGTATAGCATTACCCGGGTGCACTGCCACCGTGGCTTTCAGAACAGAAACTGTGCACAGCAAAACACAAACCAGGCTGTATATACAACAGACGTTACGATAGCTAAAAAAAGATTAATAAATTTTGAGTTGCGTAGAGTAGATTTTGTAGTATGAGACCAGTTTATGTTTGTAAGACACAAAGCAGAACAAAACAGAATAGAAAAGAAGGGCAAAAATAGAAATTGGTCCCTAGCAGGATCGAACTGCTGATCTTGGCGTAACATTGCCTGTTATGGCTGTATATTAGCACCACGCCTTAACCAACTGGGCCAAGGGACCGGATCTTGAAATTTCGGTTTTTTAATTTCCACAAGTGTGTTGTAGCGCGGTAAGTCTTCTATGACTAAGCTCTGACTAATTTATAAACCAACTAACTGGGTGTAATGCCGAAAAAGAAAGGAAAACAAAAAAAATTTTTTTTTTTTTTTTTTTTTTTTTTTGTTAACTAATACTTGAGAAAGGTTCTGTCAGCGTCAAATAACACTACTGTTTGCAATCTTAGACACACTGTACCCATTACTCACACTGTAGACACCCGCCCACTCACCACATTCCCAAGATGGCCAAGCTCAGTAACAAGGAAGTCTTGACCAGAGGTCAGAAGTACTTTGACAAGAAGAAAGCCAAGAATCAAATTCAAGAAGTGACATTTGACCCAAATGACCGGCTCGAATACTTGACTGGATTCCATAAGAGAAAAGTTGACCGTCAAAAGAAGGCGCAGCAATTCAAGCAAGAGCAATCGCACAAGGAAAGACTAGAAGAAAGACAGAGAATAAGAAATGAGAGAAAACAGATGGTGGCTGAAAAATTGCAGTTGATCAAAGAAGAACAGGAAAAGATGCTGCGTCTTGCAAACGGCGATCTTAATAGTAGCAGCAGCGATGATGATGATGATGATAATGACAAGGATGGAAAGAAAAAGAAGAATAAGAAGGCCAAGAAGGCTAAATTTGCTAGTGACAAAAGCAGCGGTGATGATGCAGACGCAAACAACAGCGAAGACGAAAAAGAAAAAAAAGAAGCAGAAGAAGAAGACGAATGGAAAGGCTTTGATGATGATGACAATGAACGCACCACCAAGGGAATCTTGAAGAAAAAAGTAGTATTCAACAATATTGGAGAAAAAGACGGTGAACCAGTAAATGATGAAACCACGGTGACAATAGAGTCTCTTTCAAGTTCCGACCTAAATAACAGTAATGGTAACGGAGGCATAGATCTTTACCAACTAGCGAAATTGAATAACGTGGAGCTTAAAAAGTCAGAAGAAGTATTGGAGAAAGCAGTGGAGAGAGCCAAAAAATATGCAGTGTTATCAGGTCATGAAAAGCCGCCAAAGCAAAAGAAGAGAAAGTTCAGATACTTGACAAAGGCTGAAAGAAGAGTGAATACACATAAAGAAAGATCTAAAAGATTTAAAAGAGATGATAAAGACAAAAAATAAATTTAAACCACAGAACTTCCCCAATATTACTATAATGCATGTATTATCCCCCTAGTATCTATTATACAATTAATTTTACAACCGTTCATATCTATTACACGTTTTGCTAATAGTTTTTTCTTTTTTTTTTTTTTTTTTTTATTTTTATTTTATTTCCTGCTTTTCAATATTCCCCATAAACGAGCAAAAGTTTCACGATTTAGTATGGACCAAGTCGTATTCCATTTTCAATTTTCGAAAAAGTTCCAACTTGAACTCTCTCGGAATCGACCCAACGAGTCCCGAGGTTGATGGGAACACATGTATTATAGGCACATAAGCGTCACCGTCATTTTGATTAATTTCAATAGCCCCGCTGAAATACTCGGTAATAAGACCAAAGTAACCCAACTCATTCTGTCTTCCCCACTCGAAATTCTTATCAAAGTTAAACTTGGCGTCCTTTGTCTTTGGCATATTTTTTTGCTTCACATAGTTGAAGATCCGCTTAAAGATATCCTTTCCAATAAAGCAAACAATCCGGGGCCGGTAAGTGCCAATATTCTCAAGTAACGGCTCAACGTTATCGTCCATTTCTGTGCTTGTGAGCTCTGCAATGTTTCGTGTGGGCCGGCTTACTAAATCAGTGAACCCGATATTAAAATTATCAAACAAGTACTTCTCGGCGTTTTGAAATGTTAGGTTTCGTATAACGTGAGCCATTTCTTCCTTTGGCACTTTGCCGTCGTAATCTTTCAAAATCTCGTTGTCTTTTCCCTTGCCCTTGCCCTTGCCCTTGCCCTTGCCTTTGCCTTTACCGTTTGTGGCAAAAATTTGTTCTCCCTCATCGTTCACATTGAAATTAACGTTAGCTACTTCCTCGTCTTCTTCTTTTTTGATATTGTTATTATCATCATTATCTTCGGTCTTCATCAATTGTGGCGACTTGTAGTTAAGTTTAGGCACAAAAAGGCCACATTCTATAAGCAATTTCCAAAAAAGGTTGGTGAAATGGGCATACCGATGCCCAGTTATTGCGCTTTGGATCCCTGGGTTGAAACCGCAAAATAGTATGGTGAGGTCATTTCTGAAGAGGTTGGGTATTTCGTTCAAATGCTTGTATTTTAGCTCGGATGGGTGATATTTGTAGGTTTTTGCAACAGTAGCAGTTAAAGAAGATGTTCTGGTATTCTTAATATCGACTTTCCCATTTTCATCTTCAAGCTTGGGCGTCACTGTGTGAGCTTTCTTGACTGTTGATCTGGTCGCTGATCTGGTTCTTCTGGTAGTGGTTGATGATGATCTCTTTGTAGAGGATGGTGACGCAATGAGCTTTCTTTTCCTTTGAATAATCTCCGAGATGCTAGCTTCGCTTGCCTTTTGGCCCTCCTTTTGTTGTAGTTGTTGTTCTTCTTCTCCGGTAGGCGGTCTGTAAGTGAACTTTTCTCGTAACTCCTCAAGACTTTTTGTCATTTTTGTGACTTGGATATGGTATGGTATAATATGGTATGGTATAGTATACTGTAAAGAGATGAGCAAATGAGAAGAGTATCAAACAGCAAGCTACGACCGTTCTGCATTTTTCGCTCTTTACTGTTGCAGCGCAGTTCTTGATCCGCGGAAAAAAAAAAAAAAGAAAAAGTAAAAATCAGAAAAATGGAAAAAGAGAAATCAAGACAACAACAACAACAACAACAACAACAGCTCATCATCCTCAAACTGTAAACTCTCTAGCTTGGACTCACAACGCGCACGCACACTCACGCAGACACACTCCATAGGCTAAGCTAGGCTCATAGACCGCTAAAGATTATGTCCCTGGAGCTCTATTTTCCCCTTTCTTACCGAGTACTCTCCCTCCTCAACCTCGGCGTCTTATACTACTACCTCCTTATCCAGATCGCCCACCGCCAGCTCAACATCAACGTGCTAAGGCTCCTTCAACTACAGTCCACTTATCAAAACCACGATGTTTACATTTCCCGCACATTTGAAAAATTGGCACTATTGCTAAGCATCACTTTTGCCAGTTGGGTCGCATACACATCACTCATTGTCATTAATGGAAACCAGTATAGCTTTTTCTTTGAAATTGTGCCGGTGTTGACGTTGGTGCTGTTAATTTACAAAATCTTGGTCAATGGCGATTATCGACTCTATGCAACCTTCAAAAGAATATTGCTCGGTAGGATCGACACCAAAGCGTTGAGACTCAACGATATTTTGTTGTCTGATAGCTTGACCTCCTATGCTAAGATATTGCTCGATTTGGCCAACTATTTGACTTACATTTTCCAAGGGCCCGAGGTGAAGTTGGACAATGCTGGCTGGGACTTGGTGGTTTTGGTGATCCCGCAGCTTATTCGGTTAAGCCAATGCTGGCATGAATGGTCCATCTCGAAAAAGAAAAACAAGCAGGCGTTTTTGAATTTTGTCAAGTACTCTACAAACGTGTTCCCGCTAGTTATGATTTACATTACGAGAACGTTCAAAGACGGTAATGGCAAGTCCAACGGGAGCATATTATTGCTTGAGAAATTTCTTATCGCATTGAATTCGGTGTATACGTTTTATTGGGACGTGTTTGTCGACTGGGACTATCATACGGTGAAGCGCAGCGACCTTATTCAAACCAGCAACAAGTATATGGTTTTTTTCTACTCCTCGGTCGGGTATGATTTCAATTTACGTTTCCTATGGCTTTGGAAATTCATTTTTACCAACTTTTACTATTTCAATGACAGTAATGTGCAGTTTAAATTATTTACTATGCATGTGTTTGAGCTCACTAGAAGGTTTGTGTGGTGTATTCATAGATTGAATACTGAGGCTCTTAAGAGTACCATCATTGACTTTGAACTATCCAAATTGTGATACTCTTGAAGTCAACAACAAAAAAAAAAAAAAAAAAAAAAAAGGGAGGGTATGATAAATTAATTGTTTGTTTTGGCCTTTTTTTTTTTTTTTTTTTTTTTTTTTTTTTCAATTCGTTGTTTATTTTAGGCATCATTATAGATTTGTATACTAAGTCATTCATTCTCTTTGCATTCTTTGCATATTGTTATTATTTTTTTTTTTTTTTTTATATTTTTATTTTTTCATAGTCATCATACAAAGAACATTCTAATAATCACCTTCTTTATCAGGTTTTTCGTATTCTCTCGGGAACCCCACTTTCTGTAAAATATCAGTATCAATCAGGAACTCGTTATTGACCAATTTTTCATAAGTGTCCTTATTCTTAGTAAGGATCAATCCCAAGAAGCCCAATGAGTTGATATTGAAGAAATGGCCATTAGTGGCAGCAGTTTCTTTTGACCGTGGCACAAGCATAAGCCAATCAGGAGTCATGATGAAATTGTAGGAAAGGGAACTAGTCTGTGGTGCTTCAAGACCTTCCAAGTGGTGATGGTCCTTGATCACCGTCAAACAGTTCTGCACAAGAGCAATATAAGTCATTGCAAGATCATCCGAAGCAACATCGTCGTCATCACCGTCTTTATGCAAAGGCGCAATGAAATGGGCATACGACTTGGTCTGGTCAGCCATCGGCGGAGTTTGGAAATTAGGCACGTAAAACTGTTTGCCGGCAACCACGCGGTCAGGAAACAACTTGTAATCATTATCAACCCTGATAAATTGAATATGCTTATGAGCCTGGCTGGCTCCCGAATTAGAACCGGAATTGAAAAATGCCACTGTCTTGGAGTCAGTGTTTTTCACCTTTGATAGCTGCTTGAGGATCTTGTACACGGTGATCAAGTCAGTTGGGTCGAGCAATGCATCCTGTCTGATAAACTCATTGGTAATTAGCAAAAAGTGGTTTTTTTGCACGGGAAACTTGTTCAAGAGAATAGTATACTTGTTGCCCTTGTACACAGTGAGAGACTTCTCTGGGTTCTCGAAGGGATTGACCTTTTGCTTCTTGTTGTCATTGGTGTGTTCGTCTTTTTTTTGCAACGACTCGATGTATGAGATGAGATAGTTTTGCTTGTCCTGGACAATCTGCTGCTGGGTTGGCTGGGAGTAAACGAGGCCCACCGCGTTGTTGGTGGTTTCTTCTATCAAAGAGTGCAAGTTTTCAGGAACGTCCATTTTTTCTTTTTTTTAATTTGAAGCAATTGAGTGAGGAACGTGCTTTGAGGATTGGAGGACTGGAGAATAAGAACGTTGAAGGACTGTAACAAGTGGGATATAGCGAGCTCAGTGTCGGTTGCTGAGTGCCAGTGGTGGTGGTGAGAGATATCGCTGCTGCATGGCAGCAGGTGGCTCCAGTTGGCTCCAGTTGGCTGGTCTCCGGAGGGCCTCTGCTCCGCCCATTACCCTTCTGCCCGCCGCCAGTATAAAGAGCGCGTTCGTTCCTGAGTGGAAAGAAAAATTTTTGTCTCTTTTTCTTTTCTTTTTCTATTTCAGCGCTTCTCCAGTATTTTTGCCAAAGTTGAATGAACAAAGGGAGCAACAATAAGCTGGTTTGCTTCACTTGTTGACATGTTATCATTGTAAGTAAGATACCGACACCAGATACACCGCAACCGCATCAATGTTGCAGGCGTCTTTCTCAAATTGCAATTCTCTCAATGTCCAGGATGATGATCAAATTAATGCATAGTTCAACTGATAATAGCTGAAGATACAATAGCCATCGTCTTTCGCTCCTATCTGACCTCTGGATGTTGAGAGTATTTATTTTTTGTTTGTTTGTTTATCTGTTTATTTATTTTCTCCCCATTGCAACAATGGCCTTGCTTGACCGACTTGGAGAACTTTCCACTAACACAAGTAAAGATTCTAGCTAAACTTGTAACTAGTGAATCCGCGCTGCTGGCCAGCGCTGGTATTATGCTTGCTTTTTTAGTGAAAATAATAAACGTGTATCTCTTCTTTGTGACTTTTCGTTCATCCATTTATATTTGTAGCTTGAATGTAGCATTGTCTGTCTTATTTTCGCCCAATATCCCAGAAACACATTAAATGATTTCTCAAGGCGTTATACAGGCTTCTTCTCTACAGCTGTGCATGTGATGTGCTGGAAAACTCCTCCGAAAAACAGAAACAAAACAAGACAAAACAAGACGTGTGCACACAAGATATAACAACAATACTGCTCTACACAGATATCTATCATATCACGCTGCTCCCGTCCTATACCAACAACCATAGCCATCATGGACGACAAGAAGTTCCGTGGAATAAGAGCATTCGATGCTTTTCGTACGTGTTTCTGCCACCCCACCTCTATCAATACATCAGCCTGTCCCTAGGATTTCCCTCATCGCACAATGTATACTAATAATTCACCAACAGCCAAGGTCGACAACCAGCACGCAGTGAGGTCCTCCAGAGGCGGTCTTAGCACCATTCTCCTTCTGTTTGTCGTGCTATTCATAATCTATGTCGAGATAGGCGACTGGATCGATGGCGCCGTTTACAAAACGTTCTCAGTCGACAACAGTTTCAGCGACACTTTGCAAATCAACTTGGACATTCTTGTAGCTATGCCTTGCAACTACATTCACACCAATGTCCTCGACTTGACCCGCGACCGTACTCTTGCTGCTGACTACTTGACCTACGAAGGTATGAATTTCTTTGTGCCGCCAAACTACTTGCTTAATTCGCAGCACGACATCGTCACCCCAGACATGGACCAAGTCATGAGAGAAAGCTTGAGGGCGGAATTCAGAGCAGGGGCAAGTGATCCACATTCAGGCGCTCCAGCATGCCACATCTACGGGATAATTCCCGTCACTAAAGTGGCTGGTGATTTCCATATCACCGCCAAAGGTTACGCCTACAGAGATTTCAGATCCAACATTCCACAGCAAGCGCTAAACTTTTCTCATGTGGTTACTGAACTCTCATTCGGTGAATTCTTCCCATACTTGCAAAACCCGCTTGACTTCACCGCAAAGACAACCCCAAATAACGTCCATAGTTTTCAATATTACTTGTCAGCCGTGCCAACGACATACAAGAGACTTGGTATTGAAATTGATACTTACCAGTACGCCATCACAGAACAGGAAAAAGTGTTTGACAGCGCTGGGTTTGGCAGAGTCCCGGGAATTTTCTTCAAGTATGATTTCGAGCCAATCAAGCTTCAGATCGAAGATAAGAGAATTGAGTTCACGAACTTTGTTGTACGGTTGGTGACAGTATGCGGTGGGTTGATTATTTGCTTTGGATGGTTGTATAAGGGGGTCGACAAGCTTTTGGTGCTTGTCTTTGGCAAAAAGTTTGCCTTCAGAGGTCAAGAGAAGGCGCCAACGTTTTTGGATGGCAAAGAGTGATTTTTTGTTTTTTCTTGTATGATTATTGTTTGGTTTTTTTTTTGTTTCTTTGTTTTTTTTTAATGCATTTTTTTCATCTATCGTTATCCATGATCTATTTCTTTATGGTATTGTTCCAGTTGTAGTGTTGTTGTTGTTAAGTGATAAGCGCTGCTCAAGAAAAGAAAAAAAAAAAAAAAGAAAACAACAACAACAACATCTGTGCAAGCATGCACTGCAGGCGTCTGTCCAGCTACAGCTTATATATACCAAATCAAAATCTTGCAACTTGTACATTTGTTTTTAAAGAACAACAACTGCCATATTTGATAGCGATACAATACGACAGCACGAATCGTTATTTGAGCATTGCTTCAATAATCGCAAACAATGCCACAACAAAAAGCGTCGAAACCACTTGGCACCATGGATCCTCCATTAGAACGCGCCACTAATTTTCCTGATAACTCTTCGCAAATCTCACTAAGCGCCGTCACCAACAACAGCACAGGCAAAGCCAGCACTATTCAGCAGGCACCAGAGACAGATATTACCGAGATCACAGAAATCACCGAAATAGAAAAAGTCAAACAATTTGCTAGCGAGGTGCCAAATAATGATGAGAAAAAATTTCATTCTACTGCGGCGCTAGCTGGGGCTCAAGCAGCTCATAAACCGAAACATGATAATACAACTACCAACGACACAACAAGTAAAGGGAAAAACAGGGATGATGCCAAAGGCTCGGAAAATGACAACAGCAACAGCGCACAGATCAAATCACTATCTACCAGAAAACCCAGCAGCGAAGAGATCCAAGATCCGTATTTGGCAGCCTTTAAGCGTCAAAGTGAAGAGGAAATTGCAAAACTCAAACAAATGACTTCATTAAAAGATACTAATGCTACTTTCAATTGGGAAAAAGCAGGACAAGTTTACGAGCATATTTTCAGCGAGTATGAACGCGAGATGAGTGAGATTAGTCAAGAAATGGGGGAGCTTGAAAAAGTATGTATGCACTGTGACTTTCTTGATAAAGAAATTAACCACTTTTTTTTTTTTTTTTTTTTTTTTTTGAGAACAAAAAGAAAACCTTGAAAGGTTATGGAAAGAGTTTAAGCGTTTTCGCAATACATGTAGAATAAGCACTAAACTGACAAAACCCCAATTCTATAGGAGAAAAGCATTTGGATAGATTCTGCCCTTTTTGTCGATGAGCAAAAGGCAAGCGAAAAGTATGTTTTTATTTCGGTTATTATCTTTTGAGGAGATTATCCATATTAGTATGCTAACATGTATAAAATAGGCTACAAAATAAACAAGCCTGGATGATGGCTAAAGAAGCACAATTGTCAAAAACCAAAAAACAGCTACTTTATTCCATTAACGCGATTCAGAAAATAGTTGAAAATTTGAATGGTGCAAAGTAGATTGTTGTGGATTAGTGCTGTGAGATTGTCATTAACGTTTGCTCACAGTTCATTCATGGGGAAGACAATCACAAACAAATTTGCTATATGGCTGCATGTGCGTGATACAGTATGTTTGGCCCAAATAATATTTAGCTATCTCTCATCAGTTTTTCAAGTTTGCCGTATATTAGTAGTTAGGAACGCCAGCTGCGCTTTACAAAATGCACTTTATGTTTCTTCCCTTTCTAGAGCTCGAGACAAATTCAAAGAGGAATTCAATAATTTGATTAAATGTAGCCAAGACAGAACTTTTGGTTGACTGTCAGACATGCATAGCAATATATATATATATATATATATATATATATATAGAAAAAGCAAGAAGTAAAGATTCAAATTAACATGCAAGACATAAAGAAGACTATTCACTATCAGAACAATTATAGCGCTCAACAGTGAGTTTTGTTTCTTGAAGTACACTATTGTAGTGTGCTATAGTATAGCCGTCATACGGACAACCCCACCACTACAGGCATGAAGTAGACCTTTTTGCTTGCGCCTGCAGAAATTATCCAACATACATGGCCCTTCCTTGCGCTTCAACATGTGGCACTTTGAACACCTATATTCCATATATTACACACTTCAAAAATAAAACTGAAAAAGACACTATTCTCCGTATAAATTTGGGTGCTCTGCTCTCTTTGTAGTTCTACTAGCTCATCAGCAAATTCTAATTAGTAACCTCCCAACTCAACCAACTACAACCATAAGCACAACCACAATCATCTCAAAAATCCTGTATTCTATACAATTCTATTCGGTACTATTCGAATCAATTCAAGTAAGAGCAGCAGTTACACTATTGTCGTCATCATTATCATCTTCAATGTCAACTTCAAGATCATCATCGTCTCCCCCAACAGCAACCGTTTCCAAATGATTTGAAACTCTGGCAATCCCAAGTTCATGGTCATTGTCAAAATCCCCTAATTTTGCTTTACTTTTCCTAGAACTCCCGTTCTCGCTTTTTCCAATTTCATGACTATTAACATACTGAATATCAAATTTCAATTTGATATTATATGCTTTACTCAATTTTTTCATTTTTTTCTGAATCGACTTGATTCTGTTACCTGCACCGGATCCAATTTTTAGATTTTCTGCATCAATGCGAACAACATTTTCAAACTTGAATCGTTTAGTACTGCCCGGCCCGGCACTCGCTGTTATAGAGCCTTTGTTGGCGCTCTTAGCCCCGCTGACAGTGCTGTTAACATTATTAGTGCCTGTGGTTGGAAGGTTGGAATCGGCCTCATTTAAATCGTTAACATCGTCACCAAGGGCTGCTTCTGTTGCCTCAAGACTTTTTTGGTTTATTTTTTTACCTACGCATATGCCTGGGTTGACTTTAGAAAAAACCTGCGCCTCGTTTTGCTGCTGCTGCTGCTGCTGACATGTGCCGCTATCTATGTTATTGTTATTATTATTATTATTATTACTATTACTGTCATCATCTTTGGTATCCTTGATCTCTTTAGTCTTGAGCCTGAATTCAAAAGGCGCATCGTCTTCATTGATATTACCACCCGGATGAATCCCACAAATGAAAAACATAATTTTACCAATATAAATTGTCCAAAACACCACGTTGCCGACTTCTGAATCTTTAAAAGTTTCTCTAAGCACAGTATTAATTAACGCATCTCTGAATTTGGCTTGATTTTCCGGTAATTCGGCACCCCACCGTTCACATAGCGCTAACCCTATTAGCGCTCTAGCACGGTGCGATAACCCATGAGCACCAGCAATAATACCAGTTATTGCGACTTGTAATGCTGCCGTTGGTTGTAATTCCTTTGGATACATGCAATGGACAAATGCCAAATTACACAAGGCTGGTGCAATTCGCTCATATACGTCCTTGGGGACATGCTCTTTTGGAAGAGATGATCTTAACAAGTTGAGATATTTGTCCACTAAAAATGGTGCGTAAGGTTTAGTGGCAACAATCAAAGGATCTTGTGATCTTATGCTGCGAGGCAATTTTTCAAAAAGTGCACCTTCTCTAACCCCACCTTGGGAAAAATGAACAGTTCTAATTTTAGGTAGTGATTCAAATGCAGCGGAAATTAATAGGCCAATTGCTGGTAATTGTTGTTTTCTTCGCTCACTGACTCTAAAAATTGAGATATCTGGGTCGGGGACTTTATTTTTCAAAAATAGAAAATTTGTCAATGAGGAAACTTCTTTGAAGCTGCACGCATAGCCGTTAATTATAGTTGTTATTGGATATGAAGGGTTTTGTGAAAGTAGTAAGTTCCCCAACCCACGTAGCCCTCCACCAGAGCAAAAAAGATGGAACCCTCCATCACTTTCTGCTTTCTCTAGCAAAAATTCAGGGATATCCAAATCCTTAGTAGCCTTTGAATAAGCCTCTTTGATTTCTAAAAATAAATCACGTTCCTTTTCGGTTCTTAATCTTCTAGTTAATGCAGCAGCACCATAAGGTAAAGAAATTGGTTTTTTGGAAAATTGGATTGCTCCGGTTTCGTCAGAATGAATCCAATTGATCTGAGTGGACCCACCTCCTAAATCCATAAACAATCCACTAACTCCATGGTACGAGCTAACAACTCCATAAGAGCCTATTTTTCCCTCATCTTCCTTCGATAGCAATTCTACTGTCCAACCAGTGGTTTCATAAATGCATTTTCTAAAATATTCTGAGTTTCTTGCTTCTCTAGTGGCTTCGGTAGCCATCACTCTAACCGACTTGCCATCCACGCCGAAATCAGAACAAATGATTTGAAATCTTTTCATTGCTTTACAAACTTCATAAATGACTTCGTTAGGAATTGGTGTTTTGTCGGTTACTTTGCAATTACCATTTTCATACTGAACTTCAAATAAGGACACATTCAATCGATCTTTAAACACACAAGGCATTGTTCTGGCATGGTGTGGGGCCACTGAGGATATAGAGAATCGTATACCATTGGAGCCAATATCGACGACCCCGACTAGAGATTTGCCAACAATGTCAGCTTCTTCATGAACTTTGGTGCCCAGATTGGAGCCTGCACTGGTTTGTGACGAGAAAGTCTTGAAAGTAACTGGAGAATGGGGCTCTTCGTCATCCGATATTATAGCACTCATCTTGAAAAAAAAAAAAAAGACTAAAAAATGAGGTGCTTACGCTAAAGATAGTGAGTAACAGTTTTTATAGTGAGAACAGTTTCTGTCTATGACTCTTATCAGATAGATCAGATCTTCAGAAGAGACAGATGAATAGACAATCTAATCGAGATGATTTTATATGTATTGATCAGTGGAATCACGAGTTCTGATAGAAGGACCTTGCCATAAACTACCACAATTGGCTATGATAATGAACGGGTTTAACAATGAATGTTGCCTGTCCGCTCCCACGTATACGTCTTGCAATCTATCATTACCATCATCATAATCATTATCATTCATTAAGTGCTTCGGCGGTGATTCACTCTCTGCCATCCTCGATCGCCATCGCAGTTTACCCGGCCACATACTCACAATGAAGCAGAAAAGCAGCGCACAACACGATAACACCAACAGAGAAGAGCAGAGAAGAGAAGAGCGGAACAGAGCATCTTTGACATATATTAGACAGCAAACCCAACAGCTCAGAGAATCAAATAATTGCAATAAGCGCAGCCATAACCAATGTCAGATCATATAACTACCAACCTCAATTCAAACTCTTTGCAGGAGTACGTGGATCTCATCAATGCCAGCAATGAAGAGAAGATTGTCCCTGGTGACTACAATGATAATAATGACTACAACAACAATCAAAGCGAAGGCTCTCTTGTTTCGGTAGAGTCGACGACAGCGGATGGATATGACGATAGCGTATGGTCAATTGTATACTCTTCAGCAATTAACTTGGTCTTGCCCTTTATTAATGGCTTGATGCTTGGGTTTGGCGAAATAGTGGCCCATGAGATTGGGTTCAGGTATGGCTGGTATGGAGCTAAAGTGCAGCCTCAAAAACGCTTGTTGGAAGGAAGATTGAAAATTCAGCAAGAACAGCAGGAACAGCAGCAGCGGAAAGAGGAACAGAAGGGATTGCAGTTGCTTGGAAGTAATACAAGCAACATAAATGGGAATAAAGTTGGCAGTAGATGGTTGTAAATAGCAATAAAACAAAAAAACAAAACAAAAAAAAAAATATGCGTATGAATACAATGATGATGAATATGATATATCTATTACTGTAATATCACATCTGTTTACTGAGAGCATGATTACTGTTTCTCGTTGATGTTGTAGAACTACATAGCACATTGTTGGGCAAAAAGCGATGTGTGATACGTGCTGCCTATCAATTCCACGCACTGTACAGCTCCACAGCTTCAATTTTGAATACAAAAACCTCAACGTTTTCAAACTAAACCATTAAGCACCGCGACTATAGTTTATAGAGGACGGGCGTTTGCTCCATCGGCTCGTCACAGAGTGATGACGATATATATATTGACGGATGGCACTCTGGGAAACTAGACCTAAAATTGTCATTGGCGGATCTACCGAGCTTTTTGCCGAGTTTGAGCTAGTTCGACACTTCAGCTCCGAGCTCCCGTAGTGTGGTGAGAAGCACACATCGCACTTCAGTATACTTTTTAACTTTTTTTTTCCTCCTCATTTCAATACCATCATCATTGTGTTTTATGATTGAGATGAGTCTTGAGTCTGCTTATTATCGTATAAAATCGAAGACGAAAACTAGCAGCTGATATATGCCTCATAATGCACCAGACTGCATAATTCGAGGACACTCAGCGAGTGCGAGAAAGAAAAAAACGCCTCGGAGTAACTAATCGATCAATCAACTAACCAACCAAGAAAAGAAACGATTACAAATATTTTTCAGCCTTCGATTACGCATCTTTCCTTTCCTGACTCAAAACCAGCACTCGCTACCCTTGCTAACGCACCACTGGATCTACCATTACACTGGTCTCGGAAGAAAACATTACTTAATTACTTGATTTGTTTTTGTTTTTGTTTTCTTTTCGCTGATTTTCTCTCTCTCTCTTTTACCGTGATGTCGTTTACTAGTACTCGTCGACTTGCATTCACTAATAATTCTCCAACATTGCATTATATAAGGACCACCACCACCTCTTCCTCACGTCGTTGCTTTTATCAGGCCAACTGCTTAGCAACTCTTTTTTCTCTTAACAACAATACAATCACAAGTAGACCATATTCCAAATTTGCATCACCATTTTCACAACATCACGCAGGACAACAACATACTCAAAAACGAACCATGGCATCATCATCATCACCATCGTCACAACCACCTTTCCTAGTGGTATGTTCAGTGGGAAATCCAGGATCACAGTACGCTAACACAAGACATAGTATGGGCCACATCATAGCGAACTATCTTCAATCAGAGTTGAATTTCAACAGCTGGTCCAAAAATTCAAACAATATGCGTCAATGTTCCATTGCTACATCTTCTTCCAGTGATATTCCAGTACTACTTTACAAATCTGAAACTTACATGAATGTATCTGGCCCACCAATTGCCCGTAATTGGCAACTCATCAAAAGGGCCAAATTGGCCGAAGGCTATGAGCCACAACTAGTGATTCTACACGATGAGCTTAGCATACCTCTCGGTGAGGTCAAAGTGAGGTTGAGAAATTCTAGTCCTAGGGGACATAATGGGCTCAAGTCGATAAAGGGAGTTTTGGGTAGTAGCCAATTCTTGAGTATTGCTATTGGGATAGACAGACCTGAATCTAGAGACCAGAATCAAATTTCGAATTATGTACTTGCGAAACTTTCTGCGGGCGAGAGGCTGGTAGTGGAAAATGTTGCAGTGCCTAAGGTTATAGATTTTCTTCAGCAGATGCTGGATGGGAAATACATTTACGATTCGAATTGAAAGTACCAATTTTTTTAAAAAACAAACAAACGTTTTGCTTGCTTTCCATTGCATTTTATACATTTTGACGATTTTTGCATTTTAGCATAGACTTTATTCTTTTGAATTTTTCATTAGATTGATCATAACTTGTCTATGTTTTGAACATACAGTATTATGTCAGTTCTTTTATTCAGCAGTTAACGCAGATCATCGTAAGTTGTAAGAATACACTGTATTTAACCCATAAATATGTGTTGTCACCTTTCATGTTCCCCTTACCATTTACAGTAATGTTGAGCCTGTCACTCATAAAGTAAAAACAACCATTTATTGGAACAATAAAAATCATGAATGTAAAAGTGTAACATTAACTCAGAAGCAAACTATGACGAACAATTTTTTTTTTGTATTTTTTTTTTTTATATTATATTTTAATTTATAAGACAAAAAATAATTCAAGGCTTGAAAACAACATTTTTCTCACCCAAATCATTAACAGTTTGTGACAATGGTCTTCTGTACACCATCTCCCAAAATCCTTGTTTTGGCCCCTCAAGAGTCTTACCATATGGATCAGTCTTGTCAATATTATGGTAAGAAGAATCTTTACCCAAACCATTCAAAGAATGACCAGCCCAAGAAGTAACACCAAGAATACTACCAACGAAGAACCCACCACCGAGAATAAATGGCACAGTACCACGGAATGCACCCATTGCCATACCACCAAGCACACCACCGTAAAATTGATTCAAAGCGTCATTTTTCTCTCTCAAGTTCTTAGCCACTGATTCACCAAAGGTGAAGAATCCACCACTGACGGTGAATAAACCTATGAGACGGCCTGAATGGGTGAAAAATCCCCATGGACCAATGACTTGCTTATTCAAAGAGTTTCTAGCAGCGGCAAATACAGAACCAAATATAGCAGAGGCAATCGTAGCTTTAGTGGTTTGATGGATGGTGTCTACTGGTTCAAATGGCTCTTCATTTTTAATGTGAAAGCGTGGTGTGTTTAATGGTTGAGTGGCAGCAGATTGCTGTTCTGTTTGTTCAGACATTGTAAATAGTATATTGTGTGAGTGAGTATTGTATTGGGTGTTATGTTTGACAAAAAAAAAAGAACAAGATCCCAGCAACGGCCAATGTCTATTGGTAATGTATTGTATGTTCTGTAGTGCTCCCTTATCTTGTACAGTTAGCTGTGATACTCAATGTTGTAATTTTTTTTCTGTTTTTTGTTTTCCGGTTTCTCGCCAATCAAATTGCCTTTTTTTCAAATACTCTAAACTGACTAAGTAATCAAGTAATCACGAGCATCACGCACGTGATACATGCTTTGACGCACGTCTCAATGTTGACCATCAACCCAACTCATCATTACCGATTAGCATCAATTCGACTGAAGCAAGGGGCGCTTGGAATCGGCATTGAAAGTGAATTGAATTATCTATCCATCTATCTATCTCAACTTTCAATAAGCAATAATAATAACAATTGCAAAATAAACAATGAGCCGCTTAGCACCATTTTTCAGTTCTACACGAAACTATATTGTTGTTGGCGCTTCAACCAACCCGACTAAATTCGGCTACAAAGTACTTAATTGGTACTTGGGGCACAATTTGCAAGTGATACCAGTGAATCCAACCAGTGAGTCTATTCTTGGGAAAAAAGCTGCTCCTTCAATCTTTGACGCTATTGATTTGCTCAAGCAACAACACTTGGATAGTAATGGTAGCGGTGAGAATGAGAATGGCGGTTTTGATGGAGTTAGCGTTTCTTTTATTACCCCGCCATCTGTCACAGAAAGCATCATTGATCAATTGATCAGCAAGGGATATGGCAATAATGGTAGTGACGGCAGTGATTTGTTGAAAGGGTTTTGGTTCCAACCAGGAAGCTTTACTAGTGACGCAGTTAAGAAATCAAAGGAAAAGTTGAATGTGGGGACGGTTATTGATGATGATTGTATTTTGGTTAGTGGTGAGCAGGGGCTCACCCAGGCAAAGTTGTAGGACTTCCCAAAATGAAATGCCCAACTTTGGTGTAGTATTTTGATGCACGGAAATGATGGTATCTGGTAAATGAGTTTTGCTTTTTTCTGTTTTGCCTATTGGGATTTTTTAAATAGATCAATGTAGATCTACGCTTGACCATTAACAATGAAAAATTTCCTTTGAAACAAAAAGAATCAGCGCAGTTACAATTCTTGAGAGCAATAATTATTAATTGACTGTCAAATTTGAACAAAAAACCAATATATCCCAAGTATCCAACAACAAAAAAAAAAAAAAAAAAAAAAAAAAAAAAAAAAAACTAAACTAACAATTAAAAAACACAAAATCTATAAACCCATTTCACGAAGAACATCCATCTCATCTTCATATTCATCGCCATCATCTTCATATGATGGAATAGGTACTTCGGGAGTTGGCACAGGTGCAATATTTGCACTGTTGCCACTTAGCTTGGATGGAACTGATTTATCGGTTCCAATTTGGCTCCAGAATGCGTCATCGTCGTCATCGTCATCGTCGGCGAAATCGTCGTCATCAAACGCATCATCTTTGTTGTTGCTATTATTTTCGTCACCATCTTTCTGTTTATTGGTAGATTTATTAATTGTTACACTTGATTCAATATTCGGTGTGCTTTTGTTCACATCCACTGTTTCAGACTTATCTTTGTCGTCGTCTTTACCAGCAACTTTAAGTTCATTGTTTTTACTATTATTTTGTATATTTGTAGTATTCGTAGTAACGTCTTCGAGACTTGCGGTTGCGCTTGGAGGTGGTTGTAGGGTGTTTGGTGTACGATCGTGATACAAGTCGTCATCGTCATCACTATTGTCATCACCAACAAAAAGACCTTGCTTTGGCGCTCTGTGCTTTCTTATGATTTCAGCAGAGACACCGTCAGCATGACTTGCGCTTGATACTTTATTAGATGTTGATTTGTTGACTTCATCTTGATCTTGAAGTTCAACATCGCTATCTTCGCCCACAAATAATCCATTAGATTTGCCCACTACTGCATTCATTTCGCTATCACTGAACTCCACATTTTCATTTGTATTATCATTTGTATTATCATTGCCATTGGCGCTACTTAGGTGGTTTGAATCGGCACTTGCTGCAGCTTGAGCTTCTGCCTCAGCTTGCTCTCTTTCTTGTTCTTCTTGGTGGGTATTAAAGAATAAATCCTGCTCATCAGTGATCCATTGTTTTCTATAATAATTAAGTCTTCCTTTATGCAACACCTGCTTATTGTAACAAATCAGAACAAAATCATTGAAATTGGCCTTAGGGTAAACTTTATGAGCCCAAAGTTGATAAAATCGCAATAATTGGGTAGCATTATCGTACTCTGTGCTAAATGATATATGTTTCTTTTTTTCATACTTGTTTGGATCCCTTGAATCTTTCTTGTATATTTTTCGATACTGGGTAGATGATTTCAACTTTACTCTTTTAGTAAAGTTTTGCTTCAAGTATTGAAGGCCGAAGTTGGATAAAAGTTGATCTTGACTTAGAGTCACTAGCTTTCGTCTTGATTTCACACTCACATTATCTAGCCCAAGAACATCATCAGCGTTGCCGGAAGCAACACCAGCGGCACTAGCATCGCCGCCATTGGCCCCGGTTACCTCGTCATCGTTGTTAGTCTCGTAGTATTGCGTACCAACATATCCAAAATCCTCTTCATCGCTGTCGTGATTGTTAACCCGACGGTTTCTTGCTCCCAGCTTCAGATCATCACCAAATCGATTCTCTGTCACAAATAAGGGCTCGTCGTCGTAAGCTGCAGTATCGGTAGCAGCAGCTGTAGTAGCAGGGTCCTGGTCGGCCAAAGATGGTCTCACCACTTCAAAGTTATCCCTTTCAAAGAGGTCTTCCATTGCAATAGGTATATTTTGAGCACTTTGTAGTTTAATACTATAGTCTGGAGAAAGTTAAAGGTGATCTGATACAAAATAATCAAGATTTGTTGTAGAAACGCGTTACGAGGTGATTCAAAGCATTTTTCAATATTTTTGACGCGCGCTTGTACCAACACAGTGGCACCAAAAATATTGTTAGAGGTTTTGTAGACTGAAGTACTTGAAAACCAAACAGACATAAATACGGCTCCTGAAACTTGAAGCAAAATTCTGAAGCTTTTAAGATTCCCAATAAATCCTTATTACTCAAGATCTGTCCGTTGTCTACTGTTTCTTGTTCATGTTACACATAATAATAGTACGCACAGATTCTCACAGGTTACGAGCCCTGGTTATTTAGCGATTTCACTCCTCCAAGGAAACGACGATATCGGTGCTTTAAGCTCACCTCAGCACACGGAAAAGACAGCAGCAGCAAAACCGCAACTGTGGCATAGTATACCCAGGCAATTTGCTACTCACCCAAATTTCAAAAACCTTTCTAGTGTTAGCAACCTTATTATCATAATACCACATAAATGAGCTCACTCGACTCAAGCTTAGTGCTAAACGGCAGTATCGCTAACTCTGGCGCTACCGTTGGATCCGGATCACATCAACATATTCACGACGACAACAACAACAACAACAGTGACGACAATGAAATCTTCAATATCTTTCAAGACTCCTCCGACCCGCTCTTTCGATTGACCAATATCAATTCCCCTGATTACCTTGAGCAGCTAGCGCCCATAGTTAGAGAGCAATTGATTGAAAATGACGCCTTGGATGACTTGGTGATTAATTTGGAAGACATATCATTGGAAAAATCCAAGAATCTTGAAGCAATCTGCAAGCAATCTGAGAACGATATCTTGAGCTCGGTGACCAATATTTCTAAAATCAAAGCTTCAAGTAATTTACTTCAACAAGAAGTCAGTGAAATCAGTACCACAATGGAAAAAACCGGATCCAAATTAATTGAAAAGAAGAAAAATTACTTGAATTTGAAAAATAATTATAATAAGATTAATCAATCTATTGATTTGATCAACTCATCATTACAAATGTTAGAACTTACAAACAAGGTCCATGACTTGATCAAAAAGGAGAAGTTTTTCATTGCTTTGAAAAATTTGGATGATTTGAAAAACATCCATTTAAAAAACAACCAAATCAATCATTTTAAATTCTCACAGCAAATTTACAACTCTATACCTATATTAACCGACTTGATTAAGCAAAAAAGTTTCGAAAGCGTTAGAAAATTACTTAGTCATCTAGATAAAAATTTCGTAAATATGGGTGAAATATTGTTTGAGTACGCAGAAAATTTGATCAGCAAATGGTATCAAAAGATTCAGTCTGATAAAAACAATGACTTGAACAAATTATTGAGAGAATTTTCCTTGAATTCGCCAATTGAACTCACTATCCGATTAAGTGATTCCACCACCAAATTAAACCCATTAAATAACGAATATATCCAAATTCCACTCAATCCAATTTACGATGCAATACTCATTTACGAGTCCATCAATGAGTTGGAAGATTTAAAAGCTACTTATTTAAAAGAACTTTCACATAGAAAAGATCGACTTTTCCATCAAATTTTGAAAATCAAATCAACTGCAGCTACTGGCGGTGGTGCTGGTAGTGCAAATTCTTCTACGCTAAAGGTTTTCAAAGATTCACATTCACTTAAAGAGTTATTGCATAAACTATCTGCTTTTTTCATTGTTGATTCGATAATTAACAGAAACACCAGATACAAATTAAGAACCGCTGAAGCATCGCGAAACTTATGGGAAGCGATGATTGACAAGCTAATTCCATTACTTGTATCCTACATCAACAAGATCCAAAATGATAGAATAGATGAATTACTAGAGTTGAAACAAAGTATAGGAATATTTGTGAAATTGATGGAAAATTACAGCTTCCCTACAAGGAAAATCTACGATGAGATTTTGATCTTATTATTTAAAAGATTTCAAAAAATCTTGCTTGATAATTTTGAGGAGGAATTCAAAATCAGTTTATATGAAGATGATTCTATGCCAATGAGAATCAACGATTTGACATTATACAAGAAAGTACTAGCCGTGAGTTGGTACCAAACTGATAATCCCGACATTATTCCAATTTCTCCAATAAACCCCAATGATCATCGCGGGTTTCCTAAACATCTACCATTCTCTCAACTTTATCCAATGACATGCGCGCAGATCAGATCATTTATCAATAAATCATTACAATTTCTTGAATTCAATATCTTCAACAAGAATTATAAGCTTTTAAGTCAGCTTCTAATAAGCTCCTTAGATGAATTAATGAGTTCTAAAATTGGTTTGCATTTAAAAGAGAAAGTTAATTCCACAAATCGTGAAGAAATCGCTCAAAATTTAATCAATTTGGATTTTTTCTATATTTCCTCCAATGAAGTATCTAAGCTCCTAACCAGTTCCAATGCAATGATGGTAAATATTAGTAATAACAGCAATTCCACTGCTTCGATTAATATCAACTTGCTCAAATCTTTGCCTCAAAAAAATTTTCCTTTAAATTCAACTGAAGTTTTCAAAGAAATTAAGAAAACCGCAGAGAGCAAACTTTTTGAGATGGTTGATGGTAAAGTGATGCAATTGATGGAAATGATTGAATTTGATTTTGAAACTACAATAATCAATGATGAGCCATCAATGTACATTATTGAATTAGGCGAGTTTTTGAAAGCGATGTTCAATTCAACATTTAGCAACTTACCTTCCCAGGTGTTGAATTTGTTAATTTTTAGAACTTTTGACATTTTGGCTGACAATTTCAAAGATGTTTTAAAAACATCTCCATTAATCACCGACGTGGCAATCTTGAATTTTGATTCTGATTTAACTTATATTGAAGAAATTTTGAATGAGCTAAAAGATAGCGGCAATGCCGGAAATGATAACGAGGTAGGAGAATCAGATCAAGACACAAATGCAAAGAGCAACAACAGACTAAGAGGCAAATTTGAAGAATTAAGACAAGTCATCCTTTTACTCAAAAACCAATCATTTGAAGAATTTAGAACTTTTAAAGTGGAAAAATATAACAAGATTGATTACGAATTAGGAGCACAATTATTGAATAAATTAAGAATTAAGGGGATGTCTATTAGCGAGATTGAAATGCAGAATAAACCTGGATCACCGGATCCTAGTGGTGGTGCGATTAAGAGTCCATCATCAATGAATTTTGCTAGATTCTATAAATTTAGAAATACTAGTAAGTAAGGTAGTACCTTTTTTCAGTGTTTGTTCTTATTTCTTATAGTATTTATGAATTTTTTTTTCCTGTTTTAGTAAAACTTATTTGACTTTATCTTGTTTTGTTTTATTCTGTTTTGTTTCGTTTTTCTGTGTCTGTTTTCTTCATCAATTAACTACATCATATTTTGGCATCTTCGGGGAAGGTGCTATCATAAAATCTCACTCTTTATCATCATCATTATTGCGCGGTTGTACATAACCGAGCCAATATTGCTTACTTGTAGGTTACAATAGTTGCTCAAAACAAAATTGTCCGCTTCAAAAAGTGTTCACTACTGCCATAGTATTTAGCATTAATTCATGTATCTATTTTAGTACATTGGTCTTGTAATATATGGCCATCATGCATCACTTAATATAAAAGAGAATATATATATCCAAAAATCCAGAAACTCAAAAATAAAATAGGAAGATCAAGCTTTGTGAAAGCTTTTACTTTGAAACTGTTTATTTCGCAGCATTCCAAACGTCTTGATAACCAAGCAATGCAGTAGCTACGCCGGACAAAGCTACAGTTCCCTCATTGGTCAGCAACAACTTAGCTGCATTCAAAGCAATCAACAAATCCAAACCGTCCCAAATGAATTTTCTTGATGCTTGATATTTAGCCAACTCTGCTTTGTTAACTGCATCATAATCTTGTTTACCAACGATATGTTTAATTCTATTGATTTCTTGCACGCTAGCGTAATATTTCTTCACATCAGCTAACACGGAAAATGACAACGCAGCGGACCAAAAAAGTCCGGCTAATTTACCAGCGTTAGGAAATGCCTTGGCCGGAATAATTTTCAACTTCTTGAAAAATGCAACATGATCAAAGAGTAAATAAATGGCAAAATTAGTTTCTTTCGCAACTGCAAGTAATTTTGAAATCCAATCAAGATTTTTGGTGTCTAAAGTTTTGCCAATGTTGGAAATATGGTTAAGTTGTTTGAAAATTCTAAGAGATTTTCTAATGTGGGATAAGTCACCGCTTATTGATGAGTAGAATTTCTGAGTGTCAAAGAGTCCCTTAGTAGAGTAGTAGTAGGCTAAGTATCTGGTGAGATATTGCACAATTCTTGTTAACTTGTCTCTACCAACTAAAACATTGTGAGCATGTTAGTATTGTTGCTGTAATAAAAGTGTGGAGTAGGTGTGCGTGCGTTTAGTATATTTGGTGGTGTTCATGACATGACGTAATAAATAAAGGGAGGTCGTTAAAGGAAAGAGGCTAGAAATCATTAAAATCAAAATCATCCATAAAAGAGCGACTAAATAAAGAATAGCATTGACCAAATAATTAGAAACAGGTTATAAAGATAAAGATTGTGAAAATGCGGAAAAGGTATTCAGGCTGCAACGCAAACAATTATTAAATCAAAAATGTAAAAAGAATAGTAAATATTCATAACAAAAATCACATACCGGTCTGATTCAAAGTTTTGACAAATCTAAGAAGGGTTGGATTATGAGTAGCAATTTTGTACGACATGGTAGGCCGGTTGCTTGGTTAAATATTTGGGACGTAGGTAGGTCAAATAGTTGGTTGATCGAAGTCGGCAAGTGTAACGTAGCAATAGAAATAGCACTTCAAAAGCTTTTTTATGATTGAAACTAGCCTTAAAATTAAACCTGACTTATAAATATAAAATCTGTTCTATTGTACCGATTCTAAAACTTGTAAAATGTTTCGAATAGAACCACGTTAATTTTTCTTGGAGCAAAAACACCAGCGGGCGAGCGTGCCGTTTATTTATATATGAAAACAACTCACAGTACTCAATTAAAATGAGTCGCATGGATTCTGTGTGCCAGTCCTTGCACGCGATCGCCTATTCGTGCATCCCGGTGTGTTATACCATTCCAGCGGGTTCTCTACTCTCTTTTATTGTCTCTTTGACAGGCCTTTGGCCCGGGGCCTCGGACTAAATGAACATGTATGGATGGCCATAAGGAACAACATTGGCCAATGAGATCAGCTACACCGGTGGGAGCTTTTTCGAATTTCGCAAAAGGTCTTTCAAGTAGCAAATGAAGTATGCTATTGCTGTTTTGTTTTTCCTTGCGTCAATCAATCTATCTGTTCATCAATGGATTATAGGAGTATCTACAATATACCTAAGGTAGCAAGTATGTTGTGGGTATTGTGCGTGCATATAGACTACAGTATAGCCTATACCATAATATCCCCGAGACCATCCAAAGCTAAAACAAAATAAAGAGTAGCTCTCTTCAAAAAATTACATTAAAAGTAACGAACATTGGTAGTAAATGAGTGGAGAAGAATAGAGAACATGTAATTATGTAGGATTATACAAAAGTTAAAATTATGTAGAACAAAATCTAATAGAACAAAATCTAATAGTTGGGCTTGAAAACTGAAGATAGAAATAAAACATTAAAGTCATTAATGGAAAAAAAAAAAAAAAAAAAAAGAAAAAATAAATTAAAAAATTAAAAAATAAATAAGTAAATAGTAGGTAGTAAATGTTATCATTATCATCATGGCGGTCATTATCATTAAAAATCAGTCATGGTGGTACTGTGTGGCACAATACCCTAAATTCATGAAGTAGGCAAAAGTAAAAGAAAAAGAAAAAAAAAGAACAGCATAGAGAACAAAAATCAAAAAATAAAAATATCAAACACTTAGTTAATAATAGTAAACAAAAAGCAAAATAATCCTAGTAAAAATACATTGAGAACTTTCTCTTATTAATAATCTCAGAAAGAGGTAAGCAATTTTCGTAGCTTTCCTGAATGATCTCAAACACCAAGAAAGAGTTGAGATTGAAATTTTTCTTTGAAAGCTCAGATACTTTCAATAATGATTTCCGCTTACTTGCAAATTCCAAAGTTTCGAGCGCCCCACACAACATGGCAAAGTTCAAACAACCATTAAATAACGTCAACAATTCACCATCAGAATTGCTGAATTTGTTGTTCAACTCAATCAATTCATCAACTAGCTTTATAATTTCTTTAGCAAATTTTTGAGCGATGTCAGAATCTCTTGGAATCATAATGACCCGTCGATACAAAATCAATAGCGCTGCATAGACATACAACTTGTTGGTGATTTTCAATACTTTGTTGCTAATATTCTCCTGGCCATTGTCGTCACCATCAAGTTCATCTAAATAATTAATCACCTCTGTAAATTTGGCAATCATGCTATTTTTAACATGCAATGCAGTGCCAATTAACCCGAAATTAACATTAAACAAGTCGCGAAATTCTGAATTGCTTTCTTTACGAGAGCTCTTGAACTGATTAATCAAATGCAATTTCTCTTTGCTTAGCTGCATCACTTTATAAATCTCTTCAACCAAATCAGTATCAAGACCAAACATGTGTGATTTATTCACTTTCATGTCACTATGTGGCATGCGCACATTTGCGGTAAGTGGATTAGTACCATCATCTTCAGCATTATCAATACTACTATCCAACTTGAACAAATTAGTTTTAAGCACATTATTAAAATTTGGTTGGCTGATTTGCTCACGGTTAACATTAGGCGATTTGAAGACACAACCACTGATGATAGCAATTGTAGAGTACCAAGTAATCAAAAATTCAAGAAATTCTGACACTTCTCCTTCTTGATTGGAACAGGATCTCATCATTTCGTAGCCCGAAACATCATATAATTTTTGGGCTTCCTTATCAGTGGCAAAACATTCAAACACAGATTCAGCATCAAGAGTGAATGCACTATAAACTGAATTCTGAGCAAAATCAACAAGTTTGAAATCAATTTTTTTGCAAGTGATTTTTTCCAAATATGTAATGAAAAATAAAATAATCACATTTTCTTGCTGTTTGATGTTATCACGTATATTGCGACGAAGCTCATAGAAACTCCTAGATACCAAGTTTTGAATCATTAACTTGCTGTCATTGAATTTGCTTAATGAACTTTTGGAGTTTTCTAAATTGGATTTACTACGCTTGCTTTTGTGAAGGTTACCCACGTCTTCAAACGACAAATACTCGAAATTTCTTTTAAACTGCCTCAAAGCCGCAGCGATTGCCAATACAATAGTCAAAATTCCATTATTCTCAAAGGCAATCGCTGGCAATTGATACTTGAATGGATTCTTTACCACGAGCCCATTTATTTTTGAAGATCTGCTCAACTTTTCATAAAAGCTATCTTTGTAGTTTACCATTGCATCTGATGCACAATGAATATAGAAATGAAAAAGCTCACGATAAGCAGAAACATTTAAGAGCAAGTCGGGTAGCGGAATAATGGTAATACTGATAGAAGTTTTCAAAAATCGGTTGTAGCAATAGTATGCTGGGTGATTTTCTCCATTAATTACAGCAAGGGTATCATCTTCAAAAGACTCATCAACTTCGGACTTTAATACAAGCACTCCTGGTGGTGAGTACTTGTAGGCGTCAGTGTACAACGTTGCTGATGGTTTTCTCGTGGAAGTTGTTGCTATTCTTGTCGTTTTGGTAGAGTTAACATCGAGTTTAAGGCTCGAAGTGTCTGCAGCCGTATTTGCAGCATTGGCATTATCGACCATCTCCACATCAGGATCGGTATTCTCGTTGGAAATGTTGGTGAAATTTGTCCAAAAGTCGTCAGACTCAGCAAATGGTAAGGACATTGGTTGGTTTTCTTTTGGAGTCCAGTTAATCGTGATATCATTATTATTATTGTTGTTAGTTTTATTATCATTATTGTTAACAAAATCAAAACCAGTAAAGTCATTGTAGTTTATTTCAGTGAAAAAATTCTCAATACCGGCTAAGCTATCAAATTTTTCCTCAAGATCAAAAAGCCCCCCTTGAACTTCACTATCTTGTTGTGTTCCGGTAGTGGTACCTGCGGTATTGGTGGTTTTGAAAGTACTAAAATCTTCACACTTAGAACTTTGTGTGGAATATTCTCCAGAAAAACTTCGGGCAGAGTATGGTTCTTTCTTTAAATATGGAAATTCGAGATTTTTCACCAAGCTGTTAACGGTAATATCCGTAGAGTGAGGAAATGCTTTGTAAACTCCATACTTCATACATGCCATTAAACCTTTAAGACCGGGTCTAAGTGAATCAAGTAATTGATACTTGTCACTTTGATTGTCATTAGGCGTCACATCCTCATCGGTGTCTTTAAATATGGTCAAGTATTTATGTAGCTCATTTTCTTGCTCTTCTGTTTTCATATTAGCACTTGTCGCAGCTATGGATCCAGTTGCTGCACTGGCATCAACAATTTCAACCGCATTATTACTACGGTCTTGAGAAATCTTTGCCATATTTGACTGTGCCAAGTCATAAAACTCAACCAACTGCTTGAGCTTATCGCCACATACACCTGTCAGTAGTGGCATCACCTGTTCCTTCTGCTGCTGCTGCTGTTGTTGCAGAAATTCAGAGCTAGTTGTTGTATTTATGCTGGTGATGACACCAATGTCGGCATCAATACCACCATTGTTTGTATTATTTAACGTAAATTGGCCAATATTAGGAATCTCGGGTACTACATCCGATATGCTTGTCTGTCTTTGAGTTTCATATGTCTCTGTTTTTCTCAATCTGTCAAGGAATGTTGAATTGTCGTAACGGAAAGCATCAATTGCTGAATCTGAATCATCTTCACAGGAATGACATCCCATTTGCAACTGCATTTGCATTTGCAGGTATTCTTTGAGATTTTTGTTGCCATTGTTGTCGTTATTGGTATCATTATTACTTATCAAGTTTTCTTTTGTGAGACTGCTGCTGGTGGCATGAGGGGACCCAACACTAGTGCCCGCGCTAGTGCTTTCGTCGCGATAGCTGGACATTTCAAACCCACCAAAATCCAAATTACTGGCAACTGAACTTTCATTATCAGTACTAGTTCGATGGCTGCTGTTATTACTATTATTGCTAGCACTTGCGCTTGTCATTGAGGAAGAGTGGTACTTTGAAAGATGACCGTAATCGTCATTAGTAATTTTTCTGTGCTTGAATAATTGTTCTGAGGCAGCTATAGTTTTAAGTTCCAGATTCATACTATCATGATCTATAGTTGTGATATTATAACCTACATGATCTTCCAAAAAGGGTCTTTTCCTTTTAGTGCTGCTGTCATTAAAATCACCACCGATGGTATAGTTCTCGTAAATAGTATCATTTTCATGAACAAAGCTAAAATTCCTGCTCGAAGTCAGTGCAGATTGACCCACATTGCCATAGGTACCACGCCCGCCTGTGACACTACTGCCAATGCTATTATTGTTGCTATTATTGTTGCTAAGTTTGTTATCTTTCTCCTCCCTTGTTATTGCTGCAAAAGCAGTATTTACCTCTGTGACAAAATGTGGCTGGAATTGATTATTGAAAGTGGGTACGACGTTAGCAGTAGTATCTTTATCAAACTTGTATCCGCAATTCTGCATGGCCTTTTTCCTGCTTTCGTTTTTGTACGGCCGGCCGCCCCACGACAACTTTATGGTATAATCACACTTGTTGAAATATTTTTTCGACTTGAGGCAGTTAGAGCATTGCGGTTTTTGCTCATCGCACTTGATCTTCATCTTTTTGCAGTTATTGCAACCAAACCTGCTTCTTGTGCGCTTGCATTTTTGTTTATTATTGTTATTTGGTTTTCTGGTCGTTGTGGTTATCGGTGATGTATGTACGGCGCCAAGTGGAGCCTTGGGCAGGTTATTGGTCTCAATAGCTGGGGAAGCGACGCTCATGATGAGGTGGATATGCAAGTACAAGTAGTGTTAGATAAATAGAATGTCAGGGACAATGTGTGGGTGTATTATAGTTGGGGTGGTAAAGTAGCTTGTAGATAGGGAAGGCCAAAGATTAGCAAATGATGTCAAACCAACCAGTCACCATGGTCTGGCAAAATGACAGAAGAGTCCAGAGAGGCCAAACAAAAGATATTTATACCACTGGTGCTGGTACTGCTTCACGGATGATCGCTCGGAACATATAAGCGCTGAGGAACTACTAACAAGCACAACGCAGCAGCCAATTGAAACGAGTGATTGGCTATTCATCCACGATGACAACAACAACAACGACAACGACAGCGATAAGTGTTCTGCTGCGTCTGTAGCCATCGGTGGGCCAGGCACGGCTTCCGTCGTTCTTTTCCGTGGTCCGTAGCCCGAGTTCCGTGATCCGCCATATTATGGTTGCAATCGCCAGCTGTAATTTAATTCCTACATGGCATGACATGGCATATGGCCCATGAATGGTGTTAGGGCCCGTAAATTTGAAGTTAGTGACAGACATTAAGGTTGCTGTAGGTGCGGGCCATTTTGACCGTACTATAGCTTGCATAGCTTAAGCTGGTAGATGGTATTTTGGTGCTTTTCAGTTCTAGTTTTAGCGCGATGACAAAAAAAAAATAGTTTTGACATGCAGGCAGCTGCACTTTCTATGTCGCCGCTCTCCGCTCTTTACTTCTTCTCGAAGCCCGTAATGTGCCTTGCTGCAACCATCTCTGCGCCCCAGACTTGAAAGCTCATAAGCGTTTCCAAACAAAGCCAAAACAACTTCAAATGTAGACATAGCTAGAATTATTTTTGAGCCAGGGTTTATACAACTTCAACACTTTGCTGTGACAGCCGTGCAACCCGGTTTTGAGTGACGGATTGTTATATATATTTACGCCATATATTGTCAGCAGTGATGGCGCGCTTGAAGTTTAACTTCGTTGCTGGAGACAGTTTTCTCCCCACTAGCCAACCCCAGCCAGTTAGCATTAACATTAACGTTCGCTTAGCGCACCAACAACAACAGTACACACCCCGCGCCACGAAATACTGTATTTGGTGACCAGGTTTTTCTCCACATCCCCTTGAGATGATGGTTGTTGTTGTAAAGGCTGCAGTGGAGTGTTGCTCCCTGCCCCGCGCTCGCGCTATCTGTCGCTATCTGCCGCCATCTGGCGCTACCAGGCGCCGCTAGGTGCAGTCTGGCGGCAAAAATAGTTTCATGAGCGTGGTGGATCCTGTTTGTAGTAAGCGACTATACTACAATGAATATCAAAAATGAGGAATTCTTCAAGGATCCTCAAGACTCCCCGATTAATGACTATGTGACAGGCAGACAGGCAGCCACTGAGACATTCGATTATTTAAATAAAAGCTTAATTGTTCATTTGGGTTTCACCAACTTTGACCTTGATCTTGAGTCATGATCTTTGAGTCAAGCACTGCCAAACCGCCATCGCCCCCTGATTGAGGCATCATCATGGCAAACTGACCAAGACTAGGATTTATCACTACGGAAGACTTTTCTCTAGTTAGTATCTGTATAAATAAACGTTTTAATTGAAAGCTTTCTGAATTGCTTCCTAAATCAATATGATTCACATCCGCGGCAATTAAACCCCACAAAAAAAAAAAATGAAATGAAACACAAAGCTAGCAGGAACAGACTTTCTTGTTTTGAATATTCAGTAATGAACCTAAAGCACAGCATATAAAAAATCCAAAAGGGTCAATTTTTACAATTGTTGAGCTGTCGCTTCCTCCTTTTACAACTTTCTTTTTTATTTTATTCGTTTTTGTTTACCTCAACACACGATTTCGATAGGTATGTAGATATTGTGTTAGCAAGTTTATAGCATGGCTTCCCAAAGTTCTAAAGGTTAGTGTAGTAGGAGTCATTACAACCTAGCTCTTATAGTGCTATATCTTTATAAATGCTATAGGGTCAGTCGATTAATGAATACAAAATGTTTGCGTGGAGGGTCTACATTTGGAGCTTAATTTAGATTGGCATCGAAGAAAGTGTTACAAGTGGTAATTTATTCGGTTGGGAAGAAATTGTATACCTGAAAACCGAAATAGACGGAGAATTTGTAAATGCACAAAATAACGTTTGCAGAGCAAAAGGAAGAAAGAAGTATACTTAATCTGCTTGCCGCCGTGCTGCTATTTGATAGTCATGTCTGCACTGACTACTTGATCCCGTCAGTAAATTAAAAACGATGTTGGGCCCTTGCTGTTTTCTTTCTTCCAAATGCAAATCAAAACCAAATTTGAACAATACGAGAATTTTCCTAAGAAGCAAGTGAAGAACATTACCGAATTCGGCACCCTCTTCGCAATATGCGAGCTCCGCCATGTGGCGGCGGGGGAGGGGGAGCCAAGCGGTGGATCCGCTTTTTACATTGTCAATAAAAGTGACTTGATAATTTTATTTACATTTTAATATATCTTACATAGCAGTTGGGTTGCCTTGGCATTAATGGTATTCATGTCAATACTACTAGCAATGTTAACAACGTTCGCTGTCCCACGGCACTTTGCATCATTGATCGAAAAGGCCGGAGCTCCGCAAGGCAATATTAAAAGCTCTGCCGGTTGATCGATAATGATCATTATGAGCTCAGTATACTGTATAGTATAGGTATAGCTATAGCTATACTGCTCTTTTTACTCAAGGTACAATTTCAATTCCTTCGTAGTTTTTTAATTCGAACTTGTATGTTATTTGAATATGAGATATAGATGTGCTTAGCGGGAGCGTGCCTCTGAATCAAATGGATTGAGGCTGATTTCTTTTCCTGATTACTTCCAACTAAATGAACAGAATGGCAGTAATGATCCTTTGTTGAATTAATGGAGAATGACTTCTAGACTTTGTCATTACTAATATATGCATTGCTTGTTACATTTACTAATATATTGAAAAATCATATGCAAGTAGAAAAATCATGTGCAAATTATTGATTCTTTTGCACTAAAAAACTTACACTACTCTATCTATAGAATACTGTAATATTATCGAACACAAACAATTATTTTATCTATATGAAAACACCAATTAGCTGATTAAACACTCAATTATACGCAGTCACAATAATAACAATAAAATTTGCAAGATGATAGCGGACTAACTTGGGTCGGTTTTGATGTGCCATACAAAAATCTTTGATGTGCAATTCGTGATTATTATTAATCCAAGAGTATCTATCCACCAAGCACCAGTGTCACTAGCACTAGTGCTGGGACAGTTACGCTAACGCTGACAAAGTTGCAAAATCATATGCGTTTTCAAGAAATGTGCCGTGGTGAAATTTTGACATGTGAAAATTTGCCTAATATTGTGCGTACCTCCATAATTGTAGCTGTAGTTATAGTTATGTCTTAGTTTTGAGAAAACCAATTGAGATAGCACATATTTTAGTTTTGTGACGCCTTTACCAATTGTCTTTACATTATGTAGCCAGCTTCTCGCCGTTCTCTGGCAAAGCTATGCGGGGATCCCTCTATGCTAAACTGGAGCTTCAAAGTTCTTTGGCCTCAGCTTTCTCACTATATTGATGCAAGTGTAGTACTGCCGAATCAACTATACGAGATAAACGAGAAACTATCAGGAGTGTCAGGCACTATAGTTATGTTGTGTTGAATTTCTTTCTGCTTCAACAGTTCGCTTTCCTTATTAAGTATTCACTTCGTTAAGGACGGCAAAGCTGAATACAAGTTGGCTAGTGAATCAGTAAACATCAAACATCGAATTAAATGATAGTAAATCTCAAGTTGTTGAAGATAAAAAATAAATATTAAAAGTGCTTAAGCAGAGTTGAGTAGAGTAGAGTAAAATAATTCAAAACCTATAAAACAGCACCAGTAAGGCTAGCCAAAAACTTTGAGTAATTTAATAGAAAAAAAAAAATCAAACAGTGTCAAACCAATAGAAAAAGATAATAAAAAACAGGAAAAGAAAAGGCGTAAAAGTACAATAAGAATAACAAAATTTATAAAAGTCAATTTGACAAAAGACCAAAGAGCCAAAAGAAGGAAGAACACAAAAAGTTGAGTATTATAAAATTTTGCAAAAAAAAAAAAAAAAAAAATTTTTTTTTAAAAGTACACCTTGTTGAAACTCAAGCATGGAAGTGCAACTTGAACAAACTAATAAAAATAAATATCAGAAAACAGAAAAAAAAGTAGTTATGATCTAATTTCAAACTCAGATCTGTTCAGTGAAAACAGCCTTTTCCTTACCATCTTTAGGCCTGCCAAACAACTCATCCATTTCTTTTGATTCTTCTACTTCAGATCCCTGAGTGAAATTAGTGAATGAATGTTTCAAGTCATTATTCTCCTTGCTGTTGATTTGACCTGGGTGAGTAGTGGTAGTAGCATTACTTGTATCCTTAGTGCTTTTAGTTGCTGGGGTTGGTGTAGAAGTAGAGCCAGTCGAGCTTTTTTCTTCAATAGCAGCAGGGGCGCTGATTGCGGCAGCAGCAGAAGTAGCGCTAGCTGGAGCAGCACTAGCTGGAGTACCAGAAGCAGAAAATGAAGAATCCTTTTTGCTTAGCAATTTGCTGATACTGAAACCACGCTTTCTTTTGGTTGGAGAAGGATTGCTTGCACTGTTTGGAGAAGTAATGCTTCCAGAACCGGCACCAGTGACTAAGTCGTCTTCTTCCTTTGGTTGTCTAGAACTGCTTTTGGAAAAGTTAGTGACTACTTTGTTAAGAAAGGTTTCGTTTTTCTTTTGAGGGGAGGTATTAGTTCTTGAATTTGGAACAGCAATTGCAGCACTACTAGTAGGTTCTTGACCTTTAGTAGGAGGAGCAGTAGTAGTACTGGCGGTGGTAGCCGGTGGTAGGCCAACAACACTTGCACTCAGCTCAGCAGCTTCCTTATCACCAACAGTACCTGTAGCCTTAGGAGCAATTTCAGATTCATGCTGTGGTGCTCCACCTTCTTCAGATATTGATGGCTTCACATTAAGTTCTTCGAACTGTTCGTGTAAATCTCTCCAACCTTCATCAGATTTTTTCAATTGAGCAATAATTGCATCTTGACGATCCGTCAATTCTCGTTTTTGCTCTTCTAGGCCCCTAATAGTCTCTTCATGCTTGGCAATAGCTTCATCAAATTTCTTTCTTTCTTCCTTATTCTTGTACTGTTCTTCTCTGATTTCTAGTTCTCTAATTTCTGCTTCAAGCGCTTTAATCTTGTTATCATTGGCTCCTGGATGGATTTCAGCGTATTTTTTCTCATCCTCAAGGGCTTTAATAGCAGCAGCTTTCAATTCAAGTTCTTTTTGGGATTTGAGCAATTCTTGGTTGGATCTTTCAGATTCAAAAAATGCTTGCTTTTGTGCTGCTTGGCTTTCTTTCTCCTCGGTAATTTTACGCTCCACTTCAGCTCTAAGTCTGTTGACTTCAGATTGTGCAGTGAGTTTTTCGGCATCCGTTTGAGCTTTAGTAAGACCTAATTCTGCTGCTTGAAGTTCGTTTTCGGATTTTTCTAGCTGTGCTTTGGATCTTTGAAGTAAAGTTTCTGCAGTTCCTAGTTTATCATTGTCAATCTTAGCAATAGATTCAAGAGCAGTTTGTTCAGCCACTAGATCTTCATAAGCACGATTTTCTGCTTCCAATTTATCAATCACTGGCTGTAGTTTCTCAAAATATTCGTGATTCAATTTAGCCAATTCAGTTTCTTTAGCAACTTTGAATTCAGATAACTCTTGGTACTGTTTATCATTCTCCAAGTTCTTTTCTTTTTCTAATTGCTCTACTGTCAATTGATGTTTTTTCTCCAACTCTGACAAAATCTCTCTTTGTTTTGACAATTCTGCTTCTTTCAAATCTTCCAATTCTTTCTTCTTTTGTGCATGTTCTTCCTTTTCAGTCTTGAGCTCATCTTTATGTTCATTTCTTTCTGCTAATCTTTCTTCTCTTTCTTCAAGCCTTTTAGCTCTGAGCTCATTTTCATGTTGTAGTTTCTCTTCTCTTAACCTTGCTTGTTCAGCCTCGTATTCTTCATCAAGCTTACGCTGTTCAGCAGCCTTTGCTTCAATATCATCAAGCACCGGGTTGACAAACTTGCGAGCAATTTTCTCCACATCAGCGACAGGCATAAATAGACCACCACCCAAATCGTATTGGCCATCACGAGACTGGAAATTTCTTTGTTCTCTTCTATTTTGAGCAATCTTAATGGCAGCTTCATTGAAATCCTTATTGGCGTAAAGATAACGATCTTGATGATTTTTTTCCAATCCTTGAAGGGATTTGGCGGCATTTGCTCTAGCAACTGCCAAGACATGTTTGTCAACTTTGGAATAATTACCACTGGTGGAAACTACTGGCTTGTTATATTTTTCAGCAACAGAAGCTTTTGAAGCTAAAGCACCAGAAGCAGCATGTGAAGCGTCATATTCTTGCTTTGCGGAAAAGATACCGTGTGTATGGTCCCGCTTTGGATTTTCAACACTATCAAGCAAACTAGTAGCATTTCTGGATGCTTTTGAAGTCAAGGCGCTATAGTTTATTGAAGATGCAACAGTGCTTGAGGATGAAGAATTAATGGTGTTGGACGATGTTAATGAACCTTTAGTAGCAGCAGCGGCCGAAGAAGACGATGATGCAAGGGCAGCATTACCAGCAGTTCCAGCTAAACCGTGACGGTAATCTTTCTCTGGCTGAACACGACTCGAAATCAATCCAGTAGCTGTTCTTTGGGCCTTTTGATTCAACTTGTTGTAATTGATACTTGGGGTACTAACTAATCCGCCCTGACTTATATGCTTGTAATTCTCTGGAACATGGCGTCTAGCATGCTCATGGGAGCCGGTAGACAAAATGGATTTGGCGGCGCTAGCGGATAAGCTGGAATCAATTGAATGAGACTTCTCACTGGTACCACTGCTGCCATTGACATCCTTTTTAGCTTGAGTTCTTGCAGCCGAGGCGGCACTTGCGGATAAGTGGCTAGGCAATGCTTCAGATTTAGACAATGAGTTGAATATTGAAGGATCGTATTTGGCAGCCAAGGCAGCGCTAGCAGCATCAGAAGAAGGTTCCCTCAGGTATGGGTGGATTGACAAGTCTGATTTAGCGGCCAATAAGGCAGCAGCAGCACCAGAGGTTTTGGAGTCACCTAGACCAATTGAAGCTTTGCCAGGGTTGGAGTAGACTCCGGATTTTAATTTTGCGTGATACTGGGCGGCCTCGGACAATTGGGCCCCCTGCTTCTTGTAGACCTTTGACTTGGTAGGGCTGGCGGTAGACATTGCCAGTGGTTGATATGTTCGTTTATTAAGAGAATAAGTTACACGAAGGCGAATTGACTATGAGATAGGCTTCGAAAAAAGTGGTTTATCACTCGGATTGGTTTTTGTTTTTTTTTTGTTTCTTGTTGTAAAATTGAGTTTTGCTTGTTTCCACTGCAGGACAAAATGAAATTGCGGAATAATATATTGCAGTAAAGAAAGTTATCAAGTGTGTAATAAGTGAGTGATTATAATGAAGGAAAAAAAAAGAACGCACTAGTAGTCAATGAAGAGTGCAATTGAATTTAAAATCAAAATCAAAATCAAAATTACAATTTAAACACAGTTAAAGTCCAGGCAACAACAAAAGCAAAAGCAGAAATAATATATGAATATCAAAGGGCTGGCTCGCGAGTATTAATAGTGCAGAATGAAATGCGTGCGGGCATCGATCAGCGATTACCGCAATGGCCGTGAAAGTGGCAGAAGCAGCAAAATAAGCAAACGTGCAGCCTGCTTGTTTGCTCCATCTTGTCGCTTTCTTAATTAAATATGAGGTCATGTGCATGGTCATGTGAAGTCACCACGACCACGACCAGTTTTTGCAAAGGCAGACATATTTCTCTTCACTGTGTACACCTTAGGCTTTCTCTCTTAAATACAGTATTTAAGTAGCATTTTTTTGTTAGACCTTCCTGTTTGTACCTCAATAGTAAGCAACGGCTAACAGTGCACGACCTGTAGGGCTTACTCATCAATGAACCCTCATCAAATATTTATTTCGCTTCGAAGACAGCTTAATTGTAATTTGCAGGAACTTCGACAAGTTTTCTGCGCAGCAGTATTCCACGCATCTTTATGTAAGTTACTGTATTATTACACAGTTCAAAGCTGCACCAAACAACATATATGCGTCATGACGCAATATACATTGGCTAAGTTTTTTGTTTTTATTAGAGGACAACCTTTTATTGCTATACGAACTAAAGTAGAGTACGAGCAGTCAACATGTCATGCAAAGCCAAAATTTACAGCTTCCCGTCATATACGCAGTCAAGTTTTTGTCATCAGTCGTGTCTGGCAATATGGCAAGATGGGATAAGATACAGAATGGCAGCTGACACTGTTCATTTTGCAATTCAAAATGACCGAGTACAACTGGAATAGGATGACTACAAATCATTATAATCAGTCTTATCAGTCTTACCAGAATCTTATCATCAATAAGTCTATTATATGCTATGATTACAAAGTCCCTATTGTTACATTTATCACCATCCTACACTTTTGCAATCCAAGCAGCCCCAAGGAAATCAAACCACCGTATTTCCTCCTCACTATACTTGACCAACTGCCCTTTCAATACTCCATCAACCGCATCATCACTTGTCCCATTACCATCTATACCGGCATTCACCACATCATAGGCACACCACATATAGCTAGTGCAAAACTGAGTTTGCTTCCAGCCTCTATGTGGTTCATTTTCGTTATCCACATTATATTCTCTCATAGTCATTGGGGGCTCCAATGCTGCCTCGATTCTCAATGGCGCCTTATAATATTCTCTTAACTGGATCCGTTTCCAGCTCTTGTATCGCGGCTGAGAATTATCCCAGCTCATTGTTCGCAAATCTTTGCATGTTTGGAATCCTGAATTAATCCAAAGTAAAGTATGGTTATCATTGTCTGAAACTTGCCCCGGGTGAGTTGAGCAAAGTTCAGTGCTTTTGATGCTATTATCATTGCCGTCACTACTTTGTGGAACCACTCGTTCCTTATCGCCAGAGATCTGCCCAACAGAAACCGCTCCCTTGCTGTTGAATTGGTAATTTTCGTCACCAGAAATAGAAAGGCCAAGCCAATATAGCTCTTTATCGCCCCAAAGCATGTCACTGGTTGCAGAACGCCACAATCCGAGCTGAAACGTGGTGAGCATCCCGACATAATGCTGTTTCTTGTTAATCGCCACAAGCCCGGCCTCCATAAAGTAGTAGTATTTTTGACCCAAGAAACGATTGCCTAGAGTATGTTGTGTTGAAGCGGGAATATTGAACAATTTATGGTCTAGCTGATTTGGCAAAAGCATCTTGAAAAACTCTACGTATTGGTCCTTGTTGTACCGCAAGTCAGTACGATCTTGGAAAAACAATGTTTGGGATTGTTGGTATTGAGTTTGTTGAAAAAAAGATTCAATGGGCACCAAGGGTACAGCATCAGCATCCATCAAGATAACATCTTCAAAAGTAGCAAATAATAATGCACTAAGTTTGTTGCCGAAGCCAGACATTGCTTTCTCATACTCACCACTAAGGGTGTCACGCATATTAACAAACCAGAGCTCTTGTTTGGGGAACTTGGCCAGCTTGAGTTTTTGTTCATCTGTAAGTCGATCAAATAGTTCTTCACCCTCAGTGGGCATGTTGAGCTCCTCGGCCGATTTACGAGCCACTTGAACTAGCTGTGTCATTCGCTTTTTGCTTAACGTGGAATACATTATTTGAATAGGAAGCTCATTGCCTAAAAGTCGAAGCACTTTTATTAAGCTTATCACATGTGGAGCATACTTACCGTTGGTGGTGATAACTATGCCTTTGCCGTTTAGCTGTGTTTTCAAGTGGCTCACTAGACACAGGTTGAATGCAGACTTTTTGGGAATATGCCTAAAATCGTTCTCGAAATCGAGGCTTTGCAAGTCAAATTGTTGGTCTTTGAATTTGTTGGATTGCATAATTTCTGAAATATTTGGAATTTCGTTATGTCTTTCACCGTCCCAGCGGATATAAGTCGGGATTCTGCCCGTTAGATATGGGAATACTTTACTTTGCAATTCTGTACATGTGAATTTTTTGGTCTTGCTGGAGCCTGTGGATTGGTCTTTGATTTTGCCAACAATAGCAGCACGCAAATGTCGCAAATTGTCAAGCAAGTAAAATGTTTTGTGCCCTTCTTTACGTTGATCTTTATCTTGATCCGTGTTATCCCTTTTATCAAACTTCAGCTTACTGGCACCATTGGCCTCCTCTTCCATGAAGCATTTTCCATAAACTCTCAAATGTCTCAACTCATCATTCATCGCCGCAACATCATTAGGATCTTTAGCACCACCAAATATCAGTACTTGCCAATGCGGCTGTTTTTTAAACAATTCTGTAAAATAAAGCTGACATTTGTATTGCTTCTCATATGTGGCATACATGGGATATTTGCGGATCAAGTAAGCGTAGTGCGAATTACTGGGAAATGTGTTGCCATCAACGGTGATTGTCTTTGAATTGTACACCATCCCAGTTATGGAATTACTGTTGTAGTTGAAATGTATGATGAAGAGGAAAGTAATAGTCAAGAAAGCAAAAAGCGAAGCACGCACAATTTTTTTGTTTATAAAATTCACGGTGGGTACATGTTGAGGCAATATTCTGTGGATCATTCTTGTGCTTGCTGTATCTGCTGTACTTGTTGTGTATTTATTTGAATCAAATATATTTATGAAAGGAGAAAGAATTGTGGAAGATATGTTGATGTAGATGCCTCTAGGCACTTGATTGTCTCCATATGTGAGGGAGAAATATAATTCGATAAGCCGCAGATTTGTGTATTTGAGCTGTCAAAGAAGAAGAGCCAAGGCTTGTCAAGTAGAAATATCACCGCGACAACGTTGTCAACCAGTTGAAGGGCTGTGTTGATCTAGCTTTTTCACTGTTTTGCTGAAAACCAAAGACCCGGCAGGGCGGTACCCGATGGACGCGTTTCGAGAGCAGCAAGAGTACCGAAGATATAGATATAAAATATTATAGATAAATATTATAGATTCTAAACTGTCGAGCCACTAACGGAAATCATCGAAAGAAGAACTGCCTATCTGACTAAGAACGACCAAAAGAGAAACTTCGTCAGAAATAGCGGGAAATTGCTATCGAAGCATTACATTCTTGAGAATCATTCAAAATACATTACAGCTAGGTTAGAACTAATGAAGGCCCATCCATTTACATGGGCTTATGTAGACAAGAAATCGAACTATTATAAAATTATGGCGAAGTAAAAGCCAAAAATATTGACTATATCGTTCCACTGATACCATTAACTAAATTGAATGATAATTATTCAAAAAACATTGCTAATTTACAATTCAGCTCAGACACGTCTGGGGTCTCTGCGACTGTTTGCTTAGCTGTGAGGATTGCTCCATTTATAGGCTTAGTCAACTGCATTGTGCTTTCCTCGGGTTCTTGGTCATCGTCATATTCCTCTTCGTCTTCTTTTTCACCATCTGGGCTTTCTTCAGTTCGCCCCTCAAATATCTCAGATCAATGTGAAGAAACAGTTTATCGTAGTAGGAAATTCCGAGAACAAAAGTCAAAAAAATTGACAAACCACATATTTTGTTAAGCTTAAATATCCACAACTTTTTCAATGCAAGATTTAATTTAATTATAGAAAGCTTCAATCTCATCGTCTGTTTGAGTATAATCATATACTACGTTCCGTCAAACTCTACCTTTGGAAAATGGGGAAATTTCTTTTCGTGCATACTGGCCAACTAATCGAATCTCTTAGTTATAACTTTCCGTAATATTAATACACAAAATCTTTTTGGTGCTTTGAGTAAGTATCCCAACATTATGATAGTTCCTAAGTTATAATATCGTTGGTTTTTTCAACGCAGGAATTGCGAAGCATTTTCAGTGTTTACCCTAGCAAAAAGCCTAGTCAAATGTTGTACTTGCAGTTGAAGATAAAATGTTTTTCCTAATCTCATGAATTTTTCAAATTTGCTGTGTTTGCCTTTGAAATCCATCCTCAAAAAAAAAAAAAAAAAAAAAAAAAAAAGTAAGTTTCAAAAACCGCCACAGTCTTATCATCAAAAAAATATTAACTGCATTAGATTTTTTTGAAAAAACTTTCTACTAAAAATAGAAAGCTAACAGCAATAATTCAAACTGTAGCACGGCTGAATGGCAGTAAGATTTGATACCGCATATAAAATAACAACGACAAGACCACAGTATATTCCTTGGCACCTCCGTGGTTATATGCCCTAAGTAGGCATTTTTACGCAGTCCGTGGTTAATAAATGGCATACCAACAACCAGCAGGCAGACAGAGGTCGAATGTAGTTATTATTAATCAAGAATTCTCTTTGCTAAGGTTGCGTTGGACGTTACTTTTTCAGCCAACTAGAGCATACTATACCAGCCCAACATGCTTCCTGCACCTTAAAGATATTCATCACGATCAAATACCGAGTCACATAGCACCATCTAGAGCTTGGTACACTATAATTTAGTATACAGTTCTGTCAGTGGTCGCCGCTATCCACACTTTCAGCAACAGCAGTTAGCATGCCGGCATTTGCAAATGAATGTAGATCGGCGTGATTAGGGCCGGCCTAGACTATAGACCCGTAGGCTGCAGGTTGAGCTAGGACAGCTAGTGTTGGTGATGCCGTTGCTGCCAAACTAGTGCAATACAAAAACGAGATGCCGCCAGGTAGCATTCTGCGCCATTTTGTTGCCAACGACCCTTAAGCTTACATGTCTGATATAATGATGTCTTTCCATGCGTTAAAAGGCGTTAAAATTTTAGTTTGATTTTTGCTGGTAGGTGACAGCTGGCTAGCTCAGGCTCGTAGAAGGCTTTGCTGATAATGGGTGACGGTGATGGCGATGAGCATAAGTTGGTGATAGTTATTGTGGGATCATGATGTTGAGTAAAGGTTTTTGAGTTATTTTTCTCAAAGTAGAAAGAGAGAAGTCAGAATAAAGAAATAAAATTGAGTTTTTGAACCACGTTACGCACCTATCATCTCGATTTGTCTTCAACCAGCCCCGAATATTGTATGTTTGTAGTACAAATATCCATGGATATATCCCATGAGCATGTTAATATTGTTAGGAAACGGCAGTTGTTTCTGTCCGGTCCGTGGAATATTTTGCGTTGACCGGTTCTCGAGGGCGCCCTGATTGTCTACTGCGCCAAACAAAGCAGTACGAAACAGCAACATGCAGTGTAGAACAGTACACTGCGTCAAAAGGCAGCGTTTTTGTGACCAAATTTGCAATCTCCATGATACTAATTGGCAGCACAGGACAAAAAGACTTTTAATCTGCGAAAATTGCTGTCGAGCACGCCAGCAGCGCTGCCCAAAAGCTGATATTAGAGAGTTAACAATTGTTGCAGTACTCATTTATTTGTTCAAAAACTGACCAAAATTGTGATCTTTGATTAACGCTTTTTTTTTTTTTTTTTATAATTTTTTGTTTGTGCGGTTGATTCGAAGACCGATGGCAACCATGATTATACTCATAAAGGGGACTTTTGTGTTTTGAACTGGTGAGACTGATAAGTACTGTGTTGCTGCTAATTTTTGCCGTGATTTGCTAGTTATTCGGCTATATAGCTAAAGATATACGTAATTAGCAGAAGGCACCCTGACACATTGCCGCAGAGTGCTGGCTTCTTAAAACAGAACTAGCACTCTTGCCGCCCACCGAAGTGGATAGTGCCAACCTACTGTTCTATGGTCAGCATGTACGGATATCTGCCGCTCAGCATTACATGTAACATTGTTGGGTAGGTTGGTTATCGTTCTGATCACCACTGAAACTGCTCAGCAGAACTACCAATACTGAAATTCTGGAGAGCACAAAAACTTCTCTTTGACTATTTTCTGCAGAATGCCGCGACGAGCGCCGCGGTGATGCACTATGCATGCAAATGCGAGATGCGAGATGCACAGTTACCTCTGCGGTAGCAGCAAGAGTAGCATTCCGGTGTGGATACCGACGGTTTTTTTTGAAGGACTTTTTGCGAGTGTTTTTAGTGCCGGTGGCTTAAGTGGAAGATTCCGGGGGAATGGCGAAGAGAAAAAACCGGAGAACAAATGCAGTACTTTGCAATAACGTGAATTTATAAATTTTGTAGAATCAAACAAATTATCGGGGAAAGATCTGTATATATTGTCAAAGACAACCGTCAACAGATCAGCTTAGTTCTGTTTTCAATCAAGTACTGCCCTTTTTTTTTTTTATTTTTTTTTATTTTTTTTTTTTTTTTTGTTTCTTGAAAGCCAGAGTGTGTAAACTGCCTTTTGCCACTTTGAGCTTCCTTGCGAACAGACGTTTTCTTTTCCAACACTAGTGAATATCCATTTTAATCTGAGTCATCGCCAGCTCATCGCTCTAGTTTACCACTACACAACAAGACACAATTTTCTTACTTTATATTATATTAGATATAACTCTTACGAATTCATATTTCACTGGCCGCCTTCATAGACAACCATTATGCTCATTCATGATCATTCGGACGAGTATTTGTCCTCATACAAGTACGACCTCTTGGACTCCCAGGACTATGTCATTGCCTCGCCAGCTTTACAACAACAACAGCAGCAGATACGGGGATCCACAATACTGCCACTGCAAATACCGCTACTGGAATCCCCAATAATAGCTCCAATAATACCACCCGTCGTTGGTGTGTCTGACCTTGATCATTCCCACCACTCACATTCGCGCTCTCATACCCACTCACATTCGCACTCACATTCCCATCATTCTCATAGTCACCCAATTAACCAGGTCATTTATCTCCAGTCTTACAATAATTTAGCTGCTCCGCGCCAATTCAGTCCCAACATGTGGATAGGTAACGTGGGAATCTTAAGTAATTCAGCTTTTTTCGCTAACAATAGCATCAAATTCATCATCTCTTGCATCAGCACTACTAGTATCACTAAACATTTTCTCAAAAATCGTCATTTTGACTTTACTCCACCAGAATACTGTGTGCTTGTGGTTGATCCATCATTTAAGTCGTCAGCTGCATCGTCGCCATCATCTTCATTTTCTTCGAGCTCTTCCACTTCTCAAAAAAATGTTAGCCAGGTGCTCAAATTTATCTCCAAATATAATTCTATCCTCAGTGCAGTCATCAATTCAAGCAAATACTCTGATAGCTCAACTGCCACTTTGAATGGTGCCTCTGATATCACTTCTCCGGTAATCACCATCAAAGATAAGCTCTCATTAGTTGAAAATCTTGTGAATTTGATTCAAACAATCAGACAAAACTTTCCCCAAACCGGGATCTTGATTCTTGATGATAACGAAACTGAAAGCCATAAACGTCGAGCATTGTTACTTGCCATTGCTTACATAATCAACATCAACCCAAATCTTACTACTCTCGATGCCCTCATTTTACTCAAAAATTACAAATCAGTGGACGATGTCTTCATCAATAATGAGAATTTTTTCAGTGTGTTGGAACAGTACAGGTTAAATGTGACTGCAAATAAACGATTCTATTATAATCGAAACCAGAATGAAACATTGAAGAGAAATTTTTCCAACTCTTTTGCTACGGATAATGGTGGTGGTAATGGCAATAGTAATAATGGCTCATTTCAGAAAAGGAAAAGCAAAAGAAGTTACGATTGATCAACCAAAAGATGGCTATCAAAAGCCCCTTTTTTTTTTTTTACTATTTGTTTTATGTCACAAGCTCATGTTTATGCCCCCTTCACGACTCTATCTCATCATTTTAATTCAGTCATTATTTGGCCATAGCCACTGGCCCCTTTACTCACCCGATAACTCACTTAGCTAATCGTTTTATTTATTCATTTACTGTTTCGGTTTTTTGTTTTTATCCTGCATTATAAATAAATGGGTTTGTTCTAGCTGATCTACCTAGTTTTAAATTTTTTGTAGTTATCAAGTGCAAATAAGCGGACCTGTAAGATGTATCTACAGACGGAAGCCTAAGCGTAAAAGTTTATCTTGAATTTACACAGCACGAGTCTCAAATGCGGCAACCCTCTACAATACATGTAATATTCAATGTCTTTATATTTATTACTTTTATGAACCCACTACCCGCCAATATTATTCATCATCCTCCTCGTCATCACTCTCATCTAAATCTGGTAACGGATAGTTCAAAATCACTGCTATACCAGTGATTTTATCCAACTGTTCACCAGAGTCATGCAAACTTGAAAATATCGACACTTCTCCACCTTGTTCTTTCACTTTATCACCCAAAGCAATATAACTTTTTCTTTCCTTGACATCATCACTTCTGAATAATGAATCCGTCACCAATAAATGGCTCACTGCTCCTTCAATGCCAATAGCTTTGGTACATTCTTCTTTACCGTACCAAGCGACCCCATTGTCCTTGTTCAACTCTGTGAAGAATCGATCCAAGAGTTGTGCATCCTTGACGTATTTGGTATCTTTTAGCTGTTGTACCACTGCGGGCGTCTTGAGAGTCTCGTCAAGCGCTTGCAAGTACCCATTGAAGGAATGTGCAATGACGAACTTACTTTTTGATTGCATGATCAATTTCTCGTCTTCAGTGGCTGCTTTGGCCATAATGTGCTCAAGAAGAGTTTGTGCCACTGTTCCCGGACTAGCAAGCAAAATCACTTTCAATTTCAGTAAGTCGAATTTCCGTTTGAATGTCTCGTAACAATTGCTAAAAAATTTCTCCATTGCTTTATCGTAACCTGAAGTGTCGCCACCACCACGTCTTTTCTTTGGTATGGATTTTTCAACTTTGGCCACAAGAATCCGCATTGTGTCCGTAATTAAACAAAAATGAGCAACACCTTCGTGGAGCACCACAGCACCAATCTCTGCTCTTTCAGTGATGCTAGTAGCTTCGTGAATAATGTCCAATGAATAGCTGTCGAATTCGTCCTTGTATAAAGTGAATGCATATTTGGTATCAATGACCGCAGTATGGTATGATCCCATCGGCACATACTTGTGCTCACTGACAGTACGCCCTTTACATCGCAATGTCGAACTTTCGGCTTCATATTCAATATTGGCAACTCGCAATTGTAATTTGACCAAAACTCTTTCCACTTTACTGGAGCCTTCTTTTTGGTAGTTTCGTGTGGTAGTCACGGTGATGCGATCATCCTTTTGAATCAAGTTGTAAAGAATCCAAAGATCTTCCTTATCTTGAGCCTGGACAGTGACGCTGCTTTCTTTGCTGTTAGAAATGTTTTCCGCGAGAAGTTTCATTGTGAACTTCAGTGTCAGGTATAAGCTGCCGCTAATATAAATCTATAAACCAGAAGATGGATAATGTAGTCTCGAAAGATTTATATAAACATATATAGTCATGATGTCAACTTTTTGCTTTATTCTTTTTTCCATTGCTTTGATGCTGCGCGTTGTGAGCCCCGTGAAGAAGAAAGAAATTCGTTAACATGGAAAACAAAAAATATCAACATCTTGAAATGCATTACATATAATAGAGTAAACAACTGTTGAGACACCATTTAAGAACAGCTTATTTACTTACAACTGCCAATTCCTTGCCGACAGAAAGCAACATCCGCCTTCACAATAGCCACACCAATCAAAAAACAGTAATTTAATCACAAATGGGCCTTCAACCAATAGTGGCTGGCCACGAGGACCTCATCCACGACGTTGCCTTCGACTACTACGGCAAGACTCTCGCGACTTGCTCCTCGGACCGTCATATTCGCGTCTTTACTCTTCATTCAAACACAAACAAATGGCAACTAAGAGACAGTTGGAAAGCACATGATCTGAGCATTGTCAAATTAGCCTTTGCCCCACCAGAATATGGTCAACTTTTAGCATCGGTTTCATATGACCGTACTGTCAAAGTGTGGGAACACAAACCGGAATCCCCTTCTGGTTCAGGATCATGCTATAAGCGCCTTGCTACCATAAATGATGCCCAGGGCCCATTATTTGACTTATCTTTTGCACCAGGATACTTAGAAACGTTAAGGCTTGCTACTGTTGGTGCTGATGGGGTGCTACGCATCTATGAAGCTCTTAACATTAGCGATTTGCTGGACTGGCAGCTTGTCCAGCTGGTGCCTTTGCTTCCGAAACCAGCAAACATCAACAGACCGGCAAACTTCACCGTAAATTGGTGTCAATCAAAATTTGCTCAGGAGAAAATTGCCGTCACTGCATTGGATGTTTGTATTATCTTGCTTAGGGATCCAAAGAGTAACAAATACCGCAAGGCCAAATCCTTACCAGATCACAATAGTATCATTAGAGATGTTGCTTGGGCTCCTTCAATGGGAAGATCATATGAGCTCTTGGCCACTGCTAGTAAAGATGGATATGTCCGGATATACAAAATCAATGACAGAAATGTTGATTCTTTTAGCAATAGTAATAGTAATAGCAGCTTGAATGGCGCTGGGAGAGAAGCTGCCATTAATGAAGATCTGGAGTTCACCGATTTTGGTCGTAATAAAAACAGTGACGAATTGGAAAATAGACTAGAAACGACCTTATTGGCAAAAAATGATGATCACAAATCTGAAGTGTGGTCAGTTAGCTGGAATAGTACTGGTACAGTGCTAAGCAGTAGTGGCGATGATGGCAAAGTGCGCTTCTGGAAAGCAAGCAGATTGAATGAGTATAGATGTATAGCTACAACGTCAGCCCAGCAGAAGGACTGATAAGGATTGAGATAATTGATTAATTACTATTTTAGTTTATTTTCTATGTTTTTTTTTTTTTTTTTCTGAATTCATTTATTATTATTTGTTTTTGTTTTTTTGTTTTTTAATCTAATGCTGATAATACATTCCTTTACGTACTTGGTTGCCCACGTAACTTCCTGGAAAGTTTCCACAAGTCAATCTTCAACAACTCCACAAAATCAGAAGACAAATAATACGTTTTGACGTCCTTGATTTTTTCATAAAAAGCAAAAATGAGTTTGATATTCCACAAATCGTCAATGTTCTGTGGCAGCTTCACCATACTACTGATTTCAAATCGGGAATTAGTAACCAGGGAATCAACCAAAGATTCATGCTCATTTGCCACCTCGCTAGTGTTTTTGAGAATAATGTCACAAGCTTTGTCAGTTTGACTAATTTTGAATTGCTCAAATTCGTTGGAAATATTTTCCAAAATAGACTTAAACAGATCTTGTGACTTTTGATACTCTTTCTTTTTGTAAACATGAATTGTCAAACTTTTGATAAAAGTATGGTAAACCTCAATGTTTTGCTCGAAATTCAAGTAAACTTCAAAATACTCATCCGATAAAGTTCTAATGGACAAAATGTTCGCCAACCTAGGCAATAAGCAAGGTGCATTCAAAAGTAACTGTTCCCCGTTTTTCAACACGATCTCAATTGGCAAGTCGACCGGCCTTGATGTATCAACATCTCTAGCCACCAAACAACGAGGCTGGGTCGATAGTACCCAAAAGTGTCTGAGCGCTTGCAAATAAACTTGTGATTCATTTCCACTACCGTTATTTTGAGCTGGGTATATGGCAGTCAACAACGCAGCAATAGCAAAATTTGAATCATCAAACGCATATTCCCCGCTAGCAATAAACAAAAATCCTAAAGCCATACTCAGAGCAGCGTAATTCGCATAGGTCATAGTCTTATTGGTTCTGTTATGTAATGCCCTCAATCTTTTAAAAGTTTCCAAATCGCCGGTTCCTGCCATGATAATTGACACAGATAACGATAACATATCTTGAATAGATGCGGCGCTAGCTTGGGTAATTCTTTCATCGAATGTAGTTGTAGGCAGCGCGGTAATCCTTATAAAATGATCCAAGTAAAAAAGAATCACGTCTCTAGCAGTAAGATCCCCAGTAGATGCAAACTTAAGTGCCATAGATGTACATGCGCCAGCTAAACAATTGAAATATGTAAGCTGATCACTGTCCAAGTATTTTATTTCATCAATGGAGTACTTTTGCAATAAACATGAAGGGATTTGTGATTCAACCCAATCGTTGGTTTGCAAAACGCTATCCCACAAAATCAAATTCTTTGCCACTATACGCAATGAAAGCAAATCCGGTCTAACGTAATCCAATAGCTTTTCAGTTTGCGGAACTTGCAATTTTGAGGCAATATTGTAGTTATTGGTTTTAATGTATATGAGCCCTAATGCAATAACAGCACCCGGGGCGGATTTATCATACTCTTGGGACATTTGTACATCCTTCAATGAAACTGCCATGGATAACAATCTATCTGTAATATGAGTATCGTTAAGTCCTTTTAAATCATTTCCTTTACCCAAATTAACATAACCTAGAGCAATTCCGGCTGCTAATCTATAGCCTTCATCAACAATCATCTTATCATTATATGATATCTTATTGCTTATTTGAGAAAGAAGAATTTCGCTCATGCGGCGATGTTGAGTTTCTAAGTATAACAAACCTATTCCCACAAGCCCTGCTGTTTGCACTGAAAGAGAAACATTCAAGTCTGTCGCTCCCTGCGGCAATAGAGCAACTACATGCACTGATAAAACCTTCGTCAAGTTCATATCCATTGATCCTCGGGCACTTGCGGATATTCCCAACAATAACCCGACACTGGTATGTGTGTGCTTTGACTCCAAATAGTTATATAAATGCCATTGCTCCAAATTTTTCAAGTGTCCATTGAGCCCTAACCCTAATAAGAAACCACCGTGCTGTGAATTCAACCCGTTTGGTTTATTGAATACAATCCAACTAGCAGCGATATTTTCTGCACTTCTTAAAACAGTTAAGCCGGCAGAAACACCATTATGGAAGTAACCCCACTCTATGAAATCTGGGTCTATGGAATCTTTGTCCAAACTCAAGGTGGTATTAGCAGGTTGGATCAATGTGTCAAAATTGAGTTTAGGAATTGGGAATTTTTCAGTCAAAATTGGCATTCGGGAAGATAGGAAAAGAGCGCCTCTTCCAAATGGAATAGTTAACGTTCTTAAGGCGACTAGTGTTGACAACTGCTTTTGTGACTTCAATAAATCATACTCATTTATGTCATGAGGAGCATTCATAGTAACAGTTTGTATCTTGGAAGACTGTAATAGCCTAGTAATTTCATAGAATCGACGATCTGTTGAAAATATCAACTTTGTAATACTTAGTCGGTCAGCCTCAGAATGACCGTCCCAGGCACTAAGTGGCTCATCGCTTTTAATTGACTGTATTATTTGATGTACATCCTTTGAGACAGTTGGGTTATATAATATGGATTTCTGACCGCTCTTCTCATTCTTCAAATACTTTTCCAAATCTTTTCTACCCAATAAGTTGATGAACCGAAGTGACGAATCAATAGAGGCACTATTTCTGCAAAATGATAGGTACTCTTTCAAAGGAAGAGATATGCCGATGGGGTACGTTTCTAAATCAAAAGAGTCAATGCCGTACTCTACCATAAGATTCACCACATCAGTTGCACTAAATTGAGGGGACACAATTGCCTCAAAGATTCGCAATATATAATAAGTTCTTGGTGTGATTATTTCATCAATAATGTCATTTTCTTCAGAAAGCTGAGAAAATGTAATGTATGGAGTAAGTTCATCTGAGAAAATGCTGCAAAGAGACTTCAACAAGTTTGGTGGCATATTTAGAGGCTCAATAACGGGAAATCTTGTCTTTAGATCAAGGCAGTTGGTATCACGGATATAGTATTTGATCCAAAAGTCAGACCAGCCTAGCCAAGCAACGAGTTGCGCAAGAAGAATATCAAAGCGGCTGTTGGCGTTGTGCTCCAAGACATTAAGTTTTAAATCTTCACGAAGCAAATGCAAGGCTAAAACAGCATTTGGTGCCATATTGTTGAGCGACTTTTGATATCGCTCGCTTATATTAGTTTTGCTCGACTGATTAAGTAAATTTGCTTTTTCAAGTTGGTCAATAACCTCATTGGAAACTTTGAGATCACTAAAATCGGTACCAACTGGCACCAAAACCGATAAAAGAGTAACGATAAAACTTTGCCATTCAGAGCCTTTACTGTTGATAGTCAATGCAGACAACCAATTGAGCCAAATGTACTCAAATGCATATGGACCAAATATGTACTTGAGCGATTGTAGACATCGCTTGGTGAGCTCGTCTTGTGACTCTACTAAAAGCTTGATAATATGTGTTTTTGAATCGGTATCAGTAAGCGCAATAGAATAGTCAGTGCAGTGATCAAGAGACTGTATTGGTTTTGCAATTTTTTGCAAGTTCAAATCATGCGATTTAAGGTTCAAGAAAGGGTTGATGAGCCGTATTGAAGATCTATCTTCCTGTAAAGCTATCAAATATGCGCCATGATCAGAGGATGAAGACGATAAAGATCCAGCCGATGAAGATGACAATGAGAATGACGATGACGATGAAGATGACAATGGCAATGCATCCAGACACTTGAAATTATATGAGCTTTGATAAGAGGGTAAATTGACTGAATTTGTAGAAGATTTGAATATAAGAACCTCCGTATGTTTGGTTTCTTTGTTCACAATTGCAATACCTTGCTTGTTTGCAAAACTTAAGCTAAATACTTTCAATTTATCTGTGCTGTAGTTGAACTGCACTTTTTCAATTTTTGTCAACACCATATCTTTTCTAAACACAATATTTTCTGGACCATTTGCAGATGAGTTTCCAATATTCATGCTGCTAGTATCATTCAAATCCATGCCAGTAACATCTGCATTTGACGCCATACGATCATAAGATAGCATTTCCGAATGTGATACTGAGCGACGGGCATGGGTGCGGTTTGATGTTGCACTTTGAGCAGCAGGATCATCCATACTATTCAGATCATTCTCGTTCACTGAAGAAACCGCCGCGGAGTTGGGCACTGAGGATTTACGCGAAAGCGATCTTTTTCTGATTGAAGATCTTTTCACCCCGCCATTATGGGTAGGCTTATTTTTACTGTGAGCCAAGATTCTAACATGATAAATTGCAATAATATGATTTGATAAGTTGAAGGTTACTGCTAGCGAGCACTTTGGGCTTTGTGGGAACCACACCATTTCCTCATTTGGTGAAAATGATGAAGTTGAAGATGATACCACCATACCTAGTTCCGACAATGGATCTAACAAAGTTAAAAAGTTAATTTTTGAGCTTGTAACATGGCTGCTCAACATTGGATTTGATATTATTGGATTTGCATCTTGATTTGTTGGTAATTGTCGCTCCAAAATGAGCCCATTTTCAAACAGTAGAGATTTTTTAATGTTAAACGGAAAGCTAATGAAATGAGTTTCGTCGTCTTCAAAATACATGTGGGCGCGATTCAGTAGTATCACTGCTAATGCTTTCTTTTTAGATATACCGCCATTCTTGGTACCGCCGCTACTGTTTCTGCTGGTGCTGGTGGTTGGTTTATTTGGGAAGTTGGTGTTGTTGAAATGCACCAAATGAGCATTCACTATTCTATCATCATCATTGTCATATTTGATCTTTCGCACAAGCACATCGTTTTTGAGCCACAAGACTTCTGTCAGACTTACCAATAGCACCTCGCTCTTTGAGTATAAAGTTATGGTGTAGTCCTTAGGCGATGATGACGATGATGATGATAATCGAAACTGATCTATGTTTTTCGAGGCGAGCCGGATGGCTGGGAGACCAATTTCGGGCATTGTCGTAATCTGCTAGATAAGCGCTTTCAAGATCAGCGGAAACTGGGATAAGCGCTGAGCAGCAAGTGGTTAGCGTCTTGGATTTTGTCTTGAGGAAGCTGACCGGTTGGTTGATGATGATGCGGAGGTGTGTTGCAGAAAGTGTTTGTTTTGTTTTGTAAATACTGGAGACAAATAATTATCGCTGAGCGCCGCTTAGCAGTTTGTGTGTGGTCTGGCGATGGCGGTGATGTGTTTGGAGAGTGGAAAAACTGAAGCTTTCTGCCACAGCAGCAGCAGCAGCAGCGCCGGCGATGTGATGAGTTACTCCATGTGGGACAAGACCAGACAGTTAGCTAGTTAAGACAGCACAGAACATCACAGACAAGAGCCAGTCTTGTTGCAAACCAACTCCTATAGCACCACTCATCACAGCTGGCAGTACCCAAATCCGCCTATCACTTACTTACACGATACACTTTCATTATATTGCAATAATTAACTACACATAACCAACTTTAGACTTTCCCTCTTTCTCTCACAAAAAATGGTGCTGTCGATAGTGCTGCTCGCAACAGCTTTGGGTCTAATTTTCATCCACTATTCATCTAACCAGCCCATCTCATCAGCAGTTGGATTTTCCATCATTGGCTACCAAGCAGTTGTTTACTTGATACCCAGACTCGGCCATGCGTTTGTTCGCATTGGTCTTAAGGGCAAAGACATGTCTAAACCTAACAAGCCATTATTGCCTGAATGTATGGGAGCCATATCTGCCGTTGTGTACTTGTTCTTAATGTTTTTCTTTATCCCGTTTATCTTTATCCAGATCTTGATTGTTGAGACTTCTGGCGGTGGTAATAGGGACGAAGAATCCTTACGGTCTGCTGCCCCATTATCTGATATTGGCGGCAACGGTAACGATAGTGGTAGCTACAATGATCAACAGCTTCTGCAAAAATTCCCGCACTCCAAGTTGATTCAGTACTTGTCAGCTGTATTATGCTTAGAAAGTCAAGTTCTTTTAGGCATTGCTGATGATCTCTTTGACGTTAAATGGCGCCACAAATTCTTCATGCCCGCAATTGCTGCTATCCCACTCTTGATTGTGTACTACATTGACTTTGGTGTCACCTCGATCTTAATCCCCAACGCAGTAGCTAGCTATTTGCAGCGCACCACTATTGACTTAGGTGCCGCTTATTACATGTACATGGCTGCGATTGCGATATTTTGTCCAAATTCAATCAATATCCTTGCTGGGGTCAATGGCTTGGAAGTGGGCCAGTCAGTGGTGTTAGCGATAATTTTCCTTATTAACGATTTTTGCTACATTTTCTTCTCGCAGTTTCCTGCGTCAATTTCATCGCATTTGTTCTCTGTGTGTCTTTTGATTCCTTTCTTGGGGACAAGTTTAGGATTGTTGAAGTACAACTGGTATCCTTCAAGAGTGTTTGTTGGTGACACGTATTGTTATTTTGCCGGGATGGTGTTTGCAGTGGTTGGAATATTGGGCCATTTTTCCAAGACTTTATTGCTTTTTTTCATTCCACAAATTTTTAATTTTGTGTATTCAGTGCCTCAGTTGTTCCATCTTGTACCTTGCCCTAGACACAGGTTGCCTCGGTTTGACGAAGCTTCTGGGTTGATGTATCCATCAATGGCAGTTCTCTTTGAACATGATAATACTGCTGCTGATGATATCGATACCAACAGTAGCAATAACAAAGATGAAGGCGATTCTTCTGGTAAGACTAAGCCACCAAACAACAAAAAACCCAAATTTTTGCATCCAAAGGCCCTGCTCATTCAAACTACATTGAGCATCTTGAGTAAAGTTGGGTTGCTCAAGGTGGAAAAATTAGAACAGCAAGTGAAGCAAAAAGACGGATCTACTAAAAAGATAACATTAATTCAGAAGATCAACAATTTGACCCTCATCAACCTCGTGCTTGTCCATTTTGGTCCATTGAGAGAAGATCAATTGTGTGCGGTTATACTTGGAATTCAGTTTCTTATCGGGGTTGGTGCAATCATTGGCAGACATACTATTGGGCCATGGTTGTTTGGTTACAATAATTTATGGAACTGATTTATTTCTTTTTTTTTTTTTTTCTGTGCTATTCTTTTTCTACATTTTTCATTCATTAACATATCTACTTACAGGCATAATCATTTCAATCTGCCTCTTTGCAATTCTTTAATTTCAAATAATGTCGTGAAATCTTGATCAATCATAAATAATCATAAAACATTTCCTCTTTCTACAAACCTATGTAAAACTATCTTATAGCTTATTCCCACAACTTGATAACAGTTCTGATAACGTCACCCTTGTGCAAGTCATCAAAGGCAGCATTAACATCATCCAAAGTTCTGTAGCCGGTAATGTAGTCATCGAGTTTTAGGTCACCCTTCAAGTAATCATCAACAAAGCCTGGCAATTGAGTCTTACCCTTAACCCCGCCAAAAGCAGAACCTCTCCAAACTCTACCGGTTACCAATTGGAATGGTCTGGTACTGATTTCTTTACCAGCAGCAGCAACACCGATGATGACAGAGACACCCCAACCTTTGTGACAAGCTTCCAAAGCACTTCTCATAACGTCAACGTTACCAGTACAGTCAAAAGTGTAATCACAACCGCCATCGGTCAATTCAATCAATTTGTCAACAATGGTTTCGCCTTCCTTGAGTTTGGTTGGGTTGATGAAATGGGTAGCGCCCCATTTTCTGGCGTACTCTTCTTTAGCGTCATTGACATCAATAGCAATGATTTTGGAAGCATTTCTCAATCTTAAGCCTTCAATGACAGCAAGACCAACAGCGCCAATGCCAAAGACAGCAGTGTTTGCTTTCTCGTCAGCCTGGACCTTGGCAACGTTGTAAACACTACCGCTACCAGTGGTGACACCACAGCCCAAAAGACAAATCTTGTCGAATGGAGCATTTGGGTTGACAACGGCAACAGAAACGTCGGCGAGCACAGTGTATTGGGAGAAAGTGGAGCAGCCCATGAAATGGAAAATTTCCTTGCCATCCTTGGATCTGAATCTGGTGGTACCATCTGGCATGACACCTTTACCCTGGGTAGCTCTAACCGATCCACACAAGTTGGTTTTACCACTCAAGCAGAACTTACATTTACGACACTCGGCAGTGTAAAGGGCAACAACATGGTCACCGACTTTGATGTCAGAGACACCTTCACCAACACTTTCAACAATACCGGCACCTTCATGGCCCAAGATGGCTGGGAAGACGCCTTCTGGATCAACACCAGAAAGTGTGTAAGCATCAGTGTGGCAGACAGCATTATTGAGAACCTTGATACGCACTTCGTGAGCTTTTGGAGGCAAAACCTCGATTTCCTCAACGGACAATTTCTTTTTGGCGTCCCAGGCGACGGCAGCTTTGCAAAAGATGGACTAAATCGAGTGTTAGTATGGAGGGGATTCTGATTTGTGTATCATAAAAAATCACCCACCCTTTACACGTTGTACGGCGCGGGCGGTTCCCCAGTGCTTGATTAGATGGAAACTGTATTGCAGCGGGGAACAACAGGGAGACATATAGCAAGAGCAGCGACGAAAAGTGTTAAGACATACTTTACCAGCGGTGGAAGACATTGTGATTCACTGAATTGATCAAAAGAAGAGATTGCACGCTAGTATAATGACAATTGAGTAGAAGAGACGTGTTCTGTGAATGACAGAGAAGATAAACAAGAGATAAAAGAAGAGAAAAAGAAGGCTTAGCAACAATCGGCAGCAGTAAAAAAAAATTGTCGCTATTCTATCTCTACGCAGGTAAATGAACGCTCAGGGCACTCACTACTAGCGTATTACAAATCGCAAGACAGCGGCCAGGTCTCTCGCTTTATTATGTAATGATTATGTAAACACGTGGTCGACACGCGTTGTGAGCCCCGATTTCGTAACTTCCCTCGTAACGCAACATGTACCATTCCCAAGGGGTGTATAGACTCCATGCCGGCGGTAGGTACTGCTGATGCTAGTATAGCGCCAGTTTTGATAAGGTAAACAAGTCTATTTGGATATCATCTTACAAAAAAAAACAGTAGTGACAGCTCACTTGTGTTATCTGAGACGGCCCCAATTAGCATTCAAAAATTGAAAAACTGTAATACCACAGCCGATGTCGCCGTCACCATAAATTCACGTCTTGAGTATCTCTGTCTAGGGCTCTTTGGCCTTATCCAGCACATGGATACGGCATTTATAAAGTCAAGCCGGCAATGGCTGGCAACCACTGGCACTCAAAACAATTCCAAAAGAATATGAAGCACCAGATGCCCACATGCCAGCTTAATTGTTGAGCGCATAAACACCATAGCTTGGTTATCATAAATCACGCAATGAGAGCATTTCGTTGTTGGATAGCGGCTCAGCGAGGAGTCGCTAGCTTTTGGTTCAAATACAACAAGATTTCTCGTTGTGAAAAAGTGTCATTGGATATTTCATTTGAACAAAAAAAGGGAATCTGCATAGATTCTAACGCTCTTTGGAAGTTGGCTGTCTCCTTTTGTATTTCCATCAATATCTGCCGTTTCTCGGTATCGACATTGTTGCATAATTTCACTAAAAACTCTGCCCTGGCAGTGTCACTCGGGCTTATTTAACGGTCAGTAAAGTATTTCCTGTCTATGACGCTTCTAAATATTCGCTCAAAGCTCAATTGCAAATAATACATACAAGCTGGCATCTTTAGAGGCACTCAATTGACGCTTAACGACAGCATCCATGGTCAGGTGCCAGTGGGTTTCTTTACGATACTGATCCCGTATCAAAACTCGCAACTTGTACACTTTTCGTTGATCTGGTACAATATACCGGTCGATATATTTTTTGGCAGTGTCCACGTCACTGATTCTTTGAGGCTCTGGAAGCCCCGGAGTCGGGGAAACAAAATACCTGAGCACAGGGGCATCTTCTCGTGTGTTAGGCTCAGCTGGTCCACAGATGTTCTCAAGAAACAATCTTAACTCATGTTGGCTTGACCTCACTTTTTCCACTAGTTGCTCAAACTGCAGACGTTTGCTGGTGTCATTTGCTAGCACATTCTGGATTTTGCATAGTTTTGCGAGGTCGAATATGTCTGGGTTGAGTCTTTCCATTGTAGTTCGGGGAGCGCTATGGCAGTTATTTTGTGGACTAGTGGCGACTCCATGTACATTACCCATCTGCTGTGCAATAGCAGATGCCATAGCTGTAGCTTATACCGTAGTTTATACTGTACATCTCCATAGTTAAGAAACGCGCGGGTACCCGCCCGTAGTGAAGTATATTGGTTATGAGCCCTGAATGAAACTTCCGGCAGTGGTTTTTGACTGCCAGTACAATCTTTAACAAAACAGAACAAAACAAGTGTAAACTGCAGAATACAATATAAACAGACCGAAGCCATCATCAGCATTCCCACACAACCACCGCCCAAAGGCAGACAGACCTACCGCACACCAATGTCGACACATTCAGAAGAAGTGGAAACCCACTTCAGCCATGGCGCTGATCTGCCGCTGCCACTGCTGCTGCCGAAAACACACGCGCAGGCTGACCCCCAAGATGACAGCCATGCTGGCTCCTCCCAAGATCGCGACAACGTCAATGATAATCACAGTCCATCTGAACATGAACATGTTAGTCAAGATAACGGAGATAACTTGAACCTGGATCAGGCTCAGGATAATCAAAATGATGGAATTGCTCCTACTGGAGATGACGAACAATCGTCTGCCTCCGGCTTGCCAAACAATACTCAACAACAAGCGTCCAATGAAAGTGAATCTAACTCACAGACACATACCTTGCAGCTAGATCATAGCCAGGCCAACGGTGTATCCAATGCCAATAATAACGATGAGCAGGCAAATGGCCTGTCGGCAGCTCCTGATACCGAAATTTCCGAACAGACTACTAATTTGCCCTCTAATGTTGAAATTACTGCTGTCAAATCTTCCTCTAATGCCACTATTAGCGTTCTTAAGAAATTATTCGAGTCTCTCAACAACAAATCGTCCAAACTCAACTCACAGCAAAAAGAAACGGTAGCTCAGAGTCTAACTGCCTTGCAAGATAATTTGATCCCCTTGGTCAAAATCGTCGACTTGCTCAAAAGCTCTACCAATAATTTGCTGTTGAAAGTATCGCTTATTGATGCTATATCCAAAATTTATACTTTTGAAAATACCAAATCATCTTTCAACACAATAAATTATAACGGATACGTCAGATTTTCTGATTTGTGTATCGATACTATATCTTCAGTTTTCAAAGATGAAACTGACGATGATATAGAACTACAAATCGTCAAAACTATTGTCAACATTATCCTCAATGATAACACTGAAGTGCATACTGCGAAGTTGTTGGAAGGAATTAGGCTCATATACAACATTTTCATCTTGACGGTAAATGAAAATATAAAACTAATTGCTGAAGCTACACTAACTCAGATAATTGACTATTATTTCCAGACCATTGAAACTGGTTTTGCTAATAGTATCACCTTAAACTTCAATAGCGGAAAGATCAGTACAACGAGTTCTACAAATTTATCTGACTTAAAAAACTCTTCCACTGTCAACTTGGATAATTTGGAAAATTTGAATGAAGCTGATGATAAAAAGTTTAGTGATTTTGAAAGCAAAGGCCTAGGTGAATCACTTGATAGTACAGACTCAAAGACATTACTGGTTAAAGATTGCTTTTTGATTTTTAGAGCTATGAGCAAGTTATCTGTAAAGCCTATTGATGAAAAATTTCTTGACTCCAGATCAACTGCTGTCCGTTCCAAATTATTATCTTTAAAAATCATTCACTCCATATTGAAAAATCATATCAATTGTTTTATCAACAAATCTATAACAATTTCTTCAAATTTGAGCAATGAAAGCATACCATTTGTTGATTCGATCCGTAATTATTTGCTATTAACATTGACAAAGAACTCTGTTTACCAATTGAACGAAATATATTCTGTTTGTTTGGATATTTTCTACATTATCATTACCAACTTACGTGCTGAATTTATCAATGAGATTCCTGTTTTGTTTTCCGAAATTTTCTTCCCGATTGTTGAAATGCCAGTCAGTACTGATTTTCAAAAAAGCTACTTTTTATCAGTTGTGGCTAAACTTGCCAACGACCCAAGATTATTGATTGAATTTTACTTAAATTTTGACTGCTCTGAGAATAAGCCTAATATCATCGAGGCGTTGATCAATTTCTTAATCAGGAGTGAAAACAATAATCTTAGAAATTACAGTTTAGCAAGAAAAAACGAATCTTCTTCAAATAGCAATATCGGAGGGGATAAACTGGATAACGGGTATGATTCCACATCTTTAAATTGCATTGTTAGCATATTGCGAAGCCTTTATAGCTGGTCAAACAAAGGGCTAAATCTCGCTACTGATGATATGAGGCTACAAAATCCTACTCATAGAAGGTCAGCATCTATTCTTAGCAGAGAAAGAGAACCTTCATCCCCAACAACTTCTGTTAGATCTCCTTCCATATCAAAGGATGATAGCTTGACTGAAGTTGATGATCCAACAGAGTTTGAATCCCTCAAAAAACGGAAAACCTTGTTATTAGAATACGCAAAGCTTTTCAACTACAAACCAAAACGAGGGATCAAAAAGTTGATAGATAGTGGTTTTATCAAATCTTCTGAGCCAAATGATATTGCAGAATTCTTTTTGAGTAACAATACTCTATTGGACAAGGAGGTCCTTGGTGAATATCTTGGCGAAGGTGATGACTATAATATAAGCGTCATGCATGCGTTTGTTGACCAATTCAATTTCACTGGGCTCAAGTTTGTGGATGCCATGAGAATTTTCTTACAAAGCTTTAGATTACCAGGGGAATCTCAAAAAATTGATAGATTTATGCTTAAATTTGCCGAGGCATACTATAAGAGTCATCCCAATAGTGTTTTTGCGCAAGCAGAAACCCTTTACGTTTTGTCTTACTCAGTCATCATGTTAAACACTGATCAGCACAACAATCAAGTTAAATCAAGAATGACTATAGAGGATTTTGTTAAAAATAATTCTGGTATAGATGACGGTAAAGATTTACCGAGACAATTACTTGTGGACATTTATAATGATATTGCTAACAATGAAATTGTGCTAGAGTCAGAACAACATCATGCTCTAATATCAGGAAGCAAACCTGGTACATCTTCCACCCCAACGGGCTTGCCTAATCTTTTCGCAAACAAAACCGATATTAATAGAGAATACTATATTCAAGCAGCAAAAGAAATTTCTTCCAAAACTGAAAAGGCAATCAAATCCAATGGATTCCAAACAAGTGGTAAAAAACCTAAATTCTTTAGTGCTAATCATGTTGAGCATGTGAAGAGCATTTTTGATACATTATGGATGTCATTTTTGGCTGCTCTTACTCCAAGTTTCAAAGAATTTGACAACAAAACAATTTCATCATTGTGCTTAGAGGGCATTCGTTTGTCTATAAAAATTGCTTGCATTTTTAATCTCACCGATGCCAAAACCTCCTTTGTTAATGCATTGATACAGTTTACAAACTTGAACAATATCGAAGAAATAAAACATAAGAATCTTGAAGCTATCAATGTTTTACTCAATGTTTGCGTTACTGATGGAAATTATTTGAGTTCTGCTTGGACAGATATTTTGATGTGCATTTCACAATTGGAAAGACTTCAGTTGATTGCACAAGGGGTTGATGCTTCTAGCATCCCAGATATCCTAAATGCTAGACTAGAAAGAAATAATAACGAACAAAATGGTAGATTGTCGCTCGAAAGCAGCAGATCCTTGAACACAAGGTTCTTTGTTCGCAAAGTTCCCAACCCTTCAGAAGTTGCTCAGCACCATCATGCAAATCAAAAGCTACAGCCTGAAATTTCATCCTTGATACAGTCAACGGATTTGACCGTCAAGATTGATAAAATTTTTGCAAGCACGGATAAACTCACAATCGATGCTATTGGATATTTTGTTGAGGCCTTGACTGAAGTTGCCTTAGATGAGGTTGAGTCCTCGGGAAATAGTACCAACCCAAGAATCTTTTCACTTCAGAAGATGGTGGATATCTGTTATTATAATATGAATAGAATTAGAGTTGAATGGTCCAAACTTTGGTCAATAATGGGAGAAGCCTTCAACAAAATTGGCTGTAATTCTAATTTGAATATTGTGGTTTTTGCTCTTGATTCATTAAGACAGCTTTCAATGAGATTTTTCGAGATTGAAGAGTTAGCATATTTCAAATTCCAGAAAGACTTTTTAGAGCCATTTGCCTTTATTTTGGCCAATAATGAAAATCTAGATTCAAGATTAATGGTGCTAGAATGCATTGACAATATGATCCAAGCAAAATCAAGTAAAATTAAATCCGGCTGGGTTACGATTTTCAAAACCTTTATAAACGCATCCAGGGATGACAATGACCAACTTGTTTCAAAATCCTATAAGATGCTTAGTAAAATTAACAAGAACCATTTTGATGCCATTTATTCTCAGGATGCTTTTGGTGGGTTGGTCGAGGCATATACCGCATTAGCTTGTAATGAGAGTAATCAAAGAATCAGTTTGCATGCGATTGCTGATATGAAAGGGTTGATTAATAAAGTTCAAAATCTTAAGGTTGAGACTCCAGCACCCGCTTCTGCTTCTGCTGCTGCTGAACAAAATACTCCAAAAACTTCAAAGCAATTGATTAGATTTTTCCCTGTTCTTGCTGGGTTTAACCGCGTCATTTTGAAAAACTCTGATTTAGAAAGTCGGTCTATTTCTCTTGACCATTTATTCGATGCTTTGGTGCAATATGGTAACGAATTCGATGAACCATTTTGGCATGAAATTTGTCAAGATCTTTTGTTCCCAATCTTTGGTGTATTAAGTAGCCATTGGAGTCAATTGAATAGTCATGATGACTTATCGGTATGGTTATCAACAACATTAATTCAAGCCTTGAAAAACATGGTGGCAATATTCACACACTTTGATACCCTATTACCAATGTTGGATGGTTATTTGAAACTCTTATGTTCATGTATCTTACAGGAAAATGATACTATTTCTAGAATTGGAAGAAATTGTCTTCAAAGTCTAATTTTGCAGAATATGAAAAAATTTCAAGTTTCAGATTGGAACAAAATAACAAAAACATTAAAAGAACTTTTTGATGCTACCACTGCAGTGGAGTTGTTTTTGGCTGATCCCTTAAAAGCAGAAAACGAGAATCATGAAGCGCTCGCCGAAGATTTGGCAAAATTGGAGTTAAATAATGCTGCTTTTTCTAAAGGGTTTTCTGAGTCTACTTTGCAGGACAATGATGCTGCCCCGGTAGACCCAGAGTCCTTCAATGGAGTTGGTACCAGTAAACCTTCTGGTCAAGAAAATAACGGCAATACTAATGGCTCGGAAGATCCAAACGATTCCACAAATACGGTAGTGATTCATAATTCTAAAGAAAATGTTGATTCTGTTTCACCTCCAAAGGCACAGAATGACGGATTAGATGTCACTTCGCCTCAAAGCATTAATCTCAAGAAAACTAGAAGTTTTTCAGAGCAACATAAAAAGAAAATAAAAGAAAAGGGTATTATTGTGGTTAAATGCGTATTGCAACTTTTGATGATTGAAATGTTGTCTGAACTTTTTGAGGATGATGGCTTCTATGATAGTATTCCAATGAATAATTTGCTTGATCTAATGGAAGCGTTGGAAAAATCATACAAATTCTCCCATGAATTCAACGAAGATTATAACTTGAGAGTCAGACTTTGGAATTCTGGAGTCATTGAGCGTTTACCAAATTTGCTTAAGCAGGAATCCTCATCTTCTGGAGTTTACATCAATATTACCTTTCACATTTTAATCAGCGGCTCTAAGGCTTCGGACAAGCAAAAAGAAATATTATTGGCCAAATTGATTCCACTTTGTGTTAAAATTATTGAGAATTTTATTGCCTTAGATGAGACCACAAAGCAAAGAAACATTAATACTTGGAGACCCGTAGTGGTTGAAATTTTGCAAGGCTATTATGAACTCGATGAAGATGATTTTATCAAACATTGTCCAATTATGTATGATTTAATTTTGAATATTTTGGATAAACAATTACCTCAAGAGCTACGTTCTTCGATTAAAAATTTCTTAACTAGGGTCGGGGAAGTTTACGTTAGAATTTGAGTTCAAATTTTTGTCTGAGTTTTAAATATGGAATTAATGCTGATTTAATAGAGGGAAATAAAAAGAAAAAAAAATATCATATATCGTTGTATTTGCATTCACACATTTGCTTTTCTTTGCTAACTTTTCTTTTTTTTTCTATTGTACAAAATATAGGTTTTATTATATACAAGTTATGTCAATGTTCGCAGAAAAACAAACTGTGTTTGGCATTTTTTTTTCTAGTTAATTTGATGTGTAGTAGCGCATGTTTGCACTGTCGTTTAATGCTGTACAGGTATTGGTTTTTCAGCATAAAGGTAGATTTACTAACCAAAAAATTGGCAGCACAACAATTGTGTCTCAAGAAAAGGTACAGTATACTTATAATGGAATAGCTAAAAAAAAAAAAAAAAAAAAAAAAAAAAAAAGAAAACACAAACTAGTATACATTCAACAATCTCAATAATATTAATAATTATAATTATTCGAGAAACTAAGAATAGAACGATTATTAGCCCCCTGCTCGCCACCACTTCTACGAGCCCCCGCAGTCTGATTAAACAAATTTCTGTTCCTTCTAACAAATCTAGAAATAAAAGTTCTTGAATCATCATTTTGGGCATCTTGTTCTTCAGAAATAGAATTATTCATTCTTTTCACCCACCAATTAGCAAAAAGAAGACCACAAACCATAGTGAAGACAAGCACCCCAAGGATGCCAAACCACCAACCAAGACCAGTAGCTTCTTGGCCGGGAACTGGTACATTCATACCAAATAACCCAGTGATCACATTCATTGGCACAATAATCGTACCAATGAGCGTCACTTTGGAAAGCATATCCGTAACTTTGTTGTTAGAGTTGAACGATTCAACTTGCAATTGGGCCAAATAATTAGTATACGATCTGGAGAGAATCTTTTCATAAGATGAAAGGTTTTGAAACATGGTGATGATATGATCTTGAATGTCATCCAAATAAAGAGCGATTTCTGCACGTGGTTGTTGCTGCGCATTGCCGCCACTTGGTGCAGTGCCGCCAGTAGTAGCAAAATTTGAAGAGCCAGGAATGAAGCCTGCGATAGTGGCCGCTGCCGATCCTGAGCCTCCTTGGCCACCTGTTGCAGTTGCTGGAATTGGTCCACCAGCGGTCATTATACTAGGGATGCTGAATGGCGCTGGGGTTTGATTACTGTTACTGGTATTTTGAGCAGTCAAAAATGTTCCGCTATTGTTGCTTGGGGGACCATTAGGATCTTGAGGATGTTGCTGACTGCCTGGTAAATTGCTGGAAAAATTATTATTCGATAAACTGTTAATGTTATCCAAAACCATTGGAGATGACGTGGTGGTGGTGATTGTATAATCATGACATCTTTTAGAAAGCATCCTAAGCACATCTGCTTTACTGCCTAACAATCTAAGCAATGTCATAACTTTATTTCTTGATAACCCAATACGATGAAGCATGGTGCTAAAATCAGTATCTCTGATAACAAACACTGATGCTTCGATAGCATCAGTTTCAAAATCAATAGCTTGAATAACCGGAAAAAAAGAATCAGTAATGTCATCAATCAAAGCATAACAAATCCAGTCAGAACTCAATGGGACGTAACCACGTAATTGTCTAATTCTTCTTCTAACATTAACGCAATGTACCACTGGACTATTATGGAAGGTTAAAAATCCAGTCTTGAAAACCACCATGTAGAAGAAGATTGGTTCCAAAAAATCTTCTGATTCATTATCTGAGTTGAAACTATGGAATGATACGAAATAATAATCTTTGAAAAATTCCACTTTTTCACGATTTTCAGACATTCTAATATCCTCAGCCGTCAATGGATGGATACCAAAAGTTTTGGCCAAAATTTTAATTTCGCTATCAGTAGCACAACAACAATTAAGCCACCAAGTAAAATTCGGATCATCAGATTTGAAAAGGTCCTCAATGGACGCACCTGGCTGAACCAAAGAAGGCAAATCATGAGCATGAATTGTTTCATCATTTTCTGATGTGAACAAAGAGAAACGGCGAGGTATCTCTTCAAGCACGTCCTTGTTGCTAGTAGTGTTAGCATAAGTTCCCGATACTTTTTGATAAATTGGCACCGTGTTATTATTGTCTTCACGAGATTCAGTAGCGTCCATGTTATTAGTATCAACTGGACTTGTAGTATCTTCATCTTCAAAAACTTCAATTCGGTTGTTTTGTTCCGCAAAACCAACTTGGTTTTGCTTGCTGGTTTGTTTAGATGAAGACAAATCGTCAAAAGATGATTGTTTTTCATTGATGGTATTCAAATTGTCCATAGGAATTGATTCACGACGATGTCTTGTGCCATCATTTTCATGTTTTTTATGACCTGGAATAGGTTTATGCTGAAGCCATTTAGGAATATATTTGATAGCCGCATTTGACAACTTATTGCGATTCTTGTATTTGTCTTTCTTACTAGAATACCGTTTTTTACTAGCAGGTAACTGGAACGTACCGCCATTATTGTTGTCTTGTCTAGCAAAATCCATAGCAGCAGGCACTGATTGATTCTGTAAAAGAAGAGCTTCATTTTCTTCTCTTTGTTCATCAATAAACTGCTGCAACTCATTGAAGTCAATACCTTGTTCAGTGCGAGTGTTTTCTCTATCCATAGGAAAACAAACATCCTCTTCAGTTTCATTAGAGCTATCAGAATGGCGAGAATCAACATCACTAATAGTATTAAATGAAACTGGAATGGAGCCTCTTCTCCGAGGAAAGTTGCTGTTTGTAGCAATCGGAGATTTGATTTCCTGATTACCGCTACCGTTACCATTTGCCAAAGCACTAGCAACGTTATTCCTACTATTGTTATTATTAAAACTGGAAGAGCGAACCTTCTTCAGATTCAAACTTGAAGAGCCATCAGCAATAGCGCTCCCGTTGCTGTTAGTACCGAGATAGTTGGTATTTTTGTTGTTGCTGTTGCTTATAGCATGAATGTTTTCATGGCTAGCCGTATTAGCATTAAAATTCTGACTATTGCCAAAACTGCTTGAACGATTATCGAAGCTCATTGTGAGAAATAATGGATAACGAGAGAAGTTAGTCTATCATGAATTAAAACAAACAAACAAAGGAAAATATGATGCAAAAATTTGAGAAATATAAGATTCTTTTTCAAAGCAAGATGAGAAGTATAGCGCACTTTGTGACAATTATCCCATCATTTGATATGGCATTAATAGTAATATTAAGCAGAGACTTAATTTACTCTAGAAGCAACAAGTCGACTGGGAAAACAATCCTCGATAAGCTTAAAACTTTACTTAATGGTGATGTTGTTGTTGTTGATGTTGCTGCTGGCGCTTTTTTACTAGAAGAAGAAAAGCGGTTGGTTTCATAAGTGATGGAGCGATAAAAGCCATTCCTTAAGATCTCAAGATAACTTTCTCAAGACGATAAGAGCAGGCAAAAAAATTTTATGTTTTATTTTGTTTGATGCTGCAGCAATTTTTCCGTTCCTGGCAGCTCATTCTTTGCCTCCGGATCCGCATGCTTTCCGCATACTTTCCGCATTCGTATGGCCACGTGGAAGAGGTACAGCGTCCTCACTTTAATAAACATTCAGCACTAATTGGCAAGTGTATATAAAAGACTTGTTTTATTAATATATTGAACAAAAAGAGCTTTCAGACTGCTCAATGTGTCCTAGGCTCAAAATATGAAGGGTGCAAGAATCGAAACGAAGTAATAAATTATAGCAGTTCGGATGCTGCACCATGCGCAGTAACGCGCTGGTGCGCCTGCCGCTCTTTATGACCGCATAAATTGTGCAGAGTATTAATAACCAGGAGTAGCGAACCACAAAAATCTAGTAGAAAATCTTTAACAAAACTAGCCAACCTGGCAAAATAATTTTTCGAACTGTGAAGCTATTTAAGTAAGTCACCAATTACTGCAATATGGTTAACGAGACAAAGTGTCTGTAATCATTTCTACTATAGCTCAGCCCAGTCCTGTTAGGTAGAATTCCAGAAATAAAAATTAGCTTAACTATATTTGTTATATTAAATCACACAGATCAGAATCTCTTCCCTGTTCTTCTAAATTATTATCACTTCTATTAGGATAGTGTTTTGTTTTGAATTTTTTGCATATTTTTTTTTTCTTTTTGCAAATCAAAGACAACGCTATTACGTTGTATATGTTGTAAAATTGAGGATAGAGTCGCCCATATATGCTGTAGCATGCAAAGAAAATGATTTTTCTGGAAATTATAAAATTGAATCAAGTTTCTCTCTATCCAAAGATAGGCAAAAAACCAAAAAGGGAAAATAATTGAATGAACTTCATTTTCTTGCTTTACTTTAAATTGGACTACTATCTATTGAATTTGATATTCGCTTCTTATAGCTTACAACTTAGCATAAAAAAGTAGTAAACCAAAACATTTAACATAAAAGATTTTTTTTTTCTTACTAAAATAAACAAACGGACACCAGATGGCATTGATGGAGACTGATTAAGCTCTGATGGGTCAAGTATATAATTAAGTAAAAGAAAAAATAATCACTCCTGATTAAATAGTCATATAAGAAGTGTGGGTCGACATAAAAGTGGTAACTTAATAGAAAACGACAAAGAAATTAAGCAGTCGATAGCAAGTAAGAAGTAAAATACAGAAGAGAGCAAATTAGAAAGTGGTGCAGTGGTAAGATTTAAGTTTAAGAGGATTTGGTGTATTGGATGTAGACTTATATTACACACTAGCAATTAAATCAATTCGTAATTGTCAAATGACTATAAAAATCATAATAATGACAGAGGTTGAAAGAAAAAAAAGGCTGATAAGAGCTGATGAAACAACATCACAATACATTGGGGAAAAAAGATATAATATTTTTATCAATGCAATTAAACAAAGATTTCAGGAAAAGCGTAAGCAAAAAGTGAAAAGAAAAAAAATAGCCGAAATATCATACAAGCATACTCTCCACCACCATCTGAGTTTCAATTTTCAATCCTTAGTAACAAAAAATACACACCCTACACTTATATCGAACTTCCAATATTCATCTTTTTTGTATTTTTATGCTTTCGTATTTCTATGCGTTTTTTTCCTTCAATTTTTACATTCTCAGAAATGTTCTTTTTTTATACATTCCATTTACTTACAATTTCCTTATACGTTTCACTCTTTACTCAAAAAAGGAGAAGAAACAAACTTAGACTAACGCAAAAAAATAATCCTTCTATATTCACAGTTTGATTTTTTTGATTTTTTACAAAGCTAATTGAAATTTTGTTTGAAATCAATTTTAAATGGCGCTAATTTGCCTAGGATCCTGGGCATGGTGTATGGCGATCCTAATGTCAGTTGAATAGGGCAACACCTTCAAGTGAGGTGTTAGGGTGTATGAAGACAATACATCCGTACACAGGAAGCGGCATAGTACAAAATCTAGAAAAGCCAAGATTAGTAAAGAGAAAAAAATGGCATTCAATTGCCGAGGATGGATAAGCACAGTCGATTATACAGTGGCAAGACAGAAAAGTGGATTACACATCAGTCAATAGAATTAGAATATACTATTTATTGCTGCTTTATCTTCTAATTTCTTTCCCTCCCCTGAGTATTGTATTTCAATTAAATATTCAGCTCTTCAAAAATACAGCACAATATACAATATGCTCGCACAAAGATCAAGTATTCTGAAGAACTTCTTCAGAAAGCTTTCTAGCACAACAGCAACGATAACGAAAAATCCGCTCCTCAACTTCGAATCCAACTCCAAGTTTCTCAGTATCAATAATCATAACCTTCACAGCCTAAGACACTTTGCTTCAGTGGCTAACACTTTACCTAAGACTCAAATCAGCAAGCTTAGCAATGGTTTAACCGTGGTCTCTGAGCACATACCATTTAGTTCCACTGCTACTGTTGGGGTATGGATTGACTCTGGGTCTAGAGCAGAAACTTTAAAAAACAATGGTACTGCCCATTTTTTGGAACATTTATCCTTCAAAGGTACCAAAAATCGTACTCAGACCGGACTTGAACTCGAAATTGAAAACATCGGCTCACATTTGAACGCTTATACTTCAAGAGAAACAACTGTTTACTATGCCAAGACCCTTCAAAAAAATATTCCAAACTCGATTGAAATTTTATCGGACATTTTGACAAACTCGGTGTTGGACCCAAGAGCTATTGAAAGAGAAAGAGACGTGATTATTAGAGAAAGTGAAGAAGTTGACAAGATGTACGATGAAGTGGTATTTGACCATTTACACGCTGTTGCATTTAAGAACCAACCTCTCGGTATGACGATCTTGGGTCCAAGAGAAAATATCTTATCGATTCAAAGAGAAGATTTGGTCAATTACATCAAGACCAACTATACCGGTGACAGAATGGCTCTTGTTGGTACTGGTTCCGTTAACCATGAAGAATTATGCAAATTTGCTGAAAAAAGTTTTGGACATTTGGGAAAATCTGCTAATGAAAACATTTTTGGTTCAACTACACATTCCCGTTATGATTTGCCGACTTTCCATTCTAGTGAAATTAAAATCCCGGACCTTACTGTTCCTCAAACCCATATTGCTATTTCCGTTGAAGGTATTGCTTGGTCATCACCGGAATATTTTACTTCGCTTGTCGTGCAGGCCATGATTGGCACTTGGGACCGTTCCATGGGTACTGGGCTCAACCATCCTTCCAAATTAGTGCAAGTTGCAGCTTATGGTGGTCAAAACGGTACACCTTTGGCTAATTCTTACATGTCATTTTCTACTTCGTATTCCGATACAGGCTTATGGGGTATTTATTTGACCACTGATAGTAACAATAATGAAAAATTAGTGCAGGGTATTTTGGATGAATGGAAAAGACTCAAAAAGGGTAGTTTCGACGTGGAAGAGTTAGAAAAGGCCAAGAATCAACTCAAAGCGTCATTACTTTTATCACTTGATGGCTCAACTGCAGTTGCAGAGGATGTTGGTAGACAAATTGTTTCAACGGGTAAAAGATTGACTCCAGAAGAAGTATTTGATGCAGTGAATAAAGTCAATAAAGACGATATTGTTAATTGGTGCAACTATAGATTGGGTGCTGGTAAAATCTCGGTTGCTGCTTTGGGTAATGTTAGTAATATTCCGAGTTACCAAGATATGTGCAGAGAGATGGTGGTGTGAGTGATGATGTCTGTAACTAGTAAAACTACAAAAAATAAAAATTAATGATAATGATTAGATTACATATTCCATGTACATATTTACATTAGGCTATATTTGCCCTATCATATACCTTAAACAGGCAGAAGTACGTTAAAAGAGTAGGCAAGTTGTAAACAAATCAAACTCAAACTTTCAGGTAGTTTACATATCTGCAGTCTTGGAATAGAGACAAATATGCAAAACAAGGGCGACAACAATTAAATCAACATAGTGTAAGAGAAGATGACAGCTTTAAATAGAGTAAATCAAAATATCAAATATAAACCAAATGAACCATCATGCGAACCAAAAAAATAAAAAAACAGAGAGCTCACAAAAAACAGAAAAAAGTTTTATTCAGTAAAAGTACGTCACCTATAAATTTTGCGTCACTATTATAACTAATTTTTTTTCCAAGTATTTTTTATACAGTTGCTCAGTTTGCCAATTTCTCTCTTAATGAACCCAAGTATTCTCTGTAGTTAGCAGTATTATTAGATCTATCTTCCACCAATTCACTGAGGGCCCACATTCTCAAAGCAATAAGTTCACGGCTATGAGCTTGGTTAACAAGTTCATTAGAAGAGCCGCCCCTAACAATGTACAAGTTTTGCCAAGTTACTGAAGAGTAATCTTCTCTAATTTTACCAATGATGTTTCTGATTCTGGTATTAAATTCGGATTCTTCCAACACTGGCAATTCTTTTTTACCAATGAAGATTTGGTTGACATCAGGAATACCAAACACGTCTTCGGTCAACTGAGGAACAGCATCACCACCAACCCACAAGAACAATTCAGTAGAGTTGTCAATCAAATACAAACCGTAACTTTGCAAAGCAGTAGCGGTTGCGTTAACCGGAGGTGGCAAAACTATTTCACCAGAAGATGGAGTTTGTTCCTCTTCATTCTCAGATGATTCGTCAACAGCCGGCAAACCAGCTTCATCAGGCATGTCATGCAATGAGTAAATTGTAGGATAAATGCTCTTTATCAATTTTGGAATAGCAGCAGAAGATAGCAAATTCAAGCCAGCAGATCTATGATCAGATGGCACTCTACCTGATCTCAAGCCAATATGTTTTTGTAAAGCATGTAATAACAATGGCAACATTCTAAGGTTTGTAGAGATTTGCAAAGGAGAAGAAGTACCAACATTGCCAGCAACCAATTCTTTTTTGTAAACCGTCAAAATATCTACCAAGTATTTGTTAAGCAAGTCTCTTGCATCCTGTAATGATGAGGAATAAACTTTTTCAACTGCTTTTTGGGCATAGTAATTGGCAATTGCCAATTGATCAGCAGAAGCATAAACTTCATTTATGTTTTGAGTGGTTGGTATAGTTAAAGTTAACACTCTAATTCTTCTTTCACCAAATGCAGTAGTATGTAACACAGCAGCCTGTAATGCCACGGTTGGTTTAGTAATATGCTCTTCTATAGACATTTCAATAACATACGACTGGTCTCTTGGGAAAGTTGGGAATGAACACAAATCGCTACTTCTATTGAAGAAGTTACCATAGAATGCAGACATTCTAAGACCATTAGAGCCTCTAACTCTTAACACAGCTTCAAGGCTAATGTCCATTGACAAATGGTTAGACAATTCTTTAGAAAATTTGGTAACATCTTCTTCTCTACCGGCAGACCAAGCTGGATAGAAGTATGTTTGACCAGCAGTATATCTTGGCAAATTGGATAAAGAAGCAACATCTTGATAACTAGAAGAAGCTAAAAACATATCAACAGTAACCTGAGATTTATTGCACTCCACGGCGAATGATTTGTAGAACGAGTTAGCATTAGTCAAAAGAGCAGAAGCTTCCTTTGGCTTATCAGCAACAGATTCTTCATCTCTTATTTTAAGTTGACCCAAGCCAACGTTTGGCAAAGAGCTCGAAATAACCACAATTTTACCACCAATGGATTGAATCAATTTATGAGCAAATTTCAATGCTGGACCCAAGGCAAATCTAGTGTCACTATTACTTTCAAACATTTTGCTAAGGTTGTTCAATAATTTTTCAACGTTTTTACGAGCTTGAGAAAGGTTGACTAACAACCCATCTGGAACAGGCAAGAATGGTTCATCAAGATCAGAAACCACAAGCATTTCTGGAGTAGCTTCATCTTCATCATCTTCTTCATCTTCAGCCTCATCTTCTTCATTTTCACCCTTGGCAAGCTTTTCAACAGAGTCCAATGGGATATTGAAGAAATGTAAAGAAGAATCAACAGCGAGCAACGCAACTCTCGATCTACCGTCTTTGTTAGGAATACGATCCAAACTTTCTAAGATAGTTCTTGCAGAAGTTGCCAATAATCCAGATTTAACTGCTTGTGCTGTCACTTCTAAAACAAAAACGTATACCAATGGTTGAGGGGTTCTAACCATGTATTCTGGAGGAGCAATAAATTCCACAACGCCATAATTTAATTCATTTCTTTCGTATCTGTTCAACTGCTGGCCGGTAACACCATTATAGTCAAAAGCGGTTGGAACATCATTCAATAAGTTACAAAAGTTACATCTCCATCTTCTACCTCCTTCAATAAACGTTATGAACGGATTGATGTATGAACGACAACGACGACAACGAGAAATCAAAGTATCAGAAACAACTGGCACTGGTCTTTCGGAGTCATGCAAACTGATATATGGTCTGACTACTACAGCAAGAGGCAATTTGGACTTTTTAAGCAAAGAGTTGGTGGTTGGAATAGAATTCAATGTAGATCTGAAATATTCATGGCTGCAGTTTGACTCTGGGTTTTGAGTAACAGAAGCGGTTGGAGGCAAAACAATTGGTGGTGGAGGCAAAGAAAGTTCAGCGATTGGAGGAGGCAAATCTCTAAGTAAATCAGTAGAGTAGAGCTGATTATTAGCACCAACGCCAGCGGTTTGGCCGAAACCATAACCACCAGCAGCACCAGCACCGGTTGGAGTTGATACACCGGAGTATGGAGCACCAGCTATTGGAGCACCGGCTATTGGGGCACCAGCTATTGGAGCACCAGCAGCGGCGCCATAGCCGATTGGAGCACCTGGTGCACCACCAAGATTCAAGTTTTGGAATGATTGGGCAGCTTGGTCAACTGATGGTCCGGGTTGAGCAATGGAAGCCTGGGATGGATTGAAGTATGGTGATCCTGCAACATTTGCTTGATAGCCAACAGCGCCCTGAGGCACTGCACCTACACCTGGAGCAGCGATAGGAGTGGCACCTGGAGCAGTAGGATAGCCTGGGGCAGCACCAGCAGCATTAGCGGCATAGTCATAGCCATTAGCTCCGTACTGAGGTTGCAATGGAGCAGCGCCAGGAGCACCAACAGCAGCAGCTGGAACTTGCTGCTGATATTGATAACCGGTTTTTGGATAGGCTCTTCTCCTGTGGGACATTGGGAAGAATTGTATGTGTTGTTATGTATAAGGAAATGCGGTATTTGAAGCCACAGAGGGAGTGATCTGTTTGATCTGAGTGTAAGGTTCCCTTGAGGATGGATAATTTGTTTATTCACTCTGTTTCCTCTGTTTCCTCTGTATTTGTTGTTATTCTGCTGCGATTCTTCTGATGAGTTGTTAATTTCGTGTTTTTCTGACCAGCGAGCGGCGACAATTTTCGTTACCCGTACTGGCGCCAGCGGTCACGACGGGTACCCGTGGCGGAGACGGCCGCCTTGCGAAGCTGAGAACGGCCTACTGGGGTGCGGACAGGATCCGGCTCTAATGTATATTACTCTGCAAACACCCTACTTTGTGAAGATTGGCAGGCATTTGTCTTCATTACGAGTCTTTTGTTTTTTGTTGTTTTTTTTTGCTATAGTTGTTGGTATACATCGCCTCATTGCAAGTCGTTTATTGCTTGAACATCTTGCTGCTTTTTGTGTCTGTCTTGTCTGCTTTACAGTTGGTAAGCGCCGCATCACCACCGTCCCCCCCCCCCCCCCCCCCCCCCATCACCGCACCAGTTGCCATCAAAAAAAATTTCCGCACGCACAACCCTCAGGAAATAGCCTTACTTTTGCGTTTTCCATCGTGGATCCATCCTCAACCGTCGCGATTTTGCATACATCAGCTATCCATCACCCTCAACATGATTAGTACCGCGTCAACACCAGCAAAGACCATCAAGAATTGGAAAGACTACGTCCAAATCGACAGTGGCAGGTCCCAAAAGATCAGGGAAGAAACACCAAACCATAACTTCTCTGTTGAAGCCTACATTTGCAAGTTCTGCAACCATGAGTTTACTTATTTTGCCAGAAACGGTCCTAGAACAATATGCAAACACTTACTCAAGCGTCACTATAATGAGATCTTTAACGCCAACGGTACGGCCGTTGCTGCTGCTGCTGCTGCCGCTGCTGCTGCCGCCGCCGCCGCCGCCAACGACATCATAAATGACAGTGTTTTAAACGATACTCCAGAAACTTCATCCATGAGCGCTAATAACATCAATGGCAATGTGGTCAATAGCGTTAACGGTCAACAGACACCGCATCAGTCTCTTTTACAAAATTTGCACATCAAACAATTTCAAGCGCCAGCACCAACAGCATCTTCAACTTCTGCTGCTGTTACTGGCGCTGGATCTGTTCCACCGCAGGGTCAACATCATCCAGGGGTCTTGAATTCTACAGATTTGGAGTTCGCCATCAAGCTGGCGTCGAAGCAATGGAGAAATCATTACACCTTAAATGCTCAAATGACTGAGCAGCTAAAGCAGGAGCGACCAAATACCAAGTTTTCATCAGAGTCGTACTCGTGCAAGTATTGTGACAAGCTGTTTGTGTACTGCTCGCGAAATGGTCCCGGCACTCTTGTAAAGCATTTGGAGAAAAATCACTTGAATGAGCTTTTGAGCCACGAGCCAACATCTATCTTCCACAACGCCTCTACTGTTTCAGACTCGGCTTCGCCATCAGCTATTGGCTTGCTTACTCCAAATAGAAGAAATGGTTCCGGCGCCAACATAAATGCAAACAATAATGGTGCCAATGCTCAAGGCGGAAATAACGGATCCCCTTCAGCTGCTTTCAATTTGTTTGCTAATGATCCATCAGCGGCTAACTCAAAAGCATTGCATGGCTCTACCAATAATAGTCATGATAGTCATGATAGTCATGATAGTAACAACAACAACAATAATAATAATGATAATAATAATACTAACAATACTAACAATAATAATAATAATAATAATAATAATAATAATAATACCAATAATAATAATGATAATAATAATAATAACGACAATAGTCACAACAGTGGTAACAATACTGCACAATCAATATTTGAAAGCGACTGTTTGAACGAATTGCTACTAATTTCCCGTGCTGCTAAAAATTGGAAACAACATTACACCAGAAATGAACAAAAAACACTAAGTCTTAACATGTCCAATGAAAATAAGCATCCAAAACTATTGCAAGAAGTCTATGACTGTAATTATTGTCTTGTTTCCAAAATCTATATTTCTAGAAACGGGCCAAAAACGTTAGCTAAACACTTGGAAAAGCAGCATAAGAAGGAGTTACTTGCCACCAACTTGAATGACACCGCTGACTATTCAAAGAAAAGAAGCGCATTAACTTTGGGTAATGCATTGGTGGCTAATGACTATTATGAGCTTGATGACACCAGCAGCGGCAACGGTAGATCAAAACGGCAGAAGTTAGTTACTACCAATAGTTACGGAAATGGTGAAGAATATAATAACACTAAGTTTCACGAGGATATTATACGCTTTTTAAACGAAAACAGGCTTTACATCCATGTTGTCAAGTCAGATTCATTCAGAACGTTGATCAGAAATTTGAGGCCAGAGTTTCTTGATGCCTTGGACGAGTTGAAGAGCTTGTACTCATCGTTTTTGCAACTAATGAACAACGCTACAGAGACTGAAGAAAATAGAGCTAGAAGCGGTCACGAAGATGAGGGGGTTTGAGCACAAGTGGGCTTAATGGGCCAGAGACAAATCTCAGCAGTTAACAGTTTATTGGTTAATTGTGCTGAAGCTACGAATGCAGCATTATATCATAACGTGGAAGTTATGCTGCAGCTATATCATAATTCTTTCTTAGCTATTGCAATTGTTACTTTTTGCTGTTCATACTCTTATGTGCTTTTGTTAGTATGTCTGTTTATTTAATTTTTCTTTTCTTTTCTCTGTTTTGGTGTGCCTAATTTAATCTGATGTGTATTCTTCTTTTTTTTTTTTTTGTTTTTTTTTTTCATCCACCTGATCTTTCACTTACCTTCGCTACTAACATCAGCAAGAGATTTCGAGTAGCTCAATGCGTCCATATATATGTATGTTCACGACTTTTATTCTCAATTTTTGACTCATTGAGTAGTACTAATGTTGTTTTCTAGATAGGTAATCCCTAGTGAGAAGCCGTGATTAAGAATTTTGAGGGCATGTCAAACAAACGCCAAAACAGATTAGTGCAAACAGCTAATTAAATATTAAAGCCTCTCAATAAAGCAATATCTTGCAATTAGTCCAAGAACATGTCGCAGCGTATGGCTATATTGTGGTTTTCGGTACCCGCGTCATCGTAAATATAGCGAACACTGCTATTAAAATATTCAGTGAAACAACAACATGCCTTAGTCTCCACAATCCAGAAGTCAACCGCATCCTTGCGTTTATATATAATATGCATCACGTGATCTGGCCTCGATTATGTGAAAATCAGCGGAACTCATCAGGGAAAAAACTAAGCACGATGGTGGTCAAGCAAAAAGCACTGGAAAAAAAAATAGTGAATGGTGCTCAAAACATACACTATCAGCCACCATTTTAGAACTTCAAAGACAAGTCCTTTCTCAAATAGTGTCCTAGCTAGCAACGCAGGCGCACAAATCTATCAAATACAGAAGTTTAGAGTGTTTAGAGACCCGCAAAGAGCATAATCGCGTAAGGAAAAAAGGAAAACGGAGATTAATCACTTGAAAAAGTAAATGAAAGAAAAATAAAAATAAAGACAATTCAAACATCCAAAAGTAATTGACGACAAACACCATAATAAACAGCATAGTGAATGATTTCAAGCATCAATACAAGGCATGAGAATAGATGAAATCCGCGACGGAGCCTTGGTATTAGCTGCGGTTCCCGGCTATCCACCGTGGCCGTCCTACATAGTTAGCACAGGCAAGCTCCCAAAGGACTTTCTCGAATGCAAGCCGCTGGGCACAAGCGTCCCGGTGATTTTTATTAACGAGCCGACATACTCATGGGTGAAGCCTCATTTGGTGAAAGAATTGAATTCAACTATGTGCACTCGATATTTAAGAACACACAAAAAAGATCGTGAACTAATACTGCCAAAGCAGCTGCAGCTGCAGTCGAAGCGGCTACTAAATGAACTCCAGGACTTTAGATATAACAGACGTCTTGAACGTCAGAAGCTCCTTAAGAGCTTATTTGCCGCGTATCAAATTGCCAAAGAAAACCCAGGCGTTGATAAATATATTCAGAGGCATTTCCCCCACATGTTGGATGAGATCATTATCAAGGAAGGGCAGGTGACGTATGCTAGGCGAGATGCGGACAATACAGGTTCCAGTGCTAGAGCTGGTGCCGATATCAACGGCAAGATCAATACATACAGTGATGACAACAATAACCACGAAGCAAGTCAAAGTATAAATAAGGACGCAATTGAAGGAACTAAGAATCTCAGCAAGCGCAATGACATACACAGAAACGCCTCAAACACCAATATCGGTAGTTCGCCAAGCGATAACAACAGTGGAGGCAAAGGTTGCAGCATTGCAAACAAAAACGAAAACAAAAAGGTAGTTAACATAGCTGGAAAGCTTCATATTCCTCAAGCTATTGGAATTTTGGTCGAATCAAAACTGCAATCCAATGTAAGTCCAAGGGTTGAGCTGAAAATAGATCAGCAGCTCGGTATTTCCAATTCTATCAATATCAGTCCCGATAATAATGCTGCTGCTGCTGATGATGATGATGATAGTGATATCGAGTTCGTGGAAGAAAAAATAGTTGAAAGAAAGGAGATCATTCAAGATAGACGCCACAAACTTCGAAGAAAAATTACTCGCCAACCGACAATGACGTGGGACACTTTTCGGTCGTCACAAACACTTCACATTGAAGAAGTAGATGTATATTATGACAAGGGCGCGAGTGAAGATAGCAAGACGATAATCGATGATAGTGATGCGGACTTTGAGTTAACTTCGAAGTCAGTTGGAAGTGCTGCAAGAAACATTAAAGGGGATGACGACGAGGAATTCAAGGAAACGGACGCTGTTGAGGAGGAGGAGGATGACATTATACCACAAGCATACTCCAAACGCCGAAGACGAAGCAACGGTATGTTAGAAACGCGAGGCAGAAAGAAAGGAATCCCAAATAAGAAAGGTAAAGCAAAAAAGAAATTAAAGGGAGTGGGACGTGGAAGGCCAAAAGCCAATGTTATTGATTCCAGAGAAGCTCTACGCGACAAAATAAGGCAGGCTAGAGAAGAAGCCAGGCAGATCTACAACGACAACGACAATATCAATAACGATTTACCTCAGTCTGTAATCGAGGATGTGCTTACCGACTTGCATCCCATCAGCACATACAATAAGCAATCCAACCCTACTAGCGATGTGAGTGATGCAAATGATGCAAGTGACAATGATAGAGCAGGAGATGACAATGAAAGCAGCATAAACGATATAGGATCTAGACACAATTTGCAAGAAGGAAAGGAAGAAGTGGGTGGCACCATCAGCTCAGAAGCAGAACTTGTTGCTACCATTGACACTGATGTTGGTGATGGCATTAACCAAATGGAGGAAGATCCTATATCAAGCAGTCCGGAAATGGACGTTGACAATCTTAAAGCCATTGAAGAGATTCGTAACTTGAAAGTAAATGTTTCTGGCAATCACACAATTGCACCAAACAATCTCAACTTACGCAATGAGCGCCATTTTAGAAGGCTAAAAAAGATAAAAAATAATATTTTACTGCAAGAGGCATCGGCAACAGCAGCAACCACAACAGCAGGTGAGGAAGATTATGATCACAAAATGGTTATTGATATTGATTTGTCTGGAAAAGAAGCCGCTGAGTTAGCTGAAGCTGAAGCAATTGCTACTGCTGCGCGTGCGGTGATTGAAAGCGAAACGGCTGTCGCTGCTGCCGCTGCTACTGCTGTTGCGTTGTCTACTGCTGAAGCGGAGGCTGCTGAAGTTAATGGCGTAGACGGTATAGAGGTCAATGGAATTAATGCAGTTCCAACTAATAGTTCTGTCGATATTACTGGTAATAGTAAGAAAGAGCTTGATCCTGTTAATATACCTGTGAATCCCCAGTTGCTGAATATGTTGGACTCGCATGAATCTCCTAATCAATCATTTCAAAAAACTAATCATGAAAACAACAATATTGTTGGAAATGATAACAATGAGAGTAGCCAAAATCATGATTTGCTACACCAGTATCATTCAAATTCGGTTAGTGACTCGGCCAAAATGATTAACGGGATTGAGACTGAGGACGAGGATCGTTTGAAAGATCGGGAAGACAGTCATAAGGACCTTATCACCTCAATTATTTGGTGAACGAATTGCGGGGCTATTGTTCGTGGTTTTATTTCTTTTTTTTTTTTTTTTTTTTTGCACTTTGATTTTTTTTTCACTTTAAACTTTTATTTCTTGTTGTGATTTCCATCAAATGTTTATTGTTATTGTCATTTTTTTTTTTATATAATTTCGGATGCTTTTTTTTTCTCTTTTGTGTGTGTTTTTCCTTCTGTTTCTCACGTTTCTCATATTTTCTTTCAATCCCTTTCACAACAGCTGTTTTTACTATATTTGTTGCATTATGCTTTTTTCTGCCTTTCTTCTTGTTATTACTACTATGTTATTGTTTTTTATCTTCACCGTTTTTTTCTAATTGCTTTCATTTTTATATTTGCCTAATTTTTCTTCTTTCTTACCACTCCTTTTCTTTTTTGTTCTTTTTGTTTTTTGGTTCGAACACTTAGTTGACATGAGACACGACGGATTATTTTGCATGGTTATGCTGTCCTATTTGAAGCACATTTTTAGAACTGTACTTTTTTCTTTCATTTTGAACTACTGCTTTTATTTCTTCTTGTTATCTTGCCTATACTGTTCATCTTGCTTTTCGTTTGTTAAGGACAGGAAGAGCGTTGGTTTAGGGGTCTCTTCATAAATTTTGTTTATTATTGAAATTTTCTTTACGCTTTGGGCTGCTTTCTTCAAGGATTGTTAATATATTATTGTTTAGGTCTTCTACAATGTATTGAATATTAAATTTCACATGGTCAACAACAGCTGTCAGAATTACCGAAATGGGAACTTTTGCAAGTCTTTCTGCATGCATGCAGGAGATACGTATAAGAAGATTTTCATTTTCATGGTTCGTAAATTTTAAAAAAGCGCTTAATGTACTGCTGACGTAATATGCTTCTTCCTTTAAAACAATAGTCCTAGTTAGACTATGGTGATAATTGATTACATGCATGGGGTTTTGCCATTAACTAATTGATAATTTGAATCTCGATTTTTAGATATTCGGTACCCGCATATACACACAGAGTTTTTTATGACGGATTTCCGATATATGAAAATCAAATAATCGTCTCGTATATTGAACCTGCGATAATCCTTATAGATTCTTGATAAGACGACTCGTGCCGTTTGGAAGTCATTTTGTGTTGTACTATATTGCAGAACCAGTAGATATATGGACAAAGCGTCTCATGAACTGAGACGGTAGATCGAAGAGCTTTTACATACATCTCATCACCCTTGGCATCATTCCTTTACAAACAGATTTATCGCGGTGCTACAGCGCTGTAATGTCACTATATTTACGAGGAACACAAACGATAATACCAGACTTAGCGCCCATAGCATGGATTAGCATGGATTGTACCTTAAATTTTGTACGGTTGCTCTCGAAGTGACCTCAGTAACCTGGTTCGGCCAAAAACGTAACTAACTAAAAAATAAATCAACTAAAAAATTAACTAAAAAATAAACCAACTAAAAAATAAACCAACTAAAAAATAAACTAACTAATTAGTTGGTAACAATCCAGCTTTTATAAGTCGGCAGCATTTGCCACAATCGGCAAGCACTACATTGTATAGTACGTTTACACGTAATGCTTGCAATGGCCATTTGCAGCACCACCACCAGCGTCAATGAGTCCATTAGATGAAGTCCTAAAACTCAAAATATATAAATATCTATCTTTTCTGATTTCTGTTTCTTCTTTTCTTTTCCCCTTTAAAATTTTCGTAGTGTTTTGCTGTCTCTTGTTCTATCAGCTACTAGTTGTCTTCTTATACCTTTCTTTACCATCCATCGTGCGTGCCGCCCCCCGCGTTCTCGCTTAAGCTGTCATCCGCTAATATACGGTAGTGGATCAAACGCAATATCAAAATCAAATTACAAGCAAGTTGAAAGACAATTTTATAAGCCAATTTTACCAAAAGAAAAAAAAAACTGCAAAATATCACTATGCCCATAAAAGAAATACAACCACAACCACAATCTCAATCACGACAACTGTCATGTCACCAAATATCCAAACTTCAGCACGACATGGAGCTCGAGGCCATCAGCCATGATCAGTACCAGTACATTTACCAAAACAAGCGCATGCTTCATGTCATGACGGGCAACATCAAGTATGGTAACTCGTTTGGTGGATGCCTTGTATACCAAGCTCTTGCCGCTGCCTATGAAACCATTCCATACGAAGAGTACTATTGCAGTGGCTTCAATTCTGTCTTCATTGCTGGAACAAAGAGCGCTTACAAGGTAAAGTATGTAGTGGAGATCCTCAGGGATGGCAAGAATTGCAAGCATCGTCAAGTGCGAGCATATCAAAGCATTAACAAAAATAAAAGCAACAAAAATAGTATGAGTCGAAGTGGCAAGAACTCAAATCAGCATAATTTGGTTTTCACTGGAGTTTACACATTTATGTGGAAACACACCAACAAGCCCGAGGAAGTAGGTCCGCAGCCAATGATCTTTCCTAGCCCTATCCCAAATATTAGCAGCAGCAATGGCAGCCCCATCGACAATCCGTTTGCCAAATTCGGCAACAAGTTTGATTTGCAAGCAAAAAGTGTACGTGATAGCAATGGCGACTTGTGCTATGTGCCTGATCAAGATAAGTATTTTCAACAGATCAATGCTCTTGATATTTTATCTCCGCACAATTTCAAGCCAGGAAATTACATCTTCGAGAATGAGAAAGATGCCAATGGGGTGGAAAAGCTAAGTAATGATACAATTTCAAACAGAAGTATCTGCTTCTGGGTTAGAGTGAAGCAACCATCGGCGGAGTATTCGATTGTTGATGGTACTAGTAGTAGTAATAGTGGCAAAGCTGATGTCCCATACTTGTACCAGCTTGCAATGTCCTATATCTCCGATCACAATTTCATCATCAGTGCCCCATTGTTACTCGGCTACGAATATGGCGCCGAAGCCTTCAAGATCAGCTTGGATCACTCGATCTACTTCCAGGAATCAAAGCACCAAACCACAGTGCATGATTGGCATTTTGCCAAATGCCAAATAGTCAAGATGCAAAAGGGTAGAGTGTTGCTTAAAATGGCAATACATAACTGCTACGGCGAATTAGTGGCTTTAGTAAGTCAAGAAGCGTTTTGTGTGATTGGCAATAAGGATGCTAAGAGGGCTTTGCCAACTCACGAGGCTATCTCGTCAAAGCTTTAGGCAGGTTGCTGGTTGTTAGATGTGACTGAAGCTGCTATATATTTGCTATCCAAATTGATGTTCTACTTTACTGAAATCATATAAATCACTTGTATTTTATGATTAATAGGTTGTCCTTGCAACTATCTCTTTGTAGATTTTATCATTTTGACAATTCCTTGTACATTAGTGACTGGAGATTGTGGTTAAATAAAGACAAATCCTTTGTAATCGGTGTCTGGGGGTGTCATCATATGAGAGTGTAAGGGTGAATAGTCACATGACACTTTTGATATATTTTTTTTCTCAGTATCTCACTATCAGCGATCAGCTCAACTGAAAAAAAAAAAAAAAAAAAAAAATTCAACATAGTCATTGCAGGTATCAAAAGTCATTAAGTGGGAAAGCCAGCATTTAGTCAACTCAAGCATACAAATATACTATAACAATGAGCGCTGAAGAAGTGACGCAAAAAGTGGAAAAGCTTAACATTGGCTCCAACTCTGCCTCTGCCAGCACCACTGAACAACAACAACAGCAGCAGCAAAAAGCTGAAGCCAATGCTGCTGCCGCACAGAAAGTGACGCCATGGGAAGTAGAAGGTGCTGTGGTCGACGGTGAAGCCCAAGGCATTGATTACGAGAAGCTTATTGAGCAATTTGGTACTCGTGCGATTAGCACTGAAACATTGGATCGTTTCAAGCAGGTAACTGGCCAAGAGCCACATTATTTCCTCAAGAAGGGAATTTTCTTTTCAGAAAGAGATTTTGGCAAGATTTTGGATTTGTATGAACATGGTGAGCCATTCTTTTTATATACTGGGCGTGGTCCTTCCAATGTGTTGCATTTGGGCCATATGGTTCCATTTTTATTCACTAAATGGTTACAAGAAGTGTTTGATGCTCCTTTAGTTATTGAGTTAACCGATGATGAGAAATTCTTATTCAAACCAAAGTTGACCATCGATGAAGTGAAAAATTTTGCTAAAGAAAATGCTAGAGATATCATTTCTCTTGGATTTGATCCAAAAAAGACCTTTATCTTCTCTGATCTTGATTACATGGGTGGCGCTTTTTACGAAAATGTTGTCAAGACATCTAGACAAATCACCACATCTACCGCTAGAGCAGTATTTGGGTTCCAAGATAGCGATTGTATTGGTAAACTTCATTTTGCCTCAATTCAAATTGCTACTGCATTTCCATCCTCATTCCCTGATGTGTTGGGACTTCCAGCTAAAGCACCAGCATTGATTCCTTGTGCCATTGATCAAGATCCATATTTCAGAGTGTGCCGTGATGTAGCGGGCAAGCTCAAATATAGTAAGCCATCGTTGCTCCATAGTAAATTTTTCCCAGCTTTACAAGGTTCTACCACTAAAATGTCAGCCTCGGATGATACTAGTGCAATTTTCATGACCGATACCCCTAAGCAAGTCACAAAGAAAATCAACAAATACGCATTCAGTGGTGGTAAGGCTACCGTGGAAGAACATCGTAAATTGGGTGGTAATCCAGACGTTGATGTGGCATTCCAATATTTGAGTTTTTTCAAAACAGATACTGAATTTTTGGACGATCTTGCCTTAAGATACAGAAAAGGTGAGGTGCTTAGTGGTGAAATGAAGAAAGAATGTATTGATGTGCTTACAGTATTTGTGAAAGATTTCCAAGAGAAGCGTGCTAAAGTTACTAACGAAGAGCTTGAAAAGTTTATGAAACCACATAAACTTGAATTCTTTGTTAAAGAGAGATTGGTGCCGGTGAAACCTCGCGAAAAAAAGGCTAAGAAATAATGGTTTATTTGGCTTATAGACGAATCATCATTGATTCAATATTTGGTTCATACTCACTTGCTGATTTATCATTGCTGCGGTTACGTTTTTTGTAATTATTGTTTTATTTTCCTTTTTTTCTATCATCGTTCTTGCCTTAGTTTACTTTTGCCAATACATATACATTCTTACGTTTCATCTGTAAATGCCGCGACAAATGGTTTTTGAAGTGATATAATCGTTTTCACAAGCACTGATGAGTGATATTCACTCTCATACCTTGAACAAATTTTCAGATCAAGCGGAAAACTTGGCATAAATACCAATCTACGCTAGTCTCAACAGTTACGTTTTAAGAGGAGACTTGTACCTTAAGAGGAAGCTCACTTAAGATTATAAAGTTGCTCAAGTGAGCTGCTCACGGTTTTGTAGTTTTTTATTGTGTTTGTGACCCAATCCGTTTCGTTGACGTAAAAAAGAAGACAGAAAGAAAAATTCATTGATTTTTTTTGCAATCTTGACTCGTTTAATTCATATGATCATATCTTTCAAATCTGTTGAGAGTCCTACGAAGAATAAATCAACAATTTTCTTTATTTAGATATGCTTTCCATCATTTACTTTCCATTATTATAAATACCCCAGAAAAGTAAAATCAAAAAAAGAAACATAAATTTTGTCAATTTCATAGTATTGAAAGGCAGAGAATTTAGCTTTATTTGGAGAACTCTTCTCTAGGTTAATGTAAAATGACTTGAGAGAGCCATGACAACAATCTCTGCCACCCGTACAGCTGGTATTTAACTTCTCGGGAAAAACTGAAAATAAAATAAAAAAAAAAAAAGAAAAAAAAAAATACAAAATGCGGCAGGCTTGACATGCATCAACAGTAGCGCCCCAATTGCATTTCATCAAATCAAAACACGGCACTACAAATGAGCAAACGCAACAACGACAGCAACAATAATATCTCTTGGAACGAACCCATCGGGGCACTATATTATGATTTTCGAAAACTAGTATCCTCTTATCCTGAACTCAACAAAAACTTCATCCGCAATGGACAGTACAATTTTACTAATCACCAAGCGTTAGTGGACTTGACAACCACAATTCTCAAAGAATATCATGGCATTGAGGTTCAGCTATCTTCGAAAAATCTCTGTCCAAGGGTGCCTAATCGATATATATATCTTGAATGGATACGAAGAGTATTGCATTTTACTGCAGAAAATGGCCATCAACAACAGGATCAAGCGGTGATTGGTGTCGATATAGGTACTGGATCTAATGCCATATATGCGTTGCTTGGTGCGTCCAAAAACCAAAACTGGTATATGATTGGCACCGAATGTGACCCTAGTTCTGTTGACCTTGCTAAGCACAACATTGAATTAAACCAGAATTTGAAGAGTAGAATTGAAATTCTCAACACAGACCCAACGGGTCTGATGCTTGACTTTGAAAAGTTTAAAAAAGCCATTTACGCGACGCAAAAAAAGGACAATACTGGAAAGCAGCCTCCTACCACATGGTTCACTATGAGCAACCCGCCGTTTTTCGATTATTCGGAAAAGCAAACAACTAGTCATTTGCAAAAAATCAAGAATACTATGCTTGTAGCATCAGATTCAGAGCTTTTTTATCCTGGAGGTGAAGTAGGGTTTGTAACTAGACAGATTGATGAAAGTTTAGCGCTAGCTCCAAATGGAAAACCAGTCAAGTGGTTTACTAGTATGATTGGCAGGTTCGCCTCATTGAGATCCATAGTGGAACATTTGAGAGCCAAGGGGATAACCAATTATGGTATATTTGAAATAAATCCTGCGTTTCAAAAAAACAATAGGAGCACAAGTTCCTACGATGACTCGAATGACCTTCTTCAATCTAATTATGTTGAAGAAATACAAGAAAATATTATTATTGAAGAGAATAATGATATTAATAATCTTAATCGTGATAAATCTAACACAAACAATAGAAACGAAAAAAATCTTGGTAACGCAGAGCTACCAAACAGTTATCAAAAGTCCACCAAGCCAATTGTGCGGTGGATCATAGCTTGGTCTTTGCAACACTATCATCTTCCAGATTTTTTAGGACACAAATATAGTGCCAAATACAAAGGGCTAAATGGGCTTCTAACAACCTCCAAGATTGATGTTTCGCAATACGTTAAAAACAAAGTTAGCTTCAATGTTGTCGAATTGCTTAAAAGAGATGTGTTAAATAAGTTACATTATATAAAATTGGAAGCCAGCGCGATTAGCTTGTATGTATCGGAGTCGCGCACCGTTACTACAAAGATAATAACTTTGGAAGTTGCTGGCGATGTATGGTCAAGAGCATATAGAAGGAAATTGAAGAAAATTGAACATCAACAGCAGGCACAACAGCAACAGAAATCGACAAAGCAAGAGCTGAATGAGAAAGATGATACTGAAACAGTGCCGGCAAAGAAAAGAAAAATTGAAACAGGCGAAAGCGGAGACAGTAAAAGCGGAGACAGTAAAAGCAGCGCAAACAATGCAAGCGTAGATACTTGCCATGAGCGAGATGATAGATCAGTATTTCAATTGGTTTATAATGAGCCGAGAGGTGAAGTTATAGTGTTTTGGAAGTTTGGGGCTAAAGAAAAGATTTTTGAAAGTTTTTGTGGTTTTATCAAACGACAAATCGACGAAAACGCAAAATGAATCCTCTCAAGGGGCCATACTTTAAACCGCAAAGGTATATAGTTTGAAATTGCACACAGTTTTTGATCAACTTTTAAACATAATTTAGAACTTATTGTAGTCATTTGTATATTTCCTAACAGCAGTGTTTTTGCTACACAGACTTGTATCGCCTTGTCCATCAGTTTTCGTAGGTTTATGTTGGTTATGAGCTCTGTGGTCGATGACCATTATTTACAATACAAATAAAATCAAAACAACAAATAAGTTTTATCTTTTTAGAACCTCTAACATCGTCGTGTTAAGCTAAGTTAGACCAAATCTGAGCAAGAAATGGAAACTGACAACTTGGACGTACTCAGCGACTGCGTCGCATCTCTCAACAGTTGCAACCAGTCTCTATCTAACAGTGAGCGGTCTCTTGAACGCATTCTCTATCCAGACCAACAATATCATCATAACCACAGAGCCAACAACAGCCGCAACGACTCTGCAGGAAATGAGCTCAAAAGAGTTGCAAAGATAATCAACACCAAAAAAGTATACCGTATATATCCGATCTCTTACATTAATGAACAAATCAACGACTATAACAATATTAAAAACAACAGGATCCTTTCGCTGATAGAAACAGTGGAAAGGCTTAATGAGTTAAAGGCAAAAGAAAAAGAAAATTACATGAATTTTGTGGAATTATTGCAGAATAGATTGGAGCAGTTTGTCAAGTATAATCATGTGAGCTTACGGGAAAAAGAAATTGCTGTCACTGAACTGCTATCATTGCGTAACAAAGAAGATAAGGAGGAAGAGAAGGAGGAGGAAGATGCGGAAAAACAACCAAAAGAGGTGCATAGAGTTAGTAAAGAGGAACAAGAACAGATTGATTTGTTGCAGGAAGAAATTGATACGACACGATTCCAGGTATCGAAGCTTCAATTGCAACAAATGATGAAAAGCTAAGCTGTTGAAGCAGATTGTTAGTTGTTCGGTATGGCCAACAGAGACTCATTCAAATTTTACAGGAATATTGTGGCGGCTTACGCTGCTGGTGAGGAAATTAAGTGGTTTTTCTCAATTGAATTGCAATCAATTCCTTCTTGCAAGAGGCATATGGAGGAACACTACGTGGAAGCTGCATATGGGTAACGTAATAGATTCTACTTCAGACAAAAATCTCACTATGATTTCACGCCTCATTTAACTTTTATTGAGTGCTCCAAATCAGCTGCTAAATTTAGCTTTGTTAAGGTACGCTCAAATTCTTGAAGAATGTTTTTCCAGCGTTATCCAATAAAGCACAGTGGTTGATTTAGCTCTTTGGCATATCAACATCATAGGCCCTCACTTATGGCACCGATGGAGACATACTCACTCATGAAAAAAAAAATTGATTAGGCATAATCTCTGGCTAATATAATCAATTCTTCAGCCATTCTTTGATATTCCATCAATGTGTTTTTATACCAATTTCAAATCGTTGACTTTGGTGCATTTACATTTGACATGGTGCCCAACTGCTCTACCAAGTAAGGTTTTACCTGTCCTTGGACGACTGTGTATAGTAGCTCTTATAGGCTACTGGATCCTTAAAGAATATGCTACTAAATTATTGCTTCTCTTTAACTTCTCTTTGTGCAATGAGTAGAATACTGCGCTTTTTCTTTACCATAACCAAAGAAATCAATAGACTTTACTTTATAAGATCTTATGCAACCCATAAAAATTTCAGACAAACTTGTAACATTGGCTTAGTCTTTTTTATACTGACTTCGCTGGCGATCTCGACGACAATACTGCCTTCTGGGAAGACTCTAACAAGCCCTGATAACTGGTTTATACCATTTTGGCCATTTCTCCTACATGGAAAATTAATTATTGCAAGAGTTTCAGCACATTATTCAGCGACCTGACATGAGTGAACGCGTTGAAAAGTGGCAGCAGGAATCATTATACTATCCATTTGAGTTAATAAGCAATGCTGTATGGAAAGATATTATTGTACTATTGCTGTTGCTATCAGTAAAATCTGAGCTACTTGGTGAGTATAGCTGAAGTTGAAGCTCAAAAAGGAGGCGGTTTTGCACCATTACAAGAGCCCGCGGTTTCCCAATTTGTTTAGTATACTGCACCAAATAGGAGAAATGCAAAGCTTTCTTTAGGAGCTGCAGTACTTACTGCAGCGCCATATATGGCAGCGGCTAACGCAGGTCAGGAACGACTGTCTTGTGATTGGCCTGGCCGACCTATCTATCCGGTTTTTTTGTTTTTTTTTTCAATTTCATTTCTCGGTGAAATCGATCGCGGGCCGAACTGTATATAAAAAAATAAACTGAAAAAAAAATAGCCATTGATATATCGTGGTGCTATAAGCTCGTTTCCCATGGATATTCTGCTAAATAATACAATTACTCGACTAGCTACGGCTGGCATAATCTGAAATGAAAACAAAGGATACTCCATCCATACTGACAGATTAAGCTGGGATAACCTTCTCTTAGTGGTAACCAAATATGTCAATTTTGTCTATTGTTTAGCTTTTGTTGTTGTTGTTTTGCTCTATTTGGTCGTAGTTTGTGTATCTATGGATACCTTCTTTTTATTGTGATATAAACCCATTACCCAAGAAAAGTAGCTTCTCCGTTTTATCTTAGATACGATGTCCTTGGCAACTTATGTCAAACTTCTTCGGGACTAAACCACATATCTACAGTACAAAGTAAACAAAATTTAATATTGACAATAGCATTAATTATTATTAAAAGAACATTGTTTTATTGAGCAACAGAGTAAAATAATTCCTTTCAGCAAAACAAGAAAGAGAGAAACTAACACTCAAAATGTATGAAAAGAAAATTAAAAATAAATGAGAAAAGCTAAACGCAAACAAAACATTAACCGGCTAAAGCAAACAACACCTTGCAAATATTGAACACTTTACAAAAGCAAGCCAGCCATTATTATTATAAGTCAATTTCTCAGAGGAAATTTGTAGATGGTATTTTAAAAATGACAAAACCTTCACCAAACTTTTAGAACCTTTAGCAATCTGAAATGTTTCTATATTCAGAAAATAGCATAAAAGTGAAGAACATGAACACTTGGGGATTAAAACAAGAGAAAAAAGTTAAACAGAAACTAATGCGAAACGACAAAGCATGGTATCAACAAACTTAGAAGTTTTGCAAAGCTTGTCTTCTTCTCTTGATGGTCTTGGCCACTTGGATAGCGAAAACAATGACGGCTAAAAGTTTGTTAGTAAACTGAAAATAAAATATGGATTGCAATTATTGTTGCAAAAATAAATAGAAAAAACTAGTGTCAAAATAACCACGTTATTTTTCACTCGTAAAAAATAACAGGTTTATTCCAACAGATACTTCAATGGACATAAACATACCAACAACGAAGATGATGCAGAAAACTAAGATAACACCTGGAGGCAACATTGCGAAATTGTTATTATGTGATTATTATAAGGAGCAAAATATAAGGACAACTAAAATGGCACCGAATAATGGATAGCAAGAAGAGAAAAGAAAAGAAAAAGAGAAGAAGAGGAGAAAAAGAGAAGCAAAAAGGAGGGAGCACTGGAAAAAAAGATAGGAAAAGCAACGGGGGCGGATTGTTTATATAGCCAATGGCCGGCCACCAGCGGTTTTTTGCTTCAGTGCAAATTGGGCAAATCAGCGCTGTTTCCGGACAACCCACGCTGCAAGATGCAGCAGAGAATGCGTCTCGCTGCTGCGTGAATTTTTTATTTTTTTGTTTTTGTTTTTTTCTGCTTTTCGTTTTTTCTCAGTTTTGTGTTTGTTTTTCTTCGTTTGTGCCTCTTCCGCACTGTGTATTTTCCTCGGAGCAGCCGAGCCGTGAGGTTGCCCGGCAGCCAGCCCGGCTTCAAAGCGCTGCGGAAGCGTCGGCATACAATCACTAAAGCCATGCAGGATAATAGTGCGGTCACATGGGGCCGCTTCTCTTTAATCGCCCAGCCAAAAAAAACAAGATTTTCCTTTAATTGCAATTCTCTTTCTCAGACAATGACGTCGCGATTGTAAGCGGCCGGAGTATGGGATACCCGGTGTTGGAGACAAGCACGGAGATGCGTGGGGCGCCGACGCTTATCGTGCGTCGCTGGTATTTTGTCATACTGGAGCTGTCCGATTGTCTTGGAAATTTGTATAATTCATACAGTGATGGCTCTTCTAATTGAAGAGGCTGTCTCTGTTTGGCACCAAACATATGCCAATGAGGAAATCTCTTGGTTTTTTTTTTTTTTCTCGCGCACTGCTACTTTTGATGTACTGTTTTGGTTTTGGTGGAGGTTTAGTTCCCGTCTTTTAAAATTTTCCTCCTCCGATAAAATTATCTACCGCTTAAAATTCCGTAAGGGTTACTCCGACCGATACTCCATAATAAAAAAAAGTGAAACTGAAAATTTTAATACACAAGAAAAAATTCCCTCATTTTTAAACAACTATACTCGTAGATATGGCTATAGATCAAGATGTACTTTCTTTTTAGATTTCGTATAGAGATATATATAACCTAAAAAAAATTCTTCTTCTTCTTCTTTAAATACACTGAACCCTAATGACGGTTACAGATGAATATTTGCCGAGCTCTTAACAAATGTAATACATTGTAATACGTTGTGATACATGGTGATACCATCATTCATCAAACGTCTGACCCCCGATTTTCCAGTCCGGTCGCGTTTTTTCCTTCCGTTAATGCATCATGTACTGTAAATATCCTTGAGTCTCGTGCTTCTTCGGTACTATTATTGTGCTTGCCATATACATAGTGACCTGGAGGCTAACGCGGACGCTAATGTGTGTTTTGCATTTCAGCCTGGCTCTCCATTTTGTTGCCCTTTTGTATTGCTAGTCTCTTCTGTTTCTTCTAAGCTCTCGCAAATATATATTTAGGTCTAAATTTATTTATCTCCAATGTGTTTGTAGTGATCGTCAGCACCGTCTTATTACGAGCTCTACACAGAAACTGAGTCGGAAAAATCACTGGCATCACCAATCAAAGTCACTATTTTTGTGCCAACAATGGTGGTAATTTGTGAAATTTATAAACTAGCAACCTCATAGTTAGACCCAGTGAAGCTAGAGTATAGGATAATTATGTTGATATGATCTAACACTATCGTAACAAGAAAACGAAAGCTGTCAGGTTTAAAACATTGGGGTCAAGCTATAACTTTTTTTCTTGTAATCTGCGGTTGAATTCAATGAGAAGTATCATCATCGCAGACTAAATAGTAGAAAGACCAGTTGGCACAAAATCACTAAAAGGTTGTGCATAATAGTTTTGCCAAGGTTCGAGTGTAAAATTAACATTTGGTTTGAATTGAGTGTTTTAATTTTAGAGCAAAGATCTCTTCATATTAGCATTTTCTTCCTAGTTCAATAGGTGCATATTTTGATTTTGCTTAGAACATACTGTTGACGCTTGTAAGATAATTTCCAAAACTACTTCTGTTATGACTATGCGAGATATCTAAAAGTAAAAAAAAAGTCAACTTTTAGATAATTTTTTTTATATTTGAGTTAAAGTTTAGATATTTGCAGTAGTACTTTCGTTTGTTTTGTATTGCTATCACAACCGACTGCTTGATTATCTTGTTTGGGATGAACTGCATTCTATGAAAAGGTTAACACGCCCAGCAACGTAGAGTTCAAATGTGATGGTCAGTTATTTAATAGTTAAGCATAATTATATTATATTATGACAAGTGTAGCAATGCTGTTTGGTAGAGCAAGCGATGATATATTAACTAAGTAAAACTAAATAGGAAAATAGCGATCACTTCTGATTAAATAGTCAATTTCCAGGCAGTGTGTAGTAAACTGAATGGCAATATCTTCCTAACAGGGAAGTTACATTCGAGAATTATTCGGGTAGGGATATTCCTATACTTATGTTACAACAAGAATGATGTTACAAATCAGGAATTTCTGTCTTTCTTTTTTTAAGTGAAAACATGAAAAAGGCTTATACTTCCACACTAACAGGGTTACTCATCTACTCTTTTCTTTTGTTTTATCTCAGGATTCGGTAAATGAACTGCTCTCATATCAGATAAGTGAGTTTTTGAAGGCCATATTTATTTTATAGCTTTTTAGTTGCCAGTCTATATGTCCTTAATGACTTGAGTTTATTAAAATAGCAAAAGACGAAATGCTATTGTTATTTTCAATAAAGAATGAAAAAGGTTTTCTTTTTCATAATCATTTACTTATTTGTAGTTCGGTAGCGAAGTGTGAGAAGCTGAATCATTTTCATAAACCTTCACGCCACATCGCTAGACGAAACAGTATTCTCAGAGGAAGAAGAGTAATATAAATGAATTTTTTTTGTTCTATTCATGCAGATTTTGCACATAAAATAAAACACATGTAGGTTTATTTTAATTCAATGCGTCTTTTGGCAAGATAGCCTTTTTTTTTCTTTTTTTATTTAGCTCTATACGCTACCGCTTACTCGTTTTTAGCAGAATGTTTCTAGACATCTCACGACTATGAAAGAACATCGTAAGGATGTAACTGTACCGCACTTAGAATACAAAATACTGCTATGCATCCCTGTTTGTGACTATTTACGGTATGCCAACGACGAACACTTTACCATGGTGGCCTAAGTTTTAGGGTTGCCTGAAGGCCGTGATATTTTTTCTTGCAGTATTTATTTTCATGCATGTTGGGAAATTCTTGCATGTGACGAATTACTACGAAAAGGGTGATTACAGAAATTATTTCAACTTCTAGTAGTGCCGAAAACTGATCCGCATTTTCCCAACCAAAAATTTTCACAAATTCAAAGAGTCCTCTGCCCGCTTTATAAAATTGACCAAGCTTACTCGACGTATACCACATGACATACTTAGCAGCCGCCACTTACAATGGGATATGTCACTTGACTGGGTCCATATAATGTGCCTTATTGATTAGAAAATATAGGTTACTATTTCAATTAATCAGACACAAAGCCTTATGCAGGAAGCAAATACAAAGACGCAATATTGAAAACTGACAATCAGTAGGTTACAAAAGTATAGATTAATGGGTTCTTGGTGATTTTTGACCTACGTGCGATATAGAATATATTTTAAGCTCGATTATGCAATATATATACATCCAAAATTTGCTGTTCACTCATAGCTCTGTAGTTGTTTTGCTTGTGTGAGCGGAGAAGTGCACAAGCAACTTCTTATTATAAGAAATATCTTTGATTTTGCTTTCGCTTTCGTAGTGCGCAAAATGAATCACACGAGCAGCGCAACTCAAAGTGGTAAAACTGCTTGCTAGCGGTAATCCAGCATTCGCGAAAAGTCGGCAAACAAAAGCTAAGAAAAATCAGAAACTCGACAGACGGGGATAAAAAGTATAAACTGAAATGCAAACTAGAAAAAAAAAAAAAAGAAGGAAAACTGTAACAAAGGAACGGACACGAAAAGCAGTTAAATGAAAATAAAAACACCAAAAACCAAAAAATCAGATAATATGGCGCGATAGCAAAGAATCGCAACTTGAATACATAATCAGTCAAAATTAAAACTGACACGACTTTAGGGCACGTTCACTATTTTTATCTCTCACTTTTCTGTTTTTCTTTACGCGTTGTTTACACCCAGTTATTTATTTTTCTAGCTGTTGTCCGTGCAACTTGCATCGCTAATACGCCAGATTACCTAATAATATATATATGCGCTTAGTCATATAAAGACAGTTGACGCATAACGAACGCGACATGAAAGATTTGATGTATTTTTTAATTTCATTTTTTAGACTTGATGCTTCTCGGTTCTACAAATATATGTAATATTACGCGATTCTTGACCTGGAATTTTTTTTACCAGTTATTTGCATCTTTGCTTTCATTCTGTTTTCCCGTTGACAGTTCTTCAGTTTTCTCCTCTACCTCTCCTACTAACCGCAACTATCTCCTCTGATAGTAACATTCAGTGTCGCACAACCAATTCGCTACGGCTACATATTTTCGAGAAAACTTGTTAATCAAGTAGCGTGTTGCGGTGTATTAGTATACAACTATATAAATATTCAACAATTTTCTACTAGGTCACAGAAGTCGTTATAAAAATGTCTACCAAGACTGCAATGATGGGACTCAAAGTCACCTACAACTTTGATGATGATCAGGTTTTTTTGTCAAAATCCAACGCGAATATGAAAGTGAAATTTGGAGAAATGGAACTTCTCAACAACGAAACGCGACTCATTGGTGTTGTCAAGCTCAGAGCATGTATTGAAGCAGTATTGAGAAGCAGTCCAGAAATTGTTCCAAACTTGGCTCAAAGATATGATTACAATATTTACGTGTGTGATTACAGTGAGATAAATACCCCATTGGTGGGCTATGGTTTGCTTTCCAAATTGATCAGTAATGACTATACCGATTCCTCAGACGATGAAGGCAGTCATAACAGCAATAATCAGAACAATAACACTACAAATTCCAACAACTCCAGCTCAGGATCCAAAGCAAGAGATATCTTAATACCTGGTAAAGTGGAAACCAATATAATGAGTTTACTCACAGACAACAAATCCAAGCAAGTATTATCGGTGAAGTTGCAATTCAAAAGAATTGAGAGACAAAAAGTGAGAATTAGCAGCAAATCTTCTACCAAAAATAATAATGCTGCTAGCACTGGCAATGGTAATAGTAGTTATACGCGAAAACTTATTAAACCATCGAGAAATGGCATGAAACCAAGCAAAAGAACCACAAACCCTGGTCCTGCTCCAAAAGCCATGCGCACCCTATCATTACCAGTGAAACCAATGTCGATGGGCCAACCACAAACTCAATCAATGGCTGGAATGTCCAATTTTGTTCCATCACCAAATCAAAACCTCTACTTTACTTACGAAGCTTACATTAATAGTAACAACAATAATTATTTGAAAAGAAAAAGTCAAGCTGGTTTAGACTCTGATGATTTGCTTGGCAGAAAATCTAAGAAGTCATCTCCATTGATACAGAACTATCAAACATTCCATAATTTCAGTGATCAAAACTACATGGATCAATCACCACAGTTTATGAGTACTCCTTCAAGAGATATTCAAGGCCAACATGCTGAAGGTAATTCTTCATTTACGAGTCCTAGCATTGTACAGCAGCCTGATAACAAGACAAATAAAACTCAGCAACAGCAACAGCAGCGACAACAACAGCTACCAGTAAAGAAAAATCAAAAGAATTACTGGATTATCAAAGATGATGTGAACAATAACAAAGAAAACATTCCCCCTGAACTACTTTCTGAACTTTCTGATGTTTCCAGTCTCAGTATGCTTTCACACCCAAGTCACTCCACCACTGCCCATACTTCTGCACCAACTTCTGATAATAGTGCTGATGATAACGCTAGTGGAACCCATAAAAAATTTACCGATATGTTGCAAGTAAATAAAGAGTTAGACGAGTTGCTTAATTTCAATCCTGAAAACTTTCTCACTAATGTTTACAATAACAATGGACACCTGGGTATGGCACAAAATACACCAACCATTGGTAATGGCTTCGCTATAAGCGAAGCGAATAATGCAAGCAGCAGTAGCAATGCTACTACTACTGGACAAGTAGTGAATAGTGGCAGTAGCAAGCAAAACGAGAAAAACTTGACTCACTTGGCCATAGTTAACAATACAAGTACAGCTGTCAATAACAGTACTGAAACATCGTTGACACCAGAGGAAAACAGCACGCCAAAGGACTCTGACGCTTTGACACCAATTATCGAATCTGTTTCTGACAAAGAAGATAGCCCTTCAAAGGATGGTGACCAAGAGGACGAGTTGGATGAAGAAGAAGAAGATACTAATACTGGCTATAACGGTCAGCATGCAAATGCTAAACGTGGTAACGTTGGGTTAGTGTCTTCACCATTCACGGTTTATGATTAAGTTGTATTACTGTTTTGTACCTACTTTTACGATATTTTATGCTTTTAGTTCCGTCTTCATGGGACTGCTTCCCTTTATTTTTGACCATTTGCTGCTTCACTCTTAAATTTTGTTAATTTACTTCTATTCTTCATAATATTATTAGCCATTATTATCGCTTTTGCTTTTTTTCTCATATTCCCCATCAAGATTAACTTCTCTTCTTCCATATGCCCTCCACTTTTTGTTTTCACTACTATTAATCTTACATCTGCACTTTGCATCACTTATATTCCAGCCAGCTGTAGCTTCACTTAAGCAAGTATTTATTTATTTTTGTCTAAAATAAGAAATCACAGTATCATCACATGATGTTTGTTTACGTTTCAGTCAAAGACAAACAAATAAAGGATGGTTGCTTCACAATGCAGAAACCCACATGGTGAAGCAAAAAACAACAAAAATAAGACAGCCCGTTCTTTTTATTATTTTTATTTTTTTTTATTTTTATTTTTATTTAGTACCCCAGAGTCAAGCATACATACAGCTCGAGAAATTAACAATTGTAACCTTTATTCTTCGACATATTTCAAAACAACAACTAAAGTAAAAAAAAGAATTTCGAGCTATTCTGAATATAGGGCAAATACAATACAATGAGTTTAAAACAATTGAAGAAAGTTGAATTGCTAGAACTAGCTGATGATCTCGGTATTCGGTACGCGTTTTTTTTTTTTTTCTTATTTTTTATTTTTGTTTTAAGTTTATTTTTTTTAAAAACTGAGAAATTTAGTCAATTGAGTCTCTGTTATAAATGGTATATGACCAAGGACATCACTGATTGACTGAAGAGCGAGTGGAAATTATGAGTCTTTGTTTTGTTTCTCGCGTGCCAGCCTAACGGCTGGCCCATCAGCAAGGGACATGCAATCATGTAAACAAATGAATTTGTCCCCCTCCAGTGTTTAATTTCCTACTCTTACTCTTTTTTATATCATCTTTCCAAGAAACTAATACTAACTTTCAATATTAGTGCCATTGACGGAACTAAGGCAATCATTGAAGATAAAATTAACCAGCATTTCAGCGACCATCCAGAATTGGAAAAAGATAAAAGATTCAACAAGTATTTTGTTTACCGTAAAAGATACTCTCCATCCAAGTCTCCATCAAAAAGCACTAGAGCTTCCCAGATATTAAGCCCTTTGAGAAACGGTCCGTTGAGCAAAAACAGCAATGTTTCCACTCCAAGCAAAAGCAAACCTTCCGATGATGATGACGAAGGAGAAGAATCAGGCTCTGAAGTAGAAGATGAAGAAGCAGAGGATGATGAAGAAGAAGAAGAAGAAGAAGAAGAAGAAGAAGAAGAAGAAGAAGAAGAAGAAGAAGAAGAAGAAGAAGAAGAAGAAGAAGAGGAAGCAGATGGTGAGAAAGTTATTGATGGCGAGGAGTTATCTGCTGAAGAAGAAGTGGATGACCAGACTTCACTTGAACCTGAAGAAGAACTTTTAGTCAAATACAAAGATTTGGCCATTGAGAAATATGAAACTGCTAGAGAAAAAATTAATGAATACTATGCGGATGTTGCTGATGTCGTCGGTACCAAAAACGAATCCTTAAGAGCAATATTGAGCAATCCAACCACCATTTACAATCTTGAATTGTTTTTAGAGCAGTATTTGGTTGTTTTAAATAACGTTACTCAAGTAACTATTGGATATTACATTCCAGAAAAACTTGCTGCTCACTTACCTACTAGTCTTTTGAACCGTTCAACATTTTACATCAAAGACTTTGCCAAGCCAGAATTTTTGAAATTGATTAGTTTCTGGTTCCTCATATCAGCGGTTCTTCCATTAGTTATCAGTTACTACGTCAACTTCAACAAATTCGGCTTGAAATACGATCCATTCACTTTTTTTATCACTAGGCTTTTGTTAAACTTTTTGTTTTTGGGAAAAACTATTGACATTGACGATATCAAGAATGATGCAGCTGTGTCTGCTTCGAAGGCCGGTATTCCACTTTCCATTTCCCTCTGGGACCATGTTCAAGATTTCACTGTCCGCAATTCTCTTCTTTTGAGAAATGCTTTAGGTTTGGTTCCTTTATATGGTGGATTTGTTGGCCTTCTTATTGCCCTTTATGTTGCCACAAACGCGTAAGGTGCAAGAAGTAGTTTGCACTCTGGGCAGTTCAATTTCCACACCCTGTTAAGGTATCCTAAGCTATAAAGATAAAAAAATGAAAAAAGCTATGAAAACCAAACAATGATAAAACAAAGACAGTGTGTCGTGTAACAATAGTACTTCTTCTTTTGTTGCCTTGATTTTTTTCTTTTTTTTTCTTTTTTATTTACATTTTAAATTCCCTTTTTGTTCTTAGTCTGATTTTTTAATTTAACTTTTTAATTTTTGTACACTTATTTCTTTCTCCATCCCAACTGTTTCTACTAGTATTTCCTTTCCCCTTTTATCTATTTTGTCTCCGTATTCTGAACTCTTTGTTGTTTATATTTATTGTATGATACTTGAATCTTCCAATTTTCCTTTTTTTATCTCCTACTTAATTTTGTTTTGTTATATTTACTTTCGTGCTAGTGTCTTTTTAAATTGTAATACCTTTTTTTTTTTTTTAAACTGCCTTTTTCTAAACAAGCTCTCTTGGTCCATTGGTACTGTATAGTATAGTAGTTAAATATTTCCAGTTTGTCAACATATAGCGCGATAATTCTATCAGAGCTACTCATACATGAGATGAAATTTTGCTTATTAAAATCATGATAAAGTTCTTCGAAACCTGGAATAGCTTTATCGACTGATGCGGCTTAAATATAACGTCCCACTGATAGTTTGATACACGGAACTATTCACCACCAAGTTGGGTCTTGTCAGTACATTTAACTTTCGTTGAAGGGTACTCCAGTTTCAATTAGAATATTGTTACCGGGGTTGCTTATATCTGTCTTTTGTAAAAGCGCAATATGTCACAGCAATAGATCAGCTGTATTACGTATATCAAACGACATAAAAACTCATACACTTCTCTACACGAACAAAAAAATAGCTTCTTTTGCTTGTTTGTTTTGTTTAGTTTTTTACCTTTCTTATATATTCAAGTATATAAAAGAATAAGACAAGGAGAAAAAGAGAAAAAAAATTCAAAAAAATAATAAAAAGACAGAACCATCTTCACTTGAAAACAAATTTATTTTCCTATTTCTAACTTGTTAAGAAATTTAAGCACCTTGTGGAGCTTCTTTGAAAGAGATAGCAGCTTCTTCACCCATAGCAGAGATAATAGTGACGTTCAAGTCTTTACCTTCTTCCCAAGCAGCTTGGATTTTTTCACCCAATTCACCTTCTGGGACCTTGACATCATCCTTGGTGTCACCGTCAGTGGTCATCAAGGACAAGTAGTCATCATCAATGTTAATCAATTGGTATTCGTTTCTCTTGACAACTGGAACATCCATGTTGTGGGTAGATGGAGACAAATCTTCCAATTTCTTGTTGGTGAAAATGTCAATAGCGACCAAGTGGACTTTAGCGTGACCGTGCTTACCAGTCTTGGAGGTAGACATTTCAACAATCTTACATGGTCTGTTCTTGATGACAACGTGACCGTTCTTTCTCAATGCAGAACATTGCATTGGGTAGATCAAGGAGGAACCAGCATCAGCGGTTTCGAAATTGTGCTAAAAAAAGAAAACGTTAGTAAAAATTGCTCTTCGCTTTTGATTATAGGTTTTCTTTTATTTGCTGGAAAGCGGTGTTCATTTGCTGTCGGCTTAGGGGCAAACTCTTCAAAGCGGACGCGATCTGTCGGTAAACAAGTGAAAAATTTTTCTTCGCCCACACAGAACAATAGTCGTTGTGCCCTTTATCTTCTTGTGCGCAGCACACAAGATCCAAAGATCTCATAGTGTTTCTATTTTAAATTGCACAATTGTAAAAACCTTTGAATTTTGGTAGCAAGAGACGGTTTAAATTTGATTCGTCATGCTATACAGGATGTTCAGAACTAATCTGGAGAAGACCATCTCGCCAGTGTAATTATATCTTGCCTATCTTGAAACAAGACGTTTAACTGGAATGATTTATTTGAAATAAAATAAAATAGACATCGTTGGATTGACCAAGCTTGATAACCAGCAAGCACTCGAAGCTATTCGGACACTGATACAAAACATTCGTTACAATCTCGAATACAACAGCAAAATATGTAAATCACAACTTGCAAGAATCTTGAGATGTGTATGAGTGACAAATGTGTTGCGACTTTGAAGGTAAACTTCCAAGCGTGATATGACTCTATGCTCGACGATAGCAACTATTGCAGACCCTTCAAGATTATTGACTGGAACAACCAAATTGAATGTCAAATAAAAAGTCTAGAAGAAAACCAAAGCAAACAACCAATCACTATAAAAAAACAAATGGATGCAGCTGACTGGTTAACTTGGCAACAAATCATAATCAGGAAAAAAATTCATGGTTGTTCCAGCAAGCAAATCACCCCGTTTCAAAACCATTAAAAGGCAGATTGAACCCGACATTCCAGACAAACAAACCACAGCCAACAATACAAAATACTTACTTCTTCTTCAGCCATGGTGAATATAGTTAATTAAATAGAATTAATCAAGGAAAATAGAGAAATTGATTGATCAACACGATAGAAAGGGAGAAAAAAGAAGAGAAAGAAAGAAAGAAAAAAATTTTTTTTTTATTTTTTATTTTTCCTACAAAGAAAAGTCTTCTATTTTTTCTTCCGTTTTACTTTTTTTTTTTTTTTTTTTTTTTTTTGAACGACCGCCAGATCGCAGCCAGAAGAAAAAACATTCTTTCATACTCGCTCACATTCAGCGCTGTGTTTTTCGTCCACTGGCTGTCTTTCCGCTCTCTATCCTAGGAATGTGGGGTCGTTTAATCTCTACAACCACTCTACAATTGCTACAAAGGACCATAGTTTACAGCCATATAGCCATTGACCTTCCATTATGTAGCTTATTTCCCAAAAACCAAGGCCAATGTAAAGCTAACTTTGTTGTAGGGCAAAATTAAAAAAGCTGACTCTGCGCCTTCTCCTATTGGCTGGCGGGCTGCTTAACAGCTGTTGGGATATATCATGTGCCACCCGTACACCTCGAAATAATCGCCGGTACGGCGCTGTTGCAAAGGAAATTTGCCCCCCACAAGCAGGACAAAGGCAGAGAAGACGGTGTGTGCTCAGTGTCTACTACGTGAATCATGACGGGTAATCCCATGATAATAACATAACCGACATCCAAGCATCCTACTCTTGCCTAATGGAACAGCATCGTGCAGCGAGGCGACCACTAAAAAGGTACCCGGTCTAAGGCGCATATACGCTAGAGCAAAATTTGTTATGCAAAATCATGTTTCACGATGCTTGCTTGGTAAGGGATGGCCTGTAATACACATACGTTAAGCAGGGTAAGACATAAAGGCTGTTCAGTGCGGATTCTTTGTTTTTGTTTTTCTCCGTTTAGTTATTTTGTTTGTTTGTTTGTTTATTAGCAAGTGCTCTGTTTGTTGGCCCGTTCTACGCAAATTGTGTACTTTAATAGGAGTGGCATAATTTACTGACAGCACTTGAAAACCAGAATTGCAAAAGTAGTTTACTAAAGTCTACCACACGCCTTATAATTGTCTATTATTCAAGTCACATTTCTAGCAAATTTAATAATTGAGGTTGTCTTTTGTAGTTTACAGCTGCCGCAAACATTGACTGAAGTGCGCGTAGCAGTGTTCGACGATTGTTTTTACAAGTTTTTGAAGTTTTTCTCGATTGAATCATGCGCTGCATGCAGCAGTAAGAATTTCCCAACATCAGTCAGCCGCATGAATCGATTGATTGGAAATAGGTGTAAAAAAAAGCTAAGCTCTTACCCATTCACTAAAATAGATTGCACTCTTGTATGGTTCTTTTAGCTAAATTTTTTCCAAATCTGCAATCGAGAATATTATGTATTCTTTCTATCCATATTTAGTCGTTTAATTTTCAGCGACTCCTTGCAATATTTCACAATAAATGCACTTCTCAATTTACTACTCTGTTCACTTGAACCTTTTTGATGTTGAGGCCTGCATTAGATCTTGAAACCATACATCGAGATGTTTTCGATCTTTTGTTTGGTATCAAGTTTAATGGTTTGACTTTGCAGATCAAATGGCTGCTACACATTGATATGAGCAATCACTTGTGAAACAACTTTCTGGGTAGGATCATCTTACTTAGCAATATACGTGTAAGGTTAGTTTTCGAGAGCCAGTTTAAAAGAAATGTGCAAGATTGTAAATTTACGAAATATTCTATGCAGAGAAAGTTTATTGCATTATTAATGAAATGGTAGGAAGTTAGTAGACAAGTAAATAAGGTAAAGACGGAAAAGAAGAATCGGGAGTCAATAAGATACAAATATCTAGTGCAAACACGACTGAAAACAAAACAGAGTAAGGCAAAACCAATTTTATTTTCTTTCTTTATTTTTTTTTCTCACTTAAAATTGAATAATCAACAAATCCGCATTTCAAATAACGCAACATCACCATCCTTTGTTTCTTCCCAAAAGGGCCAAATCATGTTCCAATTCATCATTATTCAACCCTTTCAAACCAGGTGCTTTCTTCAGCCTATTATTGCCACTCCCAACTCCAGTCGCATTTCCACCGCTGCCAGCCCCACTGGTAACACCAGTGCCAGTACTAGAACTTGAGTTTGTGTTACGTTTTCTCCCTAATGCAGTCTTTCCGCCACTGTTAGTTGCTGATGCCGTTGCCGTTGTCGATGTCGATGCACCAGTAGATTCATTTTCGCTGCTGCCACCGCGGGCTTCTGAGCCGCTATCGTTCGTACTAGTGCCTCCAGTAGCACCATGCTGGAGAATTCGTGCATATCGTGACATGGAATGGTTAGCATTCATGAATATCTTTCTAAAATCGAGTTCATAAGGCTGGTTAGGATCATTGTTTGTGAGATTACCATTACCATTACCACTACCGTAATGATAATGATGTTGACCGCGTCTCAGTGAACCACCGTGACTATAGCTACCGCCATCGATACTGCCACCATTACTAAGACTTCTGCTCAAACTGTTATAATAATGCTTGAAGTTGTTTTCCGTGATAATTATGAATTCTTCCTCCGTAGTCAACGATGAATATCCTTCAAAGATTGACGTCAACAATTCCTTGTTATCCAACTCAAACTCAATTGCTCTCTTGTCATCAAGTTTGGCATCTTTTATAGTAATGTCCAATTCATTTTTTAACCTCTTCTTTACCCTTGAACTGGCTCTTGATGCCTTGGCGGCCCCACTGGCCGCAGATAGACCGGCAGTGCTGGTATTGTTGCTCATACTAACTTGATCACCATCGGAAAATTCAACACTGCTTAGATCCTGGAGCTTTTTGTCAATGTCCGCAGTACTGCTGATTCTGGTGCTATCGGAATGGCCATTGGCGCTTGCCATATCGATATTATTATTGCTATTAAAACCTAACCCAATCAAAAGCTTATTCGATTTGAACGACCCAATATCAAACAATCCACCATCTATACGATACTGATTATCATTAGCGCTAATCTTATGATGTTCCAATATTTGCTTTTGCAAAATGAAAAAACTTTCCAAATTATCCAACTTGCTCAAAATCACATTATTCATTTGCGTGTATGCAGTTTGCAAGTTTTTCGCAAAAAGCTTCAAACTTCGATTTTTCAAATATAATGTCCAGTGTTTTAGTCTTTGTAGTTCGTAATCGCGCAATTCTGCAAAATTAATAAATTTTTCATGTAGTGAATCGATTGGATCACATTGAGCAAGTTTGAGTCTCTTGGCGACGGGGGTATTGATATCAGGGTCAGTGTCACTAGCATTACTAGCATAACTATCAGCGTCTATTCGTTGGCTATCGCTGCCTTCTGTTGCTCGTCTTTTCTTAGACTTGGGCATTTGTTCAACATTGAAAATTGAAAGTTCAACATTACTATTATCATTTAACATGGCTAATTTTTCCTTCAAATACTTAATTTTCGTTTCATAAAGTTTACTTTTGTTAGCGTCAACATATTCTTCAATTTCATCATAATGTCGCTGCAATTTCTGTATTCTTTTATTGAAGCCAGTACCATTTGGCGCAGTCACACTGGCATTATTTGTATCATTGTGGCTAAAAGAAACAAGCAGTGATGCTGTATCGTCCCTTTTCCTCTCTTGCAAGGATGCATCTGCTGCATCATTGCTGGCAGATTCACCACCCTTTCCTACCAGAGACGCCAACATACCATTGCTGATAGCAGCCAAATGCTTTTCTTGCCTTTCTATCGGGTAAATGCTATTCTTAGCAAGATTCCTATACGACAATGCCAACTCATTAGGCAATTTATCCATATAAAAACCTTCAAAATATTTCTTACCTCGCAACAAGTACAACTCATGAGCCATATCACGATCTTCAAATTCAGCATCCGGGATCTGTTTTGATGCTTCAAATAAACGATTCAAAGTGACTATTTCTTTAGGCGGCATTGCCTTTTTCTTTTCTTCTTGGCGTTTCAACTCTTCCATCTTAGCCTCGTATTTTGCGGAGGAGTCTCTGATAAAGGTGGATGCAGTAACGTAATCTGCTTCAGATATGCCTTCGTAGTATTGCCTTTCAAAGTATGCTGAGTGCTGCTGGAATGCACGAGAAGCAGCTGGTAATGGTGGGATAGTCTGAGAATATGAAGATTCGGATTTAACATGGCCCTGCGGATTCAGTATAGGCGGCAAGTACTGATAAGATGGCAAGGGCGGGCGTACAATACTGCCAGGAGAACCGAATGGCGCAGCATGAGTTGTGACAGAAACAGGTTGCGATGATGGAATTGTTGCTACCGCTCCGGAATAACGACGTTCTTGAGCTTCTTCTTGAAATGATCCTGATCGACCAGTGTCCCGATAGTTTTGCTGATCGAGCAGCTGCCGCGGATCGTAGGACGAGACTCTTTCAGGACTATTGTTGATTATAGAAGGAAGTTTAGCTGGCAATACATCATTTTCACCAGACTCTTGTTTGAAAGCCGCCGATGAGGATGTTGAAGAAAAGGAAGTTCGATCGTGCCTTGGTTCATTTGGCTCGGCGGTGAGAAGACTGGATAGTTTGGTCAACTTTGGCGCTTTTTTAGGCTTTTCTGGAATTTTTGTTTCAATAGCTGAAGGATATGGCTTATACGGGTTGTTGGTGGTGGTGGAGGTGGTTATTGCGCTTGAAGATGGGTTAAAACTGCTGAACTGCGAAATTCCAGGCAATATTGGACGTTTTAACAATGATGGTGATGATGCAGTAGGTATTGTGTCCTGACTATCAAGTTTCTCTTTAAAAGGTAGACTCTGTGGCGGAGGTTGTTGCTGTTGCGGTGGTAGTGGTGGTAGTGGCTGCTGCTGCTGCTGCTGTTGTTGTTGTGTTGAAAGCTCTGGCTGCTTATGAGAAAGTAGCTGAGGTTGTTCGTACGGATAACGAGGATATGGAGGAGAACCAGTAGGGCCAGGAGGGAGAGAGTACTCTGCCGACTGTTCATATTGATGCAGTAATGACGGAAGAGGGAAGCGTTGTTGATGTTGTTGCTGTTGCAAAACGGGAGGCGCTTGAGGCGCTTGAGAAGGAGGAGGAAGAGGTAGTGGTACCAAGTTATCCAGATATCCAAAATTGTAAGGTTGTTTCAATGGAACAAAACGAGTTTGCGGTGACGGTTGATTGTACTCTGGTTTTATGATTGGGTTCTGAAACAGCAGCAGCGAGCGAGAGTAGGCATTGTTATCACTATCAACTGTAGAATACGATACTCTTTGATTACTGTTATTGTTACTGTTGCTGTTACTGTTGCTGTTATTGTTTATGGGAGTAGGATATCTGCTGATATTGGCATTGCTGTTAATGATATTACTATTGTACAATGGATAATGATTATTATTATCTTGAGCATCGTGACTTGCATACACTCCTGGGCCTATTGGGGGAATCTGGTACATCTTTGTGTTTTCGTAGGACGGTAGCGGCGAATATGATGGTTTCGAGGCATTACTACTGTAATAATTTCTTTGATTTGGCGAGTATGGCGGAGCTAAGTGCTGCTGGTGCTGCTGCTGATAATGATGATGATGATGATCACTGGAGTCCAGCAGTGGGTAACGATGGTAAATTTCAGCGGATGAATAGTTAGATGCAGCAGCGGGTCTGGGGCTTCTTCTGTAAGCGGCAGCAGGAGCAATCTGCGGGGCTTGAAACAGCACTGGGGGCGGCGGAAGCGGTGCTCTGATACTATCATTCATTGAATTATAACGTCCTGAAATGGGCTGTTGCTGTGGTTGAGGCTGATTTGGGCCTTGATACAAAGACTCGCTGTTGAGAATTGCCGGCAATTGGCGATATGCGTCAGTGGAGCTCTGGTAGTATGGTCCAGGCGGCGGCGGTGGTGGATGATGATGATGATGATGATTATGATGATGATGATGTGCCAAGGGCCCTGAAGCGGCGGCGGCGGCAGTCAGCAGTAGTGGCGGTAGCAGAGGATACTTGGGGGAGTTCTTTGATGAAGACGAGGAGTACATGTAGTAACTTTGAGAAGCTAAGTTTGAATTGCTGGCTTTATTGTCGTCACTTGGACCACCACTGGGGGCAACGCCGTGATGGTTATTGAACATTGCAATCGGCGGCTAAAAATATTAACTGAGCGGTGCTTTTATAAGTTACCGAAATTATCAATGAGCGCTTGACCAAGTAAAAGGACAGGCAAATGAAGGGAAGTAGTTGTGAGTCAAATTTGTGTGCGGATGAATGCAGAAAAGTCAAGCATGTATGATATCCGGTGAATGAAATAGAAAACAAGAAGATAACGATGATGGTAATAGTGGATATTTGAGTCTGTATCTCCAGTATTACTGGACATTAACAGCAGTAGTGGTGATAGTGGTAAGGCCCTGAGAAAGGAAAGTGGTTAGGTTGAGTTGAGCTGAGTTGAGTTGAGACACTACACTGGTTGCTGAGACTGAGATTGAGTGAAGTAAAGTGAATTTGTTAGTGAAAATCGCCAGGAAATTCTGGGCGCGGTAAAGAAACCGGCCGCCGGCAGCATGGTGCGGAACACTGCATGATGCGGAAAGTAGCAGCTGGATGCGTTTTTATACATGCGTTCATCTGCTGATACCTGCAGCGTACATTTATCATCATGATATTTATTTCATCTCTCTTCATCTACGACATGAAAAAAAAAAGCCCAGTTTCTCTAACGGAGAGACAAAAAAAATTTCCTTCAATAAGTGGAGGTTTGCCCTGGAGTGAGCTTATGGAAAGCCACATTTGAGTATTGAGGCGAGCTTGCAATGACTCTAAAAGTTAGCCAAATCCCCAGAATTTCAGAAAACAACAACAACTTCCATGTTATAAAGTCGACTTGAGTATGGAGAACAATTCCCTATTTATCCGTATATAGTCTTTTATATATATATAGATATTTGAATCCTAGATACAAAAATTCTAAGGTTTGCAGCAACAGCCGCGCGTTACAGAATGAAGCAACATCATGATATAAACTCGTCTGACCAAAGTTGTGTTAATGGAAACTGTGTAAGAACATGGTTTGATTAACTCAAAGGAGCTGTGGCTGTCAAGAAAAAAAAAAAAAAAAAAAAGTGAAACTTGCGAGCTATGTATATGTCGTCGACCAACTAGCTGTAGCTACCAGGACATGGTGGGAACCGGACATTTTTCTAGCAGCATACTGGAGCACGGTACACGGGAACGTCTCCCAAGAGTCAGTGCGGCCGTCGTTGCAAGAAACTTTAGGTGAACAAAGAACATGCCCCAGCCATACCGGTGCTAGTAAAGACAAACAATCAAAATAATTAGAGTAAATGAAATAAACAGAAGCGAAAATGAAAAAAAAAATATTGGAAAGAATCGCCAATACGTTTTTTATCCGGCGTTTTTTACTTTGAACGCTGATAAGTGGTGTACAGCATACCTTTACCAAAGATAATAAATGTCAAACGGTAATGATCGCTGAGTCCAGTTAAGTAATCAGAACAAAGTCGGGTAACCTTATTTTATAAGCGCTACATTTCGCAGATTTCTCATGATCCGACGCACCATGATGCCGCCAGCAGTTCTGCAATGCATGGTGGAAGAAAAGCGAAAAAAAAAAAAAAAAAAAAAAAAAAAAAACAGCAAAAAAAATTTGTGAACGAAAAAGAAACAAAAATCCACAAAAACAGAAAAACAAGAGAACGCAAAACAGCCACAGCGCGCGTCTTGATGCGACAACATGCATGAAACAGCGGCATCGGTGCTTGACAGCGGTGCTACCGTCCAAGTGCACCCATGGGTATTACCACAGCTCACAGCTCATACGCTGTGTGTATCTATACGTATGTATATATATATATATATATATATTAATGTATTTCCAGTAATGGATTCGGCGTTTTCAAAATAAGGTATTTTTTTTTCAAAGACATTTTCTTTCTCGATTTTTGCTCTCCTGCTTTCTTGATCGTTTTTTTTTTTTTTTCTAAAAAAAAATCAATTGATATCTCCTCAACTATCCAGCGCAGTCCAATCATGGAGAAAGACAAAGATCTTGTGCTGAGGACCATCATTTTTGGCTCAGATCTTGAGAAAGTACAGACAGAGGACCAGATAGTCTACATCAAGGGCCAGTACATCATCAACAGAGACGAGGATGACTATTCAGAATGTGATACCGACAAGCAAACTCTAAGCCAGCGCAAAAAACACAAGGTGGAAAAGTACAGGGCCAAATACAACATTGACGAGTCAAAACTTGACCGCAAGGTAGCCATTTGCGTAGTGATTCCATTTTGCGTTGTTTCATTCATTCACTACATGACTCGTTTTGCTATCGCGGTTGCAGCCCAAGCAGGCATGAAGGAGAGTCTACAGCTCAAGGAAAACCAATATAATATTGCGTCATCGGTGTTTTTTGTTCCCTATGTGATTTTTGAACTACTATCCAACATTTTGCTCAAGTATGTCAGACCCCATTACTTTATGAGTTTTTATATTGTAATGTTGGGGATCACTGTTCTTTGTAACGCATTCGTCACAAACTTTGCCGGGCTTGTTGCCTGTCGAATGTTTACTGGAATGTTCCAGTCCAATTCTTCAGCATTGTACTATATTTTGGCCAACTATTACCCAAATTACAAAGCACAAAAGGTGTTCACAGCATACTACTCGTTTGGCTCAATTGGAGGAATTCTTAGTTTTTTGCTCGTTAAAGTGACTAAAAGTATCAACTTGGGATGGTTGAACCCTGCCGATCACTGGCGCTGGATCTTTGTCATTGAAGGAATCATCACATTGCTGCTTGGGGTGTTGTTGTTTTTCATCATTCCCGACTTCCCCGAAGGAGCAAGGTTCCTCGACGATGACGAGACAATCTTCTTGGTCAAGAAGCTCGAAGTATACTCTGGCAGATCCGGATACCAATTGAAAATAACATTTCGCGACATCCTCAGCGTGCTCGGTGATCCGTTGCTTTGGTGGGGGGCCATGATCTACTTGGGTGTGCTTAGTTGTTCCTACGGCTATGCATTTTTTGAACCATCGATTGTCCACATGCTAGCCACTGACATCAACAACAATGTGACAACCAACGAGACCTTACTTGAAGCAATTCCGTTCATCTTTGCCTTTTTTATCGCTAATTTGTTCGCCTTCTGTTCTGATTATTTCCGCGTCAGGTCACCATTCATTCTCCTTGGCATTGCAATGGCATTGACCGGATTGCTACTCATTGATGTCACCCAAACCACCGACTCCAGCACCAGCGACCCCTCCACCATGATGCGGAAGTACTACGGCTGTTGCCTTTGCATCGTTGGGCTAAGTTCCACCATTCCTATTGTTGTTTGCTGGGTCGCGTTGAATTTCGGCGGCCACTTGAGAAAAAATGTCAGCACCGCATGGCTAGTCAGCTTTTGCTCAACCTCAGGGATCTTCTCAACTTACTTGTTCTTGAGCAAAGATGCTCCTAATTATAGAGTGGGGATCTGGACTAATTTCGGCTTTTTGCTGTTTTCATTGTTCTGCATGTTGGTGTACTTGTTCTTGTTGTTCAAGGCGAATAAGAAAAAGGCATATGCCTCTTATAGGGAAGAATTTAACAATTTGACGATTAGAGAGAAGACCTTTTTGGGAGATAAGAGTCCATCTTTCAAATATTTGTACTAACGATTTTTTTTTTCTTTTTCTGTTCCTCTTGCTGCTTTTGCGTTCATTTCCTCATTATGTTTTATAAATCACTTTACAAAATTTCCAATCATAGACCATCACAGTTATCATCAACCAACGCGCGATCAGACGAAAAACGAGCTACTACTTGATCAACTCCATCATCCAGTTATTTCGTGCACTCAGGTTCAACATGAACAAAACCAAAATTCTCTCTCTTTGTGTGTGTGTGGAATGCTGGCTTTTGCAAAACCAAAGATTTAACTGCGGGCCACAACCCCAACATCACCACCATTTGCTTGTTTTTGCTGCATCGTGTTTTTTTTTTTTTTTTTTGCTAAATTTATTCTACTTCAATTCTGGCAAATTTTTCGCACTTATCTTGTTCCTGTTTTACCTCGAGTTACTTTTGCCATAATACGTTTTTTTGCTGTTGTTGTTTTATGTTGGATGCTGGCTCCAACCCAAAGATACACTAGCCACGCTGTCTGAGTTTTTTCTTGCTTTTTTTTTTTTTACGTACTTGCTTACTTACCTACTTACACTAAATGATAGAAGTTTATTTTAATACACTAAAGAATCACTTACCGCATCCCCTTGCCCCTTTTTGTTTCTTTTTCTACTAACTTTACCACTAGTCATCTAGACCGCCAATATCCAATGTTTACGCTGGTGTTGGCGCCCTGCAAGGTACATACTTTGGCGGAAAGTGCGCTAGCATGAGTACCACCGCCAGCATTCTGGAGAGTTTGACATGTTGAGATCCAAGGCACAATTAGGCACAGGCGCATGTGTGTGGGTGTGTCTAAATCAGAAGCAGAAATAATGATGTATTGCATGAATATGTAGAAGGCCGTAAAAGAAAGGGGAAAAAAAAAAAAAAAACTCTGCCAAAGAATGTCGAGACGTGAGATTGAAATAGATAAGCAAAATGGCAAATATGTGTGTGGTATTGATGAAATGGTAAGTTAAATTATTAGATTATAAAATTAGAGTAAGTCAGAAAAAAACGAAACAAAGTTGGAAAAAGTAAAGATTAGATTAGATTAGGTTAGATTAGATTAGATTATAATAATTATAAGATGAATGATATAAGTGTCAATTATCTCTGTTTATGAATAGAGAGAAAACAAAGGAAAAAACAAACGGAAATTGAGCAAAGGAAAAAAGGAAAAAAGAAAAAAAAAAAAAAAAAAAAAGAGGCCAATATTAGAAACGTGAGAACGAACCAAAAAAGTAGGGATATATAGTAATATGCAAATGCATATATAAGCAAGGTCGAACAGCAGCTACCACCGAGCTATTATTACTTTGGTTGTGTTGGAGGGTGGTGTGTTAGTACTTTACTGTTCAAACTCAGTCAACTGAGCAAGTGGCTTGTCAGGAAATGGTTCTTTGATTTGCTTTCCTCTAGCATATTTAAAGTACAATTTGTCACCGATGAAATCAAACTCTCTCAACACCTTGTCCAAATCACTTTTGGTCAATGCTGCAGAAACGCAAATCCGCAATCTACTGCTGATGATTGGCGTTGCCGGGTACCCAACAATCACTACCGCAATACCTCTTTTGTACAATGCTCTAGCGACGGCCGGCAACTTGCTTGGCACGTACAAGAGTACCGGAATCACAGGGGAGTCTTCCATACCGTAGGCAATGAACCCCAATTTACGCAATCCTGCTCTCAAGTATCTTGAGTTGAAGGCAATACGCTGGATGCGCTCTTTACCTTCACCGGGGTTCAATTCGCCACAGATAATTTTCAAAGAAGAAATGATTTGAGCGCAAACAATAGGGGAAATGGTTTCGGCGTAGTTGTTGTTGATGTTGTCCAATTTGAGTCTATCAATGATGTGCTGATCAGCGGCAACGTAACCACCAGCGGCACCGAAAGATTTGGTCAATGTTCCCATGAGGATATCAATTTTGGCAGGATCAATGTTGAAGTAGTCGCATACGCCTCTACCGTTTGGACCCATAGCGCCGATGGAATGAGCCTCGTCAACAAAAAGGTAAAAACCGTACTTTTCCTTCAAGGCGACAATTTGCGGCAAAGCGCACATGGTACCTTCCATTGAATAAAGGCCTTCCACGCACACAAGGATTTTCTTCCATGGCTTACGGGTTCTTGGTTGTCCTTGGGCAATGTTGTGTCTAATGACCTTTTCCAAGTTGGCGGTATCGTTATGACGGAAAATCTTGATGTTGACCCCCGAGAGTCTAAGCCCGGTTCTGATGGAAGAATGGTTCAATTCATCAGAGAGAACCAAACATTCAGAATCAACAAAGGAGGAAAAAAAATTGGAATTCGTGGAGAAGCCTTGGGAAAAGATAATGGAGTCATCTTTACCGACAAATCTAGCCACAAGTTTTTCAAGATCTGCATGCAAATTGGTAGTACCAATGTGAGCTTTTGGGCCGTGGCCAGAGGTCCCATATTTTTCCAAGACTTGCAAAGCATAATCAGTACAGATTCCGACAGATTGAGCAAAACCAAGGTAGTTGTAACTAGCCAAGTTCAAGCAGTTAGTGACTTTGCCGGTGTATTTCAACGTCTCATTGTAATCGTCAGAGTGTCTATCGTAACAAGTGATGTATCTTCCAGGGACTCCAGTGGTTGGGATGGAGAAATTATCATCAATTTTTCTCTTCAAGCGGCGCACGTAGAAGGATTCCAAGCGGCTGTAATATGGAGCATAACCGTCTTTTTCGAGCACGTCTTCGAAATCCTTGCGGGCAAAATGCATGCCAAAGAAATCCTTAAAGTTACCAACAACAATCAAGATCAAGTAGTTCAAGTATGTTATTATGATGATCAAGTAGGACGGTTCTTCTAGCTTTTCGACCTCGTAGGGAGTGTTTTTGGGATATTGGGAAACGTACAAGTACTGGTCCGATTCCAAAGAACCAAACTCCTTTTCACGCTGTTCTTCTTGAGAAAGGCCTTCATTTGGGATGTATTTCGGCAACTCAAGAGTGTAGTTGTTCTTGGTGTCCGAGAACATTTTATTTTTTAGTTTGTTTTGCTGGAGACAAGAAAACAAGAACAGCAAAAGATTTTGTGTGTGTTTGTGTGTGTGTTTCTTGCTAGTTTGGAAGTTGCAAGTTGCCGATGAAGTAGCAGTTTTATTATGTTTTGGGTAAAAAAGATGATGTGGAAGACTTGCAACTGATATAAATGAGAGTGAAACAAGGCGCGGGTTGGCAAGGATGCTGAGGGCAAGCCAGGGCAAGCTAGGGCAAGGATGAGGAACTGGGTAAATTAGCTTTAGAGCAGAAGAAAAGCTTCTGGCGGGAGGCGGCGGGCAAGGATGGGAGGGACGGGAATTGTTGACAAGGCAGGAAATGGATATTCCTGGCAGCGGGAGCGGGAGCAGCAGGAAGACGATGCGAGGATGGGATTGTGAGAAAATGCTAGGGAGTGAGTGTGGGAGAAAGGGAGAAAGGGAGAAAGAATGCCAGATGTTGAGAGAAAGGTTTGATATATATGAAACAGGAAGACAGAGTAGAGTGGAATGTAGATCTATCTGGCAATGTTTTTTATTCTTATTTTTTATTTTTATTTTTTTTTTTTTTTGATTTTCTGTTCTTTTGGGGGATGTGGTGATTTGGAAGCGAAGTGAAGATGAAAAAAAAAATAAAAAAAAAAAAAAATAAAAAGTGAAAAGACAACAGCGCTCCCGATGACTAAGCGCTGACCAACACGCGCCCAGTTGCGGCAATTTCAAGTGCCGTTAGACGCTACAACACTACAAGCTATGAGCTATGAGCTATGAGATGTGAACTGGACATCCTGTATCGCAAACACAGTGGCCATCGTCACCGCTAGCCAGCGAGCGAGCCTATTGTGTCTACTACAACTGTTGCTGGCAGATGAACGACGCCATATGTAATCTTACACGTTGCTCACTACCATTGCAGCCGTCCTGGCATCCATATAATAATCCCTGTACTTACTAAAAGTACCAGCAGCAGCAGCAGCAGCAGCAGCTCTTTCTCTGGTAAATGTACGCATGTACTGCAGTTGAGTCGTATTTAGCAGAATCAAATGTGAGACCTTGGTGCTTATCAGTGATTGCCCGCTACAGTTTTGCCCAAACCACTTCCTTAAATTGCCAGTGCGCGATTTCTGTCTTTCTGTCTTGTGTCTGCCTGGTCTGCTGGTGCACTGGCGACATACACAGGCAGTTAGCTACTGCCATTCATATCTAGTGGTAGCCCTCTCCGTGGTGCGCATAGCAAATAAGCGGTGTCCACACCCGGACATTGGCATCGGCATCGGCATCGCACGATTAGTCAATATACTCAGCCAGCCAATCCAAGACAAATCTCAAATCCCTACAAGACCAGACCAAAATCACCATCCAGCAGTTACACCACCCCGTCAAATAAACCCAATGACTGCATCTCCGGCTCCTTTGGTACGCTTGCAAAACGCCGTTTTCCATCACATTGGCCAAGCAACGGCGGCTGCTCGCCCAGTCTTTCGCCATCCAATCCAGCACTTTGAGCTACTGCCCAGTGAAAAATGGGCCATCATTGGCTCGCAAAAGACAAACTTCCTCAGAGTGCTCCATGGCCAGTACATTGCTCAACCTCCCTTATCGCGAACCTTCCCCTACTTGCTCCAACATAACCTTTACCCGTCGTCGGCCATCAGCTTTTTGAACTTCAACAGCAATGGCCAAGCTAGCAGCAGTAGCGACAATGGCGGAAGCAGTGGGTTCGGGTTGCCAAAGGTCCATCTCAGCGCCCGTTACGAATTCTTCAAAGAAGATTTGGACCAAACGGTGTACAAGTTTGTCACGCACCAACTAGTCAATGTCAACAACGACACTATCGACTCGCAAATGGTGCAAAAGGTGCTCGACTTGTTTCAGCTTTCCGAGTTGCAAAACAACTGGCTCATGGGGCTCAGTAACGGACAGCTTCGCCGTGCCCGGTTTGCCAAAGCAGTCGTCCAGCAGCCCAAGTTGTTGCTCGTTGAAGATCCGTTCTTGGGGCTTGATCCCACGGCAACGGCAAAAATCAGCGGCATTTTGGGCCACTTGGCTCCGCAACCGTACGTGGCTATTGGGCTAAGAAGTCAAGACGATATTCCGGAATGGGTCACTAACGTGGCTATTGTGAATGATGACGGGCTAGTCAAATCGGGACGCAAATCTGAATTGGCAAAGGAGATCGAGGAGCTCAAGCAGCAGGAAAGACAGCAGCAGTCAATGCAGCAGCAGTCTGCTGCCGAGGTTGCTTCCAAAGTGGTTGACGTTCTTTATGGAAATGGAAATGGAAATGGAAACAGAAGCACCAGTCCCCACATTGAATTCGACAACGTATCGATCGCGTACCGCGGCAAGCAGATCCTCAAAGACCTCAATTTCAAAGTCCAACATGGCGAAAAATGGCACATTAGAGGCAACAACGGCACCGGCAAGACCACCCTCCTTAGCTTGATAATGGCTGACCATCCACAGTCGTGGAACTCGAAAATCATAATCAACGGCGAGCCTCGCCAGGTCGGTAAGCTGAACTACTTCGACATCAACAAGGCCATAGGGTTCAGCTCCCCGGAACTCCATGCGATTTTCCCCGGCTCGCTATCGGTGTACGAGGCCCTAACGACGGGGTTCAATACGGGGCCAAGCAATTTCATCCCATTGAGAAAAACCAGACTTTCCGGGCACCAGCGCCAGAGTCTCGAGCTCTTGCTTGAGGAGTTTGGCTTCGAGGACGAAGTCTGGGGCAACAAGAGAACCCTTTTCAGGGACTTGAGCATCAGCGACCAGAAACTTGTCTTGTTCTTGAGGGCCATCGTCAAGGGCCCGGAGTTGTTGATTTTGGACGAGGGTTTCAGTTGCATGGATGCCGCGTTGATTGCCAAATGTAAAGGGTTGCTAAGCGATAGCTGGCCGTCTACGGTGTTGAGTATTGGGCACGTTGCGGACGAGGTGCCTTACTGCAATAAGTTTATCAGGTTGGTGGCACCGGGAGAGTATGAAGTCGGGGAGGTGGAGGTGAGGAATTAGACTCTAGCAAATGCAGGCCATTTTTATTTTTTTTTTTTTTTTTTTTTTATTTTTTTATTTATTTATTTATTTTTCTCTTCTTCCTTCTTACCAAAAGATACTCTAGTATCCAATAGACAATAAATATAGCCAAAGACACGGTCAACATTAAAGCTTAGGCGCACCTGTTTTTGCGGCAAGGTGGGGGTGTAGCAGTAGTTTCTTTGCACATTGAGCAGCAGTAGACCACCCGTACGGGCCAATGATGCAGACTCGCGATGGTGATGATGATGATGATGAAAAATTTCTTGCGCTTTTGAATGAAATATAAAAGAAAAAAACAAAAAAAAAACAAGACGAGTGAGTGCATCTGGATATAGATCAAACGCACCCACCCGGTACCACAGCCAACAGAGACGAACGCCAACCTCAACTTCGACTTCCACAACTTGCAGATATTGGTATTTTGGGAACACTTTTTTTTTTTTTTTTTTTTTTTTTTTTTGGCTACTATCACAGCAGTAACAGCAAATAGCCACAAGCGCACACAGGGCAGAGCAGAGCAGCAGCGGTTATAACATCTACACCAAACAAGCAAACAAACACACAAACAAACTCGAATTCATAGATACCGAAAATGTCGTTTTTCTCAATCAATGGCCTAAATGGCGGTGGTAACCAAGAAATCAACGAGGAGAAAGTGAGGCTTGCGGAAATCCAAATGACAGCGCAGATTCAGACTACGCAAAAGTATGTATTCTTTTTTTTTTTTTTTTTTTTTTTTTTTTTTTGATTCCTAAATTCTCTAAGCTTGGCTTTCGAGGTTCAACTTGGCAGCCTCAGCATTACACATGATATAATATTCACTCGAGAAGCTATATCACTGCCACTGTCAAACACCAATGAAAACTTGCGCGCTCTTACCAAGAGGACCATAGCGCAGCGCACACCAACACTTGACAGCACCATACATACATACGTCTACTAGCCACTGGATAAAAATGTGTAGCGGCTGCTGAAAGTTAAACCACAAAAAAAGCTCTTATTGTCTACAAAAATACTAACCGTTCCATTTTTTTTTTGGGCTTTAGCTTGATGAAAAGTTGCTTACAAAAATGCATACCACATGAGTACGGCGAAGCAGATTTGAATAAGGGCGAATCAGTATGCATTGATCGCTGCGTTAGCAAATTCTTCAAGGCAAACTTGTTAATCGGACAGTATGTGCAACTGCATTACTATTCAAATCCAGCAAATCTACCCCAGTATCAGAATCTTCCGCTACGAAACGATGAGTAGGTCAGGGCGGCGGCGGTTGCGCTGAAAGGTTCGTTCTAGGTTTATGTCTTTATTAGGTGGTGGGCTTTTACTTTTTACTTTTTTTTTTTTATTTTATTTTTTGATTATTTCTGTTTACTCCCAAAGTTTGTTTCATTTTCATTTATGGCTTTATAGAATAGGAATAGGCGATGTTTGACGACGATGATGGTTAAAATGCATGCTTGTACATATAGTTATCTCTGTCTTGAGCTTTTTTTTATTTCTATTTTTAACGTTTTTTGTTTTGTACTATATCGACCCTTATCTTTGAGAGCTTGCGGACGTAACGCTAAGCAAAGAAGAGGGCATTACACTATACTATGTATTATACTACGCCAGGCAATAATGCTAAAAGCCTTGAGGACAAACAAGACCCGTTATTGCCAAACTCGCCCTCGGCATGGGTCTGCGCTTCCTTCCTTCCTTCCTTCCAACCAACCAACCAGCCAGCCCAGCCAAGTCTGGTACTGGTACTGCGAGCCACAATTACATAATCATTTACCAATACGACCGACTTACACAGACAGTGCCTCATAACCGCAGACACAGGATTGTAATTAGCCCACGCATACATGCGCATGTATACAAAGGCAAGAATGCCTCTGCGGCCGGGTAGCGGGATTGCCCTACTGCGCGGTGTTTACTTTTTCGTGGTGGCCCATAGTTAACAGCGCTTAACAAGCGCCCGCCGCAGCCAAAACACAACAAAACAGAGCAGGACCAGAAAAAAAAACAGAGAAAAATAGAGCAATGGACTAAGCGGGCGATTGCCTCCTCCATAATAAAAGGCAGAGGCAGCCGCTCATAGTGTTTTTTCCCTCTATATTTTTTCTTCTATATAGTATACTACTGCTATTACTACAACAACACACATACAGTTTTTTTTGACTGCTACCTATACAAAAACATTTCCGTACGTATAGTGGTGCCCCGGACCCCACACATACAGTGGTGTGTATGGTGTCCATACTAATAATTTTTTTTTTTTTTTTTTCGATTCACTTATATGACTGCAATTGACATTCAATTGTTTTTTTTTTTTTTTTAAAATACTTTTGTTTGCTCTTTGGAAGTCAGAGATGAGAGAATGAAAAGACCCACAGTGAAATATTCAATACTAGTGAAGCGCATCAGCTACCGGTGATTTTGTTTTTCATCGATCGCTGTCAAACGCACGCTATCAAAGACAACCAAACGCAGCGCACTACAAGACTCCCAACTGCCAATTTGACTGTTCAATTCGGTTTCCATCATTGCCACTCCAGCTTCAGCACACAACTCAGGAATTTTGCTTCACCAACAAAATTCTGCCCAATCATGAATATGAGTAAGGGGGTTGAGGTGGGGTGCAACCGCCAGTTGCCCCCTTTTTTTTTTTTATTTTTACTTTTTTATTTTTGTCTATTCTTCTGTTCCCATCAGAACGTTTTGAGCTGGGCGGCTGGCTGGCTGGCACTGAATTGGCACTGAATTGGCACTGGATTGGCACTGATGCTCAGTGCGGTGCTTTTTGGCTTTTTTGAGTGCGTTTCAACTAGGAGGGGCGGAATTGGCTGGGACCTGGAAAACAGTGAGAAACAGCAGGAAGCTTGCGCACAGGAGGAGCTCAGTGAGGGCGGACCGCTGCTTACTGTGGGAAGAGCAGCAGCGGGCGCATGGCACAGCACAGCAACAGTATGGCAGCAGTCCACCGCCTGTGCCGTCGCCTGCGCTACGCGTCTTTTTTTTTATTATTTTTTTTTTATTTTATTTTTTCTCGCTGCAGATTTTCTATGAGGCACTCCCAGCACAGCACATAATATTTATATGCGCTACACGTCGCTGCTGCTCTTTTATTCCACTCACTCTTTCTCTCTTCTCTTTTGGCCTTTGGCTTTCTTTTTTCCTTTCCTTTCCTTTCCTTTCCTCTGTCTTTTGTTCATTGAACTTGTATATTAACTTTGTACACTAGATTTTTATCACATTAATTATTCACAATGGCTGAAGGTGAACCAGTTAGACGTCGTGCTAAGGGATCCAGAAAGAAGAAGGGTATGTATTAATCATTGAGATTGGCCTTGATGATGGAAAAGTCAGCCAACCAACCAACAATTTTGTCCATTTGAACACCTCATACTAACTAACATAGATCCAAATGCCCCAAAGAGATCATTGTCTGCTTACATGTTCTTTGCTAATGAGAACAGAGACATCATCAGAGCTGAAAACCCAGATGCCGGTTTCGGTCAAGTTGGTAAATTGCTTGGTGACAGATGGAAGTCATTGAACGATGACGAAAGAATTCCATACGAATCCAAGGCCGCTGCTGACAAAAAGAGATACGAACAAGAAAAGGCTGCTTACCAAGAAAGATTGGCTGGCGGCGAGTAATTGTGTCTAATCCACAATTGCTCAAGTCTTCTTGAATCTTTTCGTTCTTTTTTTTTCTTTTTCTGATGTCTGTTTTTGTCTGCTTCCTTTTTTTTTTTTCATCTTTAAACGTTGACGGCTAATGGTTAAATAACATTATTCTTTTTACTCTGTGTTTCTACTAGTATACTACTTTTTTTTTTTATTCTAAGGGTTTTTTTATTTTATCAATTGACTGTGTCTTATAAAAAAGAAATGTTAGTGCTTGTTTTGTACTTTCTGAATGTATTATTTAGTGAATGGAAAATCTGTTTTGTATTATTTTGTCAATCAATGTACGTGTACGGTATTAAAGAAGTGCTGCAACACGATGTTTCGTTCTACCGCTTACAGCTGAGGGGCTATCATCCTATATTCTCCCCAGAGAGCGTACATACCTCACCTCAATCCAGCAACTTAAAATAAAACAATAACTGCTAATGGCACGCGACATTACCATGGCCCTATTTCCCGTGACGTGCACCATTTCCACCGGGGCCGCTTGCATCAATGCGCACTGCGCGGTGGGTTTTGCCGTAGTTAACTCATGGGGAACATGCCACTCTGGCGCCGCTATGTAGTATTAGAGACCGGGTAATCATACTGTATAGTGATACGATACAGTAGGTATCCTATTAATGCAGGGAACTCATGCCTGTGCCAATTTTCAGTTTTGCCGTTTTCCAAAAATTTCATTCTGAGCGTCAATTGTCGACGACTGCACAGTGCTAACAAGGAAAAAGAAAGAAAAAAAAAAAAAAAAAAAAAAAAAAAAACAAAAAAAAACTGGGCGTTACAGTTTCCACCGGCCAGTTCGCTGTTTTTTTTTTTTTTGCCTCTTTTTTCTCTCTCTTTCTTTTCATCCTGGCGCTTATACACTTGTGTTGAAAAAGAAATAACAACTCAGTTTAAACACTACAAAAAAAAAAAGATAAAAAACAAATTACTCAAATCAATCAATTATATAAAAAAAAAAGCTCTCTAGCTAATATCATAATCAACAATAATATCAAAGAAAAAAAAAAGACAGCTAACCACCGTGTAACAATACTCTTTGCGTGTGTTTTTCTTTTTTTCTATATTCTTGTTTGTCGTATCAGCCCCCAGCCTTCAAGTATATTTTATCTATTGATTAATCAATTCTTCATATTGTGTCTCTTGACATCATCATCTACATATCAACATATCATCACATATATAATAATTCAATAATGACGGAACGTCCAGCACAACAAGCAACAGCCACGGCACCATCATCATCAGCCCCAAGACAAAAAAGAGGTGGCTTTAGAAATTACTCCAAAAAATTCAATAGCACTTCCGGCAGCGGCAGCAACAATAGCAGATTGAGTGCTGATCAACAAAAGAAATTGGACGGTTTGTCCGAGTTGTTCCCAGACTGGTCCAAAGACGATTTGACAGATGCATTGCAAGACAATGAATTCGACCCAGAAATTGTCGCTTTGAAAATTGTGGAAGGCTCTCTCACCAAGTGGGACGAAGTTAAAAAACCATCCGCAGTGAAGAAACAACACAGCAAAGATGATAGCCACCATAGCCATAGCATTAATAACAGTAGCAGTATCAACAACAACAGAGCAAATAGTGATCAAATAGGCAGCGGTAGCCGCAGCGGCGCTAAAGACGTACGCTCTCCAAGATCCGCTCCGGACGGCAAGCCATTTAATAAATCAAAGTCTTTCAACAATAAAAAGCCTGGCGCTAAATCCGGAAAGGCTCCAACTAATACACAAGAACCTTCTTCTTCTTCTACTTCTACCACTACTACTTCTAATTCTACTTCTACCACAGCTCCATCTACAACCGCAGCTCCTGCTAAGTCGTCGTGGGCCTCTGCATTGTCTTCCAAGGCTAAACCAGCTACTCCTAAACCGACAGCCACTGCTGAAAAATCAGATGAAACCGTTGATCAGCAAGTGGAAACGCAGCATAAATCAGACCAAGAACAACAACCAGAACAACAACAATCAGAACAAGAACAAGAACAAGTACCATCACAACAGCAACAACAACAACAACAGCAGCAGCAGCAACAGCAGCAGCAGCAGCAAGAAGAATCTCAACAGAAACCTGAATCAGAACAACAACAAGAACCAGAACAGTCAAAAGAACAAAAACAACCAGTATTGAAACCAGCGCCAGCTCCTAAACCTCCAGCACAAAAGAAAACGTGGGCTTCTATTGCCGCACCTAAACCTCCAGTTAAGAAACCAGTTTCTCCTCCTAAACAAGCTGCTCAGCCAAAACCTGTAGAAGCTAAACCAGCCGAAGAAGCCGCTAAAGCTCCTGAAGCTGCTCCTGAAGCTAAACCAGAAGAACAACAATCTTCTGAAAAAGAAGCTTCTGCTGCTGGTCCTGCTGCTGAAAGTGCTTCTACCGAAACTACCGATGCTACTGCTTCTACCGCTGCCACTTCTGCTGCTACTACTACTGACGAATCAAAGAACCAAAAGATTTCTATTGATCAATTGATTGATGAAAAAATTAATGAATCTGAAGATGTACCTGAACAAGCTGCTCCAGCCGTTGCTGCTGTTGAACAATCAGCTGCTAAACAACCAGAAGCTGCTCAAGAACAAGTCAGCCAACAACAACAACAACAACCAGCTACTCAATCCAACGAACGTGTCCGTTTCCCACGTAGATTGAACCAAGATGCTCCAGTTGTTTTACCAAATGTTGCTTCTCAAATCGGTTCTATGGGCATTTCTTTTGGTTCTTTAGCTTTGAATGAACAACAAGCTCAAACTAACAGCGCTGCTCAGCAACAAGCTCAACCACAGCAAGCTCAACCACAATCTCAAGCCCAACCACAACAAGCTCAAACTCAAGCTGCTCAACCACAACAACAACAATCTCAACCACAACCACAAGCACAGCAACAGCAACAACAACAACAACCACAACAACAACAACAGCAACAGCAACCACAACAGCACCAACCACAATATCAACAACGTCAATACAACCAATACTATCAGCAACAACAAACCCAGACTGCTCAAAACCAACAACAACAGCAACAACAACCACAATCTCGTCAATACAACCAATACTACCAGCAAAACCAACAAGCTCAAGCTCAAGCCCAGCAATATCAAGAACCACAGCAAAAGCAACATTACGATTACTATGGTGGATACCAAAGCCATGTTCCAGCTTACAACTATCCAGGCGTTGACTACTCTTATGACCGTAGTTCATTCAACAATTTCCAACAATTGAACAACACTGGTGCCGCTAGTTCTCCATTGGCTAACAATGCTGCTTTGAGAAACACCAGCAGCTATGATCAACAACAAGCTGCTCAACAATCTCAATACGGTACTCCATCTATTCCAGCCGTTGTTCCTGGTCCAACTGATGCTACTGCCGTGCCACCAATTGGCTCCAACATCACTGGTGTTCCAGCTGGTCAGCCAGCTTCTAATGGTGCTGCTACTCCAGCCGCCGCTGCCGCCGCTGCTCCAGGTACTGGATTTGGTCAACCATTCTATAATGTTCCATACTACTACTACCAATACCAAAACTTTTACCAACAACCACAACCAGGTTTTGGCCACTACCCTGCTGCCGCTGCTGCCGCTGCTGGGGTTCACAGCAACCAACCTCAACCAAAGGCATTCAACCAATTTTACCAGCAACAAAATGCTCAGCAGCAACAACAACAACAGCAACAGTCTCAAGACGTAAACCAACAACCTGGATCGCAAGTTGTTGACCCAACTGCTGCTGCTGCTGCTTCTCAAGTTGGCCAAGCAGGTGCTGGCCAAGCAGGTCAAGTTGGCACTGGTCAAGTTGGTGCTCAAGCTGGACAAGCAGGTGCTAGCACTGCTGGGGCTAACATTGCTCCAGGCGTCCAACCATTCTATGGTCATCATCAACAAGCTCAAGTTCCTTACAGCTTTAGTGGATACCCTGGTGATTACTCCAGACAAACCAACAACTCTTGGTACTAGGTTTGGACCAACTAATGTTGCTTGATGGTTTTCTTTCTCTCTCTCTTTAAGCTGGAAAGGAAAAAGAAAAATCATTGATTGGCTATCTATTTTTGCGAGATAAAGCTACCTTTGTTTTGTTATGTACATTGTCTAATGTGTTTTTATTGATTTATTATTAACTAACGAATCACTTTTTCTTTTTCTTCTTTTTTTTTCTTCTTACATTTATTTATACTTCTATCTTTTTGTCATTTCTTTTTACTCTACTGTTATTCAGTTTTTTGTGTATATTTTACTACTCAAATCAATGTGTTTTTTCTTTGTATTAATTTGTCATTGATGATGTGTAATCTATAGTATATAATGTAGAAGTACAGGAGGGACTGTGCACAAATTGCTAAGTGGCCCACATTACAAAAAACATAAAACAAAAAAAAAACAATAGAAAAAGTTGAAAAAAATTCTTCAACATCAGCACTTGGCTTGCACAGAGCCACTAATGGCCATATTGTTATGACATTTGTAACGGTTGGTCTCAACGGAAGAGCGAAGAGAGTGCGTGCAAGGATAAATGGGTGCACACTTAGTGTGCAGTGCCGCTAACCAGCTACAGCTCTGGTCAATCAATCAGTCATAGCAGCAGCACAGCACAGCAGCGTCGTCCTGCAGTCCGTGGCATTGAATTGTGCATCGGGATTGGTGCAGAGCGAATGAGTAACTCACGATAAGCAGACACACACACGCAAATTACTCACACTCATCACTCATTTTACTTACTCGCTCGCTCGCTCGCTCGCTGCTGCGTTACCTACCTACTGCCGTTGCTCTGCTCTATTGTATTGTGCTTTATTCTATTACTCCACGTTCATTCTTGGTGTACTTAATATACTTAAGCGCCCTTTTTGCACCGTTGAACTATCCCTTACTTTACTTTCTTCTTTTTTTTTTTTTTTTTTTTTTTCGATCTTTTTTCTTTTTCTCTGGTTCGTTCTTTTAACGTCTTTTTGGTCCTTCTTTTCCATTTATACTGGTGGATCTCATCGCATTATACTGCCATCAACCTGACACTTTCTCCGCCCTGGAAAATAAAAGTCAGAAAAGAAAAAAGGGGAAAAAAAAAATTGAAACTAATTAGACACGAATTTTCGAGTTTTCAATTTACACCAATCTATCATTTTTATACAAGGACGACATCACCAAAGCATTATCCACAACAAGAACATTAACAACATCAGCAACAACCGCACAAAATGCTTAGATCTAGTGCCCTTATGGCCAGCAAGAGACTTGCTGCTGGTGCCTCTGCCAAGCAGTTGTCCAGCCACTTGGCCAAATCTTCCACTCTTCTCAGAGTCACACCTTCATTCATAAACAGCGGCTCTAGCAGCTGCAAAACCCAAATCAATATCACCAATTACAGCGCCCCATACTCCACCAGATCCACCGTCGTGCAACTTTTAAACAACATTGGCTCCAAGCGTGAAGTAGAACAATACTTGAAATTCTTCACTAGTGTCTCATCTCAGCAGTTCGCTGTGATCAAAGTCGGCGGTGCCATCATTACTCAACAGCTCAACGAACTAGCCAGCTGTTTGGCCTTCTTGTACCATATTGGCCTTTACCCTATCGTGCTTCATGGAACTGGACCGCAAATCAACCAGATTCTAGAAGCGGAGGGTATTGAACCGGATTACATCAACGGGATCCGTATCACTGACGAGAAAACTATGGCGGTGGTGCGTAAGTGTTTCTTACAGCAGAACTTGAAACTTGTTACCGCCTTGGAGAAATTGGGGGTCCATGCTAGACCAATCACCTCTGGTGTATTCAATGCTAGCTATTTGGATGAGGAAAAGTATAAACTCGTTGGCAAAATCGACTCTGTTAACAATTACCCAATTGAAGCATCCATTAGTGCTGGAGCATTGCCTATTTTAACCTCATTGGCAGAGACCCCAAGCGGTCAAATCTTGAACGTTAATGCCGATGTCGCAGCAAGTGAGTTGGCTAGAGTCTTTGAACCTTTGAAGATTGTCTACTTGAGCGAAAAAGGCGGCATCACTAATCCAAACACCGGGGAAACCATTTCTGTGATCAACCTTGATCAAGAATTCGATGATCTTTTGAAAGAGCCATGGGTCAAATATGGCACCAAGTTGAAAATCACCCAAATTAAGGAATTGCTAGATTACTTACCACGTTCTTCATCAGTGGCAATTATCGATGTCAAGAATTTGCAAAAAGAATTGTTCACTGACTCGGGGGCCGGTACTTTGATTAGAAGAGGTTACAAGTTGCTTACTTCGGAAAACAGCCTCGTTCCTTTCCAAAGCAAATCTGACTTGTTGCGCAATGTGCTCTCCAAAAGTGAAGAATTCCAATCGGGAAGCAACAGCGTTTCCAACTATTTGAAATCATTGCAAAATACCACACGCTACAAAGTTTACGGTGATGAACCACTTGAGGTGCTTGGTGTGGTTACGGAGACTGATTCCAGTGTGCCGCTTTTGGATAAGTTCCAAGCTAGCCAAAATGGATGGTTGAATAATGTTACCGATAACATTTTCTCGGTCATAAAGGAAGATTTCCCTGCTTTGCAATGGATCATCAATGAGGATGATCCTAACAGTGCTTGGTACTTCAACAAGTCAGATGGCTCATACCATAAAGATGGCTATATCTTGTTCTGGTATGGCGTTAATGATGTTGCCCAAGTTAGCAAAATTATCGAAGAGTTTACTGCCACCGTGCATAAGTTGAATATTGACAAATCATTGAAGTTCGCTGCTGAAGGAAAGTCTTCTGTTTTTGGTAATGGAAACGATGCGGCTTACAAGAACGTTATCCAATCTCGTGCCTTCAGCACTATGGGTGCAACAAGAGGCCAAAAGCAAGGAAACAGTTTCTTGAAGAGTTTCAAGAGAGGCTACGCTACCGAATCCAATCCAAACCCACCATTGCGCAAAGGTTCCAACAACAAAAAGTCCACGGTTGCCATCATTGGTGCTAGAGGATACACGGGACAAAACTTGATTTCCATGATTGACGAACATCCATACTTGGAGCTCACTCATGTTTCATCAAGAGAATTGCAAGGAAGACCATTGAAGGGCTACACTAAGAACAGTTTAGTTTATGACAATTTGCAAGTTGAAGACATCAAGAGACTTGAAGAAAACAACGAAGTTGACGTGTGGGTCATGGCTTTGCCTAATGGGGTCTGCAAGCCTTTTGTCGAGGCCATTGACGATGCTGCTGCGGCTAAAGCTGGCAATGCCGATGCCAAACAATCTAAAATCATTGACTTGTCTGCTGACTATAGATTCGATACCACCGGAGAATGGACTTACGGGTTGCCTGAACTCGGAATCAGATCCAAAATCGCCAGCGCTACAAAAATCTCCAATCCTGGCTGTTACGCCACTGCTGCACAGGTCGCGATTGCTCCATTGACCAAATACATCAACGGCACACCTACAATCTTTGGCATTTCCGGCTATTCCGGCGCAGGAACGAAACCGTCCCCAAAGAATGACACTAAGCTCTTATCTGACAATTTGATTCCATATTCCTTGACTGATCATATTCACGAGAAGGAGATTTCCCGCCACTTAGGGCTCGACGTCGCTTTCACTCCGCACGTCGCACAATGGTTCCAAGGTATAACTCATACCATTTCTATTCCAATTCAGACGAATTCATTAACTAGCAGAGATATCAGAAACTTGTACCAGGACAGATACCAAGGTGAACAGTTGATTACCGTTAGTGGGGAAGCTCCGTTGGTCAAGGATATCAGTGGGAAGCATGGTGTGGTTGTTGGTGGATTCGCAGTGAACAGCAAGTCCAACAGAGTGGTTATTGTTGCCACTATTGACAATTTGTTGAAGGGGGCTGCTACTCAGTGTTTGCAGAATATCAACTTGGTCTGCAATTATGGGGAGTACGAGGGTATTCCTGATGACTTGGTCATTAGAGGATGATTGATCAGATTTAGTTTATTAGAGAAATAATAATGACGATCAAAGAATATAGTTTTGAAAGTAAAGATAAAAATAAAAATACTTACAGATTCTGTTAGATATTGGTTTTTTCTTTTTCGTTTTGATTTCTGTTCTTTTTTTTTTTTTTTTTTTTTTTTTTTTTTTCCACGACATTAAGCTATTGACTTTTTAGTTCGGAGCTTATTTGAAATCACTTGTAGTTTATCCATCGTACGGGAGGAGTCGAATACTGAGTAATTAAGAAAAATTTATAAACATTGTCAAAAACTATACTCTTTTATTTTTCCACCATATTACAATTTGATCTTTCATTTAAGACATTTTTGTATGCTTCCTCCCTTTTTTATTTGCAGATAGCAGCGCATTGTCCCATAAAATAGCACGCATTCTATCTTCCAAAATACCTCAGCTAATCCCCTAACCTGTCTATGTTGTATCTGGCTGGGACCTGTCTGCCAACGTTATTACCCGGTAAGTATACCGCAATGGTAAGATGGCCGGCAGCCAAACCTTGCATGAGCCATAGCTACAGCTATAGCCAATCCTGCCAAAGTAAGCAGCAACATTTGAAAGCTTTCGTAAGAGAAAATCAACATAAAATATACTTGCAATACCATTCGCCCAGTAAAGCGTGCTTCAAAGGGCCATGCTGTGGAATTCACCATAAAGATAATAAAGGTCATGTTGGGCGTCACCCTGCTGTTGTTTTCAAGCGTTTTGCCCCACGCATCGGATCGGGGCTGCAGCGAGCATGGGAGTTTTTCACAATCTCGATTTTCCAGCCAGCAACGGAGATCTAGACATGATGAGCAGAGCAGAGCAGAGCAGAGCAGAGCAGAGCAGAGTAATATTACGAACGTGGTGAAAATTCAACGAATCGTGCTATAGTATCATTAAAAAAAATAAACACAACTATAGAGCATCTGTGGTTTCACTGAATTAAGGAGTATATCTAGTTCACGAAATAAGTCATATTAATTAATTAGCTATCATTAGTCAGCTAGCTACATATTATAACACAACTGTCATACAAAATCATCATGTTTACAGGAATCGTGGAGCATATAGGCAGTATGTAATATAACTCATTCTATATTTTCCATATTTTTATTTGCAAATCTCAAGATCTGCACGCCATTTATCTTTTACCTTTTTTTTTTTTTTTTTTGAGCTCATTGAGATAGCTTTAGTATATTTATTGATTACAAACAGTTACTAACCATGGCACGCACCACAATTATATAGCCGTCCAAAACATCGAGCACAGCAATGGTAATATCACGGTTACTATATCCAACGCCGCCAAAATTCTCAACGATTGCCATCTAGGCGACTCTATCTCCATAAATGGCGTCTGTCTCACCGTCACGGCGTTCAGCTTCGCCGAGGGCCAGTTCACCGTAGGCATTAGTGCAGAAACTTTACGTCGTACTAATTTGGGCGATTTGCACATTGGCGGGAAAGTTAACTTGGAAAGAGCAATTTCTCCAGCTAGTGGGACCCGATTTGGCGGCCATTATGTTCAGGGCCATGTTGATGGGGTAGCGGAGATCATTGAGAAGAAATTCGATAGTGACAACTCCATCATTTTTAGTTTTAAATTCAAAGAAGGTGGAGATGTAGGGGCCTCTGGAGAAGGAAAAGATCTTGTTAATTACATTGTGGAAAAAGGGTTCATTTGTATTGACGGCGTATCACTTACTGTTACGGCAGTGGATAATGATGCTGGATCATTTAGTATTATGATGATAGAGTACACTCAAGGCCAAGTTATTATGCCGTTGAAGAATATTGGTGATACCGTCAATATTGAAGTTGATGTTAGTGGTAAAGCTATTGAAAAACAGGTTGCTTTGCAGTTAGAAGGACAGATCCAAAAGCCAGATTCACCATTAGTTAAGTTGATTGAAAAAATTGTCACCAAGAAGCTACAAGAGTTGAAATGAGAGAAGAATTTCTCTTTTTTAGGTAATACTAGGAATGCGTGTTTGTCGAATGAAAATAATACATGAATAACGGAAAGTAACTGAAATAATGTAGAATCAACGTAGCTAAAAATGAAGAAAGGACAACAAAACAAATGATAAAAAAAAAAAAAAAAAAAAGAAAGAGAGATTAACTAATTAAAACAAAAAAGAGAATAACATGAAAAATACAATACCCAAATAATCTATGCTATGCAATACTGTAAAAGCTACCACTCACTAACGCTTTCTTCTGGTAGAATTTACATATCTTCCAGCATTAACCTTCACCGAACTATTATATCTGTTTGAGCTGTCCCCGTTAGCAAAAGGCGAATAGAAGTTATCAGCACTACCACCGCCAATCCAATTTTCCAAAAACTTTTCATTTTGCTTTTGCACCCACTGTTCATTCTTAATGGCTTTACCGTATTCTTTTTGGTCTTCTCTCAAAATTGGCACATTATTGTAGGCGTCAAAATTTTTGGAATTCTTGTTATGCTGGAAACCACCTTTACCAAGTCTCTTTTGGGTGTTTTTAGATAATGGAGAAGCAATAGAGTAACGGTTTCCCTTATGATGCCATTCAAAATTTTTCTTCAATAATGGTTTCAAGTCTCCTGTTTTGGCATCCACAATTACAGAACAACGCAATAAAGTTGCACCACCACAATAGGTACAGAAATGCTTTGACGATGTTGCAGTAATTGGTTGAAGTTTAAAACATGCATGGCATCTCATCATGTAGTTTCTAATTCTTTTGATTTGTAAACCGGTACTTGGGTTCATTAACTTGAGACCGATTTGAATAGCAACGTTCTGCACGGCAAAATCCTGAGATGATAATGCGACTTTGCTTTGTATATCGGTTTCTTCCACCTGCTCGCCGCCATCTTTTTGAATAGTTTCTTGAAGATTTTCGGCAGTGATCCATTCACCATCGTCATCTTCTTCGTCACCTTCTTCGGCGCCTTCATCTTCTTGTTGTGATTCTATGGTGTCAGCAATGCTTTGATTATCTTGCTCAGCAGATTCCGCCACACGGGTGAGAGCATCCTCAGTGTCCTCGGCAGAATGTTGTTCTTGCTGTTGCTGTTGTTTTTTGTCATTATCATTGATGTCCATGTTGAGCAACTTTTCAGCGTATTCGTTGATCTTTTCTTCTGTTACGTTTTCCGCTCCTTGGTCAGCCAACTGAACTGCAGCTTCTCTCTTTGCCTTTTGCTTCTTACCACCTCTTCTGCGACCTTTTTTCTTTGGTGTACTGTCATCATCACCATTATTCCTCGTTGGCACGGTACTCCAACCGTCATCATTAGCTTTCTCCACGTCTTCGGTAACAGCGCTACCTTTGTTCAAATCAGAACCTTTCTTTTCCCCCGGAAATGATCTTAAATGACTATCGCTACCACCATTCAACTCCGCTTCAATCTCATACGTCAAGGCAATGATATGGATATCATTAGCACTCAATACGTTAAAATCACCAGTAAGTTTAGCAAAATCTGACACTTTTTTGATATACTCAGGTTTTGGATGTCTTATTTGAAGTTTGTCTTTCCAATACTCCAAGTTTCTTCTTGCATTTTCATCCTTAATTTCTTTATAAACTGATGGGGTAATGTAAAATGTGGATGCAAAACTGGTTAATGTGTTTATATGCTGAGTGATCAATGGTGCAGCATCGAGCACTAAAGCTTGAACTGGAGGTTTCTTCTCCAATGGTACAGACATAATGAGTTGCGCTTTATAATTTTCTGAAGTTGCCTCTGTGCTTTGTTGTAACAGTCCAGATATAAGTAGCTAGTCTTGTGTGAATCAGTTCAATTCAATGACAGCATTAACGATATTAAAAAAAATTTTTTTAGTGAAATTTTCATCTGCGATGAGTTTGGGTCACGTTGGAACCATTAGTCCGGAACAGAGACAGCGCTAACTCGCCTTCGATTTTGTTCTTAATTTAGCGTCAGCCTCAGGTAATACATCAATAAATGACTCGCTTTCATTTAAGCAGACAAGACAGCTTTACAAGCAAGTGACGAGGTCCGTTTTTTACTCAATTCAAGAGCACTTACTGATACTTATTTAAATTAGTGTAACATGCCAGCAGCTAGCCAAAAACTCGCATTGGCTCAAACCGCCAATGAAAACGGTGACTACGACAAAGCACTTCAAATATTGGATCAGCTCATCGACGACAACAACAAAGATTTCGCTGCCCTTATTGAAAAGGCTTTCTCTCATCAAAAATTGAAAGATTACGATCAAGCAATTTATAAAGATGCATTTACTGCATTACAAGTGGCAAAGGAACAGAAAGTAAAGAACCATATTTCTGTTGCATACAATAGAATTGGGATTGTGTTTTATTTAAAGAAGCAGTATTTTGAAGCATTCAAATACTTGAAGTATGCAGAGAGATATGAACATGATAATCCTGATTCGTTGAATATTTGGTTGAATAAGACTTTGAAGAAGATTGGTACTGCGGAAAATGCGGAGCTAAATGAATTTTTACTTACTTTGAGATTATCTGATGGCGAGGCGCTTAAAGACTTGCAACTGCAAAAGGAGCATATTTATGGTAAAGAAATTCCACCAAACAAGCCAAGCAAGCCAAGCAACAAGACAGCGGAAGCTAAACCAAATAGATCAGAACAAAAGATCGAGGAAATTGTCGATAATGAAAATAATCACAATACTGCAGAAAAAAAGAAAGCACAGGTATTACCAAAAGCAGTAGTTGATCTACCAAAGCCAGCTTCTGTCGTATCTTATCCACCTCAAGATCAAGTGCGGAAAGAATTTTACGAAACTAGTCAAACTATCAATGTATCAATTTATATCAAAAAGATTCCTAAAGACAGTTTCAAGATCAATTTCCTATCAAGATCCGTTGAATTTGAATTCAAGACTCCTTCGGGAAGCGATTACGTTTACTCGTTGGATAACTTGGCTGAAGAAATTGATACCAAACAATCTACTTATGATATTTATGGCACAAAACTAGAATTATCACTTCATAAACTTGCACCAAAATTGTGGAAAACTTTGCAAGTTGCACCACCAGATCTAGCTGAATCCAGCAATGCTGACTCGGAAAATGCTGAAGGTAACGGAGATAAAAGTACTTCTCCTGAAACTGCTTCCGCCAGCAACAGAGAAGGAACAAATGGTCAAAAACCCAAGCCTGTGATTAGCTACCCATCATCATCTAAGAAACATATTGATTGGGCTAAGCTTGACGAAGAATTTAAGGACGTTGAAGATGATAATGCTGACGATATGAAATTTTTTAAGGAGATTTTTAAAAATGCTGATCCGGATACTAGAAGAGCTATGGAGAAATCATATGTTGAGAGTGGTGGTACTGCTTTAAGTACTAACTGGAAAGAGGTGAGTAATAAGAAATATGAAATTGATCCACCAGAAGGAATGGTGGCTAAAAAATGGAACGAGTAGGTTGGTTAATTTAAGGAGAGCATATAAGGAGAACATAAAAAGTTAGTAACTTTTATGTGTTTCTGTTGGGTAGCTAGTAGTTTGAGTATTAAGTTACGCTGTCAGATTCTACTTCATAAAAAGCGACAAATGAAAAAGTAGAGTAATCAATTTTTTTTTTTTTTTTTTTAGAATGATGCCTTTTTCTTTTCTGTGTATTGAATTATCGAAAAACGTATGCTACCGTGCTAGCTGGAGTAGCTGTCTCGGATTGAATTTGTTACCAGACCAACACTGTAAAAGGTTGCACATCACACTAAATTGATAGATTTAAGTCTTTATATGCAAATCCGTTATTTTCTCTACACCATAAAGTAACGTATGAGAAAATTGTAAAATTGAGTAGATTGGTATACAGTAATTTGTATAAAAGACATTGGCTCGGTAAGTCGAGCAAAAGGGTATTCGAGCATAAAAGTTAACAAAAAAAAAAAAAAAAAAAGAAAAAAAACAGAAAAAAGTAATACAAATTGTAATACAAACAAAGGAAACAATATATAAAAGTTAAAAACAGAAATGAAACACAAATTAAAACAAACAGAATCAAGTAAAATGAAAAATAGAAAAATTCTAATAGTACAACATTCTCTCAACAATGGCATATAGCTCATCATTCAAGGTAACAACAATAATTTATAATTTAAGTAAAAGTCAAAGTCAACTTTTATCTGGCAAGATGTTATTGAAACTCCTCAATTTTCTCAATTTCTCTTCTTTCCAATTCTTATACATCAGATCATCGCCCATTGAATCATTGAAAATCGCGCTATCTCCAAGTATACTGGTCTTCTTCTTTTTCTTTTGCTTGTTGACTCCAGTGATATGGTGGTGGTTATGGTAATGGTCATTCTCGATTTCTCGACCAACGGTTTCAATATCCCTATAGTCTATTGGTGCAAGCTTTTCTGATTCTATAAGCTTAAGATCACAAGCTTTGTCAAAGTAAATCTTAGCTTTTTCTGGTTCATATCTGCGTTCTGGCTCTAGTACTGGCTTTGGAATATTGTTTTCTTTGTCTTCATCGACGAGGAAGATATTATCAACTTCGTCCCGCGGATTTTCTCTAATGATTTTTTCCAGCTGTTGAACTTGCTGCTGCAGTTTTCTCAATTCGCTTTTTTTACTTTTGATATTTATACTATTCAATGGAACATTGTACTTGGTTGATGGGCTGGCGTTGATGTTTCTCAGCGGCGACAGCCTGATTGGCGATGGTTTGTTTTGTGAAAACCCGTTTGGTCTGCCATATCGTGGTGAAAGCTTGCTGGGTGAAAATCGATTAGGAGATTGGCGGACTGGAGAAATTCTGCTTGGAGAGTACCGCCTTGGTGATTGTCTAGTTCCAGGACTTGATGCTTCTGAAAGGGTGCCTAACGGTATTTTTAATTTGGACTTTTCACTAAAGTTTAATTTTGGAAAAAATTTTGTGTCATTATTTCTTCTGGCTCTTGATGGTCTACTGGTTGGAGACTCATCCTCCATATTGAAATAACTTGTGTTGCTGTAATAGTCATTTTTGCGTGACTGCGCTCTAGAAACAGAAAACGATTTAGGTAAAGAAGAATTAACGTTCTTTGGAGGCTTTCTAACAACACTTTGAGCTTTTCTTGGACTGATTTCAGTAGCTTTGATTGGTGACGTCTTTCTCGAAACATTGTTGTGACGCTCTTTAGGGCGTGCGGGCTTGGAGTTCATAAGCTCTGCTTCTTCTTTTAAGCTATTTAGCAATATGTAATAATCTTCATTCTTGAGAATATCTTTGGTAGCTTTATCAAACTCAACTAAATGAGTCTCAAGCTCAGTACAAACTTTAGGGAATCTTCTTTTAATGTTTTTTCTCATCTTCTCTTCCTTTAATAGCACTGTTCCAGAATTTCTTGCTAAGAGTCTTGAAGGATTTTTGGCAGCTTCTTCCAATGCTTCTTTATCGGCTTGTAAGACATTAAATTGAGACACTTTTTCAAACATAGGACCAAACTGATTCGATAATTCTTGCAAATTTGCAAGTTCTTCTTCAAGCTGCCCTAATACCTCGTCATTGTATTCCGTTGACCAATAGCATTTAAACTTATATTTTTGCTCATCAGCATAGAATAATTTTTGCCATAGCTTTTCGATATCTAGCTTCAAAAAATTTATAATGTCTTTCATGTAAAGCTTTTTCTTTTCACGAAGTTTGTATGTTTCATTTTTAAGCTCTTGGAGTCTTGTTTCACTTAGAGTGTTATCATCAGCATTAAATTTTTCAAAAAATAAGTCCACCCTTTCTGGAACTTCTTTAAGTCTGGCAAAAAGTATAGTGCATTCTTCCAAATATTCTTGCACTTGAGCAGCTCTACTTTCTTTTTCTTTGGTAAGTTTGCTATATGTTGACTCCAAATAATTCATGCTTGATAGGGTTAGTCCAACAGCACTAACATCACCTTCAGAACATCTTATAATCTTTTCGTCAAAATCATGGTTGTTATCTATATTCTCGCTCTCAGTATCAACGTACTCATACAAGACTTTCCACAAGTCCACAATTTTGTTAGCTATTTCAATAGCCAAATCAAACTTTCTGCCTTTTTCTATTTCCACTAGCTCAATCTGATATTGTATCTTGTTCAAATAGGTTTTCGAAAGATTGTTGAAATTGTTTGCTTCCAAAATGTTAGAAACAACTTTGTATATCGTGTCAATGTTAGATTCGTTAAAGGAAACTTTTTCAAGCTCATGAATGCAAATTTTGCATTGTTCTATAGTTGGCAATGATTTTGAAAATACTCGAGACATGTTTTCGTTTTCTTCTCTTTCTTCAGAGAAAAAGTCAATCTCTTCAGCAGATTCTTTAAGCAAAAGCACAGTTCTAAGGAACTTTAATAACCTTGAAAAATACTCTTTGGAAAGAAGCTTGGAGACTTGCAAAAGATAGGAATGAGTTTCAGTATATGGCGGTGAGACTTTTTGTAGGAGGTAGTTCTTTGTATATTTGTCTGGAATTGCTTTCATTATATCATTAAATTCATCTTCATTTGTGACAATTTGATTGATTTCTGTGTACGTCTCATCTGAGACGTCTAACGTTTCCTCATTAGAGCTACTTCTTCTTGGACTTGATTTATATCCGTTCTTGGAAAAAACTCGTAGCATCTTGAATATATTTCTTTGCAAAGCTATACATCCACTTCTAAATTTGGCTTTCTCACTCTTTGCTAACTCTAGATTCTCAGACATAAAATCATAAAGACCGTTAAAAAGCGCTGTTTGCTTTTTCACTTTGTCGTGGTTGTCTAGTCCCATTTCAGTGTACTCTAAATTCATTTTATCCCAAGTTGATCTTAACCTGCGTAGCACAATTGAGTATTGTTCATCTGGCTCCGAGGATTCAAGTCCTCGAGAATTTCTTTTTGAAGACTTTCTTCTTTTGTTTGAGCCACTAGAGCGGCCACTCCCAGAATCTATCGTCTTTTTATCATCATGGTAAGCTTGTAGAGATCCAGAATCATCAGAATTGTAGAAATTGGGAGTTAAGGAAGACATTCTGAAGCAGCAAAGCAAGCTAACAGGAAAACAAAAACACGATTATGGCTAGAATTCAAAGCGTTTCAATCAGTTAGCTAAAGAATTCATGTATAGAACTCTAGTGATAGCCAAGATGTTTGCAACTAGGAACTGGTTTGGCAGAAACAGAATCTAGTTGGAATTGCAGGACACTCGAATCTAAACAAAAACAAAATAAACAAAAACTGCGGAACGTAAACAAACCGCTCGCTGCGACCTCGCGCACACGCATGCATCTCATGATGAGCAACAAAAAAAAAAAATAAAACAAATGAAATAAAATAGAGAACTGGAAACCTCCCAACATCGCAGCCCAGTTTAGTGGCAAAACAGTAGCGGTAACCATGGAAAACGTTGAGGAGAACGAACTAAACGAGCTCCAGTCGCTAAATGTTAACTTCATCCAGCAAGAAGATTTAGAGAAAGGTCTCAATGCGAAGCTTAGCAGGACCATTGCTCAGAACGAAGATGAGTTAGATCAGAAACGTTTGGAGAAGGCGCAAAAGAAATTGGATGGTTTGAATGCCAAACTTGCGACTTTGAAGAAACGACTCCAGAATCCGTTTATCAAAATATCAGAAAAGACATATGTTCAAAAGCAGATTCACAGTTTGGAAAGTTCTGACTTGATAGCTTTGCAGAATGACGTCTCAGAAATTGAAATTCGAAGGGCCCAGAGAAGACAAGAACTTGAAGGAAATGTACAGGCAGAAGAACAACCAACAGATGGAAGATTGCCAAATGAATCCGAACGGGACTATTTGATGCGTACAGGTAAGATCACAGCCTTTGGTAACACCAGCTCTTTCAATGTGCAAAAGAGTTCTCTTAACTCCGACGTCAATCAAACTCAAGACGAAGAGCCTCCGACGCCGGCAACTCAAGATTCAACGGTACCTATCGAAGAGGAAACAGAAGAAGAATTAGAAGATACCCGCAAAAAACTGAAGATCAAGGACGAAGATAATGTTGACGAAGAGTATGTACCATCTGAAGAACTAGAAGTTGAGTCGAAAGCCGAATCTGATGAATCCGAGTATCTATTATCGGATGTGGAGATGGATACTCAGAAAGTAAATCTCAAAACGCAAAAAAAACAGAAAGCAGTGGCCAAAACTGATACAACAGCAAAGGAGAAGGACCCAGACACTATAAATATAGATGATGGAGATGAAAAGTTTTACCAAAAGAGGTTGAAGCGATGGGTAAGCTTGCGCCACGCATTACGCCAGAGAAAAAATATGCCAATTGACTCAAATATTCACGAATGGTACTTGCCACATCCCGAATTCAATGACGCTGTACTAAATAGTGAATTTAAAGTGCCTGGTGAAATATTCAAAAATTTGTTTGATTACCAGAAAACATGTGTGCAGTGGCTATGGGAATTGTATTCTCAAAAAGTGGGCGGGATAATTGGTGATGAGATGGGCCTTGGTAAGACAATTCAGGTAATTTCGTTCTTGGCTTCATTGCATTACAGTAAAAAATTGGCGCTTCCGGTTCTTATTGTGTGTCCATCGACTGTTATGAAACAATGGGTGAACGAGTGTCATACTTGGTGGCCTGCTTTTAGAGCAGTAATTTTACATTCTATTGGCAGTGGGATGCTGGGTTATAATGACGCCAAAGATCTCGATAATGACCTTTATGAGCTAGTGGAAGATGATGATGACGATAATAGGATTAAGCGTTCTTTGTCATCCAGCAAAATGCAAGCTAGGGCAGAAGCCTTGGTGCACCGGGTTTTCCAAAAGGGCCATGTAGTGATAACCACATATGCAGGATTGAAAATTTACTCTAAGATTCTCTTGAAGCGTCGCTGGGGTTACGTGGTATTGGATGAAGGTCACAAGATTCGAAATCCTAATGCTGAAGTGTCATTAGCTGCTAAAAGGCTTAGAACACCGCATAGAATCATTTTGTCAGGAACACCTATTCAAAATAACTTGACTGAGTTGTGGAGTTTGTTTGATTTTGTTTATCCTGGAAAATTAGGCACTTTACCAATATTTCAACAAGAATTTGTGGTGCCAATAAACATGGGTGGCTATGCGAACGCCTCAAATGTTCAAGTGCAAACGTCATTGAAATGCGCTATTGCCCTCAAGAATTTAATCACACCTTATTTGTTAAGAAGATTGAAATCCGATGTTGCGAAAGACTTGCCAAAAAAGACTGAAATGGTGTTATTTTGCAAATTGACAAACTATCAGCAGAAGAAATACCTTGATTTCTTGAAGTCAACTGATACTGAAGCAATTTTAAGTGGTAGGAAACATGCGTTGTATGGCATAGACATATTAAAAAAAATTTGCAATCATCCAGATTTACTTTTGCTCAATGATAATTTCCAGAAGGGGAACAAACCAGCTCCCAAAAACCGCAAGAGGGGTAGAAACTCAGTAAAAGACGATGAATCTGTTGCTAGTGATGGTGATGACGATGATGGTGGTGATTATGATGGTAACGATAGCAGTGATTTTACTCTAACCACCCATTCCACAACTGACAAACATTTTGGTGACCCTGCAAGATCAGGTAAGTTACAGGTGCTTAAGACATTAATATTGTTATGGAAATCAGAAGGTCACAAGATTTTACTTTTCACTCAAACCAGGCAGATGTTGAATATTTTGGAAAAGTTTATTCAAACTTTGGATAATGGGTCAATCAACTATTTGAGAATGGATGGAACTACGCCGATCAAGAATCGTCAAGTTTTAATGGATAGTTTCAACAATGACCCACAATTACACATATTCTTACTAACCACGAGAGTGGGTGGTTTGGGAGTCAATTTGATCGGCGCTGATCGTGTGATTATATTTGACCCTGATTGGAATCCATCAACGGATATTCAAGCTAGAGAACGTGCTTGGAGGTTGGGTCAAAAGAAAGACGTCACTATTTACAGGTTAATGACTAAGGGCACAATTGAGGAAAAAATCTACCAGCGGCAAATCTTCAAACAATTTCTCAGCAATAAAGTGTTGAAAGATCCAAACCAAAAACGGGTGTTTAAAATGAATGAATTGAATGATTTGTTCACGTATGGAAATGAAGACGATGATGAAACGGAGGAGTACTATCGAAATCCAAAACTTAGTAATCGGGTAGTACCAAGAAAAAAGGCCAAAAAGACCGATGATTTCATGCAAGTTGCGAAAATTACTGGAGTTGCGGGGTTGGAAACATTCAACACCGGTGAGGGCGAAAATGACGCTGAAAATAATACTGCTGTCAGCAAGGCTAGAAAAAAAGTAGCAAAGGATGAGGACCGTGTATTGGGAGATTTGCTAGAAAGTACGGGAATAAAAGCCAGCATTCAACAAGATGACGTCGAGAATAGCTTAACGGCAAAGGACAAAGATTCAATAATTCAAAAAGAAGCAGAGCGGATTGCCAATGAAGCAGTATCATCGCTCATGAAATCACGAAAACTTGCTCGTCAAAATCGGATTGGCGTGCCTACGTGGACCGGTAAATTTGGTACTGCTGGCAAAGTTGTGAAGAAAAGTGTCAGCAGAGGCCCTCAAAGCGCGAGTACTGGAATTGCAAGAAGGGCCGCTTCTCCTGCTGGCATGGCTGTTGGTGCTGGCGCGTTTTCATCAGCTGCAATATTGCAAAAGCTAAATGCCAAAAAACAGTACGAAGAACAACAGAAACAAGAATTACGTAGCGGCAACAATAGCAGCTTTTCGCCTCTGCCTGGATTACTAAGTGACGACAGCAATGCCATTGTTAGCGGTTATGCCAGCCCAACAGGCATAGCGAACCAAAGCGCCAACCAAAGTCTCAGTCCAGCACCCTCGGCAGCAGTCTCAGCGGCCTCAGGAGCTGCGAATGGTAGCGGTGCTGGTACGGTTGTGGACAGCCAGTTTACTGACTATTTGCTCTCCAACAAGGAAAAAATTGCTGATGGAGTCCGTGACTATCTTGCAAAGCAACCCAACCGTTTTTCCAAGTCTAAAGAAATCATTGATCATTTAGACATAGAAATGAAGAACGATAGTGACATCAAGTTGGTGAGGTCAATGTTGAGGCAGATTGCTGAGTGGGACAAAGCGAGATCTGGTTGGATATTGAAACAGGAGTTTCAGTGAGGTGAACGTTATAAAATTTATGATATTTTTTTTTTAATGCTTGTGTATCAATATTATACTAATTTTAATAAAGTGCATCTTAAACTCATTTTTGAGTTGATAGTAGTGTGCCGTTTTATATTAGGGTACCATTTTATAGTACCACTTCTCAATTTTTTATTTTTTTTCTTTCATATTCTTATCTGGCAATAAATCACAAGATGCATGTTGGAGACACCTGCATGAAGAAAAAAGAACGATAGACAATATTGTATGCCTATAGGGGATCCCATCCGGACACAACATGGACGCCAGCGTACTACATTGATGCTAAGGGTTGGCCAGGTACCCATTTTTTTTTTACTAATACTGATGAAGAGTGCATAAAAAGCACTGGAAAAAAACTAACTTTTTTCATTGGGTTGGATATAATCATAACGATAAATAAAATTAAAAAAAAAAAAAAAAAAAAAAAAAAAAAACAGTTAGCAGAAATGATAGGATATGTAGCAATATTGATGGGTTTAATTCTAAAATACAAAACAATGTCTATCGAAGGCCTTAAATTTTGTTGCAATTAGCAATATATTTACGCATGTCTAAAAACACAAAGACTTCAAGCCATGTATACGCGTAGACCATCTACTCAAACAAAAGCGCGGAAGCATATTCTGCATTGCCACCAGTCTTGTCCAACGCGTCAATAACTTGAGCTCTAGAGAATCCCAAACCCATAACTTGCTGAACCACGGCTTCGTCATACTTTGGTTTAGCTGCGGCTGATGATGATGAAGCACCGGTTGAGTGTCTTGCAAGAGCAGCATTAGCAGCTGCCGAAGAAGCCCCTTGACTTGACGAAGCACCAGCGCTGGGTTCAGTCTTTTGTCTCTTGTTGTTAGCATCCTGAAGATCAAAGATATTACCTCCGAGTTTTATCCCGCTCAGCGTAGTACTGCCGGGCTGCTGCTGTCCCAATAACGTTGGGTCATTAAGCACTGATTTTGGAATTTCGTTCTCTGGCAAAAACGGCGTTTCTTCAGTATTGATCTTGAGCACGTTCTTGTCCAAGTCAATAACACCCCTGTGTCTTTTCAACATATCCAAGCCAAGCAAGAAATCAACGTTTGTATCCAAGATGGTGAAACTGCAAGGGAAGAAAGTGTTTTCGATCTTCAACGGCACAGAATGGATTTGCCCAATAATCTCACCCAGACCAACCCCAATGGCTTGACCGCGAAATCTTCTATCAATGAGTCTAGCAATACCGCACTCTTCAGCCAACTTGGAGGATAAAATGGTACGCTGAGCACCAGAATCAACAAACGCTTTGACTTTGTGACCGTTAAGTTCCACGTTAACATAAAGCATTGTCACGGTGGCAAATGTTTCCGGCGAATATTCAATGGCATTGCGCATATTTTCGTCGATTTGTTCCTGGTGAATTAATTCAAGGATACGCTTCTGGTTCTCTGGATTATCTGGATCGCGTTCTAACCGCGCAATTTCAGCACCAGCACCAGCACCAGCACCAGCACCAGCACCAGCACTAGCACTAGCAGCAAATGGGTTGTTCTCCACATAAGTGCGGAACCATGTTTTAAACTGTTCAGGGTCGTTGAGTAGGCTTTCTAGCTGCGGAGGAAATTGTTGTCTGAGCTGTGGATTAGCAAGTAACTGTTGTCTAAGAAACTCTACTCTCTGGGAGATCTCAGCATCGGTGGCACCTGCCGTAGCATTTGCGCCTGCACCGGCGGCACCAGCGCTAGAAGCAGGCACAGCAGCACCAGCAGCATTGGTCAACAAGATCAAGTCGCCATTTTTCACCAGTAACTGTTCAAGGGTCTTTTTATCGTCACCATCGAGCGGCTTGCCATCGACAATGAGTCGTTGATTTTGTGGGGCAATGGCGGTTTCTGCTTCGACATAGGCTTTGAAGTCGGCGAGGACCATATCCGAGGCCACATCGACGCTGACAATCTGGTCAGAGCCATTGACGCTGACTGTGAGTTGCATTGTGTTTTTTTGTAATTGAGTAAATTGGGTACGCTTTGGATGTTCGTATGTGTGTGTGTGTGTGTGTGTGTGTGTTATTATGTGGTGGATATCCAAGTCTCTGAATCAGTAACCGAAGTAGCTGGATCTTGACTATTTAAGTGTTTAGTCTGCTTCCTTCGGTGGCGATTTGATCGAAGTGCGTTTAGCAAACAGTGCGCAGCTCATCGGCCATTATCAAGAAGCGCTGCACACATTTACTCTCTCTTCTTTCGACAAGATATATATATAGTAAGGATCAACAAACAACACATTAGTCATCAAGTGTAATGTCTGCCAGAATAACTAGATCCATGGCCCAAAGGACTGCATCTCCAGTGCGCCGCTCCTCCTCCTCCTCCTCCGCCACTACCACTACTACTACTACTACGGTCAGCGTTGCCAAAGTCACCAAGAAGCAAGCACTGAAGAAACCAAAGAAGAATGTGAAAACTCCTGCGGGTCTAACATCCAACAGCAATAGTGAAGTCAAAGCACAGATTACCGCCAGCCGCAAAGCAAGCAAAAGCGTTCCTTCAACAAACCCGGGGCCTGCCCCCTCAGGTTACAGACTCAGTGAGCGGTTTGTGACGACACATACTGCGGAGTTTGTTGAAGGAGTGCGAAGGGTGCTACAAATAGATCTGACGCTATTCAAAGTGGTGGAAAATGGCAAGTTTCCAACTTTTGAGAAACCAGATTCTTGTGCTGGTGCGCCAGCTGTCGCTGGCGCCCTTGGCGTTGATTCCGGCGTTGACAATAATATTGGCAATGCCGTTCCCAATGTCGACGGTACCAGTGGTACCGGTAACATCAAGTCAGACAGCAATCCAGACAGCAGCAACAATATATGGTACTACGCCAGTGATCTCTACAAAACCAACAAAACTGAAGCGCAGCCCTTGCTATGGCAGTATTTTTTCCAGGCGCTTTGCCGTGGCTTGATTGCTCAACAAGTCAGTGGATCAGCCGCCAGAGCCATCATGAAGAGAGTGTGCAGCTTGAGTGGCGAGGGTCAAGATAACGAAACTGCTTTTCCGTCGCCAAAGTTTTTTCAGCAGGTTTCCTCAGAACAGCTACGAAGCGCTGGGCTCTCGGTGCGCAAATGTGAGTATGTGAAAAGCGTAGCAGAGGAGTTTCTCAATCATCCAACAGAGCTCGTTGAGCTTTTCATGCTGGGCAGCAATGATGAAATTGTAGCACGGCTTGTGCTGCTTCGCGGCATTGGCGAGTGGAGTGCCCAGATGTTTTTGCTTTTTGGATTGAAAAGGTTGGATGTGTTTGCCCTGGGGGATTTGGGCATTGCCAGAGGGGTGTCGCGGTACTTGCGAGACCGGCCGGAAACCATGGCCAAGGTGGTGGAAGAAGTGGTTTTGGATCCCAAGTTCAAGTGCAAGTGGACAAAGAATGCAAAGAATGCAAAGAGTGGCAATGGCAATGGCAATGGCAATGGCAAGACCACCAAGCGAGACTGGGTGCCAGTGCACGAGCAGTATATGCTCCACACAGCGGCGATGTTTGAGCCCTACAGACTGGTGATAATGCTCTTGTTGTGGCAGTTGGCCAGCACCAACGTGGATGTATTGTCTGCAGGGGAGTAGCGCCTATTGTCTAGTGTTCCAATATAACCTGTAATATACACACGTAATACCTGTTTTCAGTGGTTGGTGATTTGTAGCCAATTAAGTGATGAAAAGCTCTTTCTCAATTGACAAGTTTCAGTGATTTCGTTAATGAAGGAAAAGCGGAACCGCCCCAGTGGCTCCTTTTTGCCAAAAAAAAAATAAAAAAATAAATAAAAAAAGACATATTCTGACAGGCAAGCAACGAAAGCACCCCACCGAATCTTCCTCCGTTTATAAATACACCACCCATCCATCACCACAATATTCCCTCAACATTACTGACTCCCAACACACACACACACACACACACACACACACACACCAGCATGTCTTCCTCTGGATCAACATCATGGGGCACCAACAGACCCTCCCGGGCCCTCTTTTACCTCGCCGTCATCGTTGGTATCTTAATCGCCGTGCTCTTCTTCTTCTTTTCTCTCCGGTACTTTGTCCGCTCACGTATCGGCGTTCTCTTCAGCTCCTCGGGCTCCTCTGACTTACGCAACATCAGCAACGACTTGTTTCTAAACTCCTATACCAGCCATTTTGCAGTTTTTGATCCTCATGTGCCGCAAGAACATGTCAGAGCCACATTTTTGGGTCAGCAGGGTGCGGCGGCTGCGTTTTCTCCGGCTAAATTCTCCAAGAAGTTCAGGCTAACAAAGGAAGAATTGGACTACTTGTTTCCTGAACGCACCTATGCAAACTGGCTCAGTGGCGGCGCTACGAAGGATGCTCTCAAAAGAGACATACACACAAAGATTGGATACTCGGAAAAGCCGCTAGACGATGACGCTGATGGTAACGATAATGATAATGACGGGCATTCAAATATCGAGGCGATTCAGCATGATAATAATACCCTAAGTAACCAGAACGGAATCATCGAAACCGTTGACTCTGGGATTGACCTTGCAGACTTGCAACCAGCAACTTCCAAGAAAACCACGAGAAACAACAATGGCAACAACGACAACAGCGACACAAAGTCAATGCATTCTACCAAATCTGCAAAATCTACAAAATCAATGATTTCCATTCACCAACCGCCGCAGCATGCTGAAGGGCCACATTACGATTCCGATAACTGTGCCATTTGCATTGAAGAATTCGAAAGCTCCGATATTGTGAGGGGTCTAATTTGCGGCCATGTTTTCCACAAAGAATGCGTAGACCCGTGGTTGTCTAACCGGAAAGCTTGTTGTCCCTTGTGCAAAAGAGATTATTACTTGAGAAACAGACTAGCTGATGAAACAGGCGGTGTTGGTGCTGGTGATAATAGCAATGAAACTTCGAACACCGAATCGGGCGAACATGGTAACCGCTTTGATTTGCTATCGCAGGACGAAATCGAAAGGCTTCGCGAAATGGAAAGACAAATACAAGAAAGTCGAAGAAACGTGGTACATTTCAACGTCTTTGGCATGCGGACCCATAATGCAACCACTTTTACAACTACAGCCACCGCAAACAATCATAATAACAATAACCACCACAATACTAACACTGGTACTAATTCTAATAACAATTCGAATACAAATAATGCCGAAAATGGAGGAGATAACCACTCCGACGATGATCTTTTCCTTCACAATATCCAAGCATACAATGAATATTTAGACTCGATGCGTCCGCTTAGCGTTAGAGCCGCCGAAGCCCTTTCGCAACATCCGGAACTTGAAGAAATTGCTAGACTGAAAGTTGAAAGAGAGTTTTATAGTTGGAAGTATCGGTTTTTTTGGCGGTTGATGGGGATTTCAAAGCAAAATTTAGTGGATAGTGTGATAGTTTCCAAATATGGAGAGATTACTAGAACTGAGCGTGAACAAAATGAGAATGAACAACGAGAACAGGGTGAGCGTGGCAATCAAGCTACAAGTGATGAGACTCATAACAATAACCGTTATAATAATAATAATGATAATAATAATAATAATAATAATGGGAGTAGCAATAATAACAGCTACCAAAATCTAAGAAACGAACTATTCAATAATAATGAAGTTAGTCAAACCCCAGACTTGACCGCCTCCAGAACAGTTGTTGTTCCTGATAACGATGATGATGACAATAATAATACCTTTGATTCGAACGTCAACACGCTCAATAGTACCAGTAATAATGCAGACACCATTGCTGCACCATCGCCAGTGGCCAATACCACCGTAATTATTAACTATCCTGATTCTAATGACCCTCTAGCATCAACCAGAGCAGTGCCGCCTAAACACGGAGCACAAGGAGCAGAGACAGCATCAGCAGTATCATCAATTATTGTACCACCGCCTCCAGCAGCAGCAGCATACAGTACCACTACTTTAAGTACCAGCGGAAATTACTATGATACAGGAGATGAAGGAGAAACGCTTAATCCGTTTAGTACTAATTACGGTAATGTTGGTGGTAGCAATAGCACTTCAGCTGTACTTTTGCAGCAAAAACAGCAGCAGCAACAGCATCAGAGACAAAATAAGGCTAGTGGGTCATCAAGTGACAGCGTCAGTGATAACGATGGACACACTGGCGGTAACGGCACCACTGACAATAATACAACTATTAAAGGATCCAATGCGACGGCTACAGCTGATGATAGTGAAAACAATAGCAAAGCTAATGATGACAAACACGGACACAGCAAAGCCAACGGCGCCGTGTCAGTGACGCTGCAAAATTTAGCATTGAGTTCAGAAACTGAAGAGCAGCGCAGAGATATTGTTGACCATTTAGTATAAGTTGAATTAGCATCGCGATACTGGCTTTATTCACGGCTTTGAGTTTGCAAGGGGGCATTAGCAAGGTCTGCCAAGAAGTCAAGTACTGAAATCCTATTCGCGAATGATTATCATAAATCCATGTCATCCTAATGATGAATAAAATTGGTGAAAGCCAAAGTTAAAAATCTTTTTTTTTTCTTTTTTTTTTAAAAAAAATTTTATTTTTGCTAATAATGTTGGTGTATTAACAAATATTTCATGTTTATTATTCGCCGCCTACGGTTCACGTCTTGCAGATTGTGATTGGCGTTTTCATTATAGATTTTTGTTCAATATTTTTTCCTTTTATTACTTTTTCGGTATTTTTTTTCTGTTTAGTTTTCTTTGGTTAAACTGGGTACTTTGTGTTGGTTTTAAATATATCTCCTTCTTTTTATAGAGTCTTTTTTCTTGCGTTATTCTCGTTACTCTCGATCTTTAATACTATTGCTTTATTTTTACATTTTTTTTATTTTTTTTTAGCTCTCGTTAGAATCACTTTCTTTTGGCATTTGTTAATACGGCGCAATTCATTCATTTCTACTATCATACCAATCTTCTAAGTTCTTTCCTTTATTGCTCGTTCATTTTATTTTACTTCTCTATAAAGTCTCTTTAAATCTAATAATTTTTCCTGCTTGTTAATTCCTTTGTTAATCTTTCCGCTTCTTTAATTCTTTTTGATAGCTCTCTTGCTTATGATCATATTTGTTTTCAATTGTGCTGATTAATTCAAGGTACTTCGTTCTTAATTAAGCAGTGTAGGCTTTTAGCTATGCTTCACGTCATTTATCCAGTCTCTTTCTTTTTCTCAGGTAAATGTCCTGTGTTTACAGATTCTATTGGAAGTAGATATCACTACAAATTTATCCGAATTACCCCATGAAGATGTTGATGTTGATGATGCATGTTGAGTCGTCTGTCTCTCCGTTTCATTTTCCATCAGAACACAACAGGGAAAAATAAAAACAGGAAAAATAAAATATCACGAAAAAGACCGCCCGGCCGACCTCCTTCGCCAAACTGTCAACTATCGAAACGCGTTTCCTTCAAAAACAACAAACCTCAATACTCACAAAAGCAGCTAACCAATAAAAGTGGCGATCACAATATCGCAATATATCTATAATCACATAATACAATGTACGGCGACTTAGCTAATAAACTTGTGCTAGAAGCCAAAAGATCCAAAGGTCTCGAGACATTACCACTATATAAGGAAGATACCATACGGCAGATCATCAAAGAAACCAATATACTTCAAGAGCAACTTGATAAGCTAGACACGAGCTCTCAACTCAACGGCTCTTCATCGTCATCCCAGGGAGCCAGTCAAGACGTTAACAAGAATGTTCAAGTGTTTGTGAATCATTTGATAATGCGCCGTAATAAGCGCGTATTGCTAGCTTATGAGAAACTTAGAGCCGACAAATTGGACAAGCTTGCCTGGGATAACATTGAACCTTCAAAGGAATTACTCCAAAACTTGAGTTTTGTTGAATCTCAGTATTTGGAGCATTATAATGAGATTCTTACCGATTACAAGAACGAGGTGCCGGATATCGATCTAAGTGGATCGCTTGAGCCACCAAGTGAGGTTTTCATTGATGTTAGGGTGCTTAAGGATGCAGGGGAAATCCAAACAGAATACGGTGTCTTCAATCTTACTAAGGATAGTCAGTTTTTTGTCAGACACGCTGATGTGGAGCGGCTTATTCAGCAGGGGTATTTGCAAAAGTTGTGAGCTTAAACAGTAATTACCTGACTTGTATTATTTAATTTAACGACGGTTGATGACATTATTTGTAGAAGCTTTTGATAAATTGTACTTTAATGCGGATTTTTTAAAAATAAAAAATAAAAAATAAAAAATAAAAACACAAAGAAGAAAAAAAAACTGCTGGATCTAATGCATGATAGCATGTCATAAATCCGAGTATCACTGAATCAAATACTTCTTAATCCATAACTGATTGTGGAGTAGTGGTATATTACCGTAGCAGTCGAGCCTATAGACATTCTCCGAATTTGCGCACGTGCTTTTCCCTCCGCTTTTTGCCGCGAGAAAAAGAAACGAAAAAAATTTCAAAAATTTTTCAGGAATCAAAAACGCATAAACACGATTGATTCGGTAGCATCTCCAGCTTGTCAAGATAAGCAAACAGTCCCAAACAGACACCGCAGGACGCTCACCACCATCACACTCCCTGCAACGATGATGAGCACCGCAGTCTTCAGACGGCTTGCCGCCACTTTTAAGGGCAGCACCAGAAGTGCCTTAGCCGCTTCTAGTGCTAGATCCTTCCAAACTTCAGCCATCAGAAAAACCACTTACGATGAGGAAAAACCAATTCTAGACGAAATGGCCACTCATCTCAAGCCAGAAGAATCTTTACGTTTATCACGCCTCAGAAACATTGGTATTTCCGCTCATATTGACTCAGGAAAAACCACTTTCACCGAACGTGTGCTTTACTATACCGGAAGAATTAAAGCCATTCATGAAGTGCGTGGCCGTGATAATGTTGGAGCTAAGATGGACTCCATGGACTTGGAAAGAGAAAAGGGTATTACGATTCAATCTGCTGCTACTTATTGTTCTTGGGATAAAGACGGCAAAGATTACCATTTTAACTTGATTGACACTCCTGGACATATTGATTTTACTATTGAAGTCGAAAGAGCCCTCAGAGTGCTTGACGGGGCGGTATTGGTTGTTTGTGCCGTTAGTGGAGTTCAATCTCAAACTGTTACCGTTGATAGACAAATGCGTAGATATAATGTTCCTAGAGTTACTTTCATCAACAAGATGGACAGAATGGGTGCTGATCCATTCAGAGCCATTGATCAAATTAACAAGAAATTGAAAATTCCAGCCGCTGCCATCCAGGTGCCTATCGGTATTGAATCTGATTTGAAAGGTGTTGTCAATATCATTGATAGAGTTGCTTTGTACAATGAAGGCAGCAGTGGTGAAATTATCAGAACTGCTCCAGTGCCTGAAAATTTGAAAGACTTGGTTGAAGAAAAAAGAGCATTGTTGATTGAAACTTTGGCTGATGCTGATGACGAAATTGCCGAGATGTTTTTGGAAGAAAAAGAACCAAGTGTTGAACAAATCAAAAATGCTATTAGACGCTCCACCATTGCTAGAAAATTCACTCCAGTGTTAATGGGTTCCGCTTTGGCCAACACTGGTATTCAACCAGTTTTGGATGCTGTGGTGGACTACTTGCCTACTCCTAACCAAATTTTGAATAAAGGTCTCGATGTTAGTGATCCAGAAAATGAAAAACCAATCAACTTGTCTCCTAGCAGCACTGCTCCATTTGTGGCTTTGGCTTTCAAATTAGAAGATGGTAAATATGGTCAATTAACTTACTTGAGAGTTTACCAAGGTAGATTGAAGAAAGGTGGTTACATTTTTAACGTCAAAGACAAAAAGAAGATTAAGGTTGCTAGATTAGTGAGAATGAACTCTGATGAAATGGAAGAAGTTGATGAAATTAACGCTGGTGAAATTTGTGCCACTTTCGGTGTTAATTGTGCCTCCGGTGATACTTTTACTGATGGTTCTGTTGATTACGCAATGTCTTCTATGTTTGTGCCAGATTCTGTTATTTCTCTTTCCATTACTCCAAACTCCAAAGATACCATCAATTTCTCCAAAGCAATGAACAGATTCCAAAAAGAAGATCCTACTTTTAGAGTCAAATTTGATCCAGAATCCAAAGAAACTATTATTTCTGGTATGGGTGAATTGCATTTGGAAATTTATGTTGAAAGAATGAAGCGTGAATACAATGTCAGCTGTACTACTGGTAAACCACAAGTTGCTTATCGTGAATCCATCACTGGTGGATCTGATTTCGACTACACTCACAAGAAGCAAAGTGGTGGTGCTGGTCAATATGGTAGAGTCATTGGTACTTTGTCTACTCTTGAAAATGGTAAGAACGAATTTGAAACCGCTGTTGTTGGCGGTAAGATTTCCGATAAATTTTTGGCTTCATGTGCTAAAGGTTTTGAAGATAGTTGTATTAAGGGTCCGTTAACCGGCCACAAGGTTATTGGTGTCAAGATGTTGATTAATGATGGTCAAACTCACGTTGTTGATTCTAATGAATTTGCATTCAAATCTGCTACTCAAGGTGCATTCAAGCAAGCATTCATGAATTCTGGTCCAGTGATTTTGGAACCAATTATGCAAGTGTCTGTTACTGCTCCAGCAGAATTCCAAGGTGCAGTTGTTGGTCTTTTGAACAAATTGGGGGCTATTGTCAGTGATACTGAAAACACTTCTGACGATTTCACAATCTTGGCTGATTGTTCATTGAATTCCATGTTTGGGTTTGCTACTAGTTTGAGAGCCAGTACCCAGGGTAAAGGTGAATTTTCTTTGGAGTTCAAACATTATGCTCCTGCTCCTCCACATTTGCAAAAGCAATTGATTGCTGAGTATGAAAAAAAGCAGGCTGCTAAAAAATAAGGTTGATGCTGAACATATACATTCACAAAATTTTGTGTAAATAAAGATTTGTACATAGAACAAAAAGTTGCATTTATGTAGTTACATTGCAAAAAAGGAAGACTTTTTAGAAATTTTTATAAAATGCATACATTTGTCTTTTTTTTTATTATTTGTCGATAGTAGTATATTTCTTGAAACTTACATTGTTTTGAAGCTCACAAGCCTTGTTTGATCATAGTTGTAGTTTATTGTTTGTTTGTTTTTTTTCTGCTCTCAATTGCAAAGCTGACATATGAAGGAAGTGTAGTAGAAACAAAGGTATGCGTTTGTCAAACTGAAAGCGTCAGCCTTTGAATAAGAGGCACCATTTCTGGTGGTTGTCGGTTTGATTGAATTTTCTTGCAGGTTTCTCAAAAACAAAGCAAAACTAAAATTAAGTGTTTAGATGTAAACGTGTAGTTCATTCCTTTACTGTATATGTATAATACTACAAAAGGTTAAGTTGGCACTTGATTTGACAAGAATATGCTTCAATTCGTAATGCTATAAAAACTTTTGATACTGCTGTCTCTAGTAATTAATATATTGGTTTTAGTTTTAGTTTTTCTATTTTTATTAAGTTTTTGTGTTTAAAAAAAAAAAAAAAGATTTGATTTCCAACGTGCAGAGAAATCGACGTGTATATTAAAACGTGTTAAGACAATACCTTTCATCCCCTGCCCCTCCAAGACTTTTTTAATAGTCTCTTATTTATATTGTGCTATATTTTGTTCTTCATTTTATTAAAGATGAAAACCTCTTTCTTGTCATTTCATACCTTGAAATTTATTTATCATTATTTATTGGAATAGCTCATTAGAGCTTGGAGTTAGTGACCTTATATCCACTTAATTCTGTTAATATACATTAGTATTATTATTCATTAGTATTATTATTCATTAGTATTGTTATGTATTATTATTAGTATTATTAGCATTAGTATTATTAGTATTATTATTGTGTAGTGTTCTGAAGCTTCTACTTACAGGAGATATAAATGATTCGCTCAGTTTATTGGTTCATTTTGGCCTTGATGTGGCTCGACCAAGGCGTACATGTCTGCTGGTGCTCTGCATGCATGATGGAGACCGTCAGCGCTTCGTCTAATCTGAGGGCAGTCAAAATGCTTACCCGTCTTATGCGCCGACAGCACCTCGGCAGCGGCGTTTTCTTCGTTCGACAGCATCAGAAACAAACAGGAAATAAGCAACAGCAGTGGAACTATCAAAGCAGAGTCCCGCAAGGAAACCATTAACTAACCTCTAGTACCACAAGACTATATATAGTATAGAAACAGATACGCAAGAAAGAAAGTTCGTGATAATAATAGATATATCACAAGATAAGATAGAAAAGATTGCTCAAAAGCAAAATATACCAGCATCTAAAAAAGAAGACGCATTGTTAATAGAAACAAGAAAATGTCAATAGCATTAAGAGAAGGGTTCGCTAACGTACCCTTGAATGGCGTTTTGGAAGATTTGCTCGTCAGGTTCATTATAAATTGTCCAAGTGAAGATTTGTCATCAATTGAGCGTGTATTTTTCCAAATTGAAGAAGCGCAATGGTTCTATTTGGATTTCATAACAGCTATAAATCCGAGTTTACCAAACTTAAAGATGAAGGGTTTCTCAAAGGCAATGATTGATATTTGCCCATTGATCTGGAAATGGGGTGATCCATCTAATGCCCTTGCGAGATTCGGCAAGTACAAGTCTACAATTCCTGTGCGCGGAGTTGCATTGTTTAATGAGTCGTTATCCAAGATCGTATTAGTGCAAGGAATAGAGTCACCATCGTGGAGTTTTCCACGAGGTAAAATTAATAAAGGTGAGGAGGACTCCAGCTGCGCCATTCGCGAGTGCAGAGAAGAAACCGGTTTTGATGCCACCGGTCTACTTGATGAAGATGAATACGTCGAAAGAACGATACATGGTAAGAATTATAAAATATTTTTAGTGAAAAATGTCCCCGAAGATTATGATTTCAAACCGTTGGTGAGAAACGAAATTAAAGATCTTAAATGGAGAAGTTGGAAGAAGGTTACTAAGGACTGTAAATCTGGACTTGGAAATAGCAACTATTACTTGGTAAACTCTATGATCAAACCAATTACCAGTTGGGTTAACAAACAGAAGGGTATTAATGATGAAGAGAATTTAAAGAAGTATGCTGAATCGCAATTGAAGAAATTGCTAGGCATTGGGGAATCCAAAAAGCATTTCTCTGAAGCTAAGAAACAAATTGATGCTGGTAGAGAAATTCTTGACATGTTGCACTCCCATTCTACAAAAGAGGACACTGAGCCAGACAATGCTATACCGGAAATCTTTGAAAAATTACTTCAACCAATTCAGAATAATAATGCGGCAGCAGCAGTTGTACAGCAACCGGCCCCTGGCCAAAATATAGGACAAGATCAACAGGTTCAACCAATACCGACTCAACCGCAGCAAGTGCAAAGTCCATATCCTTTACAATATCTTGTCCCATTTTCTTTCTATCCTGGTATTCCAGTATTTGCGCCGCCGTATCAGCAGAACATACTTCAGTCATATCCTCAACCGCAACCTCAACCACAACCTCAACCACAGCAGCAGCAGCAGCAGACACCAATCCCACAACAGATCCAGCTTGCTCAACCACAACCACAACCAGCATCAAGCTCTCAAAGTGCATTTACCAATGGCTCATATTTGCCTGTACCTAATCCAGGAGAATTTTCTAAGCCATCATTCAGTATCGCTGAAATAACCAGAAAGAGAAGATTAGAGCAAAGTGAATCGTCAAAGAAGGAGCTCTTGTCGATTTTAAATAAACCAAAACTCGACGATGATGAATTCAAAAGCTCATCTTCAAGCGAAGCTACTCCAAAGAAACAGTCAAGCGGTAATCCAATTTTAGATATTTTGCAAAGAAAAGACAATAACAACAACACACCAGCTCGTGCTACGAGCCCGGAAAGTACTTCTAGTGCTGTAAGCAGTCCTGAGCAAACCTCAAAGAATTTGTTGCATCTTTTGCAAGGACGTACAGTGCCAACATACACTAGTCCAAATCGTGAGGCTTCTAAACAACGTGCCAAAGAAGAGAAGCCAGTTATTGATCCGAAGAAAATAAATATTCTCAGCAAACCAAAAGAACAAAATGGCGGAAGCGCTTCTAATGATTTGTTATCAATACTTCATGGGAAAACCAACAACAAACAACAGTCTGCATCACCATCACCGCCATCATCAGCATCTAAGAAAATAACAATCTTAAAAAGAGGAGAATCTCCAGCTTCAAAAAAGAGCCAAGAGCAATTGTCTAATGACTTGCTTTCAATTTTAAAAAGAAATGAATCACCAGTGCAAAAGCAGGAACCAAGAGCTGAAAGGCCAGCAGTAGATCCTAAAAAGATAACCATTTTGAAAAGAGAACAACCAGAAAATCAATCCGAGAATAGTTTGTTAGAAATTTTGAAAGGAAAACCAACTTCACCTGCAAGTGTCAATTCAAGCGTACCTGCTGAAACAGAAAAAAAGCTATCAGTGTCTCAATCACCAGCCAGTGATTTGTTGTCAATCTTGAAAAGGCCACAATTAGCATCTTCATCTGATTCATCTTCCCATCCTGCCTCTCGTGATGAGCCTAGTCAGCTTGAGGGTGAGTATGATGATTTTAGGGAAAGCAGGGAAGAAAGCCAGGATAGTGAGTATGAAAACGGTAAAAATTTGTTGTCGATTTTACAAAATTCAAGACGGAAGTCGCCAACTCCGCTTCAATCTGCCAGTCGTTCTGGCACTCCATCTTCTGATTCAGTCCCTGATTCAGCTCCGGCTCCGTCAGCATTAGCTTCTGTTCATCCTAATGAAAGTAATCATGAGCTTTTAAACATTTTGCATAAACCTGTTAAAGAGGAAACGCCAAACTACAGTGACGGAGGAAGCGAATTGCTTTCAATATTAAGAAACAAATCTCGTTCGGAACTGCCACAGGGTGCTTCTCTCAACAATGTCGCTACTAGTAATTCATTAAGCAGAGTTTCTGCTGATAAGGATACACCTCTGCTTCTGAGAAGTTCTTCAAACAACAATAGCAATAACAATAATAATAATAATAAGAGCAGCACTAATAAGTATGGAGGGTCCAACTTTATGTCTATTTTGAAAAGACCTACTCAGGTTGCCGAATCTCAGCAAACACCCGGCAATGAACTTTTATCTCTCTTGAATAGGAATAGGGATATATCACCAGCTTCTCAACCAATCCTGACCCAAAGTCAAAGTCAAAGTCAAAGTCAAAGCCGTAGTGATGGAGGCAACGAACTCTTGTCTATATTAAACCAAAACAGAGACAGCAACAGCTTTTTTTCTACTCCTACTACATTTGCAACATTACCACAAAGCCAAAGTCCGATTACCACCGACGATAATGGTAATGGTAACAGTAATGGTAATGGTGGTGGTGGTAATGAACTTTTATCAATTTTGAACAGGAACATAGCATCTTCTTCTACCCCAACTACGTCTACCACACCATCACAACCACATCTAGGTATCAATAATAATGCAGTACCAACGGCAAGTAATGATCTATTATCGATTTTACGTGGCGGGAATAGCCAATTATTGCAACCACAGTTGCAACAACAATCACAGCAACCGCAACAACTGCAACGTCCATCATCAGCTAATGAATATGACATTAGCAAAGCTAGCCATGCAAATGCTGGTAATGTTACGGGGGAATTGAGTGATGATGACTTAAGTGACTATATAGATTACGCATAGTGTTTTACTAAAAAATTTAAAGTGGACTACTTTAGCTAGGTATGAATGAAATAATTGAGCGATGCTTTTTATTAGTGATATGATTATCATGTTTGTAAAAAACGACTCAAGGGAGTCTTTTAATAAAAAAAAACTTTAGCTGAATCTAGAATTCACTTAAAATAAAATTCTGGTGTGAATCAAAATTATTGGGCCGTTCTTGGTCGTGTAAATTACGCGTTTTAGATAAATGGCCCTTCTATATAAATCAAATTTATATGGCCATAAACTACTATTTGTAGCGTAAATTAGTGAGTAACTATTAACAACTAATACTTTATTTACTTCATGGCTAAGTTTAATGTACACTGTACTTGAGAACGTGTATCTACTCAATTTATTCTCGTTTAAGGCGATTCACCTTTAACAAAATAAACTACTAAAAAAAAGATAAATAAATATAGGCAATCATATTGTCAAACCAAAAATTAAGAGACAAAAAGTAAAAACTATTTTAAGCTTTTGCAAGCCTATAAAAGGCAAAAATAAGCGACCTCGGTGAGGGTCGAACTCACGATCTTGCGATTAACAGTCGCACGCCTTAACCAACTTGGCCACGAAGTCTTTGATGTTGGGTAATGTGTTATAAGTTTTACTCAATTGTAACTTTGTATTGCAAAAGTGCATCCTTTCCATCCAGAATATACACACCAAGGGGGACAGCCTCATCCTTCCGTCCAGTGATGCATGAGAATTGACCCAAGTCGACAACTGCTTGATATTTCAAAGAAAGTTTCCCACCTACGGAAAGATAAGGACTTTGATTGGAAAACCATTCCAATCTCTAGTCTTATTTACTACTTCACAACGGTAATGAATTAGATAACACATCAGTGTTATCTTAGTGAGTGGAAGATGGTATTGAAGTGACACCCTTTTCTTTTTTAACTGTCGACAGCAAAGCAATGACCCCCCAAAAAAAAAAAAAAAAATAAAAAAAATAAAAAAAATAAAAAAAAAAAAAAATTATTCATCCTAGACTATAATCTCTCCTATATCTATTTCAAATCCAACTGATCCATTAAAGTCTAACTAATACTAACGGGGTTTTCACTTGTATAAGTTTCCTCTATATAACAACAACTGAACTATACTGTATATACTATATAGATAAGTTTATAAGATTATATTTTCTATCATAGAAATAATAAATCGATCTTGTGTGTGAAATAAAAAAATAAAGAAAGGCCTCACCTTAAACTATTAATTTGGTTTAAAGAATCTACAAAGGCGAAGGCGAATAACTCAGGGAAGGCACTGGAAATATTTTTGGTAAATGTTAGAGTGCAAATCATTATATTTTTACAAATAGGATTCGTTGTTTAATGAAAATATGGTTTGTTTAACTACGCGTATCACGTGAGACTAACTTCTTATTTTTCTATTGCGATAAAAGCTCAAAGCACTGCTTAAAAGGGACATCACATCAATTCAGTGTTGGCAGGCCAGGATTGCAAAAAGAGTATTTATAGACTTCAAAGCAGCTCACTTATCTATTAAAGGCAATGATATGGCCATTCATTTCTCCCTCGGAGTTCGAGCTTCCCGGCTTAAGCTCAGGCGACCGTTTGGTACAAATTGCCTCAGTCCCACAACGGACACAAGCCCCGTTTGCGATCATTTCGACCACCGCCGTATACGTCATTAACCAACAGCCAGTGGCAGTATTAGCGGCTCATTACAGATCTCAAGAGTCCATAGAAAACTATGGATACAACGTCTCAGTCAAATTATTGGCTAAGAATGCTGGCGTTATTCTTGTTGAAACATCACAAAATTACTTGATTGTTTACACTCTTTCTCAGATAAATCAGCGACCCGAAATATTGCAAATTTACAGCCACAATTCAGATCGATTAATTCAAGATGTTTTCCCAGTAGACAGAAACATATCATTTTTCAACTTCAAAGGCTTTTCTTCCAAAAACAATAATGATAGTGACGAGAATATTGATTATGACCCAGATGAAGGTGAAGCAAAGCTCAACGACAGTGGCCTAAGGTTCAGGTTGATGTTGAAAATACAGAACACATTGATAGATTATGATTTAGTTTCTGACAAACATTTATGCATTTTGACAAACAAAAGAAAAAGTGACGACCCAGGCGTCAGCAATGTTGCTATACAAATCATTAACATTGAATCAAAGTTTGAGGAAATAAACTCCTTCTTCATCGAAGAATTTGAATGGTTTGACGAAAAAAACCTTCACGATTTTGTGCACTTTGCATACGACGAGAAATCCAATTTATTTTCCTTTATAACGAACAATGGTAATTGTTGGGTATTCAGATCCACCAACACTGAAAACAAACTTGATTTGACAAAAACGTTTGGTTATTGTTTCTACTCATCGTCAAATGCCAAGAAACTTGTTATAAACAATGCTTTCAACTTAATTTTTGTGATAACAGACAGTAACAACATTTTTTATTATACTTTGAAAAGCTTTGCACACAAAAAGATTCGGTTACTCAAAAAATTTAAAAAACCATTGAATGCAAAGCGCATACTTAGCTTGAAATTTACAAGAAATGGAAAAAGTATAGTAGTGCTATATTCCAACGGCTGGTGTTTATTGTCGATATTTGGTAACATTAATTTTTCTACTTTTGATTACGATGACACTTTGGGTGTCACTGGTATAGTGCTGCCTGAGGGGCTTTCAACTACTAAAAGTGATGAAAGCTGGCTCGCTGATGTTCAAGACATTGATTTTTACTCCAATGATTCAAATTTGGTGTTCATAAACAGTCGTCGTGTGTTTCTTTTTAATTTATTAAAATGTAATCTCTTGGCCATTCAAAGTGATTCCAGTACAAAAAGACCAATATTGCACCATAATTCTTTACTTTATATTTTTAAAGGCATTGAATATCTCAACTACCAAAGACAATTTGAAAGTATAGCAGAATCTTTAGCTGTACAGGATCGAACCATCGACTTAGACACAAACAATGATCTTGCGGCTTCTTGGAATATTTTAGATATCCCGACCAACAAATATCATCAGCTAGATCCAATAAAAATTTTATCTGTATCTAATGATGGACTCAATGTGGCAATTTATGGTAAGAATACTTTGTATGTGTACACGTATACCAGCAATTCGTGGCATTTGTTTATGGACTTTTACTATGATTATATGGACATCAATTGTAACATTCTATGGTGGGAAAATTCTTATATATTTTTGGACAATTATAACAGTGAAACAAAGAGACACGAGTTATTAATGTTCAATGTTGACAAAGCAATTAATTACACAAAGCACAGAACCAAATCAGAGTCCAAAGACCAGTACAGAAGAGAAAGCGACGTGAATCATGAAAATGGTCAGCATGCTGGTGATAATTCAGGAGGCGTGGGCCGTGAAACTGATTATGGTACTCCTGAAGAAACACACATAGACTCCAAATGCATTATTTGGAAATACGAATTTGATACGCCAATCAAATATCTCAACTTAGACAACTCCATTAATGAATTATTGATAGTGACCGAAGACTTAAAACTTTTAATTTTTAAGCTCGAACAGCAAATAGTATCCAAGACTTCACCATTAGGGGCCCAGCGGTTTAAAAAGCAAGTTTTGATCAATTTGGTAATTAAATTACCCTTAAACAACCTACATATTGACTTGCACGAAGCTAGCGGAAATTTCAATTTGATTAAATTAAGCCAATACTCTAACGACTTATTGATACTAATTAATGGCAATTTGTATTTTCTTAACTTGGTTAAAGATGACACTAGGGAGCAGCTTCAATATGAGAGCTTTCTTGTCTTTAACAATATCGAGTTCATGAACAAAATTGACGATGACTCATTTTATTTTTTCAACGGTGATGAGATACTCTACTTGAACGATTTGAATTTGAAATATAAAAACGTTGACCATAATACCAGCAACGAAAAATCAAATATGTTCAAAAGAATAAATAATTTACAAACTTTAAAAATAAGTAATTTTGACGAGCAATTCTATCCGTTAGCATTGAACAGCTTGAAGGATTTTTATATTACAGGGTTAACAATTGACATTGTTTCATCTATGAGAACATCTTCAAAAATATTGAAAGTTCATACTACGAAGAAAACTTTCTTGCATGATTTGCTCAACTTTGAAATTAACAAGCTCATTATTGACTCTTTTCCTGAAGAAGAGAAATCTATGGAAGTTTCCCCAGCCAAAAAAGAAAAGTTGGATGCGATTTACGAAAAATATAAGGACTCTGTTGATCTTGAGTACAGCTTGGAGCTTTTATTGTACATGGTTACCACTAAAAATAACGAAAACGATTCAAAATCCAATACCGATTTTAAATTAAGGTTATTGTTGAATTTGATTATGAGACTAGGTGACCAGTATCTCGGAGTTATTGCCAAATGTCTTCGAAAAATTGAAATAGAATACTGGGACAGAATCTTCACTCAGCTACAACAGGACCCTAAAACCTTGCTACATAAGTGCATTGAAATCAAGAATTACAAAACTGCGGGCTATTATTTGACAATTTTCTTGAGTCACAAAACAATAGGAACCACAAATGTAAATTCAAATGCTAATGAGACAGATACCGAAGATATCAGTGCTGATGGAAAGGAAGAGATCATGCAGCTTTTGAAGATAATTGCGGAGAACTTGAACAGCGTCAAGTACAATAAAAATAATGAGTTGTGGGATATGGGAATTGAGTTGATTCGGTTTTTGAAAGTGTTAGACGTTTCAGGGGAAATCTTATCTCAGGCCGTGAGCTATTTAAGCATATAGTAAAAATATTTGAGTAATGTCTGTTGTATTTTATTGTATCAATAGTATGTTTGTATGGAATGAAATGGCTGCTATACAGCTTAGGTTTGCAATGCTTCAAATCGCTTGTGGCAGGGGTAGTGTAAGTTTCTGTTAAAATATCAAGAATTTGCGTTATAGAAACTGTATATATATGCATATACATATACATAATTTCGTTTCAAAGTATGTTAAAATTTTTGATTCACTTTATAATAATTCTAATACAAAAAAAGCATCTTAATAGAAGCTGAAATAATTATACTTTATGTTATATTGTTTTCACGCGCGTCAAAAGGCAAAAAAAAAAAAAAAAAGAAAAAAAAAAAACAATTTTTTTTACAAACAGTACAATCTATTAGCTGTGCATATATTAGCTATGCAATTTATATTATAAAAACAACCCCATAAAATTGTCTTAATTCATCGATAGATATTCCATTTTAGCCTATTCTAAGTCCAATTTTAATTTTGACCTCATCTGATAAGTCAAAAAAATTTTTCTCAACTTCTAATCTCACACTGCTGCCAAGTAAACTAATTAAATACTAAACTATACAAGGCAAGCGACCCTTCTTAAGTTGTTAAATTAAAGAATCAATCTTTGTTTTTCAACTTTAAATGCTGGAAAAAATCCATGACTTTTTTGCTATCATCTGAATTTACGCTACTTAAACTGCGATCGGCAGCAGCGTTATCGCTAAAACTCGGATTATGCTGTTGTTGTTGTTGCTGAGATGCTGATGCCAATGTTAGTTTGTCCAACAAATTAATCTTATTTTTACCATCCGAAAGTGGAGTTGATTCATTTTTGAATGAAAAAAAAGAATTATTTTTTTGCGGCGGAGTTCCGAGTTTCAGTCCGCTGGCGTTGAACCCAGAATCGTAATTTTCTTTTAAAAATTCACTGAATGATAATGATAATGATATATCTTGTGTAAGTATTTTGCCTTCATTGGCATTAGTGATAGCATTCATGTCCAAAAAAGAAGCATTTTCATTACCATCAAATGTGGATTCATTGAAATTGTCATTACCATTACTACTACCATTTCCAAGTTGTTGTGAAGGCACCAGATGTTGATAATTTGTAAAAAGTTGTTTTTGCTCATAAGTAAATTGCCCAGATTCTTCTACTGTTCTAAGTAATACATCCCATTGTTTAGCGACTTTTTGAATATCCAATGCTTCATTGACAGTAGATATTTTACCATGAGTATCGTATCCCTGTGGGATTAATAGCGATTGTTGATTAATCAAATTAGGTATAACTTTTTTGGCTTCAAGAAGTTTTGATATTGTTGATGATGCTGGTGTGTTTTTGTCGCTTGACGATGATGATAACGGTCGCTTTGTCAGTATTTTGGTATTATTTTTTTTTTGTTGCTGCTGTGATGCTTGATCATCTACTAGGACCAGTGTCGGTATATGTATATCAAATTCTAATATTGAAGCCACTAAGGTGGCAAGTTTCAAACCTTCTTTTATCTTAGTTTTGTTTCTGTGTACTGTTGTAGTTTGGTGACTTTCTGGAAGGTAAATCAAGGATCCTCCATGCTTTAATGTGATTATTCTGAGAATTTGCTGAATATACTCAAAGACTTCAATGTTGAAACTAGAAGCACTGGATTGCTCTAAGAATGTTATTTGATTGGCGTTTATTACTGATATCAATAAGTTGAATCCCAAGGGGAGATCACATTCTCCTTCTTTCAATATGAAATTTTTTAGCGCCGTCGGATTTTTTTTATTGTTGTTCGAGTTAGAGGTGGGATCAGCGCTATTAGAATCTTCATTGGTATTGGGCTGATTATTCCTGGTCAAATAGTGCAATGAATTTGTTTTGAAATTTTGAATTAACTTAATATTTTTCTCATTGTTATCAAAGACCTCATTAAGCGACTTGAGCCAAAAATACAAGAAATTGAGCCAATAATGAGGCTCGTGCTGCATGTTGAGGATTGGTACAACTAGCAAATCGTCAAGATTTTCCCTTACCGGTCCTTTATTGACAAATGTTTCAATAATGTCTTGATAATACTTTTGAAGGCTGTAATCACTAATACTATAAGCATCAGCATCATGATTGGCAAAGTCGTCATCCACAATAGTGTATATGTCAAGATGAGTTAATAAATCATTATTTTCATCCTCGAATTCAATATAACTGTATCCAAATCCAAAATCATTAGCAATGTCAACGCTTTTGTGCTCCAGTTTCACCGTTGCCGAGGAAAATAAAAGCAAATCATTTTCGTTCTCAATGTTGTTGATGGAGTTTAGTTGGTTAATGATATAGGTCTGATCGTTGGAATCGCCAGCGATTAACAAAAGAGTTTTGTATTTACTGGACTTCAAAGAGGCCACAGACCCGAGTAATTTGTCCCATATCCCATTGGAGGTGTTAGTGGAGGTGCTAGTGGCCATTGCTTTTCGTAAACATTCAAGCTTTTTGATCCTATCAGCGGAGAGTTTCTTTTGATCTACTGTTCCCTTTCAGATCAGATCAAGTCTGCTTTCGGTGTTGCCTTGTTTTTGTTTTGCCTTAACAGACTATAATACAATCACACACTCTGTTTTTATGCACGGACTTCCGTCATTACCCGACCACGGTTCAACGCTATAAGCGCTGTTGATGCAAACATCAACATCAACATCAAGAGACAGTGGAAAGACTGGCGCAACTACAAAGTTTTTGAACGTTTGTATTAAAGTGTATATTATAATAGGGAGTAAGCTCAATACAAGGCTTTTCTCGCCTGACTGAAGGAATTCATTCGGTAGTAGTATTTAGCAGAAGGCACGAAAGATGGTGCTGCTTGATTATCCTTTTTTAGCTCCGGAGCACTCAAAGTGGTGTTGCCTTGGTTTCCGTTCAAGAAAAGCGGCTGGCTTTCAGCAACGTTTCTATTGGAGAATAAAAGCGAGCTTACTGTGTTTGCTTGTGTGGTGGAAGAGGCCGGTTTGCTAGTGTTAGCGCTCCGCAAAGAGCTTAAGGAGGATGATAATAGAGGCTGTGATTGTTGCTGATTTTGTGGAGTGCCTGCTAAGGTTTGTTGAGATAGTATATTTTGCTCTTGCAATTGCTGTTGCTGAGGTGTTGGCTTGGAACTAATTTCTGAACTAGTTTTTGAATTATTTTTTTCGGATTTTGTTTCTGGTTCAGTTTTAGACACTATTAAAAAGCCAGCAACGATATTGTAACCAAACAAGATTTCAAGACCTAAAAGCCCGTAATTCACAGCAATATTGGAACTCACAAGTTTTTCAATAAAGCGTATTTGTAAAAGAGATGATTTAATTAATTTGAAAACTGCCCAAAAAAACAAGTTGTAAAATATCTTTCTTGCTTCTATTTCTTTATTAATATGAGGAGCTGGTGCCGTTGTTTCTTTTCGCACAGCATCGGCGCTTGCGGACAATACCGAGGAGTCCAAGGGACTTTTGTTGGAGGATAATTTGGTGTGGTCGAAGAAAGAGAAAGAGCTGCCAATAGCATTTTTATGTTCATCATCCTGCTGTTTGTTGATATTGGATTGTTTCTGATTAGTAGTGGTAGTAGTGGTAGTGTTGGAAAACAAGTTAGCCTGCTCTGCCAAAAGGTCCCACTGGGCTTTTTTGGGGTTGAAATTGCCGGAGCTAGTATCGTTATTTATGGTCATATTTGTGGTAGCACTGCTGATGGATATTTAAAGGAGATGACACCTTAGGCTAGTGCAATTGGGTGGTGATGAGCTTGGAACATGCTATTTACTTGTTTCTTGAACTTCGGCACTCTTACTAAACAGAAGAAAACAAACTGAAAATAATGCAGAGCACAGCAGAAATCAGATATTACCCGGCCACATGCTGGTTTTTATGTTAGAGTAATGCATATAAACGCATAAAACAGTGTCTATATGCTCCAATGTTGTGATAAGTGCAAGCATCTGCAGCTGAGTGTAGTATACATGTTAGAGTATACTGTTCCTCTTCTCAGAAAGGTTTAATTGAGAGACTAGAAAGACTCCAGAAGCGAGTTCAATTGTGCTTCTTTTTAGCTTGCTACTTAACGAATGGCCTTAGAGCAAGGTTAAAAAGCGGCACTAGAGAACTTCTTTGCATGCGGTTGGTAGAACTACCAAGTTGGAAGTGCCAGTAATCAGACATATCTGATTAAAACATTAGGTATCTGTTACCACAGCTGATATTGTTTTTAATGTCTCCAATCATTAATTGTCCTGCCCCCACAAGAGGAACCTGTATTCTAAAGAGTTTTATAATGTTGACCAGTTGCAGAGCAGCGAGAGCCAGATACGCGGGACGTACCGCCGCAACGGGACAACCACTATGGCAGAGCCCTTTTAGTATGGGAAAAATCCGAATCTTGAGAGTGACACCGTCTTTCTTTTGCCATCAACAATCAGACTTCCACTAGACACCATTTCCCACACCACTTTTGCATCTTCCTCGACAGTGTTAGCCATTATAAGTGTCTTTTCCACTCATTATAGCATCTTTGTCTCTCCCTGTACTATACTCATTTCCTTTATCATCCCATAACTCCACTTCCACTTGCGCTCTTATATTATTATTATATCCAGAACGGCACTAATCGTTCCAATCCAGATTCAAAAGTTAGATGTTTAAATGCCAACAGTGTTAACTCCAAGATCCCTACCTGACTTAAATGCTGAGGTTGATAGTACTGTCAAACGCCACAAGGGTCAGCCGGCTCTCAAGTGCCTAAGTACCGCAATCAGCCATTTAGAACAGGTATGTACTTTGTGTTCTGTCAAAGTGTTGATCGGATTGAACAGATCATCAACCAACCATTTTTCTGGCTCATTGCCATTGTTTGCTTCTCAGCAGACATATTACTAACAAGTCTTATTCATAGTATAACAAATTAGCTTCCAAGATAGATAGCCCTGTTAATTATGAACTAGCATATTTCCACTTCATGGTGGCAACTGCCATTGTGTCCATCCTCATCCCCAGCCAAAACGACTACCAAGAATTGATTACCAATAAGGGCAAAAATGAGATTTACAGCAGTCTTACCACGAAGATATTTGAGGATAAGCGGATCGACGTAATAAAAGATTATTTAAAGCATAAGTCAAACTCTCGATCCCCCATACAACAGAAACAAAAAAGACTGGGTTCGTCAGGATCAGCTTCATTATCAAATCATCAAGCGCTACAGACAACATTATCATCAAATAGGCCAGCTATCAGTGACGCGCAAAAGGCTCCTAAAGATGATATTATACTGCGATTCGATAGACTTAGAGTACACAAACCAGTAAGCCCTGAAAAGACCGCCACAAATTCAAATAAAAATATCGGAAAACAAGGGCACATTACTTTGAATAATAGCAATGTACCACTGGTTAGCATACAGCAGCCGCAAGCGGAATCCTCCAAACTAGTGGCCCCGTCTCAGCGACCACAGCCATTGTCACTGCCGGAGCCAAGATCAAGAAGTAGCAATTTATCTGCGCCTCTTAATTTACACTACAGATCAAGATCGCCTTCTCCTGCTAGACCACCAGAGTTGGAATTCGACGATGTAGATCAGTCTTTATTTAAAAAATTTGAGAATCAATGGTATTTAAATACCGAAGAATTGTTTGCACTTATGCGAAAAGCACCCAAATCAATCTTGCTATTGGATATAAGAAATAGAAAAAACTTTGACAAATCCCATATTTTATCAAACAGCGTTTTATGCATTGAACCATTTTCAATTCAAGCAAACTTTACAGAAAAAGAATTAGAAGAATCGCTATTAATTTCCCCGCAAGATGAACAACATTTATTTAACAATAGACATTTGTTTGATTTGGTAGTATTTTACGATCAAGATTATACAGTGACATCAGCAGCAACCACACAATTTAGTACGCCATTACCGAATTATCTCAAAAAATTACTTGCTACCTTAAATAGCAAAAGTATAGGTAAACCATTAAAGAGAAATCCACTTATATTGAATGGAGGTTTCACTGAATGGGAAAAAAGAGCTGGCGAAAATTTCATTACAAAACCTCGAATTGAAACTTTAATGGAACCGCAGTCAATCCCATCTCGACCGTTGACATTCAGAAAAACCTCTGTGACGTCTTTTGCTTCTGATAACTATGGTAGTTTGCCAGATCAGGGAGCAAATGGCTATACCGATCATTACAATCCACAAGAATTTTCACCAAATAGTACAGGAAACAGTATTTCTGAAAATGCCCCCTATGCCAAAAATTTGCAACAATTTGTTTCCTATTCAAATTCGTCCCTTACTGATGTCCCACTGTGTAAAAGATATTCCAATATCAACGGTAGCAGTTCACAAATTTTTTTCCCACAACAACAACCTCCTGCTTATAACAATAAACGAATGAGTTTCAATAGCAAAACAACATCACCAAATTTACAACAAGATGGTTTCCCAGGAAGTCCTCCACCAATAGATAAAAGAAGTTCTTTTTCATCTTTTTCAAATTTATTGAAATCATCCACAACGGCGGTAGCAGCATCATCATCTCCATCATTAGCATCTCCATCATCATTAATATCGCCACCAACAACATCATCACCTAGCCTTCCCGCAAAAATACCAATTAGTTTTAATAATAATAGTCTTACAAATAGTCGGAGCGGCAGTGCTAGCGCCAACAGTGGATCAACGATAACATCACCACAATTCACTCATTTACCAAACGGCATCAAGCCACCTGAACCAGCAGCTTTTTCTGCTGGCGGGCCCCAAGCATCAGCACTTATTTCCAACAATAACAACATGCCACTGCCATCACCTTCACCTTTGGTTGCATCAACTGCCCATAATAATAACAATAGTAATGGCGGTACGAATGGTTTTGCCCTCAAGCCAATCACTTGCTCGTTGGACTTTACTTCAGGATTGTACAATCTTGGGAACACCTGTTACATGAATTGTGTATTACAATGTTTGACTGGCACAGCACAATTATCGTTAATTTTTTTGAATAATTCCTACAAACGTTATATTAATGTCAATAGCAAACTTGGTTCCAAGGGCGTTTTAGCAAATAATTACTATGAAGTGGTCAAGCTCATGTCGAAAACCGATGGTTCATATGTGGTTCCATCCAAATTTAAAAACATTTGCGGTTCATTAAATTCGGAATTTAAAGGTTATGAACAACAAGATTGTCAAGAGTTTTTAAATTTTTTGTTGGATGGACTTCACGAGGATTTGAATCAATGTGGAGGGCATCCACCAATGAAGGCATTAACTGAAGAAGATGAAGCAAGAAGAGAAAGATTACCGTTCCGCATTGCATCCACCATTGAATGGGAACGATATTTAAAAACTGATTTCAGTGCTGTTGTTGATTTATTTCAAGGTCAATACTTGAGCAGATTACAATGTCTTTTCTGTCGCCATACATCAACCACATATCAAGCATTTTCTACATTAAGCTTACCAATCCCTGATAGCAACAGCAACAACAAGCAAAATATTACTATTGATGATTGTTTTGCCGAGTTTACAAAAGTTGAATTATTAGACGGTGACAATAAATGGTATTGTCCGAAATGCAGAAAATTTCAAAAATCCACCAAAGTGCTAAAGATCACCAGATTGCCCAAGGTCCTAATCATCCATTTCAAACGTTTCAAAGCAGGATTCGGATGGGAGAAACTTGAGACTTCAATAACCTATCCTGTGGAAACTGAACTCAAGTTGGAGAAATACTGGACTCCAGTATCTAACGAAGAAGAAAAAAAGAGGCTAAGTCAGTTACAAATTCGAGGACAAGTGCCGCCTTTCAATTACAAAGTATATGGTGCGATCAATCATTCTGGAAATATTCGAGGCGGCCATTATACTACATTCGTGTACAAGGGAGCAGGAAAAGGATGGTGTTATTACGATGATACTAAGGTGTATAAGAATCAAAAGCCTAGTGCCGTTTGTTCAAAGGATAATTACGTGTTGTTTTGGCAGAGAGTTTATCTAATTTGAGTTTTATAGAGTGATATCATATTCAATATAGTGATTTTTCTGATCAGGTCTTATATTACTGTATTGAATCAATAATTTGGATAAAAACAAAAGAAAAATGGAAGCTGTAATTCAAATAGCAGCAGCATTCGCGCTCCTCACGGTTAACGGTATAGTAGATCGTACGCATGCTTCATCGTGGTTTATATTCAAAAGCATAAGGGAGGCTACAAGCAGGCGCCTGGTCTGACCAGTACCAGAGACAGAACCAGGATAAGCAGCTGCTTACGACCTGCGTTGCCGAAAACTGGTACAAAATTGTTTTCTGTAAAAGCTGATTTGAGGCAAATTGATTATTATATTTTTGAAAGTAGTGAAAATGAAAAGGGCAAGCTATAATTAAATTACCGATACTAACACTTATAACACTAATACTAACACTTATAACACTAATACTAACAATAATAACAACAACAATAATTATAAAGAAAGCCAAAAGAATAGGAAAGAACAAAAAGAGAAGAAGAAACGAGAAAATAATTAGAACAGAACAGAATAGAACAGAATATTTATCATAGCGCGTTTGCTTTTGAGCCAAATATAAAAAATGAGAAAATTAAACTGTAAAGAAACATAACATAAGACGTAAAATATATTTAATGATGATTAAAAGAAAAGAAGGAAAGAAAAATTAAGAATCAGAGAGAACACACCTAGCAAACTAACACTAAAGCTAAATCTTTATGGAAGATAACTCATTCCCAATCATCGTCGTCGTCATCATCATCATTAGCACCAGATTTTGCATTCTCTGCTTTTTTGCTAGCTACCACATCTAGCGTTGAAGAATTGGTGGACTTCAAGTCATAAGTTAATTCAGAAGAAGTTCTAGATTCAACATTTGCAGTAGTGGCACCAGTACCAGCGGAAGAATTAGCCGACTTCTTGTTATCTTTGTTCTTGCTATTGCCACTATTCTTGCCATTTTCATCATCGTCATCATCATCATCATCGTCCCAATTGAAATCCTCATCATCACCATCATCGGCATTATTTTCCAAAATCTTTTTTCTTTTTTCTTCTTGCTCTAAAATTTTACCATACATGAAAAAGTAACGAGCCCAAAATTCCTCATAAGAAACTTTGGTTGGTACCACTGCAGCCATCAAATTTTGCAATTGAGAATGTTTTTTCAACAATGAAGAAATCTCAGCGGTTTTGGATTCCAAATTGAAGCTCTTCAGAAATGTAGCGAATTCAGAATCAATAGCATCAGTAACGTAAAGATCCTGCGAAGTATGTAATGCATGCAACTGAGCTTCAGTTCTTGTGGCGTATATTGGAGTTTTGATGTTATCAGGTACGTTAAATAACAAATTAGATTCATTCGCATCCAAGTCACCTTTATTAGCATCTTCAATGAGTCTTTCTCTGATTTTAGCATCAGTTTCAAGAAGATTAGTTTTGATAAATGAGCTGACTTTTGTAGCATATGAGCCGGCGAATTTTTCAACTTGTTCCAATTCGTGATCCAAATCGTCTAAATAACTGTTGGTTGCTTTGGTTAAGATGTCCAACATTTTCTTTTGGTCTTTGCCTTTACCGTTAACATTGCTAATGTCACGGTTTTCGCCGGACTGAGCCTCCTCCTTTTTCTTTTGGTCCTCACTCAAAGACAAGGACAAGTTGTTGAATTGTTGATTCAACTGCTCACCTCCCTTAGCGGCCAACTCTTCCACTTGTTTTCTTCTTTGAGCAACAGCTTCTGGTAAGTTTGATTTGAGTTCCTCTAGTTTCTTTTGAGTTTCTTGAAGACTCAAAGATTCTGGGATTTTGACTTTACTCCAAAAACCAGTCAAGGAACTGCCCCATCCAGAAGTAGCCTTTTGCATGAGATTGTAGGTCTCCTCGATCTTGTCTTCAAGCTTGTTAAATTCTTCTTCGGTCTTCTTATTGATTCTTTCTATTTCCTCGGGAGTCGCTTCAGTTTTGCTGTTGCTCGTGGAAGTGGAATTGGTTGTGGTGTCCGAAGCAGCTTGAGCCTGTGTTTTAGGTTCAGTCAAAGTTTCTGAGGAGTTGTTAGCTGATTTGGCAGTGGCGGCGGCAACCGCAGGGTCTAACACAAAATCCATTTTGAAATGCCAGAAGATACTTGTAAACACTTGGAAGAGAAACAGGCAAAGCGCAAGGGACCTATAGCTAGTTACAGCATTACCATCAGCGTCATCTTCATCATCATCTTCATTAATGATCCCAATCTAAGTTTATCCTGGCTGTCAGTCTCATGCTGCGCCAGCGCACACAACCAAGGGGACACAAACCGTGGTAACTGAAGCCCTCCACAGTTGCCCGACCGAAGTTCCAACTTTCACGAATATCAGTATCAATCAGCAATATTGTCATTGACACACATCAACCGTCAACCATCATCAGCCATAATCGCTATTATCACCCACCATCCACCAACCACTACCCACAAACCACAATGGAAAGCCCTCAGTTGCCTCAGCCATTGATTCCACCGTTGCGCTTTGCCGCAGTGCACCCGCAAATATACCGTGGCGCCTACCCGCGACAGATGAACTTGCGGTTCTTGCAGCGCCACCGCATCCGTACGGTGGTGTCGCTTATTCCGCAAGCGGTGAGCGCGGAAACAGATATCGCTCTCTGGCACTACGCCCAAGCCAATGGCGTTCGCCTTGTGCACATCCCAGTGGGGCGGGTGGGCAAAGGTAAGAAGCGCGGAGTGCCGTTGTCGCGCGAAGCGGTGGCCGCTGCTTTGGCGGCGTGTCTTGAAGCAGACTCAGTGCCAGTGTATTTGCACTGTTTGAATGGTGGTCATGTCACGTCGTTAGTGGTTGCTTGCTTGCGTCGGTTGCTTTCTTGGTCCTCAGCTTCAATATTTAGCGAGTTTATCGCTTATTCTGATTCCGTCAATGTGGCAGACCGCTCGTTTGTGGAGAGTTTTACCGCGGAGATCGCAGTGGCGGAAAACTACACCTTGACTGTTTGCAACCAGTTGACTAACCGCATTATCTACAATAACCCAAACATTCGCATAGTGCTGAAGGATAAAACCAAAGACGAAAAAATCGGGAAGGAAAGTAATGCCCAGATAAGTTCTGGAGATGATAGGTCGCATCTGGGCACTGTTGATACTTGTGCAGTATAGCATAGTATATAGTATAACATGGTATGAATAATGAATTAAAATGCATGACGAATTCTAGAGAAGTAAAAGAAATGAAAATGGAGTAAGCAAAAAACGTAAGTCAAAACAAAAAGTTTGGTAAATGAAATAAAATGCATCTCTTCAGTAAACAGCCCCCCCTCTATAACCCTATATTAGTACCACATCACCATCTTCAAGCTGAGTCTTGATAAACTTGTACTGCACTGTATGCACATCATCTTTATCCAACACAATCTCATGATCCCCAAATCGCACTGGTCTAGCCTTATCACTAACCACTCTAATAAACACAAACTTGTTGAAATTGGGCTCACTAATCATTGATATTCCTCCGGATGTGTCGTCCAATGATCGTAAATGTTCAGGCAACCTATCCAAAAAGCTATGGCTGTACAACTCAAGTAAAATCTTAAAATGTTGATTCATATACTTAAGCTCATTATGCGACAATTTTTCCATTTCGTCCAAGTTGTTGTTAATGTATATGCTGAATTTGTCAATTTTAGAAAGCCGGCACCGAAGATACGATCTGACCAAGAAGTTCACTCGTTCTATCTCGTTTTCAATAATCAACAACTTGAGTTTAATATCAGCATCACTGGATTCTAGTTCGATGGAATTTAATTCAATAATTTCAATTTGCTCGCGAAGTCGCTTAAGAATACTGTCGATAAGTTGTTGCTGGTATGGTAAAAGTTCAGGTGCTGTTCTTTCTGAAATCCATGCCTGTACAAACTGCTGGTACTCTTCTTGTTTTTGTTGTGTTTGGTTGGCTTTGGAAGATCTGCCATCGGTGACGTTTCTTTCGAGGTCTTTCAAAATGTCGTTGATGTCCATGATGAGTTAGTTTATTTTCCCTTTACCTTTATTCTTGGTGGTTTATATTCGGTTCATAGACAGAAAAAGTAGCGTAAATATCCTGGCTATCTTCAAACTAACTTATGAAGCAAAAACCAACGACCAGTTAATAAGGTTGACTGATAGCTGTTAACGAATGACTCCTGTATGAATGTTGTGATCTGGTATCAGAATCGAAAATAAAACGGCGTTTCCTACGCGTAAGTAGCCAAAAAAAAGTCCGTTTTGTCGGCTGCTGCGTACCGCTCTACTGGCACCTGGCGGTTCAAAAATCATCAGAAATACCAAAAAAAAATCAAGTTTTCTCAACATGAGAAGTACTCTGGACCTTGATATTTTAATAAAGACTCCACCTATTATACCTCTTTTGCCTGCCCTCCCATATTATAGTACATACTTTCCCATCATACACAGTGACACACATTCCCCGATAAATACAAATTTCAAAACGTATTCTTAATGGTCAAATCAGGAGCCGCATACTTTGCCCGTTGCAACATTTACGAAGCGGTTAATGATGAAGTGAGGAGATTCAATCGTGCGCCAGCTGATGGCACAGTGACAAAGAGACAACTTTTAAATCTTGATCAAGATAAGATTCCTGCCTTGATTGGTGGGTCAAGAGGCCAAATATTACAACTTGAGAAGGACGAAGCAGCAGCAGCAGATTTAAGGAGACGCAAAAAAAGGCATCCCAATAGTAACTTGAGGGCTGATGATAATAGCAATAATCATACTGGCGATACTGTTGATAATTATGATAGTATTGAAAATGACATTAATGTATCTACAAGTTCTCAACATTCAGCGATAGAAGTGAAATTCCATCCTGGCTACCCTATATCACCAGATGAAGTTCTCGCTAGATCAAAACATTTTAGATATGATGTAGCCATAAGAAATCGAGATGATTTTCCAGGCGCGAATCCATTACTATACGCACCATATTCAATAGTGCCCAGCGGTGCCAATGATGAGAAAACCAGCAAGGCCAACAAACCCGTCAAGCCTGTAAAGCGCGGAAGAGGAAAACAGAAACAACACATCCCTAATGACGATATCATAGATTCAAACAATGATAAAAACAAGGATCCACCTGAATGCCTTCCAGATTCGGATCTTTTACAAATGATCCACTACTATTTCACCCAACGTTTGCAGTCAATGAGATCTGAGGTTGCTCATCATTTAATTGAGCGACAGTGGGATGAGACTGCGTTAATTGCAGTGGGGTTATTGGTAGAAGATATGGTTGAGGAGTTTCTTACCGGCAGTGTGGGGGGTGGTGCGGGCCCTGGAGGCGACGACGCGCAAGGAGAAGCATTCAAGCAGTTTATTGATTGGAAGTTTTCAAAAGAAGAGGAAGACAGACTTACAAGTGGTGTTGCTGATAATGGTGACGACAGCGATGACGGTGATGATGGTTTAGATAATGACGATTTGGAGATTGGTGGCTTACGGAATAACATACGCGGCACCGATGTTGGTGATGCTGGTAATTTTGCTGGTGGTGATGGCAGTAATGACTGTAATGACGAGGACAATGCTGACAGTGATGAGTTTATCTTGGAAACTAATGATGAGTTAAGCGGCCAATTTGCTAACGCTAAGTCGACTCAAAAACGAGCACCAGGTTCCAAGCCTAAATCAAAATCAAAATCAAAATCAAAATCAAAATCAAAAGCGGAAATTAAGGCAAAGATATCAATACCGAAATCAAACTTACAAAAGATGCCAAAATCAGGTGCTTCTCCTTCAATTACTTCCACAGCAGCTTCTGAAAATCCTAATGCTGCGACCTCAACAACAATAAGGTCCAGTACGAGATCAAAACTTGGCACTACGAGGAACAAGAATAAGAGCAAAACTGCAACAAAAAATAAGAAGAGTAAAGGCATAGTCAAACCCAAAGGCAAAGGTAAAGGCAAGGGGAAGGTGCTGGTGATCCGACCAGGAGCAGGTCTTGAATGAGCGGCAGTGTTAATTATTGATTATGTAATCATGATACTAATACCAGAAAGTGGTTAGTCAAACTTCTACTTGAATAGTTGGCAATCTATAAAGGACGGACGATACGGGAGAGAATCTATGTGTATCTGTTATTTTTTTACTGTTTACTGGCTTAATTACCCTTGGGTAATTTCGCTTGATCAAGCTGACAAGTCAAGCCGCTGCTCAGATTGTTTTTATAAGTTAATACAAGCTTTTTCAGCAGCGTACACACAACTTAGGACATTAGGACATTAGGGCATTATACATCTGAAGTTCCCCGTAGCTAGTATCTAAGTCAACCCTTAATTCCTTAAAAGGTGTTAATACTGGTAAATTTTTTGTGCTTTTTTAATGTCTTGTTTTTCTTCATACTTATTTGTCTAGCTGATTGGATGTGGCTGGCAGACTTTATTTATTGATTGTGCAAAAAAAAAAAAAAAAAAAAAATAAAAAGCTCCAAGAACGAACAACGAAATAACAAAGTAACAGAGTAACAGAGTAGACTTATATCATCTATGCTTCCAAAGAAACTCACTTTTTGGTTGACACTACATTTGAGTCTATCAGTCAATTAATCTGTCATTTGGTGCAAAGATTAAACGATACTTAAAACATTGCAAAGCACGAAACCTAACAAGGCGAAGAAAAACACCATAACAAGCCAAGACGAAACATCAATACATAAATCTTTGGTGGAGCTAGCATTAATATCAACAGTAACAATGTCCAGCTAGGCGAAAATAATTTAGATAAAGTGAATGATACAATAAAAATAAAAACTTTAATTGGCAATAATAAAACATCTATCCAGATTTAATTGAATGCGAAAAAAAAAAAAAAAATAGTAGAAAAAAAAGTAAATAAATTATTAAAAAATCAAGATGATTGAACAAAAGGAATATCTAATATCTATAACGAAAAAGTTACAAAAAAAGAAAATGAAACAGTTAAATTGTTGGGAGGTAAAGAAAAAAAAAGAAAAAGGAGGTGAACAGTGGACAGTAAACAGTAAACAGTAAACAGTAAACAGTAAACAGTAAACAGTAAATAGTAAACAGTAAACAATAAAAATGCAAATGATAAACATTAAAAAGTTAACTTCAAACAATAAACAATAAAGTTAAAGAGTCAACAAAAGTGTCTCGAGACAAGAAAATTATGGAGCATCAAATAAACACCAAAAAAAAAACAGCAACAGAATAAAATAAAATAATAAAATAAAATTAAACAAAAAAAAAAAAATTCAAAACTTATGAGAGAAACTAAACTTTCATTGGATACAAAATCCTTGCCACAAAAGCCAGTAATGATGGCTTGAGCAACATTCCATAATGTTGCTTTCTTTTTAACAATAATTCTTTCGTATCCTTGCCATCTTCGGTATTACCATTATCTTTCTCATGAACGTCATTAGGAGAAACACTAGCAGCACCGATTTCATTTTTACCATTATTCTGCTCATCGCTTAGGTTATTAGTCACCGCACGAGTATTATTGGTATTCAAAATAGTATGTAAGCGTGCCCTTCTATGTTTTTCACCAAATTCACCAGACCTGGTTGGTTTTTTCGTATATTCAGTTTCCAATTCTGGTCTCTTTTCATCGGCTTCATACTCTTCCAATTTCTTGATTGTAGCAATTAATCTCCCTGACAAAACTTTTCGAATTTTCCATTCTCTTAAACTCGTAATTATTAAAATTCCCACCACAATACATAATCCACCAAAAATTTGAGCGTGTAAATATGGTTTATTACTTTTCTTGTCTCGCAATGCAAGCATAATCACTTCTGAAGGCAAGCTGAAAATACCAACAATGATATTAACCAAAGAATAAGAAGCTGGAAACTTGCTAGAGCTTGAAATATTGTCTGCTGATAATGGTTGCATCATTAATGAACCAACACCCATTGAGCAGCCACTAATCAATGAAAAGGCAATTAGAGATCCATAATTAGTAGCATTAATCCAAAAGGCATAAAGCAAGATTAAATTGAAAATGCAACATAATATTGTAAAATTGATTCTACCCAAACGATCAGCTACTAGACCCAAGGCTGGACGACCAAAAAATTGACCCAAATTGAAAATTGCTGTAAGCACTGAACCTTGGTGCGCAGTCAATCCAACGCTAGTACCAAAATCTGATAACGTAAACAATTCCATCGAATAAGCTAAAAATACAAATCCAAACCAAAAGCCGATGGTTAAAGGAGGGTATTCTTTAATAATTGTCCAATCAAAAAGAGTTTTGAATTGTTCAACAAAATATTTTTTAGTAACTTTTTGCTTTTTGAATGTTCTGTTACGAATCATTAATGTTGCTAACCCACTAAGGAAGCATGTAGCAAGGGCCAAATACCTAAGAGCCCATCTCTGATCCCCACTTCTCTCAATAATTTTATTAACTGAAAGAGAAAAAACAATCCCACCGAGCCCAGCACCACTGCTTACTATACCATTAGCCACGGCTCTTTTACTGGAAAACCACTGAGGTATGACAATTGATCCGGGAATGAAAAGCAATGAGAATGATATGCCAACAAGTACCCCCTGAGTCAAATAAAGCTGCCAAATGTTAGTAGCAAAACTTGCTAATATATACCCGGCAAATTGGAAAACCATACCAAGCACCAAAGTCGGTTTGAAGCCAATCATCGGCACAAATAAAAGAGCAAAAGGAGCAAGTGCTTGGGCTAAGAACACAACAATGCAACCAATTAAAGCAAAATCATATTCACTAGCTCCATGAAAAGTATCATTGTTTAAATAATATTGCAAAAACACCCCATAACTTGAGTTGGAACCCCATGAACTAGTAACCAACATTAAAGCAGCAATAGCTGACATCCAAGCCGCTATTCCTCCATCAGGAATTTCATCTTCCTCAGTGACTTTAGCGGAGTATGATTTTTCATTTTGAAGTTCCAAATCACTTTCTTCTTCTGCAGTTTGATGTATGGTTTTTGTATTATTTGATGTATGGTTGCCGTTGTTGTTGTTGTTATTTTCACTATCAGGGCCAAAATAATCTCCAGTGTCATTACAATCAACATTTATCGTATTCCTTGACGTTGAAAGTTGTCTCTGCTGGTGCTTCCTGCTTTGCAACTCTTGTTCAATATCATCTTCCATGTTCGCATAGTATGCGGTATGAAAATTTTGTAATTTTGACTCATGTTCTTGCAAAGTTTGCTGATTATCATCACGGACTGCATCTTTGATAGATTTGATGTTATGAGAGAGTTGTTTGCTCAAACTGCGTGACAATGAAGTTACTGAGTGTGATCTGCTCAAAGTTGCATTGGAGTTATTATTATTATTATTATTATTATTATTGTTGCTGAGAAGACTATTGGTAGCAGAGTTGTTGATGGTGTTTGACTGTTTGCGGTTAGTTATTGAGTCATGATTAAGAGTTTGAGGCTGGTAGCCAGAGACTTTTCTATCAAGGGAGCTTGTTTCTGAAGAGGTATCGAGGACGATATCAAAATCAAGATCTGCTTCATGATTGAGATTAGCCGTACGGACAGTCGAGTTTGGCTTAGAGGAAATATTAGTATTCGTGTTGTTATTGGTACTTGAGGATTCAAGGGCACCAGGCTGCTCGTCGAGGAAAGGCGGGGACAGCGCAGGATGCGACGCCTGGCTCTGGTGTTGTAAGGACAGAGAGTTCGTCATCTGTGTAATGCTATGGATGATGTGCTATGGTAAGATACAATGCGCTATAGGCCCAGTAGCATACTGGAAACAGACTGTGCTGGAGAGAGATGTTAGCAGAGCAGGCAGGAGAATCGAGAATCAGTTATCACAAAAAGAGATCTCCCGAAGAAAAACAATTACTCAGCAAAATGTAGCAAGCCAAAGTGTCACAGATTGTTGAATTAGTGGAGAACAGCCGTGCGTACCTGTATATTTAGTTCCAAATTTAAATATATTTATATAGACGAATAAAACACTAAACAAAACAATTAGTGATATAGTATACCACTGTTACAATCTATCATGCAAGCGAGTGTGGCTGCGGACAAAAAGAAAATATATAAACTGAAAATGGGAATGAACAGACCATCTAATCTGCCGCACCATTACACAATGAAAAAACTACACCACGTCAACGGCAATATCTGCAATAACTCAAAAAGAACTGCAATGAAAAACCAGCAAAATCTTCAATATATCATGTATACCGCCATGACGAGCAAATAATGTAGTACAATTCTATATCAATTAAAATGAGAATTAGATAAACCTCTGACAAGCCAGAAAGCGAAGTAGCACAAAAATCAACCCATGCTTTTTGGAGTACATAAAACCAAACTTTTCTTTGGGTAATTTCAAAATTCTCGGTTGAATAATATTGCACATAACACAAAAAGTTAAACGTTTTGTAAATGGTGCTATTTTTTAATTGATTAAAACAATTATACAGTTTCTTAGATCAATCCTTTACCAGAGATGTTCGCTGTAGCTCGTTTGCTATGTTTTTCGAGCCTTGCAACAATTTTAGCAAATCTGATTCTTTTAAATCCCATAGAATACCAGATTTTACAGGTCCAAGATTTAGCTTCGAAAGTCAAATTGAAAACAAAAAATTCCCCAAAGAGTTACGTCTAGTAAGTACTGGCGTCAAAAACATTGATGAATTGTCGAAGAGGTCCATCGAGTTGGAGTTTCTCAATTACAGAATAAACGATATTCATAATATACACACAGAGTTTTCTGGTAAACAACTAAAAAACTCAGAAACTCTTGACTCTTTCAAAAACATAAAAAAAATTTTTTTGGAAATTTCCCAATTTTTAGCGGTGCTCGGTGAACCATATAATATCACAGAATGAAATCAAAAGGGAATGTATTTGACCTCAACAGAAAATTCAATCATTTAGTTAATGTAGTTGATAATTTCTTTTTGATCTGAAATCTGGCCCATCAATGGAGATCAGTCAATATTCTTTTACCAGGGAAAACATTTGTGGTCATGGTTTGATTACAGGAAAAATTATTATCATGAAGATGTCGAGATTCTAATTATTATTTTGAACAAAAGACTATTAAAGGTCTTTAATTTATTATCAATACCTTCCGACAAAAACAGACCTATCTACAAATTGAAAGGATTTACTAACATTATTGACATGAAAGTAGCTAGTTGGCAATCACAGCTTTGTCAATTACAGCTTTTAACCGTAACTGCGCTTCAGCGTCAGAGGAGTATAGACTATACCGAGAAGCTTTTGAGAAGAAAAAAGGTTTGGTCCAAATATACTTTGCTGATTTCCATCATTACAGTGACGGCTGTGTCTACAAAAGTACTGCTAGTAAATCAAGAGGAGGGGTACTACACTCTTGTCTCTTTTGTGTATTTCCCATTATAGTAATTCTACAGGCGCCAAAGCGTCTTGTAAGCGTAAGCAAGTTGAGAGATCGAATTTTGCCAAAAGCTTTACAGTCTCTGATGAAGTGCCATAGTAGTATTATTATCAAACAGCCACTGCTTTTATGACAATCCATCATTCGAAAAATCCTTTTTTCTTGTTTATAAAAGAAAAAAGAGCAAATACACAGAACAGTTATCATATATTCGCAATAGGACCGAAGTTGTATCTGCTAACTGTTCCAATTAGTTTGTACCTTAATTAACGTACCGCCTTATCGATACTCTCAGAGACACAGATGTCGCTACAACAAACTCCACCCAGTATACTGGTCTCCCGACTTCGTAGAGAATATAAAACCAGAGATTTCAAAGACAGCTGTGAGTTCAGAAAAGTTACACGACTTGAGTAACACTGAGAACAAGCAGGAATAGGCTACTTGAGCGGAGCTTTGTGTTTTGTTTGCTTTATAAAGCAGCAACAAGATGCCCGGTCTACAACTATAGTACTATTAGACGTCTAATACATGTCTGTAATGTTAGCATTTGATGTTATTTGTACAAGTATATTTAGCACAGCACGGCTGAGTCACTCGATTCACTCTTAGGTCCACGTACATTACCGTAGTAATACGCCCGCCCGAGAAAAATTTTATTTTATTTTTTTATTTTTTTTTTTTTTTTTTTGAGTGAGTGAGTGAGTGAGTGAGTGCAGTCAGCATGGAGTCATTTTTCATTCTCATGTTTTTGTCCTGCAGCATAACTTCTACTCTTCTCTGATGGCTTCTTGACAGAACAGCACCTTCTCTGTTCTCGAGAGCTGTCTCCATCCTCCTACCCGCTGCTCACTACTCATCTAACTCAAACCTCACAATAGATTATCCAAAATGTCTGCTGAAAACTCTCAATCTCAACAGCCTAGTGCCACCCCAGCTCATCAAGGCCGTACTATAGTTGCCAGTTCCATTGCTAAAATCTACACTGATGAAATCACCAAAAAAGTAGCATCCCTTGATCGTGCTCCAAAGCTTGTTGGATTCCTTGCAAACAGTGATCCTGCTGCCAAGATGTATGCCAAATGGACCGGTAAGACCAGTGAGCAACTTGGTTTCAAATACGAATTACGCGAAGTTGAAAAGGAAGACCTCGAAGAAGCCATCATTGAAGCTAATAATGACAATCAAGTCGATGGCATCATGGTGTATTTCCCAGTGTTTGGTAATGGACAAGATCAATATTTGCAGCAAGTTGTCTCCTTAGCTAAGGATGTTGAAGGGTTGAACCACAAATACGTGCAAAACATGTATCATAACGTTAGATTTTTGGATACTGAGGTAGAGGCGGCCCAACAGCAAATCAAATCAATTTTACCATGTACTCCACTTGCGGTGGTGAAAATTTTGGAATACTTGAAAGTTTATAATCCATTATTACCATACGGGAACCGTCTTTATGGTAAGAATGTAGTAGTGGTGAACCGGTCCGAAGTGGTGGGTCGTCCACTTGCTGCATTGTTGGCCAATGATGGGGCTACTGTGTATAGTGTGGACATTAACAATATTCAATGTTTCACCAGAGGCGAAGATATCAAATTGAAAAGACATCACTCAGTGGATACTGACAAGTCATTGGAAGAAGTGGCCAAAAATGCTGATGTTATAATCACTGGAGTGCCTTCAGCAAATTACAAATTTCCTCTTGAGTATGTCAAGTATGGAGCAGTGTGTATTAATTTTTCTAGTGAGAAGAACTTCTCTCCAGAAGTTAAAGAAAGAGCTTCTTTGTACGTGCCTTCAATTGGTAAAGTTACTATTATGATGTTGTTGAGAAACTTGTTGCGTTTGATTAATAACCAAAAGCTTATTGAAGAGCAAAAAGTTGGCAATTAATGTTGATTTTTGGGCTGCTCGCTCATCACTAACTTTTTCTTTTTTTCCTTTCTTACCTTACACGTTCTTAGTCTACCTATATTCTTACATCTCTTATAAAAACAAAAAAAACCAAGCTATATTGTTCTAGCAAAAGAAATAAAATAAATAAATGAAAACAACTATATATTATAATAATAATAATCAATGAGTGAAATACAAAAAACACACTAATCTAATTTACACTTTTTGCTTCTTTGCTTTTGGCTCGTCATCGTCTTCCACCACGTCGGCTTCACCAAACTCTTCACTTTCTTCACCATCTTCCTCACCCGAAACTTCATCAGCGTATGCATATTCTTGGTCATCAAAATCGTCATCCACTTGATCAAATTTCGATTTAAGACCCTTAATTTTTCTTGTCTGTAAGGTACTCAAATCTTGTTTACCAACATGAATAGTACCAATCTTATCACCCATATTATCCACATCAATATTCTTCTTGGTTTTCGTTTCTAATTGTTTTGGTTTCTTCATTGCTTCTTTTTCCATTTCCGCATCTGGAGACTCAACTCTACCAATGGCAAAATCAAATCTTGGACCAATTTCTTCAAGTTCAATTCGAGGTAATTTTTGCCCACTTCTGTATGATTTCAATTTATAAACTCTGAAATAAACTTGTGGCAAAGGTTTACCTTCCTCCACTTCGGCAGCAGACAAGGTAATGACATATTGCAAACCTGCAACATCTTGTAAATCGGTGGTTTGACCTCTAAAGAAATCCAAAAAGAGGGATTTAATATGTTGGAAAGTTGGGTGATTATCGAAAACTGGGCCATTAAAAGTAAACATTGGTTTCAAACCAACTTGGAACGTAGTCTTTTTGAAATCCATCAAAAGTCTGTAATTTTGCTGAATACGCAATTCAATCATATCGTAAATTTTGTAACCAAAAGTACGAATAAATGTCAAGTTATTTGGTCTTTTCTTATTACTGCTGGAAAATACAATCAATGAAGTATCGTTTTTCTCACTGAAAAACTCAATAGGTGAAGCGTCTTCAAATGGACGAATTTCATTCTTTTTTTGAAATCTTTTTATGTCTGGTTTTTTGAATGCGGATAAGTCAATCATGGCATCATGAAGGAGTTTGTTGCTATTGCTGCCTTGCACAAAAAGAGCACTCTTGATATTCTCAACAAGTTTAGATTCTTTTTTTTCAAGGGCTCTCTTGGTACGAGCATTCTTTGGACGACTAATGGAAGGTTAGTAAATGATAACTGGTAAATAGTGAATGTGTACTCGATGAGATAGGGGAAGATGAAAAATCGCAAGATGATTCTCAAAATAGACAGATATCAATATTATAGCAAGTTAAGATATGAAAAACAAGAAACAAAACATACACTTTGATCATTTTGAAGGTATATATTGATAAATAGTACTGAATATAGTTAGCGAGAGAGAAAAAAATCAGCAGAGAAAGATGAAGTATATATCTGTATAGTAAATGTTATATTGTACTATAATGGTAAAAAATTTTTTTTTTTCTGCGATGCTTTCTGGTCACGAGCACTGTGCCAAATTTAGAAGAAAAAAAAAACGAAAACGAAAATAGAAATAAACACAACAGAAATAGCGCCTAGCGGAAGAATGGACACAAGATATACATAGGATACAGAATATAAGCTGCTTAACAACCCACAATGGACTCGGGATCATTCTTCTACTCACAGCAGCCATTCCAGTTCACGGCGCGCAGCAATGTTACTGGTAATGGGAATAATACCACCTCCTCAGACTACGCTGACAGCACCGCTGAGTCGGTCTATCTTCAACACCAACACCAACAACACCAACAACAACAACAACAACAACAACAACAACAACAACAACAACAACAACAACAACAGGAGCAGCAGCAGCAATCTTTCATACTGAATAGTCAACTCTCATTTCTGCAACAAAAGCTGTTTTATGACCATCAACATGATACCATTGTCGCTGATACCGACAGCTCAAGTCAAAATGCAGTTGAATTGACTCGCAATGACAAGTACCGCGTCTCCAGACTCAATGCTACTCCATCAATCTTGAACAATATCACTAGCAATGCCAGCAATGAACATATCAATAGCAAGAACAAATTGAGAGCATATGTTGATCAGCATAGCAAACACGCATGTATATCTTCCGAAGAAGGCTTATCTGTGTGGAATTATGCCTCTGTTGACTCTAGTCCAATCACATACACTATCAAGACCAATGAAACGGACAACAACAAAAATGGCCACAACAGTCACCATAGGTTTACTGCCGGGGAAAATTTGCAAAGAAGCACTATCCCTGTGTTGGTGCTTCCATCTCCTGGTGTTGAAGAGCCGGGACTTGTGGCAATAGATACACATACCGGGGACATTAGATACTATGAGTACATTTCCAGTGACTCTTCCGTTAGTTTGATTCGTCAAAAGGATAATGTCAGTCACAAGATTGATTTGCATCATGGTGAATATATCACAATGTATGAAAATGTGGAACCGGTTGGGATTGTGGTGGCTACTTCCGAAGGTAGAGCCGTTCTTATCTCATTGAGAGATTCTGCTGGTAAACCAAATATCAAATGCAGTAATATTATTTCGTCATCATTTTTCCCATTTTTTAGAGCAAGATTCAAAATTGTATCAATAAAAGCTGGGAAAAATTTGGGCCATGGGGCTAGATCATTGTCGATCTTGACGGATAATGGTACGTTTATGCTTTGGAGTGTTGCTCGTGATGGTCAAGCTATAAAATTATATGAGACTTCACTTTATGAGCATTTATTGAATGAAATCAAAGATTTGTATGATACTGATCATATCAATATTTTGGATAGTTATCCATTATCTAATTTGAACGAAGATGCATTTTTAGTATTGACTTCAATTCAAGTAAGTCATCAAGAAACTTGTTATATATTGTTTACTCTCAAGAAAGATGGCCGTGAATTGTTGACTTTTTCAGCATACCGTTTAACCCGTTATACTTTGCCATCAGCTACTAAGCCAAAATTATTTTTGCCCAAGCCAAACGTCACTGCGTTTATTGTCTTTGATGACGCAGTGGTCCTTCTTGATGTGGTCACTAAGCTTGATCATTCTTTGAATGAAAAGAGAAAATGGGAAGATATTATTTCATTTAGATCCGGTGTCAATATTATAGGTGCCGGCTACGAAGATTTCGTGATTGAAGATGGTAAAGTGGCCAACTTGCCTTCAATAATTGTGATTACTCAAGAAGCAGGAGTTTTGAAAATTGAGCGTTGCAATGAAGATGAATTGAAACATAGTGCCGAACAATTACAAACACCAAGCGGTAACAATTTATCTAGTTCGTTTACTAAATCTCACATTGAACAAGCAGTTTTTTACGGGTACAGTGACAGTAATCCATTATCTTTTAATGTTCCGGAAAACGTTCCAATTGAAGATACAGAAATTGATCAAGCTTTAATTGAAGTGGGTAATGATTTGGTTAATTCAAAATCTGCGTATTTACCACCAAGAATGGTTTCTGTTGAAAACCATTTGAATATAAGATTACTCAAATTGCAAAATTTAGTGGATTATACCGCTTCTAATTTCTTGAATGATATAAATATAGATACAAAGACTAGAGTGGTTTTTGATTTGGAAAAAATTAATGGGGCTTACAAAATATGGCCGATTTTTGAACAAGCATTTAGTGAAGATAATCAAGAATTGATTGCTATTTTTGCCGACATTATACGCTCTGTTATTGGTGATGTTGACCAACAAACTTCATCATCAAGGCAAATAATTGAAAACTTTTTCTACCATCATGTTAGCAAACTAGGCTTGTTCTTAAGTCAAGCAATTCAAAAATTGCTGAAAAGTTCCAATCCTTATCTTTTTGCCACCGCAGTAGCTTTAGTGTTGCGCAGTATTAAAGAAGGGGCTATTGATATTGAAACCGCGGTGCGTGAAAATCTTTTCCATATGAGTAAAAATGAAGTTGGTTCTAATGCTTCATGGATTGTTGAAAATGACTTGTGCTTCAGATATAATGAATTGTTTCATTCATATTTTGACTCGGTGAAAGATTTGGCTAATAATAGCAATGATAATAACGGCAACAATTTCAACAGTAATATTACTAGCAAAGTATTAGAGATTTCTAGTAATTTGGTGTCATTAGTATCAGTATTATTTTTCTCCTTTAGTTATAATCTTTCCTTCCTTACATCACAAACCTTAACTAAGGCAACGAGAGAAGAAATTCAAAAATACAAATCAGTTTACGAAACTAATCGTGGATCATGGATCAGATCACTTGTTCAGTTTGGAGAGATGAATGCAGCTTTGCAGTTAGCTGAAAATTTTGAAGATTTGCATTCACTTGTGGAAATTTGCGATAATGAAAGAGAACGCGCCATTAGTAATGATCTTGATGATACTTATGTGAAGCAAAGATTCGATGGATATTTCAACAAGTTTGGTTACAAATTTGCAGAAACTTTGTACAACTATTATGTGTTTAGTGGGAAATTGCAAGAATTGCTTTTAAGTTTCCCCGAATACAATGCCTATTTAAAAAGGTTTTTGAAATCAGGAGATCATGGAAGAATAATGTGGATTAGAAATATTCTCGATGCAGAATATTTTGACGGCGCATATACTTTGTACAGCATTGCCAACAAGGCAGATGATTTGGTAAGCAATAAAAGATTGCAGCTTAGTCTTGCCAAACTCAGTCTTTTAGCGTCAAGTGAAGGTAATCCGAATGCTGAAGATATTTTGATTGATATTGAGAATGGGTTGATTGTGTTAGAGATTCAAGATTACTTGTATGATGAAGTATCCAAATACAGAGTATCAGACAACGATAATGATATATTTTCAGAAACTGACAAGATTCTTAGCTTGTTGACTGACAATTTACAAAAAAGAAACGGGACGGTGCTTTACGCAAATTTGAGAAAACCGCTTAGCAAACTCTTACAAAACAAGTCAGTTGAGTTGAATGAATTGATTGATTTATACACATTACTTGATATCAGAAGTGATAGCATGAAACTTAATTATTATAAAGCATTAAAGTTGATCGGTACTGGATTACTTACTTATTCAGAAAAAAAAATCAGCGAGATTTTGGTATGGAGACGGGCAATTTTGTCTGATAATTGGAAAGAAATTGGTGCTCTGGGCAATGCCAAATCTTCAGAATTTGTGCAACACAAGATTGAAAACAGCGTTTTGTATATCACCTTATACAATTGTTTTAAAGATAATTTGTTTTCTAGTGATCAAGAAGAAAATAGAATCAAATTGCCTGATGTTAATGTGTTGATTCAGCCGATTCACGTTGACGACTTAGCCAAAAGATTCAAAAATTTGAACCAAAAAAGTCTTTTTACCTTGAGTGAGGAACTTAATAAAGAAGCACAATTGTTGAAAGAAGTTGCTGCTGGTTTTGATTTTGAGACTTATGTAAAGGGGATTATTGGAACTGCTCAAGCAAATTCTAGTTCTCGCGAAGTGGTAAATTATCGCACACTTGAATTTGCGTAATTCATATATATTAGTATTGACTAGTATTTGTTAGATTAAATTAATGAGTAGTTGTTCTTTGTCTTAAATCTTTTTTTGTTTATGTTTTCGTAAAGTATCAGGTTATTTACGTAACGTCTTTTTGATTCGTGGTTTCCTTTTCTTCTTCGTCTTCATCTTTTTCGACTACTTCTTCTTCAAATGCTTCTTCTTCTTCTTCATCTTTTTCCTTACCGGACTGGTTATCAATAAAGACACGTACTGCTCCTTCTGCTAATGGAAGTTTACTTGGATCATTGTAGTCTTCTTCAGAATAATTGGCAAGACCCACTATATTCACCGGCGGCTAAGTTAGTACTAACCAAAAAATACATCACAAACAATAAAGAAAGCAAACACAAAGCGCTTTGCAATAAGATATTTTTCAAAAATACATACAGGTAGCCATAGAAATGACCCTCTTAACATCATTCCAATTAGAAAGCACTGTCTTTACCGCTTCTGCTCCCTCTTCGACACTTTGAAATTTTTCCACCATCAGTTCGAGTTTCTGTTTGAGCTCCTCAATGGAAAAAGACACCTGCTGTAAAGCCATGAGCTCTCTTTCTTTTTGCAACTTGGCTAGTCTTATATTTGAGTGGTCCATCGTGATGTTGACTACTGAACGATTTGTTTATTGAATGGGTAGTATGTATTTGGCATCTCTTAAATATAAGCGATGACTTGTGTATTATTGTTTGGATTTTTGGCATCTTTTTCCTTTATTTTGCCGATGGTTGTGTGCCCCGGGGAAGTGTAAACAAACGAAAACAAACTTTTGTAAACAGCCCAAAATATCCAAAATCATTAATTAATCAAATAATTATTAACGCAGCTCTACTGATATTTATATCATCTTATAGTATTTAGTTGCACTAATAGGGAAAATCACGCGACTTTGGGAAACCCAAGCAGGAATAGCTCCTCAATCATCACTAATTCACTGTTCAATATTGCCCACATTATCCCCAGCTTATAGCAAAACCATGTCATGGATACTTTAAATCTGCAAAAGCATCCTTCTCCTCAACACCAGCGACAACCCCAACAACCGACCAATTTACCGTCACATCATCATCAAGTTCAAGATATTCCTCGAGAGTACATTCAGCTCGCCAAAAATAACCAAGCATTAGCAAAGAGAAACTCCTTAATGATGACGAAAATTGCTAAACTTGAGAAAAAAATATCCGATCTCCTTGCAGAAAATATTGACTTGAGAAGAAAAAGCATCTCCAATGTCCAGAATCGCAAGTCCTGGTTCGAAGACAGATTAATCACTATTGAATCAACAGTGAATCAGAAATTCCAAGAATTGTCGCAGATGTTTCATGATATTAGACGAATTGAAGGGTTGTCTGAGCCGATTGAGTTCAATAAAAAGTTGTCCTTGTTGGGCGATGAGCAGTCTGTGTTTAGTACGCCAGCACCACCGGCGCGTCATGCTGCTATGTCTGACAAGAAGAGAAAATCAATGAGACGCAAATCGATATATGTTGTTGATAACGATGATAATAGTAACCAGGAGGAGAATATGCAGGATATACAGAATGAAGGCGATAATCAAGAAGTTGATCAGGTTAATCAGGTTAATCACGAGGATGATAATGATCGTCACGAGAGCAGTAATGACGAAATTAATGGCACTGGCAATGAGGAAAATGAACATGAACCAGAATCCCATTCAATTGATATTCAGTCTCTTAGTGACGAAGTTATGAGAAACGTTACTGATGAAATTACCAGAAATAACTTGATGTTAAAAACGGATAATGATGGAAATAAATTCTCTCATGATGAACCTATTCTGGTTGACAATAATATACAAGAAAGCACATATGAATATTATAAGCAGCCAATTGCTGATCATTCTTTAAAGAACGAACAAAGTGAAGCCAAGGAAGAGCACAAAGAGCACGAAGAGCAACAAAGTTTACAAGAAACCTCTGGAGTGATAACTGTCATACCAAACAATCATAATGTTGAAAGGTACTCTCCAAAGAACGTTGCTAAATCAAATATTATAACTTTATCGGATGATGATCTGCAACCAAATAATAGCGTTGATGATATCATCAACAACAAGCCAAATATCGAAATCCATAATGTGTCAACATCAAGATCAGCTTCGCCGGAGAAAAAAGAGAACCAACAACAAGAGCAGCAAGACAGTTCATCTGAAAACAGTATAAACAATGAATTTGACTTTGATTCGCTACTATTAAAACCAAAAAGCAAATCAAAAAGAAGGTTATCTAATGAGTTTTTATCACAAAGATTAAGCGATAGGTTTAGTCAACTGTTTGATCTTGCCCAAAGTTCACCTAAACATACCAAACAACAGCAATATCACAACATTGATGAGTCAAAAATAATTACATCCCCATACATTGAAGAAAAAGAGCACGCAAAGACAATCACTATTGATGATAGTACTTTTAATGATATACGGCAGTCCAATGCAAAAATCAAATCGAAAATAATATTTGATAGTGATGAAGCTTTTAGCAGCCATAGCGAAGAAGACAATTACCACCATCAAGAGGAGGAGGAGGAGCAGCAGGAGGAGCAGCAGGAGGAGCAGCAGGAGGAGCAGCAAAAACAACAGGCCAATAATCGTGAAAGAAGAAGAACTAGAGGAAAATCCATTAATTACGCTTTACCTTCATTGCGTACCAAAATGAGAAGGTCTGGTCCAAAGTTTTCAGATACACTTTCACAAACTGAAAATCTTTTAAAGAGCAAAAGCCCAATGAAGAGAAAAAGAAGAAGTGTTTCAAAAAGGCAGCCTTTAAAACAGTTATCCAGCAACACCAATAAAGGAAATACTACAAATTCTAACTCAAATTCAAATTCAAATCTAAATTCAAATCTAAATTCTAATGCGAAACGCAGAAAAACGTCAACTACAATAACAACCGCCAATTATAAACGGGTTCAAAATTAGGTCCCTTGAAGAAATTAAAAAATTTAACTAAATATACAAGCTATTTTAATACGTAATATTTCTTAGCTGCTTTTACTTTTGCTTTTTCTTTTCTTTTCTTTTCTTTTTTTTTTTTTTTTTTTTTTTTTTTTTTTAGCTTTATTCTACCTAACAACATCATCCAATCATTTCTTATAATATATCTTTTGCATAAGAGCATTATGCTCTCTAATTTCTTTATTTCTGTTTCTTCCATGCTCAACATAAGCCATATCTTCACCTCCAGCATGACTTGCCAACGAACCCATGGTTCTCGTAGCTTTTGACCTTTTCTTTGTAGAAGATCTACCAACAAAATCGTCGGCATCATCACCTGCTTCAATGCTCGCCAATTCCTCATTTTTCAACAACACATCCTGCAATAATTCTCTTCTTTCTTTAGCGGAAGAATAAGCCAAGTTTGGTAAATTTTCCATACCATTCAAATGAGTTATAACTTTGAATGCATAACCTTGATCAACCAAAAATGCTTGTCTTTTAGTAGAATAGTACATTTCTTGAGTATCTTTTGACACAAGAGAGTAGAAAAAAGCATTAAACCCTTCATCGTTTCTTCTCTTGGCTCTAAGAATTCTTCCCAATCTTTGAGCTTCTTGTCTTCTGGAACCATAATGAGAAGAAATTTGAATCAAGCATGTAGCTTCGGGCAAATCAATGGACGTGTCACCAACTTTTGAAAGGAAAATAGTATTGATAGCTTCGTTAAGTTGAAAATTTTTCAAAATTTTCATACGTTCATGCTGCGGTGTATCACCACAAATAAATGGCTTGCCCAACTTCAAAGCATATTCTCTTAGTGCGTACACATTATCTGAAAACACAATAATCTTATCACCTCTTTTCTCATGATAATAAATCAAGAACTGACACGCTTGGAACTTGGTTGGATTCATCACATAAAGTAACATTTTCTTTCTTGCACTTTGACGCAAATATTCTTGATAAAATTCACTTGTCATCGGACACCATACTTCGGCACATTGAACTTTGGCAATGTGGCCCTTTTGAGCTAAATCCATCCAATTGGCTTCATAAAGTTTTGGACCAATCAAGAAATTCAAATCGCTGATCTTACCATCTTCTCTAACCAAAGTGGCGGTTAAACCTAATTTTGCATGGGCCTTGATCGTAGTGATGACTCTTCTAAACATTGCAGCTGGCACAACGTGCACTTCGTCTAAAATTATAAACCCCCATTCTCTAGAAGTCAAAAAATCCATCACTTTTTGCGATTGATGCGATCTGTTTCTGGTATTGGCAACCATTGAGTATGTTGAAACCACCAATCCAGCCTCACCTTTGAAAATTTCTTTGGAATCGGAAGTGAAGACAGAAACGTTATCTGGATGGATGGTACACCACTGCAAAAATTGATCTCTCCATTGCACTGCTGACACGGATGATGTGCATAGTACAATGACAGATTTCTTGATTGTGCAAGCAGCAGTAATACCGACTAAGGTCTTCCCGGCACCACATGGCAAAACAATAATACCGGATCTTGCTCTACCGTTACCAAACATTTTACTCAATGATTTTTCCTGGTATGGTCTAACTTTTGTAGAGGCTTTTAAACCGATATCCAAATTTGGATTGATAGTATCGTTTCTAAAGTCGTATTCTTCCAACACTGGGTATTCAATTTCTTGACATCTTCTCTTCACATCTTCCACCGATTCAGCAGCAATTTCAAACGTATGCACTTTGTCGAAATCATCGTCTTCATCATCGTCATCGTCATCATCTTCTCCCGTGGCGCCTACTTCTTTAGTAGCGCCCACTACCGAGTTCAAAAGTCGTTCATTTGGATCATTACTTACTTTACCATCCTGGACAGCCGCTGCTGGGGGATTGCCGTGATTAATATTGCTAGCATTTAATTTAGGAGCATTATTATCTTTAGACTCAATTTTCAATTTACCAATAACAGGATCTTTCAATAGCATTCGTAGAATATCGGCCTGCGTACTCTCCACGAAGTATCTATTGTGTTTCAAGACTAACTTCACTTTACCAATGGATTTAGTTGCTGCTTTAATTGACAGTATAATTGAAGGGGCAATAGGAACTTTTGAAAAACGATTCAAGACATCTATAATGTCATCTGTTTCCAAACCTACAGAAACGGCAGCATAGAGAGAATGTGATGTTATACGATATTCGTGGATATGAGAAGGTCTTGATACAGGTTCAGCAATGGTTATCAAAAAATCTTGTGCTTGTTCAGCAAGTGGGGAAAACGATTCCAAAATGATCATAATCTTATCTAGGGATTTGTAGATCCATAATGGTCTGGAGGCATGGTCGGGTCTTAGTTTTAAATACGAAAAGTCTGTGCCGTTGAAGATTTTAGAAACAGCATCAGGAATGTAGTCAGCGTTCATGGCACTAACTTCAATAGCTTGCTCCCTTCTTTGTCTTTGCTGGTTAGAGGATTCATCATCCGACTCTGAGGTATTGGAATTGTCCGAGGCATAGTCGGAGGCGTTTTCGTAACGAAGACTCTGCTGAAGAGCACCGGATACCTGAGCCATTATATTTATTGGATAAAGATTCAAAAAGGATAAGTTTGAGCGAAAGATACTGTTGAGCCAACGCCTGAAGAAGCCTATAAATCACCGATGTATTCTTCTGATTAATCGCCGTCTTCTGCTTGTTTTAGTAATCGCTTTTGATATTTTCGTCCTTTCTTTCTTTCGTGATGAGCTCCAGGTGATGAGCTCCATAGGGTAACCATGTCACAGATGATCTAGCTGCATTACATAACACATTACTTGATATTGCTACACCAAAAACAATAAAAACAAAACAAAACTAGAAAATACCCAAAGCTTTAGTGCGACTAACGGTTTACGCGTATCTCCAGAACCACTCTTCTGTTGCACTCCACGTCTAACTACACCTCTTACAGGGCAGATAAACAGATTGCATTAGTTGTTGTTGTCACACAATATATATTTTATCCACAGAAGGCCACTTTTCAAAGGCTAGAATTGTCTATGTTCAACCCCAATAAGATATGCTCACTAACGATGAGAACATCAACGCTATCTCAAACCTTGCAATAACAGATCATCTTCCTGCTGACATTATCCGAAGTTTGTGGCTTATTCAATCCTTGAACATCCAATTCAATGATAAGAAAGACGTTCTTCACCACAATATTGAGTTACTCAGGACAGTTTCCAAGTTTCAAGCGCTAGCCGCCTACTCTTCCGCGGGGAGGCAAATCAGTAATAATAATAATAGCAATAGTAATTATAACTCCGATACAGGAAGCGATGAGCTTGACATTGACATCGACATAGATATAGACCAGTGGATTAACTCTTTAAGCAAGTTTACACTACTTGAAAACACAAAAGTACGGCTTTTTCAAAAGACGAGGCAACTAGACTCTGAAATACGGCGCTTGCACAATGAATCAATTCGCGAAGCCATCAAGTTAAGATTACTATTAGACTCCGCCAAACAATTATTAAACGGATTTTCATATCAATTGATTCAGTTAGTTTTTGCACGCAGTTGGTCCAGGGAACCTTTGAAATGCTTTATTTTAAAAGGTACTAATGATTCCTCCGAGGAAAATCTTATAGAATTAGACTACAAGAATACGTATCCCAATATCTCCACTTACAACACCCCTAACAAATACGAGTCAATTATGCAGGAAACACAATGTTTCCAAAGGCGCAATAATGAAACTGCATATAACAAATTTTCAGATTTTGATGACGAGTTCAAACAACTCATCAAAGAACTTATTGAATCTAAAAGTGCCAAAAAAATCAAGCAGGACAAAGATGATTTCTATCGCAAACAAATTGTGTTATCTTTGATGACCAAAAATGATGCGTTTGATAGATGCTTTAATCTTAACAACCATTATAAACCTAAAGTTAAATTGATTATTAAAGCCCCAAGTTCAAACGGCTCGTCAAGTAAAAGACCGCTAAAGTTTCATCGCAATCCATCAACTAAGAGTGAACTAGAATTGCCATTATTTAGCGAATCAGATTCAGAAGACAGCTCCACGACTCCTCGAGTTACTACTCCTAAGCTCAAATTAACGTTTAAAGGGGCTAACAAAGATCCAAAAATAATAGACTCTTCGGATGTTGCACAAAGTAGCTCTTATTCCATTTCTGATGCCGAGATTCTTTCCACGAATAAAAGCGTTAAAACGAGCAGAACTACTACAGAGCGCACTGCACTGGAAGCAGAGTCAACACAAGAGGTATATCGAAATGATAATCAAATGATTGAAGAAGAAGAAGTTTATTGTATTTGCAGAACCGGCTCCTCGGGAAAAATGATTGGCTGTGATGATGATGATTGTCCTTATGGTGGCTGGTTTCACTATAAATGTATTGGATTGAAAAGCAGCTATAGCCCGCCTAAAAATCTGAAATGGTATTGTCCTTGGTGTAAACCAAAGCACGAAAAAAAGTTATCAACACAAGATAGTGCCAAAGTTAAAAGTGATCCTGATTTTCATAATAATGAGAAATTGCCGGATCGCGCAACTTCGTCAGGTAGTAGACGGTCATCAAGATTTCTGGCTCAGCAACTACCGTCAAAACTGTCTACTGTGGTGCAGCAAATTGGAAATTACAGCGAAGATCCAGACAGGCTACTAAGAAAACCGCGAAAGGTACTTAAGCATACTGTTAAAAAGAAAGATGATCAAAATCCTGGAGAACATGTATTAAGGCAAATATTGAAGAGCAGTATAGACACTGGTGACCAGCGTACCTTGAGGCATACATCCCGGCCTAACAGTGTAGGAGATGAAGTTCCGAAAGAAAGACAACGAGCAAGCAAGGATTTGAAGGTTCAAAGCCAAGCTTCTTCTCCAAAAGTATCTAGGCTACTAAGACAAATCAACTCCAGCTACAATCCATTGTTACCAATCGACCAAAATCCTCAGAGCCCAAAATCAAAAAAACGGAAACAAATTGCTATACAGACTGAATCTGAAAAGTCTAATCTCAATACAAAAAAACAAAAGAAATCAAGCAGACTTTTGCAATCATTGAAACCGGTGAATGTGGGATCTTCAATTTTTGCAGTACCAGAAGTCTCAGGAGAGAGAAGATTAAGCAGAAGACAAAGCGAACGCATAGCTCCTACTTTGGCAAATTACGGGGAGGTGGAGCTGGAAAATGTTGGAGATTCAAAATCTAAACACGTAAGATCCTTACGGCGAAGAATGAGAGTGTAACTGACCTACTTAATTCAGGTAATTGTCAATGTCTTGAACTCCATAACTGCGGCAATAATAAATGTGAATTGACGTTTACGAAATTTTTTTTTTTTTTTTTTTATTTTTTATTTTTGTGGGTGGCTCAAAAACTTTTAAAATATTTATTCCTTTATTTCTGTTTGTTACCAGCCCTGTCGTTTATTTTTTGTGTAATTTTAGCTCTATATTCTCAAACTGAGATCTGTATTTCTATATTTTATTTATGTTTTTTTTTCTTAATGTACATTAGTCTAAACGGCAAGTCTATAATTAATACAAAACAGTAAAGCAAATGTGTCGGAAATACAGTTCAATCATTGCAAAAGCAATGAAACTACAACTTCAACTTATAATTAAAAGTTTATAGAAGTAACATTAATTCACATAGCAATGCTGTAACTTATCCACCTATTTTCTTAATCCAAATATTTATCCAAACTTTCACCAAGAACATCTTCAATAACCTTCACCAACCCACTTCTAACCTCCATTTCAATCTTTTCATCATCATCCTCCAACAACTCAGCAATAATAGGGACAAACTGTGGCAATAAACTCAACCAACTGGTGCCGACCTTAACAAAAATATTCTCAAACACCTTAATAGTAGAAAATTTTTCCTGAGTGGAACAGTCCACCTTGACATGATTGATTAATAATTTACTTAATGCCTTATTATGATCAGCCACCTTACTGTTCTTGACAGCCAACGTAGTAAGGGCCTTAGTTAAATGTTTACCAATCTTGGCTTCAGTAACGGCAAGTTGATCAGTTAAAGCTAGTGACATCTTTTCAAATCTTGTATTAACCAACCAGTATTCATCTTGATCGTATTTAAAAGATGTGTTAAGAGATATAAGCACCAATCTCTTAACGTTCAAAATGTATTCTTCGTTAACATCGACTGGGATTTGCTTGTTCAAAAACTTATCCAACAAGGCGTAAATATTGTCAAGGAAATAAGAGTAGTAGTTTGTAATGATTGACTTGAGGTTTTCTTGCAACTTGTTGAAAAATTTGATAAAGATAACAACTCTAACGAAATCGTCTTGCGTAGTCAAATTATTATTATCAAATGCCCAACTAACCGCAGCGCTGAAAATTGGTCTAAAAGATTTGTCATTCAATTTCATCACAAATTGAAGCTCACTGCTGAAAAGCAAAGACTCAATTCTTGCAATTGCATTCTTGTTAAACACAGTTTCGTCATTACTTCTAATGAATTCAAAACTGGATAACATAAACTTCAAGAACCCAGAAGCAACGCTAACCGTGGTGGATTTCTCAAGAGATTCAATGGTTTGAGTCAACAAGTTTAAGTATAATCCAATTGAGCTTGATGAGTACCTTTCAAATTCTTTAGAGTCCCATAAATTGAGCAATGTTTTGAAAAGCACCTTCAAGTCAATATGGGTGAAGACAATGTTCAAGATGGATAATTTAATATCCTTCTTAATCAAGTTGGTGTTAAGCAATTCATACAAGATTCTGTGCAAACTGGAGGCCATGATTTGAGGAATCTTTTTAATGAAACAAGAGTATAACAAAGCAACTGAAGTTTGAACAAGCTGGTTGGTAGTCTGTTCGTCATCATCTTCATCTGAATCTTCATCCGAATCTTCATCTTCTGAATCAGCGTCACCAGCATCCACTTGATCTTCCTTTTTGGACAACTTGTTGCTTCTTTCGAAAACTTCGAAACTTGGAGGAAGAATTTTAGAAAGATATCCAATAGTTCTAATACCAATAATCGAGACAATATTACTGACCAAATTCAATGAGGAAATGATTAGTTCAGGGGATTCAAAATCGTTAATAAAGCTAACCTTATTAGCATCAACCTTAGTCAAAATGCTCAACAATGTCATCATGAAATCACTGTTAAATTCTTGTTGGAACTTGTTAATTAATGAACTCAACGTATCCAAAGAATTTTGAGCAATCTCAAGAGTCTCTGGTTTTTTATCATTCGCATAATCACTGACAATTTGTACCAATCTTGCACTCAATGCATTACCGCTTTCCACAGATACTTCATTATCAGAAGTTTCCAAATCGAACTGTCTAGAAGACAAGAAAATAACATTGGAAATAACCGCAATGTTTTCCTCAGTATGAGGCAACTCAACTAATTTGATAACTGATTCAACAAAGTACTTAATTGGCAACAAACTGAGCACATCATTCAACAATCTATAAAACTTCTTGTTGATTTTGCTTTGAAGTTCAAACACCTCACTTTCAGTATCAACACTTCTCTGAATGTTTGAAGACAATTCAACCAAAACTAATTTTATAACTGCATTGAAAACATCCAAAAGGCCATCTATTTGTTGCTGGCTTGCTCTTGGGTCAAGTAATAACGTAGCAACTTGTAATTTTAAGTATGGCAAACTGTGTCTGCTGGTTTCAGACTCAGTAATGATGCTTCTTTCAATAAAGCTAACCAAATTCTTTTTCAACAACAAAAGTTCGTGATCATTCATTTCAAGAAATTCGGGACCTAAGATAGATCTTGACTTGATTTGAGTCAAGATTTCCTCGCTAGTAGAATCATTGACCTTTGAGTTTGGAATAATCGACCAAAGATTCAAAAAATTCTTAATGGAGGACAACTGATCGGTGATTTCAAAATGCTTCATTAATGACTTGACGAAGTCAACCAACAATTTGCATTCATTGTATCTATGCTTAACTGCAGCCTTAGAGTATAGTTTCCCAATCAAAAACAAGACAATATGGATAGAGTTTTCTGGACCCAAGATTGAAGACAAAGTAGCAAACAAATTAACTCTACGATGTCTAGGGATATGATTGAAAGCACTAATAAAACTAGTCAACAAGAATTCGATCTCTTCTACCTTGTTACCATTACTATTAGCATTCAAAGCTAATGCTGGAATGACTTTGGAAATTGTTTGTTCAATAACGTAAGAAGAATACTCATCATCTTGTTTGACAGTGTAAGCGCCCATAAAAGTGAAAATTGGCATGATTGAGTGCAAAATGAATTCTGGTTCCAAAATTGCCAATTCTGCAATAACCAACAATAGCTTATTTTGCAACTGTGGCGAATTAGATGACCTAATGATGCTGACAAGGACATCTGCTCTAATGGAGTTCGAATCAAGCTTCACTTGATACTTGCTGGAATTCTTAATACTGATTATCAAACAATTAGCTAAAGACTCCTGAGCATACAACACTGGCAAATTTCCATCGGTTCCTAAAGTTTCCAAATCAGACAACAAGTTGAACAAATTCACTAAAAGATCACTGTTTGGTTGTAATTGAGGGCCAACTTTTTCAAAAGTTTCCAATAATAAGATCACGTTTCTCAAATGGACTTCAGCCAATTTGGTGACTTCGGTCTTCTTCATTGCTTGTTTTGTGCTAGCTGAAGATCTTCTTCTTCTCTTTGGAACATTTTCATTAGCATTAGCACTGGTGTTATCAGCAGAAGTTGCAGCACTTTGTGCACTGTTTTTATAAAGTTGAAAATTAGCAAGCAACTTAACAAATACGTCAGTGGTCAATGTCAATGACTGCAAAGTTAATAATGGATCATACAAGACGTCTACTTCCTCGGAATTAGCGCTCTCAATGACATTTTGTGCCAATGCAATTTGATAATCAATCTTCAAAAGGGAAAAGTTGTTAACCAATTTAGTAATTGATGCATCCACTAATTCTTGATGATTTGAGTTCATTGCCTTTTGCAAGAAACTCAATGATGAAATAATTGCAGTCTTTTTATGCTCGTTCTTAACATGGTTGTCCAAGTTTAATAAATCCAAAACCTGGCTTTCAAAGTAGTTGAAATCGAGTTTAGCAGTAGCACATTGATCGATCCAGAATTGTCTATCGCTAAAATACTTATTCAAGAAATCATTGTAGATGAAAGCCGAAGCAGAAGAGTTCTTGATACATTTGGTTCCTAAGTTGGTCAAACGAATCAAATTGATTTTGATATATGGCAAATTGATAATACTCGAATGAACGCTCAAATAAGCCAATACCAAATCATTAATTTTCTTGCATGATGAGCCTTTATAAACCAATGATTCAAAAACCTTAAAAAGCTGGGTCTTGTCAATCACCAATGAACTACCGTTGGCTAATAAAATATCTGTAACCTTCAAAGAATCCTTTGGACTCAAAACAATAATCTTTGAAGAGTTTTCTTTACCATATATTTCATCCTTGAGAAACAAATTCTCACTTAACTTGGAGTTAGCCTTAGCAGCAATCAAATTCTTTCTCAAGATGTCCAATAATTGAACAACTTTTTTTCTAATGGTCTTGTTTGCATCAGAAAGTAGCACCAAATAGATTGGGAACAATGTGATCAAAAGCGAATTGTTAGCTAACGATTTAGTTGACTTGACTAATTCGTCCAATGCCTCAACCCGCACAATTATTGGGCATGCTTCAGTCACAGCAATTCTAAGCAAGAAAGTAAGCCCGATGGATTCATCCTTTTGGAAGACCGTAGACAAGAAAGTTTTTGTCAAATCAAATTTAACGGCTCTTATGAAAACTTGAGACAATTTGCTAAATTCAACATCAATCTCATTGGCCAATACCAAGAATGAACCGCGTTTATGAACATTTTCATTAATGAGGGATTCAACAGTCTGAATCTCTTTAGCATTTTCACCTTCTTTAGCACTTATGTCAAGCATTGGTTTGACCACTTCAGCTTCCTCAACTTCTTGAGTTTTCAAAACTGACAACACAGTCTGCAAGTTCATTTCAAGATCACTAACGGTAAGCCTGAACTCATTTTCCAAAATATTAATAAACAAGTCTTTGTCAAGTTTAGCAATGTATTCAATAAAGGAAATCAATTGACTCTTGTCTTCCAAAGTTTGATTAGAACTAGCTTTGATCGAATCTTGAATGAGAAGAGTTTTCAAATTTGTTGAAAGGGTAACATTATCAAGAATGGTGTACAAGTTTTCCAATTTTTCAAAAGCATTCTCTCGGATGGTAGTTCTCAAAAAAGAAATGAAAAGTTTGTAACCTTCGCTGGCATCCGTACTCACCAAGTTTTCAAAAACTTCAGCACCTGCGCTATGAATCAACTTCACCAACTGTTTATAGTGTTTCAATGGGAATGCACTAGGAGCCCCTTGAATAGTTTGGTAAGTCTTGTAAATAGAGGTCAACGCAGATTTTTTATTAACTGGTTTATTCAAGACTCCTGCAACAATTTGATCGATAATAGCGTCCGAAAGAGGAATAGTAGCAGCTAAAACAACAAGAATCGTGCTAGCAGCTACTTGAGTTTCCATTCTATCGGTATCCAAAAGTTCAGCAGTAGTTCTCAAGATGGATCCAGTAGATCTTTCCAAAAACACCTCATTGGTAGAATTATAAGATAGTGAAGCAACAATGGAACTGACAAAAAAAATCAATTGGTTTGGGTATGCGAATCTTCTTTTAACTTGAACAAGCACATATTCCATGTATAGTTGAGAAAATTCAACATCATTAAAACCGCCTCTAATAATTGCTTCTCTAGTTGGGGTCTTGCCAGTTTTTTTCAAATTTGTTAACCATGAGAAAATTGGCGGTAAGGTAGGAATAATAGAGAGTATTTTGGCAAAAATTGGAGTATTGTAATAAGGTAAAACAGACAACAAGAATGACTCAGCATTGTGGATGTGGATATAAAAACGACGAACAAGATATTCCACGGAATTGTAACTTAAGGGAGAATTCCAATATGGGGCAATTAATGCTAAATAACTATCAATAGCATTATCCAAATCTCTATTCTGATCTTTTGACTGCACGTTACGATCAATGCCGATAGAGGTCTCGGAAAACAATGAGTTTCTAAACTTGCCAAACACACTATTCACTTCTTCAAGCTCGTCAAGGGCTTCTAAAGAATGAGACAAGATTGTGCTGTAGTCTTGAGCAGCGGCGACTTTTGAATCAAAAATCAAAGAGGCAGAATGGATTTTTTGTCTCTTTTTTCTGTCCAACACCGTACTGGCGCTGGCAGTAGCGATGTTCTTGAGCTGACTGGCCAAGGACATCTTGGTTGATATTTGCTCTTTTTTTTTTGCCTATAAAATATGCTGGATAATCAGGTTATCCGAGGCAAAATCTGGTTGGCTATTAGGAATGGGAAGTGTTGCAAGCAGCAGAAATTAGATATTGCATGTATTGAAATTTAAGAAAAAAAAAAAAAAAAAAAATTTTTTTAAAGAGCATCGCATGCAGTGCATTATTGTGCACCATGCATACGGGTAATAACCATACATGCATGTTCACGCAAGGATTTCAAAGGTGTATAAGCACAGCATTCATTACATTCACTTCGAAACCAATATTTAATGACAACTTACATTTTAAACAACTAAATTTACACTTAAACAATTTTATTAAAAAGCCACCAACTACGCCTAACAAACACCAGCCTAATCAGAAGTTAGCATTCTCACCATTCAAGACCCCTCATTTCGTTGGTCTTATTTTTCTTGCTCTCTTTTGTTCTTGAGCCGTTTTACTCTTTTGTATGAACTGTTTATCTTCTTCAGCATCAAAAGAGGCAAAATCATTCTTAATGATACTTTCTTGGTCGTCATCGGCTCTAGCCATGGCTTCTTTTTCAGCAGCACCAGCCTTACTATCATCATGGACACTAGCAGCAACTTTTTGGAACTTGGCAACAAAGAACCCGTCCACGTTATACACATGAGGATAATAACGTCTAGTCAATTTCACCTTAGAGTTGAAATGTTTGCCTCTGAAGCTGGTGAACCCTTCTTTACCAATGGTCAAGCCAGTATCCACGAGCTTAACGTTAGGTCTCTTGCGCAAGGCATAGTCGACAACCGCTTCATTTTCTTCAACAGCAACAGAACAAGTAGAATACACGATATATCCACCAGTTTCCGAATGAGCATTGACGGAATCAATAGCCGACAAAAGCAATTGTTTTTGCAAATGAGGTATTTGAATAAAATCTTTTTCGGTTCTAGAAGTCTTAACACTTTCATCTTTAGCAATGACCCCAGTACCAGAGCACGGAGCATCCAATAAGACTCTATCAAAGCCACCCATGACTTTTGGAAATTCTCTAGCATCATAATTACACACAATAGTGTTCTTGCATCCCAAACGATGGATATTAGCAATCAAGGACTTGGTTCTAGCTTTATTAGCATCATTAGCAAACACACATCCGGTGTTTTTCATCATTGCGGAAATGTACGTAGTCTTACCACCTGGGGCAGCAGCCATATCAAGAACTCTTTCATTCTCTTGTGGGTCCAATGCCATCACTGGCAAGAACGATGATGCGGCTTGCAAGATATATTGACCAGACAAATATTCTGGAGTAGCCCCAATTGGCACTTGGGAGTCGAATACTTGCAACCCGACTTTAGTCCATTTCCCAATAGGTTGCAAATTGACACCTTTATTCACCAAAGCTTGAGCCAAATCACGACGACTGGTTTTCAAAGTGTTGGTTCTAATAGTGATTGGTCTAGCAATTTCGTTAGCTTCAAAAAATTCCATAGCTTCGCTGACACTAAACAAGTTGAATAATTTTTCCGCCAAAAATGGAGTGTAGCCAAAATAGTCGCATATATCGGAAAGCAATTGATCAATATGCTCTTGTCTTGATCTCCCTTCTTCAGCCATATTTTTAAAATCTTCCAAAACTTTACCAATTTCAATCATTCTGGTACGGAGAATGGTCACGTCAGGTTTCCCTCCGCCTTCTTCTCTTTCTTTGATTTTTTCTTCTTCAGTTGGCAAAATCTTGGCTCTTGGGTTTTTCTCAAGCACCATTTCCCCCTCTTCGCCTTCTTCAGCAGATTCATAATCATCTGAATCCTTGTCACTGTCTTCATCGTCATCGCTTGCTGCTTCATCGTCATCAGAAGCAGTTTCGCCCACACCTTTGATATTGAGAGCCTGTTGTGTACTTATTTCGTTCAATTGTCTCAAGTCTTCCATGTTGTCAGCAGCATCTTCATCATCACTGAAAAGAGTCATTTTGGCTTCTTTAGTAGACTCATCAATATCATCTTGATCATCGCTATCAGATTGAACGTCAAATTCGTCATTGAGATCTTCATCATTATAATCATCCATGGCTTCTTCTTCGGGATCGTCGTTGTCGTCAAAGAGAGATTTTCTGGTATTGGCAATTTCTTCATCATCTTCAAGAGCTGGTTCTTCCTTGTCAGCCTTTTTGCCCTTCTTGGTTGGCTTGACCTTATCTTTCTTGGATTTTTTGTCAGTCTTGGACTTGCCGTCTGACTTACTTTGCTGCTTTTTGAAATCTTTCAAGTCTTTCTCATCGGTAACTGAAGCGGATCTTTTTCTCTTCAATTGCTTATCTTCTTTCTTTTGTCTATCTTTTTTGAAATCATCAAAAGATGGTGGGGCAGCTTGTTTGCTCTTAGCACGTCTTCCCATTTTGTATGTATTCTATTGTATTGTGTTGGTATAAAAATTACTATTATTACTATTGATAATAGTAGTTGTTATAATAGACACAGCAAAGAAAGGTTATGTTGGTGTTTATATGAAGAGCACTATTTTTGCTCTGAAACTTTCTTAGGAATAAAAAAAAAAAAAAAAAAAAAATTTTTTTGCATGCAAGATGAGATTACCCGTGCATGTGCCGGGGGCCTCGAGCGATGCACTAAAAAACGACAACATCAACAACGTCAACAACAACATGTTGTCCAAGAGGCCAACCAATCCAGCCCACTATTGAGATTGTTTTGAAAATCGGCATTTGCCAATAACTGACAGATATTTAGTCAGAATGCATGTAGCTGGGCGTATCTTTTAGTAGTCAATGTTCTCTCTATTTCCTCCAGGGGAATTGCTTTCTTGATTCGTCTATTCATTCGACAGAGAGCCCTTTATGTGTGTAGGCTTTTAAGTGCAGCACAAAAGACACTTATTAAAGCTTGGTACAACGACAAGTGCTAACCATTAAAGCATTCCATATCAATGCCAAAAAGGAACAGGGCTCTGCAAATAGGATGCCATGGCGTGTTGTACTGTACGTTTTTAACCTTGTGTTTGAAAACAGCTTTGCATTCAATCGGGTCTCAAAGTGCTTCAAAAACAGAATATATATATATATATATATGGAAAAGCATGTTAAAGCTGATCGCTTACTTTGATTGTAGATATTGAAGAACGTTTGTAAACTAGAATAAACAAAAATGATAAAATAACATTGTGTGAGGGCTTATATAAATGTTTAAGCCATTATTTTCCTGGCGTGTAAAGGAATCTAAATCTAAAATTTGGGCATTCAAGTATTCAAAAAATCCACCTAAAAAATCTATTAATTCGGTAAATGAAAAAGGAAGTAGAAAAGAGCAGAAAGCAAAAAGCTACTCAGTATCTGCGCTGCTCGCGCGACTCTTGATTTTCCAAGTTGGAAAACCCAGACAAAGTTGAAACAGAAAGACAAAAGGGCAAAAAGACAAAGACAATCAAAGAAAAAAAAAAAAAAAAAAAAAAAAAAAACAAAGAGGCAAGATAAGAAACAACAACTAACATTCAGCGTCTAATAAGAAACAAACAAACAAACAAACAAGCAGCACACAACAACACCCTTTACTCACTCTTTTCTTTTAATATACTTATCTTTGTAAATCCAGCTATTTCCAACGTTATCAGCTCCCCGTTTATCAGCAAATCGTAACCATGCCGCGCTACGATACAAATCTTTTTTCCTACCATGATGGCCCTTCTTGGACCATAGCATACCTGCTTGAGTCATTGCATCAACGTTACCCAAAGATGCACTTTTTTCGAAAAATTGCAATGCTCGATTTTCATCCTTTTCGGTACCGATGCCATTTAAGAATGCGATGCCTAGTTCGAAAAACGCTTTTCCATCGGGTTCAGGCATTGGCTTAGGGATAGTGGCGTCACTTAGGGAGAATGGATCAACACTATAGTTGGAATTTGCATTCAAGATCAAATCATAACCAGCTGATCTGGAAATCCATAGGAACGACTGTTTCGGGTCAACGCGAAGCCCATAACCGTATCTTAGAGATAGCCCATAAAGCAACATCGCACTCTTACTGCCATGATGAGCAGCAATGCTAAGTTCATATGAAGCTTCACGAGGCTTGCCCTCTTTACGGAGTTGAATTGCCTTTTTCACCCGAAGCTCATTTGGATCAATCCGTTTAGCTGGAGCACCAGAGAATTCCGAAGACCTTTTACTGTTGGCGGAGGCGCTTGAGTTGTTAGCATTCAAGTACATTTGCGACTGCGCCGTTGAAGAAGAAGAAGATTGAGCTGTATTGAATCTCGATAGCGTGTTGGTGTCGTTGCCGTTTACTTCATCATCATCTTCATCATTCATTTCCAAAGTGGCTTTGGCAAAAGCTTGTTGGTCCACATCAATGTGGCCCACCACCACAGGTTGGGTATTCTGGACTTCTGAAACGGTTGAGCCCAAAGCAGCAGCGGTCTTTGCCGCCGAGGTGATTGATTCTTGTGATTGTGCGGCGCTATTATTGTATCGAAGTGAATCTAGCCTGTTAACGAACCTAGTGCCATTTTTGCTGTTACTGTTGCTGCTGTTGTTGTTGTTTGTGACTGATCTTCTGGCTGGTCCGTTGGCGCTTCCATTGTTGATAAGACCACCATAAGAGAGACCGGCTCCGGCAGATGGTGATGGCTGGCGCTTAGACTGCAAGTTATGGCGCAAATTGCTGGTACTGGACCCAGGGGAAGAGTTGTTTGCCCAAGGCAAATCATCGTCAAGTTCAAGGCGATCAAGTAAGCGCCCGGACGTGGCAACGGTGTCGATGGAGCTGACTGAGGCCACTGACTGGTGGCGGGATAAGTTTGCTTGGGCGTTGCCAATGATCTGGGAGTTGTTACGAGAAAGCAGCTTTTGCTCGCCGGCAATGTGGTTGAGGGGACTCAGCTCATTGATGTGATTTGTTGGAATATGGTGCTGCTGTCCAGCACTGGTACTGTCGTATATGTTGGCCATTCTTCTGGAGGGGGTATTATTGGATTGTGCTGTGTATTGTTGGGATATATTAATATTGTATGGTTTGGAGGGATTGAGAAAAGTTTCAAAGCTTAAACTGGGGAAGGTTGCATCGACTGTTGGGCGCTCGCTACCTTTGGGTAAAAAAGACAAAAAGACAAAAAGACAAAAAAAAAAAAAAATACAGCACTGAGTTAGTTGCCTTGGATATCGGGGGAAGCGTATGACAGAAGAGTTGAGTGTAGATGATTGGACGGCAGTCTGTTTAATTAGCCTGTGGATGGACAATCGAGGATGCTCTGAGGCGCTGTTCACAGTAGCGCGGTCAGTCAGTCAGTCTACAGAGTATCCTATAGTATATACCGGGAAGGGAGAATGACGACAGACACAGAAACAGAAGCAATTCTCTGAGAGGAAAGAGCAAGACTAGCGTGCTTTTGGATTCGTGTAATGTGCTCTAAGGAAGGAAGAAGGTCTGAGAGGATATAATATCCAAGAGAGAGAGTGTGTGTGTATTTTGGGGTTAACAGTTTTACTATTTTTATCTTCTTGTGCTGAGCGTCGGTGCTTGTAACCAGGAAAGCTTATTTCTGCAATTAGCACGCTGTGCTGCGCCGTTTTCTATTGTTTCGTCCTGTCTATTTATGCCTTTGGATATCAGATATTTATTTATATATTTATATATGTTTGTGTATATTTATAACATCCTGGCCAGTGCTGCTGCTGCTGCTGCTGCTCTGTTGCCGGCCCTTTCGTGTGTGTGTGTGTGCTTGCCATAGCACTGCGCTGGCACTGCGCTGCAACAGCTGGTGATTGGCAGAGGCAAATACTCCTCTGCGACACAGACTGTGCTTCACCGCCAATCCTTCCACCGCGCAGCGCACTCTGTTGTGACTAAGCAGCAGTGGTGGTGGTGGTGGGCCTATAGCGTTGCAAGTCTCTGCGTGCTATTCAGCATGTTTTGTATATAATGGAGAAAAAAAATAAATAAAAAATAAATAAAAAATAAATAAAAAACAAAAAACAAAAAAAAAACAAAAAGCAGGAGTCTATGTTTGGTGACAGGTAGTATAATGATGCTAAAGCGAAACGGAACGGATATCATTTTGTGTGAAATGAAACAAAAAATAAAGATAAAGAGAGAGAGACGGAAAAACTCATGTATAAAGGCAAAATGTGACTATAGCCAGAGCAACTCATCAAAAAAATACAACCAACTCAACCCCAACCAACTGCCAATAACCCCCAACGAGCAATAAACACTAATACACATCAACCTAAAAAACTGCAATTTCCCCAACACGCCAGCCCTGTCGCCCAAAGCGTCAAGCAAGCCCGTCAGCACCACCAACGGCACAAGGCCAATGATGTAGATCAAAGTCAACCGGTCAAAGAAGAAAATCCGTCTTTTAATGGACGCGGTCACCGTAGCCACTGCTTTGAACGAGGCAAAGTAAATCAAGCACCACACATAGGTATACAACACTTTGAGGGGCCACAACTCAGCAGTGAATAGCAATGGAAACAACGAAACGTAGCCGGAGGCAATCAACACATGGAATGAGGACAAAAACCGGCGATCGTTTAGCGCAAGGAAGGAAAATGGCACAATCACCAACATGATGGCCTTTTCGTGGACGTGCCAGCCAAACAAAAACGAAGCAAAGCCGCAAAGGGTCAACGAGCCCAAAAATCTGTTGAATGTCGGATTAACAAAGAGCAGCACCACTGCGAGGATTTGGTAGAATAGAGTGAGCATAAAAGTGAACTTTGGCTGGATGTTGGGCAAGATGGTGAAGTAGACATCCTGCACTAATCCTTTAGTGTTGGTGTCCATTGAGGCCTGTTTTGCCAAAATTAGCTGCTTGTTGAATTGCGGGAAGTTGAATCTTTGCATAATTTCGGAAAATAGCGGCACATGGAGGGAAAGCTGGGACAATACTCTATCAACAATGGAATAAACGGCCCAGAAATTTGGAGCCCAGTATGCGTGAGTTAGGCCTCTGGAAAAGGGGAAAAGTCGGGTCAAGAGCTGGGGCACTTGGTTCAAGTAGATGAAGGGGCCAAAAGCCACGGCAAAGATGAAGACGACTAGCGATCCCAACTTGAACAAGTTTCCCCACTTGATGCGAAACTGCCAGCTGCTGGTGCTGGTGAGGCTGAAGTTGAAGTCAAGACAGTAGGCCCGCAAGAGGAAAATACCGTACGCTGGGGCCAAGTAGAGAAAGATGTGCTTGAAACATAGCGCAATGGCAAACGCTGCTCCGCAAAGCAAGTAGCGCTGTTGTCTGGCAAACACCACTGAAGCGATAATGAAGGCGAAAAGGAACCCATTGTACTGGAAATGGATATGATCAATGATGAAAAACCCGGGAGACAAGGCAAGGGAGCTAGCCACGACAAATGCCTTTTGTTTTTGTTTATGAATAGTGGAATCTGATTTTGATCTTGCCGTTGCTGCTGCTGCTGCTGCTGCTTTCAAGCTCCGGCCTGCTGGAGTAGATGTTGAGGAAGAGTCACTGCCGCTGCTGTTGATGTACCATTGCAAAACAATAAAAAGCAACCCTTCACTAAGAATAACCGTAAGTCGCTGATAAAACACCGTAAGCAAGCCGTACTCACCCTTTGGGACAATATCCAAGCACCCATCCCTAGCCACGCTGCTGGGCACGAGCTGGGCCAATGCGTATTCAAAATAGGCGAAAAACGGTGGGTAGTCTAGTGTCCATTGGGAGGTTTTCTCAAAGTACCATTGTGAGAGCGGGAGCTTAGCAGTGATGGCGAGCCAGTTGCGGTGAACGTCAAAGTCGGTGGAGTGGTACGTGGTGAAGAGCAAAAGCTTGAGGAAAAAACCAGCGACCCAAATGTTCCATAGGGAATATTTTGGCTTGCGATAATGCTGAGCAGCAGCAGCAGCAGTAGCTGTTGTTGTTGTTGTTGTGTAGCCAGTTGCTTTGGCGGCAGTGGTGGTGGAACTGCTGGAAGCAGGCGCTGGGGTAGCGCTCGCATGCTTTGTTTTTAATTTAGCCATTGGACGGCGTGGTGGTGGTGGTGGTGGTTGTTGTTGTTGTTGTTGAGGTATCAATGCACAGCCCCAAGATGATTTGGCAATGTTGCAATGTTGAGAAACAAGTTGTTGCAATATTTCGCTAGTTTGTTTTCTGCTGGCGTTTGCAGAAAAGAAGGTGAGTTTTGTGGGGGTGTTACGGTCATGTGTAAACAGGGGGTGATAGTAATGTTGTATAATAAACTAAAGAAGGATATAGCCTTTACAAGTAAATGAATTAAAAAATAAATAAATAGATAGATAGATAGATAGATAAACACAAAAGAAAAAAAACCGTTGAGCTTCTAAATATATAAGGAAAATTTCAGCAGAAACAGGGCAAGCTTACAACTTTGACTTGCTGCTGGTGTTCAAAAGACGCAAGTTCACAGGCGACACTGCCTTACCAGTCTTGTGCCAGCCAGCGATATTCTCCATTCCCAATCTCTCAAAATAGATCCAAGTGTCAAGGCTGCCGCCGCCATTGTGGCAAGTAAGAGTGATCTTGTCGTTATTGGCATAGGCACCAGGCACCGCTGGCTCATCGTAGACCACGTCCAACCCGGCAGCAAAAATGTGTCCCGAGTTTACTGCTTGGACCAAAGCTTCGTCATCAACCAACTTACCTCTAGCAATGTTGACAAACCTTGATCCCTTCTTGAACTTGGCAAGCACGGTTTTGTCAACAAACTTGTCCTTGAATGCCGGTGTGGCCAAAACCACGCAGTCGCTAACTTGCAACAACTCGTCCAAGTCCTTGTAGTACTGCGCTTGCACTTTGGCCTCGTCAGCAGTGGAGCGACGATACAAGTCGTAGTAAGCGATTTTCATATTCAATGCCCCGTACGCCTTCTCGGCAATCCGGTATCCAATCTTCCCCATCCCAATGATGCCCAACGTGTGGTGTTGCGGATTTCTAGCCGTCAAAACCGCGTCGGTGTGGGTCTGCAACCATCTTTGAGAGTCGCCAGCAATGGCGCTTCTGAAACTTTGCCCAAAGTTCCTGAATGTCGAGATGATGTGCCATATAGCGCAGTCGCCAACTGCTTCAGTAGGAGCCCATCCGCCGTTGCAGTACACTATGCCCCTGGCGCTGAGGGCTTCAATGTCCATCCAGTCGAATCCTGCGCCGGCCATAGCGATGATTTTGCAAGATGGCGGGAGTAAGTCAATGAGCTCGCTGTCCCACTGGCCCATTTGGGCCCCATCGTTCCAAAACGGACGGTAAATGGCGTAAAATTGGCCAAATTGGTTTTCTTTGAGAGCCTGCTTGAATGAGTCTCTGCTGAGTTTGTCGTTGACGACAATGTCAAAAGTCTGCTGGAACCGGGCGTAGTGTTGGTGGTTGTAGCGGATCGGGCCGCCCAACTGGAGCACAATTGGTTTAGCCATGATTGTGTCTCCATATACTGTAAAAGTTGGTGCCCAAAAGCATCAGAGTAGTTTTCTCCCATCAAAGTGATGGATTACGGTCGAGCTATATAGCGCCAGTGGTGAAGCTCGAGGGGAAAAGGCCCGCCCATAGGCTATTTCGACACGGTGATCCCGACCACCACCACCACCACCACCAAACAGCAGTCTACAGGGGAAAAAAACATGGGGCATGGGCGGTTATATGGTTCGGGAAGGAGCATTTGAAAGGCATTGAACATAATAAGCCACTGGGTGCACATCGCGATGTTTGGGCTAGCCCGCATGTCTGGTCAACGGTAGGAAATGGGGCGGTTTTTGTCGCTAAAGACGAGGAAAATGATGGATAAGTGGTGGATAGACCCAGGCTCCAGGCGGTGTTTGGCAGGGCAATCAAGCCTGCTGTTGTTTTGGACCGCAATGGGAGGTCGTCCTGGGTCTGAGCAGCAGATATATATGTATATACCCACACATCAATATATATATATATATATATAGATACATACCTATTGGTGCCTCCTCGAGTAGATATAAAGCGCTGCAGTGAGTGAGTGAGCGAGCGAGCGAACGAGTGTCGACATCCACCCCCACAGACCCCCTTTCTATTTATAGGGATTCCAGAAGCTTTGGACACATCAAGTGAATACAGTGCAACGAATAAAAATAAAATAAAATAAAATAAAATACAACAAAAAAATCAATAGAATTTTCGTCCCTGAAAACCGGTCTTCCAGAACCCTTTAATAGCCCAACGGTCCCGCTCTGTTTCCGTTGAATGGTCATTCCTCGCTTTCCACTCTTCGCTACATCACATTTCTAAGCCTTCGAAACGCACTGCGCTCTCACTCATTTTTCCTTTTACAATAGTCCACACTCATTTTATTTTACTCTATTCTATTTTATCTTGGTTTTCTTTTTTTTTTCTTTTTCTTTTTTTTTTTGTGCAAACATTCAACATGACTTTACCAAAAACGCCAAACCCAGGCTACACAGACCCCAACAAAATCATTCAATGGTACTGTTGTAGCTGCGGCAAGTGCCACGGTTCCAGAGAAGAGCTCCCCCACAGCTACACCTGTGTCCGCTGCCAGCATATGATGTGCCCGTACTGTGTCAAGGGAAGGGTCAGGGACTTTTTCTACTGAGCCGCTGGCAAATGTCACAGTTCAAACACAATGCCAATCGCCAACAGTATAAAACAATCCAGTGCCATGCTGTATCTCAGCAAGGCAATCATGATATCGTCGCCATCACCAGTACAACAACAACAATAATAATAATGTCTCCGCGATCGAGCGTTCGTCCTTCACTTCTTCTCTCTCCTGCTGTTAGTCAGCGCAGACGTCGAAAATTTTTACTCTGTCTGGCCATCGCCATCCACACACATCCAACGGTTTACACACACATACACACACACACACACAAAAAAAAAAAAAAAAAAAAAAAAACAAGGAAAAACAACACAACAAGAAAGCACTAAAGCAATGGATGGATATTCCTGACGCGAGGAAGGGAGAAAATTTTTGTTGTCAGCCGTCACTGACACTCTACTCTCACTTCATGATGCCCCCGGCAAAAACGGTCACGGACGGAACCTGGGGGAATTGCAGCTTTCCACAGAATCCAGCAGGGGCTCTTTTCCCTGTTCCAGAACAATTGCCGACGACCCGACCCGGTGCAGACGGCAATCTCCAACATGAACTAACTTAGAACTCGGCCTGTTCCAAGCTGGTCAGCTCTGGCGAGTTCTAACACGGAACCAGAAATATCGTGTGATATAGTACAGTTAAAGTTTTTCAATCAAGTCAGATGGGGGAAGTAAAAATAAAAATAAAAAAAAAAAAAAAAAAAAGTACAAGCTGAAAAACTTTTTTTTTTTTTTTTTTCTTTTTCTTTTTCTTTCTCTCTTTTTTTTTTTTTGTACAGTCTGCAGAATGCTATTGTCCAAGTCAAGCCAACAATAACCAGACCCAAAACGGCAAAAGGCAGTCAAGCCGTGTTGTTGCAATATTGAGTTCTGCAAAGCTTGACTCAAAATCAACATAGCTGCCCCTTTGTACAGCCCCACCAGCACCATCCATATCCCAGATTCCAAATACCAACTGCATACATATTGTTGTACTTGTATATTTTTGAGCCCCTCTTTTCTCCCCTGGCTTGCCGGCTTTACCTGTATTGTTTTTTTTTTTTTTTTTTTTTTTTTTTTTTTTTTCTACTTGTTTTCTGTTCACTTTCTGTGTCTTTCCATTTGTCTAGTTTACTTCGTGCTAGTGTATCACTACCTGTCTCTTCATTCGCTTATTTAACACTGTAACTCAGTTTGCTAGTTACTTTTTCATTTTCAGTTCTCTCTCTTCTTGTCACTTTACGCTATCATTATCTAACTTTCACTTCATTCGTTCTGTCATTTGTGACTTTTGTTGCTTTTCTTGCTTTTATCCTAAAGTTACCGTCTTCCCTAACCGTCTAGGCCACCCCGTAGTCCCAGTACAGCAGCTATGCCATGCCGTCTTGAACAAGGGCGCCCTGTTCGTCCCCGCAACAAGTTTTTCAATAGTACAAAATACAAAAACCATACACATAAAGCTCGTGTCACAGTTTGCAGACCAGCTTGGCGCATCCTGCTCCAATCCAAGCAACAGTATTTCGATTCGATGGAACTACCCTAACGCCAGCCATCAAGTCTGTAGAGACATGGGCAGAATCAAAGACTGCGGACAACGCAAAGTGCCGCACACTTCCTAATTCCGCCGAGACAGCCAAACAGTACACCAGTAAATGAATTATAACATTTCTTTATTATAAAAAAGCGTTTAATAATAATAATAATAATAATAATAAAAACTATAGTAGTGATAGTGAGATAAAAGGAGTAATAGTGTGTTAACAAATGATAAAAATAGTGAGAATAATAACAAAAATAATCATAAAAACAAAATAATAACAAAAAAGTAATACTGAGTTCAAGAGGGGTGAGCGGACAACAATACAATGCACACATGCAAGCATGCCAAACAAGAAAAAGAAACAAAACAAACCAAATAAAACTAATTACTGCTTACTGCTTCTCTTGGTGATGGCAAAACACACAAAGACACACCATATTGCTGTTGTTTTTTGTTTCTTTTTTTAAAGTGAAAAAGGTCAAAAGTTGATGTGAATAGTGATTTATTAGTTATAGCAATTTGATGGAGGGAGGGTGAGGTTGGATGAAATGAGGGGGAATGAACTTCAAACAAACATAGAAAATGAGATTTAGGCTAGTCCCATCTATCTCTTTTTTTTCTTTTTTTCTTTTTCCTTTTTGTTGTTTTTGATAAATTATGTTTCTTCTTTATTTTTTTTTTTTTGTAACTTTTTTGTTTGGAATGCTGATGATTGATGTTGAGGGGGAAAAAAATGACTAACAAAAATTCATTTTCATTTTTTTTTTTTTTCATTTTTGTTTTTAACTTTGATTTTTATTTTGATTCAATTTGAGGTTCTTTTTTCCTACTATTGCCTTTATCCCATTAGTATAAAAGAAAGAAACTTCAAAAATCAAATAAACAGAAAAAATGTACAGGTAAGAGAATATAACAATATGTTTAGAAAAAATAAAAATAAAAAAAATTAGCAGTTTAAATGTGAATGTAGATAATGATATTGTTTGCTGATGTTCACTGTTCGCTGTAATTCAATTTTTTTTTTCTAATTTATTTATTTCTTTGGTGGGTTGAAAACAATTTTTCTGTTCTTGATTGGAGTCCACTTGAATTTCTTGACCCAGACAGAGACCAAGTACAAGGAAGAAAGCACAATAATAGCCTTCAAACCAGCCTTTTTACGGTCATCGTGTTCTGGTTCAGAAGCCCAGTTCAAGAAAGTGACAACATCCTTGGCCATTTGAGAAGTAGAAGCTGGAGTGCCATCGTCATATTCAACCAAGTCGTCAAACAAGACTCTGGCCATAGCAATAGAACCACCTGGGAAGTATGGGTTGTAGTTACCACCTGGAGCCAAAACAACACCAGCTGGAGGTTCTTCTGGGTAACCAGTCAAAAGGGAGAAGATGTAGTCAGCAGCACCGTGTCTAGCCTTAACAATCAAAGACAAATCAGGAGGCAAAGCACCTTGGTTAGCAGCTCTAGCAGCTTGCTCATTAGCATATGGACCAGGAATGTAGTCGGACAATTTACCTGGTCTCTTTTTAGGATTACCTTGGTCATCAGGTTCATCGTCGTATTCGAATTGCTCAGCCATTTCTTTGACTTCAGCATTGGTGTGAGAAACCCCCACAAGAGTTCTCCAAGCAACTCTGTCCAAAGAGTGACAAGCGGCACAAACTTCACGGTACACATGGAACCCACGACGAATAGATGCATGATCAAAAGTATCAAACATACCGCTGTGAGGCCAAGCGAAACTTGGAGGATGCAAACCGTGTTCAGCAGCAGTCATGGCTTCAGCAGATTGACCATCAGCCCACAAGATGTAGGAGGCGGTTAACCCAGTAGCGGCAACAGCGCTGGTCAACACTTTCTTTATCAATGGGGTTGAAGATGCGGCATTCTTATTGGCGGTAGAAAAGGCTCTCTATAAATGGGTTGTTAGTAACTGGGCGCTTATAGATTTTTGACTTTTTTCTTACATTTTTGATTATTTCAATTTTTTAATTTTTCTAATTTTTCTGATATTGTGACTCTTGGGCTTTTTTTTTTCTTTTTGCGTTGATTGTGTTTCAAAGTGCTGGCGTTTACGACCCAGGCATCGGGCGTGGTGGTCTCTTTAGTTTAGCAAAGGGCAGTTGCGATCATTGAAAATAAACGGAACGTGATAGGTCGGAACAATTTTCAGCCCACAGGAGCGTAGACATTACGAAGCGCGGGCGCGCAACTTGCAACTCATAGAGTGGAACTTAGTGGACACAGCACAGAGTCGTGCTCTATTGGCGCAAAACAAATTGAAATTGTTTGTATTCCTGGATCTTGAATCAGCTCACTGATAGCCTTCTTTTTTTTTTTTTTTTTTCTTTCAGGAAATATTGAATTGGCTTGAACTGCCCGCCCGTAGTTGGCTGACTGTGATTGTTGTAATTGATAAAGCATTCCCGTTGCCGTGGATCTGACTGACCATTGACAAAATGTAGCTAGTACCACTTAGCCATCGTAAAACACCAATATGTAACAATTCAAGATATTAAAGACTGTATCTTTGACTTTTTGAACAATCAACGAAGATAGAAGAAAAAATAAAAAAAAAAAAAGTAAAAAACACCAAGTTGAAACAATCAAATAAAGTAAAACAGAAAACAAAAACACATACACTGTTGAAAGAGCGCTTGGCAGCAGACTTGAAAGACGAAGCAAACATCTTGTGCAACGATAGATGATGAATGTTGGGTGGGGGAGAAAGGGATGTGAGTTGTACTGTAGCAAGACAAGACAAGTAACCAAGTAAGTAAGTAAGTAAGTAAGTAAAACGAAGCTCTGTTTTTTTTCAAGCTCAGGATTTTCTTTTTTTTTTTTTTCTCTCTCTCAGTCGCACACACAGTAGTTAGCGCTTTTTCCTCGCTATACTTTTTTTTTTTTTTTTTTTTGTAGCAGGCAGCAGTAGCAGTAGTTAAGCACAGCACGTACTACTGCTACCACCGGGCGGAAATGCAGTAGTATGTGGGCATAATCCAGCTTTTCCACTTTTCTTGGGGAGAAGCTCTGATTCTTAGCGTCCCCATTGGCCAGTTGCCGCCGGGTAGTGAAAAGTCCGTGGCCAATCACATTGCGGCGATTTCACATACCAGCAACGCTGGTTAGGGGCACTGGCAGCAGCTTACTGCGCACAACTGCACTGGCCAACAGCCCCATGCACTAGCCACGCCCTTACACAAGCCTCCCGTGGCTAGTGTCAACCAGTGGCTAGGGTGTGGCTAGTAGTGAACAATAGCTTTCCTACAACTAGTTAAAAAAAAGTATGTTAGTGTTACATTGTAGATTTATTCTAAATATTAATAATACATTATACAACCTCACCTGCTCTCATTAGCCTCACGGTGCTCCGCCAGTACTGTCTGTTCAAGCTCCTCAAGCGACTCCTGAATGTCCATCTTAAAACTAATCACATTGTTTATAATCTTTTCCACTTCCCGGTGTAACTGCTCTCGCTTCTGCTTCACCTCATTCAGCACTCGGTCAAACTCAATTTCTGTTGAATGGATCTTTTGGTCAATTTCTAGCAAGCTCAGATCTAAACTTGTCTTGATTGCTTGGAGTTGACTCTCAAGCTTCTCCATCTCTGTATTCGATGCATTTGCTTCCAAGGTCATGGTATTGTACAACTCATCCGACGAAATCTTGGCTAATGAGAGCTTTGCTTCAAGATTGTTATAATACTCCTTCTTCTCCACAAGTTTCTCGTTAAGCAAATCAATGCTGTTCTGGTACTTGATGATCTCGTCCTTATCCTTGAATAACTTGTCTCGCATTAATTTGTTGAACTCTTTCAACTGCACTCTTTTGGTTGTCCTCAAATCTTGTCCGTTGAGTAGCTCTTCTGGCCGTAGTCCCAACTTGGATTCGTCCAACACATTATCCAACTGTATTTCAACATCCAACTCAAAGTTAAATTCCAGTCCGGCCACATTGCTAACATTGTAAGCATCAAGATTAAAATCCTTGATTAACGCTTGTAAGCCATCTAGCTGACGTCTTGCTTCTTGCTCATGTTCTCGTTCTTTAATTGTCATTTCATCAACCTGTTTTTTCGTTTCTTCGTATTCTCGAATCACATTGCTTCTGTCATCAATCAAATTACGCACATCACTTAGATTCAATCCGTTGTCCGTCAATTGCTTAATTATAGCAGCATTATCTTTTTCCAACTCAAGTTTCTGCAACGTGAGGTTTTCTACCTCGCCATTCATTTTGTTAATATTGGCATTCCATTTGATCTTTCTTGCTTCAATTGATCTAATATATTCCTTAAATTTTAAAATGTCAGTTTCTAATGCTTGACTTCGCTTGTTACCATTTTCAATAATCTCATCATCATGTACTAGTTTTTTGTACTGCTTCAAAAGGTCTTGGTACTCTCCTTCCACTTCGCCAACTGAGCCTTCAATAATTTTCATGAATTTGTTGAACTCCACTTGTAAATCTTCTTTTAATGGCTCATAGTTATCTTTATCCATCAGAAATAATTGATACGCATTCTTTATATATTTCAAAAACATGTTGTTTAATTTCTCTCCTGGATCAAATTCCTCTATGCCGCTATTTGCTAGCTCTTCACTATCTACTTCGTCAGCCGTTTCTTGATTAAAATAGCTACATTTAACCAACCAATGCAACATCCCTAAAAACACATGCCAGTTATGCCCACCAACTGCAGATATTTGAGATTTATTTATAGTGTCCAAATATGGGTACTGAACAATCTTTAACAATGTAGTCACATCACTTTCAATGGTTCTTGTTGGTCGATGTCCCGGGTCTATTTGCTTGAAAAGCCAATTGAATATAATAACAAAATCTTTTTGAGTGGGGCTTTTCAAAGTCTTTTCTGTAAGTAAATGCTTGGTTTCCATTTCAAAATTGTTTTCTGTCAAATAATTATAAATATCTTGACGCATTTCTTCCTGATATGCGCGATCCCTTAATGGTCTAGGGTCTTTTTGCAAAGGAAGAGCTCCAATACCGTGAATTGTGCCGGTATTATTATTGTTGTTGTTGTTGTTGTTGATATTATTACTATTACTATTATTATTATTATTAATGTTGTTAGCTGGAATGACACCACCATTGCTGTTTGCACCATTTGCACTGCCAATATCATTTTTAGAATACACTGATATCCTCGAACTTTTTCCGTTTCTCGCACTTATAGCTTTACGTATAGAGTTTCGCAATCCTCCATTAATTGATGATACTCTTCCGGAGGCAAACCCTGGTTCTGCAAGCTCAGTTCCATGATTGTGGTTCTGTTGGAGAGACCTTTTGCTAGCTGATGATGGTGGACCAAAAGTGGTTAGTCTTGGAGGTCCAATGATAGACTGTCTGCGATTGTTACTGATCACTGAAAGCCTGTTACTGGCACTTTTCTTTTTGAAAACGCCCATAGATGAGGCTGATGGTATATGGGGCAAATTATTGTCTAGAGTTGCAAGTGGAATTCCTGACCCTTGAGTATCAGCAAGTTTCTGCCTTTTATAACTATATTCTTGAGCCATTTACTGATGTTTTGGTAAGATGTTTGAAATGTAACTTTATAAATGGGAATGTATGAGTGTCTGTTGGATGGAAAAAGTCTCCGTAGTGTGAGTAAAACGATATAGCAAGCTGAGAAAGTAACGGTGTTATTGCAGTATAGAGAACCTATGAACTGAAGTTAATATACATAAGCTATAATATCTCCTGTTTTGTTTATTGTTTATTTTGTAAACAACTGTTTTGTTTTTGTTTTGTTTTATTTTTGTTTTATTTTGTTTACTCCTGATTTTCGTGTCTCTAAAGTGTTACCCGCAGTGTCAGCTACCACAAGAAAGTTATGGGGTGCACGCACCCCATAAAGTTCTTTATCTCAAACTTTTTTCTCGTTTACACTTAAGCGACACCATCAAGTTTGAGGTTTTTCCACCAGATCTGTCTCAGCGTTTGCAAATCCATTTGACAGAACCTTCTCAGCTTCGGCAAATAATACAACGCGAATAGTCTTGATCTTGCCAAAAATGTCAGATACCGAATCAGTCTCCCCAGCAGAGTACAGACCAAAAATCTTCACCACCATTGACCAAGTCCGAAAATGGAGATTATCCTGCATACTAGACAACAAATCTGTCGGTTTCATTCCAACAATGGGAGCCCTCCATGAAGGTCACTTATCTCTCATCCAACAATCTTTGCAATCCAACGACGCTACCATTATTTCCATCTTTGTTAACCCTTCGCAATTTGCTCCAACTGAGGACTTGGACCAGTACCCACGTACCCTTGATGATGACATTAGTAAAGTTTCATCACTTTCTGGCTCTTTCAACAAGTTGCATACTAGAGTAGATGCGGTTTTTATACCACAAGTCCAGGAAATGTATCCTTCGGGGATCCCACTTGATGTGAGCTCTCAAAAAGGGGCATTTGTCTCTGTGCTTGGTCTCAGTGACATGCTTGAAGGCAAATCAAGACCAAATTTTTTCCGCGGCGTGGCTACTGTCGTGTCGAAATTTTTCATTATTGTTAATCCTACTAGAGCCTATTTTGGGGAGAAAGACATTCAGCAAACATTGGTCATCAAGCAAATGGTCAAAGACTTGTTATTTGATATTGAGATCGTGGTGTGCAAGAATTATAGAGAAGAATCAGGTTTAGCTCTAAGTTCAAGAAACAAATACTTGGACCAAGAAACTAGACAAATAGCCACTAATATCTATAAGATGCTTGCTACCGCTAAGCAACAGTTTGAACAAAAGAAGGTTTACAGTGTGCTGGAATTACAAAAAATTATGATCAATGTCATTCAGCCCTTCGTTGATTCGGGAATCATGAAAATTGATTATATTTCTATAAATGACAAAACTGACTTGCATGAGTTACAAACCGTTGCGCCAACTCAAGGCGCGATAATAAGCTGTGCCATTTTCGTGACAAACAAATCAGATAACCAAACAACTAGATTGATAGACAACATTGTATTATAAAATAGCTGTTCTTCTTTGTTATAAAATTACATAGCTCATACACATAAAACGTTTTTACCCCCAAATAGTATTACTATTAGCATACTCGATTTTCTTCTCCTTTAGACTATAGAACGCACTTCCATAATCTGCCAACCATTTAGGGTCTGCCTCAGTAACGTAGCTCATGTACTCCTTAGTAGTCAAAATTAACTCATGATAAATCACATACTTTGGTAAATCACCCAAGCCAAACAACGCACTAGTCGGATGCAAGTGCAACTCAAGCCCCGTTCTCAAATTTGAATATTTACCAAATCCTTTCACCTTTGCTGCTTGGTGAAAGTATCCTGAACAGATACATTTCCGAATATTGTCCCAGTCAGTACCTATGGACTTTAAGGGATATCCCTGCTGTTCCATGATTGACTCTAGTTGCGCTCGGATATCTTTTGCTCTTCTTAGTGATTTTGAATGAAGAAAATGCTTATTGCACCATTGTGAAGAGTATCTGTTTGCCTTCCATTGAGAATACACGTTAAGTAGCGTTAAATGATCAGATTCCGGTACAAAAAATTTCTCTCTAATTGCATCAGATTCAGCTTGTCTTTCCTTGGGGCGATAAAATACATTAGGCACTGATAACATTGACACAATAGTGATCATTTCTTCAGAGCATCCAAGATCTATACTGTTGATCAACAATTTGGAAAGAGAAGGTTCCATTGGGAACTTCACCATTTTAGTTCCTAATTCAGTTAAATTCCCTGAATCATCTAATGCTCCCATACTCCATAACTCATACAAAGAACCAGTTATCGTCACGTCTGGAGGGGCATCCAAAAACGGAAACCTTGAAATATCATTAACTTTGAGGGACTTCAATAATAGCAAAGTGTTCGCTAGATTGGTTCTTTGAATTTCGGGGATAGTTTCTGAATACAATTCATTTTTGGCTGCTGACTCAGTATATAATCTGTAAGCAACTCCAGGCCCAGTTCTGCCTGCTCTACCAGATCTTTGGCTTGCATTAGCTAATGATATAGGTGCAACTTGCAAAGTGTCCATCCCCATTTTACTATTAAAAATTTTCAACTTGTAGTATCCTGCATCCACCACATACTTGATATTATCAATAGTCAAAGATGTCTCCGCAATGTTGGTAGCAACCACTATTTTACGCACTCCTTTGCGAGCACTGTGGAAAACTTTAGCTTGCAAATCAGCCGGCATTTGCGAATATATAGGTAATATATCATATTCCGGTATATCGTCATCTTCCTTTCGTAACTCTTTGAGTTTCTCATCAAGTACATCGCAACATGTATCAATGTCCATCTTACCAGTCAAAAAAACCAAAATGTCCCCATTATCTTTGGTCAAATGGACGGTCAAACATGTCTTGACGCAACTATCAATGTAGTCTGCTGGAGTGACTCGAGAGTAGAAAATATCAACAGGGAAAGTTCTTCCTGGGATTGTGAATTGTGGGGCACCGCCAAAATATCTGGAAAATTTATCTGCATTCATCGTTGCTGATGTGATGATGATTTTCAAATCCATTCTTCTTGCCAATATACCCTTGAACAATCCTAACAAGATATCCGTATTCAAAGTCCGTTCATGAGCTTCATCAATAATCAAGCAACTGTACTTCATCAAATTTACATCCGTCAAAGTTTCTTTGAGCAAGATACCATCAGTCATGTACCGAATCACTGTCTCATCACTTGTATAATCTTCAAATCTGATGGAAAACCCGACTTTTTTGCCTAATTCAGTTTCCATTTCTTCACTAACTCTCTTAGCCACCGACATTGCGGCAACTCTGCGGGGTTGAGTACATCCAATCATCCCCCGCTCACCGTATCCATGTTCATATAAATATTGTGTCAACTGAGTAGTCTTACCAGACCCAGTCTCACCAATGACTACCACTACTTGATTTTCATCTATAACTTGTAAAATCTTATCTCTTACCGTGAATGCGGGCAAGAACCGTCTTTGTTCCTTCAATGATAAATTCTTGGCAAAATCACTACTTTCACCATTTTCAGCATCCTTATCTTTATTACTTTTTAAACTTTCAATAAACTTATTGTTGTTTTCGATATTACCTTCATCTTCCTCAGCATCAGAATCCTTATCCTCTTCTTGTCCACCAATAACGGTGCTTAACGCAGTACCAGAAATACTCGTAGCATGCTTGGCTTGCTTTTTCTTTTCCTTGGCTTGCATTCTTTCCTTTACCAAAAAGCTGCCCTTGCGAGCATATACCGCCATATCGCTTTCCGGATCCTTAAATGGAGAAATAGGCCCTTTCTGCACACTTAAAATCTTCTTGTCGGATAGGAAATTTGGGGTAGTGTAATGGACCAGAATTTCCGACCTAAATTCGTCCAAATCTGAATTAAAATCCAAATCAACAAACCGACGCTTCATTGTTCCTGAAGTAAGCATTCGATTACTTTCCCATAACTCATTGGCCTCGTGTCGGGATTTTTTCCCTGATGAAATTCTCTTCAATGCATTGGATCTCAATTTTGCTTCTTTCTCCTCATCGTATATTTGATTTTCAAGACCGAATGGATTATGGGTCTCATCGCCGAATGTATGACCAAATTCGTCACCAGCATACCAATCTCTGTCTAGTTCAATATCGTCTTCTTCGCCTTCTTCTTCTTCTTCTTCTTCGTCTCCTTTGTCATTATGTTTTTCCTTGTGATCTTGAAGTATTGTCTGGCGCTTTTTTTCAGCTTCTTTTTCAGCTAAAATTTGCAAAGCAGATTTTTTGCCACTGCTGGGCACCGGCTTTTTTTTAGCTGGCTGATCTTTAGCTATACTGTAATTTGAAATTACGCTCCGCTTCCCGTTTTTTTGATCATTATAGTTTTCACTATTATTGTTATTATCATCCTCATCTAGAAAATCTAATTTAACAACTTTCTTTTTTTTCTTGTTGTTGTTGTTGTTGTTTATCTTATCCCCATTTTCCTTTTGTTTGAATGTTGACTTTTTCTTTTTCTTGAACTTAAGTTTGGGTACTCCAATATTTAATTCATCTTCGCTGCTGCTCATGCTAATAATGCTCCCGTTTTGTTTGTTTGGCTAGCTTAATACTAGCTCATCTCATCTCATCGAAGATGTTGGAGAAATCATAAACCAGATATACAATGTCAAGATGCGGCCGCTTAGTGGTTACCCGGTCCATTGGATTTAAATGGTCCCCTTTCACTTCCATATTGTGAACAAGACTTCAGAACAAACGATCAAAAGCGAATGCTTTAATGCTTAAATAATTATATGTATTATCTGAATTCATTCGTTTGACAAAGAGCTCTTCAAAAAGGGACACTTGTGTATTAACCAAGATCTGCCTGCTCTGCAGTACAAGCGACGGGTAATGCCGTTCCGATGGATATTTTCTGTAAACCAAATTTTCAATCAATTCGTGCAGACGAAAAAGAAAAATCAATCAACCATCGGCTACGAAATTTTTCAGTCCTAGCGATATATGGCATCAATCAGTGTACTACTTTTTTTTTCAAAAAAACATCACCAATACCACAGAGTCACACAGTAGTAACAATAATAATAAATTGAAAAAATGGTTTCACAGTTATTCAAGTCCAGCATACAGTCGCAAAAGCGTTTTCTTGCTACAGCCCACAAGCAACTCGCTGTGGAAGGTAAATACAAATCAAGAAGCGCCCCATCAAACTTCAAGCCAAAGAAGATCGAACCAGGTGTGTACTACCAGCCATCTCCATCGATACCAAGCCCTCTGCAAAAGACTCCAAATGCATTCTTGCCAAAGAAAGATCCAAGAAAGGTTGAGACTACAGAATATACCGCTGCCGACATATCGAATATGCCACCATTGAACGAAGTGCGTGATAAAAAATACAACTTGACTGCTGAGCAAATGGAAGAAATCAAGGCTTTGAGAGAAAGCGATCCATACAAGTACACCAAGAAAGTATTGGCAGACAAATATCAGTGCTCTGAATTTTTCATAAGTTTGGTTGCTGACACTCCAAAGGAAAGACTTGATGATATGAGCGACAGATTGGCAACTATCAAATCAATGTGGTCTAAAAGAAGAGCTCAAGCTAGAGTTGATCGCCAAAAGAGAAAGGAAAGCTGGTACCAAGATGCTTAATCGTTTTAGTTCTTCTCTTTTTTTTTGCTTATATTGTTATATTTTGTTTCTCCATCTTTTGTCATTTCAATTCATCCTATAACGTGTACATATAGAAGTCTGAATTTCATGCTATGAATTTAATGTTTATTTTTGTCAATGCTTGTAAAGCTGGTGTTGCGATGATATATATGCGTGTATGCAATTTGTTGATGTCGAGTCTCATTCTTCCATCCAGTGAGACAGGAGTACTACACCTGCGTACGACATGATAAGGACTTTATTTGGAAAATCATTCTAACTTCTAGTCTTATTTACAAGATCACCACCCTAATGAAGTAGATAACATCGCTTTCTTGGTGAGTGAAAGATGGCGCTGAAGTGGGATCTTTTATATTTAGCTGTCAACATCAACAACAAACTAAAACAAAATAATAACCATCAAAGAAAGTCTCCTCTCTCTACATTTTAAATTCAACAAATTTGCTCAATTTTAACTAAACATAACAGGGTTTTTACTTATTCAATTTTCCCCCGCATAATAACAATTAATACTGTATGTGCTATATAGATTAGTTTATGAGAAAACAATTTCTATCATTATATATAATCAATAAATAGCTCCTGTGTGTGAAAAAAAAAAAAAAAAAAAAAAAAAAACAGTCAATTTTTTGTCAACAACTAGAGAAGTGTAAAGAGAACGTTTTACAGTCTACACTCATACTATTTTAGAATAATCTACATGAAGCATTTATCTTGATATATTTACTTGAATTTTTCTTATTTTTTTCGCTAAAGAGCAAAGAGCCAACTTTGGACATGGCATGTTTTAATGTTAGCAAGGGAACAATCAATCGAGGTTACAATTCTGGTTGCTTTCAAATTGTTACATACCCTTGTCCCTTTACAATAAGCCAAAAATGGCTTTTTAAAATAAATGTCTCTGTATCCTTGCGGAAAATGTATTTGATGGCTTCTATTGGGCAACTACTCTAGCCGACAACCGCATCAGATACGGCTATGTCTAGATACAGCGAAAAAGGCTGAACATTGTCTAATTAAACATGAAAGGGACAAACCCATAAAGACCCAAGCCATGAAAATAATATCCATCTCGTCAACACACAGAGTGCTTAGGAAGCTTGAAGGAAAATGCTACATCCTTCGTCGCATGTTGTGTTACGAAGGAGGGAATATGCAAGTAACCGCACCTACTTATACCCGGAAATCACGTTATGCTACCCCCGAAACAACGAAAAATATACGTTTTCTTAAACACTTTGGCTGGAAAAGGCTTACTGACACTTACGTCCACACTCATTAACATCATCATCGCCATCGAAGAGCAAGACAACTTTAAGGCACGCACACACTAGAAAAACGGAAATTCCGTTACTGTCAATCTTTTGGTTTTGCTTGTCATCGAAACTTACTCAGCGGCTGGTTTGCCTGTTGAAGTGTTTATTGTTTTCAACCACCAGGCTAACAAGTCTCAAACGTTATTATAGTTGACAGGTCAAGAGAAATATCAAAAGCCTATAACTGCACATTGGTGACCATGCCCAAGAAAAATGCAGCGCAACAGCCAGTAAGTAGATGTATTTGATGCCTTGCTGCGTTCGTTTACCAGGCCAATTACTAACTGTGATTATCATTTAGGAAATGACTCAAATTTGTACGTATAGTTTGACAGCGTATCCATCATATTTTGCTATTTTCGAGGACCAACATTTATTCTAACCTTTAAACTCTAGATCAAAATGAGTTCATGTTTGGTGAAGGAGGAGGGAGAGGTACTTCAATGAATTCTTTTCTTCGATCTCTTTCTAAAACCAGCACGAAACAAGCAACGTCCAGCTCACCAACTGCTACGAAATCGGTTATTGCCGATGACCCAAAAGTCATTGGCGCTTCTTTTTCACATCTCAACCTTTCCTCATCTCAGCCTAAAAAATCAAACAACACAGCAGCAACCCATTCTCGCAAAACCCATTCTGAAAAACCCAAAAAGGAAAAAAAGAAACATCATCCTTTTCAAAGCAACATATATATGGATTCTGATGATGACTGGGATGCCGATGTGGATAAGTCCATCAGCGTGAATAATAGCAAATCAAGCTCTTTGGATTTGGCTCCAAATAGAGAAATTGGACTCTATCCAGCAGTTAACATATCAGCATCACTATCCTCGGGTATAGGCTCTGGTGGGATTTATAGTCTCAATACCAATGCTTCAAATAATAATAATAATAATCCATCCTCGCTCATATTGTCGCATATGAGCTCTCAGCGAAATTTACTCAGTAATAATAACAATAGCAATAATAATTCTATTTATACCAGCACACATGACCTTAATGAAACCAGCAATGACAGAAACAATAATAAAAACACTAATTTTGACGATCCAGATGAAGAACCGCATGCACAAATATTACGCAAAAATTACAAGAAAATTATGGAAGATCCTATTTTCATCTTGGAACTTGTTCAAGGACCAAACATTTCCAGATATGATGAAAATTTGATTGACACTAGCGGGGCTAAAGAAGAGCTTAATGCCTCGATATCAAGATATAACAAGTTTAAAACTGTTTTGCAGCAACAAAACATCAATTTGGAAGATTTGAAAAAGTTATCCTGGAACGGAATACCAAATGAATTAAAATCAATAATTTGGCAGTTGCTTTCTGGCTACTTGTCCACGAATTCTGACAGAAGAATCAATGCCTTGCAACGCAAAAGAAAAGATTACGCTGATCAAATTACTCGCGTGATGCAAGAAGAAAAAGACACAATTACTTGGCACCAAATTTCCATCGATATTCCGCGTACTAATCCCCATATCAAACTATACAGCTATCCGGTGATACAGCGCTCTTTGGAACGAATCTTGTACTTGTGGGCCGTTAGACATCCTGCTAGCGGATACGTTCAGGGAATAAACGACATATGCACCCCATTTTTCCAAGTCTTCCTTGCGGCTTACGTCAACACAGAACGGGCCAACTGTATTGATATTGGAGATATTGATCCAACTGGGATCCCAGACGAGGTGTTTGAAGTAGTGGAAGCAGACACGTACTGGTGTTTGACCAAGTTACTTGATTCTATTCAGGACAATTACATCCATGCGCAGCCGGGCATCATTCGCCAAGTTAACGAGTTGAAGGACTTGACTAATGGGATAGATTCGGAATTAGTTGGTCATTTGGAAAAAGAAGGGATTGAATTCTTGCAATTTTCCTTCCGTTGGATGAATTGCTTGTTGATGAGAGAGTTGAACATCATTCATATCATAAGAATGTGGGATACATATTTGACTGAAGGGAGTAGCGGATTTAGTGAGTTTCACGTATACGTGTGTGCTGCATTTTTGGTAAAGTGGTCAGACAAGATTAAAGAAATGGACTTCCAGGAGATTATGATTTTTTTGCAAAGTTTGCCGACCAAGAATTGGAGCGAGAAAGATATTGAATTATTGCTTAGTGAGGCTTATATGTTACAAACACTATATAAAAACGCTAGCGCGCATTTAAGATAGACTGGTTTTTGCTCTTTTGTATATTTGTTTGTTACTATTCCTTTTCATTTCATTAAAAATACGAAAACCCAAATAATAAAATTAAAAAAATAAAAATAAAAAAAAATAGCATCAAAAAATTGGGCATCGTTTATGTATTTTAATACCATCTGTTGTAGACCTGGTAGTCTGAACTTGTTTAAGATGGCAAATTTTAGGAAGGTGAATAATTACTCAAACTGAAAACAGCTTTTGAATAAAGACAAAAAAAAAAAAAAAAAAAATCTAAACAAGTACTAAAAAAATGCAAAATAAAAATAAAATCATGACAGTTTCGTAAAAAGGAATAATTAAAACAAACGGCAAAAAGCGCAAAAGTGTATTAAAACTTTGGATTCGCTGTATACCAAACCTTTGCCTTTTCTTCTCTTTTCTGCTTCCTCGCACTAGCCAGAGCTCTCCGTTTATAGTGAAATCCAATCACCAACTTTAGCTAAATCGAGAACTATCAGTAATCTCATCACTAACACTATTAATCAACTCATTGCACCAATCCAACAACTCATTTTTCTCCTTGATTGCCCTTTTCAACTCTTTATCCACCAATATCAGCTGGTTTTGCAAACTCTCAATCTTGCTAAGCTGATCTTCGGTAGAGACTCCTACCCCGGGCAACGATTCGATAATTGTGAAAATCTGCCTCGTTTTCAATATGATATCGGTGGATAGTTCATTCATTGTGTCTTTGAAGTCTTGTGGTTCGGCGATTGTGGCTTCTTTGTCTGCCATTCGTTCTTCGTTTTCACTGGGGACATAGTCGTGGTTGGTGTTTACGTAGTTTATCGTTGCGCAAAACTGCTCGAGGAGCTAAAAGAGATTGTTAGTTTGTTTATCACGGCCCAAATTAGAATATCGTGATTGAATAACTGATTGAACGTACCTGATCAAGGCATATCTGTAATTGCGTCAATCTATCTGCCATACTGTGTTGTGTTATATTGTATTGTATTATATCGTGCTGTAAATATTATGACTTGAGATGAGAAAAGAATGCTTGAGGAAAGTATCTGAAGGTTCCTGTGAATAAAAAGAAAAAAAATTACAAAAACAGAACATCTAATAGAATAATAAAGTTGATAAAGTCGACAAATTCTAGCGTTTCGACAATATGTAATGCGACAAAACACCAAACTGTCCGTGTATGGATATCTCGATCTTGTTAGCTCACTGTTTTTTTGAGAAAAGCAGGGCTCGATAATGCCTTACCCTTCGTACACTACCTGCATTAACATGCATGAATACATGCCTCAATTGGATGTATTCTTTTGTATATATATAATGAAATTTTTTTATTTCATGGTTGTTTTAGCAGAAGGCAGGAAACACACAATATCGTGCACAAGTGCCAAATACAAGCATACGCACTATATACTGGTACGCTCTCCATAAAAGGTTCCATATGCACGCCTTTTTTTTTGCATTTTGACTTTGTATCACTTCTAGTTATTTCTTTTGTATAAACATACTGTTCTCACATAAACTTTTGTGTGTGTGTGTGTGTTTTTTTTTTTTTTTTTTTTTTTTTTTTTGCAAAATTCGACCATAGAACAGAATGTAAAAAAAAGGGGCTATTTGAATTTGGAATTGAATTTGGTGCTTAATGTTTACTGGAACTCAATTTTCATTTTTGGTAAAAACTTTGTTTCTCAGTTAGCTTGCTTTCTTGAACAACTGTTTACCAATCCGGTGAAAAACGTTTAGCAAACTTTGAACTTCAATATCGGTAGTTGAATATTAAATGGTGGAGTTTAAAATTTGATATTGAATCTTGGATATAGAGACATGTAACACACAGTCAGGAGGAAGACCATTTTCTTCGTTTTATTCGTCTTCTTCGTTCTCTTCAAAACAACCATTCCCTCGAGATCTCAAGCACTAATGCTCAAGATCAGTTATGCTTGTACCCGGCAACTCATCTGACCATGTAGCATATATACTTGGTCGGCATTTATGTGCTCGGTCTGTTGATAGATTGATGCCAAGACAAGATAAGCTAAGACGGGAAATTTGAGATATGTATAGTTTTGCTGCAAGCTATCTAGCATTGATATCTGGATAAATGGATAAGTGTATGAGCCGGGTGTCTCAGTGGCAACTTTTTTTAGCTCAAGCTTAGCGAGTAATGAAAATACAATAGTGGCTTTGAACAGCAGTGCAAACAATACCGCCTTGCAAAAACCTTTTTTATTTTTTCTTTTTTTAAAAAAAACAAACAAACTTTTCTATAATTTACAATATATTGCACGATGGCGCATTTTGAAGCATTGTATTATTTTCGTTTTTTAGTTTCTCTCATTTTTGATACCTTGCCATACGATGTTGGGCGCTAGCGAGCAGCAGCAGACTCGGTTATCAGGTAAATTGTTTCACACTTGATGTCCGCTAGGAACTACTTACTGCCAAGGGATATCAGTATTGCAGCTCATTCACTCATTTAGACCGCTCGCCCCCAACATGCGAATGCGCACCATCTTTGCTGGATTTGTAGATCGTAAGTCCGCAAAGATGAAACTTGCACTGAAGCGCTGTTTCAAGAACCGTTTCGATTACGAACTAGCGCGGGGTTTTCTTTTCTGTATACTATACGATAATACGCTGCGTTGCGTTGGGTACGGAAGAAAGAAAAACACAAATGGCAACTTGAACACATAGCTTGAGAAGTCTGAATATTGCTGCTATGGGAAGTAGGAATATCTAGTTATATAGCAACCCGAGCAATTGCTGGATTGTTGAGGCTCGCAACTATAAGCAAATCGCTTTGAGTTGGGGGCAGACAGGAGACACAAGGATCAAAATTGCCGTCCCGGGGAGAAAGTGTCACAATAGCCAACGTCACCGAAACGTGGTAGCCGCCAATTAGTACTGTCGGACAATGCAGCTGGGCTGTTACAGATCTGGATAACATGCAGACGACTTTTTCTTTGAGTCTCTGCGTGCTATCCAGAAGAGAAGAGAAAAAGAGTGCCAGCCTGTTTTGGGCGGCTCGGAGCGGAAACACAATGTTATGAGGAAAAAAAAAAATTGCATTAAGCAAAATTGAGGGCCATGCATACAATCCTCAGTCATCATTGTATGTATCCCTTTACTTGATTACGACCAGTATCACATATGTGTGTTTTGAAAAGCAGACAATCTGTTATTCTGACAATGCGTATACCCCGGAGGCTTTTTTCTCAGCCAACACCAACAGCAACTAGTGATGACCCCTAAATCAGCAACAACCACTCAACAACCTTGAAGGACAACTCCGGAGAGAGTATGTGGCTTTTAACAGCCGGTGCCTCCACGTGCAAGAGAAGGAGAGCCTTTGTAGTTGGTAGTTGGCTTTAGCTGGAAGCCACGGTTTCTTGCCTGGAGTGCAGCGATCGATCAATGCGGAAACCCACATGGCCAGTGTTTGGCAGGATGCAGCAGAAGGCAGGAGGATGCAGGAGGAGCATCCACGTTTAAACTGCTTTCACCTGTTACCGCTTTTACACATTTTCAAACTGATAAAACAAAACAATATAAAATGAGCGCCGGACCCTGGGCGATATTATCCTTCTTCTACTCACTGGATTCCTTTCCTTTCCTTTCCTTTCCTTTCCTTTCCTTTCCTTTCCATTCTTTGTTGACTTGTTCTCCATCGTTACTATTTGAACCCCCAACTACGTCCCTGCTTCTCACTCTGCTTTGATCTTTTTGAGAGACTTCCATCTTTATTCCCACAGAAATCTCAAATCAATACCGTTCTCCTCAGCACATACATATACTACGCACAATGCCAGCTTACCAGGACGATATCAGCATTAGCGCCGACTCAAAACTACTCCTTGAGAAAGACCTCGAGGCACAGGCCAGACAGCTGGAATGCCGTGACAACAACAGCAAAAGATCCTCCTGCAAGCGCGTGTTTTGCAACATTCGAAACTTGTCTCTCTTCTTGACTGCCATCGTGCTATTGAATGTGATAGTGGTGCTCAAAGCTGACCAGCTAAGAGACTTGTGCCATACTACATTGTCCAATAATGACAATACAAACTCTGATTTGATTGCTGAAGTGTTTGCAAACAAAATTAATACCGAGAAATACATTGATGATAGTATGAATACAGGTGCTGCTATAGACTACAAAGACAATGCTGACTTTTAGTTGACGGGTTATGTTTTTATCATATAAAGTGTATTTTAGTTTTTCAGTTTTCTCTTTTCTTTGTTTACTTCTCGCTATGGTTTTTTCTTTTTAATGTTTAATATTCACTTGGTTGTTTTTTTTTTTTTGATGACTTACAATTTTTTTTTTTTTTGTACTTTTGTCAATGTCTCCGCAGGATAGATAATATAATGTCACAATTTTGATAATGCTTATATTAATTCTCCCCAACAGCTTGTACGCTTTTTTTTAATACTATCAGCTTTCCTCCTAATAACGGCAGCGAATTATAATCTGATCTTGTCATGACTTTCTACTATTCAGTAGGCTAAGAGCATACCGCAGTTTCCATGAACATAAACTTTTTCTCTCAGCTTTCCTTCTATCTTTTGCAGCTATACAGATTAAGTTATGTGGTGCATGTACTCAGAACTGCTCAGAACTGGTTTTGAAAAGGGGTAATTTGAGGTTTCCAGCTCTGAAAGCATTATGTGGGGATTGAGCTTTTGGCATAATATACATCCACATAATCTTTGCTTACGGAAAGATTGACAGGCCTTGGAGGGAGAGCACAGTGTACGTACGCTTCACAGACGCTCACCTTATCTCCAGAATGTTGTCATATTCACGATTTTCCTTGACTCAAGTACAAAAAGCGCGGCTCACGCACAGAGGACTGTGACATCTGCGCCAAGACGCATAATCACGCGTTGTGTCGCAGCGACGGATTATTTCCTAAACGGCAGTCTCTCGGTGTGTTGTCCAATCAACGCCCGCTGTCATCAGCATCGAGACAGCCACTCGGTGAATATTGAAAAGGTTTCGCTACTGCTGTTGCCAATCCAGACAAAGCGTTAATTATAGGATAGCGAGATAGAACCACTGGAAACCCAGCTTCTTTATTACTCTTTCTGTCACTGCAGTGGCTAATGTTGTCTTCTTAATCAACAGCACGCTCCTCGCACCATGGCAGCCCGTACTATTGAATGTGTTCTAGTTTCTGCATTCCGCCAGTCTTAAAAACTTATGCTAGCGAACAGCGGCTGCTAGTGTTGGCGAATATTAACACGTAAACGCTCAGCGCTTCTTCGTCCAATTTCGGGCCAGTCTGGGTTTCATCAACTTTTAGACCTTCAAACACTATCCCTGTAACCACCCCAATATTCAAGTGATCCTATATCTCCACCCTGCTTCTTTCTTTCTTTAGCTCATTCTACAACCAATTGATTGACAGCCGCCGTCAGGTCAGCCAATTTTGTTTGTCGTTCTGCCACTTCTCGCTGTCGGAGGGTTTTCAAGCTTTTTTCGTGCTTTTTTTTTTAATTTTTTTTTTTTTTTTTTTTGCCTTTTTCGCTGCGTTTCCACTTTTTCGTTTAACTCCTTTTTTTTCCCGCCAGTGCCAGCTATCACCTTTCGTCCTGTCTCTTTTCCAAACTTTCACTTTGATTACTTGGCCAGACATTCTTCAACATTTTTTGTTTTTGACTTCCCGAGCACAACTCCAATAAATCTCAAGACTTATTTTTTTTTTTTTTTTTTTATAAAAAATTTGTGCGGGAAGAATCAAAATTCAAAATTCAAAATTCAAAAACAAAAACAAACCAAATACATTTTCAGCTTTCTTTTGCTGATTCAATAGCTGCCATTTTATCATGACAACAAGTTCTACTCCTCAGAAATGGCAACCGCTTCCCATGCTCGCTCATGGGAGAGTGATAAAGTCATTTTTGCCTCAAAACCATTTAGACAAACTTCCCTCGTATTTCCAGAATCTATATCCCGGCGATGAAGTTTACATATTCGAAGCCAACGACAAGTGGGCCAGAGGGTACATTTTGGTCCAACCATTGCCAACAGACTTCATTGCCATTACTTCCAACTTGGAAAAATTGCCAGATCAAAGAATCGCGGTTGTTATATTGCCATTATCGCACTTCAAAGTGTTGGAAAAAATTCCAATCCCCAAGTCGTACGCCACTCTTTTGGGGGATAAAAGACTAGCAGTGCAAGAAACCGTGTCCTCCAATAATCAGGATCCCACTACCGTGTCAGACGTCACTGGTTACAATTTCGAGGCCGAACCAATTTTAAATGATACCGTTGTTGCCAATTCCCAAGTGCCAACTATTTTGGAAACTGAGTTGAATGCTACTGAGGCTAGAGAAGGTGGTGAGAATTTGAATTATCACATCAAACCGCCACTTCCTGCTTTGAGATTGGATTCCGGTGATCTTTTGGACGAAATTGTTCCGGCAATATCATTGTTGAGTTCTCACATTTACTCTTTGTACTCTGTCGGGGAATTCTCCTTGTCTTTGAAATTAGGATCATTGTATTACGAATTAGATGAAATCAGAATCAAATTGTCCTACAATCTTTGCACCAAATCTGAAAAAAATACCGCTAGAAAGACGGTGGCCCTTATATTGAGTAAAATTGCTAAACTTTTGTCTTCAAAAGGTGTCAATAGAATTGATAAAAAAAACTCAACCATCAAATATGATACTGCAGGTTACGAAGCAATCTTATCCAGAAATCCAGAAACTGGCGAATTGTTTGACTACAGTTCCAACGATATTACCAAACATGCAACTCCGGACGTCATTGCCATTAATCAGTTGATGTTTGCATTGTGTTCCAATTATCCTCTTTCCGACACCGAGTTGGCCAATTTGAAACCTCCGGCAAACTCCAAGTTTCAAAAGGCAATTCCATCCCAAATACTCATTGATTTTAAGCAATTGCTTTCCAGCTCATCAGTGAGTCCAAAAGGTTTCCTTGGAATGACTGCGTACTTGTACTTGAGAAACTCAAGAAACAGAATTACCGAAGCATTCGCTGTGCCAGTTAACGGCAGTGCCCATGATTCCAACATTGAAAACTTGAGCGCTGCGTTGTTTAGAAATATTCCTGCTGGGGAAATGGACAAGGGCAGAATTTACTTGGTTGCAGTGTTAACTGAAGATATCGAAGTGACGCATCCAAGCGGCAATGGCAATGGCAATGGCAATGGCAGTAGCAACAGCAATGGTACTAGTGCTTTGAATGGCAGTAGCAAAAACGGCCCCACTGCCTCAAACACCGTCAAAAAAATCAGAAAAGGTGTTGCTGCAGGTGTTACCGACATTTCCAGAGTGTTTTCTCGTCACAAGGGCGGACTAGCATCTGGCGAATCTCACCAGTTCAAAATCAAATTATTTGGTTCTTATATCAACCAAAGTGATCAGCAAACTCCAAGTGATCCAAATTACGGTTGGGGTGAGTTAACTGACAGAATCATTAGAGGTTCTAATAAAGGTGTTGCGGTTAATCCAAGAGCAGAAAGATTGATTGTCACTATCAAGGAATTCAAAAGTAGCACTCAAAACTTCATCAATGATTTCGACACTAATGGACTAAGACCGATTTCTCAAATTAAGACCATGTATTACGATCCACTTGTGAAAAGCTCTGAACGATTTTACATCAAGTTGGGCAAAGTTCATGTTAAGCACGCAGGATTGCGCGGATTCCCAGTGACTATCCAAGTAGCTTCGAATAATCCGGCAATCTCATTCAGCGAAGGAGCTAATGAAGCTGACGACAAAGTATGGCAATTCCCATCGGTGCATTCTGATGAGTCTGTCGGAGAATTAGTCAGAGTCAGCGGCATTGGTGTTGGTAGCAACAATACGTTGTTGAATAATGCGGAAAATGATTTCTTGAACTTTTTTGCCTTCATCAATGGCGAGCTTGTTGCTGAAGGAAAGTTAATGATTCGTAGAAGCAACCAAGCAATTGAATATAAAAAGACCCATTTGGTTGAGTTATCTAATGTCAGCAATAGTCATAATTTGGTTGTTTCTTTTGAAATCACTAGCGAATACGTGGGGAAAAGCTTCAATGTGGATCATTCTATTCATACGTTGCTCAACTGGAAGAACTTGATTTCATTGCCAGCCAATGAGGAAAATTTCATTCAATTGATTAAGAAGTTTAATAATTTGGATACTTCTCATTTAGTAAAGTATTTTCCAGAATTGTTGACCTCATTGTTGGAAGTGTACAAAACGTCAATTGATTTGAGTTTGCCAGCGTTGAACAAGTCTGTATTTGAAAGCATTGTCCATATTTTGGATTTTGTCATTGCAAGAAAAGATCAATACGTTTACTTTTTTGAAAATTTCATCAAAAATGCAACTAACTTGCCGTCTGTCGGGTTCTACTTATTGTCGAAAATGGAACAGTACTTTTCATCATTCCAAACATCCTGGGAATACTTTAATAGATCGGTGTGCCGTGTGTCTACCTTGATTCTCAGATTAGCCATCAAAACGACTGATTCCAAAACCGTTGATTCATTCATCAATTCGTGGAAATCCTTCTTGAGCTCAATTGCTACGTTCTTGTCTTCTAAAGACAAAAAATTCACTTCTGATCAATCTTACATTTTGGAAGTCATTGACTTGTGGCTCGATAGTCTAAGAACCATCTTTATGGATGAAGATACGTTGAACTTTGGCATCATTTTGATTGACTCTGTTGGAACTAGAGGTCTATCCACAATCGACGAAGCTGGCATTGGGGCCCCTCACCCAATCAATAAACGGAACGATAAGGTGTTTGGCTTCATCATTACCAAGTTGTTGTTGATTCGTCGGTTGTTGCATTCTTGGGTTATTGAGAATCCAATCTGCCGTGATAAGTTAATCTTGACTTCGATTGGATGGGCCATGGAGGTTCTTGTTGGACACAACGATATCGAAGCATCGAGATTAGCTAACGGGATTTTAGTTTCCATCTGTGGCATATGCTGGGAAATTGTTGGTAAGAACAAGGTGGAAGATTTTTACTTGTGTCGCGGATTGGTTAGATTGATGCCTTCCATTGCTAGCATTTTGCTTCACTATAACAAATTCGCTAGAGCTAATGGACTCTTCAAGCCAAAGAGAACATTCACCCCGTTGTTCCCTACAGAGTATCCATTCAATGAAATAACCATGGATTCCATCGTTAATGATGAGACGTTTGTGGAAATCTTGATTGAGTTGATGACTTTGTTCGCCTACATTTCCAAAATTGCCAAATACGTCGCTGGTGAGAATGGGTTCGAGACGTTGTTTATTACTGCAAAAAACGATCACATGTTCAACAAGGCTGACTATTTTGCCAAAAACTTGTCCAAGGAGCAAATCTTGAACATTATCCAGACAGCAAAGCTTTTGATTCAGTCGAAATGCTACCCTGCACAAAAATGGCTATCGTTGCACGCAATGGTAATCGAGGCCGGCGCTACTGCGTTTGAGTTGTTGAAAGACATAATGGTTCACGAATACGTGCCACCGGTTTTCGAGTCTGATAAGTTTGACAGATTACTATGGGGTAACTATTTGAAGACGTGCTTGAAGTTTGCCACCGCGATGCCGATTTCCATTTGCCATTTGGCTGATGTGCCAAAGAAGGCATGTTGGAAAATCACCGGTGACTTGAGAAATCGGGTCTGTCTTTTAATTAATGAGGTGTGGGACTGTTTGGCATGGGACGCGCTTGGTGAAGATGTTGTAAGATTCCAATTGAAGAAATTTGGCGGATACCAAGTGGAATTCATCAATTACGATTACGGTGTATTGCAGGACTTGATGTTGTTTTCTTTACAGAGACATTCCAATTGTCAGGAAATTGGGGTCAAGATGCTTTGGACAATTATTATATCTGAGCTTTTGTTAAATGAAAAGTTGCTCGATATTGAAAGAGAATGTATTGTTGGCTTGTATGAGATTTTCCATAGTAACAAGTACAAGCCAGGTCAATACGAGGAAAGAAATTTTATCAAGAGGTTGAAATCTGCAATTAGAATTGATCCTGAAGACGATGCGTTTGAAGCAATTGATAGCTTTATCCAGAACTTGTATGAATTCTTGGAAGTTTTGAACGACTTGGAAAACGTTCCACCAGGACCGGAATTCGACGATGACAGAACGTTCCACAAGTTGAACATTAATGGGTTCTTGAAACATGTTAATAAGCCAGAATTGTTGCATTCATTTATTAGTGAAATGGTGGAAGCTAATGTCGCTAAGCAAAACTACGTGCAAGCTGGTCTAAGTTTGGAATTGTTGGCATCTACTTATGATTGGCTCACTGATGACAGATTACCGGTTTGCATTAAGCCTAAATTCCCTGAACAATCTTCATTTGAAAGAAAAGAAGCATTAATGAAAATGATGGCGGTGAACTTCGTCAAGGGCCACGCTTTGGAAAAAGCTATTGAGGTATACAAGCAATTGGCCCACATTTACGACACCGTGACGTATGATTTTAAAGGGTTGTCATTTGTTCACAAAAACTTGTCCAGTCTTTATTTGGATTTGGAAAATGTCGAAAGATTGACCCCTTCATATTTCAAGATTGCCTTCATTGGTTACGGTTTCCCTAAATCCGTAAGAGGCAGACAGTACATCTATGAGGGATATCCGTTTGAGCATATTACTTCTATTCATGATAGATTGTTAAGATTGCACCCTGGGGCAATTATTGTCAGTGACGATGACGAGGCAAGAAGACTTAGTGAGACTATCCCTGCAGGAAGATACTTGCACATCACTACTGTGGAGCCAAGAATTAATGTTCCGCAAAACATGAGTAATTTGACCGCTGCGGCTAGATTGTATATGGAAAACAGAAACTTGACGAGATTTACCAATGCTAGAAGATTGCCTGGTTCTACATCAGTGATGGACTTGTGGGTTGAAGAAACAACTTATGAAACATACACCTCGTTCCCTACGTTGATGAACAGAAGTGAGATTAAGTCCGCCATCACGGTGAAATTATCACCATTGCAAAATGCCTTGAGATCATTGACTTCCAAGACTCAGGAATTGATTGGGATTGAAACGATGGCAAATAAAGCCGTCAAGGAAAAAGAAGACTTGAGTAACATATTCAGCGAAATGTCCAGACAATTAAGTGGTACTATTGATGCTCCAGTGAATGGGGGGATTGGTCAATATAGAGTGTTCTTTGGTTCGGACACTTTTACCAAAAATCCGGCTTATGCGTTACAGTTGGAAACGCTTAAAATCCAATTCAGCGAATTAGCAACCACCATCAGACGTTGCTTGATCATTCATGCCAAATTGGTGCCACAATCAATGCAAGAGTCGCAGTACACTTTAGTTGATTTATTCAAGAAGAACTTTGAAGAAGAAATCAAGAGAAACAGTATCAGGACCGATGACATTAATGCCCAAATTTCAAGTAATGCGGCAATGTTGAATACCCCAAGTATTCAATTACCGGTGCCGGTGAATGTGCGTGGCGGTGGGGCACTTAAGGATCATGATTTCTTGCATAGAATTCAAAGTAACAGTTCGGATAATTCTCAAAGAACAGACTCTAATAGTAGTCATGCCCATTCTCATAGAACGTCTACCAAGAGAAGCGTGTTGAATTGGAGACAGTCTCGTAATGTTATTGAGTAATTCTAGTGTTTTTTTTCCCTTTTCATTCTTTAACTTTTTTCATAATATTTTTCAACTTAGACTAAAAATACTTGTTTTTTTTATGTTTTCTTTTATTAATTTTTTTCAACTATACTTTGCTTGTTTGTTGTGCTCTTATTCAATTTTTTTGCTCTTCATCTTTTATGTTTTCTTTTTGTTAGATATGCTTATTTCCGTTTTTATTATCATTCTTTATACGTTGTTTTGTTAGTTGCTTGTATAATTTCCATTTAAAATTTTTGTTCACTTTGGTTTGCCTGCAGACTGTATATTGAACGTATACGTTCCTTCCCTCAAACCTGCTTTACAAAAAAAAAAAAAAAAAAAAACATTTACACGCAGCAAGCTATTTGCTCATTCAATCCTCATATTGATAACTACTGATTGCTGGTAGTATCATTCTATTTAAAGGAAAAGCCTGCCAATTGTATGATCATCTATGCACAGATATCCTATATGTATTTACTGGCTCAAGTAAACTCGCAGCATGATCTGAGTATGCCATATAATCATAAACAATCCCTCCAGCTTTAGCTAACTATTACTCCTAAATGTCTCTTCAATCCAATCCCATCATTATTGGTCAAATTAAATACCAATTAGGAAAAAAAATACAGTAACAATAGTCGCAGTCTTGGTTGTTTGCAATTGACAATTTTAGTAAGCATAAACTAATGCATCGCTACAAAACCAGGGCCACAAATGCTTAGCAGTGGGTGCAGCATTAAGCGCAGCAATGGACGCCACTGTGCGTCATACAATCAGGTCCATTGCAGCTAAGCGCATTGGGAAACATGGTACTTTGTCTAGAGCGATCATAATGCAGTAACAAAATAATAACAATGCAGAAAGGAGTGAAAGGACGCGGTTGCGCAGCACTGGGCGGCTGGCTGGGAAGCACGAGAATGTGAGAAAGACGGCGATGATGGTGATGATGATCCTGAGATCTATGGCAATAGCCACTACTTTACGAATATCAGTGTTTGCACAAATCAAGAAGGCATACTGGTAATTGTGTTGGATCACTGGCAGATGAGATGAGGCGAGTAGTTCGCAGAGGAGCGGGCGAGATGGAGATGGTGAGTCGCTTGCTTATCTTTGACATATGATTTGCAGAATGTAGATATCTGTTGCGGTTATGCCCTATATATCTTGTATATTCTATGATTCGCCAATGCATTTAACCCTTATGACTTGCGACTGTATTGAGTGTTAGTGTAGTAAGTTTAGTCAGTTTTAGTAAGCGCAGTGGAAGTGCCTTTGCGGCTCGTGTATTTTTTGCAGTGTTTATAGTCTTCACAAGAATGAAACTTGTCAAAAATAACAACAGCAACTACAACAACTACATCACATAAAACTCTTCAATGCCCTTACAGTAGCCAAAGCCACTGCTAGACAGATCCCCTTGCATTGTGGTAATTCCCTCTGAAACCCTGGCGCCCAATCATTGCGCGAACGAACGTAAATAGTAAAGTAGCACAGTTTATAGACACCAAACTAGAAAACTGGAAACCATCGCTTCATTCGCACTCGATCGATCGGCCGCTGCTCCAAGCTTTCCTTGGTGCTGTTTTTTTTTTTTTTTTTTTTTTTTTTTTTTTTTTTTTTGCCTTTTTCCTTTTTCCTCGCAGTTGGCGCGCTCCATTCGCTTTGCTTTTCTATTTGGTTTTCCCACCGTCTATTTCATTGACTTTACTAAAACTAGACCCAGCACACAGTACACGCTAATTAAACTTCCAGTTAGTCAACTCTCTCTTCAAAGCAATAGCTGATCCGTTCACAATACTTTGATCTTCCAATAACATAATTATAATAGCCTTTTTGCAGCCAATCTTTGCCTTTTTAACTCACTCGTGGACTCCAAGAGATTGTTATCAATCAGCATTATTTTTGTTCTCGCGCTTATTATTCATTGTAACTCAATCACTTCGATTTCAAAGATATCAGAAGACAGTTTCCTAATATATCAGCTGTAAAGATAGAATTTCATTCGTTTCATTTTTTTCTCACCAAATAAAACGCGATTCTACAATTTGCTCAAATCAATAGTACTCACATTCCAGAGAACAAAAATTGATTAGCTGTCATATCTACTTCAGCTCAATCAAAAACAAAACATCAGATTTTATAATCAATACATAACAACTACTCAAGACAATCACAATGAGAGGTATATTAAGCTTTTGCTTTTTCATATAGATCATGCTAAAGCCAATTTGACAAGTATTTATGATCTTGCCTTTCAAAACGTTACCTACCGGAAATTAACGGGTTTTTGACTGATCTGAGATTCTTTGCTGATTTATGATTACATACCGCAGCGTTAAGCGTCAATTGTTACTAATTCATTTACTAACCGGTTAACTTTCTAGATTATAAACTTGTCGTGTTAGGTGCTGGTGGTGTTGGTAAATCCTCCATCACTGTTCAATTTGTCCAGGGCGTCTATTTCGAATCATACGATCCAACCATCGAAGACTCCTACAGAAAACAAGTGGAAGTTGATGGTAAAACAGTTGAATTGGAAATATTGGATACTGCTGGTGTAGCTCAATTTACCGCCATGAGAGAATTGTACATTAAGTCCGGTAGAGGATTTTTATTAGTATACTCCGTTACTGATGAAAACTCCTTGAAAGAGTTGCTTACTTTACGTGAACAAGTATTGAGAATAAAAGACAGCGCTAGTGTCCCAATGGTATTGATAGGTAACAAGTGTGATTTGAATAATGAAAGAGTATTGAGCCCGGAAGATGGGATAACTGTATCGCAGCAGTGGGGGAAAGTGCCATTTTACGAAACTAGTGCAAGAGTCAAGACTAATGTGGAAGAAGCATTCATTGATGTTATCAGACAAATCATGATTAAAGAAGCAATGAGTTCACCTACTAATGACAGCAACAATATTCCTTCATTGCCTCCATTACTTAATGGCAACAAGCAGAATTCAACCAGATCAGTGCCTTTGCAAAACAATGATTCTTCTCGACCAACAGCACAAAAGAAAAAATCTATGGCTAATTTACAGAAGAAGAAGAAGAAAAATTGTGTTATATTGTGAGTTGGCTATGTTTATCTAAAGAAGAATCAACAAGAAAAATCAAACATTGAAAAAGAAAAAAATTGAAGAAAAATGAGAAGAAATGGAAAAAAAGGAATACAAAAAATGAAAAAACAAACAAACAGTGTAAGGTTTTCAAGTAACAGACAAAACAATTGCTTTGGTGGAGTCACTTAGCACTAAGCAGTAAAATTTGACTTAACAAAAACATATTCACTTCACAACAACAATAACCATTGTCTTACTTTTTTGAAAATATAACTTAATTCCCGACACATACATACATACATTCTAAGTTATAAGTTCTAGATAGACAAAAAGAAGCAGCAAATCAAAAAAGGTAAAAAAAAAAAAAAAAAAAACCAGATTCAAGCAGATCAAATCAAATCAATCAGCACTGCCAGCCAGTCAATAAGCAAGCATTATCTACTATTCATTAATATTATATTATTGAATTTTTGTTCTTTCTCAATCGCATTTCACAAAGTCTTATAATACTGTTCTGCCTGCTGACATTTCTTGTTTACCGTAGTGCATTGTTGCTATAGGATTCCAAGGACGTTGACTTTTTAAATTTGAATTGAACTGATTTTTTTTTCCTTTTGCTTTGGTTTTTACTCTGTTTCGGTTTGTTTCGGTTTGGGCTGCTTTGGCTTGCTTTGCGTTCATCTGCTTTCAATATCATTTATTCATTTGTACAGTTACGCAGTTCAATAGGTTACTTCACACTAATATTGTCCGCTAAACCAAATTGAACTGGGATCGTTTGTGAGCTCAAACATTTTGATTTTTTATGATAAAATAATTTTCACAACCTTTTTTTTTTTTTTAAACCTTTTTTTTTTATTTTTTGCCCTGTTTGTTTCTTTGTTCGCTCAATTTTTTGATTGTTTATTGCTTGATTGTTTCTCTTAAATTTACTTTCACCTTTACCTTTACCTTGAAATTTAATATAATTTTTACATTTTTTAGTCTTTTGTCAACCTTTTCAACTTGCCTTTTTGTCTTCTTTTCTTTCTGTTTGGGGTTTTCTTTTCTTTTCTTATTCTTTAGTTTTATTTATTTTATTTTATCTTACCTTATTTTATATATTTTCTATCTATAATTTACTTGGTTCTTCTCACTAGTTAACATTTATCAATTAATGTGATGATTTATTTTCCCTTACAGTTATTAATTGATATCGTCATTATTACAAAGATTTACCCTTTTTGTTTTTTATTCAATAATGAGGCAAGCAAGCCTATTCTCAAATTATATAATAACCGCATCAAAAAACAACAACAAAAATCCCAAAATCACAGAGGCCCAAATGATAATCAAGCTTGATCTTCTGCTCTTCAATTTAGCGCTCTTCAACTCCCGGTTTCCCTTCAACACATCCATCTCTGCCATCTCTTGATCATCTTGTAAACTCTTAATTTGCTCGGCTTGAGTCTCCACGTGAATGGATAATTCCCGTTGAAGATTAGCGATATCAGAGGCAGATTTTTGTAAGTTTTTCACTTTTTGCAATTCGTTGAGTTTGTTTGAAAGAAGTTCAGAATTTTCTAGCTCTAGTTTTTTCAATTGGGTCTGGGAAAGCGAAGAGATGGTGGACTGGTATTCTCGAAGGTTTTCGTCATCGTTGTTGTCAATTTGTAATTGCTCGTTGTAGGATAATGTTGGAGCGGTGTCTGCTGCAGGATCGTTACTACCCAAACCGGCAGAAGCTAAGTTATTGCTATTGTTGGTATCTCTGTTTTCCAAGTTTTTTGACATTGCATCCTTCGCAGCTTGAGCCACTGCTATTTGTTCAGATAAATCATTATTATTTAACAAATGCAACTCATTTGACTTCTCTTCCAATTTTCTATTCAAACGAACCGATTGCATATTTCCCAACTCTGTAGAAATTTTCTTCAATTGTTGAGACAATGAGCTCAACATCCCTTCACGGTGACTGTGAATGGTTTTATTCAAATTTTGATAATCTTCCTTCTTGAATGTGAATGTGATGTAATTTTTAACTAGTGCAAATCTGCTGCCAATAGTTGTGTCTTGTTGGTGCTGATTCAAATCAGTGTTATTGAATTCTTTGCTAAACCACAAATTCTCTGATCTTTTGGATTCATAGTTTTCCAAGTGATTCAACTTTTGATTGAATTTGTGTAAGAGGAGGTTAGACTGAGAATCAAACATATCCCTTTCTTCTTCAGTGAAGTTGGCCTTTATGGGCTTCTTAATCTTGGCTTTTTTAGATCCCACAGTTGCTGCTGCTGCCGTTGATGCACGAGATTTTGTACTTGAGGGCACGTAGTTCAAATCATCGAGGTCTTCATCTTCATCTTCATCATCATATTCGCTCTCATCATTATCATCATCACTGTCAGTAGCATAATCTTTTAATGCATTCATAGAAAGCAAATAACTAGGCTTAACAGACGCAACTAGCCCACCTAGACCAATAATCTCGTTATATAACTCTTTACATTCTTTATTAAATGTATCTTTCACGTATAAATTGTTTACACCATCACTACTAGCATTGGGGCCAATTCCTTTTTGCTTCTGCTGCTGTTGCTGCTGTTCTCTGTGTTTTTGCTTTCTTTGGATGATTTCTTGATTGCCTTCGTTGTATATCTGGACACACTGATTGAAAAATGGAGTCAAGTCAGTCATTGCTATTACTGTTGCTATCGCTATTGTGCTAGTTGCTGTGAAGGTGATGACCAGCGACTAGGCAGATCAGTTGATATTGACTTTTGGAAGACTGTTGTAATTACTTTAGCAATTGATCATTACAATGCATATCGAAATGGATCACCGTATTTTGGTGATTCGCTGCTGTGTCAATTGCGTCTCTGGCAAACAAAATTCATAAATCCGTCGCGGCGGTTCCGTAGGTGACGGAAAGCGGTGAGTTCACATGATCCTGACCGGGAGTTATTCTTGTAAGTACGGAAATTCCGCACCTGTATTTACCTTTAGATAGACACATAACCTCGGGACCAAGGAAGAAGAGCAAGTGTGGTGGTTGTGGTGGTGGTAAAATTTGTCAGCTTGGACTTATTTTATACAGGACTTGAAGCTAATGACTCAATTCACTTATCTTTGTTAAGCGTTGAGAACACAGTAGTGCACAGCGTAGCTTAAAAGAGAAACGCGGCGCGTGATTTCCTTTTTTTATTTTATTTTTTTTTTTTTCAATTTTTCGGAGATTAAAAAAATCAAAAAGTTACGCGTCTTTTCAAATCTTTATTTATTTTCTTCTATAATATTCAACTCTTACTAATCTCATTTCACATCATCTTATCCTTCTTGTACTGACCATATTATAGTTTCCTTCCACTTTTCAACTTCTGCCTTTGCAACTGCCAGTTGGCTCTACTTTGTCTACTAAAAATAATAATATTACCACCCACACCATGACTGTTCAAATAGATCAAACACCACCACAACAAAAACCAAATTTTGAAGAAAAGCAATACCTCGCCTTGTGTGAAAGAATAATCGCCGAAGGTGAAGACAGACCAGACAGAACTGGTACTGGTACCAAAAGTATATTCGCCCCACCTCAGCTCAGATTTAGCTTAGCCGATGATCAGTTCCCATTATTGACCACCAAGAAAGTCTTTTCCAGAGGCATTATCTTGGAGTTGCTTTGGTTTATCAAGGGCTGCACCGATGGCAAGAAGCTTTCCGAACAAAATGTCAAGATTTGGGAAGGCAACGGTAGCAGAGAATATTTGGATTCAATTGGGTTGACAAATAACAGAGAAGGCGATCTTGGACCTGTGTATGGATTTCAATGGAGACATTTTGGTGCTAAATATAAAGACTGTGATACTGACTACTCGGGCCAGGGAGTTGATCAACTAGCCCAAGTTATCCATAAATTGAAAACCAATCCATATGATAGAAGAATCATTATGTCTGCTTGGAACCCTCCAGATTTTCCAAAGATGGCATTACCGCCATGCCACGTGTTTAGTCAGTTTTACGTGAATTTCCCCAAAGAAGGCAGACCAAAGTTGAGTTGCTTGTTGTATCAAAGATCCTGTGATATGGGACTTGGAGTGCCATTCAATATTGCTTCTTATGCATTGTTGACCAAAATGATTGCTGAAGTTTGTGACATGGACTGCGGTGAGTTCATTCACACTATGGGCGATGCTCACGTTTACAAAGATCATATCGAAGCATTGCAGGAGCAGCTCAAGAGAGAGCCTAGAAGTTTTCCAAAGTTGAAGATCAACAGAAAAGTTGAAAATATTGATGACTTTAAGCTTGATGATTTTGAGATTGTTGATTATCACCCATACGGCAAGATCAACATGAAGATGAGTGTGTAATTGGGTTTTTTTGATATATTCTAATAAAGGGTTTTTATTACGGTTTATTCCTTTCGTAGAAGCATAGAATTTTCTGTATTTTACAACACACTGCAAGCTGACATTGTTTTGACATGTCCATCATAACGTAGTAGCTATATGCTTATCGAGTATAAAATTAGCTTCGTGTGTTACCCTGCACTGTCAAAAACGGCGATTTTCTGCTAACAAAGCACACAACTCCAGTCAGTATACAGCCTGGCCAAACACCTGCTACAGAAAGACATCACATCGCCGCTATTGAAGCTTCTATCTGCTGTTGTTGTTCTTGTTGTTCTTGTTGTCATCCCAAGAACACTCATTTATCCATTTTTTAATAATTACTATAGAATACTTTGCAAATGGCTGACGAAGATCTCACTGCCTCGCATTGGGACGACGTCTATTCTGACTCCCCGTTCACCTCCAGGTTACCAAACATTCTTCAAAGTGACGAATTTGCTCCTCCATCATTCGATGATGATGATTCGCCAAACCAGTCAAGACATGAAGAGCACAATGATGATGAACAGCATCAAAACGAGGATGAAGATGTAGAAGATAATCATAATAACACTCATTTGTCTCATTTGGATGCGCATAGTGGGCTTTACGATTACAACTCATCTCCCATCAACCCAGAAGTGAACACTGCTGGCACAAATATTACTTCAGCTAACTCACACTACCAGACCCCTGAGAATTACAATAACAATGACAATGCTTCCACAGAAGCCACTAAGAGCATTAACAACGAATCCAAGGTGAAAAACCAGACATTGTTGTCTTCTTTGACCAAGGACATTGACGATGCTCCACTAAATACTTCTGCGTTTGCCACTGTGTCGAAAGAACCGCAACATGTTAATAAAAACGAGTCATTGTTCAATGCTTCCGATTCTCAAGATAGTAAATTTAATTTATTTTCTGCTAATTCAAACGATATCAATATTAATGAGCCGAAAACGGTAAAGAAATACAGTAGTGCTCCAATAAAAATGTTCAAAGCTCCAAGAGTTCGTCGTAATAAACAGCACGCTGCTACTGCAACGAACTCTGCAAACGACTCCACCGAAACCACCGCTGCTGCCACTACTGCTGCCACTACTACACTGCTAAGCTCAAGACAAGCTAACCACGCTGATAGCAGTACTTCTGGTGCTGGTATTGACTCTAATCCATTGGGACCACTAGGCGAATCTTTGAAGAAAAACTTAACCATCTCTGAAAACAACAACAATGCTGACGAAGACAACGATTCAAAGAAGCCAACGCCAGCTGAGAAACTTGTCCAGTCTGCAGATGCCCCACTATACAATATTCAAAAACCTATTTCTGTCAATCACAAAAAACTTACCGATAATCCTGCCTTGAGTGCACAAATTGGCGAGTATTTTCAAAAAAAGGAACAGGACAAGTATCAGAAAAATTTACCAAAGAAACCTGAACCTGAAGGTGAAGTTGAACCACTCGAAGTCAACGTGGGTGACCCAACCAAAGTTGGCGATTTGACTTCTGCTCATATAGTGTACACTGTTCGAGCTGCATCATCAACCAAATTACTAAATTCTGATGAAGTGGTGGTGACTCGTCGTTACAAAGACTTCAGATGGCTTTATCATCAATTACAAGCAAACAACCAAGGTTTTATAATACCTCCGCCGCCATCAAAGCAAGCAGTGGGAAGATTTAACGAACAATTCATCGAAAGCAGAAGATTTGCTTTAGAGAAAATGTTGCAAAAAATTGCTAGCAATGCCATACTACAAAAAGATCCTGATTTTTTGATGTTTCTACAATCTAGCAACTTTAGCGCTGAGTCCAAAGAACGAGAAAAAATCACTGGTTCTGGAGCTTCAAATGCTACAGATGATTATGAATCTGCTGGTGGATCTGCCGGCTCAGGCAGTTCAGGTGGTGGATTCATGAGCGCCTTGGGTGGTGCTTTTTCATTTTCAACCAAAGTTACGGATAATGATGAGTACTTTTTGGACCAAAAAGCATATGTTGAAGATTTAGATATGCAATTGAAGGCTTTTTATAAAAACTTTGAATTGATTGTGCAACAGAGAAATGAATTAAGTAATGTTACTGACGAATTTGCTAATGCTCTTTTAGCCCTTGCGGAAATCGAAACTTCAAAATCTTCTAACGTGTTACTTAGTTCGTTTGCACAAACACAGCATCGTATTAAAGAGTTATTGGAAAGACAAAGTTTGCAAGATTTGATAACTTTAGGATCAGTTCTTGATGAGTACATTCGGATTTTGGGATCCATCAGGGCAATTTTCTCGCAACGCCACAAAGCATTGGCTGCTACAACAAATGCAGATTACGAATTGAACAAAAAGCAAGCCTCATTAGAAAAAACTATAAGAAACCACCGCAATCAAGTGGACAAAATCGAAGCAATGAAGAGAGAAGTGGCAGCCTATGAGCAAAAAAACTTGAATTTGAAAGTAAAGTATGATAATGTATCCAATACGATAAAGAAGGAATTAAACAAGTTTGAGTTCGAAAAAATTGACGACTTTAGAAATTCAGTGGAAACGTTTTTGGAAAGTTTGATTGAGAGTCAAAAAGAAGCAATTGAATTATGGGAAACTTTTTACGATAGACAAAAATTAGATGAAGTGGAGGAAGTAAGCTTTGACGAGGCGAAGTGATCTATTTGTGTACATCTTTTAATTTCATTTTATTATATATTTTCTTTTCCAGAACCTATTTTCCTAGTTTATATTTAATTCATAACTTTTTGTGGTTTGTTCATTACCATGTTCCGTTTTCATATCAAGGCTTTTTGCGTTTCTCATGTTTCTTTATGTTCTGTTTGTTCTGTTTGTTTTGTTATGCTATTAAAAAAAAGTAAATAATACAATTCCGAAGTTTCTAGATTTTTTTCTGCTAAATATGCAACGCTATTGTATGCATATAGCTTATACTTGAAACTCATAATGAATGCAAGTTATAAATCATAAAGGAGATGCATGGGACTGAATAAGATGATATTACATGCTGATCCAATAGTAAAACTATCCCGATGGAAAAAGCATCAAAGTAATAAAGTGAAAGTCAAGCTAAAAATCTCAAAGTTAAATATTGCTGGGAAAAATTCGCGACCACAATCACAACAGAAGAGAAAGCAAAAATTACCAAAAAATTAAAATAATATTAAAACAAAATAAATTATTGAACAGCTGAAAGAAAGCAGGTATAAAACAAGGCTATTTAAAAGATAAACATAAACAAATAAAACAATTAAAAATGAGTAATGAAAACAAGTTGTAGAAACAATAAAATATGAAGAGATTAAAAATAAAGATTATTGAAACGCCAAAAATAATGCCAAGTGAGAAGTAAGAATGAAAATGAAAATGAAAATGAAAATGAAAATGGGAATTAAACTCAAATCAATGGTAAGATGCTTGAATAATAATCATTAAACATAGAAGGGAGTTAACTATATATATATATATATATATATAAACAGAAAATTAAGGACAATAGTATGGTGAAGTAGAATAAATAAAACAGAAATACTAAAAAACCTTTGATATTCAATAGTGGCGCAATACAGAAAATTGTTTGGATGAAACTAGAATAGAAAGTGAAAATGAGACAAATTAACAAGCAAATGCGGAAAGAAGTAAAAGAAAAGAATCCAATCAATTTGAACAAGAAACTTTATATCAAGCATATTTCAACCCACCACTATTTTGAATATACGTCTCCTCGTCAGCAGCCTCAGAGGCTTTGCCACCTGCCGTAAGAACCCCATTACCGTTTACCCCAGCTCCAGCACTGTCAGCACTGCTTCCCCCGCCAGCAGAAACAAACCCATCAAACGATTCAAACAAAATTCCCAACTCAGCACCTAACCAACTACCTCTATCCCAGTGCTTGAATTTTTTTCCCAATATCAACCCTAGCCCCGTTATTGCACTAACTACAACAAACCAAAATTCAAACAAGTAGTCCAAATAAGAAGGACTAAATCTATAAACATTGAATAGATTATTAATCATGTTGATTGAGTTCACCGAAAATGTCGATCTTAGCATTAATGATGTAGAAATAATGTATATTGCCGTCAACTGGGATATCAATAACTTCTCACTGTTTGCAATTAATTGCATTTGTTCTAGGTCGTCATGAGTTATTTGGAAAAGGTTGGTGATCAACATATTGGCAGATCGCCAAAGTTGAAGTTGCATCAGCAGCAATTTGCCTGTTATGACTGTGCTGGAAGCAAAGCTAGTATTATTATTGTTGACATTAGCGTAGGGGTAGAATGTACTGTTCGTGACGGTGTCGCTATAAGTAGGAGCCGCAGCAGCAGCTGACACTGTAAAAATGCCATTCATGTTATTGGCGGTGACGGCACCGGTGGTATCTACTCCAATGTCAACGTCAGAGTATGGTGGAGAAGTGGCAAATTTGAATGGTTCAGCTAGCAGCTGCACACCTTTGTTATTACTGTAGACACCATTATTATTAGTGTTAGTGCTGTTAGTATTACTATTGGTATCATTGGAATTATCAAGGTTGAGATCACTAATGTTGACATTGCTGTCCGTAGTCCGTAGTGAGTCCCCGTATGCCGCGGAAGATTCTCTCAAGGGTGACGCATAATTATGGGTGGTTATGGAGTTACCGTTGCCATTGCCATTGTTGTTATTTGTGAATTTTATTGGCGACAGTTCTGCCGTTCCTGTTCCGTTAATATTAGCAGCAGCAACTTGCGCTTGTGCGTGAGCAGCAGATCTCGTTGGAGTAAGCACGCTTTGTTGTTGCAAGTTTGGCATTCTTACTGATCCGGTAGAAATTGAATTAGAGTAGCCTCTTCTAGGAGTCAAAGAATCATTGATTATGTTACCATTCCCATTACTGAATTTGGGTGATTGGTTTGAAACTTGAAACATGGGAACCGGAGATACAGATACCCCATCATTATCGATATTACCAGCAGCTGCAACTGGAGAAGCATTGTATCCATATGGATTATCATCGATTTTGTTTTGCAAGCTAAGCAAAGGAGCGTCGATACCATTAGCATCGCCAACGTTACTATATTTCGCTCTTTCTTGAAAACTTCTTTGCCCATTATTGAACTGCAATGCGAAATCTTGCAATAATTTTCTGCGGTTAGAAATTTTGGAAAACACGAGAATCAAATTATTAAACGTATTAAGCACCCCGGTGAAACAACTGAAAAAGAAGCAAGCAGAAATAAAAATTTCAATCTTGTTGAGTAACACCAATTCATCGGTGGAATTTTGCTGGTAGTATGATTTGTAAAGGTAATTTTTCAAGTTGATTGATAATGAGGAGGGGGTATTGCTGGTTGGATTCCGCTTATTAAAACCAGATGATGCACTATTGTCGTTATTGTTGTTGATGCTGCTGCTGCTGCTGCTCGTTGCGAAAGCTAAATAATTGTATATTAAGAATGGCAACTTGATGAAATATACTGACGCAAACCGATACGAACAATAAATAACCATGATTCTCTTCAAACTGGTTTCGAATTTTGTGAAATTTAAATTTAAAATATCAAAAAACACCGAAGTGGATGATTCCAAATTATTGATTTTCGTTCTAGTCTTGACAATATTGTTACTTATCATTAACAAATAATTTTTGAAATTGCTAATTTCAGAAGATAATTCATTAACATTTTGCTGAGAATATGAATCCAAACCAATCGTTCGTTTAAGATACTGGTACCGTTGTTGTTTTACTTCCAAGTTAGCCTGAATCTCTTGGTAATTTCTCCCCAACATTTTCAAGTTTTGTCGTAAAAGCATGATTCTTTCCTCTTTGGAAATATTTGCTTGATCATAACGATAGCTATTAGTACTCTTGCCGCGATTCTTGACCGCAAAGATGAAATTTTGATATAGCGTAAGCACTGAGTTGAAACCGGTAACCGATCCCATTATTGAAATGCCAATCAATGCAACATTGATCAAAAATTTGGACAAATATGTCACTGAGCCAGCATCGTTATCATTATTCACTTGAATTATACTGTCTGTAGTAGTGGTTTCAAATGGCTCAGCAGCTTGACTAAGAGTAGAAGGAAACAAGACTTGAACATTGGAAATGAAAACTAGCCATAATGTGAAAAACGCTCCCGCTATCAAATTGATTTGTTGCAGTTTAGTGCTATTGCGGAAAAAGTCATTATTCGTATTATTGAAAATCACTCTTGCCAAATCCACTTGATAAAACTTGTAGAAATGCACCGTTAAACAATAGATAATCACTGATGGAATAATCACGGCAATCTCGACAATCAAAATGTTCAAATTCATTTGGAAAACAAACTTGTTGATGGTTGGTGAAAGAAAACTGATAATTTGGAACAAGTATAGCTCAATTAGCAATATCGATGACGCTACAGTGATGTTGAAGAGAAAGTCCAAACATCTTTGTAGGGTGCGACTGCTTCGACTGGTATATTGTTTGTCATTACTTGTACCATTTGAGGCATTTATGATGGAAGCTGTGCCAATGCCATTGCTATTACTGGTGTTGGTGCTGGTTCTGAAGAAATACTTGTTTTTGCTGGGACTAGATACATCCGCCGTATAATCTGGCAGTTGACCATACTGCTGCTGCTGCTGCTGCTGCTGCTGCTGCTGCTGCTGCTGCGACTCACTTGTTGACGAAGCGCTATTACTGTTACTTTGTTGAATGGAAAATAACGAGGGAAGAAGTGGGTATATCACCTTTGAAGTCCAGATGTAAAAACTCAAGTACGAGACCGCGATAACCACTAAGCTGAAAAAGCTAGCAATTATTGATTCGCCGCTCATGATTTCAGGTAATGAGGACGGCAGCAGATGATGAGATATAAAATCCAATAAATGGTGCAGTAAGCTTTTATTTCAACTCTTTTTGCTCAAATGAAACAATAGCCAACTTAAAATTTGCAAACGGTTGTTTTTTTGTTTTTTTGTTTTTTATTTCTCTCTCTTCAATATATTTTAACTCTATGTCAACCTTAACCGCCCTATTTCGCTTGCCAGTACAATACAGCTAATTTGATAATCCTGACAAGAAAAAAACTCAAAATCCTGGACAATAAAACAATCAAATGTCCGTACTGGTTTTAATTAGAATTTTTTTATAGTGGAGCGAGTGGCTTTCTGTACTACTATATCTATACTTGTTGAATGCTTCCAAGGGTGTTGGGTGAAGGCAAGTGAAGTGGAATGCGTATGTCCACACTCATCCATCCATCACCATCAGCACAGCACATGCTATTATGCCAAAAAAAAAAAAAAAAAATAAAAAAGGCAGCGATGGACAAAAATATTGTATGCGATTATATGTATACGTATGCGCTAATTTGTTGATTTGTACATGTTGTCTTTTAACCAGCCAAGCACAAGCGAATGGCTTTCTGTATATTCTTAGCACTGAAATGTGACATTATTGTTGAAGTGGTGAAGCTACAGTTTTGAAACTGAACGTAAGTTATAGATAGATAAGTACATATATACTTTTTGTATTTTCCAATCAGTTATATGTACAAAATTCGAGCAATGAGTAAAGTATATGAATAAAAAAGAAAAAAAAAAAAAGAGCATCACACCATCACAGATTTTTCCACATTCTTTATCCTCACCATTGATTAATCCAAATCCAAGATATAAAGGTGAAAACTTGATTGAAAAGAAAAAATTAACCGCAAAAACAAGTATTGGAGAAAAAGACGAGAAACAGGAAAGTCATTTAATAATAGAAGAATCATAAAACAAAACAAAAAAAAAACATTCATTATTTTTGTTTAGCAGCTGTTTGAATTCTTTTGACTTGTTTATAAAACAAAGATAATTTTGAACTCAGTTGAAATCCTGGTGTTTATTTGTTTGTTTGCTTGTTTGCATATTGCTTTCGCACTACTCTTCACAATATAAGAAGATAGCTAAGAACACTATCAAACAAAATTCAACCTAGTCAATCTCAAATCGGCATTTAAAATCTAAAATATATACTGGTTAGTTCTCGTACTTCAACAAGTTGGAGTAGTTTGTATTTCCACCAATTTCATGCAAGATGAGCTACTTGTTCAAAAGGTGCCAAAGATGTTTGCTTTAGTGAAGAGTAGGGCCAATATCTGGAGCAGCCTTGAGGACCTCCAAGGATCCTGTCAAACATTTCGTAGGTGATGATAAACCGATTTGGCCTTTGAGTAATCTCACTGGTTGAATTTAGTCGCACTGATTTTCTGCTTTGCTTTGTACACCAAAATCGCAAATTTATACATACTGAGGATTCAACAAGTCCATCAAAGGAGATTGGATGAACCAAACGCCAGCAGCGAATAAGACACCATTGCACAACACTGGGTAAATTGGGGTCTTTTTGAATTGCTGAAATCTTGAAGTTGGTTCAGTTTCTTTTGGACCTTGGGTTGGTGGGAATGGGCCGCCGTACATTGTTGCTATATATATATAATTTCTATTAGATGGTTACTTCTCTTGATGGTAGTTTTGATTCGTGCTATTGCGAGGGGTAGTTTGACAATAACAAGAATGGGTTTGCGTCGTTGTTAGCGGGATGTTAATCAACTTGCTGAAAATTCAATGTAATGGCAGCAGTAGCGATGCTATATTATTAGTTCTGCCCAGTATTGAATTTCTTCGACAAGCTGGGAAAATAGGCAAAAAAAATTTTTGCATTGTGACCAAGGTCATCTGACCATACTGCTATGCGCACTTTTTGTTGCACACGGCATATACATCATGATGATGATGAAAGACGGAGAGAGAGAAGGTATGGTGATTTTTTAACATAAGGGTCGATTTATTAAACTCTATAAATCTCATAATCCCAATTTTGCAGCAGAGTCGAGGCGTGTGTGTGTGTGTGTGTGTGTGTGTGTGTGTTTTGCGGTATTGAAAAGTTTGGGTTTTCAGTAGGGCACCATGGATTTATTAGCGAGAGCTTGTTCTGAGTTGCACCGACCGCTATTGTATTTGGCCATGGTTCACGGGGCACAACAGCATTGACAAATCATGGTTTTTGATTAATTGATTTTAACGTCTGACGCCCAATGTGAATCAATAATTTGTACACACGGGTGTAGAATTGATAATCCATAAAGCACCAACCTTGGGGCTATTCTTTGATAGCCGGCTTCATCGCAGACTATATCATATAGATTATAGATTATATGGACTAGAGAGTACTCATACGTACACACGTTTTTGCACATATTTGGGAAAACTAGTGCCACTAGGCTGTGGGTGACCCTAGGCCCAAATATAGTTCAAGAACGCAAAACTCATGCATATTGGGAGTTTGAGTTGTGTGAGCTTATGAGTTTAAGAGATACTGCATTCTGAGACTAAACTCTAGTTCTATAGATTGTTGTTTTTGTCTAGAGAAGTAAAAACTGATCGCTACAATGTATGCTGTTGCATACAAGAGTTGTACAATACTTATATGACGATGAAAAAAAATAGTTTTCTTCATCATTGTATTATTATTTTTTTCATTGATTAACAAAAAAAAAAAAGGAACGAAAAAAAAAAAAAAAAAAAAAAAAAAAAAAACTTGATACTAGTATGTGACAATATTATTTTTCTCGTAATATACCACGAGAATAAAGTAGTCGTAAAGAAAAAAGAGTCTAAAAAGATAAACTGTTAGTAACCATGTGCTTTGACAATGATAAAGAATTTTGCTCGCCACTGTACCAAAACCAGTTCAATCTATTCTCAAGAGTTGATGATAATAATATTAACACTAATGACCCACAAAATCTCAGTTTTAAAATTGTTTCTAATTCACTTAAAAATTCTCATGTAATGTAGATAAGTATTGTAATTTTTAGTCATCTTTGAAATTGTGGGTTTGAGTGTTTGATAATGGGCTAAAATGGTTGATTGACATTCAAACTGGTTGGTAAGCGTAGTAGAGAAGCTTGTGTCAAAATTGACACACAACAATAAAACATACCAATCCCAAAAAAACAAAAAATAGTAGTATCCTAATATCCTTCAAATATTAACATCCAAATAAAATAAAATAAAAACAAAACAAAACCCCCAATCGAAAGACCCGCACCTTGAAAGGAAAGAATAAAACAAAAATACAAAGGAATAAGTAGCAAGAATGAACAACAAAGGAAAAGGAAGTGAGACAGAAAAAAAAAGATAGCAAAACCCAAAACGAAAGTAAAAGATACCAACAAAAATCTAAGAAAAAAAAAAAAAAAGAAAAGCAAGAGAATATTGAAATAGCATAGTTGATAAGTAGCAGTGGGGGCAGTAAGTCTGATTGGCGTCATTGGCACTAAAAACATGACAGCCATCGGTAATTTGTGCTGGCATGCATTGCCCCCTGGCGCAGCAGGAACGGAGCTTGTCAATAGAGCCTGAGACAAACATAGCAACTCAAAATGTTTCAATGTTTAAATGTTTCCAACCAGACTAAGCCGCCAGCTAATTGCTGCCCAAAAGCAGTATAGTATATCGATTGTATAAACAATTCTATGAGATTGTATGGGGCCCTGACCATGGCAGACAGCGGCACAGTGTGTGTTGTGTATAGTATAGGAGTGTGGTGATATTAAAGTTTGCCAACACGGAGTTGAGCGATTAAAAGATAAGACCACGCAATAGCAGCGCAAAAAACCCAATCTTTTTCCCGCATGTTTCTTTTTCTCGGAGGCACAGCAGTGGCTATTGTGTAATCTAGCTATCCGAAAAGGAAAACAGAGAGATAAAGATGACACGGACCTCATCATGCTCATTGACCCAGATAGAGATGATTGAGCTGTGATACTACTCACTGTATTGAACAATTGGCAGTTTGACTAACTCAACTTTTCAGTCTTGATTGGTTCTGGCACTGAGAGTAAACGCACCACGTAGCGACAAAAGTCAAACAAAACAAGGGCCAAAATTGGGCCGATAATGACAAATGACAAGACACCACTAGTGATTTTGATGGCGCGCAGCACAAGCATGAGTACTTTGAAAAGCACGGCGATTTTTTCATCATGGAAGCCCTGAATGTCGTCAAGCAAAGAAGAAATTCTGGCGAGCTTCTCGAGATTGATAATCTCTGTGGTGAAGCTGGCCACCTGGCTGAGAATGAAGGAGTTATTGTTGTTCATGGGAAACAAGAGGGCAAAAAAGGACCACAAAACGGGAGACGATTAGTTTTAATGAGAAGAAAAAAAAAAAAAAAAAAAAAAAAGCGGCTAAGAAGAAAGTGATGAATCACAAAGTAGTAGTAAGAAGCAGTGGGTGGGAAAGAGAGTGCCCTATAGAAAGCGGACGGTGCGAAAATAGGAAAGAGACATAAGCGAACAAAAGAAGAAAGTAAATTGACAAAGGAAGAGAGATATACGTGAAAAAGATGTGAAAAATCAGAAGGGAAATGAGTGCAGTTTAAATAAAAAAAAAAAAAATTTTCGCCCCCGGGCGGGACAAACAAGCATGTGAAGACAAGGATTTTTATTTTTTTTTTTGGATTTTTTTTTTTTTTTTAATTTTTGATTTTATGGTCTCAAACGGTCTTATTTTGTGTTAATGCAGCTAAGGAACTGCGGAAAACAGGAGACAAGCTAAAACACCCTCTCTCTGCTAAACGCACTCCAATATCCCACCATCTGCTCGCTGTAACTGAATATCTCTCTGCCTCAGCTGCTGCTGCCATTAAGATTCCAATCTTAAGAGTTAATCTCGAGAGTCAGTCTTAAGATGCCAATTTTAAGATGCCAATCTTAACCCAATTACGCCCAATCCAACTCCGGCATTCGCCCAGCCTCCCGGCTCAAGCCTCCGCTGGCCCAGGTGCTCTCCCCGGTATACTACATACTACATACAGTGGCCCACACTTGTAGCAAACATCTCTTTTGTCATATTAGTAGCCGTCCATGTTACATCTACTCAGTAACGTTTGTAATCTTTGCAATGGCAAGCAGTGTGCTTGTTGCTTATCCTTGCTTGATAATATAATGAAAAAAAAAAAAAATTCCTGCTGCTATACCATCTAGCAAATATTGTCAACATCGACAAGGTTAATGTTTGGGGATGTCTGCGGATCCATGTCTGCCCCGCTTTTTCAATTTTTTCATTCTATTCAAGCTGTCAAACTTTTTTCAGTTTTAGCTTATCAGCATACTAGCTGTGTACTTAACTTGAGTTAGCTCACAGCACTATTTGGGCAACTGGAAAACTAAGTAAAATTCAGTTTCCCCTGAAAATTTTTCAATCTTAATTGCCCTTAGTTAAGCAAGGAACTTCTTGAGCCATGACTCCATACACACAATATGACACTATTAACTGCAATATTGCGCTTCCCCCAGGGCAATTATCCTACAACTCTAATATACTAGAGTATACCAACCGTGATCTAGAAAGCTCTATTTTTTATTTTTTGTTATGTTTTGTTATGTTTTGTTATTTTTTTGTTTGGTATTCCCCTTCCGATCATAATTTGCCCCATTTGACAATTTTGCCTCCCTCCTTGTCTTCCATACTTGATTACTTAATACTCCAATATTGGCTCAAAGTGCTGTCTTGTTTTTTCTAGTATCTCGTTTTATTCATTGCCCAATATTGGCGTATTGCTGCAAGTCCCACCCCAAATCTTGTTTACATAAATTTTGCACTTCGTCTTGACTGGACAACTAACCGTGTTGACTTGCAGTCATGCTCAGTTGACGAAACGGATACTTCCAGCCCTCTTTCTTTTTCCGCATCCCCAATACTTATTTAGAAAGAGTTTTGCTTTCCAAGCACATTCAGCGATCGCCTTGTGTATTATTTCGGAAGGCACTCTGTGTAGCTCTTACCCCAAAGATAATTAATAATACACCGTTATAGAGAGTACGCACTGCCCTAAACCTTCCATCATCTTTCTACGAAACGCAAACTGTAAAACATGGGTATCCCAAAACATTAAACATCAATAGAAAAATAAAGCTGAGGTTAGGTGAAATTAAAAAAAGAAAACTTTCAAAAGTTTATTAGTTATCGCTGTCGCTATCAGCATACTCCGGAACTATACACATGTACGTACGTATGGATGGATGGATGGATGGATAGATGGATACTCAAAGAATATACCTCAAACACGCATCAGGCACGCGTCGCGTCAACACAGATTGCTCAGTATTTCAGTGTTCCAATATGCCAATAGCAAAAACATCACTGATCTGTTTTTGGGTTATTCACTGTCCGATAGATTCCGGATCCTCCACAAACTTACTCCGGCCTTCATTCGCAACATTACCTCTGCCACTATTACGGTCCTCTTTGATTGCTTCGCGTAGCTCGAAAATACTGTCTGCTCCCGGATCACTAAATTCGTCTTCTGAACTGTTTGCTTTGCGGCGCCCAGTATTTGGATTGCCACCACCAGCACCGCTGATAGTTTGGTCTCCTTGGGGTTGAATCTGGTTATCCAAATTGAGACCTTCAAAGTTCTCATTCAAATGATCAGAAACAAGGTCGTTTCCGCCAGTCGGACCATTTATAGTAGAGTTTCTAGCTACCGTTGGTTCATTCGCCGTATTCGTAGCTGCTGCTGCTGCTCCTGGTTGAGTTTCGGAAGCTAACTCATCCTCTACAGCAACTTCGGTACCTGGAACAGTGGCTGGTTGCTGGACCCCTAAACTTTCATTCCTAGCCAACGTTCCGTCGTCCTCACCTTGAGCAAAAGGCGCTGCGCTTGCACCGCCAATGCTTGCGCTGGCAGTAGCATCATAATCCTCAGCTTCGTCCTGCATGTCGCCGCTCATTTCTCTAATCAAGTTGTTCCATACCAAGTACTGTTCTCTGTTTCTAAACTTCATCACAATTGTCCGTTTATGAGCATTCTTGTTGAATTTGCTCAATATACGATGGTTCAAGTCCACTCCGACAAACTTGATTGCGTATTCGCTGCTTCTCTCATTTTCGGCATTACCGTGCTGCAGATGACTTCTGCCAAGTCTTTTGATTGAACCAATTTTCGATTTGAATGTCTTGGAACGAGATAACGATTGATCTTCTTGTGGTGATAACGGAGCTGGAGCTGGAGCTGGAGTGGAGTTACCACTGCTGCTGCTGCTGTTATCGTTCTCATCCTCATCCTCGATCACCGTACATTTTGGCAAGTAGAAAACTACACTAGGTTCTAGTTCACCCTTCAAGAAATCGCGGTCCACAGAGGTTAAAAGACGTCCAGAATCACCAACGCCGCCAGCGGCACCAGCATTGTCAGTTCTTGATGCTGGTCCAGTCACTATTTCATTTTCAGTGCCAAACACAAACAAATACTTGAGCTTTGTCAAGGCAAAATAATCATTCTTGTAATGGTTCTTGCTAAGTTTGTCCTTTAGTGACATTTTACGGATCTCTTGGTAAGTAATCACTTCTTTCAAAATTGGAACCGTAGCATCGTGGTTGATAGTATTGAATAACTTGTCATCTTGCACTGAAAGATAATTGATGTCCTTTTGTAACTGGTTCAGCACTAAGGTGTTATCATTCGGAAGTTTACTGCTCAAGAGCAAGAGCAAATCGTCACGTTTATGAGCAGCTTCGTGCTTATTATCGACTTTGGATGTATCAGCATCCAAGTTGCCTGTGAGAAACTTGGAAATTTCAAATCGTTCATCAAATAGAGAAAATTCAGTGTTGATGGTCAACAAGTTGTTGATCACTTCTTCAAAATGATTGATCTGGAAATTGTTGAAAATAATCACTAATTTCTTAATTGTGGCAACAATCTTGATCTCAAGGGCAAAAATCTCTTCTTTCAAATTAATCAACTCAGAAACTAATTCATTTTCCCCTATAAGCTGCTCATTCAAGTTTTTGAAAAACTGCTTTTTCACCAAAAATGGATCCTTTTCGTAATCAATAACACTGCCAACAGAAGCGGCTCCCGAGCTGCGCAAGTTGCTGTTAGCATGCTCATGGTACAATGAAATAGATGACTCCAATTCACTGACTATCTTTTTCTTACTCTTGCTAATCTTGGTCAACTGTTTTGCATGCTTGTCCACCTTATGGTTGAAATGTTTCCGGTAACTAGTTACCTCGCTAATTAACTCTTTGAAAATTGGTGTGATTTGCTCTTTAACCTGCTTATCCATGTTCTGCAAACTAATCAAATTCATCTCATTCTTGAGTCGAAGCATTTCAAAAAGCCCATCAATACCGCGGTTATGCGGCGCAAACTCATTGTTTTCCAGCTGTTGTTGGCGTTGTTGAATCGATTGTTGAGGTGGCTGCTGGGCAGAATAACTAGGCAAAGAATCGCCAAATGCTTCTCTTTGCTTAGCACCACTAAGGGAATGTGCTTGGCTCTCATTGAGGGTGGCGTCAGTGCTAGCGCGACTACTCAATGCTCCAAGCACAATCTCGCTACTTCCCATCGTGCTACTTCTGCTGACACCGCCACTAAATCCTGCTCTTCCTGCAGAACCTTTACCAACATCAAGTCTACCTCCTTCAGGCTCACCCCTATTCAACGTGCTGTTGTTACTGTTACTACTACTGTCTTCTCCATTAAATGAGCCTTCGTAGCGGCTAAAACGAGGCAACGTAGCAATGCTCTTCTTGACTTTCTCGTAGCCCTGGATTTGCTTCTTGGTCATGGACGTATATGCGTCAACATAATCTTGGAGGATGCCGAGAGCGTGAACCCAGTTATCGAGACGCTGTGAAAGAAGTGTGCTAGGGTCAGGAATTGGTTCATTGATGTCATGAATGCGGTGACCATCGCTGGTTGTTGTGGTAGTGGCGACTTCCCCTGAGTTGCGGGCTGGCAATGGTGGTGCTGACATTACTCGATGGGATTGTTTTTAATTGCAGTATTGAAGGAGTATATGTCTCTTGTTACAAATTGATAGCAGTCCTAGCAAATTCGCTTTGTGGTTCAAACCGGCAGAAACTAGGAATTGTGTGTTTAAGAAGTATGGAAATAACAACTAGGTGGTTTGGCTGTTGGTAACGTTGAAGTTGTGTTATTTGTGCTGACTGGCTGGCTCGCTGAGGGCTCATCGCTCGGCTTGGACGGCAACGGGGCGTGGTTTGTATATATAAATTGTCTATATATAAACATTCTGTGCACATTCTTTGCCGCCTGCTATTTTGCTGTTTTGCCGCATAGTCCCGTGCGGATGGTACTTCAGAGGTAGATGCGCGTATACATCATAGTGATGCTCAACTGAGCAAGTATCTTTTAATGAAGACACAGTCTGCAAGCACGATGGCTTAAACCGCTGCTCAATAGCCAAGTGATTTTTATAAGTCAAGCTTTTATTTTGCTTTTAGATCAATTATCGAAATGGGACGGTCATATCATTTGCAAAGCGCATGTTTGGTTTGCCTCTGACATTATTCGAAGCAGTTAGCAATCGTCAAATATAGCAAAAATCAGCTTCCTTTTACTGAGTGAATATAGCGATTCAACAGATTGTTCACACTTGGCACAATTGTGATATTTATTTATACAATATATATATACAACTTGATAACAAAAAAAATGCTATGAATATTGAATTTGTCGCAAAATCGTTTGAAGGACTTTTTGCCGCTGCAGAAGGAGGCACCATAATTGAGAGTTTTTCAGTTCGCAATAAGGGATAATCACCATCGTCACTCCAAAACTACCATCTATATCTTTGGGATATTTAAACCATTGCTTGAGTCCACTACTCATAGCCATCTTTAATTGCAAACTCGCCCACCTTAAAAGTCCGCCCTACTTGCTTATCAATACTACCAGCTTTGAAATAGTCGGCCACTCTTTTTTGCACATACTCTCTACCACTGATTGGTTTTACGTGCTTATACAACCCCAATCTTTTGAGCAAAGGTGATGGGGCAACCTCAATAATACTTTTTTCCCCTAGTCTGGCAAAGTAAAACACACCAATGCGCGGTTTCCCATTAGCGATCTGATCTTCAGGCGGTCTAAGGACCCGATGCACCGTTGATTTGAAGTACCCGTTAGAATAAAACAGTAATGTATCAGCAACGTTGCACACTATGGCCCCAGGGGCTGGTTTCACATATTGCCATTCGCCATTCTTGTGGTTTTTAATCTGGAGCCCCAACACTAGTTGGTTGTAAAGTAGTGTCACTGTACCAAAGTCCGTATGTGGCCTAGACCAGGTGTTTTCCACTTTAGCGTCGTCTTCCTTGCTTCGAGGGTGGTACTGCATTAGCCGGTAATGGTCATCGGAAACATCATCATACAAGTTTTGCTTAACAAAATACTCTTCATCTTCAAGTTCCAAAATAATAGCAAACAAAATCAATAGTTTCCGTACTATTTGAAACGACTTGCGTGAAAACTCAGCAAGTTCGTCTTTGAAAACTTTTATAAATTCCTGCTTAAAATATTTGTCCTCAAAATGACAATCTTTGGTAAATTTGGCAATGTTAAGAAGCTCATTGTTAGTGTAAACGTCCTCAGTGCCAAAAAACTTTTTGTCCGCCGGTGGCTTGTAGCCCAAGTAGTCTCCATTGGCAAAATCCACAGTACGTGCCAGTTTCTCTTCTGTTGTGTAATTGGTGAAGAAATACTGCGCCAAGGCGAACTGTCTATCAATTTGCTCTTGTGGAATTCCGTGGTTTACAAGCACCCAGAACCCTTCATTTTTGATGATTTCATGCAATTGATCCGCTAGCTGTTGCTTGCCATTGGTATCAGCACGGTCAAAAAGCAGCAAGTCCACTTCTTGAAGGTCAGCAAAATCATATTGATCTTGATATTTGCTAGGCTTTGGAGGATCCCATGTTGGTATTGGCGGCTTGATGCCTCGATGAGATCCAGGAGAGCTTGCATTTTGCTGGGCAAACGTTTTGTTTGCCTGGTTGTTACATTCCTCACGGGTAGTGCTGGTTGAGATGGGCTTTTTGTTATCCTGGTCATGTTTTTGACTACTTGAGTGTGGGCCACCTGGAAACTGGCTAAAGAATTGGTCGTCTGTATTGACGGAGGGAGTCATTTTGGATGCAGTATTTAACAATTGGTGGTAATTATTTATGTTGAACAGGTTGTTACTCTGTTACCAAACCAGTTCTATTCAGTGAGTCTCTAAGGCAGTTCGTCAGTTGGGATTTTTAAGGTTAACCGTAGGACCAGTGCTATGACTATAGTCGAATGTGCATTGATGGCTCCCAAAAGACTAAGCTACGACCCAAAAAAGTACATTTAAATCACTCAAATATTCTTCCTTGCAAACTCTTTTTCACTATCTTCGTCTGCTTCCTTCAATACAATTATTATATAATCTTAATACTTCAGCCAGAGTTTATTACCGAGCAATTGCTCATCTCCGACTGCAATAGTGCAAGGGCGCGTGACTGTGGCAGTTGGGCATCTCGAGCCCGGACTTTGCTGATTTTGAACGATATTCAGATCTACATACCAGATTTTCCAGCATGCATACGGAGCACAACCGGACTTTTGTACATGCTGTGAAGTACTAATAATTTAGAACAAGAAACACTGCATAACATAAGTATGCTATCAGAACACCCGGCCCCCTTCAACCTAGTGTTTAGCCAGGCTCACTTGATCTATATTATGTTCATTGTTACCAAGTATCCGGAAAAGTTGATACTAGTTTCCCTTCTTGGCAATACCGGTTCTTTCAACTCTCTTACGCTTTTCTATTGAGTTTTTTTTTTTTCACTTTGGCATTCTTTGAGTTGACAATTAAACTAGAGGTAAATGCGATTTTTTCTTCTTAGTTGCATATATTTAGAACATTATCAATCAAACTGTTATTACTTTAGTTTGCACTACAATTGATTGCGTATATGAAAGCAACTTGTAGAGCATTAAAAACAAATGCAAGTGAGGCGCAAAAATCCACAAAATGTGAAAGTGGATAACAAGTAACATTTTTCTCAATAAAACATTTCGCTCAATTCAGAGATTTTTTTTCTTTTTTTCTTTTTTATATTTTCCGTTGTTTTTCAACCATTGTGGTTTATTGGCGCCTAATGTTATATAAACGGGTCATCCACTTCATTTAGAACTATATACTGTTTTCGCGATAGCAGCGTGAAAGCCAAAGTACCGCATAGAGAACAGAAGCAGTAAAATTTGTCAAACCGGCCTGCAGTTGGCAAAGTAAAACTCCAAAGCTCTCTTTTGGGGAAAGCTCCCGCATTAAAATCATTTATACATGGCATTCGTAAAATACAGTTTCAAAGAGCTATTCTGTACTAGGTTGAAGAAGAATTTTTCTCATCTTTAAGACTATATAGTTAGTTGCCTTACGCTTCAAAAATTATTTGTATGCTAAGGTTCTCTAGGATTACGTCCGCCAGTTTCAAATTATTGAGTGATAAAACGCTGAGACCATGGTATAAATTCCAAAATATTATTCCCCAAAATAAAAAATATTGGCACATGCTGTACTGTATTTTATCAGCTATAATTTTTCTCTCTTTCCTAGTGTTTTAGGAGCGCTTCCCTGATTCTAGCGTTTGTAATGTTCCAAATACAAATACCGCCAAGACGGGTCTTTAGATATGAGTGATGGAACTATTAATAATAATGCCCGGAAAAAAAATGCTTTTCTAGTAACGAACGGAAAAGTTGTACACTTTTAGCGTCCAACCAGCTTGCATAAGTGACGGGTACTTAGCCTGCAAAAATAGCGGACTAACAAAAGTTTTATTATTGGAAACAGTCACACGTACTAAAACACACTATATCTAACTAATGTATCTGACAAAACCGTTGGAACCATAGGCAGCTTGTCTGTCAGAAAAATTACCATAGCCAATACCTAACATAAGAGACCACGAATTTAAAACTTGAATACGTCAGTAACAACTAACCTGAAACATTGTATTGGGTTATAATCAATTAATTAAACCAATTCCCGAGTGGACTCGCTTCATTTGCTAAACTTGGATTCTCTCGTTTTCATTTCCATAATTTTCAGTATTACGAATATTTCCTAATTTGTACAATTTTTTTCCTTTTGCCATCGATATCTGCTATCAATATCAAATTCTCACAACCTTCTGCCGTGACAGTTGAAACATGTATGTTTTTGTCCATGTCCATGCAGATAGCACCACTGCAGGCTCGGAGCAGCCGCCTTCAGATCCCGAGAATCCGCGTGCATTCATAAATTCATGGATACACCGCACCGCACCGCCTTGGCTGCCTTAGCTGTCCGAAAAGATTCGCTCGCTAGCTTGTTGACTGTTTGTGGTAAAGTCCCCGGTAAGTCCGCGGTCTTAAGACAGTGCTGCTGCAGTATTGCCAAACCGAGCATTCAACAAATTGCTTACAGAAAACAATAATACATTGTTGCTTTGTGGGTACAACCATCCTGACAAGTCGCCGAATTTTTGAATTCTAAATGGCTAATCTTAGCTATTGTCATAAAAGTGATTACATTTTGGCAAAGAAGCAAAAAAGATATATCGGAGCAGGAATATTATGACACCAATCAATCATTGATAAAACTGAGTGTTTCAATTTAATTTGTCAGAAACTCACAGAAAAAGAAAGACGCACTAATTATCTTTTCATTTTATCCGTTATTTCGTGATCCCTATGTTTCTGTTGTAGAAAAAATAAAAATAAAAAATAAAAAATAAAAATTTTTTTTAGCACGTTCCGATCAATATTGCTGTATGTAGGTATCAAAGATGTCGAGCTGCTATTTTTATCCGTTTTTGTTATTCTAGCCGTTAAGCAGTTGCTAAATAGGTTAGCAACTCTGCAAAGCCTGCTAGAAACAGATAAAGTTCAACTAGCTACATTTTTTTTCAATGTTGGCAGCTACAACTAATTTGGCTGATCGCTATAAATATGTTTTGGCAGTGTTATAGAGACCCCTAGCTCTCTATTGATCGGCCAATGAGTCTATCAAAGACATACGCACTTGTGTTTGATTAGTTAGAAACTGTTTAGAGCTCCCAAGATATCGGTCCTAGCCATTTAGTCAGATTTCGGCGAGCTTTGGCTGTAGTACAACATTTACACCAAGGTCTCGAAGTTTATGCAACCCACGTGAGTTGGATGGTACATCAATATATGAATGAAAAGAATGATCTTCAATAACTACAAGTCCGGGGTCCTCGCCCTTTCTTAGTAAAAATTCCAACAAAAGAATGCGTGAATCTTTGCGAGCCTCCTGCTGTATGGAGCACTGTCTGCAAGTGTACTCGAATAATAAATTATTCAAAAAAAAATATATATTTTCTTAATCGATTTGCCAAAGTACGAATAATACTAGCCAATTAGTACCGACTGACCTGCGGGTAGATAGCCGGGCCGGCAGATGCAGAAACCCACAGATAGCGTGCCTCTCTGCATCAGCTAGTTTTAGATTTTCGTTCATAGCTGCATGCTGCAGTTTGCGAAAAAAGGTTCCCTGCAAGTATCGGAGAAAGTCTTGATTAAGTAGAATGTGTACGACTGCACCTACACAGTATACAGTGGTGTGCATATTGCATTTTGAACTTTGCATCTCAGTTATCCTGTTTTTGGCTAATATTCAATGTACACCATGTTTCAGGAATTTTTTTTTTTTTTTTTTTTTTTTTTTTTTTTTGAGCTGTGGAGCTAGGTGCAAACTGACCCCAAGGCAAAAAGTTTATTATGCAACTAAGGTACACAAATCTGGTTGCACACAGGATACAAAATTTGGTACAGACATTCGCAACTTCTTCCAAATTGATTTGTAACTCCGGTACATTGATGCACTGACAGATTACCAGCAACAACTATGCTTTGGTCTGTTTCCCCCAGTCTGACTATACATATTTCAATGTATCTAAAAGAAATACAGGGGCTTAAGTCGTGATGAAGAGCCAATATATTGAATGAAAAAGTGGGGTGTACGCATTCATGAATAATTGCGACTGAGGGGTTAACCAATTATCTCTGAAATATCAAATGATGGAGTTATGAAAGCGTCGCTATTTCATACTACTTCATGGATCGAAAGCTGAAAAATCAAGAGCATTGGTGATCATTTTTGAGTATATAATTACAAACACTTGTTTTTGAAACCCAAGCAAGTGCCAAATCGAGGATTCGAATGGTGAGCATTCTGTAGACTTGTAATTAAGGCTTAGCTTAACTTCAGTATACATATAGAGGGGCACATGTTTACAAAATCACCATATAGAAAAATTTATCGTCCGTGGTTGGTGGATTATTATTTTTTTTTTTTATTTTTTTTTTTTTTTGTTCTAAAACTACCGTCATGTCATAACTGTTACTAGTTAGTTTTGATTAGAGACAAGTTGAAGCAAATGAGATGTATGATTGTCTGCCAGCGTACAATATGTATGCTTGCTGGTTGTACTCGTAGGCCTCGAAATAGGGGCCAACGTAGGCAATTCACACTACAGGATGTTGGTGACGTGAGATATTCGGCAAAAGTATCCAATTGAGGAATAAAGCTATCACTGCAGCATTGTAACCTGTTAACGAATTTGGTTCCAGAAAGCTATTCATCTTATGGAATAAACAGCAAAAGCAAAATTTCCACAATAATGGTAATTGGTGGCATATAATTACCATTGCTGCGTAGACTATGACGATGCATTTTTGAAACCGTCGTTTGTAGAATTCCGCATAGACTCGTATCCCAAAGATATGAAACCAATTCTTTGATTTGCTTTTTTGTCCGTTCACGAAAAACTACAGGGCTTGGCGACTGCTGTAATAAAAACGGCGCTGTTAAAGATGAAGTCACAAATTTGGCTCCGTGAATTAATGTCTAGTGATATTTTGCGCTTCCTAAAAGGGGAAAAAGGAAAACTATGTCGAACACTATGATCTATAGACATTAGTTAAAGTAAATGATACTAAATATGTGTTATTTCACATTTGTTAACATATAACACTTGTTTACATTGGTCGATCAATAAGGAGCTCGGTTGCGCCGTTTCGTACATGCAAATTCCTAATGAGGTAATATCTAATACGGTTACTAATTATTCTCTGTATTGTTGCAGAAATTACAAATTTCATGCTAGTGAAGTTAAGTTGCTACTGCCGATAAAATCTATCTTTAGATTAGATACCTTACAAGTTTACTTATAACGCGGAATTGTCAAAGCAGTGCAGAAGGAGCCACAGGAAGGAATATTGTTTTTATTGAGTCTAGTGCTATATAATGTATGTTGTCTACACATAAAATCTTTGAAAGGTTGATACTTGTTAACACGCGGCTGGCATGGAGCAGGGGTGAGCAATCTTAAGGTTTGTGGATTGGTCTCAGGAGGTGTTTTTACGAACTTCAACAAGACATCAGCAAAAACCAAAGGCACCACAAATTGAAACAGTAGGACTGTAAAGAGGAAAAAGGAAAAAGGCTTAAACAGAAAAAGCAAATAAAAAAAAAAAAAAAGTTGCAAAACATTAATGCATACCTGTAGGTATACAGCACAGAGCATCACAGCGGCTATATTCCCAAAAGGGAACGGTGCATTAGTATGCATCCTAAATAGCAGAACAATATTTTTGTTGCATCTTGGATGCAACGCCGCTATGACCAGTGATGAATAATCGGTAGCGAAAACACTTCACCAATGACAAATATGACAAGCATGGCAAGCATGGAAACCACAACAGAACGAGCGAATATGTTTGAAATATTAGTTTTTGGCCGTCTTGGCTTTAGTTAAGTTGCCGACAGCCAGTTATATGGATGGAAAATTTTGATTTTTGTTTCATCAATAAACTGTAATTTGTGACTCTTGAGCTACAGTTCGTCATTTGACACAATAGTAGCGAGCAAGCTGATGCAACTGATAATGCTACTGGGCGGGCACCAATAACGAAGCTGTTAACTTTTTGTTGATAAAGCTGCAGGGGAATTGAGATTATTTCCAAAGAAAGACGACGTTGCGATGGTGCGGCGGTGCGGCGACAAATGCTTATTTAGTTGTTTAAAATGTATACTTGCATGCGTGTATAGCTTACATATGTAGCATATGATGAATAAGTTACACTCCTGGCAATTGATCCGCTCAAAGTTTCTTACTTGAAGCCTTCTTGCATACCAGACAAGTGCTGTTATACACAATTTGAGCAAGATTTTCGATCTTTAATGATCAATATTTTTGTATCCAAGCTTTCTAGTGGTATTTCAGAGCAATATGTTTTGGTTGAAAATATTCATACTATTAGTCTTATCATCGGCTGAGCTAACTGTTGATTAGCCGCAAAAACTAGAGATTTGAAATGACAAACAAATCAAACCGAAAAAAAATTGAAAAAGAAAAAATGATGATCAAAAAGAAACAATGTTGATGTGCGGCGGTGACTTAATCAATGGAGTCTTCTTAACTGGTAGTATTCTAGACTTCTGGCTGATCATGGGCGTAACGGTGTTACAGATGACAACTCTTTTGATTCATTTCAAACAAGTTGTTTGTTTGTCAGTTAAGATTGTATGCAAATCATTAAAAGTTTGTTTGCTGATAGTGGTTTGACCTTTGAGACAAGAGCAATTTGAATGAGTACCTTCGATTTGTTACAAGTTCTCGGTTTTGCAATATCCATTTTCAAGGCACTCCTGCTGCTTGGCTACTGGTGCAGGTTTCAGTTTTGGAAGGATACTGTAGAAACAATAATCTTCATTTTGGGGAATTGCAAAAGAATTATCAATAAAACAGTTGTCTTACAGTGATTGTTTATTTGCTTGTGTTTATTGTCAATCATTCAATTTGGTAAAACAAACACAGTCTAAAACTTGACGGAACTTTCTACTAAAATGTCGATTCTCGCTGTGCATTATAATAGCTTTTGTTAATTTGTGTACTCGGGAGCTCTGCGTTTCCAAACTGCAGATCTGGAAAAAACTTCGTTTACCAATTGTATCGTACTGAATATTATTTATTTTTGATTGCCACTTTTGCTGATTTTCTGTTATCCTCAAACATATGCTGCACTCTTTTATTCTTCGATGATGGCAGTGTACACTCTTTTGGAAGATTCGTGTAACAAGAAAACGGCTGCATCATGGAGGTGATGCTAAACCCAGTTAAAAACACAAAGTTGCACAAGCACTCCCACTGGAAGGAAACTCAAGATTAATGGATATCGACTGATGGCACTTTGGTTGTTGACAATAACAGTCTAGTTCTAGCTTGAACACTAGCTACGCGCACCGTTGGCCAGTTTCTGGTTATAATTAATCAAACCAAGCGATCATCAATAAATCTAATTAACTATATTTATAGCCACCAGTAAACTAAGACAGTGTTTAGTATCAATGAATGGCGAAGAAGGACATCTTACTGTTTTGACTAGTTTTTCAAAGCCACAAAGTCTAGCTAGTTGCTGACGGCATTAATAAACCCACCCATAACTATAAATACATTTGTATACCAGCTTGCAAATCTCCATTGTCTTGCAAACAGCGAGCACAGTGATTACAAATATTTGCAACAGTTTCAAAACTGTTTTGTTTCTTGCTTTCTTTTTCAACCTCACAAACTCTATACATGTTTTAATAAACTTGCTTTTTCTTACTGTTTCGTATTGTTTTCTTTTTGACATGCTGTCTTCTTCTTGAGAAGAATATCAAGATGTTGTCCAAGTCATCTTCGCCCAATTCCAACACATTAGAAAAGCTGGCTCGCACTCTGGTAGAGCCGCGCGATTTATTTGCTGCCCATCACTCCGTGGAGTTCAAGAGTTCTGCCAGCAGCCACTCAGAGACATTCACTCTCTGTCTCTTGCTGCAGAGACGTCTCTCCTATACCCTGTTGTACCATGGCCACAAATGCAGTTGAGGCTGCAGCTCCACGCACCATTAAATCCGACAAACGCCAACAGACAATAGCCCCAACGCACCCTCAGCGCAGCCTCAATGCAGCATATGATCGCAGCCTCAATGCAGCATATGATCGCAGCCTCCAGCTCCGCCGTCGTTTACCCAATGTAGACCTCTGCCCCGCAGCCACTCCAATATCCGAAAGCAAACGGGCAGGCTGGCCAGAGGTCTTCCGGCAACGAGTAGAAACAGAGAAAGCACCAGAGCAGAAACGGAAACAGCACCAGCACCAGCACCAGCACCAGCAGCGAGCTAGATAGCCAAACGTTGATACACTATTTGATACTGTTGGCACTAGCATTAGAATATGAAAAAAGAATTAGTGACCCAATTATTCCCCTGACATGCCGCGCCATGACAGGTCTAGTTCGCGGTTGTTGTGCTCGTTGTGGCTGTTGTTCTTCAGCGACTAGTGAGTAAAAGTATTATTTGTTACTAACGGCTAGTCCAACTAAAAGCTGCAGAGACTCAGGATTATCCATTTTAGCCACACAGGTGGAGATCCTGGTCCGGTATGGTGTTGCTGGCTAGCAAATTCTACTGTTTTAGCTCAAGCTAAAGCGAACACACTCTCTATAGAGCTCGCTCTTCCTTTCGTCGGGTGTAAATGATAGAGGTCGCCCGAGCGAGCAGCCAGAATGCATATTCTTGCATATACAGAGCACATACCGCATGGCCCTAATGCACATTATATGCATCCGCACCCCAACTACCGGTGGATACTGCAACTATTATGCTGGAAACTGCAAACAGCGCGTTGACGCACAGGCCAATCTGCCAAATAGAAACACAAACAGAGTTCAGAAAAAAGAATTGAATTGTTTTTGTTTTCTAATTATTCTTTTCTTTTTGTTTGAGAAGTTCAGAGTTTGAATTTTTGTTGGAAAGAAAGCCAAGCGCACCAAATGCATGTTACGCATCGCATTGCTCTGATATGCAGGCGAAAATTCTCCAGATCCTCAGGATTCCATTAAATTTGGTTAATCAGTGTGTCCATCGGATGCGAGTGTTTGTCATCGCAAACGCCTTTTCCTCTTCTATTTTTTTTTATTTTTTTCGCCTCCAGCACCAATAAACATACATCATATCCACAATTTCTTCTTTTTGGTTTTTGATTTGTACCTGCTTAGTTTTTGTACTTTTCTCTTCTGTATCTGTCTCCCCCTTTCCACGCCTTTTAACTGCTTCTTTGCTACTAATACCTGCTACCCGAGTATCTTTACTCCGTTCCAGCCCCTTGTAACCGCCACTGCTTATTAGTACTATTCTTTCATCCTCAAGCTAGGTGTTGCATTATTAATATAACCAGTTTGGCCCTAATAATCAAAATAATTCCAAATAACGGACAATACATACGATTATATTAGCAATGAACAATAACATAGCAAAATCGATGTCGCCAATAACGCCCTTGAATTACCAACAGCAGAGTCCAATTCAGAAAGGGGCAGCTGCCAATGATACTGAAGAAGAAGAGCTCTACAAAGTGAAGAGATCAAGAAAGTCTCACAGAAAATCAAGATTAGGTATGTAATTTCCATAATTGATTTCTTTCGGTTATTGCTCCCTTCGTAGAATAACTGTCATCATGATTGGGGGTGAATTAGTTCGGCTCATTGATCCAACTCTTACCGAGAATTTTTATCGTTGTTTTTAATTTTACAAAGTGAAGCAAGTTTTGCTAACCTGATTTATAGGTTGCTTGCAATGCAAAAAGAAGAGAAAGAAGTGCGATGAACAGCTTCCAGTTTGCAGAAATTGCAGATCAAGCATAAATGTATGTGTTATTTACGTTCTATTACAGTCACAATGCTTTTTTGTTTTATTTTTTGAAATGATACTAACAGCCACTACAGAGCAGATGCAGTTATCTTGATTTATCCGAAAATGAGAAGCAAAAAATTGTCGTTGCCCACAAAAAGCTTCAGGCAATTGAAAAGTTCAGTGTCACGAAGTCGGATAATAAAAAAAATCATGTCAATACTGCATACTCTATGAGAGGCTTACAAACCGAATTGGATTTCCCAAGTTTGACTGATGGCCCATTATCAGCCTATTTCAGTTATAATCAAATGAGCAATAATGACGCTGACCATACGCAGACCTATCACAACAGCTTTGTTTCGAACCATGGTCAAACTAGCAGTGGGTTACCTGGCGCCGAGAAAGTTAACAGCACCTTCAAGCTTCACAAAGTATACGAAAAGACTACTCCTCCACTGCAAAGCGAAGTCACACAAATGTACACTGAAATCTTTGATAGAATTAAGTATTTTGCAAAGTTGAGACTTCTTATGATGTCTTTAGTTGAAAAAGCCTTTATCAATGCTAGAAGCTCTCAAGATGTTTTCTATTCTTTGCTTACTTTTTCATTGCAGTTGATGTTCGAAAAAACGATTTTGAAAAGAGAACATTTGCAATCTTTATCCAATCTTCCTGTGAAACCCAAACATCCCCAAAGTTATGTTTTCGATAATCTCACTTTGACCAGGTTGCTTTATGAGTATCAACATAAGAAAGATATATTTTTCAAAGTAAATCGACAAGAGTTGGATAAATTGTTAGTCGCTCATTCAATTCCCGAGATTGTTGCTAATGATGAATTAAGCAGGAATGTTTTATTTAAAGTTTCTTCGATTGATGATGTTTTATCCCTTGATGATTTTGGTAGTCTATACATGAGACTCGATGATTTCCGCAATAATGTAGGGGACTACACATACTACAAAGATTACAAGCACAAGTACATGAAAATTTTAGAAAACCTTTCTCCATATTCTTTGCAATTCCCAACAAATTTGTATTATGGTTTACAAAACAGCATAATGTTAACATCCATTTCCGAGTCTATCAAATCAGTCTATGTCCCAAGTTATGATCATGCTCCACTCGTGGAATTTTACAATGATTTGGTCCTGTTTGGTAATTTTTTGAAGAAAAACAAGTTGTTTTTCAACATGAGTATGCAAAAAGATATCGATGAAATTAAGGACGACTACAAATTGCTTGCTGATTTTGTATCCAGTTGTATCCAACAGGTTTTGCCGGCTGTGAGAAACACTGATTACACTTTATTGTCGCCTGCTGTTTACTTTTCGTTGAGCAAGCGCTGGACTCAAATTTTGCCAGAGTTAGTTGTCCTTATCACCAATAATTCAAGCGTTTCGGGGCTTAAGAAAGTTTTTGCTCTCTACTTTTATGCTGCTTTCCAACTTTTTTCTAACATTTTTGGACAAACAAGATATTTCTTCATTATGAAAAATCTTCATATTGACTTTTTGGCCACTGGCTGGTTCAATGGTAATGATTTCAAGGAGTTGTTCAACAGTGGTGAGATCAAGAATCCATATGATCAAATGCTCAATACTCACCTTAAATCGCACTCGATTTACCTTATTAGATTGATTTCGTTCTTCAGAATGAGACGTTTGATCATCTTGAGATATTTGAAGTTGAACACCAAAAATGTTATTGATTACACCAATGATGACGCAGCATTCAAGAAACAGCTTATAAAAAACAATGCTAATGAAGTTCATATTAAAAGTTTCAAAGAAACTATTTTTAAGCCTGAACATTTCATCCACTGTGCTGATCCTGCCCAGCTAGAAAATGAGGATGAAGATGAAAATTATGACACTGGCTCCGAAGATTTGGAGAATGAAGAAAGCCTAGATGGCTTTGACATTGCCAACCATAGAGTTATTCGTTTTTCAAGACCAAAAGATGAAGTTGAGACTTTTTTTGTGCTGGATTATGAGACTTATACCAAACATTACTATAATAATTTCAGCTCAATGCTTATTAAATATGTTTCTGAAACCAGTAATACTGCAAATCCTAATATTAATGCCCATAGATTTGAGCAACTCACCAATGACTTGAATCAGTTTCTGCTTTACAGCTTTGTCAATTCTAACAATAATCTGTCATATTTTGATGTGCTGAAAGGGTTATTAAAGTTTGACTTTAATCCGTTTGAAGATCTTGAAAAACATCATGACCTCAAGTCCAACATTCAGTCTATTGCCTTTGGTATCATTTCGAAGTGTTTGGAACAAAAAGCACATCTTTTGAAGAATTTCAATTCTCAAGCGGCTAATAACATGGTGAGTTCCACCTCAGAGTCGACAAAACTTGATAACGTTAGCACTATTTCATCAAGTTTGCTCGCCCCAACCTTTGAGCTAGGCTACTTGCAAAGTGAAAAGCTCAGCTTGGATCTGTTTACTGAGATTGATACTGATATTCAGTTCTCACAATCTCATACTGACACACAAGCTTCACAACTGGCCCCAACACAAGCACAACAAAACCTGCATTCAACAGCACCAATTACCGATTATTCATACTCTAGGAATAGTATTTCGTTTACCTCCGGCAGCAACAATGATTTTGGTAGTGAAGCTGTTAACCATAGTGTTAATCATAGCAATGCAAATTCAAATGCAAACAATATGTTGGAGTCGGCTCAGTCAAACATGTATTATGGTTCATCGTTGCTTGACCAGACTGGTGGGCTAAATGGCATGAGCTTCAATGCTTTTTCAGTCGGTAATACTCCAATAATGAGCAATAACTATAATATAGGTACTACCAATAATACCAATAACTATAATTTTAATCATACCAGCAGCAATAGTAATAACAGCAGCGGCAACAACCCTACGGACAAAGACAATCAGTTTGGAATTATGAATATGGACATAGACTATACCAGTCCCTTAGCAATGACTTTTAATACCGCTACTAGCAGCAACGCTTCAAAATTTGATCATTTGAACTACAGTAATAATAGCGCAGCAAATACAACAGCATTACTGTATGGTGCTGTTAATGGTATCAGTGGCACAAATGGTCAGTTTGGTTTTGATGATAATGCTATACTTGGAAATTATGGTGGCGCTGGCGCCGCTGTTGGAGGTGTTGGCAGTAATGATGGCTCATTTGGTCACGGAATTGGAATGGGAATGAATTTAGGAGTTGGAACTGGTGTTGGTGCCGGTGTTGGCACTGGTGCTGGTACTGGTGCTGGCACAAGAAATGGTATTATTGCCGGTGGTCATCTTTATAATGGCAACAGCACCAACATTAATAATAACAATAATGCAGTTAATGTCGGAAATGGACGTGGTAGTGGCAATGGCAATGATGGTGGAGCCTTTGGAGCTTCTAATCGTGTTGAAAATATTTTTTACTAATTTATTAAAAGAACTTTTATACTTTGATTTTTAGATTTATTGTTTCATGTTTTACTGTTTGCAATTTTCTTAATTTAATTTTCGTTTCAGATCACCCTTATACTATAATACTATACTAGAACATGCTACTCTCTTTTACTGTTTACTTTTGCGTTATCTGATATCTGGTTTTCACTGTTTTATGTTTTATGCCTTGCACTCCAAGTGCCAGTTCTGATCGTTTAATCATCATGAACAATTCTTCATTGTATTGATCTCCAAATTTAGTTCATTTGTTTTTTTGTTTTTTGTTTTTTGTTTTTTGTTTTTTGTTTTTTGTATTTTTGTTCTACAGTATCTTTTGTTTTAGGTTTTTATATCTTTGTTAATTGGCGTTTTTGAGTTGCCATTTCAATGGTCAAATAATGTATATGTGTGTGTTTTAAAACTCTGTAAATCTTTATCAGTATCTGTAAAAGACCAGCATCCAATACTGCACTACATACACTACACGCACTACATGGCATAGAGGTGGTGCACGTAAGCATCCATACATGATTGAAGTCATATTCATGTTGAACTTCATAGCATACTCAAAGACAAAAAATGGGTCAACATCAACAACGCAACAGGCTTACAAACGCAAAAGCAAAAAGTTATTTACAATCAGGTCATATATTTACAGCGCGTGAATGATGATTATGATAGAAGAAAGCCAAACTAATTAGCACAAAAAATAGTGTATGTAAAAGAGGAAAACGTTACAAAAGCAGATAAAGAGGGGCAAAAGAAAGGTGGATAGATGTAAATTTAATGGTCGGTTCATGTTTTTCATGGTTTGAGATTGGGTCTTGCTTATGGGGGGAGGATCTGATCAGATCGAGTGGAAGGATGGAAAATTCAACATAACGTAACATAACGTAACAGGTTGGGTGGTTTATCAAAGTCTATTATGAAACTGGACTGAAAAGGCTGAGCAGAATTAATGATGCCTTGAGCGTGTGTTTGTTTGTTTGCTTGTAAGGATTTAATTTTTAATCTTATTTATTTGCTTGCTTACTGTTATCTCACTGTCTGGCTAACCTTCTACCTGCTTTACCTCTTGGTCTATCTTTCACCTTCATTGGATTCTCATGTTTACCTCTTCTAGTCTTGTAACCTTTGGCCAACTGACCCCATGGAGAGACCGACAATTTGTGAGACTTCTTCTTACCTCTACCACCACCGTGAGGATGATCACATTTATTCATAGCCACACCACGCACCGTTGGTCTAATACCTCTCCATCTAGATCTACCTGCCTTACCGAGGGACAAATGTTGATGATCAGCATTAGAAACCACGCCTAAAGTGGCACCGGCTTCAAGAGCAACGTATCTATGTTCACCAGATTTCAACTTAATGATTGCTCTTTTCTTTTCTGGCAATTTCTGCATCACTCTGGCGTAAGAGCCAGCAGCACGACAAAGTCTTCCTGGGCCAGCTTGAGTTAATCCAACATTATGAATGATGGAACCAATTGGGATCATGCTGATTGGTAAGCAATTACCCTTTTGACAGGTCTTGGAGGACAAAATAGCAGGATCCACTTTCCCACCCATTTCGGCCATTAAGCTATCTGGAATACCTGCTCTGAAGGATTCAACCTTATCACCGGCACGAAGACCTTCAGTGGCTAATATGTAGGTCAATTTACCAGACTTTTCATGTTTCAAAAGAGCAATATGAGAAGTTCTACCAGGATCATATTCAATTCTTACCACGGTTGCTGGGCCGGCTTCAAGACGATGGAAATCAAGTAATCTGACTCTCCGTTTATGACCGCCACCTCTGTGTCTGATTGTAATCTTACCATGATGATTTCTACCACCATGTTGTTTCTTTGGAATGGTAAGACTCTTGATGGGCTTACCTTTCCACAAATAGTCGTAGATTGGGGCACGGTACCATCTAAGACCTGGAGACACTGGTTTCAATTTACGCAATTTGACAAGCTGTTTGGACAATTTTCTGCGCTTTTGAATCAATTGATCTTGTTTTTCCAATTCAGTGACATCTGAAGTATCTGGGACAATCTTGATGGTTTGAACTTTGGCAACTTTTTGGGCTTCTGGATTGTCAACAACAGTGGCGAAACGACGGGCAGCCTGGGCAGCCTGGATAACCCTGAGGGTCGCCTGAGGAGCCGCTCTGCTTCTGTACGCTATAGCGGGGACTTTGAACATTGTTGATTAGTCGTGGTGGCCCTCGCTGATATATCAGTCTATTAAAGTCTCTATCTACTATAGTCACTCACTTTTCACTCCTTTAGGGTCTCCCGAAGTGAAAAATTTTGATTTTTGATTTTTGGCAATTTCTGCAAGCATAAACTACATAATCACATGACTACATAATCACATGACATTCATGCGATACTCACATGGCTGTGTACTAGAGATTTTTCTGTGCTTTGATTGGCCCCAAGTGTTATGAGCACCCTCACAGCGACCAGCCAATGGCGAAAACCACGAAAAACTGCGAAAATTCAGAGAAAACCATAAAAAAAAACACCCCAAAGCAGCACAAATTATATCAATAAACTACCTGATACCTTTTCCTATCCTACTACAGTCCATCTCATCTCATCCATATCAACACTCATCACACACACAATGGCTTCCCGTATGTTCATCAGATCCATGGCCTCTGCCGCCAAGAGTGTCAAGCCTCCTGTCCAATTATTTGGTCTTGACGGTACTTATGCCAGTGCTCTTTACACTGCTGCTGCCAAAGACTCCAGCATTGATGCTGCTGCCAAATCTTTGAGATCCGTTAGTGCTTTGTTGTCTCAAGATAAAAAAGTCAGTGACATTGTTTCCAACCCAGCTCTCTCTTTTGAAGACAGAAAAGTTGTTGTTGACACCATTGCTTCCAAAACCGGTAGTGATGCTTCTGTTGCCAACTTGTTGAAGGTGTTGGCCGAAAACAACAGATTGAACTTGTTGCCAAGTGTTGCCAACCAATTCCAAGTTCTTGAAGATGCTTACAACGGTGTCGTTGAAGCTGTTGTTACTTCTGCTAAGCCATTGGAATCCAAATACTTGAAGAAAATCCAAAGCTCTGTTTCTAACTCCACTTTTGTTGGTGAAGGTAAAACTTTGAAATTGGTCAACAAGGTCAACCCAGACATTTTGGGTGGTTTGATTGTTGAAGTTGGTGACAGAACCGTTGACTTGTCTATTTCTGCCAAAATCGCCAAATACAACAAGATTTTGACTGAATCTATCTAAGCAATGCGTATCCGTGTGTTTCAAAGAAAAAATGTTAAAATCAAACAAACAAACAAACAAACAACGACAACAATAACCAACGCAAGATCCATTGATTCAAGCAATTAAAATAAAAAACAAAAAATAAACTATGGTTTGTGGCTTGTGAAAGTCAATGATAAAAGTTAGCATAAATTTTGAAATCAAACAAATCTGAAATCACACCTTTTGTCTATTCTTCTCACAACGCTCAGAAATCATAAAAGAAAAAAAAAAATTCAAAATTTTTACTCTCCTAAAAAAGCATGCCAGCTTTATTCCACTTTTAATGAAAGCTTTCTCTCCATATTTTTGTTACTGTTTCTCCATCCGTTTAACAAATATTCAATATTATCATTATCTACTCAATGAATACAATGAAAAAAAAAATTCATAAAATATGATTGTTTTTGAAAAAAGAAGTACACCAAAAGATTGAGAGAGATCTCTTTACTTATTGTTCTCTGAAAATGTAAGTGATTATCTGCTGTTACTGTCAATGCTTTTGCAAAAGTAACAACTGTAGTATTTTTTTTTTTTTTTTTTTTTCATTTAAAAACTTTTTTGGAAGCGCGATCGAGTTCTGTCATTAATATTGCCTTGCCGGCCTTGGTGATACCCAGGGGTGCTGCATAATAGTCTCGCAAAGCACACCATCGCTGCGAAATGCGGCTGAACAAGCTGTAAATTCTTGTGTTCTGCATTATACTATCCTATAGTAGACAATGTGTTTTTTTGGCCAAAGAATCAAAGAGAAACACCCTCAGAAAGAGTGATAATATAGGCTTTTTGAAGACTGTTTCTGGCATCCCTCTCATCTTCTGAAGCCCATCATGACTGGGTGCAGAGGCCGGTTTTGACGCCACTGCAAATGCAGCCTCTGCGACTGTGCTGTAAACATCGTGAACGTTGCAGAGATTGTGAGCGTAGTGAGCACAGTGAGATTGAGGCTTCATTTATAGACAGCCGTAGTGCAATGAGGATACTCAGTCACTCAGTCAGTCAGTCAGAAGCTCCCTCCCTCCTCGCGTTGGCCCAGGGGCTTCAAATTTAATTCATGAACGTGATCATGCTATGTGGACTTCTGAGTCTTTTTTTATTTTTTTTCTATTTTTTATTTTTTTTTTTTCTGTTTATTATGTCTTGAGTTTGAACAATGTTGACAATACAAACTGTATTGGAAACATTGTAATTGCAGAGTTATAATGCCTAGCGTCGCCCCGCAGCTAGGCGCACCGGCCACTTATACATACATATATATATATACTGGCCGTGCAGCAGCTAGTCGTACTGTGAAGCGGTAGTGTTCCATGTATATTACAGATACAGTTGACAGTTGAATCCTTACGTTAAGTTAGAAAAAATAGAGTATGCTTGAATACATGAGCGTAAATTATAGAATAGAATAACTTTGCGATTGCATTGAATAAAACATCCTAGAGAGTTCCGAGAAAGAAAAAGAAAAAAAACAGAAATATCATTTATCTATCAATCTATCCTAGAAAAATTAAAAGACTAAAGATCAAAAATATAGTTATACTAAAGCAAGACAAGCACAGTCTACTGACTATCTGACAGTTTTCGGGATTTGCAAAATACTATTATTCCCGTACTGAGTACTACTTCTCTGGAGCGGCTGGGATTGTTGAGGCAATGGCTGAGACTGTGGAGCTTGAGGCAACGGCTGAGACTGTGGAGCTTGAGGCAATGGCTGATTCGATGAAGTGAATGTAGCCCCTGAAATGCTTGTTGCTATTGGCGGAAACTCTGGATTATTATTACTATTAAAAGTGCCTTGGTCAGCAGAATTATACTGGACTGGCTGTTGTGGCTGTGGCTGGCCACTATCGTTAACTATTATATTTGGGGCTATTTGTCCATGTTGCTGCTGTTTTTGCTGCTGCTGCTGCTGCTGCTGCTGCTGCTGCTGAGGATGTTGATTATCTATGTACGTAGACATTATATATTGTCCTTTTGGAGATTGTTGCAATTGCTGCTGTTGCGGATCATAAGTTTGGGCTGGATTTGGATGCTGGTATCCTTGCATTGAAAAGGATCTATTCAAATATACTTGACTATTGTTATTATTGTTGATATTATTTACCAATGGAACATCATTGGTGCTGACTGGCACTAAAGTGCTGCTATTTGGGGTTTCTGCTAATGAAACTGATCTATGCAAATTGGCTTGCGATCCTGTTGGATAATAATGCTGTTGCTGTTGAAGCTGCTGTTGCGGCTGCTGTTGTTGGTTATATTGCTGTTGTGCATATTGTTGATTTTGTAAACTGAAGGCTCTTTGATGCTGAGTTGCCGCGGCAAGTTGCTGTTGAGAAACTGAATTTGCTGGTTGATAAAAAGTGTGCTGATTTTCATTAATTGATTCTACTGGAGTAATGATAATTCCGTCCTTTGTTATAACATTATGAGATTGCTGGGGCAGCTGTTGATGACCTAATTCCTGAGTGTTTTGCAGCTGGAACGATCCATACTTGATTTGCGGTGGCTGTGGCTGTGGCTGCTGTGTTGGCTGACTAAAAGAGCCAACTGGAGCGCTTAATCTCTTGGAAACGTTTCTATTTCTGCTTTGGTTATTACCATCTCTATTTATACTGTTAACTAAACTGATATTTGAAGACGAGTGTATTTGCAATGATCTTCTTGATTTTTGTTTCTGCAATTGAAGTTTTTCAGCAATGTAATGAGCTCTTGCTTCGGGAGTTGGCAACTGAGTTAACTTCTTGATATCGTTATACCAAGCAATCATTAAGTCATACGTTTCTGCTCTAAATACCCAATTGTGGCCTCTGTGAATGATACCGTTTTGCTTGGTGTGCAAAACAAACTTGTGCCAGGTATTTGGATTACTAACGTCTTTTTTGGAATGTTCAGCCACTTGGCAATCATCCAAACTTAGCGACATAACGGGAAATACATCCTTCTTTCTATCAGAGGACTTAAATTCATGAATAAAAGTCGGAGTCAAAACATACCAACCTCTGGAGTATGACTTCAAAAACTTGGATCTTCTTTCCAAAAAGGAAGACCGAATTTCCAAAGTCAACGGATCGTTAATGTACTTGTAGCTGATATCAATGAATCTTCTTGGCTTAGTATTAGTGTTTATGAAACTGTTTGGATTCTGTTTAATAAATGAATCCCATTCCCATTCTGGGGGTCTAGAAACAAAACCGTTATCGAGTTTTGGAATCAAGACATTGAAAACCACTTGACTTTCTTCACCAATAAGTCTAGCATATATTTTCAATGCATTTTGAATCTCCATAACCACCAATTTTTCCAATTCTTTGCCTGAAGATTGAATGTTGAGGAAAGCCTCATGCAAATAGTTTTCTTCAATCAATTGTTTTTTGATTTGCTTGTCCAAATAGATTTTGGTCAAAAATGGATCTTGTTTGGGCAAAAGATTACTAGTGCCCACTGATTTTATTTGATCGATGGAATTGTAAAAAGCAGAGAGTTCAGTTTTTGTCTGAGCAACTTCTTTGGAAACCGTAGTTTTGAAATCTGAGCTCAAATTTTTGATTTCTTTAATTTTGATTGACAAGTCTCTTCTCAAGTCTTCCAATCGCGGAATTACATTATTGGCGAGTTCTTTAGCAGTTCTCGAGGTGAAACCGCCCACAGTCTTGTGGTATTCGTTCAAAGCATTTGGCACATCGATTATGGAGCCATTGCCAAAGGGCAAAAAAAACTTTTTGATGTTGTTTATTTCCTCAGTGGTGTTGCTGCTGGAAGCGGTATTGCCGCCGCCAGCGCTAGAACTTGTATTACCACCAGCTGCATTGGGCGTCAAGCCAGCCGGAAAGTTGGCGCTTGAGTCATTAGCAAGAGGGAAATTGTTCATGATGGAGTGCTGGAGTCTAATTTGGGAAAGCACTGATTCTTCATGGACCATTATGACGTCTTTCAAGTAGGCGATAACACCTTTGATAATTGCTCTCCAGGAAGCGAACCTTGCGGCTAGAATGTCTGTGGGGTTAGCATTTGTGGGAAGCGGCTGGTTCAATGGGTTTCGCAAGTCCTGAGAAAGGGTGGTCAACGACATTTTTTTTTTTGAAGGTGGGGTGGATAAGGTGGGATGGAGGGAGTGTGTGTGTGTGTGCTACTTGAGTTGAATGGAAGAGATTGAAGGCATAAATGATGATGAGTTGGAAAAGCAACTGGAAGTAGAGAAGATGAATGGGAATGACAATGATGATTGATTTGCTTTCCTTAAGCGAGCTAGCCGGATTGTTTTTGAAGAGTAAGGAAATTTTATGAAAAAAGAAGAGAAAAGCAAAGGCAAGAAAGAGAAAAATAAAAAAAATAATAAAAAAAAAAAAAAGAGGAAGCGAAAAGAGAAAATCAGCGGCAAAGAGAACAAGAGATGAAACGCAGGAAAACAGGCAATACAAAGCAGGGCAGACAGGCCGGAAGACGGATGGATGAGTAAAACCACTTGAAACGAGCTGGCTGGAGGATATAAGCGAGAAGGGACTGGAATGGAATGGATGTGGGATATGAATGTGGATGGATGTGGATAGCAGAGATTGAAGGGCGGTAAAAGAAGGTGGCTGGGAAATAGAAAAAGAGTTTATACGCTGCGGTGGTACATTACGCCATAGTCAAAGCGGGCGAACGAAGGAAAGCGGCAAGGACAGCCGCCCAATGCGGAAGGTGCGTAACTTGTCTTTCTGCAGACAGAGCAAAAACACATGCAGCGTCATGTCCGTTTTGGGAAACTTTTGTGAGTGAATCGAGGTGGCTGGCGGTGGCCGGCAGGTTGGGGCTCGCGGGGGGCAACCTTCACAACAACTTGGCGCTGTGTAGATATGCCCACAAAAGCAGCTTGCCCTTGCTGGCACTATCATCCACCAGAGTTATGAGATCATAGTTCATCGTAGTTCATCGTAGTGCAACCGCCATGAGCAGCAGCGCAAACCGCAAAACGTATCCGGGATTCCGGCCTTGTCTGTAGCGATAGTGTTCCCACTGGCGATAATAACGCCATTGACGCTGGGAGGAGCTGCACTGAGAGAGTAAGTCGCTGATAGCCCGTAGCAATCCTCGCCGCCTGAGGTGAGGGCATGTGAAGCAACGATCTGGAAAGCGTGTCGCCTCAGTTTGGTAGTGTGCTCAGCATTGCTACAAATAAGTTCTGGGGCTGAAAGCATTGCTTACGGATACTGAAAGCAGCTTTGAAGGAACTTTTGGTCTTCCTCTGTCATATTTATGCATGGTAGGAAATGAGTGGAATCGCTGAGGATTCGGCGCCATATTGGCGGAACAGGATGTTGCTGGCAGAGCTATCCGTCAACGTTGCTGACTTGAGCTCTTGCGTCTTTTTGAATCATTTTGTTTATTAGCAGTAGTAGCAGCTACAACTGTTTGCGTTGGTAAAAAAAAAAAAAAAAAAAAAAAAAAAAAAAAGATAAGCGTGAGTAGATGATGGAAGATGGTGTTTCTATTTCTTCCTGTCAACGGCTGCCTCGGGGCGCAGATAGCAGCATAATGTTCACGTGCGCTGTAGACTGTGGAGACGAAAAGGCAACAAGCACGACATGTCCGCGCTAGGACAATATTAACATATCCTCATCTCCTTTTTTTTTTGGTTTTATCTTTTCTTTTACTGCTTCTCTTCCTCTTATCTCTTTCTTTCTGGAAAATCTCTCCAAATACAAAAACCCACCCAGTAATCCACAATGCAATTACAGTCCATATACATTGCGGCTGTTTTATATCCGCTTCTTGTCCTCTCCTTACCATTGTCCTCTTTGTTCTCCCCCTCAACACTCCGCAACTTACCGTTCTCCCTCATCAACAACCGCATCAGCAACCATGCCAATCTCGATTTCGATGAGCCGCGTCTTATCCAACTCTCAGAAAACGAAGCTCCGGTATGGGTCAATGAGCAAGAGAAGCTCAGATTGAAAAGAAAAGGTATCAATTTCTTTGACATTACTGAATTGATCAATGATGACAAGCTTGCTCCCTACGCCATCCATCAGCAGCAGCAGCAGCCTGCACTCAATGTGGCAAACAATAAAGAATCAAATTCCTTGACTCTCCCAAAGGGGAACTACACCTTTCCTAAAGAGTTGTCCCACTTGGACGAAATACTCAACATTAATGCCAACATTAGTAAACTGAACTTGTACAACACTTTAGCCAACTTTACCTCATTCCATTCACGCTACTACAAGAGCAACTACGGGTTTGAATCCGCTGAATGGTTGTTCCGCGAACTACGCCAAATTGTTGCCCTTGCTCCTCAAAAGGGTATTGAAGTCACAAAATTCAACCATTCTTGGCCACAATTTTCCATCATTGTCACCATCCCAGGTTCGGAGCAGTACAAGTCACTTGAAGACAAGGGAAAAGTGGTAGTTGTTGGCGCACACCAAGATTCGACCAACTTGCTCTTCCCAAACATTTTGCCGGCCCCTGGCGCTGATGATGACGGTTCAGGAACGGTGACCTTATTGGAATCTTTGAGATTATTACTCAGTGCCGATTCACCGCAATTCAAACCTAAAAACACCGTGGAGTACCACTTTTACGCTGCTGAAGAAGGTGGCTTATTGGGCTCGCAAGACGTGTTTGCCAATTATCGTGCTAATGAGGTTGACGTGGTTTCTCACTTGCAACAAGATATGACGGGGTATTCCAAAAACGCACTTGAAAAAGGTTTGCCGGAACATTTCGGTATTGTTTCAGATTACACTGACCCTGGGTTATCTGATTTCTTGAAACTTGTGATTGACAAAGTAGCCAAAATCAAATGGTTTGATACTGAATGTGGCTACGGCTGTTCAGACCATGCTAGTTCTAACAAGTTTGGATACCAGAGCGCTTTTGCCTTTGAAAGTAGATTTGACTTGCATAATAACTTTGTGCACTCGGTGAAGGATACCATTGATAAGATTGACTTCAACCATGTTAAAGAGTTTGTCAAGTTAACTAATGGATATATTTACGAGTTGGGCTTGGCAAAGTTTTGAAGTGAGTAGTAGTTTACCTTTTTTTTTTTTTTTGTTTCAATAAGTTTTTTCAAATTAAAATTTTAATCCTTAAAAGTCTCTAGAATTCAACAAATATTGCTTTCAAAAGTTTTAAAAGCTACAAGCTTATTGTGTCTTCAGCACAGCTTGAAATTTAGCAAGAGTCGCATTATTATAAATTCTTATGTAGCTTTGAATAATGTTGGCCACCAAGGCAGCGTTGTATTATTAGCATCATAGATTGAAACACACTCAAAAAGTTGCTTCTACAATGTTTACAGCTTGAGCGATCGACTGTGCAAATGAACAAGCCAACTCGCCAACTGTCAAACCTGAATCAGAAGCAATTTGTAATATCTTCCATATCACCCACCCCACCCGTGTTTTTGGTCAACAATTCGGCTGTCCTGGCTTGTACTCTGCAGTCAGAAATCACGAAAATTTTTTAAAAAAAAAAAAACAACTGATATCCCGACATGAAAAAAATCAAAATGGACCCGCGATGATCAGTGACGCCTGACCTGGGACGCTTGATATATATATATATATATATATATTCTACAGCATCCATCTACAACACTTATTGAGGCCCTTTCCGTTACATAAAAGAGTATGAGAGTCTCAGTTCTGAAAAAAGACCGTCTATCATCGCTACTTTCACTACAACTACAAGTTCTAATAGCAGTGGTGCTTTTCCATTATGTGGAAGCAGGACAAGAGCAAGAGCTGCCTACGACTGCTGCTGCTATAAAGCTCAATTCTACGCAGCTCGGCAGTTCTGCTCCTGCCACTGCCATTCATACCACAGCTGTTGATAGTTGTACTGCGACTGCGACTGCGACTGCGACTGCTACCAATTTCAGTGCTAGATTACAAACTTTACTCAAGCGAGCAGCCAACTTATACAACCAGCCGAACCGCAAAGAGAGCTCACAATCGACAAAATCTTCTCAAACATATCAATACAAGTACCCTATATCGGTCTCGCAAAAGGCACAGATCGTTGCCCAGTTTCCAAAAATTTCCAAAAAGAGGCTCCATGCGCACATTGCTGAACTTTCCGCCTTTCCGTCGCGATACTACAACAACAATAAAAGAAAAGGACGAATTGAGCAGCCTGCGGAGCAAGCAGCGGCATTGGATGAAGTGGATTGGCTAATTGGGAAAATCCACTCAATAGTGGACGGTTCAAGGATTGATGACGAGCGGATGGTGTCGATAACCAGGGTGCGACATGAGAAGTGGGGGCAAGACTCGGTGGTTGTTAGCATTCGAGGCCAAGGCAGTGCGCCAAGTGAAGCCAGTTGGTCCAAGGAGCAAGAAGATACGCAAGGGCAGCAGAAGGATACTCGGGGTGCGGGACAAATCAAGGGCGAGGTTGATAATGGTGGCCAAAAGCGCGACAATGGCAATGATGATGATGATGATGGTCATGATGGTCATAAAACCAAAGATACTAACAACCAAAACCAAAACCAAAATCTGGCTCTGGGTAAGGAAATAGAAGGAGAAAAAGTAGTGATTTTGTCATCTCATATCGATACCACCAATCTTTTATTTCCGCGCTGGTTAAGTTCTCCCGGCGCTGATGACAATGCCTCGGGGGTAGCTGTGCTTCTCGAGGTACTTCATCTAGTGTCGCAAATAGGCATGGAAAGCAACAATGGCGACAGCAGCGGCAACGGTGGCCGTATATTCCAACCTCAAAACACCATTCAGTTCCATTTTTACAGCGCTGAAGAAGGTGGGATGCTAGGATCAAAAGAATTGCTCAGCGCATACAAGGACCAGAATGTTCAAGTTGTGGCATTGTTGCAATTGGATCAAATCGGGTTTTCTGAGTCCAGTCTAAGAAGAGGTCTTTTTGGCCTCGGTGCTAAGCCTGATACTAAAGCTGCCCCAATTGGCCTAGTTACCGACTATACCACCCCTTCATTACGAAATTTTCTCAAGCTATTAATTAGCGAACTCTGCAACGCTGGCGTTGTGGAGTCGGAATGTGGTTACGCATGCTCAGACAGTGCTAGCGGGTTTGAATTGGGGTATCCGGTAGCGTTGGCCATTGAGGGGGAATTCAACTATATTAATAGGATGGTTCACAGCCAGTTGGATACTATTGACCGGATTGATTTTGACTATTTGCAAGAGTTTGTCAGTTTGGCTGTTGGGTATGTCGTGGAGTTGGGCTATTTTGAGGGATTTGATTAAAATTTGTCTCATAGTCTTTTAGCGTATTTCGGCGGAAACGAGGTAAATTAGGTGTATTATAGATTACCATAAGAACATATTTGGAATATTAGAGCTACGATTTTGCGTATGGGATGTAGAAAAAAAAAAAAAAAATGCATCAAGCATTAGATGTTAGATTATTTTAAGTAAAGCGTTTTGAACCAAGTAGAACAACTGTAAACTTCTCTTGGGCAGTGAATGTTAAAAAACTAAGAAAAATAGAAAACTAGGAATAAAAAGTATGAAAAACAAATGATCAAATAAGAAATGTAATAGAAAGAGAAAAAAAACCAGAACATCAACCAATCAGAAAATGACATCATCATCCTCATCGCCATTCACCAAGTCAGTGGCTGGTTGGTTGCCTTGTTCTCTAGATTCGATTTGTAGCACATCTTGAGCTTCCTCCTTTGGATCGTACTTTTCAGCGTCCTGTTTAGCTTCAGCGTCTTGTTCAGTTTCGTCTGCCTTGGAAGCTTCTGCCGTCTCTGCAGCAGCTTGTTTTGCAGCAGCTTGCTTTTTAGCCGCATTAAGTCTATCTTCCTCAGCAGTTGCCTTTTGTTTCTTTTCTTGAACCTTCTTCAACCGGTAGAATTCTTCTCTGTCCAATTCGTCCAACTCGGAATTGATATATTTGATGGTGTTATCGGTTCTTGGAATAATCACATGTTCAATAGCATTGACTCTTCTATTAGTGACTTTGATAACTTCATCCAAAATGATGAATGCCGTTTGCAACGAAGCCAATTCTACTAACGTTTCCACTGCTTTGGAATAGATCAATTTACATTTTTGCACTTGTTGACCACCGCGACCTAAACCGGTCATTTTGAAATCATTAATGTTGTCGTCAATAAAGGCTTGAAATGCAGGAAGTTTAACACCACTGACGTTATCTTGCTTCGAATGGACTTTGAAACGAGCCTTCCCACCAACGGATTCTTGTACCTGATAACTGATGTTGTTGGTGCCGGTTGCGTAAGAAACTTCTGCAAGGGAGAATGACGCAGTTTGCATAATACGACCCATCTTCAACTTGGCATCATTGATACGTTTGGTAATTTCACGGAAACGTTTGGTAAGAGCTTCAGATTTACGTTTAAGCAATGAATGACCTGTTTCTGCGCCCTTGAGCTTGGTCTTCATGAGCCCCAACGTCATCCGGGTTGGGAAGACTTGTTCTCTTGGAGGATAAGGTTAGTAGATGTGGTGGCTAAAGCATTGGAAGTCGATAAACAAGAGCTAAAAAAAAAAAAAAAAAAAAAAAAAAAAAAAAGGAGAAGCATACCTGTTACCAGCGCCAGACATTGTGGTAGATGCGAATGTGAATGTGGATTGTTAGATTAGGGTAGATTGACTTGGATAGAGATAAGAAGGTTATGGGTCTAGTGGTAGTATTGACGATGATGATGATGATGATGATGATGATGATGATGATGATGATGATGATGATGATGGCAGTGGTATTGATAATAATGCTGTCTGGCATTCTGCCACTCACTGTCATCTCTATATGTAGGGTAATCCTCACAGCTGGCCTGCGATTTTTCACTGTCGCAGCGCTTACAGATTCACTCGAACATGATGGCACTAAAGGTGATGATGCTGCAATACTATTGAATATTACAATATAGATATCATTAGCGCAGACACATAACTCTTATGGACACTCTACCGCCACAGCTAGGGTTCGACCTTGTCACCAGCGAGCAAGACATCCAGTTCGAGCACCACATTGCAGAGTCCCCCGACCTGCTCAACAGTTGGCTCCACTACCTCAGACACAAGCAGCAGCAGCACCAACAGCTCCAGTCTCCAGCAGCTCGACATGCTAACGTTCTTCATCAGCTCTTTATATTGCAAAGAGCCACGGCTCACTTGAACAAATCCTACAAGCTTTGGACTCTCTATTTGGACATTCGTGTTACTCTAGTGCAGCATCTCCATCCGCTCAAGTTTCAAAAACATTTCCGTGCCGTTAACAAACTATTTCAGTGCTGCTTGACCAGTTTGAGCAAGTATCCGGGGATATGGCAGCGGTATTTGAATTTCTTGATACAGTATCAGCCTCAAGAGCTTACTTTCATCCGCAGAGAGTTTAGCCATTGCTTCCAAGCGCTTCCGTTGACCCAGCATGGCATGATATGGGACATGTATATTGATTTCACCACTAAGCTAACTGATTGGTTTAGTACATCCAATGATCACATCGCGGTGATTTTATCTAATATTTACTTGAAGTATCTCCAATATTATCCAACCCAGTTGGAAAACGTTCTTGAAAAACTCACGGATCTTGGCAATTACAGCGATGCCATTAAACTTTATGAGTCGCGCATCTTGAATAATCCAAAGTTTACTTCCTCTATGGGGAAGTCTAGTCTTGAAGTGTACTTGGAATACGCTGAGCTAATAATAAACCATGTAAAAGAAATAATTGAGGAAGAGGAAGAAGATGGGGACAATCAAGATAATAATAATACGCAACAAAACCAAAATCAAACACAACAAAATCTCTTAAAATATGATCAAAAGTTGGAGACTTTCCTTACCAATTTGATTAAGTTGTTTCCAGACCAGCTAGGCAAAGTAGTGGTACGACTTTCAGGCTATTTTATAATTAGAAATAATCGTGTCAAAGCTGATGACATCTTCAGCTGCTATTTGCAACGTTGTTTGACTATAAAGGACTTCAAATTGATCTATGATGCATATTTAGAATTTCAAGAAAACAATATTAAAGAGTATCTTGAGCAAATCGACACAAAGGAGTCTAAAGTTGCGTTTTTGAAAACAACTAGCGAAGAAAAAGCAAGTAATGCAAAACAAATGGACAATCTTAATGCATTGTTAGATATTGCTATGCAGAAGTTTGAAAACCTAATTAAGCACAGAAAACATTATATTTATGACATTTTGCTAAGACAAGATATCAATAATTGCGCAATTTGGCTAAAAAAAACCAAGCTTTATGATGAAGACACTGAATTGAGTGAAAAACTTGGCTGCTTTGTTGAGGCCATCAAGCAAATCAAGCCTTCTAAGGCTCATTATGACAATTTCTACAATGATGATGATGATGATGATAATGACAATGACAATAGCAATAACAACAGCAAGGAACAAGACGATGATGAGAAAATGACTGAAGACGTCGTTAAAAAACTTGAAGATAAAGAAGCTGCCAAGATAAATGACAAGTTGCGTAAGACTTCTGGATTGGAAGAAATTTGGATTAGTTATGCAAAAGTATACCAGCTAAATAGTGATATTGACACGGCGCGGTCAATTTATCAGAGTGCCATCAAGGTGCCATTTACTAATGCTAATGATTTAGTGGAGATCTATATTGCTTGGGCCGATATGGAGTTGGATAATGAGACTACAGAAGATGGTAGTGTTACTGAAAGTGATGCTGACGGATTTGAAAAAGCAGTCAAAATTATTGAGAATGCGATTTTAGTGAAACCTGACTTCAAAGTATTAGGCATTGCTGAAGACCAAATCAGTTTTTTCAATGAAGATTTGAAAGCGCAGCTTAAAATTCATAAATCCATTAAATTATGGTCCTTTTATTTGGACTTGATTGAGTCTACTGGAGACTTTGACCGTACAGTACAGGCATATGAAAAAATTTTAAGACTCAAGATTTTAAATCCTGTGATTTTGATTAATTATGTCAATTTTCTTCAAGATAATCAACATTTTGAGAAATCTTTTCAAGTGTTTGAAATCGGGTTGGAAAAATTTGATTACTATCCAATCAAGAATGAGATTTATAGCTTATATCTAACTAAATTGCTTAAAAGGTACCAAGATTTATCCATATCCTTCTCGTCGTCCTCCTCGACAAATCCACCTTCAAAGAGCACATTGTTTCAATTTAAAGAACGTTTACGTGATGTGTTTGAACAATCAGTGAACGGTTGTCCTTCCAATTTATGCAAGCCATTGTACTTGCAATACGCATCGTTTGAAGCTCAATACGGCACCAAGGGTAAAGCACTACAAGTCTATCAGCAATGCATTTACCATCTTCATTTTGACCCAAACGACCCAGCTCCATCACTGCAGGATTTATCAGGTGCAGCCATTTCTTTATCCGCAACTACAACACAACAACAGCAATCACAACAGCAATTGGACAAGGTTGCCCCTAATGATGAAGACATTGTTGAAGTATATCAGCTATACATATCCGCGCAAACAAGCTACGAAGGCCCTGCTGCAACGCGTCAAATTTATCAACATATCCTTAATAACGAACCGCAGTTGCCCAACTATCACATCTTGCAATTTGTCTTGCAATTTGCTACGCTTGAGTTGCAATTGAAGGAAGTTGACCGAGCTAGAGCAATATTAATTTATGGGGCCACTAGTTTAGCGGGAGCGATGTACAAAGTGAGACATCCAAAGTATAAGCAGCAAAATTTGCAAAAAGTGGAGGAATTTTGGGCAAAATGGGATGAGTTTGAGTTGAAATGGGGTAATGAGGAGACTTATAAGGAGATGCTTAGGACAAAGAGAAATGTGCTTCAGAGGGCATCTTAGCTGAGCTTGAAAAAGGAAAAATAAAATCCTGAATGATGTGGAGCATCTGGAGTGTATTGATAATGCGATTGTCGTTGGAGTTTAGTTTTTTGTGATGATACCTGCTGAAGATGAATTTGCATAATTGATAAAGGGGACAATTGAAAGCTTTAGGTACGTACGGTTTTGCAGCTCATGCATCTTGTATTATGGGTACAGAAAAAGTCACCTACATTATAACATCAAAAACCCTATTTAACGAGTGATTTTCCGCTTGAACAAGACGCAGACGCAACTCCAATTGCGTATGTTCCATAGCCGGAGTATCTAACTTGTTTTTTTGTATACTATGACTAAGAAAAACGATATCTCAAAATGAGTTCAATGTAGTGGATAGACAGTATCTGAAATGTATACTATTGTAGAATTTGAAGTCAAATTATCTATTGAGCGCAGTGCACCATCGTGTAAGGATTTTACATACGTTATAATGTGTGGTACAATCATATCGAGCTTTATAGATTTGCGGATTTTTATCGTCATCAAAACTGTTGAGGGCACATACTAAACGAGCACACTAAAAGTCCAGTATATTCACCCACAAAACCTTGTCTCATGAGGAAGAAGTATTCACGTCTTGCAAGCCAGGGTCCAGACAAGCATTTCTGCAAGCAAAAATTGGAGCAACGATCATAATTAAATAATTAGTTTACCCAAGAAAGGTCAAGTTTAATTGAGCTGATGTGGGCACCACCGGCGCCAAGCCCAGACAGCCAAGGATCAACGTTGCTTCATTGCTAATTAAGAAAAATAAAATGTTACTAATTTCTTTAATTCCAAAAGCAGTGTTTGACCAGTGATTCTTAGTAATTTGATGCCATATTTACCATGACATGAGCATCTAAAGTATGAAAACCAGCAATGTTGTAAATATGCACTCTAAGTTCATTAGTCTAATAGTTTGGTAACTTCGGGCAAGATTTCGACCTTTTTGGAAATCTTTCTGCTCCTTTTACTTTCCCTCTTGATGCTGAGTAGGATGTACATGCTGAGTTACCGCACATGCCGAAACTACTACCAAACTCGGCTATCAGCAGCAGGGAATGTAATGCTACCATATGGCAATATTGCTACACGTTGCAGCAATTTCTTTGAACATGAATCGGAGAATGAATATTAGAATAGCAATGTAAACACAATTGTTAAATGTTGCGAATGTTGCGAATGTTGGAGCGTTTTCGAAAATAACTCTTCATCTTGCATTTATATTAATTAAGTACTCGACAGACTAATACAGTCTGTTGAGTATATTCAAGACTATAAGGCGCCTCAATGACACTATATGTAGCAAGAGTCAACAAATCAAAATCAGTGTTTCTATTCTATATAACTAAGCAAACAAACAAACAAAACGTGTATACATACTAATACTTAAGACAGGATATCACCATCTTTTTAAAAGTATATACAGTATAACAAGTAAAAAAAAAAAAAAATTAAAAAAAAAAGAGCTGAGTATAAAATAAATATTCCAACCAATACTACACCTTATACAAAGTATCGATAAATCCCTCAATCAATCTGTCAACCACCCCGGTAGTACTGACGCTACCAGCAGTACCGTAGACTTGCGCCGTGTCGCCAGTAGCGGCTTTACTACCCTTAGCCTTCATTTCGTCCACCACTTCTCTCAAATCATTGACCAATTTATCCACAATTCTGGCAGATAACACAGTAAAGGCAATATGTAAAGCTGGCGGGCTTTGTAACGCACTTAAATGCCATCCTTTTTTACCAAGGGCATCATTCAAGTCATATACATCTACCAGATCAGATTTAAAAGCAATGACACTTAATATTGGGTCACCGACAACCTGTAGTTCAGGAAAGTTAGCAATGAGTTGTTTCTTGAAGTATTGTGCAGCGCCAACAATATCACGGCATGTTTGCTTGTAACCTTCATCACCGAGTTTGACCATAGTGGCCCAACATCCAGCCATCAAGGCGCCAGGTCTGGATCCGCTTAAGGTTGGAGAACCGTAAAGACCACCACACCATTCAGTGGTGATATAATATTGGCAAGCGCGTAATACTGGGTTACGGTACATGATGATAGAAGAACCTTTTGGAGCAAAACCATACTTGTGAGTATCACAAGAGATGGAAGTGACCCCTGGAAGTCTGAAATCAAACTTTGGGAAGTTTGCCAATTTTTGAGCCAAGCCTGCCCTTTCCATATAAGAAACAATAAAGGAGCCTAAACAGCAATCAACATGTAAAGGAATGTTGTACTTCACGGCGAGTTTACTCAAACCTTCAATGTCATCAACAATACCATGAGGGAAATTTGGAGCAGAACCAGTCAAAAGCACAGTGTTACCATTGATCAATCTTTTAACGTAACGCAAGTCAGCTTTATAATCTTTATCTAACGGAACCTTGTGCAATTTGATGTTGAAATAGTAACACGCTTTATCCACCCCAGCGTGAATAGATTCTGGAGCAATGATTTCAGGTTCAGTGATACCTTTGAATTTTTTGCCGTACATCTTAGCAGCCAAACAAGTCAAAAGAAGCGATTCGGTACCACCGGAACTAGTAGTGCCGCAACCGGTATCTTCTGGAGCATTGAACAAATCCAAACACATTGAGACAATTTCAGATTCCATCTTTCTCAAGCCAGGGAAAGCATCAGGATGTAATTGATTGGAAACACAGTATTTCTCAAAAGCTTGAGCTTGCAAGTGGATAAGTTCTTTACCACCATGATATACGGCCCCGGTAATTTTACCACCTTGCCAATCATTATGCTTCAAAGACTCGTACCTTTCAAATTCTTTAGCAATCTCAGCATCACTAAGCCCTTGCTTTGGTAAAGTGTGGAAATGATTAAGGTCTGGATCTCTTTGGATCAAATCTTCTTCGATTTGAACAACAACTTTACTAACTTCAGCGTCAACTTTTTTCTTGAGTGGTGGTAAGGAAAGTACAAACTGGAACACTGCTCTGGCGATTGTTTTGTAGGCTTGCTTGATGGAGAAAAACAATCCGTAACCGTAAATATAGCGTATGGCCTTGGTGAGGTATTTTGTTAATATAAAGTAGAATATAACGTTTTTTATGCTGTTTGATTGTTAGTAAAGGGGTTTTCTAAATCCATATTGGACTGTGCTTGCTGGTTTGCTAAACAGAGCCATCGGGCACAATAGATGACACACATGATGCTCATCGGATCATCCGGGGAAACGTTGATTCAAATAAAGAGAAGAAATATACGTACATAGTAAAGACGGACTGGGTTTGAACAAAACTGACAAACTCAGCGATTGAGAACTGAGAGGCAAGAAGCCAAAGGGAGACAAATACTTTGTTAAAGTCCTTCAACTCATGCCAGTTGATGGCTTTGAAGTCGAAGTTGCTGAACTCGGACATTGGACCCTTTTGCACTGTCCCTGGACTAGCTGTAGTTGTAGTGGTAGTGGTAGTGGTAGTGGTAATGGTAGTTATGGTTGTGATAGTAATGGCGCTGATTTGACTTGTGACAGGAGTTAAGCGCTGAATCGTAGCAATGAGTAATGCCAGTGTGTCTGTCTTATAGTGCTTGTTGCAGATCGATAAGTTGGCAGTTAGAAAGAAAGGGACTTAAAGAATTCAAGAAAAATTCAGAAAGAAAGAAAGAAAAAGGAGAAAAGAAAAGAGAGTGAGTGAAAAAAACCGCCGCGGCAGCGAACGGATCCTCAACACTAAATATCGATATTTAATGTGAACATATCTAAGCTCCAGTCGACACACTCAGCAGCACTCCAGCAGGGAACACTGTACTGTGTACAAGGATCGCCGCTAGTTAATTAACTTAAGAGGCCATAAAAATCACTATAGAGTTCCCACGAGGGAGCTGCCAGACAACAGGGAAAATGTTCTGCATTTCAATCTCAGTGTACGGAGCTGACATCCCTGTCGTATGTGTTGTTTTTTTTTTTTTTTTTTTTTGTTTGTGTGTTACAGATTGGCGTATGGTTTGTTGGTTGTTGGTGCAATATCGCTTTTAAGGACTTTCATAGTACCAGACTCATAACAGGCAGAACATATGCTTAATATCAGGCGGTGCTTACAGCAACAATGGCAGCAGTCGCAACAACTGCCATATGGCATCTCCACTTTCAAACGCGCTCCAGATTGACAGTTATCTGGGTCCTTTTAGAAATTGACAAGCTAACAATATTGATACTGTCGCCAGTTAATCACTGATAATCTATAGTAAACCCTCGATGGGTTTAAGGCTTTGGTCTCAATCACTGTTAATTTCTACAGATAACTGGAAAAACTAGCTGCCGAATGCGAACTGCAATTAACTTTGTCTCACAAAAGATAAAAAAAAAAAAAAAAATTAAATAAATTTCACATCTCAATGTTCATTGCACTTGATAAATTAAGCCGTTTGTCTTTCCCGATTGGCGACTCCAGGACGACAAACCCTGCTAGAGCCTTATATATGTATAGTAGTAAATCCATCGCTATGCTGGTTTTTTATACCTATTTAGCTATGGTTCTTGATATACTATCTCTGCTCACTAATGTCTAGCTCTAAAGCAATTTGGTATCAGTTTCAAGGACAAATTTGTAAAGCTTAGTTTTGTGGATTACGCGGTTGGCAGTTTTCTTGGTAATCGGATTGGCTGGTGGACTACTATAGGACTGGCTGGCTGTATACATACACTACATAGCATACCTCTGTTCTGTTCTCGGTCTATACATCTCTTGCAACTGTTTGAAATCGGGCCATAGCTTACTTTCTGACTCACTAGTATGTACGGATGCTAGGATCATATCTTTTCTTGATGTGCGATACGCAGCGAAAACATTTCAGATTTCAGATCCAAAATCTTAATGGTGCTTTCAAAAAACAGTTAATTGAGCCAAGAGATGTTTTCCAAAAGGATTCATCCTCCAAAAACGTGGTCCACGTTGGCCCACGTTGAAGCTTTATTAAAGTCAAAATTAATTACAACTATCACAGCAGCTCAAGGCTCAATCAAAGAAGCACATTGTTTCCAATTAGACTTGTTATCATCACAAATAATGCTATCACATCAGTCATGCTTGCGCATCTCTATAGTATAGACCTTACTATGTAAAAAAAAAAAAAAAAAATGATAACTGTGTCTCTAAACTATTGCGAGAATCAAAGCACAGAGGTAATGATAAACAGAAAATAATCTCTCAAAGTCCGTCCGTAATGCCGCGACGCCCGCAAATGCAAATGCAGGCATCCGCGTGGTCCGCAAGTCCGCCACCGCCGCTGCGGGCGTACCACAGTTTTGGATATCTGCTTTTAGTAGCTGGAATCCTCAATTAGACTTCATTCTACAGTCAATGCTATGTATGAGATGAATATCATAGTTATAAACAGGCAAATGTGTTTTGATGTTTCAGTGTTTCAGGTGCGCATTTGAGCTCATTCAATGCTAGCAGCCAAAAAGAAAGCATTTGAATGTGGAACTAGGTACCGAGGAGAAAAGCGATGGCCAGGATCAGTGATTGATCTTGCAAGACAATGACTGCAAATAGGTTATAGGGGCCATTAGTGGACAATCTTAAAGTTAACGTGAAACGTTTGAAGACTTAATCCAATATGTTATATGATAAGATTACTATGAGAAGGTATTTTATGATATGAGCAAACATGCAATGCTGAAAAAAGACAAACAGGAAGACAAATAGACAGAGAAAGAAAGCGAACAAGAAGCACCCAACAAACCATCCAAAACCAGATTTAAAATCAAGAACTTATAGATCTTAAACTAGACTTAAACAATTCAAAATCAAACAATAAACACACTACTCAAAAACTTTAAATATCAAGTACCAATTGGAAAATAACTAAGGTCCAAATAGAGATTTTTTTTTTTTTTTTTTTGAACTCAAATCAACAATGTCGTCTCGTTAACTTCTTCCATCTCCCCCATCTCATTACTATCCCTTTCTTCTCCTTCTCCCTGTGCTGCATTTTTTCCATTCAAATGATCACCAAATTTATAATATTGCCAAAAGAAAACCAAATCCAAGAGCACGGACCCAACATTGCCCACAATATAAGGCACCTCATTCCAAAAAAACAACCATTTGGCGTCTTTGTCTTCACCGTTGCTAGTAAATTGAGAGGAAGTTAAAATCGACGTGGCGTAAAATGAATTGGCGAATATTACAATTGTTACGAAAAAGGGTGACAATCCACTAGTTGACCTTCTTTTATGATTGGTGTATAATTGTGGAATACGGCAGCAGATGTAACTGAAGGCACACAAGTAGGCAATAGTGCGGCCTATTGATATTCCAGGTATATCAGCATTATTAGTATTAATGATCTGATTAGCGATTTCAGTGCTGGCACCATTAGAGAATTTTTGGCTGAGGACTGAAATTGGCATAGCGGTGGAAGCAGAAGCTTGAGACAAAAGAAGCATAGATGAAGTTAATAGTGTTCCGCGAGTATTTCCACTGCCATTGCCACTTCCATTTCCATTTGAGTTAACACTACCGTAGCTGGCAAAACTAGTAATGCTATCTTCCATTTCTTGAGGGTATACGTTATCATCATCATCGTCATCATCATAGCCACAATTGCTACCGCCGCCACTGCAATTTCCGCTACTTGCATTTTGGCGGCTATTTGCGATTCTTCTCTTTTTTGGACAGTAAACGCCATAGTACCAATACTGCAAAAATAACACTGCATCATTAGTCAACCCATAACAGCTATTGTATAACTGGAAAGGAAGCTGTTTTGTCAAAACGCATCCAAGAAAGTTCATCAAATCACCACTAGCGAGCACAAGAAGCCAGTATATGCTTACTCCGGCAACAGATTTGCGTCGATAGTTCTTGTATTGCTGGGGTAGGAGGGCAATTAGCCAGCATGATAACGAGCAAACACTGAAGAAAGCGGAGATGGGACCGGGATATGAACTGCTGGCAGTTGAACTCATTGAAGGTATTTGATTCAGTGCTATGAAATTCAAATTTATTTTGTGTTAATAACTCAACGTTAACTGTTGAGCTGAGATAACTTGGAAAAGTTTGAAATGAAGGTCAATTTATCTTGTAAATATATTGCGATTTGTAATCTGTAATTTGATTGCCTATTATTTCTATTATCCAATTGTCTAGTTATATAATTGCCTTTGCTTTGTGTAATCAAGATAAGCGGTTCTGGAGCAGGTAGCAGACATGCAAACAATAGTTATAAATCAATCAATTAAGCAATGAGTTAAAAAGAATGACCAATATAAAAGGAAGAAAAGGACAAAAGACAAAAGGCAAAAGAGGATTCAGATAAATAAACAATCTAGGTGAATCATCAGATCATAAGTAAAATAGATAAAAAAAAAAACACACGGGACCGAAGATTACGATAGTGTAGGAACCATAGGCGGTAATTGAGCATAATCAGCACTAAGGACTGTGCATATGAGGTCAGCAAATATGCCCTGTTTCACCTCTCCAGAGATAAGCGGCCTTTTGGCTTCGATATCGATCAACAGATAAGAGAAAACCAAGCTTTGTGACGCAACATCCTGCGCAGCCCCGCCCCCGCCTCAATACTGGGTGTCCCAGCCAGCTGGCTCTGCTTGTGTATGGGTCCATTACTGTGGGTTGGTGCACAATCAGCATTGTGTTTCGTTGGTGATACTGTAACAGGATACTACCGGATTGGAAAATTATCCGCTAAAAACGAAACTTTTATGTCCCAGTTAACTTGGTTCCTGTAGCAAAAGTGGTATGCCTTTCAATTATTTGAAACACTTGGAATCGATTTATAGTAAAAAGAAAGTCCCCGATCTTTTGATGGCCTTGATTGAACAGATGTGTAGTGATTTATTTTATTTTATTTTATTTTTTTGTTTTGTTTTGTTTTTCTTTTCTTTTTTTTTTTTGCATTTGACCAAACTTGGCCAGTTTGTCGGTCCACAATAACAACGGTCAAAATTGAAAAATGGATAAGTCAAGAAGTGCGAAGACCTCAAAGACTATGTCATAAATCGTGATAATATCATTTACAATTTTCACCCAGATGTGTACCCTCCGTGTGGATGCTTGACAGTGTGGCTCGCTACCAGGACCTGGACGAAATGGAATCGTCTTTTTTAGGTTATGGCTCCGAGGTTGTGGGTTACCAATTATAAGAAATTGATGGAAATTTATAATTTTTTACCATACATTGGATCTTATGTGTTTGCTGAGCAAAGAGGGAGGTGAACCACAACTTTTGTGTAAATTTTGTTTATCTAAAAATATTGGTTAGTGATGCTATAATTATTTATGTTTAATTTAATAGCTATAGTAAATCTTTTGAACTCTGTAGCGAAGTGAGTCTGACTAAGTTAGACATTATCGATTTTGTTGATTACATTATATATGCGAATTTTTACATTTACGTTTACAATTAGTATATTTATGGCTTTTGAAGGGATGAGTTTGCTTAAATCGTCGCAAACTAGGGACTTATTAGAGTTATAACTTTGGAGCTATTGACACCTTTTGCGATACAGCATTTCGCAAAAGTTAAGCCCTGTTATGGCGCCTACCAGCATCTGCAGGCAGACAAAAAGACAATAAGGGAGAAGTATTGCAAACCGCGATGTACATACGTATTGTTTTGAAGGCGAATCTTGCAGTGTATGTGGATTCTATATATAGCACAAGGCGAAATGGGCTTTTGCGGTAACGGGAATCGTTTTCAATACTACTACTACTATTACTAATAAAATTCCTGAAAGTTGGCAGAAATGATTGTAGTTTTAGAAGTACTTGGATGAATGTTAATCTTGCAATATGGGACTAATAGAGTAATATTCAACAACTTAATTGAGCCATAGAAAAAGTCCTGGAATTAACTGGAGTTCTGAACTCATGAGAGTTCTCCTGATGGAACGAATAGAATCAGAAAAAAATGAGAATCAGAAAGTTAACAATATTAACTATAACTATAGCTATATTATGGTTAACGAAAGCTTCTTCTTCATGACTTTAGAAACACATTTTGAGATTGAGGAAGATATAGTATTTTGTTTTATCGCACTGGGAGTTGATGCATTTCCCAGAGATTCATGAATCCGGTATTATATAATACTGAAAATGAATTTACCTTCTCAAATCAGAAATGTTCTATTAAGATTTACAAGTTCAATGTATCTGTAGATCGTACTATACTCAAAAAGTTGAGGCCACAAGCCTCGATTAATGTATGCGTACTTGGGGGTGGGTGGGGGTTTTGGATCTGCAACCGCATGTGGCGGCACACGACCAAAATGAGCTATGCTATATAGAGATTCAAATTTTTTGATCTTTCGAAATCGATCGCGCGATATCAACTTCTTGAAATAGCCTTCCTCAATAGACATTATTTACCGCAGATATTTAATGTGCTGAATGCATGACACGAGTGGTTATGATCTTTGAAAGATGGGCTAGATCTTACAAATTTTTTATTTTTTCTTTTTGACAAAATTTTCAGTAATTCAAGAAATTTTCAAAGAAAATCTTTTATTTTATTATTATCTATCCTAGCCAGCTAGACGACTAGTTGGCACAAAGTCTAGGCTTTTAAGCCTCGCTACATGCGCCACGCGCAGAACGCTGCCTTGACCACGTATCAATCAGATGCCTAGGATTGTTCTCTTGTGGCATCAGATACTCCTTGGAACATGCTGTAACATAATTAAACATAATAGCGCATTGAAAGACACCGCGGCGCATATTCGGGGGCTGCTGAAGACTGTCACGTTTTGAATTTTAATTAATTTCAGTTTTTTTTTCTTTTCGTCGCATAAGTTTGAGGGTGTAAGTGTTGAAGAATGCAATAAAAGGCGGAAATATGCGAAAAGCTGCTGCAAGGGGTTAGGAGGGCGGACGTCTAGGGCGTTGTTATAAGCGTCATAATGTAATTTGCTGTGATATACTGCAGTTTTATGTGTTTTGCTTTGTCTATTGATGAGATTGGGCGTTGTGCGGGTAAGCATGCTGCGCCATGACAAGCGAAAGGAGGTTGCTAAAACTACAGTTACATTCAAGAAGATAGCGTTTTATCCTCAAGGATGTTGTGGATGTTGATGATATTGGCAAGCTTGCTTGTTTATATGTGGGCATAGTTGTATCGTAGATGATAGATACTATCATGTAGTCGGTGTGTGGATGAATAGCCGAGGCTTGTTTATCGGTGTAATATCTCTAGGTGTACCACAATAGTAGTCTTTGTAGCGTTGTCGTGTGTGTAGCATTTGGTTCTGGCAGTTTTGTATTGTGTTGTCATCTACTCAGTTGCCCACTTAATGTCGACGTTCCTCGCTTCTTTGTTTGTCTGTCGCCCACCGCCACCGCCGCTTTTCTTTCTTTCTTTATTCTTTCGTTCTTTCATCATTTCCACTCGCACTCTGTGATCGCTCCAGCTGAAAAAAAAAAAAAAAAATTTTAGTTTTACATTTTACTTTTTTTTCTTCTGCTTTTCCTTCCTTCTGTTTCTGGCGTCTTCTCCTTTTCTCTCTTCCTTTTCAGTTTCTAGTTTGTTGTTTGTTAGTTACCTGTCCTACTTCTCACCACTCGCTTGTGTATCATCACTACAGTACAAACAGTACAAACAGTACAAAACAGTACAAAACAGTACAACTTGGTACATCATAGTACAACTTACAATACCATACTAAACACTAACCTCCCAAACAGCAGTCCGAATCACTGTCTGTCTTTTGTCTTCCGCAAGCGCTAAACTGACGCACACGCATTGGTTGCTCATCTGGTTCTTTTCCATCCTCACCGCTTAGCACTCAGAACAAAGTAACAAGATCATATCAAAGTTCCAGAAATTATCGTTTCCTTTCTTTTACAAAGAAATCCTTTCGCTCAAGTGTTCAAGTCAGCATCACTGCACTGTTGTTTTTCTTGTTTCTTGATTTCACTTTTTGAGTTTTCAGTTTTTCGTTACTTTTTTTTTTCTTTATTTTTTTTCCCCTGTTGTCCTTTTTCGAGATCATTCAGCGCAATTTCATTTGACTATTCAACCACAATAACAATATCAACTACACTACAAATACAACGAAAGACATTTAGATTTATAAGCTCAGTTCAGATCAAATCTAGTACGGCAAAGATAAGCACTCACCCACTTAACCATCATGTCTAGAAGAAACTTGACTTCTGGCTCCCCAAACACCCTCGAAGAAGAAAACCCATTCAACGACCAACATTCTTTTTCTGATTCCGGCTCAGAATTTAACGGTCCTAACAATTCAGGTAGTAGCGGTGAAATGAATAACGTCAATAATCCAGCAAACAATATTGCTGCCTCCGCAAATACAACAAAGCCATATATTGACTATTCTGGTTTTTACTCTCAGCAAAACTCAAACTCAAACTTGAACTCTGTCAACAACTCAGTTAGCAACTTGCATTCTTCAAATGTCAACAACAACATTGTTAACACTCCTTTATCCCCAAATAGTCCTTCAAATCCACATGAAAGTTTAATGCCTCCAGAATACGACCGTTATCCTGCTATCAGCAGCAACGGTCAACGTGTAACGTCGTTGGCCGCCTCAGTTAATTCTCGTGCTTCTTTATTAGGGCCTGATGGTAGCGGCAGTAACCCAAATAATAAAAGTTCACGTATGTCGGATAGTTCCTCTAATTCTGATAGATCAACCAACCCATTTTTGATTGATGCCGATTTCTCTCCATTTGGGGGTTATCCAGCATCTTCGTTTCCTTTACATATTGATGAAAAAGAGCCTGATGACTATTTGCATAATCCAGATCCAATCGAAGATGCCAAATATGATCATAACCGTATGCTTTATGATTTGAAAAATTTGGATAGAAGATCAACTTGGGGTTTACTTGGTGTTATTGGTCTTTTCATTGCTGCTATTATGATTTTCGTTGTCTATCCTGCGTTGACCTACTCTGGGGTTATCGATGCTGGTGAACCAGTTACATATGAAGTTTTAACTCGTTACAAGTATCCTCAGTTATCTGCTATTAGAACTAATTTGGTGGATCCTGATACCCCATCTAAATATCATACTAGAAAGGCCAGAGACGGCTCTGAATGGAAATTGGTGTTTTCTGATGAATTCAATAAAGAAGGTAGAACTTTTTATGATGGTGATGACCAATTCTTCACTGCTCCGGATGTTCATTATGATGCTACTAAGGATTTGGAATGGTATGATCCTGATGCTTCCACCACTGCCAACGGTAGCTTGGTTTTCAGAATGGATGCTTACAAGAATCATGGTCTTTTTTACAGATCAGGAATGTTGCAAAGTTGGAATAAGATGTGTTTCACTCAAGGTACTATGGAAGTCTCGGTTAAATTAGCCAATTATGGTGATGTAAGTGGTTTATGGCCAGGTGTTTGGTCTATGGGTAATTTAGCTAGACCTGGATTTTTGGCAAGTACCGAAGGGGTTTGGCCGTATTCTTATGAAGATTGTGATGCTGGTATTACTCCTAACCAATCGTCCCCTGATGGCATCAGTTTCTTACCTGGTCAAAGATTGAATTCTTGTACTTGTAAAGGCGAAGATCATCCAAACAGAGGTACTGGTAGAGGCGCACCAGAAATTGATGCTTTGGAAGGTGAAGTTGATACCACTCTTGGTGTTGGTGTAGCTTCTCAATCTTTGCAAACTGCTCCTTATGATATTTGGTATTATCCAGATCTTGATTTTATTGAACTTCACAATGCTTCCGTGTCTTCTATGAATACCTATACTGGTGGTCCATTACAACAAGCTGTTTCTGCCACTTCAACAATGAACACTACTTGGTATGATCTTGGCGCTAAAGACGGCTCTCATGGTGGCCTCACTCAATTCCAAAAAGTTGGGTTTGAGTTTTTGAATGATAATGAAGATGGTTACATTCGTTGGTTCCTTGGCGATGACCCAACTTTAACTCTTCACGCTAAGGCATTGCATCCAAATGGTAACATTGGTTGGAGAAGAATTTCCAAAGAACCAATGTCAATGGTTCTTAACTTGGGTATTTCTAATAACTGGGCTTATATTGATTGGCCAATGATTAAGTTCCCAGCCATCATGAGAATAGATTATGTTAGAATTTACCAACCTGAAGATGCAGTAAACATTGGCTGTGATCCAGATAGTCATCCAACATATGACTACATTCAAGACCATCTCGATATTTACACGAATCCTAACTTGACGTCGTTTGAGAATGCTGGTTACACTGTTCCAAAGAATAAGCTCACTGGTAACTGTTCTTGAGTGGTTTTTTCTTGGTTTTTTCTTTTTTTTTTTGTTTTGTTTTATTACATCCTTCATCTTTTTTTATTCTTTGAATTTTGTTTCTTCTCCCATTTTGTTTTCTTTTCCAGAAAAGGTGGCTTTATGTTCATGTTTTACTTTATCAATTGCATTTATTCATTAAAAAAAGGTACAGTTTTTTTTTCTTTTATTCATCTTTTTTATTTTTTTTTTTTTTGTTTCCTGTTTCCAATATTTGTATTTGTTGACAACTTTGGGCTCCGAATGAGCTCAAGTTTCTACCATATCTATAGGTATACTCTATAGTATGCAAAGAAAAATGTAAGGTGGGCGTCACTGTTGGTCAGCTTTTTTACTTTTGTATTACTATTTACTATTTACTATCAATCGACGTCTGTTTCTTCTACTAAAACATGTATTTATAAATTTGTCACCAAGCAACAATTTTTAAGGCTATAAAAATTATTGCTATCTATTAGTCCTTTATATTATTTGCCAATTTTGATTAAACGTTGTGAAATAAAAAGGTCTTTCATAAAATTCATTCACAAAATCGTGATGGTTGCGTGGATGTGAGCAACGTCGAGCGTGTACTGTGCAAAAATGCAGCTTCGTTTTAGATGCTATATAATATTTTAAGAGTAAGAAAAACAAAAAAAGAACTCCTCATCAGGGGCTCGAACCCTGGACATTTCGGTTCCTTATTTATAAAAGCCGAACGCTCTACCAACTGAGCTAATAAGGACGGAGTTAATTAAGCAAGTATTCACAATATATATGTCCTTACAAAGATATTTTGAAGCCTCACAGCGAAACACATTTGTTGGAATTATACCAATCAACATCTTTCATACCGTTCATTAGGTATACTTTCCTTTTTGGGTACACCGTATTTTGCGGCCGAGAACATTTGGACGCTTGCATAATTACTAAGGTGAGCAACATCAAAGATGTTATGGAAAATTTTTCATCACAGGAGCATTATAGGTGAGGAATGAAATTACTATATATAGTCTGAGGGAACAGAATGCTTTTATTTAGTGATATAGTTTATAATGAAAGGAAGGAAAATAAGTCCAATCTCATTACGATAGCAAAATATAAGACTCTAGAAAGAATACCCCTTGACCTGGATGGCCTATGTACACACCCAATTACTACAGTAATATGCACCATATCTTAATAGAATGTAATCCTTCTTTTTTAAACACAAAACTTTGTATATAATGTAGCTGCCAAGGAAAAATAAAAAGACTCTAGGCAATATGTCGAGAGTAAACGAAAAAATAAAAATGTATATAAAAGAAGATTACATAGTGAAAGAGTAAATAAAAGGTGCGAAAAAGAAAAAAAGCAGAAGGGGGTATCGAGTTACCTAATCAGCATAGCTTCAGACAACTTTCCAACTTTCTAACTTTAGCACATATAGAAAAAAAACCATCTCCCTTCCTGATTTTGAGACCCGTGTTCATGGCTTTGAAGTCCATCTCGAGGACACTGACTATACAAGGCGTTACTTGCATTATTGTTAACCATATTGGTGCCACTCGCGGTATCATTGACTTTGATGGTATTGTTTTCAGTATGCGTTGGATACTGTATATCGATTGCTGGGGATTTTGGCAGCTGCTGTAGCTGTAGTTGTTCGCTATTATTGTCAATATTATTAATATTGTTATAGCAAGTTGGTGTTGAAACTACTTGTAACTTTTGCTGCTGCTGCTGCTGCTGCTGTTGTTGTTGTTGTTGTTGTTGTTGTTGTTGCTGCTGCTGAAATATTAATTCATTTTCAATCGACTCTTCAATGTTGTGGTAGAGTGCATTTCCATCATTGTAAGCATATGAGTTTTCACTAGCAAATGTGTTTCTTTTACTATAGATGTAGTTTGCACTGTTAGCACGTTTGCTAGGATTGAACACTGAGTCTCTGTGACTGTTGTTATTAGTGATAGATTTTCTTCTGGACTTCCTTGGGCTGGTCGGGACCAGGTTGTCGCTGCTGTTGATCATAGGATTATTGTGATAGGCAAGTATGTTGCTGTTGGTATTATGAGAGTTATTGAATTCATACAAAGAAGGCTCGGAGGTATTGGTAAGGGCAAAGGTGGTGCGCTCTGGAGTCAAAGGCGAGGCAAAAGTTACATCACATTCGTCCTCCAGATAAAAATTGTTATCAGTATTGTTTTTCTGAGCATTTGGTAATAGTGCGGAACTGGTAATGTTGTTGCTTGGCTTGTTATTATTGTTGTTAGAAGAAGATGGTCTTGAAAAACTAAAAATAGAACTGCTGCTATGGTTGCGATTATGCTTTTTATGGCTAGCGGTATTACTGGTATCGTTGTTAGGTTCTTCAAAAGAAAAATCTTCATCATTGATAAATTTCATAAGATCGTCTTGATTATTTACATCCATTGTGGTAGAGTATACTTCATATGGAGGGGTATTGGCTTGTTTTATGAGTATATTGAGGATCACTCCAGAAGTGGAGAGCGCCTCAGGGATTTCCTAATAAGCGTTAGTAAATTGAACCATGAGAATAATAATTACGCGATTGAAAGTATCGAAAGCTGAAGAGAATATACGTACATATTGCTTTAAGTATTCGTAGTGCTCATTGAGATGGAATTCTGGATGGCTAGGCAATTTGTTTAATATAAGGCTAAAACATTGTTAGTATTAGGTTTCTGACAGACATTGTATATCTAAGGCTTACGATATAGGATGGAACGAAGGAGAAAAAAAATTGGGAAACTGCAGTACATACTCTATGAATCTTGTAATGTCAACATATGCTTGCTCGTAACAGTTACTGCTGAGACTAGTGACCGACTATAATGGTTAGAGGTTAGTAAACTTGATACATACGTTCATGCATAAAAAAAAAAAAAAAAAAAATAATAATAATGGAATACTTACCTCTTCAAGAAAACAATCTGCAATATCTAACCATGTTGAGAACGGTGTATCTATGGAATAATTATATTGTAGACTTTTCTTCATCAAGTCGCTTATAGAAAATTTTGTTTTCATTGTGAGTGTTGGTTTTGGTATTTTGATTTGAGATGACAACGTCAACGCTTAGCAAAGAAACAAAAAAAAAGCGAAGTGTAAAAAATTATGCTGACCTTGAAGCTGGTTTTGTGAGGCAATATAGTCAAAAGGTATGCTACAATGAAATAGGGTGCCTTATAGTAAGGTATGGTAAGTATGGATAAGGATTTGCGGAGTCTGTAGTGATATAGTCCCTGCTTATGATTTATTGGGGATCACCTAGTTGTGTGTGTGTGTGTGGCGGCGCTAAGCGCTGTTCAGTGAAACCTGTCTGAGATACTAGTTATGCCGTGAAATGAGGGGCCGGATAAATCCTTGGGGCGTAACCAAGCCTAAGAACTTTTTTAGCAGTAAAGATATCAAGTAAAAAAAAAAAAAAAAAAAAAAAAAAAAAGAAAAGAAAGGGGGAAAGAGAAAGAAGAAAAGAAGAAGAAAAAGTTTGACTCAGGGAAGAAAATTAAATCAAAGAACTGACTGATGCTGAGCTTTTATAATGCAATTAGTAGATCAGGGAAGAGGAGATGATGATGGCATTTGGCTATGGCGAATTTGAGAGAAAATTAACGCTTGAGTGGCGTACATCATTTTTGTTCTAAGTGCGTATCTAAATAAGCTAGAAGAAGTATAAAGAACATTAAGAAAACAGAGAGCATAAAGAGTTAATTTAGCTTATATGTGAATTAGTATGCTGGTAAATTAGTAAAGTATCAATTTAGTAAATTAGATAAAATGACAGGTAAATACTTTTTTTAGAGCCATGCGCGAATAGCGAAGTTAAGAGACTTAATTAACCAAGCAGACAAATAGCCAAGTGGTGGATTTATCGCAGGAAGGTACCAATAGTATAATTATTGACCCAATTCCTCCAAGTGCTAAAGGGCTAGTTTTACCCAGAAAAGTTATTGTGAAAGAATCGGATAATGGACATAATGATGATGGAAAAAAAAAAAAAAAACTATAAGTACGACAATGAGTACCAACAATGATTCCTTTGTTTTTGGCTGTGTTGCTGTTATTTTTAGCCTCTGGCGGCAATTTCATGTGAAGGACGTAACCACGCTCATTTGATTTGATTTGATTTAATTAACATAAACATTAGCGTCGCAAGGGGCGGCTATCTGCAGTAGAGATACGTTACTGATATTTACTCAAACAACACAATACAAATCTATGAATCTGTTATCGGTGAATTAATCAGTCAAAATTTTGGTTGATTAGCGGGTTGTGATAGTTGCTTTCCGATTGAGTACTGTGATTGGTGTTTGGACTTGTCATTAAGCGGGAGCCGGGGCCAAAACCCGGTAGCGATGAAAACAAGACGGCAGGGTTTTTGTATTGATATCCGATATAGTATAGGAAAAAATGAGGATCAGTGCGCAAATTCGAGATGTTTGCTATTTGGGGATGAGATAACTGGGGATAGTGCTGGCTACTGCTATAATACTAGTTAGAATAATCAGCCATGTGCTTATTTCCTGGTAAACCTGCTGCAACTACACTCAGATCTCAGCAGCGATCAAACACGTTTTGAGGAAACACCACAGCGGTGACGAGGGGCGCAGGTTTCTGCTGTCACTGATTTAGCCGCACCTGGCAGCAGCCATTAGCTGACTTGGCTTTATTGTATAAACCTCTGACGGGGAGAAGCTTACTAAACAGTAAGCTAAAAACCGTGATAGCTGTAGGCTTGAGGTAGAGGCTATTGGGGGCATTGACATATAGATCACGGATAACAATAGCACCGGAACAGCCATAAATTAGGGTAAAGCGCCGATCCTTTTTGGTGCATGCCGATGAGCAAATGCATCAACAATGTTAATTTAGCACCGGTACTGGTGTTGTCATTATGATCCGTATTGGCGACTACTGATGAATGAGTACCTATAAGTTAACCTTGGTTATGTTTCATTGGCGCGCTGCTTTGACAAAATAGACGGATGCAAAGCTATTTGAGGTGCTTCTGTCCTGCTGGGAGTTCTGACAATATGTCAAACTTGAATATTGAAAACATTTGGATTCTGTGTAGTACTTGTCTCGTGAGTGAATGTCCGTGTAAATGGCTCGCTAGCGGGTCATGACCGACACCGCTGAAACTTGAGCATTTCTTCAAACAAACGGAATATGGCTGTCAGCGATGCTGGCGTGCAAAGTGGGCGGCGTGTGTGGGCGATGGCGAATATCAGTGCACACGCCTGAGTGGAATTTCAGTTTTTGCAGTTGTTTGATTAGTTAATTAGCTGGACAATGACTGTAAAGGTGAAATATTAGGTATGATGATTACTGAGCCATTGCGGTGGAAAGTTAATATGAAAGCGATAAGATAACATAAATACAAAACAGCCCAACCTGTGTACACGCGAGCACAATAAACTCACGTTTACGGCCAGAAATGTCACGCTAGCTGAAAATAAACAATACGTTTTGATATTGTGATATGTGCTAATTAGCCCTTGCCAGAAAGATAGTCCCTGGCGTGCTGACATTTAGACTGTGGCTAATTACCTCCAGGCGAAGATTGCTTGCGTCATTTGATGGCTGGCACTTGCGCCTTCTATTTCCGTTGAAGGATAAATCTAACTGCTAAACATGAGCCAAATACAGACATCTGTTTGGCCCAATACAGCTTGGACCTGTGCACTGATGAAGCTGTGAGCTGTTTGGGCAGCAAGAGTGTGGTGTGGTGCGGTGTAAGGGTGACTGTGAGAGGTAAGGGTGTAGAATCAGAGTAAAGTAAAAATAAAAATAAAAATATCACAATAGCGGCTAAAAAAAAAGGCTACCGGTGCTTCCTCCTCATCGAGACGCTTTCGACTGACTATCTTCTTTTTGTCTTCCCAGTATCCTACTATTCCGGTGCCATATCTATCCTACTTAAAATACGATACTGCCATCGTCGTCGTATTCCTTTCATTTTTGCATAACACTAGCATCTGCATTTGTCTATGTTCGCTGCTAAGCTAATTGTCACCCACTGTCTCAATCCTCTCGTGTCACCTATAATATCATAATCTTACCTTTTCATGCCGCACGGGAAACCCAGCGCTATTCCTTCATCACTCACCTCCAAGTTCCAGCTCTCTTCTGCAAAGTCATACAAAAATAGCAATAATAATAGTAAAAATAGTGATACCAATAATACTAGCAGCAGTACCAACGGCAGATCGAGATTTTCTAAGGACTCCGGCGCAAATGATGTCATCAACCTAGATCAATCGCAGTCCACCAGCGCTTCTGCTTCTGCTGCTTCTGCTGCTTCTGCTGCTGCTATTAGTGATAATACCAGCACCAAAGACAATCCCAATAACAATGCAGAAACGACAGCACCGCCAAAAAGAATTAAAGCCTGTTTGCGTTGCAGGAAATCAAAGGTCAAATGCATCAACAACGGTGAGGCTCCTTGCAAGCGCTGCAAGCAGAGCGGTATGGAGTGTGTGTTTCAAATGAAGATAGAAAGTTATTCATCCACCAAGGTGAGGCCGGTGGAAAGTTCCACATCAGCAAATGTGAATGATGACAGTAAACCTACGTCATCTCATCAGTCACAGCCGCAGTCACAAGCACAGCCGCAGAACTCTATGCCCGCAAATTTTAACAGTATCAATGATATCGATAATGCCAATAGTACCGGTAATCACGATGGTCGCAGCGAAGACTGGAGGTATTCAATGGAAAATAAATTGGAAAACTTTAGTGGCACTCTCAATAACATTCTTGGTTTCTTGAAAGATGGCAAGTTCAACAACGAGCTACCTAATCTTCAAGTTCCAGTGAATTCAGCTCTATATCAACATCCACATCGACTTCAGCGTCAACCTTATCCAACCCATGTGCACTCGCAATCCCAATCTTACCATCATCAGAGACCTGCACAAATTCTGGCGAATTCGGTATACCAAAATTCGTATTCGCCCTCTTCACACTTGCCGCAGTTACCTTCTATCCTGTCCATATATGATCCAACATCATTACATCAGACTACTCCGGCAGTATCTGATTACCATGACTCGAACTTACGCCATCCTTCAACAGAGGTCCGGCCAAGCTATTCAACATCAGCAGGGCCTTATAATAGCACTTATAACACAAGTAGATATTTTCAGCCATTATACCACAACAGCCAGTCGCTGCATTATCATACTGGTGCTGCCTCTCCTCCAGTTGCACCTTTAGCACCCGGACTACCTGCTCACAAGGATTCGTTTCCACAAGATGAAGTGAGGCGATTATCTGACATGTTCAAGTATCCTAGCACAGACTCGCTGCCGCTGCAACTGCCACCGTCCCAACAACAGCATCAACAGCAGTGTACATACCCTTCCGCTTCATCCTCGCATGGCAATTCTAGCGTCCCGATAAGTAACATGGTTAATAATCCTGCTAATAGTAGTCCACTGGCTGGTCCGCCATTCAGCAGAAAAAGGAAATCTGATTATCATGACTATGAACACACACAGCCACAACAGACCACTAAAAGACGCAAGTCTATTGCTGCCAAGCAATCACCAGTTAACATTTCCACTGACTCCGATAGTGACAATTTATACACAGACAATCCTTTACCAGTGCAGAAGAAACCGAGAGAGTTGAAGTCAATAATTAGCTATAAAAAATTTTCCGAACTTTATGACCGGTTCCTTGAAAATGCCATGCCGCAGTTATTTGGCTTTGATATTTCCAAATTTGACAAACGGTTAGTATATGTGAAATCAGAATTGTTTGTCGCACTAGTAAGTTTAATTGGATCTGCTACTGCTGGCTCTGATACTGCTGGTGGTGTTTCTTCAAGATATGAGCTGTCTTTCCATGATGAGTTGAAGAAGATATATTTGAATAAAGTCACAGATTTGATTTTCAAGCACAACAAGGAAAAAAATCACAATGACTGGGGCATTGATGATGAAGATAATGATATTGGTGGTGGCAATGTTAATGACAAGCTTTTTCTGCTGGCTGGTGGCGGCGGCGGTGAATGTATTGCTGAAGTGCGTAAAGAGTATGACACCTTCGTTGATTTGTGCAATCGCAGCAACAATAATAGTAACAGTAATAATAACAACAACAACAAAAACGGCCAGCAGTTGAATGAAAATAATTATCAAAAAGAATGGAGGAAGTGGAACTTACTTACTTTGGAAGAAAAAAACAAAGAAGTACAAAAAAGTAAAGAATTCAAGCTATTCATCAATATTACTGCCTTATGTATTGCTACCTTTTGGTTTCAAAACTCGCAATTGTTGCTAGGTGTAGCATTTCAACTTGCCTCACAATTGCAATTGAACAAAGTGTTCAAAACGCTTCAAGAATCCAAAATCACTCCACTTGATAGTAGTAGTGGTGGTGTCAATGGTGTTAATGGTCTGGAACTTGACAATTCTTACGTTGCTGACGTTGATAAGCTTAAGCTATGGTACTTGTTGTATATATCTGATAACCAGCAAAGTTTCTTGACCAAGAAGCCGCCAATGATGAATTCGAATGACGCGTCACTTAAAAATTCGCGAAAGTTTTTGTTTCACAGTGCGTATAAAAATGGGAATAGCAACAACAATAGCAATATTACTGGTATCACTGGTATTGAGTATCATGATGGTAATGCTGATGATGATGAACATGCCTCAGCAAGGCTTTTACTTGCTTCAAAAAGTGAAGATGACGGTAATGACAACAGTTTCGAAAAAGACAAAGAAAACGATAATCAAATAGTTATTAACGAAAACCATCATAATGAGAATGAAAAAACATTAAACGAAAAACTTATCTGCAGTTCCGACACCTACAATGATTTGAAATTAGTATCTCAGCTTGAATTCAATCAGGCATTAAATTTGGTATTAACGGGGAACGCATGGGATATAATGGGGCCCGAATTATTTGGAATGCCATGGAAAACTAACCTTGAGTTAGATAAATGGATGGTCCACTGGACTTGTCTATTAACTCCTATCCATCAGGGAAATTCCTGGCTGATCAAGTCAACTTTGATTTATTACAATTTTGCAAGGATGCATATCAACAACGAGTTTGTGAAACAGTTGACCGGGAGTGACAAGGGTTATGGTAATAATGGACCACCGCAGCAGCAAAGACTGTTTCTCGCAGGCGCTAGAAGAAAGAATGAGTCTTCCCAGAAACTAATTGAGGGTACAGTTGTCGATAATCATGAAAATGATAAAACTGAACATGACAATGGCAGTGATGATGAAGATCCGCTGCATGAACTTGATAGCACCGACATTGCAATATTATCGGCCCAAAGCTTGGTTAGAGCAGTTACAAGTGATAAGGACATTATCGATAATTTGCGGTTTGCCCCTATCCATATTTACGTTATGCTGTATTATGCAGCATTAGCACTACTTGACTCTCATGCTGAACTTCTTTCAAAAACGAAAGCAAAAACAGCTTTGAACCATGCGGAAGAATTCAAGCAGCAGTCAAAATTGTATTTCGAAAATTTGGTACTTGTACGGACATTAGTTAAGGTGTTTTCGGAAAATTTGCCCATTGACAGAGATTTTGGAACTACGTTAGTGCGAAGCTTGAAAAAAAAATTGGAGAAGAAGTATGGAATGTTAAGAAAGATGGGCGAAATGTACGCTGAGGCAGACGGTAATAGCATAAATCGTAAAGGTAATAATGGTGCATCAAGTGGTGGTAATAACGGTAGTGGTAATGCCAAAGGCAAGGGAAAAGGGCAGGGAAAAAAACAAGATGGTTACGATAGTGATGACGGGGAAAGTATTGATAAGATTAGACTGTTGGATGAGTTGAATGAAGATGAGATCAAAAAATTATTGGGAAAAGTTGACGAAGGGACTGAAAAGAAAGGACCTATTCTTGCTTGGCCAGGAACAAATCATGGGCATCCATGATGAAGGAAAGTATTTGGGGCGCTTTTCTGGTTTTTTTTTTTTTTTTTTTTTTTTTTTACTACTTTTGAGTATTACTTGATCTGGCTGTTTATCATCATTAACATAAACATGAAATTGTGTAGTATAGCAATTTATAAATGGAGTCTATGACTCGTGTAAATTAGATTTGTTCGTCAATAAATATAATGTATTTTTTACTTGTTTGTGACAATCAAACAATACTTATCAGTACTGAAAAAACACGCTTATTTTTAACTTACCACCGAAAACTGTTTTTCTCTTTTAACGATTGGATCCCTGTTGATACAGTCTGCTGCTGCAATTAATTCCAAATTCATATATTTTTACTGCTGTTTTCTAAAAAGCAGACTACAATCTACAAACGAAATATTGTCTATATTGTCAGCAGCAGAAGCATATAAACGAGGTTTCCGACGACCAAACAGACATACCACCCTACGGCTTTCCCATTGGCAAAAGACATCTGCTTATGCCAGTGTTTCCTGTGTACGGTATATCGTACGATGTTGAGGATCCTCAGAATATTCTGTTACGCATGGGAGTGCATATAGTATATATCGCGTTTTTGTGGTCTGTATTCGAGCACGTGACCTGTTAACTTTGCATGTGATTTATCAGGCGACTCTGTTTTCCGCAGCAGCAGCACAACACACGACACTCACTCAACCAGTCAGTCAATGGAAAAGCGTTGCAGCCAGTTAGTGTATACGATATGCGAATGAAAAAATAATCAGAAAAAACAGAAAAAACTTACAGGACTTTGCTCTATATATTCATCCGCACTTCGCCCTTTTTGTTTGTTTGTGATACTTTATACTCTCCATTTCACTCCATATCCATATCCATTTCCATTTCTTTAATCGCTTTTCGTTTTGTCTTTGTCGGTTTTCTCAAGCAAACGTTACTGCCTCTCGCTCAGGTTTCCATCTCTGCAAAAACAAGCTGCAAACACCCCCCGCGCACACAAATAGTTTCCTTTACTTTACTTTACTTTACTTTTCGTCCGATTGTTTCTTTTTTGTTTGCTCACCCTGTTACAATATTCCTGTATGCTAATTTAGACCACTGATTACTCGTCTATTTCTATAAAGCAAACACGTCTATCTCATTCATTCCATTATCATTCAACCACTCTTATACACTCACTCGTTGTCACAGCAAGCAAGACGATCGTTTTTTCAGCCACTGAGCCAGATTGAAAAACATCATTTTTAGTTTCTATTCCGCTCCCTCAATTTTCAATTTTTGGCACATTCGCTTATCTTTCAAGGATCTCTTGTTTTTAATTAACCAACTGCAACTTTTTAAGTTCTGGTTATAAAATTTTCAATTAATTACGCTACAGTATAACACAATACATCTCAGTATATCAATCTGAACATCCATCAAGCAATTTAAAACAAAGCAAAAAAAAAAAAAAATTGAATTTGTCCTTTAATTTATTTTTTAAATACTTCGATTTACAATGAGCCTTACAGCAGATAATACTATCCAATATGACGCTATTGTCGTTGGCGCCGGCGTCGTGGGCCCAGCAGTAGCTACTGCTTTTGCTCGTCAAGGTAGAAAAGTGCTTTTGATTGAACGTGATTGGACTCAACCAGATAGAATCGTTGGTGAATTGATGCAACCTTCAGGTTTGAAAGCTCTTAAGTCCCTCGGGATGATTGAAGCTGTTAATGGTATTGACGCTATTCACGTTGATGGCTATAGTATCCATTATCACGGCGAAAAATTGATCATTGACTATCCATTCAAATCTTCTACTCATAAATTGGCTGAAGTTCCACACTGTGCCACTAATACTAATACCAAAATTGTTACTGACAACACTTTAGATTCAAAATACTTTGACTCAAATGAAAGAGAAGTCGGTGTCGCTTTCAGACATGGTGAATTTATCATGAATATGAGAAAAATTGCTAGAAAAGAGCCTAATGTCACTGCTTTGAAAGGTACAGTAACTCGCTTGGAAAAAAATGAAAATAACCATGTTATTGGTGTCAGAGTAAATGAAACTAATAAATCCGGGGTTTTGTACAAAGCACATTTGACTGTTTGTTGTGATGGTATTTTTTCCAAATTCAGAAAGCATATGGGCGCTGATAATACTCCAAATGTTGGATCCCATTTTATTTCCTTGACTTTAGAAAATGCTAAACTTCCTTCTCCAAATCACGGTCATGTTATTATTAGTCACGAAGCGCCAATTTTGATTTACCAAATCTCTCCAGTTGAAACCAGAATCCTTTGTGCTTATAGATCTGCAAAATTACCTACATTAAACGATGCCAAATTGAAAAATTACTTGCATGAAACAGTTTACGAAATAATACCGGATTCAGTTAAACCTTCATACAAAAATGCTTTGAAAAACTCTAGAATCAGAATCATGCCAAATTCTTATTTGACTGCTAAAAGAAATGAAACTCCTGGTTTATTGTTTATTGGTGATGCATTAAACATGAGACATCCATTAACTGGAGGTGGTATGACTGTTGGTTTAAATGATGCTGCTTTGATTGCTAAGCTCCTTTCCCCAGAGAAGGTCTTGGATTTTTCCGATACTTCGAAAGTTTTAGACCAAGTATTAGATTTCCATCACGAAAGAAAATCTTTGGGTTCTGTTATTAATGTGCTATCAATTGCTCTTTATTCGTTATTTAGTGCTGACACCAAATATTTGCAAATTTTGCAAAAAGGATGTTATAATTATTTGATGAAGATCCCTGAGCCTATTGGTTTATTGAGTGGATTAGTTCCTGAACCATTTGTGTTATTCAAGCATTTCTTTTCTGTGGCATTTTTCAGCATTCTTTTCAACTTTAGAGAAAACGGTTTGGCCATGTTCCCAATCTCGGTTTACGAATCTATTTTGACCTTGTATACTGCTATTGTGGTATTCACGCCATACATGTGGAACGAGTTGATTTCATAGATTTTGCTGATATAAATCTGTGTTTTTTCATGATAAACTTGTTCACTCATTTTTTTATCTTTTATTTGTCGCTTTTTTTGAGTTTTTCTAATTTGTTTAGTCATTTTGTTTAGGTTTTTTATTCATTTTTGAATTTTCTCATTTCTGTTCGATTTTTTTCATTTGGCTTGGTTAATGTTGAATATCTAATACATTTAATTATTTATGTTTTTTCTTACTTTCTCCTCCCTTTCCCTTTGCTGTGTTGCAGTGATTTCCTTGATACCTTTTTTTTTCAACTTTCAAAAGTTTTTTTTTCGTTTTATTGTTTTTATCTAACCTATAATATACTCATAACGGTAATATATATGTTTTTTGCCATTATCTTATCATTTAATTTTTTTTGTTTTTTTTTTCCACCTCTGTTATACTTTGATATGGATTCTTTTCCATTTTATTTCATGATTGTTTTCAATTGGTAATTTATCACTACATTATACAAGCTCACTTCATATTTATTCCTACTGTGAATTCGAATTAAAAATAATATTTATTTGTACCACAACAGCAACTATAAATTTCCCTTACTTCATACATAACCTCGGTAGAATTGCCACAGGATTATTTTGCCTCGTCTTCAGTATACAGGGTACAGAAGGATCTAAAGTAGCTAAAAGTAGATATTACTGGAAATCTAAACCATTTATTTCTATATTTGTAGTAAAGAGAAGGTAACTATGGAAGTGCAGAACTTTGCAGTGGGCGCTAGATTTTCTGTTGAGCATTGGGTTAATCTGATATAATAATCAGCAAGTATACGTGGGTAAAGTAGATAAGATAAGAAAAGATGGTAAGAAGAAAGATAGGAAGAAAGCAGTAGAGATAGAAATAAAAAATAAAATAATGAAATATTTAAAATAAGGAGGATTGTATGTACAGATGTACAACCATCCTCCGTAGTGTACTCAACACTTTCGTGTAATATGTACTATCATACAGGGTATTGCTACTCTGTAGTCTTACAACATCCCAAAGCGCCCAATCCATAATGCTACAATGTGGCGGCAATTTTCTGAAATACTTGAGAAAAGCAACAATGAGAAATAAACCTTCACTAAATTGCCAGAAATTAAAAGATTTCATGGAACTGAAGCCTTGGGCCACACCTTGTGCAAATCAAAAATTCCTCTTTGATTGCATCTGCATCACACCAAAATCAATAACGACTCTAGTGGGACCACCTCGATTTTAAATACTTTGTGAACAACGGAATTAGAAGATCCGCAGGTGAAAAATGGTCGGTATAAAACAATTCAAGAAATACTAGAAAAGAAAGGCCACCAGCTTTAACAGCTCGCGCCATTTCACCAGTATCGCTATCAAACTTCCCTTTATTTTTATAAAGTTTTCAAGGTTCTGCACAACCTTTCTTGATATTTACCGTCGATGATTTTGCTTCAATAACTGACACCGTCAAACATGGTTCGAAATCCAGTTCGACACGTACGCAAAAACAGGGCCTTCATTCATCCTACCAACAAAGCTCTGGGTGCTATCCTCGAAGCTCTGATTTACTTCATAAAACGGTTTATACATCTTGGTTGACTAATATCTTGTTTTCTACCGCTGATTTGAAATATTCTGATAGCTGCTACAACCAATTGTTTTGCGTTTCTTCACAAATGGAGTTGTCTGCATATCTTATTTTGGGGCCAACTTTTGATTCCTTCCAAATATTAGTGACACTGTATGTGAGCGGATAAGCAACTATCTAAACAGGATTCTTCGTTAGCTCCTTCAAAGAATGCAAAGCAAGTTGACTAGTTGGTTAGCCCACTCGATCCGCCCAGATGGTATCCTTCTCCACATTTTCGTTAGATGAGCTGAAGGAAAAAAGTGCTCCCCGTGAGAGTACTGCATATACATGCGTGTTTGCGATGAGCCATACGAAAACAAATATACTGCTGAAGAGTTAGTATAGTGACCTACGATGGTATTAGCTACTGGCTTTTAAAAATTTTTTTTTTTTATTTTTTTTTTATTTTTCAATATCTATTTTTTTGGACAAATGCACATTACTAAAAATCGGCCACTTGTGGCAAAGCAATGATTTATGTTTGGTACAGTGCTATGGCTAAAACTTTGTGAGCGGTAGCTTGTATCAGAGCATTAGCTTCTCTTGAAGAGATTAGCTGCTCTGGATAGAGGAATACCGTTGCTTGTCAGATGCTGGAGTTACTGGTTAGCTAAAGATATTGTCCTTCTTTTCTTTATTCTATATGTATGTGCTTCTCTAAGTAAAAGTAAGTGATGAAACCTTCTTACTCCACAACAAGCGCTACACAATCCATCAGATTCATATCCCGATCATCAGAACTAGCATAACAATGATATATGCCGTCGATATCGATTTTAGTGAGCTATACGGAGTTGAGTCAGTGTTGACAAACAGTTGAAACGGCGTTACTTGATATCCGCAGGATATGGCTCTTGGTTGTAGTGGTCTCGCGACTTCCTCGCCATGTTTGTTTCCACATTTTCCACCATATTATTCAAGCACTATTTAAGCATACTGTGAATGAGTTACCTGAGGTCTACAGCAATCTTTTTGCTTTCTTTTTATTCAGCACGGCTGAGTAAATGAAGCACTGTGATTTGTCCAAAGGACGCTTTCAAAGCCGTTTTTTTTTGCTTTTCTGTCTTTGTCATTGCCATCGCTCGCAACCTTATCATCACTTTTCAGGTAGGCGGGAAAGCGACGCTTAGTGGAGCAAGGAAAATCTTTTGGAAAAAATGATTTGATGGTTTCCGTCCGATAGCCGAGATTTGTAAAGCGAGAGAGACTTTGAGAAACTAAGCTGCAAAAGGGTATTTGCATCGGTTATAGTGATAATATTAGTCATTTTGAGAGAAGTCGCTATCATCACGAGAAGTCTTTTCCGAAGTTGGATACTTATCGAGTAGGGAATCACCGCAACATTTACGTTACTCTACATACAAAACCGCCATCTCTTATATTGGAGAAGCCAAAAACAGCAACAACAAGCCAAAATTTATACCAACTTAAAACAAAATTAACAGCATGTCAGAAAGGCCTCTTTGGATGCGTTGGGCAAGAGTCTACTTTACCGGTTTTGCCATCACTGGGTTTGGTGTTCTTTTATACAAGTACACCACTCCAAGCGACGAACAACTAATCAGCCGAATGTCGCCTGAAGTAAGAGCACAATATGAAAGAGAAAAAAGTTTAAGACGTAAAGAACAAGAGGAATTGATGCGAATTGTTAAAAAAACATCTGCTTCAAATGATCCAATTTGGATGACAGGGCCAATTCAGTCACCGCTTGAGCATCGGGCATTTCAATTGAAAGATAAAGAGAGAAGAGAGAGAGAAACTGCTGCCGAGGAACAACAGAAGGAGTTGGCAGAGATTAAGAGAAAGATTGATGAGGCACAGGCACAGGCTAGATTGGAAAATGAAAAAGCGCTAGCGGAGAAGAATAAAGGATGGTTTGGTTGGGGAAAGTAGAGTAGTGGTAATAGTGAAGTTTGTGGTTGATTAGCTGGTTGTTTGGTAGTGCTTTTATGTCATTTTTGACAAACTTTTTGTTTCTGTTTTTTGATTTGTTATTATTCTTCTATTTTTTGAGATTTGGCTTTTTTTCGTCTTTCTTTTTCAATTTGTTCAAAACATGTACATATTTTTTTATCGTAACGTTTGCATTGATGACTTGAATTTAATTTATATTATGAGCATTCATTAAAATCATAAAGTAGTACGAAAAAGCTAATAGACAAAGAAAAAAAACACAAAAATAAAGAAATATAATAAAAACAAAAGCCAAATAAAATTAACGACCGGACCACACTCTTCTTGACCCACTGCCTGCCATTTGCTGAAAGGCATTAGAAAATACATTAGCTGCAGAAAACCCACTAGAAGAAAGTCCCAAGGCCCCCTCGTTACCAATTTCGCTGTTGGCTTTATCCACGGCTTTGACAATCTGCTCTAAATCAGTATCAATGACTAGTCCACCTTGTACCATTTCTTCAAGTACAGTTTCAAGAACTTGCCATCCAAACACCAAATCTAATTCACAAACGTTTTGGAAACATTTGTCCAAGCATTCAACAAACACTCTAATTAAATCAATTATACCAAGCTCACTTTCTTGTTCATCCACAATGAATACAAAATATAGAGTGGCATAACGACGGTAAATGACTCTGATATCATCAATTCCTTCTAATAAGGGCGGTGGGGTTAGAAAAGAGCATTGGTTGTCTGGTCGCTGGGAGACTAGCTGGTAGACTTGGCGCAATAATAATATTTGGGTATTTAGGTCCTATAAGTTAGATGATGGTTAGTATCAGTAAAATCAAGAGGTAATAACGAAGCTCCAAAAAGATTCGCATAGTGAAAGGAAAAAACATACAATGGGCGTATAGAACTTCATCAACCGAGGAAGCGCATCCTTGTTAACTATGATTGGCAAATGTTAGTAAATGGTTTGAGATGAAGTTACCGGAGGTTATTTGATGATCATAGTGCTGCAAATCATTATGCTTCATCGTGATAACATACATATTAAAACTGAGTGAATCATTTAGCTCTTTATCTGAGTATTTAGTATGCCTATAACTAGCTCTTTTAAAAGTTTTTCTTGCTTATGCTTTTCTGTGTATGGCCTGTCGCTAGTATAAATTTTTGAAGAAATAATTCTAGCTAATTATGGATGGCATTCAACGCCATCTCAAACGCTAATAGATGACACTCGCTTTTTGATTTTCCCTATTTTACGAGCGTTTCTTGCTTCTAATCGGGCGTTCTCAGAGTCACGTTATATAAAATCATAGTTGCGTTATTCTAGGTAACTTTGCAGATATTGGCCTTAATATTGTCAATTTTCTCCCGTTTTCTTTAGGATCCAAACCGCAGGATTTGTCATCATCATCTCTCACCATCATTTTGACCAGATCTGCTAATGGGGCATCAGTAGAACATTCCTTTTAAATATACATCAGCAGTTAATTCATAAACTAACGGCCCTATACCTCAGGATATTCTTTTTTCTAACTTATCTAACGAACTTAAACCATTCTGCACCTCGTAATGTTTCACCAAAGCCACACTGACTTAAAAAGCCATATGCGGCCAAATATATATGTAAAGCTCTTGTTTTCTTGTTATCAATAATAAGGGCAGATAAATAACAGTTCTGATTATGAATAAGGCTTAATTTAACTTTAATAGTATTATTTTCATAATAGTGGAGTCATTGTAGCCAAGACTTTGATGCCAAGATGTCAAATTGTTAAGGCTTCTTAAGTGGTTTGAAATGCGTTCGCTAAACAACACACGTCTAGCTAGACAAACTTGAGCTGTTATAAAATACCAAGGAGCTAAACTAGAGATGCGCGTCAATGATATTTTAAGCCACATTTGCGTGTCCCATTCTCTCATTTCCTATGGCTGACATGATATTTTTTAGCATAAGGCATTGAAAAGCTATTTCGAAGATTCATACACTGTTTTACAATATATAGGGGAAACCAGAATGCATGGCACTTAATACTCATTTTGGAAACGTATAAATAAAGACCCAAGGTCTTCATAGTTCAGACTGGTTGAACTGTCTTTTCGTTATTCATCAAATAACAATAAAGGCGACTATAATCCAAAATTTTGTCTGAAATGCAATTTTCTACCACTATCCTACTTTCTGTTCTTTTTGCCTTAACTGCTGCTCATCCAGTTGAAAAAAGATCTGCCAACCCCCCAAGAATTGATTTTAATGTTGTGAGACATGATTCTTTGAATCCAATGTAAACATCTTCTCTCCCATTGGTACCCACAGAAAGGTGAAATCTGCTGCTAGTGCCGGTGTCACACTCCCATTGAAAAACGAGTATGCCTTATATCTTGCTGATATTGAAATTGGTACTCCTGGTCAAGCCATAAAGATTGACGTTGATACCGGCTCCTCAGATTTGTGGGTCCCTGGTGCTGGTACACAAAGTCAGGATGGTACTTATGACAACTCCAAATCATCCACTTACGAGAAAGTCAAATCCGGATTTGCTATCAGTTACGGTGACGGTTCGAGCGCCTCTGGCGACTGGGCTAAGGAAACAGTTACTATTGGTGGATCTAAAATCACTGGTTTAGAATTTGGTGACGCCACTACTCAAAATGTTGGCCAAGGTATTCTTGGTGTTGGATTTAAAGGTAATGAAGCTGCTGCTCAGTCTTCAAATGCTTTTACTTATGACAACTTACCACTTCAAATGAAAAGCCAAGGTGTTATTAACAAAGCTGCTTATTCTTTGTACTTAAATTCATTAGACGCTACTAGCGGATCCATCTTGTTCGGTGCTGTCGATAAGGCAAAATACTCAGGTGACTTAAAGACTCTTGACATTCAAAACATTGACGACTCGGGAGCAGAAACCAGTGAAGCAGTTGCATTTTTCGTCAACTTGGACTCCATAAAATCCAACGGTAACACTCTCACTTCCACTACTTACCCAGCCTTGTTGGATTCTGGTACTACTTTGATCTACGCACCAGAAGATGTTGCTTCAAAAATCGGTAAAAAGTACGGGACCTACGACTCTACCGTTGGTGGCTATACTACTTCATGTTCCACCAGAGGCGAAGACTTTGAATTTACCTTCGAAGACAAGACTATTAAGGTTCCATTCAAGGATCTTTTGTACAACACTAATGGTCAAGCTGCCGGTAATTCTGACACTTGCTTTCTTGGTGTTTTGAGCTCCCAGTCTAATTACTACATCCTCGGCGATGGATTCTTGAGATCTGCTTATGTCTACTATGACATTGATGAGTCTCAAGTTGGTATTGCTCAAGCTGTTTACACCGATAAAAGTAACGTTGTTGCTGTTTGATTGCATAAAATATGCAGTTTTTAAAATTCTTCCAGTAGTAGCCGATCTTTTGGCATTTTCAATTCTTCATCTTCCAATTTTCAAATTCCTGTTATTTTTCTTCGATTCTCCTCAAATTGAGTGTTTTCATTCAATTATTACTTTTTGTTAGCTTTAACTCTTTCTTGACTAAATGTCCCATGTCACTAATTAATCTTTCTTTTGCAAGCATGTAGAATGCGGTGATTAAAATGCTGCAGGGCCGGTACTTGAATATCCGCAAAAAAACAATCCCTATGCAGCCTTGCGCACCCCGCGCAGATGTCATATTTTTAAAGTTTCGGGTCACAAAACAGCTCCAGGAAGCTTCGGAAGCAGAAGGATATCAGAGACCTCATATAAATACTGTTGGGTTTGTCTCCTGACCTAGGTACGGCTTCCCCTTCTTTAAAAATTTTATTTTGACTTAGCGCATAGCAATACTATTGATAAATAGAGCAGAAGCATAATGACCTCGAGATTGCAAGAATTCACATCAGATCATTTGAAGAATATTCACCGTCCGGAACTTCACCGTCCAGAAGTTCATCGACCAGAAGCAAGCTGGTCTGATATCAAGAGAACAGTGGTTAGAGTACGTGAGTTAGACATTTTGGGCACCGCTGTAATTATTGAAATGTAATTACTAACTCGCTGAAAATGTTTAGGCACCACAGATAATGGGCAAGAAAGCACATATAGGAACATATAAAAACGATGAAGAATTTGATGAGCTTTTCGCAGAGCTTCACAATGCAGAAAGTAAATTGAATAAGCTCACAAAAGAAACACACAGAAACATTAAAGCTCATAAATCCTTGATAAATCATAACGAACAACTTGCGCAGCAGTTTCTTACTATATTTCAACCGACGCTAGGAAACTCAAAATATTTTGAGGCTAGTGATGGAAACTTAGAGATACCTTCAGATATTCCACTACAGACCCACGAAGAGAGAGAGAAATTTGAAAAAGAAAGCAGTAAGAGGGAAATAGTTGACAAGTATTGTCAATTGATAGCTGATATGTCCCCAGCTATTGATGCTGAATTACAACTCATGGAAGAGAAAATTGTGAAAACAGTACAGGAGCTTCTGCATATGATCAAGCAAATCAAGAAGATGGCTAAAGAAAGAGAATTTGTACTTTTGGATGTTGATAAGCATATGAGCTCCTTGGAAAAGCATAAAAACAAGAAGGAGCAAACAGAAAAAACTGAAGAACAAATTAGGAATTTAGAATCAAAACTTGAGAAGTCATCTCAGAATTTTGAGGAGATTAACTCTACCATGAAAAGAGAATTACCATACTTTTTCAAAATGGTGAGTCAACTAATGACACCTTTAACGGAAGTTATGTATTGGTCATTTAATATTGTGAACTACCAGTATTTTCAAATAATCAATATGATGAAATCAGATTATCATATCTCGGATGAAACGTTTGATTTTGACAAGTGCACTGAAATAATGGACGAAGCTACAAATAGACATTTTGAGGTAAATAAAAGAGTTAAAGAATTATCAATTATAGGTTTTTCAAAAAATTATCTGCAACATTTAACTAGTAATACAGATGCATCCTTTGAGAAGGAAGAGGAAGAAGCTCATATAAGGAATTTTTAAAAATATTTACATTTATAAGAGCTTTGAAATTTTTCTGTTTATTTATTACGAAACTTATATAAATACAACATTGCTGTGCTGGTTTTCTCCTTTACTTTTTAATTACTTGTTAAAAAGCGTATATATACAATGTATTATTTTGTAAATTTGTAATAACCCTAGTAAGCTCTAAAGTACAGACGCGGATGAAGACGAAAAATTTGCTAGCATTGAATCATCAGCTCCTTTGATCTTGTATTATTTTTTTAAAAAAAGAGGTCCAGTTACTAGCGTTTTTGCGATTATTTTCTGGTGTTTTGAGCATATTTTTCTTGCCGTAATAAGAAAATATATGAATATCAAATGGAAAAGGCGAATATGAAGTATTGGAATGAACTGGAGGAATACTACCGACAGTATTTGTAGAAAACTCCAAAACTTTGAAAAGAACTTGTTTGAAATTTTCTTCAATCTTTACCAAATATGGGTTATCAATTTGATTTTTCGTGGTTTTGAATATGTTAAATTTTATGGTCCAGACTTCCCAACATAATTCTTCAAGACCTTGTTGTGTCTCGGGGTCCGTCGTCGCGGCTCTAAGCTTCCTTATATAGTTCCAAGGAGTCTGCACATCGGCGGTGGCACTGTAAGGCTGTTGCTTATTCTGACTCATGGTCTGACTATTTGAGACAAGCTGCAACTTCTCGTCCTTGTAGAACTTTATTTTAACGAATATGATCTTTGAGTTGAGATTTTCATCATTTACAGCAGCCAATGCATTGCTTACAGCAGGTATTGGTATGCTGGTATTTGCTTCTGTGTTTGTTCTGACGTTGGTATTATAAAGCGTATTGCGGCGTCTATCATTTGAACGCAGCGTTAAAATGTCAGTTTGAAGTGACTCATATGATGACTCGGTACTAAGAGCAGTTTCTGGATTATGTGGCTTTTCTAGAAGTGAATTGATATGCTGCAATTCTGTGTCAATTAGCGCATCAAGTTCGGGTATGTTGCAGCGCGGGTACGAGATGTTAAGAAAATTGGTTGATTCTGGATGGACTAAGCCAAATAGTCGCTGGAAGAAAATCGACCATATTATTCCCTTCGCTGCTTCGGCAAACAAGAGATTGTCTATTGTGAATTCGAGGTTATGTCTCTTTGCTGATGACATTCTTGACCGTGACTTTTTTGTTTTAATGTTTTTAACGCTACTTTCTTTCTTTCTTTCTTCCTAGCTTCGTGCTTGGGTTGGTATTTTGTGCTTGTACAAAAGGCTGTGAGAAAAGAAAAATATAAAAAAGACTGAAATCCAATTCAAATCAATATTTTTATAGAGAATAAAATCCGGACTAGTCTAGAAACATTGTCTGTTTTGCCATTGTAATGAATAGAAATAAGCGCTTTCAGATGAAGGATTCGTTGGTACTAATTATATTGTTTTTCTTTTGTACGTTGATCTATAAAGTATGATGTTTTTTAGTGAGGTCTTTAAAATATACGTTGATGATAAAATGGTACTTTATAAGCGTGATGCTTAGATGAAAAAAAGTCTTGTGAAATAAACCAAAATATGATAGAGTGACTTATATATATAACCAAAGTGGCACTGTCACAAGAGGAACAGATTAGCGATTATGTGATCACGGTTGTCCCGATGTGTCATCAACAAGCCATTACCAACTGGTACCAGTACTCTTCACACGCTAAAACGGGACCAAAACAGCGATCCCGCGATGGCCCTAGTTTTTGGTGCATGCATATTTTTTGCTACCCGACCGTACTTCCTATTTTCGGTTTTTCTTATTTTTTTTTTATTTTTTTTTTTTGTTCAAAGCAAAGAGCGAAGATTAAGCTGGTGGTGAACGTACAGTGAATTGACTGGAGAAGGCCAGTTAGATCAGATCAAATAATCTCAACAGTTTTTATCACAACTTGTCCCTAAAACACAATAATCGATATGTCTGATTCAATACAAGCAAGCTTAGCTAACTTAGACAATGCCTCCAGACAGGAGTTGATGCAATGGTTGGAATCCGAGAACTCAAAGTCCAAATTCCAGATGTCTATCCACAAATTCAACGACATGTGTTTCAAAAGATGTGTTGTCAACGTTGACAACGGCTTGGTTTCCTCTACCGAAGACCAGTGTTTGAGAGGTTGTTTGACAAGATTTTTGGATACTAACACCAAGGTGGTGAAGCAGTAAGTATTTATCTCATTAACTTTTATGAAAAGCTCTCTTCCTCAAAATAAAGCAATAACTAACATACAATAATAGCATTCAAAGCTTGCAAAGATAAGCTTTTTGTTTTGATAATTCGGCGATTCTTTTCATCTAATATTATTGATTCTCTTTAGTTTGTCATGACTTTCGCTCAATTCTGTATATAATAGGGTGATATAATCACACATTACCAATAATATAACAACTCCAAAATCATTAAAATAGTATTATAAAGGAACAATATTTATCTACTGTAGCTGGGTTTTTAAGAGATGTCGTTTTAATTTTTTTGCGCTGGTTCTTCAATTACAACTTCGTTGGGCATATTGCGTTGTCCAATACCATTCTTTAATTTCAACTGAGATAAAAATATAAGCAAATTTCATGAGGAATCAATTTATTTGGGGCCGCCTTTATACAATCTGTTTGAAAAGAGAATTAATTGATGACTGATTAGTTTGATCAAAGAATCGGGATCTTTTGTAAGTGACGTAGATAAACCAAGTACATTGCTACATATGAAACAGTTTCTCAACTCTTTCAAGTATAAGCAAGCGTTATTCCTTTTACTATTTCTGCTCTCATTTTGTATTATTTACTGTTTTTAATAATTAGTTCTGTTTTTTTTTTTTTTTTCCACATACAAGATCGATTTATTAACGTTGTTTTTTTTTCACATTCATTTTTTTCACACTCAAGATCAACTTATTATATTACGGAATGCTGATATCTCAGGGTTCATGGTTATTGGTTGTAAATGCCTTGTATTTATAATATGACTAAGTAGTAATAAATTAATAGCAATATTGGGTTGAACCGTATATAAATAATAATCAGACTGAATAGAACACATATTAGTAGCGTTTTTTCTTTCATACAATATCGATTTATTATTTCTATATAAACGATAGAAAATACAATCTTATAAACTTATCTATATAGTATATACAGTATAGTTCAGTTGTTATTATATAGGGGAAACTTATACAAGTGAAAACCCCGTTAGTATTAGTTAGACTTTAATGGATCTGTTGGATTTGAAATAGATATAGGAGAGCTCATAGTCTGGGATGGCTGATATTTTTTTTTTTAGGGACATTGATTTGTTGCCGACAGATAAAAAGAAAGGGTCTCACTTCAATACCATCTTTCACTCACTAAGATAATACTAATGTATTATCTAATTTATTACCGTGGTTATTTCTATATAATCATGGTCTACATACTGATGTTAACAACCCTGTTTTTTACACTATCCAGCCGCATATCGTGTTTCCTTAAATAGGCCATCCCAAGTAATACGAACTTTCCGCAGAAGCCGGCCTAGTATAGTGGTCAGTACGAGTCGTTGTGGCCGACTAGACCCAGGTTCGATTCCTGGGGCCGGCAGATTTTTTTGCATGATTTTTGATATCCTTGGGTTCATCATTATATTTTTATACAGCTTGAACTGTGCTCAGTGGAACCAATGAATTTTTTTGAGAGTTGTTTTGAAAGATTGAGCTGTTGTAGCGTAAAGTTCTAGTAGAAATATTAAAAAAGTCCAGCAATGCAAAAAGGAAAAAAAAATGTCCCAAAATTTTCAATTTTAACCTGCTTGTAAGTTTCTTTGTTTTATGCATTTTATCTTATTTTATTTCAAATTTTTGTGAAGAGCAACACTTATAAGATATCATTTGTCTATTCCAAAGCGCTCTATGTAAAAGATGAAATATTATAGCGGAGCTGGATTTGATTGTGGTGGGACATCTTTCTTAGCTTGACAGAAAGGTAAGGCAAAGCAAATTCATTTGCATTGGATACCAGATGACGCCGAATATGCTCGAAAGGGTATGTGTTTGTATCTTCAGTAGTGTCCAAGCTACACTCACTGTACAGTCATTATTAATGCAGATTATTATACTCTGGTCTTATTGAGGTAAACTATTTCAGTGATCGTATTCCTGTAAGCAGTCAAGGTACAATATGTAGCAAAAATTCTCATATCCAGATAAAAATAATTAGATTAGTGTTATTGCTAGGGCAGGAAAATAGTTGGAGAATACAGTTGAATAGATCAACACGAACCTCATCCCCGTATCGGCCCACTGGGACTCATATTAGAACACTGATAATATTTGTGTTTAAGGCATGGTTCAACTCCAAAGTTTAATAGTTCAGGCAGAATGTGAGCTTACAAGTAAATTTTTACCTCAGTGGTGATGTTTATTTTTTTTTTTTTAGGCACAAGATCAACTTATTAACTACATTGTAGAAAACGTAGTCTTATAAACTTGACCAAATAGTATATTCCAATATTACTCATATAAGGGAGGCCTAAATAAGTGAAAACACCGTTATTATTAGTTGGAAATTTTAGTGGCTTTGCAGTTATTACACAGAACTGATTTTGAACTGGAAGGATATCCGTACGTAACAAGACTATGCAAGCAAAACAGTTCTGTCCAATTATTTTTAAAGACAAATATTAAGTACAAAAATTATCAAAAATCGTGCAAAAAAATCTGCCGGCCCCAGGAATTGAACCTGGGTCTAGTCGGCCACAACGACTCGTACTGACCACTATACTAGGCCGGCTTCTGCGGAAAGTTCGTATTACTTGGGATGGCCTATCCGTGGCAATTTAAGGGTTATGGGCTCCGGGCTCTGATTTTGAAGATTTTGTCCTTCAGGACATTTCAAACCCGGCATGGCCCCTACGTACTATATAGATGAGTTTATGAGATTCATATTTTCTACAAATTAGAGATAGTTAATAAACCGATATTGTGTTAGAAAAAAAGAAACTGGTTTATGCATTTTACTTAAATCCGCCACATATTTTGTGAAAAAACATATCTTACATTGCTGTTATTAAAAAAAAAAAAATAAGAGAGAGCTTATTGCGATTGTCCTAAAAAAAAGTTAAAATACATTAAACATCAAACATTAAACATTAAACATTAAACATCAGCATCAATTTTGAAAATCATACATTAGAAAAAATGAAGAAAAATAACAAAACAAGATTGATATTAAAAATCACTAAACTTCCACTTCAATGGAAACGCGTTACTTTGCTCGTTCTTCAACAACTTTTTCATCAACACTTTGCTATCATAGTAAAATAGTGCTCCGTTAGCCTTTCTATTAGAGTTCTTTGTTAGCAAATTACTAGCCACGTAATTAAAAGGCAATGAAAATGTCAAACTGGAACAATTCGTATCGTTTAAAGATATAGCAATTATCTTTACTGCGTTGTAAATCAAGTTATTCAATTTTGTTTCTTCCATAAGACTATCAAACCCACAATTAACTTGATTCATTAACATGGATGCATCACTTCGTCTTTGATTTTCAAAAAGTAAAATTTCAGTAGCACAATACAATTGATTTAAGTAAGTAGCAGTAGAGTTACCGTAAAGTATCAAAGGAAAATTAAGCTCATATGTATCTGGGTTGATTTCGATTTTAGCACTGGAATTATTGATTATTGGCAATAAGTCTGGTTTTCTGTGCTTCTTCCAAGTTTCAAGCTCACTAGATAGCTGTTCCCATTCTTTAATATAGATATCATTGTTAAGATTGCTGTTGTTATGTATCAACTCCAAACTTCTGGCGGTCAAGTAGCACAAGTAGTTGCCATAAGTCTCAGTACTTTGGGCATTCAAACTGGTTTCATTGCTGAAAAATAGATCTGTTGTACTATTATCCCAGAAATATTCTCTAACGTTGGAAATATTACTGATTTCAAAGTTAGGAGGCAAATAGCTGTTAGATGAAATCAAAGTAGGCTCATTGAAAGTTATTGAGAAATGTAAATCAACTTTAATAATTAACCAAAAAAGTTCAGACAAGATCTTCTTTGTGCTTGAAGCTGGATCATCATTTATGTTGAAACCGTGCATGTTATATGACTTTACAAAAATAAGCAAACTTTCTAAATGATTTTTATAGTCTTTTGGACACGAAGTTAAAACTTCCAAGAAAAATAGCAACAAACAGGAGCAAAGAGTAGCTAGCGTTTCCCGCTCTTCTTTGTCATTATTTTCATCTTTTGCAATGCTTGTTTCCGATAGTTGGGAATTAGAAGGAGCTTCAGTTGGCTGCATTGTGTCTACCAAAACTTTCAATGCTTTGTTGTAAATGTCAAGACACTTACTGTTGGTGGTAGCCTCATTAGCCACTTGGGACATGTCATTATGAGCCAGCTTTTCTGTAAGTTCAGTGACCCTTGCCGAAAGAGCCAAGATTGAAAGAGTCAAATGATCGTTATCAACACTTTTACTTGCAGAGCCGTTGAATGCCAATAGCAAAGCTTTACTTAGAGATGATGCAGAAGTCGAAGATATCTGCAATACAGGAAGCACTTTGTTTATAAAATTTTGCACCAACTTGTTTTTTTCTTCTATGCTTAATATGGTTTGATTTGTTGAGCTGAATGAGCCAAAGTTAAACTCTTTTTTATTTATGAATTCATTGAAGGCATCAAAAGTGTCTAAATCATGGCCATAACTGGATCCTTTTATTTGTGATAACTGAGCAGATAATGACTGATAACACTTGTGTCTTTGAGAATCTGTTATATGCAGCAGCTGGCCATGTGTTGCATTTGATCTCATTTCATGTGGAGGAACCATTGGCGATGTTGGTGTGCCTATTAGTAAGTCTTCTTGCTCTGGCTTGATAGAAGCAGACGTGCACTTTTGTTTATTGAAGAAAACATTAGCAAGCATAAAGTTTCTAAGCAACTTGTGAGAAGCTTGGTACTTCTCAGCGTCAGGAACTCTCAAGAATTGAGAGGAAGAGGTGAACTGGAAACTTTTCAAAAGAAGATCTTCTTTTAATTGATAATGTTCAACTTTTTTGCTAATACCACTATTAGCAGCAACAGCATTATTTATATTATTTTTATTTGTATCGAATAATTGGGAGTTGATGTTATTATAGTCAATTTCTGAATCTGGGGAAGATGCATTATATGTGCTGTTATTTGGGTTTGAGAAAAGCGAAGGGGAAGTAGAAGAAATAGAGTCGCTTCTTTGTGTAAGCTGGTCTGATTCTAACGGTGTTACTGCAAAGCTGTTATTTACCAAGCCTAATAAATCCATTGATGATGCAGAGAGCATATTTTGAGGTAGGGAGACATCGGAATAATCATTGTTTGTCGGATAATTGATTGGAGGTACAGCAATACTATCATTGGTATCTTGTGTTTCAGGGTTATTTTGTAAAAGTTTGGCGAGCTCACCGTTTATTATCTGGTGGTAATTTGTGCCAGGTTGGTTGCAGAAGTTGTTTCCAGATGATGTTGCGGACTTTTTTCTTGAACTTAAATTTTTGTTTTTAAAAATTCCTTTGATGGGCCATTCGCAAAAAGCGTTTCTCAATTCGCAGTTTTTGCAAATTGGTTTAGCTTCGTCACATTTTTTGTGACGTCTTCTGCAGCTAAGGCAGCCTGCTCTGCTTCTTTTAGCCTTTGATGGTTGTGTTGATTTGTCAGTTGGGCTAGACATTTTGTTTATATGATAAAAAAGCAGAATGAGCAAGCAGTGAAAGCAAAAAGAAAAGGAAAAGAAAACAAAGGGCTGAGAGGACTGAGGTAGCAAAGGTTACAAAATACGAGTAGCCTTCAAGGAACAGCACACGTCAAAAAAAAAAAAAAAAAAAAAAAACAACAACAACAACCAATATAAGAACATATTACCTCAAACTGTTGATTTCAGACAAGGCAGGGCGAGGTGATTGATTTATACCTTCGAGACATTTTTTGAACGAGTAGTTTTCTGGAGATGAAAAACTGCAGGCTGCTGTGGAGTGCATCGATAAAGCGCTAGTGAGACTGTATTTAGCACGCAGGCCACTTTTGGCGGCGGAAGGCGGGGCGCGCCATCCGTCATAGAGTGAGGTGCGGTTCCGACAGTTTAGTATGGGAGTTGCTAACAAAAAAAGCGGAACCTGGCGAGCAAGGAATGCGGAATGGTGCGGGCGGGCTGCATACGATGACGAAAAGACAATTTTTAACGGAATAAGCATAATACAAAACAAACGGTGGTTTGGGCTGCTAGACAGCTACAGCCATAGCCATAGCTATAGCTAGCTAACTAAATAGCTAACTGTTGTAATAATAAAGACAAACTGAGCCAGCTGCCGGAACCCGTGGTGAACATGGTAGATACCCTTGACTGTTAATATGCTGTTGGTGTACACTATACATTCTGTAAGCACAACCTGTATCACTCACTCCGGCCGTTGGCCTAGGGGGGAGGGGGACAATTGTAGAAAGTTGGCCCCCAGCAATCTACAGGAGTCACCGATGTATTTTGAAACAAGAATTCTCGCTACAATACCAACAAACAAGCAGCTATTCCTAGAACAGGTAAGGATTGCGAGGATCACATTTCTCCAGAGGCCACTAGCCTTCTGAGCTTCAGCCCTGCCGGTGGTTTATTATTTCTGTGCCAACAAAGCCGGGTGACAGTGTGGGGTACTGCCAGCCGCATGGGGCTAGCGCTAGTGATTATGCCTGCAGAAGCACAACCTGCATTTGTGCAATTGTGCTGTCCGTCACTCCGTGAGCACTCGCTCTGTGCTCGTTATAGAGTGTGCTCGTTATAGAGTGTGCTCGTTATAGAGTGTGCTCATAGGAGAGCTTAGCTCATGGTATACAAGCCTGGATGGGCCTATAGCGAGGAGCCAAAACAAGCTTACTGGAAGTAGCGCCCCCAAGTTCCTCCTGGACAATGACTTCAATGATTCGAACGTCTCGGGCACCGGTGCCCAGCTCAAGTGTAACCATCATTAAAATTATATCAATATAGACTTTTTTTTTTTTTTTTTTTTTGAATTTTGAATTTTGAATTTTGCGGCAGTTTCTTGTTTCTCGAACCTAAATCAATGCCACGGCCAAAATGGGTAACGAGGAGTAATTTAACCCAGACAGTGGTACTTCCAAGCATAGTCTTTTGATCAAAAAAATAACACATCAACAAACAATACAAGAGATCTTAATTGATGCCAATACCGTGCTGCCATTCCATATTGTCAGATCAAAAGATAATTGATTTTGTCCCCTCTGTGCAGACATGTAGTCCCGGCCCGGCGTGCGTGTCTTATAGACATTATAGAAACCATCACTATGATTTCCGGGGTTAGTTAGCGAAACATGTATTGAGGCTTGACTGTAATCATAATGTCAATTAACTTCAGTTGGCACTAACGTTAGTGCTAATTGCACCACCCCCACCCTCCATACTCCACCAAACTGTATACAGCTATATTTATTATTGTACTCCGTTACTGCGAAATTTCTTTTTTTGCTTGCTTTTCTGTTTTCTCGTTTTCTCCCGGCACAGCTAGATGTCAATTATGCCATAAGACGCGGAGGCGGCTGGAATTTGCAATGTAGCCAGTCCTCAATCTCTGCTGTGTAATACACGACTGGACCAGATCACCTCATTTGGTTCGAGCCATGCGGGGAGCATGATACATACCATACCTATGGGACTCTTTGAATGCGTTGTATTTACTCAAAGAAGTAAGATTATATTGGCTTTATGTGTGGATTCACTGACCCTCCCTCCCAATTTGAATGCAAATCCTCATATCTACAATCCCGGTAACACGCGCGTTATAAAATGTCTATTATATTAATATACTAACTCAAGTAGATCGCAATGCCCTGCTATTTATATATATTTATATATATAAATATATATATAACAAAAGAAAAGAAAATTCTTTAGGTTTTAACGCCTCTTGTTGAGCTATGCGTCGCTCAACTCCTTTATCAACTTCGAAGGGTCCTCAGCTCTCATCAATGCTTCGCCAACCAAAAAGCCCTGAATGCCTTCACTATGATATTTGGAAGCAGTTTCCTTATCAAAGATACCCGACAATGCCAACAAAATAGAACCTTGAGGCAACAAGCTCACTAATGAAGAAGATTTGCCCAAATCAACATTGAATGTGGTCAAGTCTCTGTTATTGACACCAATAACCTTTGCACCAATTTCCACCGCTTGTTTCATTTCAGCAGCAGTATTGACTTCCACTAATGCCTCAATGTCAAGAGTCAATGCATACTCATAAAGTTCCTTGAGCACTGCTGGCGTAAGCATCTTAACAATCAAAAGCACAGTATCTGCCCCAGCAAGTCTAGCTTCTAAAATTTGATACTTGTTAAAGATGAATTCTTTGCGAAGAAGCAATGGTCTGCTAGAGTCTCCAAACTGCTTATCTAGCACTTTACGAACGTTTTTCAAATCTTCCAAAGACCCTTTGAACCAGTGTGGTTCTGTAAGCACAGAAATGGCAGTCACACCAGAAGAAGCATATTTCACAGCTTGTGCAACTGCATTGATGTTCAATGCAATATCCCCCTTGGATGGGCTTGCTCTCTTGATTTCAGCAATGACAGAGTTTTTCGTGCCAATGTTTTGCTTCAAGGCTTGGTAGAAATTCTTCACCGATGGTGACAAACCATAGGAGTAAAGGGTTTCCAAGTCTTTAAAAGTTTGGCCAGGAGTGTTTTCTTGAACCAAGTAGTCCTGTTTACGTTTGCTGTAAATTTCATCAAGAATGTTTCTCTTTTGTGTCTTGTTAGCTATGCTGCTGCTGTTGTTGTTGTTATCACTATTGATACTGCCAGTAATAGACTTCTGTTGTTGTTGTGCTTTCTCGTTCTCTTCCCAAGTGCCACCAGTCACTGACAAGAGATTTCTAATCATCAAGTAACCTTCTTCTGTAAGAATAGATTCTGGGTGGAATTGCACCCCTTCTACAGTATATTTTCTATGACGCACACCCATGATTATGTCCTTGTCTGTCTTAGCAGTGACCTCAAGTTCTTCTGGCAATGAACTCAAATTACCAGCCAATGAGTGATATCTGGTGACGGAAATTCCTTGAGGCACATCTTTGAACAACCCTTTGCCATCGTGACTAATGCTGGATGTCTTACCATGCACAATCTCCCCAGCATATTCAACAACACCGCCAAACACATGATACATTGCTTGCTGTCCTAAGCAAACACCAAAGATTGGTAATTTGCCCATAAAGTGTTTGATTATGGCTTGACAGATCCCAGAATCCGTCACTGGATGACCTGGACCTGGTGAAAGAACAAGAATGTCATAGTTCTTGGCTTCGATTTCAGGAATGGTGATCTTGTCATTTCTGAAAACTTCAACGTTGGCTCCTTCTTGACAAAGGTATTGGTAAATGTTCCTAAGCCAGTGTTAGTCGATTGTTTGATCTCAATTCATTGTCTTTTATTGGACCTTAGCAATACCCAAGATGGATGGATCATCTTGATGAGATAAAAACGGATAGATTCAATCCCCGATCATACCGCATGATGCTAAAACACACCTTTAAGTAACAACGGAACACACATACCAAGTAAAGGAATCGTAATTGTCGACTAAAAGAACGTTTTTGCCCATTTTTTTTTCTTCTGATAGAGTACTGTGTTTAAAATGAAGTCTGTTTGTTGGCTACCGATGACGAGACCTGCCGAAGTGAGTAATATTTATAATCAGTGCAAAGCACGAATTTTCAGCTTTTTGCCTCTCCAGAAAAAGAAAAAAAAAAAGAAAAAAAAAAAAAAAAAAGAAAATATAAAGGACCGCTGCAACGGTACACTTACAGTCACCTGACCACTATATTTTGCATCAACAAAAAACAGCCAGAAATAGCACTTAGTCCAACCACCATCAAGAGAGAGAGATAGAGAGAGACTGCAAGCGCTGTAGAAAGAGAAAGAAAGAGTTGGAGAGTAATTATTGCCTATAGACTCGCGATTGGACACTCAAATGTGCATACAATAATGGAAAGCTTGAACCTAAACATCAACGTCAGCAATGCCAGCTACCAGCCCGTCAGCTTAAGCATCTTTGTCTCGTCCTGCTCAAAGAGACGCTACTCACTGGCAGAGTTTCGCACCTTGTTATTCCAATATGACGACAAGTACAATGTTTCGGTCAATGACTATATAGCGGTGGTGTCGGACACCTCTTTCGCGTTCGACAATTTGTTGCTCGAATATGTTTACGAGGCGGCATTGTACGATATTAATAAGCCAAAGTTCGGATTGATTGCCATTTGGACATATTTGAATAATGCGGATCCAAACTTTCAGATTGCCTTTTTGAACGGCATCACTAACAATGTGAAGTACTTGAAAAGTGTCATTCTCCAGCTATTCAACATAAGCGAAAAGGCCCCAGGAGGTGGCCCAGAGGCAGCTACAATAGCAGCAACAGAGCAAAACGGCAACAACAATGTGCAGTACGACTCAACCACTGCGCGTCAAAAGAGATCAAAACAGTTTCAGGTGTTCTTCACAAACTTATCATCATTCATGTTCAATGCCAACTTTAGCAGAAGCGATTTAGTGAAAGAATTGGAGTATTTTGCCGCGGCATTGGTGGAGCAGATCTCATCATTCAATGCTTCTATCGATAAGGAAAGCAACCAAGCTATAATTGGCACCAACAATGATAGCAATGAGAGAAGAAAGAAGAAGGAAAATCTCTTTACTATCCCTAAAGAGTTTATTGAGCTTCTCTACGAGTTTAACATCAAGCTACTAAACAGATATCCAGAGTTGAATTATTTGTGCGCAAATTTGGAAGACCACGTGAAGAATTACTATTCAAATCTCAAAAGAATTTCATCATTGTTGATCCCAAGCTCATCCAAAAACACAACCAAAGTATTGAAATTAGTCTGGCTTAATGGCGTGCTAGAAAACTTAAAGTCAAATGACGACTTTTTCTTGCTAAACTTTGAAACAACTCTTAAAAACGAGTTAAAGATCTTAAGTACCAGAAGCAGCAGCAATGATTTGAAATTGCTAGTCAACAGCTTGATCCAAACGTCGATTGAAGGGTTTTGCATTTCCATTGTTAACAAAGCACCCCTCACCATACTAGAAAGATGGAAATTGTTCATTGAGAAACAAATGCCGCTTTTAATTTTGAGGTTAAAAGAATTCAAAGGTGCGGGGTTCGCAAGATTAAGCAGAATGGAAAATGGTACCGGTGGTTTGCCGGACGGCGCCATTATTGGCCTCAGAAACTCTTCACTGATTTTACAAGCTCAAGATAACAAAAACATTGACATTGCTAATGGCACTAATATTCCAGGAACATCACTGAATATCAGCGGTACGGATAGTCGAGAAGACACTGAAGCAGAATTGGATGAAGCATTGAGCTTGAGCCAGACAAGCAAATCGGTTTTCTCTCCAATAATACAAAGTGCCGTAGTGGAAACAATTTCTAATCTTGACTCCAAAATTATTAAAATCCTTAAATTATTTGCCTCGGAAGATAATGAGGCTAAGAATGAGTCCATAATCACAACATCAGCTAAAGTGCCAATCATTGATTACTCAAAATATTTGGAGCAAAACGAAGAAAACGATATGTTTGCTTCTTTCCCATCCACCATAATTGATATTCGTCATGAATTCTTGAGAAGTTGCATTGCTTTGAGACTAATCAAAATTGATGACTTTACGATATGCTTAAAAGATGACGCTAAAGCAGAGCACAGACTTCTAAATACTGATGATATAATAAAAGATATAAATACTGGCGAAACGGTACATGACTTGAAAAATTACATCAATGAAATTTTCCTTTCAAAGAATCCCGAATTTGACGCGGTTTCTTCATCTGCATTGGCCCGTTTCTTGTTTCAAGTTCCTGGATTTGAAGCTACTTCTCAATATCAATTTGCATTAATCATTTACCAGACTTTCAAAGACTTAATCTTCCAAAAGAAAAACATTTATTTGCGTCGCTTGTCACTTTCTTTGCTATTACATTTGAAGACTTTGGACATTGTGGTATTGTACATCGAGCCACTGAGGCTAATAAAGCAAATATTGAACTATTTGGATAACTGGCAAGCCGATGAGGAAGACCTTAATTTTCAAGACACTTTCACTGATTTTGGATCTATGTTTTTATTGTTGGTTTTCCTTGTAAAACGGTACAATGTCACTCTTGAGCAGTTGCTTTTATTAAAAACTGATCACAGTTCTTACTCTTTCTGTATTGACAGCTTGTCCAATTTTGGCAATTTGGATGGTTTTAATACCGAGTCATTGGATAAAAATAACCAATCAATGGTAAATGAAGACTTAATAGATGGTTGGATAAACGCGTTGTTTGATTCGTCTAGTGGTATCTCTGATGAATTAATGAGCAAATCATCAGTTAAACAATGCTTCAAATTGATTCCAATGATTTTCAAACAAGCGTTTTTAGCATACAAGGAAAACTTGATCGACTTGGATACTTTCAAAGGCGGAGTAGAATATTTTTTTCAACCTTTTTTGCTAGTGCCATTATTGGGAATTTTTAATTGGCTTGAGGACCTAGTTTGGTGTTTTAGTCCAATTTCTTCAGCAAAGGATAAAAAGACGTTTGAATTGATACTTAATGTTATCAACTATTTACTTGTGCCAGTGGTTAATGAAGAAGCTAAAGTTATCCATAATATAATATTACAATTTGTGGCACCATCACTTTTCCAAACCATCAACAAGACAGCTGAAGTATACAACAACAATCCGCAAACTTCAGAAAAGGACAAAATCTCCATCAATTCTAAAATCTCACAACTATTAACCAGCATAATTAACAAAAATGACTACCTGTTTAACCTCAAGTTAACTGCTTCTAATAAATTCTTCACCAATAGTGAATTAGCATTATACTATACCATAAAGCTAACCAATGGTGACGTGAACAAGCAAGTCAATTACAATAAGACTCACCAGTACTCCAAATTCGAATCACATCCACCATTATTGATGCTCGAAGAACAAATCAACTCTTTAGTCATATGGTCCCATTCACACTCATATACTCATACGCCAACAGCATCATTCTTGATTCCTCATTATGATCCGGTATTGGTGTCATTGGCAACAAGGACTGTTGGTAGTGAAAACGTGGTTTCTTTTTTCATCAATACCATAATGTCTTATGAAGAGTTGTTGAGCGGGCTTTACAGAAACAAAGGGATCTCAGTAATGACATCGTCCTTATCAGCAACAACAACAACGGCAGCTGCCGGCGTTGCTGGTACAGGTGCGGCCAATAGTGCTACTAGCGCTGGTGGCTCGGCTGCTAATGTTAATAACACTGCTAACACTAAAGTGCCCGTTAACGCAAAAGTTGAATTATTGAAAAAACAGCTTTTTGGCAAAAAGGCAAACTATAACATTAGCAAGGAAACTGCATTGGAAATCATTCTGGTGGTAGTTGATATTCTTTCAATTTTTATTATTAATCATAGTATAAAGTACCAAGTTGATCGGATTACGTATTGGCAAAAATTCCTAAAATGTGAATTTGGTGGTGATTTGCTGCTCTTAGATGACGTTGATGATAAAAGCAACAACAACATCAGTGAAGATGTGAAGATGGAGATCGATGAGGAGCAATCATTGACAGATAAAAACAACAACAATAACAGTAGCAACGGTAACAGTAATAGCTTGATTTCAAATAATGGCGAATCACCAAATGTCGGGCTGATCCAAATCAAAGACAAGGAAATAAAATTATCGCAAGGAGCCCTCACTAAAGCAAAAATAGACAAATTGCAAATTCAAGAAAACCAAGATGATTTATTCTTAGCCATAAAAGCCCAACAGTGCCAATTTTCCCTTGATGATAAAAACAAAAACGAAGACGAAACAGCAATAAATGAGGTTGAATTTGGACACAGAACAAAGAAGAGAGCCAAGACAAATGCATTGGTAGTTGAGAATAGTCATGAATATAAGGTATACTTGAAACGGAAGAGGTGTTTTTCGTTGCTTTTGAAAAATATCGGAGAAATTTTGGAGAAGACTGTTGCTTCTAAGTCTGAATGATTGGTGATAATTTGTGATTTGAATATTATTATATTTCATAAACTGCATAGACAAATAAATTGTGTACTCTACGGATTTTACATGATGATTATTGTTGACAACGTAAGTTTAACTTAATTAAAATTTTAACGTTTTCTCTATGTGGTAACTACTAAAATAAAGCATCATTTTTCTAATTTAAGCCATACATATTCACAGAAATTGCGGAAAATCAACGTGGACTTGAAGTTTAAGTCGAAAAACAACGAATTATAGCTTATTCTTGGATATCTAAATACAACCAACTTTTACTGAACAGAAAAATAGAAAAGAAGATATAGATACGCATGTATTTTTCTATATCTTTCTTAAAAGTTATGACAAAGATTTATACAGATGAAAATACGAGGGGAAAACAAAAGAGTTCAAAAAAATTAAAAAGAGACGTAAATTAAATCAAAAATTTATTCAAATATTTGTTGTAGTTTATAGGTAAAGCAAAGAAAGGAGTCAAATCAAGTCAAGTTAAGTCAAGACAACGAAATAACTTCATGAAATTGTCTAAAATGTAAATTAAGGCAATTTAAAGCAATTGGTTATCAGATCTTTTAGATTCTTTCAAATCACCCAATTGTTTAACAACTTCATCCAAAGGAACAATACTAGCTTGTTTAGATTGCAAGTCTTCAATGTCACGGTTTCTAATATTGACACCGTTAACCTTTTGTTCTTCTTCACCAACAATAAACAAGAAGTTGTATTTCAAAAGTTGACCGGTTCTGATCTTCTTATTCAAAGTATTAGCAGAAGTATCAACATCGACCCAGAATCCTTGAGCGTGCAATTTTTCTTTAACTTGATTAGCATATGGTTCGTATTTTGGCACAACTGGGATAACGAGAACTTGTCTTGGAGATAACCAGAATGGCCATTTACCAGCATAATGTTCAGTCAAAATTGCAGTCATTCTTTCCACTGAACCCAAAATGGCTCTGTGAATCATAACTGGTCTTTCCTTTTGTTCAGCACCAGACATGAAATCAAGATCGAATCTTTGAGGCAATTGGAAATCCAATTGAATAGTAGCACATTGGAACCATCTTTTCAAAGCATCAGAAATCATGATATCAATCTTTGGACCATAAAAGGCACCATCGCCAGGGTTGATTTCCCACTTATCGGTGAATTTGTTCAATGCGTTAGTTAATTTGGCTTCAGCAGAATTCCAAGTTTCAATATCACCAATGTATTTTTCTGGTCTAGTCGACAATTCCATCTTGAAATCAAATCCAAAAACACCATAAATATGTTGCAAAAAGTCGAAAATTTCAGAAATTTCATCCTCAATTTGGTCTTGACGACAGAAAATATGAGCATCATCTTGTTGGAATCTTCTAACTCTGGTCAAACCAGACAAGGCACCGGAAAATTCATTTCTGTGCAAGACACCAAAATCGGCAACTCTCCATGGCAATTCACGGTAAGATCTTTCTCTAAATTTATACAACAAACAGTGACCTGGACAGTTCATTGGTTTCAAAGCATATTTTTCCTTTTCAACATCAAAAGAAAACATGTTTTCTTGATAGTTTTGCCAATGGCCAGAAGTTTCCCATAACTTTGTGTTAAACATGTTTGGAGTAATAACTTCTTGATAGCCTCTCTTACGGTATTCAATCTTCATAGTTTCAACCAAAGTGTTATAAATTCTAGTACCGTGAGGCAACCAGAAACAAGAACCTGGAGACAATTCATGGAAATAAAACAATTCTTGTTCTTTACCAAGTTTTCTATGGTCTCTTTTTTCAGCTTCTTTCAAAAAGTTAAGATGTTCAGTCAATAATTTTTTGTCTGGGAATGCAATACCGTAAATTCTTTGCAAAGAATCGTTGTTAGCATCACCCAAAAAGTAACAAGAAGAGTTTTTCAACAATTTGAAGGCCTTGATTTTACCAGTGTGTGGAATATGTGGGCCAACACATAAATCAATCAATGGACCGTTTCTGTAAACAGTAGTAGCACCACCATCAGGCACTTTAGTTTGAACTAAGTAAGTTTTGTACTTAGAGTAGTTGAACATTTTCAACAAGTTTTCCTTGCTGACTACCAATCTTTCAAATCTTTGTTTGTCTTTAATGGCTTTCTTGGCAACTGCTTCCAAACCATTGAAATTAGATTGAGAAATAGAACTTTCATTACCAACAGAAAATTCATAAAAAAAGCCTTCACTAGTTGGAGGACCCAAACAGATTAAAGCACCCAAGTTACATTCACAAGATTCACCCAAGACGTGAGCAGCAGAATGCCAGAAAACACGCTTACCTTCTTCAGTATCAAAATCAAAGAATTCAAGCTTAGTATCAGTTTCCAATGGTCTTTCTAAATCCCATAATTCACCGTTAACTTTGGAGATACATTGTCTATCAGCAAAACCTTTACCAATTTGGTTAGCAATGTCTAAAGGAGAAGTGACCCAAGCAACGCCAGATTTGGTTGCGCCATCTCTCAAAGTAATGGTAATTTCTTTCTTTTCAGCAGCTTTAGCAGCGGTAGAAGCATCATATTCGCTCTTCAATTGCTCAAAGAGACTGACACGGTGATCGATGAATTCAGGCAATGGATCAAGGAAATCCTTGTTGGCAACAACATTTTGTTTTTTATCCTTTTTTTTGGATTTTTGTTGTTGTTGTTGTTGTTGCTGTTGTTGTTGTGGCTTTTGTTCTTTGTCCAAGCCAAGCTCTTGGACTTTAGCAGTGACTTCTTCAGCAGACATTGTTATAGTGACAGTCAACGAATGAATGAAATGGAGAAGAAATAATATAGCTGAACACAAAAAAAAAATATAATATGGTAGAACAGAACCCTATTATACTTTGCAAGTATACGCTATGTTGACTTGTCGTTCCAAACAATTGAACTTAATCTAATGAGTAATATGTAAATGATTACGCTACTTTCCCTTCCGTTCCCTTTTCTCTTTTCTCTTTTTTTTTGTCGAAATTTTTCTTCTTTCAATTTTCAATTTTTTTTTATCGCCAACGCACCACTGGGACCATTATGCATGCACATGCGTCTGATAGCATGAAACTATACTGCTTTTGGCTGGTAACTCTTTACTTTTAAGGACATTTTTTTCCTGTCAAACAGCGATGGGCGATAAGAGCATAGTAGGATACTTAGTAGTTGATGCCAATTACTGAGTTTGACAGATGGTTGCCGGGGTTGTGAGTCATTTTCTTATCTTTGACACCAGTGATTACTGTTTTGTGGATTTAGCTTTTTAGTGTACTTACCGGAAGCAGTTTTTCTGTGATCTTTGCAATAATTAACATACAAATGTACTGATAATCTGGAGAAATTACTCCAGGTTTACATCATTTTACATCAAACAGGCTTTCTTAGACTTTAACTTTACCTTCCGTATTAGTGTTGTCAAAAGTAGCTTAATTGTTATACTAAAAGCATGTTGCAAGTATAAACAACGTTTCATGTTTTCTGGAACATCAGGTAAGATTTCTCTTCTCAAAAATTCTGAAGCTGATTATACCTAGCGGCAAAATTGTTGGCTTTCCCATGATTTGATTGATAAAGCTAGCCTCAATTAGGAACAAGTATGTAGCTATAAAGTGTCGCAAAATATAACTCACACTTTCTACACAAACACTTTTGTACAACAGTTTATGTTCATTTAGCCTACATTATCATCTAACAAGTGATAAAAAAAATTTAATAAACCGAAAATGTTAAGAAAAAAATTGAAAATGACAAAAGAAAATAATCAGAATTTCCTGATTAACAAAAATATTACCAATAACGATGCAACAACACTAAAACCTTAGCCTAGAGCTTACTTACTCAGCAGCGTTTTCTTCTTCTTGCTCTTTTTCTTGTTCTTTCAATTGAGCAACAATTTCTGAAGTCTTTTTATCGTCGTAAATCTGGAAACCGTGTTCTTTGGTTACAGAAGCTAATTGAGCATTAGTAGAATCCAATTTTTCTTCCATGACTTGCTTCAAGATCTTCAACACCAAAAGTTCTGCATCTTTCAAAGTTAATGACTTGTGATATTCGTTATTCAATTCTGCTTGAGCGCCTTCAGAACCAGATCCAATGGCTTTAGCATCATATTTGTAAAAAGTTCCCGATGGTTCAGCATGGTATAACTGTGGACCATTTTCGTCAATTCCGGCAATAAGCAAAGCAACCCCAAATGGTCTAGACATTAATCTTTCTTCACCATCCACTCCTTCACCAAATCGCAAGGCCAAGTCACATACTGATTGGGTCAATGTTTCTGTGGAGATATCTTCGTCGTAGTACAAATTGTGATTTAATGAAGTGACTCTAGCATGGTCAATCATGTATCTAGCATCGGCAGTCAACCCGGACATAGCACATCCTATGTGACGGTCCACTTCAACAATTTTTTCTATTGAGGAGGATTCTAGCAATGAAGAAGTAACTCTTTTTTCGACGGCTAATATAACACCTTCTGAGGTAGCAATACCAATGGCGGTGGAACCGAGCTGTAAAGAAAGAGGTTAGTAATTTTGTAACATGATGATGTTTTAACGTTTGTATTAAGCGGGCGGCAATCAATTGAATGCAATACATAAAACAAATAACCTAGTTAACGTAAGGTATCTCTAGTAGCAAACTCCAATTCAGTCGGCTTAAAACTGACAGCAGTAAATAACATACCTTAATGGCTTCCAAAGAGTATTCCACTTGGAAAAGACGCCCTTCTGGAGAGAACGTACTGACACCACGGTCATATTCGCTTCTGGTCAAGAACATTGTGATGTTATTCTAATATTATATTATATTGATTTTGATGATTATAGTTCAATTCTAAAGCTAACGCTGGTAGTAAATAAACGGGTACTCTCTTGAGGGCAATTAGATAGATAGAGTGATCTCCAGCTAACTGCTTGCAAAGTTACTCTCTTGTCCGTCTCTTGTGGTGACAGTGGCAACTGCTCAGCGCTTTATTTTGCAGCGCTTCAATTCCAATTTTCAGCGATTGAGATCCAGGCACGTGAAATGTATATTATATAATAAGTTACATAATTGATGAACGACAAAATTTTCTTTTTTTCCAAATAAGGAAATAAGAAAAAAAATTCTAAGGGCATCGCAGTTGTATCATAGAGGGAAGATAGTGCCACAAGATATAACCAGTACAAGCACAATAGACAAAAATAGTACACGCACGAGTACCTGCTTTACTTTAGCTAAGAATTAAACATCTTCAATATGTCAAAGTTTGAGAAAATCGGAGTGGCGAAATGGCTCTCTGAAGCCCTAGCCACCATGCAAATTACCAACCCTAGTGCTATTCAACAGGCTTCCATTCCAAAAATTCTTGCTGGTCATGATTTTATTGGTGGGGCCAAAACTGGTAGTGGTAAGACCATTGCTTTTGGTGCACCAATGTTAACTCAGTGGTCTGAAGATCCATGTGGTATATTTGGGCTAATTTTAACCCCTACTAGAGAATTAGCCATGCAAATTGCTGAACAGTTCAGCGCCTTGGGAGCTTCAATGAACATCAAGATCAGTATTATTGTTGGTGGGGAAGATATTGTTAAACAAGCTTTAGAGTTGCAGAAGAGACCACACTTTGTCATTGCTACTCCGGGAAGATTGGCAGATCATATAATGAACAGTGGTAATGATACCATTGGTGGACTTACTAGGGTTCGGTATTTGGTCTTGGATGAAGCTGATAGATTGTTGAGTGAAAGTTTTCAAAAGGATATGCAAAGATGTTTGTCGATAATACCAAAATCTAGACAAACTTTGGTCTTTACTGCAACTGTGAATGATGATGTGCGAAAATTGAAAGATGATCTTAGTGCTGCTAATAAGCCAGAAGTAGTGGTACATGAAATCGAAAATTTAGATAATGTGGCAATTCCAAAAACCTTGGACATTTCTTATATTTTTATTCCTGGATACGTTAAAGAAGCCTATTTGCACAGCATAATAACTCATCCGGATAATGAAAAAAAGAGTATTATTGTGTTTGTTAATAGAACTCATACTGCAGAATTGCTACGTCGGACATTAAGACATTTGGAAGAAAGAGTCACATCATTGCATTCGGAAATGCAACAAGCTGAAAGAGTTAACTCATTGCACAGATTCAGAGCCAATGCTGCAAGAATCTTGATTGCTACGGATTTAGTCTCTAGAGGGTTGGATATTCCTATTGTGGAATTGGTGATAAATTACGACATGCCACAGGATCCAGATGATTACATTCATAGAGTTGGTAGAACGGCGAGAGCTGGCAGAAGAGGTGAAAGTATTAGTATTGTTACTCAACGTGATGTGCCTAAAGTATTAAGGATTGAAGAGAGAATAGGGAAAAAGATGGAGAAGTATGAAAAAGTAACAGATAATAAGGTGATTAAGAATTCGTTGACTAAGGTTAGTAAGGCCAAGAGAGAAAGTATGATGGAGATGGATAGTGAGCATTTTGGTGAAAGAAAGAAAATTAACAAGCGGAAAAATGAATTGAATAAGAATGGTGGTAATAGTGGTGGTGACAAGGGAGAAAGAAAGCACAAAAAGAAGAAGAAGTCAAAGAACGGTGAGTAAAAGTAGAGGTTTGGGTATTTTGTGTTTGTTTTGCTAGAATTTTAGAATGTGTCCTTAGTTATAATATATCAGTGCTAATTGAATGCATCAATAAAATGAGAATTTGATTGATTTTGTGAAAATAAAAATTCACCAAATTATAATGGTTTTATGTAGTTTTGAGCCATTTTATCTGAGTAATTTTCTCTATTACTCGTTTGAAACTAGCGGCGTAATCATTAGATATATATTAACGTAGTTAAAAAATAATTATAAACTTTTGAAAAAGATTTGTATGAATTTCCTTGACATACGCAAACAGGCAGTAAACACATTGTTGAAACCTTCACCACGTCACAAACTTAACCCCTTGAAATTTCGCAATTCATATTAGATTGTATATAACATTACAAAAAATTCTCGCAAATCAAGTTTGAGCATGAAATCATAAGTAAACGTGTATTATCGCTGCACATTTACGCTTTTGTAAGACTTTGGAAATGAAAACGAGATTTAAAAAAAAAGGAGACAAAAATAAGAAACAGTAGAAAAAAATATTAATAATGAGAAGATAAAAAAAAGTAGAATAATGATGACATGGTAAGATCTTTAACCACTAGGAGTTGGTAATGAAACACAGTTCAGAATACCGATTCTATCAGCATCCCGCAACTTTGACCATAGATAGACCAAAATCATATTAGCTTGAGTTTTTTCCTTGTAATCACTCATACGAAATGCATTGAACCAATTCAACAGAGTAGGAAAACAAAATGCCAATATCACTTCCTTTCCATAATTTCTCTTCAACAATGCATTGATTTGATTTGAGTTTTTTTTTTATTTTTTTTTTATTTTATTTAATGTTAGGTTTAGTTCGAAAGTTGAATTATACTATACTTTAGTGCTTAGTTCTTACCATCAACATCAGCAAAAGAGTAAGTTGGAGTTCTAAATCTTCCATCATTGTAGACCCCTTTATTAACATCCCAACCAGGAACGTCCTTCATGATCTTAGCTTCAATGGCCTTGTCAGAGTAATGTCTTCTAACGGTTTCTCTGTCAGCTTCAGCTTGCAATAATGGAGACAAGTAAATACGAGCCCAGACTTTTTCTCTTTGCAATTCTCTTCTTTCATGAATAGATTGAATAGCTTTGTAGAAACCATATGCACAAATACCAAACATTCCAAAGAGCCAGATCTTTGGTCTGAAACCTCTGGAAGGCAAGTTACGTTTCCATTGGACTGGTTCGTAACCTCCTATTGGTGGAAGATCTTGCACGGTAGGCATACTGTGTATGTGTGTGTCTTTTTGATTGTTTAGTGGCTGCTGGCTGTATTCAACTGTCTGTCTATTCTTTACTTATTATGCCTTGGTCTTTGACTTACTATTTTTTTTTTCTATCTTGGTAGTATTTTCTGTTTCGTGCGGTGTTTGTCGCCCAATGAAAAAAAAGCAAATTGTCAGGTGGACGAGTCAGCTGATATATTGAATGATTTGCGCGTATATATACGTTAACCCGTGTCATAATGCATAGTTTCATGTACCTAAATAACGGGTTAAATAGTATCTCTTGATAAATTCATTGTGCTAATTCTTTTCCCATTATCCGGCCACAATTACAACAGTTGCTTCCATTAAAATGCTAAAATGTTGCCTATTTTTTGGGGTACGTCAATTTTTTGAGTTAGGGTCTGATTGTGGTGATATCGGCGCGTTTGTAAGTTCACTTATATAAGCAGTGCAGGAATACCGGAATAGTAACGTTCAGCAACTTTTACGAAACATTACAGTGATACTTACGCAGAGACTATTCAAATCAGAAATCTAAGAATTTTTCTACATATTCAAAAAATAAAAAAAAATAAAAAAAAAAAAAGCAACTTCTGTTGATAGTGGGAAGCACTAAGATAGCTAGAGTCAAAGAATAGCATCACCTAGTTCTTTCCGTTAGTTGTACTAAAAACTGGTTGAGGTGAATGATTGATCAAATATGATCAAAGTGCCACAGTAAAAGAACAACAAAAGATCATGAGCCAATGGAGACTTCTTTTGTTTTAAAAAAAATTGCTTTACTCGTAATATTTATTGACAGTATCAGGAAGAAAGACAGTATAGTCATCCATCGCTCTAAAACAGTTGCTATAAGATATCGTAAAGATGTGGTAGTGTGACTTCTTTAGCATATTATAATAAGCCCAAGGACCACTATCATGATGATGACAGAGTCTGCAATGGGCTTTAAAGGACGATAAGCTGTGAGTATTGTAAATGCAATCGGGCTCATCAAAATTGGTTCTTCTTTTGCCAGGACACCGGATCAATTGAGCGTGGGCGTGGGCGAAATGACTGATCATGTCATTTTCATTGGTTGTGCTGAAGTAATGATCAGGACAGAGATAGTAGTCTCCCGCCATGGTGAGTGAGTAGATAAAGGAGAATAAACATTAATAAAATGGAGAAAAACATGATGAAGTTTAGCACAAAGAAGCCACTGGGCTTATATTGAAAAATCTTAGACAAGCTGGAAGGGAAAAAGTTTAGTCTTTGAAATTTTGCTAATTATGAGGTTCCATTGCATAAGCTACACTAGTCTCAAGAAGCTCTGTTCCTTAAGGGTGTGTCACTTGTTATCGAATTTTAACTTCATTGCTGATGGCCCCAGCGATTGTGTGACAGAAGTGAATATGACTGCTCTGTTGGTGAGTGTTGTGATGCCTTTGATATGATGAAGATGAGTGTTTGCCTCATGTTAGGCGGTGGAGCAAAAGTTATTGCATTTATACGGGGATTTAATGTATAACAACATCCTAATGTATACGCTTTGGTATAGCAATGAGTTGCGTTGATACGGGTGTAGAAAAGTAAACAGAAACAGAAAAACGTAAATAAAAAACAGAAAACAAAATAGACAAATCATTAATAGTAGAGGATTATAGTATTCTTCACCAATACCACCAAACACCTCACACACGAGTAATGTCCCAAATAGCAAACTACCAGGAGCCTGAAGAGGAAGAGGACAACTGGGATGATCTCGTCAACAACAACGACGACATAGATGACGTCCTCCGTACCTCCATCTACTCCAGCAGATCCACCAATACAAATGATACTAACGGATCTAGTCGGTCCAGATCACCTAGCAAGCAGCAACACCAACAACAGACCAAGGACAACAATCTCAAAAACATAAATAATATTCTTTTGAATAACGTAAAAAAGAAATCATATCAATCGATTTCTTTAGCTGATTTTGAAAATGCTATGCTGGGCAGTACAATCAGAGCTACAACCAACATCAATAATGATAATAATCACTTAGACGTCAAAACTGTGAAAGTGAAATCTCCTAGCCCCGAAAGTGAAATTGATGATTTTCAGCAAATTCAACAGGGAAACGATACCCTTATTCTTCCTAAAGACCATAAACTCAATCAGTTCATGCCAGAGTTGGCAAATAATGACGAGGATGATTTCGATTTAGACGATCTGTTTGATTTGAGTCTAAATAATGATCTTCGATACCGTAAACTTGACCACAAAAATAACAATAACAACAGCAGCAACAACAACAACAACAAAAATTATGAAGATGAACAAAGTGACATCGAGGATGGGCTAGAGTTTCCTGATGACTTTGATATCTCAAATAGTAATGCTAACAACAATGATATCAACAAACATGCAGCAGGTATACTATATTCCAATAACAACAAAAACAACAACTATAGAGGCCATCTTCCCGGATCAATGATGAATTATTTCAAACCTCCAACTAAGCAGCTTAACCAATACAGCTCAACATTAGAACTTTCCCCGGCAAATCTGACCATATCTAGCTCATCAAATCATCATGAGAATTCGTCCAACAATCTGGCAGCATCAATGTACAGTGAATCGGAAACAGATGCTACGGATTTCTACAACGATATTGAGTTTGAAAACAATAATTTTGAGAAATTATTGGAACAAAGGTTAAGGAAAGCACGAATTCAGGCTGAGTTAGAAGAGCAAGAGTTCTATATGATGCAACAGCAAAAAAAAAACAATATCAATAATAATAATAAGAGTTTGGGTAGAAACAAGGGGAAACAGTTCTTGCAAGCAAAACAAAATGGAATAATGATGGGGGCTTCTAATGTGATGAATTTGCCAGATGATACAGCAGTGTATCCGTATGCAGAGGACGAATATGGAGATGAAGACGATGAAGACGATAAGGATAACGAAAATGAGTTTCTTGAAGATTTTGAAGATTTTGAAGAAGATTTGTCCTTTGCAATTGAACGAAACAATCAAGATATTCATAAAAACGTGGTGGTGAGAAATAAGCCAAGGTTGACAACGGATGCTGCGAATGCTAGAAGGATCTACAATCACCAAATCAGCTCTGATTTGAACTTGTCAAAGACTAAGCAGCAAAGAAGCTCACCAATCAAAAAACAGCCACAACTGATGCAACAGTTCCACCAAAACGATGATCCGGCTCAATCGGGCAGCAGCCATAATAACAATTTCAACAGACTAATGTCGAAAAAATCCATGCCTGTGCTACGAAGTTCCTCAATTAATCCTCATCAATTCACAAGACTGCAAAATGTCAGAAAAGCATCATCAGCTGTCTTCAACAATGACAGCAATGCCGCTGCTATGATGGCAAGTAATTCAGTTTTCAAAAGAAATGGCAAAAAGAAAGTGTTAGTGCAACCAATGCGCCGCAAACAGTATGGCACAGGAACGGAACTTGATCAACTTGATGATTTGAATGTTGATTACACTAAAGAACAACAAACTTTGCTAAACTTGAACAATTTTAATAAAGGCTACGGCTACAATACAGCAACGGCAACGTTGCGGGATACAATAACTGCACGAAATTTTATGCCAATAAGCAAGCAGAAAAAAAGTGCTATTGACTTGAGGCAATATATGGAGAGTCCACCACCTTCTTCGCGACATAGTCGGTCAGCGGGAATAGTAGCGGGTCAAAAGGGGATATTGAAGAAAAATTATGGTAAAGATAGAGAAGAGAAGATATCTAATAGAATGCAAAAAAGGAGCCCCAGCAGGTCACCATTAAAAGATTATGATAATGCAGGAACTGGTTATTGTGGCACGATAAATGGTTCTGTTGTTGGAAGTGGAAATGGCAACGGCAGCGGCCAAAAGAGTACCAAAAAGAGAAAACACAAAATTGGCTTAATTAAGCATTTAAATGCACCACAGCGGCAATATGCAGTAGAGGGCTACAATGGTAGTAAAATGGTTTATAATCCTCGGACGTATAAATGGGAAGGTAATGAGGTTGATGCTAAGCGGTTTGCTAGCATCAAACCGGTAAGACAGCCAGCACTTATTACATTCCTCAACAAAAGGGGGCCGTACAATAGCAGTCATGTTGACAGAAATCACAATGAAACAGTAACAGGAAAAATAAAACCCTTAAAGAAAAAGTCAAGAAATAAAAAAGGAATGAAAATTAGCAGTCAGGATGACTCTGATTTTGAAGAATTGAGTATGGATGGGTTACAGATCGAAGGAAACATGTATTTCAATCCTAGAAAACTATGCTGGATTAGTTTGAAATCCAGTAATAGTAATAGTGGCAAAGGTGGAGATGGAAATGAGGAAGATTCAGATTCAGAGGAGGATCCATTTAAGGATATCAATGATCTTGAAGTGGCTACTACCTCGAGTGTTGCCAGCGCTACCAGTGATGATGAGTATGGTAATGATGACTATGATTGTGCTGGTGTTGACATCGATAACGAGTCACCTACGCTACTGAGGTCTACAAACCACAGCAATAATAACAAAAATAACACTAAGATCAAGAAGTCGGATTTTGCTGGTTTGAATCACTTGTTTGGTAGTAAATTGAATTTACAACAAGGTTACACTGAAAATGTTGACAATTATAATTTGAATAATTTACGAAGCAGCAGCAACCTACCAAGCACGCCATTATTTGCATCACATTTTGGCAATGGTCCTGGTCATGGTCATGGTGTGAGCAATCTTGATTTGCCAATTTCCGGACATTATCATCATAATAACAATGTCAAGAATATTAATGAAAGACCAACAAGAGGATTTAGCAACATGTCACGAGTGTCGGGATTCTCAGAGATCATGCAACAACAGCAGCAATCACCGACGAATTCGAAAAAGACCCCGGCTCAAGTTCAAGGAGGAGGAGGTGTAGCGTCGGAATTTGAAGTAAGGGACGAATTCGAGCTTAGTGCAGAAACAATACATCGATTTCGCATGGAGGAAGAAAGGTGGATTAAGAAGGTAAAGAGCTGGTTTCAACCGGGAGACGAGGATGAAGAGGTAGATAGAGATTACATGTACGAGATCCGTAATATGGTTATGGGCGGTGGTAGTGGTGGGAGTGCTTAAATAGTGCGTACTTAGATACCGGATAGAACTTAGTGGTCAGTATAATAATATGTGCTGATTATAATATGATGGTGTAATTATTAGATATAGATGGATTTTGCGGATATGAGTGTTCAGTAAAGTTGTTATTATGTAAGTGCAGAAGGCTCAGATGGCATGATATGACATGGCAGGGCATATATATCTATAGACAAAAGTTACACATAAACGCATAAACGAGATTTCGCTGCTGCGTACTCAGTAAAGCCAGTACCAGTATTGCCTTATATATAGGGTACTGCATGTCCAGGTATACTGAGTCAGTATATATATGCCCCAGCCATAGCCTGTTTAGTGTGGTAGCGGAGTGTGTCAATTAGAATAAAAGCGCATTATGCGGTCATCTGACCATCGCCGGCGGAACTGGAATTACACAGCGCGCGGTGCAGCAAGTAATGTTGCCATTACTCCCATAAGCCCACTTTTCGCTTGCCCATTTGAACACATCTTGCAATGATAACAGTTCTGTCCATTGAGCTCAACTACACTTCAGTATAGCATAGCGTATCATCGTATAGCATCGCACAGCATAGCACAACATAGCACAACATAGGTTGGTAATTGCAATTGACTGGTTTGCGTTTGACGTTGCAATTCATTCTGTACTATATCGCATTCTTCTGCTGACTTTGAACTTCTCACTTGTCAATTCAATATTTTATTATTGTCACCATAGCCTGTTACCAATAAGCTCGCAAAATAAGCGCAATCTGGTCATCCGTGCCTACCATTAGTTATTAATAATCATGTCAACCACCCAGGTCAAAGCTCCAGTGGTATCATTCTCAGGAGCCAGACTCTCAGAAGGCGTCACTTACAATCCTGCCAATAATTCCCTCCTTTGGGTCGATATCGCCAATGGAGAGGTCCACAGAGTTGAGATCCCCAAGACTAAGAAGGAAGAATACAGTGAGAGTGACTTGAACACTATTAAAAATTCCCATGAGGTGGTTTCTTACAAGGAACAGGATGAAGAACTGCAGCAATTGCAGCAGAAACATCAACAACAGCAAGAGGAGGGAAAGCCGCAGCCTGAGGGAAAGCCACAACCAGATCAACAACAACAACAACAACAACAACAACAACAACAACAACAAGATCAAGTGGATAAAAGTCTTTCACCTGATAGCATTAATGGCAATGACAATGGCGAGAGTAGTGAAAATACTGGTGACAATAACACTGCCGCCAATGGCAACACCGATGTCCCATCGATTGGCGCTATTGGTCTCACCAGAGACAACGACATAGTGCTTGCTGCTGCCAAACAGGGTATTGCCATTGTTAGCTTCAAAGCGCTTTCATTCGAATACAAGTACAAATTTGACTTTCTCAGTGCCGAACAACGCCGTCGTTTCAGAAGCAACGATGCGAAAATCAGTCCAGCTGGCAACTTTTGGATTGGCATCATGATGGATAATTTGAAATATAGCGACATTGGTCCAGAAGGTTGGTTGGTTAAATTTGATCACCAAACTTTGAAATATACTAGTTTGCTTGAAGGACAAACTATTCCCAACGGAATGGCTTGGAATAAAGATTTGACTAAATTTTTCCATATCAACAGTACTACTCAAAAGATAAGAGTTTACGACTACGACAAAACCACCGATAGTATTGCTAATGGCGAAGACTTCTTTGATGCTTCTACCTTGACTGATAACTATACTGAGCCCGATGGAATGACTATTGATGATGCAGATAATTTGTACGTGGCATTATGGGAATCAAGCACCGTTTTCAAGATTAGTCCACAGGGAGAAGTGGTTCACCGATTTGTGTTTCCGGCAAAAAGAACTAATTGCCCAGTGATTGGCGGCTCTCAATTGAATGAATTGTTTGTCTCTACTGCTGATTTGCACTTGGATGAGCCGGAAAAAGTGGGTAGCGAGAAGGGAGATTTTGGTGGGTCGATTTTTAGAGTGAAGTTGAGCGAAACTAAGGGAAGACACAATTATATCTGGCAAGGGCCAATCTGAGGAGTCTTTTGAGTTTTTGAGTTTTTGGATTTTTGAATTTTTGAATTTTTGAATTTTTGAATTTTTGAATCTGTTTTATTTGTTTTGATGCTGGCTTTTGATTTTTGTCTTGCAACTTTTGGCTTTACTTTTGATTTTTGACCTTGGTTTTTGTATCTGAATTTGATCTTGATTTTTTCTTATTGCGTTTCGGCATTGACAAGTGGCAGGAGGGGAACAAGATATTGTACTGCTGTTATACTATTGTTCACTTTTGTTTTGTTTGTATGTACACTATAGGTGAAGTTCTTTGTGGTTCTTTCTCCGCTTGCTTCTTTGGGTGCCAGATATAGAATATTTGCTTCGCAATAAACATTTTTTAAATAAATAGGACTCTCAGCGGTACTGGCTTGAAGTGCCGCACTTGCTTGTCTTCATACTCTGATGACCGCTTATTTCTGAGCGTATGTAAAGTGTCTGCAGAGCTGGGTGTCCTTTGGAATACTGCTTTGGACTGCACTTGCGATCTGTATACAGAATCAACTATATGCTACATTGCAATTGCAATGACAGTGTCTCAGTGCCAAAAAAATCCCTCGCACTTAAATGACAACATCGTGAGAGTGTAGCTGCCATATATACCAATATGTTTTCCCTGGCAAATAGTAATACTATCTTATATATTACTACCGTACACTATGGTATACACCAGCACTTATATCGCCTTTTCGTTACGTGCCCTGCTGCCAAAGAACCGGCGCCTCGGTATCTCTACTGTAGTTTTATTTTTATTTTTTTCGATTCATTCAAACGCCAAAAACCTCATCAGCATCAACATTGATAATATCGATAACTAGCATCTCCACAGCTCAGTCCTATCCATCAGAAGTCAACAATCAACAACCAATAAACAACATATGCACCCATACAGCAAGCATACCAAGAAACCGTCAAAAAACTATTAAAAAACTATCAATAAAAATGGACCCATTTGAGGCTCGTTTGCAATTTTCTCGCATGCTTTCTGGATTGCAACCAGTGACTCAAGCTCTTGTTAAATGTTCTTCATTTGCCTTGAGAAATTATGAGTATCAGGATGATTTCCATTCTTGTATTCTTGAAGTGCTTGAGATGGTAAGTTTTCTGTTTTGTCTCTTGCCTTTTGCTTTTTAGCTTTTATTTGTCACTTGAGATGTCTGTGAGATATAGACTTGCCTTTTGCTTTATCTTGGAATAGATTGTACTATTCGTGAATTTTTTTAACATATCCCTCTTTTTTTTGCTGGTTTCATGTCCTCTCGCCCTTTTCTTTCCTAATTTCTCTTTTCTTTTTTTTTTTTTGTCCCAAAAGAATTAAAAACCAAATACTAACAAACTACGCCACAGTCCGACTTAAATCTAAGACTAAACATAATGAACTTTATAGACACTCTTCTTACTCAATCCAAGCAATCATTCAGCAAAAGTTCAAATTCAAATAAAAGTTTACCATACGTGGAGAACATCCAGCGTGATTTACCTCTAATTGTCGCCAAAGTTGTACCAGCTACTCAATTTGGTCTTTACAATTTAAGAATGTGTGCGGATCTTGTACGGAATGTTAGTTTGCAGTTGTTGATTCTTGGGTATGACGAGGGTATTGATGTCATTGGGGACCTTGATAGCGACAATACTGGCAAAGAAAACAAAAATAGTAATGATGAAACTAATGGGACGAGCGGGACAAAAGAACATAATACTAACAAGACTAATAATAATGGAAACAGTGTCATTCTTGATAAGAATGAAGAAGCTGCATTAAAAGTGGCCAAGTTTGAGCAGGAATTCAAAAAGACAAACTTGCTTGAAGATCAACTCAAGTTAGATATTGAGAGAAGAGTAAAAAACAAAAAACAGAAAAAAAGTGTTTTAGCATCTGCGGAAACAGATGCTAATAATGACCACAGCGGTGCAGAATTCCAGCCCATCGAAATTGATAAAGTTGGAACAGGAGTCCCCGGGGCATGGAAGATTCTCGTTGATCGAAAGAAAATGAGTCAGTATATCACTTACAAGAGCCATGTTGTTGAAGATAAAATTAACGGCAACGGAAACATTAATACTAACGGCGATATTAATGATGATGATAATGAAAAGACAAGGGAAAACGAAGAAGGAGAAACGGAAGACACAGATGAGCTCAAGCATGAAAAGGGGTCAGGAAATGGGAAAACAGCAGCGTCAACAGCAACGGCGACGTCTGCATTTGCTTCGGCATCAGTGCCGACGGGAAATAATTTGGAATTATCAAGAGAGCAAATACTAGCGAGAATGGAAGCCGATCGTGAAAGAGTATGTACTTTTGTCAATTTTGACTTGAATTGTTTTTTCTTTTTTTTTTCTTTTTATTATAATTATAACTAATCATGTCTGGCACGACCTACTAACACACAAGCAGCACAAAAAAGCAAAAGAAAGTTTATGGATGATTGAAAGACAAACCACGGAAAAGGTGGATAAAGCAGAATTCCAAAAATTATGGGATCGTTGTGGACCATTAACCAATGATGATCTTAGAGAATTGAGTGAGCTTAGTGAAGTGGCACTGAAAAGTTATAATTTTTGAGGTTTTTTTTTTTTTTTTTTTTTTTCAGTTCTTGACTCTTTAATTTTCTTTTTCTTGCCCTTTTCGACATTGTTCTATATATCTGTTTTGTATGCTAGACTGTACACTAAGTAATCAACTTTATGCGTCTCTAATGTAGCTGAAACATTGTAATGTGGAGACTGAGGCTAGTTGCGAATTAATGCTAATGTTTTAATATTAAAATATTACAGAGCAAGTTTGTAGTGCGCGTGGGAAAAACCGCGGTGCCATGCTCGAGGAAAATCTATCCCGTCGCAATAAACTATGTCCGCACAATTTATTCAATATAGCGGTAAAGATGGTGTACTCGACATAACTGCCCTGGATATATACACATACGACTAACAGCCAAAACTCCATTTCACCAACGCCGACACAATAAGTGTATCGTCGCTAATCAACGCATAATTTAATTCTGGAGCTCTTTGCAAACCAGTAAACAATCCACAATCCACAATCCACAACCAGCTCAACCGACTCTACAATGAGCAAACGAAGACAAAGCAAAAACATCTTCCTGCAGGAATACACAAATGAAAGCAAAGACCTCATACCCAGCGCCATTGAAGATGAGATCCTAACCCATTATTTCGAGCTAGGGTATGATGAGAAAGACATGATGAGTAGTGAAGTTCGTGACTTTTTGTTGACTCTCGGGGTACAAGAGATCATTATTGATAAATATAAACAGCATGCGGTTGCAAATAATAGTAGTGATAATGACAATGCCAATAATGATAATCAAACGGAAAAGTTTAACGATTTGCTAGTTGCCGGGCTTGAAGATGAAGGAATTGTGGATTTTGATAAATTGTTATTCTTAAGTTATAAGTTTGTTCTACTTCGAGATAATTATGAATACGTTGAGCAATTTTGGAAAGTTTTTGTTCAGTTTGCTCAAAGGGCGCTACAGAAGGAGAGCAAAGCAAATGCAACTACGGCAATGAATAGTGACGGCTCAGGAGGTCAATTTGGTGAGGGCAGTAGCATGAGTAACAGTAACAGTAACAGTAGTGGCAGCATTTACGATCAAGAAATCACGTTTCCTCAACTCAAAGCAGTAATCAAGGGTCTAAAACTAGACGATAAGATAAATGATGGATTGATCATCGATATGATTGCTAATGGGTCTGAAGAAGTTAAACCTGCAATTGGATTTTTTGATTTCATGATATTGATGGGTAAAGCTGACGAGTTGAATGCGTGATTGACGCCCGATCGATGAGGTTGAAGATGCGCGGAGATTGATGCGGAAGTTTAGGGAAAAAATAGAAACAAAAACAAAACAAAACAAAACAAAAACAAAACGAGAACTGCTCTTCGCAAAACACATACCAGCAAACTTTTGGAGTGATACATACAACAAGATCAAATCACGCAAAAAACTGCTTAATAGAAACAGCACTATTTAACACCATCTGTTTATAGTTATCTGTTTCTTAGGAGTTTCTATTACTACAAGATACACACCTGTCATCATTATAGTGTACAACATCTTTTGAATATACATACCCCAGACGCCATGACCGAATCACCATCATCAATATCAATTACCAAACTCAAAAACGACATAAACGTGAAAAAGCAACTATTATCAATAGCCAATGATCAAATAACAAACCTTGAAGATGCTCTCGCCGAAATCAACCAAAAACTTTACCAGGACAATCCCAATTCCAAACCAGAACTAAAATTGAAGCAAGATATCCTCATGCTTAAACAACGAGCCATCGGACTTCATGAAGCAGTATCAACTATAGCATTCACGCCCAATGAGCAAGACACGATTGCAACAAGCATTGCGATAAGTGAATCGAAAGAGCAATACTCAAGTATGACAATGATGACAAAGTTACAAAACGGACAAAATGAAACGATGCGAAAAGATGCCGAATTGCAGAAAGTTTTGCATACTCAGTTAAGTGGACTTTCTAGGTTGTTGGATATGAAGATTGGGAAGCTCGCAAAAGATGTTAGCCAAGATGAAAATGAGGCCACTGAACATAGCAGCGATAAAGTAATAACCTTGCATATAGAAAAACAATTAACCCGACTACAGCAAAAATCCCAGAATGAGGCTGAACGGGAAAAAAAGCTAATGAAACAACTCAAACAATTATTAGCGGTTCTCTCTCGCAAAAGTGCACAAGAAAAGAAACGACAACAGCATAATCGTCCGAGCAATGACGATAGCGAAGACGAAGACGACGAAGTATTGTTAAAGCATGAAAACCAAATCAATTTAAAAATTGTGCAAAATTTATTGAATGGAATGATGACTAACGAAAATGAAGGATTTGTGAGGACTTCCGATTTGCTGGGTAGTGTTGCTACTTCCAGTAAGGCTGGAAAAAAAGATGAAGAAGGTGGAGATGCAGTGCCAGTAGCGCATCCTTTGATTAGGCAACTTTTGAAGGCTAATATTATTACAGAGTCCGGGAATTTGGACAGTGTGAAATTACGAGCCTATGGGTTGGATTTTGATAGTTGATTGGTGAAGTTTGTATGGGAGCAGTCGATTTGACGACTCGCTTTGAGATAAAAAATAAGTTTAATTCAGCAGACTTTATGGGCGCTCTGGAGTTGGTGATTTGAAACTCGCGGTAAAATTTCAAAGGCAATTTCGAAATATTGTATATTTAAGGTCTAACGCAATGGGCAATAAATGTAAAGACTGCATTAGGATGTTTCTGAGCTAATTTTCAATGTTGTGTTTTAAGTACTTTGTGCTACCCACCATTGTGAAAAAAGTGTCTGAAAATAGAGCATGGAAAACCAATAGAAACCTGTTGATTGAAGGGGGGTGGGAAAGTGTCGATATCATGGAAAATGTCAGAGAGCTGACATGTTTTATTTTTGCTTGCTTGCACTACATTCCTGTAATTCATCTATAGATTGACTATATCGATTGTTTATTCACAGCATTGGAAAGTGTAGTTAACCTAGCTTAATGTATCAGCCAGCTGGTCAAGCCAATTCAGAAAAATTCGGTTTGTAACCAACGACAACATTTTTACAAATTTTGGCTACGTCGCCTTAACAAACTGGATCATTTACAAAATGCTAAAAATTTATATATACATACATACATATACATATATGTGTACAAAACACACCATCTATGATACTTATGAATACAACCTCTAATTTCGAAATAGGGTAGTTTTGAAAGCTTGATTTCTCATCATCTATAGATTCTTTCAAATGGTCTAGTATCATTGAAACACGAGTCCCACACCTCGTTAACCAACTCCTTGGCCTGCTGCTTGCTCTCGCAAAGCGGATGATTACTCACGGAAATAATAGCTCTTCTCTTAACGCAATCCTGATGGCCCTTTTTGAAATTCTCCATAGCGCCACGCCAAAACTGGTTGCTGATTCGGCATTCTCCCGACAATGAGCTAGCCCTGATTTCTGAACACGCATGGTGCTTCAAGTTGAGCCAGTCTACTTTGAACTTGGCATTATCATAAACGTGGACCAATTCGTGCGAAACGGTGTCTTCCAAATGGTACTTGTCGAGCACACGATTCTGGCACACGAGAACCCCCAACTCTGGGTGGAACCCACCGCCTTTCCATTCTTCGCAAAAGTCGCAAATGATGTTATGACGTCCCACGGTTTTATGTGGATCCACTTTTTTGATCTCGTCAAGCATGAAGCGAATGGTAGGAGAGTATTGGAGCATCCAGTCGCGGTACTCGTTGCATTTAAGACAGTCTTTCTCGTTTTTCTTGAAAGCGAGGTCTTTTTGGTAGCGTAGGGACTCTTCTGGTGTTAGGCCAAGCCCTGTTTTGTATTGGAGTGTACGACGCCACCATTCAAAGCCTTTGATGTCGTTGATGTTGTCTGGGGCAGTTGGCTTCTGGGATGGTGGGGGAACGGGCACTTCTTTAGGCATTGTATTTGTATTTGAGCTATATGAGTTATTCAGTCGTGTTTTTTTGTTTTTTTTTTGTCTTTTTTAAGGAGTAGTCAAATTTAGGGCTCGGAGCTATGAAGCGGTTTAGTTTTGACCAAGTTGGGTATGCCAGTATAACTAGATCAACTTGTGCCGCCATCACCATCACTATTATCACCATCATCGTCCTCACTGAGTGAATGGCTGTCTAATGTTGAAATGTGAAAAAAATCGGTGTTGGGCCGGGCAATGATTGAAAATCTGTTATATTATGCGCGTAGCAGTGAGGCTCACACACATATGCAGTAAAATAAAATAAAAAATTTTACTTTTCCACCTTTATTATTGTTACTCTTCAGGGGAGAGATTATTGATGATCTAGAGTAGCACCAGCTATAGCCATCGCGCCCTTTCTTTCACAACAACTCGTCATAATCAAGCAAGATGGTAGCTAACATATGGGTGGCCGCCGCCGATAATGACATCAACCAGGTGCAACAATACCTCAGCAATGGCCAGTACACTGCCAACTCCAAAGATCCAAACGGGTACACTGCCATCCATGCGGCCGCATCGTATGGAAACATTGAACTTCTCCGTCTCTTGATCAACAACTACGGTGGGGACATCAACATCCAGGATAACGACGGCGACACGCCGCTTCATCATTGCGAAGAATTGTCAGTGGCGCGTCTTTTGGTAGAAGAATTCAAAGCGGACTGGCGCAAAGTGAATGGCGAGGGGAAAACTGCCGCAGTGGCGTTAGAAGAAGACGGAGAATATGTGGACATTGCGGAATATTTGAAAAGTCTAAGTCATGATCCTAGTGGGAAGACCTTTGACAGTCAGCAAAATAAAAACGTACAAACAGAACAACAGCAAAGCAACAATAATAACAATAGCATAAATAGCGGTGAGCACACGAGGAATGGAGGTCTCGGCGACCTTTTGCTGGGGTTGTCGGATGAGGACAAGAAGAAGATCAAGTTTACTTTGGAAGATGCTAACAAGCTCAGTGGAGAGATCGACGAAGCTCAAAGCAAGAAGTTGGAGGAGATTGTGAACGGCGGCGAGTTCTCAGAGGAGAAGTTGAGGGAGTTTGTGAAGCAGAGCGTGCACCAGAACTTGCAGAAGTTGAAGAACGAGCAAGACGGCGACGAGGACGAGGAGCAGAGCAAGAAGAGAAAGACGTAATTACTAGTGCTAATTGAATGCTGTTTACTGTTTTGATGTTGAGCGTAGAAGTTGGTTCGCGATAATATGGCCTGTGGCTGCTATTAATAGATACTGTGATGGTCATGTGATACGTATTTCATTGGATGGCGTAGCGCACCCAGTGTAGCAGCAGTGTAGAAGACCTCTGGAGAGTAAAACATACATTGTTACTGGAAACAATCACTAATCACTAACTGCATCACCGATATAACAGCAGTCCAGCAAGTGCTCTGCTCTTCTTTTTCTTATTCTGCTTCTCTTTCTCTTTCGCTTTCTCTCTCTCATTCACATTCTTCTCTGTTTTCTGTGCTGTCGTCTCTGATTGATACTTACCACCCTCTGCACCCGTCCGCTAATCCATAGATCTAGATCCGATCGCGTTTCTTTTTCTCCATTCATTCAATTAGGTACAGCTCACGCTTCTTCTTCGTCTTCTTCTTCTTGTTCTTCTTCTTCTTCTCTTCCCAGATCACACGTTGCTCTTCCTTTTGACTTGATCTGCTTGTAACTTTTTCCACGTCTCTAGATATACGATATCCACAATGACCAACAGCAAACTGCAAAAACAACCAGTCAAGATCCAGGGCGACGACTTGCTTGTATGTACAATCCTCATCCACTTTTCTTTAACATCCCCATCCACCACTTACTATCCCTTTATGATTCTCCCTACTAACTCTCTTTCCAGGTCTTCCAGACTCCTGCTCAAGCTTTTGGCGACAAAAGAAAAAGCACCATTAGTCTAAACGCCATTGGTAGCAGCGGTACCCCGCCGAATGATCTTTCTCCAGCCACCACTGGCAACTTTAACCATTCCAGAACATCTTCCTACAACGCATTAGCTGGTCCAAATAACAGTAGCACTAGCGGCTTGCAAAGGCATGAAATTGAATCTTTTGCTAGTCCAAACACCACGGGCGGTACATTCACTCCAACAAGCACCGGCCAACAACAACAACAACAAAGTGGTAACAATCCAAATAGAAGAACTTACAAAGATGCTATAGTCACCCAACTTAGGCCGCTTTTCGATAGATGCGATCTCGACCATACCGGGCGGTTAACTCAAGACGAACTAGTTCATGCTTTGAGAAATTACGACGGCACAGAATTTAACAAAAGTACAGTGAGACAAATGATCAAATCTTTTGATAACTCTCGTACTGGGTCTTTGGATTTTGAACAGTTCTTGGCTCTCTGGGACTACTTGGCTAGATGGAGAACCGTTTTTGAAAGATTCGACGTGGATAAAAGCTTATCTATAAGTTTCAATGAGTACACTAGTGCATTGAAAGCGTTAGGTTTCAGTGTTGAATTCAATTGTTTACAGCACATTTTTAGCCGATTTTCATACTTGACCCCAAATCAGGGTCCAGTGATGAAGTTGGATAGTTTTGTTGAGTCAATGGTTTGGATCATGCAGATTACTGAAGATTTTAAAAAGTTTCCATCACATGATAATGGGAACACTGCGACTATTTCCTTTTCAGGGTTTTTGGATGTTATTTTGAGACACAGAGACTAGCTACCGTAGTTCATAGTTGAGGCCACAGCTACAATAGTAGGCGCTTGTCGAGCTGATACTATCAAATTTTAGATTTGTCGAATGATGTGCTGTAAAAGCTTGAAGCATCCCCATTTTCTTTCATTAATAGATCGAAAGATCAACCTCAATAATTTTAGTCATATATCCATTTATCTTTATTTTTTTATTGTCACTTACAACACTGCTTCCTTTTGACTTGGTTTGTTTTCTTCTTCCCATTATTGGCCCACTTCTTCGCCCCATTCGCCGTCCCATTCTCATTCTCATTAGTCTCTTGTCATTGGTCATTCTTCTGGATCTTCTCATTCTTAATCTCATAAACATTAATTATTGTTCTTTTTTCTTTTTTTTTTGCTTCTTAATCTATTGGATTTCCCCCCTTGTTTTTTTATTTTTTTTTCTTTTTTTTCTATTATATCTAATGCTGATTTTTGTTTGATTTTAGTAATCATTCTCTAATAATTTCACCTCACGGTAAATGTAGTTTTTTTTTTTTTTTTTTTTTTTTTTTTTGTTTTGTTTGTTTGTTCAAATAATTTTGCAAACAGACACAACACAACATTGGTATTTGTCAGGAGGCAATTATTTCTTCATCTATCACCCATATTCAACTAGCATTATCGCAAAACAAGACAGAACAAGCAACAAGACATAAACAATATATATGATGTTTATTTATATCCCAGGTTAGAAGACACGGTATAAGTATATAACACACCAGCATACCATCCTAGGAAGTATACCAAGCAATAAACGGATATAATCCTATCTAGGATAACTGGGGGATCGCTGAAGCACTGGAAACATTGTTGTTGATGGTAGCAATGACAGACAAAAAATTGGCTGGTTGGGTCCCTTTAACTTCAAGTGACCTTGAATGTCTGAGGAAATAATCTTGTGTGTCAGTATTTCGCAGGACTGTTGATGTCGCTGTTGAAGTTATGCAGCGTTCTGGCTAGGGATTATACTATTCCATGACAGGTGACGGAAAACAATCGCCATATCACAAAAGACAGAAAATCGTAACTACTAAATAGAAAGACAAGTATCCCTTACAACTTGAAGTTTAGAAATTCAGGTCTATACCTATAGTTCACATGTGGGATAGGCTTACATTTACATTTGGTACAATGGCTTACACTTACTGTGAATTTGTGCTGATATGTATGTATTGCCTTTGTAATGAATTCATGGATTTATAAACATACTCAAAAAGGCTTTTAGGCATCTGGGGCCGTCAGTAATAATTAATGAGTAAAAAGTCCATGCACTTGTCAACTCTTAATAAACGCATTCATGTGTCTATGGCAACTTGTAAGTTTTTTCTTTTAAAGAGCACTACACTACAGCATATTGTTGCTTAAAGATAGAAGAAGACTTAAAGATGTTATATGTAATCGGAGACTCACTGTACCAGTCAGGTTTACGGAAAAAATTAAAAAAAAAAAAAAAAAAAAAAGAATCTTAACACTGCATAACCAACTTGCAAAAAATCAATGCAGCTGTCCAGTTTTGCATTGAAAAATCTCGAGAAAATTTTAGTTTCCTCCGAGGTTTGACTTATTGGTAGAGTATCTCGGATTTGGGACTGCTGATTGAAACATGATTTGATGGTCTAGAAGAAAATCAAGTATGAAACAAGAATAGCCAGTAGAATAGGTAACGTAAAGATATAGTTAATGACTTCCTTAAATGTGGATCAAGATGGAAGTAATCCCCGTAATCCTTCAGCACAAATTTGATCAATTGCTCGGTTTACTCCATGATTTCCCGCTAAGAGAAGTGGATTTGCACAAGATGACACAGATCAGACTTTTTTTTCCCCCCTCAAAAGCTAACATGTTTATTAGGTTACAATTAGGTAGAAACGTGGGCAGGAAAATGGTAATTGCATTAATGGCGATTGTTCAAACCTCCGTTACAATGGATTTGAAGTATTAGGCAGTATCTTGCAGCTTTTAATTTTTGCAACATGAGCTCTTGACAGAATTATGGAGCTAGCAGTGTTTTACCTTTGTGCTATTTTGGCTCTCTTCTACCAAATTTCCACGGAAAACTTATTGTTTTACTTCAGCATCGGGGAAATCTAGTGCCTAAGCTAATGCTAGTGCTGAAATAAATGGACTTTCTTTATGAAGGAACCTGCCTGGGGGCCCACGACTCAGGAGCAGCCTATAATGTACACATATATGTGGTGAGGTTTGATCCCGCGTTTTGGTGTAGTTCAGTATAGCACAGCTTTATGCGTATGATTGCATACTTAAGTTGTGATTTTTGCGATGGAGTGCATGTGGTAGCATTCAGAGGGACTGATGTACAGTCGCCGACAGAGAAGAGCGTTTACTGGTAGTATTTACTATCAACTGACCGACCGTATACAGGTGAGGGGACTGAATCGAAGGAGAATGAATATCAATGTGTATTTGAAGGTTTCTAGCTAACTAGCTGAACCATAATACTTTGAAATTTGAATTCGTCTGCTGTACATAATGTCGCGATTTACTTTACAGTCAGCAGAGCTTTTCACTAGGTGCGATCTCCGCTGACACAACAACGGCATCTGTCGCGATATTTGTATTGATTGTGTCTTATAAGCCTCAGACAAGAACGCTCGCAAATGCTAAGGGCCGAAATGTGCCTGGTAACTGGAAACTGCACAAGACAGCGGCGCAGAGGACTGATCTGCAAGCTCAATATTAATATTAATATTTAATCTAGATTATGGGCAGGTCACAAGTTATAGCAAAGCTATAAACGAGGTACTTACTCTTCGATATGTATGGTGAGTAGTTTTGCAGACTGATGGATGAAGTATGCTTCCAAAAAAACTGCTCAAAGTGCTCATGAACGTGCCGTCATGTATCTATGCCATATGCTATGTCATCTATGCTAGCATTTCCTTCTTTCCAGCTAAATAGCCGCACTTGAGGGGCTTATTGTCAGAATCAACGACTAATTGCCTCGTGCGCTCACTGGAGCGTGGCTCGTTTATAATTACAATTCCGACTGAGTCTACTACTGACCGACATCCACTCCTACTAGCTAGCTATCTGTAGCTTTGCACGGTGTTCACTCATACATGTCCTATAGTATAACCCATGAATGTTTGCTTCCTTTTCCAATACACTAGCCATATCCTCAAACAGGAGGCCTCGATGTAAACACTAGTTAGTGGAACGTACCGTGGAAGCTGCGTTTCACCAGTCTTTCTGCTGTTAACTATAGTTAACTATAGTTAACTATGGGAGTACCGCCATGCATTATGGCGCATAATGCTGTGTCCCTTGGGACGGGTGCATGGGGATGCATACACACTCTTTCTTTCAAAAGAGTTTCCTCATCAACTTCATTATATATAGCACCAGCAGTCTCGCTTCTGCTCCCAAATAATTTTCTGTTCTTTTTGCAAACATATTGTATCATTGCTACCAATTCTACAGAGTGCTACTAAGCTTAAAACACGCTTGCTCACATACTTTTCCTATTTGCTGTTGTTTGGTACTGCAGCCCGAATATAGCTTCTTTCTTTTGTGACTTCCGCTCTAAAAATAAAACTAAAGGAAAAACTGACAAGCAGACAGACAGAAAAAAAAAAAAAATCATAAACTATTTCTCTCCATTTTCCTTTCTCTTGACATCCCCTAGTTCGAACTGCTCCAGATCATCAGCAATTTTCACACTCGTTATTATAAATTCATAGTCGATCGTTTCTTATTCCTTTAAACTTTTTACAAATACCCTACAAAATACACTCATTACTCAACTTTAAAAAAATGAGCGGCTACAAAACCGATGGCGATGATTTGCTCATCTTCCAAACTCCTGCAGAAGCATTAGCTAAACACAAGTCTTTTGTGCAATCACCACAATCCACTGGGGGCAGGAATAATGCTGCTGTTGGTAACAACGGCAATAGCGGTTTTTATCAACCTCAATATCCTTTCCAAAACCCACGTGCTTCTTTGACCAGTTCCAATGGTTCTGCTTCTCCTTCCGGTTCAGAATCAAGTTTTGGCAAATTATCGCCTCAGTCCACCGCTTCTGGTTCCGGATCCACTGGCAAAGTGTTATCCCAAAAAGACCGTTTGAAGCAATTTTTTGATTGCTGTGATTTCAATAAAGATGGCAGATTAAGCGAAGATGAGTTATGTCATGCTTTGAGGAACTATGATCAAAGTGAATTTAAGAGAAGTACTGCTAGAACAATGATCAAATTATTTGACAAGAATCATGTTAATTCCGTGGACTTTGATGATTTTTGCAGTATATGGAATTACTTGTCTAGATGGAGAACAGTTTTTGAAAAATGTGATACTGATGGAAGTTTATCAATTAATCATCCTGAATTTTCAAATGCTCTCAAGACTTTTGGATTTGATTTACCTCTCGATTCAATCAATCATGTTTTTTATACGTTTTCAACTGCTCAATTTAATCAGCAACCAATCATGAAGTTCGATGCATTCATTGAATCGATGGTTTGGATTATGAAAATCACTGAAGTTTTCAAAAAATATCCAAGTTCCGATGGTGGTGCCACTGCAGAAGTTGGTTACTTTGACTTTATTGACGTATTGTTAGCATTCAAGGACTGATTTTTTTTCTCTCTTACTCGTTCGACTGCTTGTGTTTTTTCATGAAGGTTCTGTTTTTTTTTTTCTCTCTCTAGCTTACTGTTTTTCATGCTACATGTTGAGTTAATCGGTTTACATTTTTTCGGTTTTGTTGTTTTTATTGTTTATATATATTTTTTTTCTTTTTTTTTCTATTTCATATATTCTTGCATTTACCTATTTTAATATCTTTTTTTTTTTCTTTTTTTTTTTACATTCAAAAAAATATGATAATATCTTTACATTTTTCCTCAATTGTTATACCTACTACAATATTACAGTAGTTGGGTGGTCATACTTTTGAGTGGTTTAATAAAAAGTTGAAACAAATTGATCTTAATTTTTGTAAAAAAAAAAAAAAAAAAAAGAATTTGCAAAAAGGAAAAGGTATAATAAGAATTTTTTTTCTCAAATTTCCTTCAATTTCGAACTTTATGAAAATATATTACTATGCTTTACGTACACATACTAGTGAAAAAGCTATATTTAGAATCTCGCATGAGCTATTTGTTATTTATTGTGTATTATTTATTATTGATAAACATGCTATTCACAGTTTTCAATTTGCAATTTGGATTTGTATTCAATATTCACCACTAAACTAAGCGTATAAATCTAGCATTCTGCACCCAGCACCCAGCATTTTTGATGTTTGATGCTATTCAATATCAGGGATCCGCTACCTAATGCTCAATGGACGATATCTAATATCTAATATCTAATATCTAATATCTAATATCTAATATCTAATATCTAATATCTTGGTCGTTTATGATTCTGGTCCGGATTTGGATTTCGGCTATGTTTGTCTGAGCCTTTCGTACCATCATGGGGATCGTTGTCAAACTGATGTGCTCGGCGACGTCGTTGTCCTTGCTGTTGCTGTGGCTGCTGCGGTTGCAGATGGGCTAATTGTTTACTTTCGTCTCCTGCGTTCGTTTCATCAAATTCATCAGCTTTGTAACTTTTATGAGTTGAGCTAAAGTTGCTGTTTGGTCTTGATGGTCTTGGAGATGCGCTGCGGGACCGAGAGTAGCTTCTTGAGCGAGGTGATCCTGATCTGGAACGTGGAGAAGGTGATCTTGAGTAACTTCTTGATCTGGAACGAGGAGAAGGTGACCTTGAGTAACTTCTTGAGCGAGGTGATCTTGACCTCGAGTAGCTTCTGGACCTTGGTGATCTTGAGTAACTTCTTGATCTTGATCTCGAGTAGCTTCTGGACCTTGGTGATCTTGAGTAACTTCTTGATCTTGATCTCGAGTAGCTCCCTGACCTTGATCTAGAATAGCTCCTTGATCTAGAATAGCTCCTTGATCTAGAATAGCTCCTTGATCTAGAATAGCTCCTTGATCTAGAATAGCTCCTTGATCTAGAGTAGCTCCTTGATCTTGAATAACTGCCAGAATAGCTTCTTGCTGAACTTCTTGACCCTCTTCTTTCTCTAGATCTTCCCCTTCTTTCCATTTCGTCGTCATAGTCATCTTCTTTTTGCTTCTCCAATTCGGCAAGCTTCTCTTCCTCCGTCTTGTGCGGCAACTGAGCTAAATCACTTCTCATTTCTTCAGTCAAAGCACCTAGCCCGATAGCGGTGAAATAATTGATGCTAAAGCGTAATCTTTCCGCAAATGGAGAACTATCGCTGATATCTGCATCGTCATCTCTATTAAGTTCCAATTCAATCTTGCTGTTTGGGAAAACGTCCCTTAGTTGCTTCATTATCACATCATCACCCTGAAGCATTTCCTTGACTTTATTCAATCCCAAATTCTCAACCATGGTTTCAAACATAATCTTCAACATGATTCGCTGTGATGAATTGGTGGTTTCTTCCGTAAGCTGCACTTTTGCAGTTTCAAAAATTTCAAAAGATAAAACGTCCGAGGCTAACTGATATCCCCAAAATTTTGCCACGTTACGAAGCTGATTAGCTTTGAAAAGATGACATGTTTCGTAGTACGTGGTAAATAGGTTGACGAAGGACCGATGCCAGGTATGGGAAATTGAACATAACTTGGAGCCTATTAGGGCATGGTATTTGGAGAAGGATTTCTCAAGGGATGAGGATTTTATAATGATGTCTACTAACTTTTCTTGAAATCTGCTGTTTTCTGTATTGTTGGCGCTATTGTTGTTGGAAAGGCCAGGGATGTCGAGTTTTATGAGTTTGTGGACTGCTTCATCGGAACTCATTGCTGACATTATGGTCAAGTAGACCGTTTTTTGGAAGTTTATTAAATTTGTTTCCGTCAAGTCGGTAATACCATTGTTGTTGCTGCTGCTATTGCTGCTTTGAGCTATTGTTGCATCATTGTCATCGGCTTCAATGTTCTCGCCGTTTTCAGTATAACCTTCTATTGCAGCATCTTCAAGGTTGTCGTCCACTTCATCTTCCTCGTCACCCAAAATCTCTCTTTTCAACTCATTATAACTTTGCTCATTCTCAAGATAGTTCTCGTCAAACTTGAACACATTCAAATTATTCTCAGCTTTCAAGTCCTTGGCATCCAATTCAATCATATGAGTAATTATATCATCGCTCTCCACCAAATCCAACAGTTCTTCTTCAGGAATCATCGGGAATTCATCAAAACCCTTAGCTTTGACTTTAAACAATTCTTCAATAGCATACTGGTTCTTTTTGGTTAACGGCTTATAATTAATCAACACTTCTCGTAGTTTTTCAAAAAGCTTATCTAAGACATTACTATTATACACAGTTAAAAAATTCCCCGTATGTTTGAGCAATACCACTGCTAATTCAATCGAATCATTAGATAACGTGTTGTCATTTAAAAAAAGTAGCAAAACTTGAAAAATTAATACTTCATGAACAACTCTAAAATTCATCAAACTAGCAAGAAAAATCAACGTGCTGTCAAGCCCATGCTTATCGTTTCTTTTATAATATTTGCGGAAATTCAATACCAAGCGTGTCACTAGCAATTTTCCAATCATGGGGATCTTGGAATTGAGGACCGAGACAAGTGACGAGTAAACTGCGGTATAGGGCCATGATTGAGCTTGATTGGTGATTAGTGTCTTCACCAAGATTCCTCTGGCGCGACGTAAATTGAGTTTGAATAAACTTAGCACTATTGATTGGATGTTGGAAGAAGACACTTTGTTCACTAGTCCATTGATTTTTTTCTTTAATTGGAGCCATTCTTCCTTTTGGTTTTCTATGGAGGCAGAATCACTATTTGCATCTTGTTGTTGTTGCTGTTTAAGGGCTCGCAATTTGGCCGGTGGGATGTATTTGCCTCCTGGCATTATTGCAATTTTTTTTAAGTTTCAATATTTCTGCCAAACAGGCTTTTGGAGAGCTTGATGATAATGAGAAAAGTGATACAATTTGAGATCAACAAGTCAAGCATCGCTCACATCTCATCACTCAAGATTATCTTCATGCAAGTTTTTATTTTTATTTTTTTTTATCTTATAATGTGCTTCGCCATGCATAATATTTGAGGTGACCCGGGCGAATTGTATTTCAGCACAACTTGTATTTTGGTGTTCATCATTACAAAACCAACAGATCTAAGACTTCGTGGCCAAGTTGGTTAAGGCGTGCGACTGTTAATCGCAAGATCGAGAGTTCGACCCTCTCCGAGGTCGATGTTTTTTTGCTTTTTTTACCAAAGCAGCGTTGGTTGATATTTCCATCGTTGAAACCTTCTTGGTTCAAAATACAATTGCAATCGCAGGCCAAGCTCTTTGTGAGTAAGCACCGCATACAGCACGCAGCTTTCAAACTGGACCACATGTTGAAAAACGACTATTTTTGCAATGAGCACTGTCGTGTAGAGACAGTCTACCTACTGTTTCAGTACCTGCAATAGTCTCCCGAAGAGAACAATCGGCGCCGGAGACAGCTTACGCTGAGTCATCGTTTCTAGTCTCTCTGAGTCAGAGCTGAGTCATCAAGAGAAAACCGCGGACCAGGCCGGAAACCGGAGAACGGCGGAGAACGGATAGTGGGCGGGCAACACCCGGCTGTAACAATAGTCCAGGGCACGTATGCGCGGAGGACAATCTGGTGATGGACGTTGCAAACACGGCGGCTGCCGTTGGTGGACACCACTCCGTCGCTCACTGAGTCTCTCTGGGGATCTCACTCTCTGGGGAATACTGCCAGACTGTCTATCCCCATCCTACCTCCCCCCTTCCCATTCTATCCTATACTGTCACCACCCTTGATCTGCTCATATCTCCTCTTCTTTTCTATTGAGACTCATATCGTCCCCCCTTGCCGATACATTTTCTAGAAAACACACACTCCTCCTCCTCCTCCTCCTCCTCCTCCACCACAATGTTCAGACAATCAATCAAAACCGCTGCCAGAAGAAACTTCTCTTCTGCTGCCATTGCCAGAGACTACGCCCAAACCATCCCAAACCTTAAGGTCAACGCTGACACCAAAGTCATCTTCCAAGGTTTCACCGGTAAACAAGCTACCTTCCACGCTCAACAAGCTTTGGACTACGGCACCAAGATCGTTGGTGGTACTAACCCAAAGAAGGCTGGTTCATCCCACTTGGGCAAACCAGTTTTCGCCACGGTTGCTGATGCTGTCAAAGAAACTGGCGCTACTGCTTCTGGGATCTTTGTTCCTCCAACCATCGCTGCTTCTGCCATTGAAGAAGCCATTGCTGCTGAAATCCCATTGGTTGTCTGTATCACTGAAGGTATTCCTCAACATGATATGTTGAGAGTTCAAGACATCTTGAAAACTCAATCCAAAACCAGATTGGTAGGTCCAAATTGCCCTGGTTTGATTGCTCCTGAACAATGTAAGATTGGTATCATGCCTTCTCATATTCACAAGAAGGGTAAAGTCGGTGTGGTTTCCAGATCTGGTACTTTGACTTATGAAGCCGTTGACCAAACCACTAAAGTTGGTTTGGGTCAATCTCTCGTCATTGGTATGGGTGGTGATCCATTCCCAGGTACCAACTTCATTGATGCTTTGACTTTATACTTGAATGATCCTGAAACCGAAGGTATCATTTTGATTGGTGAAATTGGTGGTTCTCAAGAAGAAGATGCTGCTGAATTCTTGAAACAATACAACTTGACTAGAGACGTTCCTAAACCAGTGGTGTCTTTTATTGCTGGCCTTACTGCTCCTCCAGGTAGAAGAATGGGTCATGCTGGTGCCATTATTGCTGGTGGTAAGGGTGATGCTAAATCTAAAATTTCTGCTTTACAAAGCGCTGGTGTTGTGGTTGAAAAATCACCTGCTAGATTGGGTGCTTCTTTGTACCAAGAATTCATCAACAAGGGTTTGTTGAAGAACTAAGTTTCTTTGGACAATATTGATAGTCAAGGAGATGAATAAAATGGTTTGAAGGTAATTATGTTTGGAGAAGTGTTTTTGTTGACAATTCAAATAGAAGTTACGATATAAGTAATGAGAAATACAATTCTTAAAAAAAGTAGAAAAAGGTGTTATTGTAATAAATGTGATTTTGGTCATATATGTATTTGAGTACTCTCTGATGGTTGGTATCTTTCTACAAATGTGTAAATAACCTACATTGGTATCAGAAAGCTTTAATTTTAGCATCATAATGACAACAACAACTTGAGCACATGTTAAAGCAGTGCTGCGCTTCTTCGGGTATTCAGCACTCAACAATTTTTTTTTTTCTTTTGTATATACATAGAACTCAATTAACATAATCATTTAAATTTGAGGGTCAAGAATCAGAGACCCAAAGATTACATACAAGTTTTTGAAAGTGGGCAGAAGTTTGTTTAATCTTAAAAATTAAATTTAGTACTTATACTCAAAAGTGCCAAGTTATTCATGGACTATTGACTGTAGAATGTTAGCCGTCTAGTGCTTTCGGGCACTTTATGTGTGGTTACGTGGCCCTGATACACACTGCCAGATCAGTGTTTTCCGGATTCTATATTAGCTTTACCAGCAAGTCATCATCGACTATGGAGCTAAACAACCAACAACTATCAAACAAAACCACCACCACCACCCCCACCCGGAATAGATGATTTACTGCAGTCATGAATTTGTATGAACTTGACAGCAGGACCCGCAAGATTCTTCATTCGGAGAATTTCTTGGAAGATCTAACAGTGGCGGATTTCATTGAAGAGATTTCCAAAGAGCATGAGATTTCATTGAATGATTCTGTCATCAACAAAAACCGCCAAAACCAAAACGACGACAATTTGGAACAATTGGACCCTAAGCCATTTATTAGAACATTTGAATCTGTGTTGACTGAATTGAAATCATTAAAAAAGAAAAATCAAGATGAAGTGACTAGTTTAGAAACCGATGTCATTGAGTATGAATTGTATCACTCGAAAAAAATCATTAATTTGTCAAACCAGATCCAAACAATAAACGGTAAATTCAATGGACTAGAAGAGGTAATTTCTGATGTTGGATCAATTATTAACCCATTGGGTGAAAAGTTGCAAATTGCTACAAATTTGAAGGAAAAAAATATGGAGATTATCTTTTTGACCAAGTGTTATAATGAGTTTTACAAGTACAATCAATCAAAATTATTGGTGGATTTGCAGCATTCAAAAAAATCAGCAGACAAGAAAAACTGTGGTAAATATATCAGCAAGTTGCTACAGTTGGCTAACAAGTTGGCTAATGACAAAAATGATGGGAATGAAACTTCCATTGTGCTGGCAAATAACAACAATAAGAGCATATTGACTAAAAAGCAACATTTTGAAAAAGTGTACCAGGAAATACTAAAGTTCTCTCAAGATTTTGAAAATAATTTAATTAAAGATTTCAATAAAGCTTACCAGAAGGAAAGCTTGCTCAAAATGAAGGAATGTTTTGATATTTTAATTGATTTTAATGAAAATTCCACTGAAATATTTGACACTTATTTGGATAAGATTGAGTTTTTAAATGTTGCTTCACCAGAAGAAGATTACTTGATCAATAGCAATGAATTCTTGAATGAGAATCACCAATTCTGGAAAACGTTGTCTGACCCAGTGATCCATTATAATTATGAGCAACTTACTGGCAAATTACCAGAGTTGGAAAGTTTATTTGACAAGTTGAAAAACTTGATTGTTAACCAATTCAATCTTATAAAGATAATTTTTAACAAATCCAAGCTGTTTTTTCTGAAAATTTTTGATATGTTTCTTAAAAAAATCTTCCAAAAGAAATTGAATAACATCATTGTTAATTTGCTCAATTATGCTCAATCTTTAAATAACTTGTCTTATGTCAGATTATTGCACTTGTTGTACGTCACCACTACAAATTACACTAACGATATCAAAGAATACTTTACGGATAATCACTCCAAGGTATACCTTGAAGACTCCTTAATCAAGAGATCTGCGGGATCTTCGACAGATGCGCTAAATGGCAGTGGTGGAGACTCTAGCGATGCCAACAGCAGCAAGAACATCGCTGAAGATTTGAACTATTTAGTCTACACTAGTTTTAACGAATTGTTTGCGCAATCATTAACGGAGAAGAATTATATTGAAAAAGAGAAAAAATCTCTTGAAGAAATCTACACCAAGATAAATTCTAATTTTGAGCAAAAACATGCGCGAATTTTTAAAGATAAAGCATTGACTGTCAGGCTAACTACTACCGATTCAATCAAGGAGTCACAATTATTGTTATCGCCATTATCGTCGCCAAACTTGAGCTCATCAACAAATCCTACTGGTGGTAGTACTACAACTGGCTCCAAGTCAGGTCACAATTTGCTTGAGAAGAACAAGTTGATTCAGTTGCGAAGCTACATGAAGTCAAAACTTGAACGGACATCATCAAATTCATCCAAGTTTTCTAGTTTGAATGATTCGTTGCTACTATCGCCAAAACTTGACCAAATGAATGGTATATTTAGTGAAATGAGAGATGATAGCGATTATAGTGACGATCTTGGTGGTGGGACTGGTGATGAAGCTGATCTCGATGGTGGCGTGGGTACTAATGGCGACTTACCAGGGGATAATGATATCAAGTTTGCTAAAATTGATTTCATGATACAGAACTCCGTTGAATCGCTTTCGAGAATATCCGACTTGAAGCCATTAAACATACCAGAGTACGCTTTGGAAATCTTGAGAATTTTAATATTTGGGGTAGGCGGATACTTGGAATTTGGGTTTGAGTTGTCATATTATCGATTGATCCATTTAGATTTCAAAAAGAATGAATTGTTGAATTTCAATTATTTGAGAATTATCAATAAGGCCAACCAAATCTTGAAATTGCTTACTGATTTCATCAAATTGATTATTTTGCCCTTGTCCATAAATAGCTCGTCTATTAAAAAGAAGATCATTAATTTGACAAATGGATACTTGACAACATGTGAACTCTCGCTAAACATCATCTTAAGGGACTCGGTCGAGTTGGTATTGAACAAAATTCAGATATATTTGGACAAACAAAAGAAGAAAGATTTTTACGTAACGAATAAGAAATTCAGCAATATGGGGACATCTGCCTTTGACAGTATCAATAGTAATTTTAATGGCAATGACGACGATCTAATGCGCAGTGAATTTAACAACGAAGACACCGAGACATGTCAAGACGTTATCAAATTCCTAAACAACTTGTACGCTGACCAGCTAGTTCCCAAGCATTTGCTCACTGGCCTAAACTTGAAAAACTTTATGGCAGAAATCGGTATCAACTTGTTGAGTTTGCTTGTGAGTCATTTTAAAAAGTTCCAAATCAACGAAATTGGCGGCATCATCCTCACTAAGGACATTATCAGTTATCAAAGCTTAGTGGATTCTTGGAAAATTGAAGAATTATCAGAGAAGTTTTCCATATTGAGAGAATTGGCTAACTTGTTTACGGTGCAGCCAAATTACATTAATAGTTTGATTAAAGAGGGACAATTGATAAATTTGAATCCAGATGTTATTCAGCAGTATATTGGAAAGCGGTCAGATTATAATTCGAGTTTTTTGAATAAATTTGGTAGTTTTATTTGAGGTTGGAGTTTTGAATTGGGAAAGATGGCGTAGCTGTTTTTATTATTTTTATATATAAATGCATGATGTAACATAGGTTTTCTTTGAAGGCTTCATTTCTCGTTCCAAACAATGAGTATCTGTAGTTTCATGTCTTCTTTTTATTATTATTACGTTGATCAAATCTCGACCCACTAAAATTATTTTGGCACACCTTTCACTTTCGCAGTACAAAGTTAAAGACTCAAGTGTGTGTATTATTCTCCAGCAGGAAAATAAATTACGACGGCTTGCAAAGATACCAGAACATAAAATAAAGCAACATATCATAAGTTAGCAAGAGCATACATAGTTTAGAGGAAGCATACAATGGTGGTGGTATTTACGCCTATCTATACAGGAAATAACATTGTTTTTAAAGCTTCTGAACTTACATAAAGCAGTTACATTAAATTATACTAAGAACAATTATTTATTGATATGCATTCTATGAAACTTTCCTACAGCTTGTACTTATTTTTTTTCTTCTTCTCGAATCAATGATATGCCACCAATGGCAAATTCTCCAAATATACAGCATCAACCCCTTCCTCATCATCCCAACTTAACACGTGAATATTATTCTCAAAAACCCCATCTTTTCTCATCTCTTCAACTTCTTCTTTGGTCTCGGCTGATTCTGAAATATACGCCTCTGCATAATTTAACAACTCATTTGAATAAACTGGCTTCACATCTTTGGAAATTGTACCGATGGTAATATGTAGAAACTTGTTTGCAAATTTAAAATTCTCAGCTTTTTGATCTTGAGCGTTTTCATTTTCATTTCCAGTGTTTTTGAAACGGACAATTTTGACAACTACAGCAAGGGCCTTGTTGTCCCATACTAATTTCTCCAATTTGACATCAGCCAAAATTTTTCCCACTTGGGTATATCCTTTTGCACTTGCATTTGCAGTGCGTTGTTCGTCAATCGTTAATTTCTTGAAAAGAGTGGTGTACTCTCTGAAGATTTGTCTCTTGTCCTTTTGACTAACGTGGGCCACGGTAACGTGAAACCTTTCTTGAACTCGTTGTTTAAGTTGAAGCTGTTCAAACAAGTTCAATTCAGTGTTCAAAGAGGCTAATTTTTTGCTAAGTAAAGTTTCAATCTTAAAGAGTAATTCTTGTGGATTGCTGACTTGGATACCAAAGTAGGCTATTCTTGGTAATTTTGGCTCCGTTGACATATTGTTGTTGTTTTTTGATTTATTATTTTTGTTGGATACAATTTTCACTATTGTCGGCTTGTATGATAATGCTTTTTGAAAAGCTGCATCAATTTGTTTTTTTGAAGGTATAGCCTTGCCATGAAACATTTCTGGATATCTCTCCCCAAGTGCACTCAAGACTTTGTCAACATTTTTTCTTGAACTTTCTTTGCCAAATACATCCAAATCAATAACAAGATCAAACCATCCATCTGGAGGTTTACTAGGATCACAAAGTTGAAATCTATTTATAAAACCTTCCATTACTGAGATTACATGTTGTTCATCTTCCTTATCCGCCACCTTAAGAGATTGATGATTATCACCTCTTTCAATTACTCTTGAACGAGTGATGTTCCAAAATTGTGGATGGGAAGTGATATCTTTAGTAGGAAAATTGCTTGCTGGAAGAAAATTCCAAGCAATAAATTTGAAGTTATACTTGACTTTTTTGTTTTTTGACTCAACCAATTCATTGTCGTTAGTCAAGTATTTTCTCTTGAGGGAATTAAAGGTTTGGATCAAATCCTTTCTTTCTCTGTACATGTGATTGTTTCTGTCCACAATAATTACATTATTCTTATCAAGAATCTCAGTAGCACAGAGTATCTCTTCTTGTTGTTCCTGACCATTTATATTGTCTTTGTTATTTCCGTTTGCTTTATTCTTATTTGAGTATTTTTTGGGGTTTTTCAAAAATTCCAAAGCTTCCTTATTTAAATTTTCATCATTAATAGCTTCTGTATCACCGGCAAGAAACTCGAGCGATTTTGTCACTAGTCTATTTCCACCTCCTTTCACCTTAATAACATTGTCTGATTGAACGTGACCCCATTTAGGGAAAAGGTTCTTGAGAGTCATTGCAACGGTAGTTTTACCACAACCAATAGTTGCTATTGGAATGATAATATATTTGGTCACATAAATGTACTCTGACGGATCTTCAACAGTTTCTTCAAGTTGTGCATTGACGGCTTCGAACTCTTTTGGATCAATTTCCAAATTTTTCAAGTTTTGAACTAATTCATCAACGTCTTTATTCAACTCTTGCTTGGAAACAGAAGCAGTATTAATCTCGTCAGAATCATATTCAGCTGTGCTTGCGTCATTTGTCAATTCATAACCTTTCTTTCCAATGTGCTTCAAATATAAATTTCTCAAATCCACTATTCCATGACCGGCCCTATAGTATTGTCCAATAATTTCATGCTCCTTTAATATCGGAGCAATAAATTCCAAATAATCTTTAGTGTCTTTGCTGAATTTATTCATTATTTCATCGCTGAGGTTGCCCTTATACTTCATGAATCTCTTTGTGGCTTCTCTCCATCCTCTGTACATCAAGTAAGGCTGTTCAAACTTGTATTTCCAGAAAAAATCACTATTGTCATCCTTATTTTTACATCTAATCACAAAACCTTCAATTTCAATTCCTTTATACATGCCAGTTTTAGAAGATTCTTTGAAAAATTCCATCATTTTGTCGAAATCGCTCTCTAAAAAATAATCAGTAATTTTGAAACCAAACATTCGACCAAATTTAGTCACGTAGTCAAAAGGGAAAGTCTTGAATTCAGGAATGTTGAAATTCAAGCCATGCAAGTACAATCCAGCATCGTCACCAGTGTACTTTAGCACATGCTCTTCAAAGGCATCATCACAATATTCCGCCACCGCCGTCACATTCAATCTATTCAATGACAATGCAAGTTCTTTTGGCGAAATACCAATTTTCTTAAGTTGCTGTTCTAAAAACAATTGTCCTTGCAAAGCGTGGTTTTTGGTAGTATCATCTCTAGGCCCAGTAGAGTGCTTAGAACAGACTACTAATTGACCGTTTTCCAATCCAGAAATGAGAATAATACAACCATTGGACTTCAATGTGACTTCAAAAGGTCCTTTAAGCTTTGCTTGTAAATTCTCCACTTTGGTATCATTCACTTCATTGGTGTTAAAGAACTTGTCGTAACCTCTGGCTATAATCTTCTTTTCTGAGTCAAGAGTAAAAAGACCTCTTGCGTTTGTAGGCAATGTGATCTTTGGATTGGAATAATCCCACTCAGCAAACTTCCATGATGACAATTTGAGGTTGGGATCGACAAAAGTGTTGACTATTGTCTTTTTGCCTTTGCCCTCTTTTTTGCCCTTTGTCAAGCATGCTTCCAACGAGTGAAAAAATTTGTCAGGATTGATTTTTGATTTGACTGCATCTGCATAACTGATAAACTCGGAAAGGTCCACAGTCGACATTTTTTAGCTGCTTTTCGATCAAAATCTTTTTGACGTTCTAATATATCAACGGCAATGTGATATACAGTACTATATAACTCTTAAATTTTGGTCTGTGAATAAGCGTCTTGGTTTAATTACGATGAGAAATCAATTCAAATCAATTTGTCTCACAGCTTATTTTGCCTTGGGCACTAAAAAAAAAAAAAAAAAATAGAGAAAAAGAAGATCTATGCATCCGCACCATTGGCACCTGGCCCCGCAAAAGCGTCATACACTGACAAAACTAGCTAAAAGCAGGCTTACTGATAATCGAGTAGCTGTATCTGTTAAGTTTTTTAGTGCCTCTAATATTTTGATGTTGTACGTATTGTTTAGTTAAACCATTTATTATCAACTCGTTGCAAGAATAGCGAAATATAATTGTGGAAAACGGCGGTCGGGGAATTTAAAGCTAAACCCGAAGCTTTATCAAAAAAAAACGAACTACAGCCATCATTTTACAAACGGACTCGGACTCCTGCTTTTAACTCAAGCCTCACTCTCGCAGTTTTTTCCTAGCTTTTTTTTTTTTTTTTTTGTAAGATCAATCCTGATGTAAATTCTGCCAATAGTTGTATGGTGCTCAAGAAAGTATGAAGAAAGCCCTCCGCAATTGGCGGCCACAGACAGCAGTATGTTACGGCCGGGTACCATGATTTTGCGCCGTATCGGCAACATGAGCAGTTTGCACTGAGTGGTGGAAAAAATCAGATTATTGCTGGTGCTGGCACATATATCTATTGCGTTTGCTGTTCTTCACAACTTGGAGATTATCTAATCCCAGAACCAAAAGCCCAAATTATTTTATAAAACAATCAATCATGTTGGAAACATATTTTACCGGGGTTAAGGACAGAATCCTTGCCCACAATTGGAAAATGGAAGGTGTTGTTATCACCTTGACTTTGGCCACAGTGTTGTTGTACGTGTTTGGCAACTATTGGAACGACACCAAGTTCCAGAAATTCATTACCTTCGAGTCAGAGAAATTGCGGGAGCAATTCTATCAAGTCGGGGTGACGCCTCGTAAGTTGTTCATTAAGGATGATGAACAACATTTTGTCTCTTATGCTACAGGAAGAATCAACATTTCTCGCTTCATCATCAAGGTGACTTTGCAAGCTAGACAAAATTTCACCATGTGGCTCATGGAAAACGTCTTCAGCTTTTTTGCACAAACTGTTGATGCTGCTGAAGATGAAATTCAAATTGTGGCTAATGTGCACCCAGATATCACTCTTGACCCATTCATTTTTGCAATTGTTAACAAGGACAACATGAATAAGGAAAGAAAAGACAACTACTATTTATCTTTGACCAAGACCACTGACTCTGAAAAATTGCCATTACAGTTTGTGTACATGTCTGAATCTCCAGAAATCAATGAGTTGCTTTACTCCGAGGAATTGAGACAAGTTTTGGATCAATCTGGTGACTTGTTAAAATTGTTGGCCTTTACTGATCAATCACCAGTTCATCCATTTGACTTGAAGGAAACTAAACCACAGTTCAGAGCTATTTTGAAGTTGCACTTAAAATCAGACCCAAGTAGCTTGGAAAGAACCTCCAATATTATTAACCAATTTATTGAGCTTATTGATGTCGTTTCTTCTAAGAAGTTTAAAGTGAGAACCGAAGTTGTAAAGAAAATCAACAAGGTTAGAGATGCAGAAGTTAAAAAATTAGAAAAATTGATTGAACAAGACAGAAAAGACCAATTGGAAGAGAAAAAGTTAGAAGAATTGAAGAAACAAAAGGAACAGTTGAGAAATATAAACCCAAAGGAATTGGAAAAGTTGGAGAAAAAGCAAAGAGAAAAGCAACAACGTAAGTTGGCTAAGAAGCAAAGAGTGAGAGGTTAGAAATTTTACATTACTTTTTTTCGTTTCTTTACATCACCTATTAAGTGTTGTTAAATCTTTTTATGTTTATTTCAGAGACTTTTTTTATTGATTATTGTTGTACTTCAGTTTCGTTACATACCAAAATTATGAATTTTACGAGCTTTGTTTAGAATCGTTTGAGCGTTCATTGAATATAATATTTTGTTCTTTCTGTAAAAAAAAATATTAGTTGTAGAGATTTTGAGTAATGGACTGTGTTTTTTGCTTTTGAATTTTAATTTTAAGCTGTGAATCGAAAGCTGTAATACGCAAATTGTCATTGATTGAATACACCATTCACTTAACAAATGGTATACACGTATATACATGATGATGATTGTAAGTTTTTGCCAAAATGTGAAAGGATAGTATAAATGTTAAGGGCCAAAAAGAGTCATAAAATGGAAGAAAAAAAAGTGGAAAAGTAAAACAAAAAAAAGACAAGCAACAAAAAATAGTAAAAATAAGCATACAGAAAATAAAATATGATGATGAAAGAAATAATAGAAAAGAACAGATAATAAGGAAACTTGTTTGAAAGGTGCCAAAACCAAACGCTAATTGATGATTTTGGTACGCACGACATATGCACATCACTTAAGATATCTGTTTGTAGATGTATGAGAGGAATGAGAGTCTCGTAATTAATGATTTATCATGCAACGAAAATAATGATTATAAATTTGGTAAAAATACAGTTTTATTCATTGGAAACCCCATTCTTTTTTTTTCTTTCAAGAAATGACTGAATCATGACTGATTGATTGACTGACTGATTGACTGACTATCAAACTCAATTTGCCAATCTTTTAAGAGCACACCAGCCAGCAGCGACACCAGTCATCAACCCAGCACTGACGCCCATTGGTCTCAACCCTTTACTACTCTTAAAAAGAGCACCAGTCAAGAAACCAGAAACCAAAGAACTGTAGTCATCGTGTCTGCCTCTGAAATAACCAATGGAAGAATTTATTATATTATAAGTGATGGCCAACACACCAGCGCTATTACCCATAAATGGACCTCTTTTGGTGATGTGATTAAGCACAGTATTCAACCTCAACTTGTTGGAAGTGGTGCCGGCTGGAATGTTCTTCACCCCTTCAAGGAAACCGAAAACACCACCAACGGATAAAGCACCCAAGTATACGGTACCGGTACCATAACATAAATCATCGTTGAAACCTCTAGATGGCAAGAAACCATTTTGAGCACCTTCATCACTAGAGATTGATTCACCTTCAATGTCTAAGAATTCAACACCTTTGTCCAACTCGGCCAATGGATGCAACTTGGCAGCATCAAACACGCCAGGAGCAATGACATTATTGATATTAGAGACTGAACTTGGATCAAATCCCAATCTATCCTGAGCGCCAGCAGGTGACAACGACAAGTCTTCTTGATGTTTCTGTTCTGGTTGTTCTTTTTTGCCTCCCCACAAAAATGACATTTTTGATATTATATTATGATGATAATTATATTATTATATTTAATTGGTATGCTAACCTTTCTGCTCTATACGATCTAACGCTTTCAAATTGGATATGGGGTAGTGTAACCTGGTATAATAAATTCAACCTCAATCACTGCTATACTAATATTGCAATTATCTGCTATTCAAATAGTATCCTTTTTCTCGAAAAATTCGTCAACTTTCAAAGCTTCACTTTTTTTTTCTTTCTCTTTCGTTCGTCTTTCACTCACACTCAGGGCAAAGAATAAAGAAAAAAAAATTTTCTCGCACACCGAGTCACATGAATAACCCTCGGGTGAATCAATATATGATAATTAAATACCTCGGAGATCAGCTGACATACCTATCTCATTATAATATGGTTACTTTTATACTTATGTAAAAAATTTTCAAAATGGTTTCGTGGTCTAGTTGGTTATGGCATCTGCTTAACACGCAGAACGTCCCCAGTTCGATCCTGGGCGAAATCATTTTTTGTTCTTTCTGCTGGGGATTTTCGTAAGTAGTTTTAATAAAGAATTGAGCCAGAACAGCTTTATTTATTACGTCACCACGCTAATGACTAAGATAACACAACTGTGTTATCTTAGTGAGTGCAAGATGTTACAAAAAAAGGCAAAACAATGACCCCCTTAAACCAAAATATAGATCTCACAATTCTACACATCCACATACCAAAATCAACATTTTAATTATTCAAAACTCTAGATAGTTAATCGTTATTTTATTAGTTTAAAAAATGCTAAGCTTCTATATCATGATTGCAAATCGTATCTAACAGCGTAATTGTTTTCATTAAGGTAGTTTTTAACATCAAGTACCTCGTATTCTCCTCTGTGAAACATACCAGCTCCCAATGCGGCATCAACCCCTGTTTCCTGAAAAGCTTCTAGAAAATGTTCTGGTTTACCGGCACCCGAGCTAGCAATTACTGGAATCTTGACTGACTTCTTGATAAGATTAACTAACTCCAAATCGTATCCTGAATTGGAACCATCTTTGTCAATACAGTTCAACAAAATTTCACCGGCTCCAAGCTTTTCACAAGCAGTGACGAGCTCATATGCACCAATTTTATCTGAAAATTCACGACCACCTTTGACGCTGACTTGGTAGTAACAGTATTCTTCACCATTAGGACCAGGAGTGTTAGTTTTGATCAATTTAAATTTTTTGGCTTCTATACTGTTAGTGGCATCAGCAACATATTTTCTTTTTGGATCCACTGAAATTACCACTGCTTGAATACCATAATTCTTGGAAATCAATTCAATTGGTGAAGTGCCGTCTCCTTTTCCACCATTAGCGTAAAACTTTTCGGCAGTGTAAACTGCATCAGAGCCAATACTGACTTTGTCAGCTCCGGATTTGAAGTAAATTTCTGCCACTTTCAATGAACTTACAATTTCGCCACTTGGTTGTTTGAAATCACGGATACCACCACCCACAGTCAATGGAACAAAAATCGTTTTACTGGCTTCTTTCAATACATCCAACATTGGTAAGTCCTGTAATGGACAGTCTCTGAAAGATGTAATGTTCAAGAAAGTAATTTCGTCAGCACCCTGTTTATAATAATCTTCAGCAAGTTTCACTGGTTTACCCAAATTGCGCACATTATTCTTACCACCCTCAGTGGTGGATTTTTCACGCACATCGTACTGATCACCTTTAGTAACCACCAAGTCACCTTGATCATTGGTTCTTACATCAAGACAGGCAATGATTCTGTAAGTGAGGCCATTAAGGTTTTGTTGAGATTGAGACTTAGCAGCAGCGGCAGCGGCATCGTTAGCACTAGCCACTTTCACAAGCTTTTCACCATTTAAGAAGGCATTAATGATCTTGATACCAGCAGCACCTGATTTCTCTGGGTGGAACTGTGTGGCGACAACATTGCCCTTGCTGACAGCAGCAACAAATTTCTCGTTACCGTATTGTGCCACTGACAAATCAAACCCATCTTCAATGAGAGCGCGGATTTCAGCATCAGAAATAATGGCAGCATAAGAGTGAACAAAATAATATCTCTGCTCAGCATTTATGCCAAACAACTCGTATTCTTTACTGTTTTCAAAACGGGTTTCATTGTTGCTAAAGCTATCACCCAAGTACAAACCAGCAGTGTTGTTCCAACCAATGTGAGGCACGGATTTGTTAGTGTCTTTGAACCTAACTAATTGGATGTTTTTCACGTATCCCAATCCCTGGGAAACACTATTATCTTCTTCACTTGATTCGAACAAGGTTTGCAAACCAACACAGATACCCATCAATGGACGTCCAGAAGCAATATATTGTTGTAATGGAGCTCTAAAATGTTTGAGTTCCAATTGTTTGACAAAGTGGCCATAGTTACCAACACCTGGCAATATCAACTTGATACTGTTGTCATTGGATTCTGATGCTTTCGCTAGCAACATGCTAAGATCAGCGCCGTTTGTGATGTAATTAACGGAGTAACCAAGATGCTCAATACCATTTTGCAAAGATTGCAAGTTACCGCTATCAACGTCCACCACGTATACTGTTTTGCTATCCATGTCTGCTGTTTTATTGTTATTCTGGCGATTATGTATTAGTCTGAAGTACTAAAGACAGAAGAGATGCGATGACAAATCGGGGGTCTTGACTAATAAATCGAAAAAAAGAGAAAAAATTGAAATTTCTCGATTTTCGCTCATGCTGAGAACTTGCAGCAAAAAGGAAAAAAAAAAAAGAAAAAAAGTGGTCATGTGATGTATGTTTGTACCTTAGCAAAGGGGTTCACGCTTGATAGTCACCACGAAGAACACAGAATAGCCACTATCCTTTGTCATTTACAACAGATTATGAGTCAAAACCAAACTAAAAATAAACTGTACATTTTCATATTACAAAACTCTATAAGCACTAGGCTTTCGTACTAGTGGAAGCAACACTGTGACTCACAAGCGATTCACCGATCTTCAACTTTTTACTTTCTACAGTAACCTCCAATTCGGCAGATTCCTCTATCGCTCTCTTCTTATTACTTCCATCAACGCCTTTCTCCTCCTCCTCACCTTCTTTCTCTTCAACTCCCTTTTTCTGCACTTCTGGCTTAGCTTGGATCTTTTCCACGTTACTTGTTTTCTTTGTCTTGTGTTCTTCCTTGTTAAAATTTTCCAACAATCCATCATCACGCAAGTTGTTGAATGCGGTGTTCAAATCTTCTTGAGTCTTAGCTCTGCTAATTTGCTGATACACTTTCGCTTTCCCTGGAATGATCCTGCTCAAGCAAAATTTGGTGTTTCCGACGTGATGGTTGAATTGATTGCTGTATTGGTTAAACTCTTTTGCAGCTTTAGCCCAGTGTAGCGGTGTCTCTGAGAAAACAGTTGGGTTGGATTCGGCAGCTTCAGCAACCATAGCACCAATATCCTCCCCATACTCCTTCTGTAAATCTTTGTATTCCTGATAGCTCCTAATTGCTCCATTGATGATAAAACTTACATTATGCTCTTTGCATTTCGGTATAATAAATGGCAAGTAATCTCTTATTGGACTCTGTCTGTTTCTCATTTCTCTTGTTCTGCAATGCACTGTTAAATTGGAAATACCAGTCTTAAGTAGCTTGTCAACAAGGTCTAATGTTTCTTCCTTGGTTTCCAAAATTCGTATCTTGACACTGATAGGTTTATTCTTTGGTTTGCCAACTTCCTTCACTAATCTTTCCAAAATCTCACACAACAAGTCTGGGGTTCTAAGTAAAGCAGCACCCATTCCTGCATGGATAGAAAAGTGTTTAGGGCATCCAGCATTGATATCTAAGCCATCCACATCATCAATTATTATATTTGCGGCCTTCACTGCCAAATCAGGATCAGCAGTACCCAATTGAAATATCAACTTGTCTTTTTCTGTTTCTCTGTGTGTTCTAAATGACACATTCTCAACGCCTGCTTTTTTTCCCTGGCCTTCTCTGGATGTGATAAAGTCGACAGTCCCCAAGTCTTTGTTTTCGACTCTTTTGAAAGTCAAGATTTTCTTGTCGATGATCTCCGGCCCCCAAACCAAATCAGCGCCGTATTTTAATGCTAATAGTCTGGTAGGGAGTTCCCCGACCCTCACCATAGGCGCCAAAACAAATTTACCAGTATAATTCACCCCCATTTTCAAAATGCTTGTCATGTCAAGGTTACTATGCAAAATTCACTGTTTGATAGTTTGGCAGGAAAGAAGACAACAAAAGCTGTTTTGATTACCGACCTAAGGAGAAAAAAAATAGAAAAAAAAAAGTTGAAAAAGAAATGCGGAGGCCCATGATGCTGGTATATGTGTATATCACATGGCGCATGCGTTTTCCATGACCGTTTGTTTTGAACCATGGTTCTGGAGTGACACGACCAACCAAAATAGCTCGATCCGCTGAAATCCCCGGAACATCAAATGTTTCAAAAACAATGCTCGGTTTTAACTATAGCTTTCGTTACATTCATATAGTTCTGGCTTATTAAAGCTAAGTTATAAATAATGGACAAACGTGTTATAAGGCGTGTGCTACATAATATTTCTTCATTACAAAGACTAAGGACAACTAGAGTACCTGGGTTTTTGAAAGTTTTCTTAATTCTACTACTAGTCCAATTGATATACTATAGTTCATACAGAACGCAAACATATCCGACTGCTAAAGTCCTAGCTAATAAAAAGGAGGTAAATAAATTAGTATCATCGTTTGATCCCACTCTAATAGTGCAAAAGATAGTGGCACATCCTCCCAGTGATAATTCCAAAATCGATGTGGACGAGTTATTGAACCGTTATGCAAATTCAACTTCAAGTGTCTTGGAAAACTATATTAAGAGCTACAAAGATGTGCTAACAAGTGACTCTATTAACTTAAATGATAAATGTGACTTGTTCTTGTACCATTTGCATTCGGTTGAACGGTCCAACTGGGATCTTGAAAGCGATTTATACTACACACCGGAGGCCTTTGATAAGGAATCATACATGGAAGACCGTAAAGAGGAGAAAATTGAGGAGCTCAAAAAGAATTTCATAGATAACGCAAGAAAAGATATTATAAAGCAACTGAAAACTCGAGGGAAAAAATTATCTCTGAAAGAGATAGAAAGCTTACTTCCTTCGTTTCAAGAAGAATTGAATCAAACTGTTTTCGAAGAGTTCGAACGCAAGTACTCTGAGGCAACTGTCAAAAATAGAGAAATAGAGCAAGACAAATTTAAGCGGGTTTCAAATTTGAGAATTTTTGGTAAATGTTTTTTCAATGATCAATATGTAAAAGGTTCTCAAAAAAACAATCAGAAATCAATAGAAAGAATATTAGGTGCATTTAGTGGACAAATGTGCCAGTACACCGAACAATTATTATTCCCGTTTCTTTCATTCAAGCCACCTATTTACAAAAGATGGACCGGTGATGTGTATCATGGTGTGCCTTTGATAGAAAACATTTTGTACAATGATAAGCATCCTGACAAACAAGATCATTTACCTGAGAAAGCAACTGAAATTGGCGATATAGAAATACCTGGGTGCTTCTTGTCCAATTTCCGGCAATCCATTAATGGTAAGGGGATTGTCGTTTCTACCAATGATGCATACGCTCATGAGTTGAAGCGCCTTATTAAGGTTTTGCGTATAATGGGAAACAAACTTCCAATCCAAGTTGTTCATAAAGGAGATCTCTCTGAGAAAGAAAAAAGATCCATCATCAACTATGCTAGAGCACCTATGGAAAAAGTCTTGCTGAAGTTGCCTGAAGAGACTAAAAGTTCTCTTGATAGCAATCTTCATGATTATATTGACCCAACATTTCCTGTTCAAGAGTTGTGGTTTGTGGATGTGAAAAATACCATCAATCCAAAGTATTTAGAATACTTTGAAAGCTTTGCTAATAAACTTTTAGCTTACTTGTTCACCTCTTTTGACGAGATCATACTAATGGATACAGACACGGTACCTCTAGTGCCTACTAGTGACCTATTCAGGTTGGAAAAGTATACTGAACATGGAGCTCTATTTTTTAGAGATAGAGATTTTGATGACTTGTTATGGTTTTACGATTCCAACCTATGGAAAAAATTAATGCCGAGTATGGTGGATGAAAAAGTTTTTAATATACCACATTCTACCGATTTCACTTTAAAGAACAGGTACTTGGGCGATGATAGAAGACATTTTATGGAAGCCGGATTAGTTCTAATGAAAAGATCTACTCATTTTACTGGCATTCTTATGAGCCTTGAAATCAATTTATGGGGCATTGTATCTAGCGATAAAGTTTGGGGTGAAAAAGAGTTTTTCTGGCTTGGGCAATCTCTTGCCGGTAATGAGAATTATTACTTCAACGCCAATCAAGCTGGTGCTGCTGGTCAGATAACCACTATAGAAGACAAGATATCCAGTGAGATATGTTCTACACATCCTGCACATGTGTGGGATAAAGATAACAGGACGTTGCTTTGGATAAATTCTGGTTTCCAAAACTGCAAAAAAGGTACCTGGGCCACTGATGTATACAATGAAGCATTCAAAAGAACCAGCAAAAATAAACCAAAATTATTGAAGCATTACTATGAGGATTTCACAAGAATAAAAGGTGTTATTGTACCACCAGTTACTGACTACTCAATCAAAAACTCAGCAGGAGAGCCGCCTTTTGGTTGGAAGAAAACTGAGCTATGTGCTGGTTTTTGTTGGTGTGCATATAATGTCCTTGGAGGATCCAAGGAAGCCACTGACATTGGTCAGTTGATTGAATTTGATAATAAAATGCAAAAGTTTTATGAGGTTGTTGGAGAAATATGGAACTTAAACGTATGATTATTGTAAAATAATAAATATAGAGTTTATTTTCTTTATTTTTTTTTAACTTATTTATCGAGTTAATTGATGACAAATTGTAAGCATTTTTTATTAAGCATAAAATGGATTTTTTATCTCTATTTAATTGATAGAAAAAACAATCTCCCAGACAAACCATAGATGTACTATATGGATAAACCTATAAGATTATGGTACAGCTAGTAGAAGACTTGTAGAGGTAAAAATGCATGTTTTTCAAGTATAACTATATCTGCTGAGTAATAATCCGGAGTTAATTTCTCTTTAATTAATGATACTAAAACTTACACTTATTACAGGCTGAACAAAGATAAAAATTATGCTATTGGCTGATTGTTTTTTTTTTTTTTTCACACACAATATCGATTTATTATTTCTATATAAACGGTAGAAAATATAATCTTATAAACTTATCTATATAGTATATACAGTATAGTTCAGTTGTTAGTTTATAGGGGAAACTTGTACAAGTGAAAACCCCGTTAGTATTAGTTAGACTTTAATGGATCAGTTGGATTTGAAATAGATATAGGAGAGATTATAGTCTAGGATGAATGATATTTTATTTTTTTTTTTTTTTATTTTTTTTTGAGGGTCATTGCTTTGCTGTCGACAGATAAAAAGAAAGGGGTCTCAGTTCAATACCATCTTCCACTCACTAAGATAACACTGATGTGTTATCTAATTCATTACTGTGGTGATGTAGTAAACAAGACTAGAGATTGGAATGGTTTTCCAATCAAAGTCCTTATCTTGCCGTAGGCGGGAGTATTTCTTTTGGAATATCAAGTAGTTGTCGACCTGGATTAATTCTCGTGTGTCACTGGATGGAAGGATGAGGCTGTCCCAGCTCAATTCCTTATTTAGATGTAACTTGTTCCATAAAGCTTGTGCTACTGGACATTTAACCAAAAAGTGCTCCATTTGTTTGTTGATAGCATCTTCGTATGACTGCTGTTTGTATTTTTTACGTGATAAATCTTCAGAGCACCACTTACATTCCTCACCTTGGAATTTGAACTTCTCGACTCCGAGGTGGAATGTGTGTATATTCTCGAAGCAGCCAGGGTGTTTGAACGTTTGTTTGTTTATCATTTGCCAAAATGTCAGACACTGTTTATTAGTGACTTGTTTGAGACGTGCCAACTGGTGTGAGAATAGTAGTTTATCTTTCTTTTCGCGCACTTGTGCACTACCGTTCCGGGACTTGAAGTCGAAGACTTCTTTTGGAATGAACTTTTTTTTCAAAAACGGTACACCGAGCTCCACTGCTTCTGCTATATCTGATGTGCGCTGAAGCCCAAGGATGCCTGGATTGTGTTTGTTGGGGACTACTTGTTTCCACAGAGCTATTATGTTTGCTTCTGTGGCTGTCAACGTGAAGCACTGTTTTGGGTTCTGTGCCAGTATAGATTGCCCTTGGCCTTCGCCTCCGTCAACTGTATCGAGAACATCTCTCCACCAGAATTGAGTGTCAATATGTCCTGGTTTACGTTCGAGCTCATAGCGTACTTTAAAAAAGTGATCTAGAAGAAGTTGTAGCTTCGCTCTGAAGAGCTTCAAGTATGGGTCGCTTTTATCTAGAAACAAGTTTTGCGCAATTTGTGCTTTTCTATACGTGAGCTGTGCTTTGAGGTCTATCATACCATAACCCCCTTTATGTCTGTGTGTCTTGAGTGTCTCGAGGGAGACATTCGTGGCGTTTAGACATTGTTTGAAAGCCATCTCGATTGCATTTATTTGTTTGTCAGTGAGATTTTGATGAATCTCCTTGTAGTAGAATTTTGAACAGATAAATGTATTATAGGCCATGACTTGACTTGACGGCGGCAAATGTTTGATGTTGGAAATGTTGAACTTTGCGTACATTGTTTGTATCAAGTTTTTTGGCCATCCCTGGTTCGGAATTTTAATCCCGAGATAGGTTAGTTTATAGTCTTCCTTTACTCGCTCAATCGGAATGTCAAAAAGCTGCATTTCAGTTTTTGCTATATCCGTGGCGTATGGGGAAATGAGTACTTTTGATTTATCATAGTTCAAACTCCCTCCCGTTATCGAGCAGAAATCTTGGATCGTTTGGATTGCTGACTCCATGTCTTGATTACCATCTGCAAAAATGGTAATATCGTCGGCGAAGGCTAAGTGTGTGACTTTAATTGGGCTAAGATATTTTGTATTAATAGTGAAGCCTTGTAGTTCTCTCTCAACATTCCGTAGAAGGGGCTCAACTGCCAATACGAAAAGCGATGGGCTGATTGGGTTTCCTTGTAAGGTACCTTGGTTCAAGGGAAAGAGCGGGCCTGTCTTATTGTTAAGGTGAATGCATCCGATTGTACTTTGTAATATCAGCATTATTGTGGATGTGAAACCTTCGGTACCAAAGTTGAGATGTTTCAATAAGCATTCAAGGTATGTGTGCGACACATTATCGAAAGCCTTCTGAAAATCCAAAAGAAGTATGCGCAAGTTTTCGTGTTTGGCAAAATAGTGCTTTTGATTTGGTGGTGTCTTCATGCTCGCGAGAATCTCATTGAACATTCTTATGTTAGTATAAGATTGGCGATTCGGTATGAAACCCAGCTGATTTTTGCCTATAAGCTTTTCTAACACTGTTAGTAAACGATTATTGAGAATTATGCTAAGTAGTCGTAGATTGGCATTGATAATGGCTATTGGCCTGTAATTTTTGATGTCAGTCTTATCTTTTCGCGGCTTTGGAATGATATTAAAAAGAACTGTTCTGTAATTGTAAGGAAGTGAGCCTGTTCTAAAAATAGTGTTGAATTCAGCTAAGAGGCGTTCTTTCAACTGCGGATATAGTTTGGAATAAAACTTGTACGGAAAACCATCAATTCCTGGCACCGAATTCTTATTGGACTCCTTGATGGCAATCAGGAGCTCTTCTTCAGTTATGTTCTTATTCAAATTTATCTTTTCTGTATCCGATATGTGAATGTTAGGAATGCTATCTTGCAAATATCTATCAATGATTTGAATATCCTTCGTGCCCTTGGTACCATCATAGAGAGATGCATAGAAGTCTGAGGCATGGTCTATGATCTCGTGTGTTTTTGTTAACTGGTTGCCGTCTTGATCAATAAGTAATTCTATCTTTTTATTTTCTTGGAAGGGTTTAAAGATTTCGTTTATGTGATCATAGTAGTTGGCGGTTTGAAGGTTTTTTTTCTCAGATTCCGGTATGCGTTTCTCAAGGTGCTTTATCAGCTGCAAATGGTTTTGAACAAAAATGATTATTTCGCTTGTTGATGTGAGTGAGGCTGGGATATGAAGTTGTGATATACTGCGTAACATTTTATCGGTAAGTCTGAACCGAGCTGGGAGCTCACTCAGGGGATGGACAAGTTTCAAAACAAGCGATTCATGGGAAGATCCCTTCAAATGGTTCTTCTGTAGCATCCAGAGACGGATTTTGTCGTGTCTAATCAATTCATTACTGACATAGAATCTATCAAGCCTTCTATTGCTTTCCTCATGTCCGTTAGTAGCTCTGTTAGTGAAGGATTTTTTTATGTTATGTAGGCTGCGTTGGCGGTAAACATCTGTCAAGTTGTTATTGTCGATGAGTGCCCTCAATGAGTTTCGTATTTTTTTGGTGTCTTTAGTGTCTGGAGCATTTTGGATACGGCTACCCATTTCTTGCATATCCACGACATTGTTAAAGTCACCCGCAAAAATGATATAGAGATGTGCGTTTGGATACTGTTTTCCAAAAGTTCTTCGATAATCTTGTAGTGCATTGCTAATGGCGTTTTGAAGAAAGACTTGTGCTCTTTTTTTCTCACCGGTGGGATTATATATATTTATGATCCAGTAGTATATTTTTGGTGTTACTTCTATAATAATGTCTGTTTTGTGCTTGGCTTTAGATGCCGGACATAAAACGTCAATTATATTTTTTTTGAGTATTTTTATCTTTTTTGTGATGAGTATACCTGTTCGTGGATTTGAAGCTTTGTTAGTGATAAGTTGTTTGTCAGAATTTAAGCGGTGATACTTTTCACCTTTCCTGACTTCTTGCAAGAGTATGATATCATATTTTTTAAATATACTCGGGAGCGGATCGTTCTGTAAGGGAGTATTTTGTATATTTTGTGTAAGTATTTTCAATTCAGGCATAATCATGAGTGTCCAGGGGAAGTTGAGAGCTGAGTCTCAGTCATGGGATCATCTTCGGTGGAGTTTGGGAGATTTGTGATGGACTCATTGTCAATTGTGGTTTCGTTATCAAAGATATCGTCATCATTGATGGAATCAGTGACAGGGAATGGTCCATTAAGCTTACTCTGAGGGTGATGGACTGGTGGGAGAGAAGAAGAATTCTCTAAGTCAATCTCATCAATGTCAATATCATCCTGGGTATCTGGCAGTGGGCTGTCCTCGTCTGGGGTACGCGAGTTCCTGTTCAGATTTGCTTTAATTCTCGGGGAGGATGGGGTAGGAGTGTTGGCCTGATCAAAAGAGGGAAACTGAGATAAGGTCAAGTTGGTTGGAGTAGATGGAGGTTGTGGAGTACGAAGAGAGGAATGGGAACGAAGGATTCTGGTCTGCTGAGGAGTTGCAGGTGGAGTTTGGAAAGAGTCTGGGGTTTGATGTGGGGTTTTTTTTGTTGGGGTTGCCGTAGCATGAAGGATAGTAGCCTGTGCTACTATAGAGTCAGAGGTACTGGTGGTGAAAGTGCCTTCATCATCATTGATATTCTCTGGTTGTGAGTTAGTGGCTTTAGCAACTTGCCTTCTTGCTCTTTTTTTGGGGGAGGGTTTGTTATATGATTTGTTTGAGGGTTTAGGTGCAGTAAAAACGAAACTTTGTGGGATCTCGTGTTGTGTGTTAACCTCGTCCTCAGTTGACAAATCTTCTGAGTCACCGTCTTCAAGAGCTTGAAATGGGTTTTTTGGTTTAGCTATCTGTTTTGAGTTGTTAATGGTTTGGTTTGATGTATTGGTGTTTCTAATTCTCAAACGTTTGCGGCCTTTAGGATCACTGAGCTGCCATTGGTTTTCAGCGGAAATAGTTGGTTTTTTTGTTCTAGCAGAAATGGTGGTTGTGTTGGGTTTATTTGCAATGGAGGTGTGGTCCTGGTACTTATCTTGGGCCTGGATTAACTTTTTGTTATAATAACAAACAGAAGCTATATGATTCTCTTTTTTGCAAATCACACATCGAGCCTCGGTACAAGAGTAACGAGTGTGAGAATTTGAACCACATGCCGTGCAATGCAAATGACGATTGATAAGACGTGTTTGGAGAATCTCACAGTTGATTATTGGGACTGATTGATTTGGAGAAAGATATAAATATGCATAATATTTATCTACGTTTATTTCAGCAACTTGGGGATTCGGGTGGCTTCTCGGTTTGATTTCTTTTGTAAGGGAAAAGTATTCCTGTTTAATCTCAAGATCACGGAGCTTGTGGAATAAAATTGCTTTGGCAGAAACCGCTTGCAAAGATTTAATCTTGAGTTCCATGAGATGAGGGACCATGCTTTCATTTGACATTGACATGAAAAGTTGTGGGCGATATTCTTGTTTTGGTATCTTCACAACTAAGTGATCTCTCAAAAATGTAAAGAAAATTTCCTTGGCATTGTGGAAGAATGGCTTATAAAGTGGACCCCTATAAAAAATGGATTGTTTAATGACAATACGCTCGTTTCTGATTATGATGTGAGGTTCGATAGTTTCACAAGTTTCTTTCAAAAAGGTGAATAAGGATACATCTCGCATCGTACTAGCATACTTTTCAAGTGTGGTTTGTGCCAACATTTGAATAGATTTAGCAATAGAGGCTCTATGTGTTGCTAAAGAGGATTGCTGGAAGACAGCCAAGGGAATGTCCACAGTTGCGAAAATGTCATTTTCTTGAGAACAGTTGATGATGAAGTCAATATAGTCTTTTTGCAGGAGGTCAGTGGTTTTAAACCGGAGGCCCTCGTCCTGGAGCTGCTTTGGAGTATATGATTTATAAAATTCGTCCATTTTCATGATTGTAGTCGCAGAGGTGACCTTTTTATCAGAACCAGCAAAAGTTGTATCATTAAAGGTGTAAATATCAGCAGCAAGTTTTTTCATTGCAGTTAGTTCTGACAAAACATCATCAAAAGGAAAATGTTCCGAGTCATAGATACGGGCCCATTTAAATTTGGTTTGGAAAGCGTCGAAAGCAGGGCGTTTGACTTTAGGGTGTGGAAGTGACGCGGAGCTCGTTGTTGCGTTATGATTCGCACGTTTAGAGGCCTGATCAGCATAGAGCTTTTTCAGTGTTTCTTCTGAGATAATGTCCTGATGTGTATCCGCAAGGGACGCAGTTGAAGGAGTTGAATCAGGTGAAGGCGTTTCTTTAGTTGAGTCAGGTGAGGCAGATGAGGCAGATGAGGTAGATGAAGCAGTTGAAACAGTTGAATCAGCGGCATTCGCTGGGCGTGGGACATTTTCATCTTGTTGCTGGATTTGATTACTGTTTGAAGGATCTGAGGTAGAAGGGACAGTTGGCAAAATCGAGCTAATGTCATTGGGGGAAACAGGTGGAACAAAGGAAACAGAGGGAGTATTATTTTTTTTTTGGTTTTTATCATGATTAACTGAAGAATGTGAAAAAATGTTTTTTAAGATTTTTGGATTTTGTTGGATTTTTTTTGATTTTTGGAGTTTTAAGGTTTTTAAGTTCATGTTAGTGGTTTTTGAAATTGAAACAGAGGAATTAGACAAAACGGATGGTGATGGAGGATCAACAGCTTCTGGTGCATGTTCAGGAGGTGCAGCACAAGTTGGATCCGCGCCTTGTCTGCTTAGTAAGTCATTAGGTAAGACGGGTGAAAAATTTTCAATTTGAGATTCAGAATTGGAAATAGGGTGGGTTGATGGCGGAGAGATGGAGTTTTCAATGGTAAAAGGCTGAGCTTGAACGTGAGGTTCTTCATCTTTTTGGGTTTCAAATGATTCAGTGGAATGGTTCAATAGTTGGCTGGTACTTTGAGCCGGTCCGGGGGACGGATCTTGGTGAACTGCGGCTTCAGTATCCGAGGAAACTGAAACATCCGTGCTAGGAGGGTTCTCAACCGCGGTTGACAAGGGTGGTCCAGGATGTGTTGGGGGATCAGGTGGATCGTTGGGATACTCTGAGGAGTAAGGGGATGTATCATTTGGGATCTCATTTGATGGATTCATATTGAAACGTTTCTTATTACGCAGTTGATCCACATATTCACACTAGCCAATACCGTAAATCTCTCCGCGACAACATATAGTATAGTTCAGTTGTTATTATATAGGGGAAACTTATAGAAGTGAAACCCCCGTTAGTATTAGTTAGACTTTCATGGATCAGTTGGATTTGAAATAGATATAGGAGATTTTAGTCTAGAATGGATGATATTTTATTTTAGTTGAGGATTATTGTTTTGTTGTCGACAGATAAAAGAGAATGGGTCTCACTTCAATACCAACTTCCACTCACTAAGATAACACTAAAGTGTTATCTAATTCATTACAGCGGTAATGCAGTAAACAAGACCAGAGATTGGAATGGTTTTCCAATCAAAGTCCTTGGAATTTGTACTTTTCACCTCCACATCAGTATTTGGGCTTATAAACAGATATGACTACACCATTATCGTACCTGATCAGTGCTGTTCTCGTGGCCCAGTTGGTTAAGGCGTCAGTCTCATACTGAACCAGAGAAATCTGAAGATCGCGAGTTCGACTCTCGCCGAGAGCACTTTTTTAGCATACTAAGTGCTAGTTATTTTTCTTCCGTTGTTTTTCTTTTTTTTTTTCCTAGTTCGGTTTTTTTTTGTCTTAACACATTTGACATTTTCTATTGTGATCCGGTCTTCTGTGGTTGTTTCATCAATATCAACACTCTGCTGTTCTGTTTTTGTTTTTGTTTTTTTCGCTTTTTTTTATCTCTTTTATACAGCAAGAGTTTTTCAGTACTTTTCTATCTGAAAAATATAGGTCAAACTATGAGTCAGGGAAATTATTATAGCGCTGATATACCTGTAACTGATCTTGATGATGAAGATGACTTTATAGTTACCACCGGTCAAAATGGAAGCACAACTCACAACGAAGGAGTTTTCAATGAAGATTTTGAGACTCTTAATTCAAAAAATAAGAGCAAGCTTAAGAAAGCAGTATCAAAGATAAAAGATGCTGTTAGTATTAAGTCTCAACAACATCAGCATTATCGTCACATACAGAATTCCTTTACTCCCAGTGAAAACATAGAGTTGCAAAGTTATCCTGCTTCCTTTTCGAGTGATGATGCTAGCTCAACAAACCATAAGTTTTTAAACGAACCAAACTCGCCTGCGAGCTTATTGAAAACAATCACTTTTATAGTTGGAACTCTCGCTTTTATAGGGGTACTTGTCGTGTCTTCTGTGGCGATATCAAACTACAAGCAAGGCCAGATGATCTCCAGTGTAACGAATGTCAAAAAGCCAACTTTGAATAATGGGACTCATCTTTTCTACCCAACAACAATCATGATATCTTTGGATGGGTTCCATCCCCATTACATCTCATCCGAACTAACGCCATTCATGCACAATCTATACATCAACTCTTACGGACCACCATTCATGATACCATCATTTCCTTCATCCACTTTCCCTAATCATTGGTCGTTAGTAACGGGGCTATATCCTGCATTTCATGGTATTGTGGGAAACACGTTTTTCAGTCCAATGACCAATAAACAGTTTGTCAATGTCAAAGCCGATCTCAGTTTAGACACTAATTGGTGGGGCGGTGAGCCAATATGGCAAACTGCTTACTCTCATGGGGTTGCCTCTGCCGTTCACATGTGGCCTGGAAGCGAGGTTAATCTTACCATTGGGAACCCACTTGAAGTGGACAAGTTCAAAGGATCAGAACTATTATCAGCAAAAGTAGACAGAATTCTTGAATGGTTGGACAGAGATATTTCGACGCGACCAGAGCTAATGTTGGGATATGTGCCAACAATCGACTCTCTTGGTCATAGACATGGTATCGCCGGAAAGGAATTGAAGGATGGGTTAAAATATGTTGATAACTTCATAGAGAGCCTTATTGTGGAGATCAAGGAGAGAAATTTAACAGATATTGTGAATTTTGTTATTGTGTCGGACCATGGAATGTCACCTACTTCAAACAAACGTCTCATTTATTTAGATGATATTGTAGATTTGAAGAAGATTCAGCATACAGACGGCTGGCCCCTTTTTGGTTTAAGGCCTTTCAAACAGTTTTCAGTGGAGGAAGTTTTTCAATCAATGAATGAAACTTATCATAAATTAGATAATCCGCATTTTAAAATATACCTCAAAACAGACATGCCTGAAGAGTGGCACTTTGGCAACAGCGGGTCCAAGTTTGATGAAAGAATAGCGCCAATCTGGATTGTACCTGATGTGGGATATGCTATAACGACTAAAAAAGATATGGAGAAAAGTGGAGGCAATTATAAGTTGAAAGGGATTCACGGTTACAATAACACCGAAGTGCTCATGAGAGCTTTGTTCATTGGCACCGGACCATACTTTTCAAATGCATTAGGAGGCGAAAAATTTAGGAAGATCAAGCCATTTCAAAATACAGAGGTGTATAATTTGGTATGTGACACCTTGAATCTACGCCCAGCAAAAAATAACGGTACTGGCACCAGTATTATTTTCAACAAGAAAAATATACTAGAATCTAACTGGACTGATCCATTGAGCTATCCAAACGTGCCGTTTGATTCTGAAGTCATTCGTGAAAATGCTACTTATGATGTGCTATTCCGCAATGAAAGTGGAGTACAGCGACCGGTTGAAGTCCCACTCAACCCAACTGAATCACTACTTTCCAGTGAGGAGGCCACGGGTGCCCCAGTAACATCAGAGTCTGTTCCCGGTGCCACTTTCAAGCTGGATCTCTCTTCAATTGAGGCTACCTGGACAGCGATTGCTGCTGCTTCCACTAGTGTGGCTGCTAAAAGTGCTACTCTTACTACCGGCCCTGAGTCTGGAAAAAGCGCAAATATCGCCACTAGTGGTGGTGCAGAGTCCACGCACACACGAGGAATAATTGCTGATTTTATTGAAGATACCATTGAAAAGATAGAGGATGAAGTTGAAGAAATCTACAATGAAGTTGGTGGCGCAATTGATGCACTTCGTCACAAGGGCCAGAATGACCACGACAAAGAGAACTAATGTATGATCCACGAAATCGGACTTCGCAACTGTGTTTTCTTTTAGTTACTAACGGTGAGGCGTACTTGTACAAAATAATTTATACCTCCTCATCTCCACTTTCGCTCACTTCCATGTTCTGTTTTTTTTTTTTTTTTTTTTTTTTTTTTTTTTAATACATATACTTATTGTTCTTATTATTATTATGTTTTATAGATTGACACTCTGCTAATATTCGTTTTTTCGACCTTTATCACTAAGCTCTCTGTAATGACACACTGCACCCGTATGCGCTGCGCTGCAGGTTGGCTGAGGCCTGCTGTGATGAATCTGTTTTACGTTGACTCTGGTGCTACAGCCGCCCACTTAAAAGCCTCTGTAGAGTGCACTACCTCTTCATCATCTAATTACCTCTTCTTGCAATTTAACTCGGTTGCGCAGATCACTAAATGATATATCCTCAAAGACTAGCAGATAAATTGTCCGTTTTCCCTTCCTGGCCTCCAGTTTCTATTTTTTTTCTTGCCTTCATGAAACAATCGGCATTCGCTTGTGATATATCACCTGCTATAATAAGCGCTTGTGAAAGTATCAGTTCGAGCGCTTGCTCTTTATATAAACTTGAGGCAATATCTTAAGGTCCTTGGCCACTATCCCAAACCAAAGTTTTGCTCTTCAACTGTTTGGCCAGTTGGTTATTTTTTTTTCCCTAATAGTTCTTATTTCAAAAATACCCAAAGTACTCCCCAATTGTTAATACCATACCCACTATGGCAATAAAATTCAAGCTCAAGCTCTTTAAAAAGAAAAAAATCAATAAAAGTCAGATCTCAGTACCCTACGAGTCTAGTAGCAGCGACGGATCTATTGAAGAGGATAAACTTCTGACTGGGCAACACACAGATTCATATGATTCGGAGTCCAATATCAGCAATGCAACTGTTTTAATACATCAATTTGATGCCTATGATGGCAATCTTGTAAATAGCTACAAATACAACAGCTTTTCTATCGAAAAAGATTTGCAAAGCGTGGTGAAAACTAATAGCGTTTCAATGACAAAGCTAATTCAGTCCATCAATACCAACCGTTCAAAGTTTCAATTGAGATATTACATTTACGATAAGCAAGCGTTTGAAGGGTCGATTCTTAAAGACAGCAAAGAACCATTCGATATTTTTGCAAAACCAAACGGAATCAACCACAAGTCATGCCGATATGTACTACATTCATTGACAAAAAACATAAAGGAAGCTCTAGAGGAAGGAGAAAGCGAACTTCATGCCATGGATTTTTTTGCCCCAAATTTACAGCAGCTTGATCGCAAAACTTTATGGAGGGTCAAGTTTTTCATAAATGAATTATTCCCAAGAGACGGGTGCTCACTCAAGGGAAATAAACTTGAATCTTTGATTGCATCAACCGATTTATTGATTGTCGTGATAAGCACTAGACTTATACTATCATTGCTACCTGGTGGTATATTGAGTTGGGCATGTTATGAGGAGTTTACCATACAAGATGCAGCTGCAGATTATCATCCGACAAACTTTTACAACATTATCCCAAAGTGCTTACCAAGTATCAACCATCCTCATATCTTGCAAGAATTTTTAGATTTAGTTGTGCTGATTTGGTCCAATACTGATTTGGGTAACACTAATTTATATGATTTGCTTTATGTTGCTTCCTCGATTTGCTTCAAAGAGCCGAGAAGTTTTAACGATTATACCTATGAAGACGATGATGATTATAAAGACATTTACTACAAGAAACAATACTACTGTCAGCGGAACCTAGCCTTTCAAAGATTATTCTCCTCGTACTTGAGAAACATTTTACATGAGGGCAAGGTCAGTGAAAGACTGATACCTACAACAAATGAGCTTGATTTGTTCAGATATCCACCAAATTTTTATCAAACTGAATTTGTTGAATATGGGCTAGTGGTGTCGGTTCCTAAGCATAAATTGGAATCAGAAGATTTTGATTTTGGTGATATCGTTAGACAGATTGGTGCTTCAAAGGCTTCCGCATACTCATTCCATCCTTTGTTTTTTGATGAGTCAATGTTTTTGGAGAAACTATGTGCAAAGCCATACGAAACATTGAGTGCTAATGTTAGTGATTTATCGTTGGAGTACTTGAGCATATTTGATCGCAGCAGCACACTCTATGACAAAATCAAGCACCATGACAGGTTGTTCACAGAAGTCATTGAGGAAGATGCTGATAATTCCTTCAGCATGGAGGACTCGGTGAAAGTATCCAAGATTGTAATCAGTGAGTGGTTTTTCAACACTTGGAAGCAAGAAACTCTAATGGGCAAGCTCAAATCAACATTTATATTTGAGTTAAAGCAAAAAATTGGACAAATTAGTTGGTTGGTGATCACTACTGATGATAATGCACGATGCGAGTTTCTTCAAAAGAATGGCGGCGAATTTGTTGATCCGGAAATGACAGAGATGATGACATTCAACGGGCCTGCATCCCCAGTGGCTAATGGTGACCATGGAATGTTTACAATCTCTGAAGCGGAAGAGCTACTCAATAATCAGAGAAAAGACCGACAAAGAAAACAGAGAAAAGAAGTCGAAGAAGTCGAAGAAGTCGAAAAAGTCGAAGAAAGTGGAGAATATGAAGATTACGAGAAGTCTGAGATTAAATCAATTGTGAAGAACAGACTTACAAATGAGCCTGGAGAAGCAGTGCCTAATAACCTGAAAGCTTCTGAACCAACCTTTGCTGATCCAAATGAGCTGAGAAACGTCGAAATTTTGGGGCGTACTTTTACCGAAGATGAAATTGTTATGCCTCAAAAACAGAAGAGACAAAGTTCAGCAAGCTCAAAGAAAAGAAGACACTCAGAACGAGACTCTGTGCAAGATACGTCAAGTGTGACAATGATCAATATGTCTAATGATTCAGTTAATGCTACGGCCAAAACTGTTGCCTGGCCAATGAACATACCTTTTGACAATGCTGTTGCTGGGGCTTGTGCTGTTGATGATTCTTACATGCCCTTAGGGTTGAAAACATCCCCCAGATGCTCTTCTCTCAAGAGCCTTGCTGGCAAGGCCTGAGAAAGGTTGTTTGTTATGGTTATATATCTTAGATTTTTATTTAATAAATTTATGTTTCATTTTTTTTTTCTTATGATGTTACTATTACAATTAACAGACACACTTACAATTTTATTAGCAGCAAGTGACAAGAGATATATGAAGCTAATTGATCGCAAAGAAGAATTCTCAAGAAGCCTCAAAAAACAGACGCAGCTGTCATAAGCTTTTGAAAGTCTGGGGTAAAGTCAGAGAAAAATTGCCCTTTGCTCTTGACTAACAATTAGTTAGCCAATCAGTCAATTGAGTATAAGTAGGCCCATCGATGAGTATAAAGTACACTGCTGCTCCTTGTGGGTATATGTGGGGTAGTGTTATCTAGGGTGCCAATTGTCAAATAATTCGCTTTTTAATTATTATTTATGGCTTTTTTTTGAAGCATCCCTTACTTTTGGTTTTCACCCTAACTATTTTGGTATGCCTCTTTCATCAAACAATGGCATCAATTGCGTTTTATTAGCGCGATTATATCATATGAGCAGAACATCAAAGGGATAGAGTCACAAGAATGCGTAAGTTTAGAAGAAGGGAAGGGAGGAAAGAGGGATTACTCAAACGTCACAGTATTCTAAGTTTTACCGATCGCGTTGTGTTTCTGTTTTGTTTCTGTATTGCAGGAACTAAGCTAAATTCGTTAGCATCTGATGCGACAAGGACAATTGCTAATAACAACAAAGCAGATTATGGGACACTCAGATTTATCAGTTAACGGTATTTAGCGTCATACATTTCTACAACAAATTACCTGGATTAATAAAACTATATGGACAGCAATCAATTAACGAACTAATTATATCATTCAGCCAGCCTGCCTTTGAAGGACTTAGCTGTATACTGTAGCTTAATGTCAATCATCAGCGATCCAAACAACCCTCATTGTCAATTTCAGTCCTGAGCGGGCCATTAGCACGATTTGGCAATAGGCAATTGACTGGATATTAGGGTGCAATGAATTACGCGTTTACGAGAACCAATGCATTAAATCGTTTTAGACGACGCCCAAGGCATCAGATGCTAATTGCACTAGCTTGTCCCAGGTGGTATTTACGTCAATATATATTGGATACCCACAAAAGCAATTGAAAGAGAAAAATTGCAAAGAATGTGCCCAAAAATAATGAAGAGATGGCTGTGAGATGGAAGTTTTGATGGGTTCATGACTTATCAAATCGCTTGATTGAATAGTGCAGCAGCTACAGTTGGAAGCAGATCCAAAAGGGGACAATTCAAAAGCTATGCGAGATTGAAAAGATCAGCGGTGCCGTACCTTTTGCGACCGAATTGAGTATGATTCTATTATATTCCCGAAGGAGCAAAAAGTAAAGTACAACAACAAATCACGAGACATCAATTGTTAACACAACTGATCGGAAGCACAATACATTACAACAGAAAAAAACAGTAGAATCAGTTGACAGCAATTGATTTGGAGCAATTACAGAAAACTCAAATGAGGAGTTGCTAGGTGTACATATTGTCATACAATTGTGTCAGACAACTGGTCTCATGAATCGGTGTATCGAAAGATAGATAGTCCGAGCACGGGCATGCTTTGTTACCGTACAAATGGTTAGCGTCGGGGCGATCAGAATATTAAAAAAAAAAAAAAAAAAAAGAAAAAAGAAAAAAAAAATATCAAGCGCATTCTTAAAAAAGAAGCATCGATGATCATCACGAAGGCTGTTCCCCCCGGCCCAAGGAGGACCCACTGAGAGCGTGCTCCACCGATTGCAGAAAAAAAAAGAAAAAAAAAAAAACCGGCTGAACAGCGTGACAGCGTGACAGCAAGACAGCAAGACAGCAAAACCAAAAGCACACTATAGAGAGCAAAAAGGAATGGAACCGTTGCCATTCCCATAAAACATCGCAACCACAACCAGAAAAGAAACACGCCCATAAGAATGTTTTGCACTTGATGCTGTTGGCGGTTTGTGAAGGATAACGGAAAAATTGCATCTTCAACGGTTTAAGCTACAGTCACATGATATCATGCTGTCCCGCAGATGGTGACGCTGTCAGCTGACATTATCAGCAGCTCACTGCAAGCTCACTGCAGTCCCGCTTGGTTCTATATTTATGATTTGTGTCCAATCTGTTTGAGAATGAAACTATTTACGAACTCAATTGATTGAAGAAAACAGTGGATTGTCCGCTTAAATTTTCTGGGTATGCTCCAAAGTCAATTAAAATTGCAACCGCAGATAATAATGATGATGATGATGACGATAATAATGATAATGATAATAATGATGACCGCGTGGGTGTGCTGCCTTTGAGTCATCATCGTGAGATACATACGGTATTGCAATTGACTATGTTCCCCCTGATGAGTTGAAGGTTGGCACACGTCACTGCAGACTTACAGATAGATGCTTCTGTTTGGCATACACGCACAGTTATTTCTTTATAATTGTGCTTCTATATCTGACGATAGATGGCTAATTCCCTGTGACTATGGCAGCGCATTAAGCAATGTAGAGCGTAGCTACACATAAAGCAACAATTGAAAGGCAACCATTTGGCATTTTATCGCATTTAGGTACCGGGGCAGAAGTCAGGTCGCGTACGTGGCACGATTTTGATGGAAAAAGCTGCTGCAAGCCTTCGGGATAACGAAACAAAAGAAAGAGAAGTATCAGTCGGTGTTTTAGATTTGCATGTATGACGGTACATCTGTGCGTGTGTGATTTTTTTTTCTTTTGTTTTTGTTTTGCGTTTAAATCCTTTTTTTTTTTTTTTTTTGCTCTGTATACTAATGGTGTGCACCGGTGTTTTAAGGTAATCATGCCCTACGGAATGGTTGGTAATATCTAACAGTTCTCATAATATATTTGAATTGCATATGTAATTGTTTTAAAGAATCATTTCAAACCAATTAATCCCCATCTCCAATTCCCGAAGGCTGCGCTTTTCTGTTTACGACACTTTTCCGGGCCTCGTGATCGTCCTATTTTGAGAGTGCGTCCCGGTAATAATGTGGAGGGCGTCCCACCATAGACATACTCCAATACATTTTAAGTTTGAGTCCACGGCGAGGCTGCACAGGTCACATAACGATGCTTTGTCTGTATTTCTTTTTGTCCCTCTTTCTGTTAGTGGAATACATAAAAGAAAAGAAAGTTTAGGCAGAAGGAAGACAAAAAAATTTTTTTACTTTTTTTTTTAATTTTTTTTTTTTTTTTTGTAACTTTTCTTTTTTTCTTTTTTATCTATTACCTCTGATCATATAAATACCTTCTTTCTGCGTTATATGTCATCCCTCCCTCCATTTTCTGTTTCGGTTTTTATTTTCCTTTCTATTACGTCTCTTTTTGCAAGTCTCTTACAATTTAGCCTTACTATTATTATAAACTTAAGTCACACGCATATAATTTTCAAAACATCAATTACTTCAAAAAATAATGTCTGTTGTGCATACATCAATTGTACCAGACGATTCTTCATCCTATAACTACAAGCCGATGTTTGGTAAAGGCAAGAACCAATCTGTCGACTCTCATCAAGAGATCGATATGTCAATAAAAAATCAGAATCAATTGATCCCGTCTCCACCGTTATCTCCAAGCATCAAGACCCCAAGTTTAGTAACTAACGTTACCACTAATACGAATAACACCACCGTAAATACTAATAGCACTACCGAAACTGCAGATAAATCACCAGTCAAATTTTTCAATACCACAAATGACAAAAAGAGTGAAAGACAAGCTATTACTACAACTTTGAAACCAGAAGCTAGTTTTCCTATGGCAGCTTTGCACAATTATTCTTTGAAAGTCAATGCGTGGGAAAAAATAAACGATCAAAATTACAGAAAAATTTGCACCTCGTTTATAAATCAATATTATGCATTAGCATCCAACCACAAAAGAGATTACTCAAAGGCCAAGAGAGACACTCACAGAAGAACAACCGCATCAGCTACTGCCTCTGCTCCAATGTCTTCGACAAATTCTAGAAAAAGAACTACTCGCGAATACACCAGCGACTCACATTCTGATTCTGGTTACGAAAGAGTACGTACCAGAAGAGTAACAAAGCAGAAAACTGGTTCTAGTACTCCATTATCTAGAAGTGACGTCGACATTGATTCGTCTGTGGTTTCGTCTCCAGTGAAGAAGAGAAAAACAAGAGATACTTCTTCAGCTAAGCCAACCTTTGTTGATTGGGAATCATTACCTGACTATTCACCATCTACTGGTACTTTACCTAATAATACTAGATGTTTGGCTACTGAATGGAAAGGCCAGCCAATGAATTTGTCTAACGATCCACTTCTTGACAAATTGCATCCAGCAGAAGCAACATTGGCATCTATTTTGAGATTGCCGTGTAATGTTTACTTGGATTCAAAAAGAAGATTATTCGCTGAGAAAGTAAACAGATTGAAGAAGAACTTGCCGTTTAGAAGAACTGATGCACAAAAAGCATGCAGAATTGATGTGAATAAAGCAAGTAGATTGTTTGCATCATTTGAAAAAATTGGTTGGTTAGAAGATGATAATTTTGCAAAATTTGTTTAAAGGTCAGGGTTTTTTTTTTGGTCTTCATTTTTATTGACTTTTGTTATTTGATCAGGTTTTAATATCTTGGTTTATTTTCCGGTGGGCTACATTTGATATCATTGGTTTGGGACTTTTTTTTATTGCTATCATAGGCCATTAATTTGTCATTACATTGTCATAAGCGACATAATAATAGTTATCATCATCGTCGTCATTACGCTTACATTTACATTTTTTGTTACACTATATTTTTTAGAAATCATGTTTACTTTTACAGGTCATTTAGCTCATCATCATCATTATTATTATTATTGGTATTATCATCGTCATCAGCATCAGAATGGAAATAATTTATTGGTTCTTTTTTTTTCCTATTTTAAATAATCAAAGTTTACTTCTTTTACATTATTTTACCTACTTTTTCGTTTTCAATTCGTTTATTATTTGGCTCGGTTTTGCTTATAATTTTTTTTGTCATTATTATCATTTGGTTATTTTTTATGTTTACTATACTATATGCTCATACATTCTTATGTTACCAATGTTGTAGTGTAATTGACATTTTGCATCATTTTGGATGAATAATGCGATTTAATTTTAAATGTGTGGTATAGCTTTAGTGCTCTATAGATTCAAGTTATCAAAATTTTATGCATGAGGCAAAAACGCCGGCATCTGTGCATGCAGGAATGTGCGTTCACTCTTTTCTTTTTTTTTTTTTTGATTTTTATCATAAAATCCGGTACATCAAAAAAAAATTTTTTTCTTATCGTCACATGACAGAAAGTCAATTTCTGGATGTTGTACATAAAATTGATTCAATTAGTTTTGTTTATGCATATAAAAAATAAAAAAAATGCATAAACTACCGCTGCTTTAAATTTAAAATTATATAAAGAGGAGAAAAAAAAATTTTTTTTTCTGTATGCTTGTGCTTGCCAGAGTATATAGACATTTAAATCTAGATTTGAAACTTGGAGTTAGATACTATAGCAACTCGAGGTATCGAGTGCGGCAAAAGTGCGGGAAAGTGTGAATTGCAGGACAGTTTAAATCCAAAAATTGATGAAAGTTTTGCAAGTAGTGAATAGCAGTTAATTGATTGTTTAGCCTGAGTCTAATATATTGGTATTAGGACAAACACACGAAGGAAATTAGAAGATATCACATATGCTGTTCTGCAATTGTGTGCTTGCTGTGCTTACTGTGCTTATGTGGTACATGAAGTGTTAGGCACAAACATACGGGCATGCATCCCAAGATGTTGCAAATGCCGAGGCATCAGTGTAATAGTATCATTTTATCATACATTAAATCCTGTTGAAGTGTAGATTCTTTTGGATCCTCGAAGGACAATTTGTTTTTTGTTGTTTTCTGTTCTCTTTCGAGTTAGCTTTTCTGATCTCTTTGGTATTCATAGGCAAAAGTTTGATCTTGTAATTTTGCAATAGTGATCCTAGAATTTACATGCCGTTTGACCATGCGCGCGCTGTAATGCACGCGCGTTTGTGTTCGCTGCTTTGAAGCACCAGCCAAAATACGATACGCAAACTGGTAGCTGACTGGCATTGGCTGAATTAGAGCAGATAGAAACATCAATGTCGATATTTCAAAGCTCCGTTTATACTCTGAGGTTAATAAGTGGTTTTTAGCTTTGCGTTCATTGCACTAGATATATGTAGAAACGCATCTGTTGCAATTTTTTTTGGCTGAATCTTGTCTCTTGAGTGACCGAGTAAAAAGTTAAGACAGTTTCAATAAAAGCATCTTCAGATAATGTAACTTAATGGTGTGTCGATCGTTAATGTTGTCCCGTATTGTTTGTTGTCAAGAGATACCCGATGTCAAATCGGTAGTTCAAATACACGGGGAGAAGACCAAGTCTGGTTTAATTATTAAGCGAAGCACCGAAAGTAACGCTGGAGAGGTATATGTGAAAATGGGCTTTTTTTGAAGTAATATTCTTTACCCAAAACATATTATACTCAAAGGAATATATCACTTTCGCTTATGTACATTGCCAGTATTACAGATCGTTCATCAAATGGTATATTGTACACTATCTGGACGTAAACGCTAGTGTGTTTATCCTTTAAATACTCAAAGAAATGCCTCGGACGTATATCGGTGGATACCATGGTGGATAGTGGATAATGGATAGTCATATTTGATCAGCTACTCGAATCTGCAAAGAAACATTTTCACATATAGTATCTTCATACTTTTAGTATCTCCTGCAACAACTCAACAACAGACATATCGGGACACGAAATGTCTATGTTAATGGACTTAATCTGTACTGCTTTAACCTGTCTGTGCCAGCACGTATAGTTGAACCGAGTAAAAGAGAGAGAGAAAGAAAAACGGCTAGATGCATCCTGCATAAAAAAAGAAACGACTATTTTTTTTCCCTTAAAATGCCGGCCTTTATATCGAGGACGACACATTGTAGGAAAAAATAAAACGAAACTGAAGAATTTTGCGCCTCAAAGTTCTTTGCGAGAAAGCTAGACCGTAAGATAAAGGTGAAGTATAATACGGATGTACGGTTACAGCTAACAGCAGTTAATAGCAGTTGGGGCTAGACAGATCTACCTGTTTTACTCGTTAAATAACATGTTTTGCATACACAGCTTAAGTTTAGCGATCGTTATAGCGATTGGGTGTATTTCCACCGATCTGTGGGACATACATCGGATATGCAAAGCATGCATGCAAGAAGTACAGTGCCTCAAAGACCCAAATATTGGTACAGCTCGTTGCATATCTTTTTTTCTTTTTTTTTTTTCTTTTTCTTTTTCTCCCTTTTTTTTTTTTTTTTTATTATTATTATTATTATTATCTTCTTTGATGTTTTTGTGCGATTTTTTTTTTTTTTTATTATTATTATCATTATTATTATTATTATTATTATCTTTGATGTTTTTGTGCGATTTTCGTGAAGTCCCAGTTTTGCGTCGTCTTGGGTTATGTTTTTTCTTTATGTCTACTGTTTGTAAAGCAGTCTAGAAGGCGCTACGCTGCCGGCGTTGGTCAAGTACAACATACCCTAGTAGTCGTCATAATGGTAAAGTCAATTCAGCTATTGAAAAGAGACTTGTCGCCTTTGCTTTGTGAAATAGTCACGATGGATTCCGTAAGACGCTATATCTATAGTTGCCTGTACCATAAAGGCTAATATAAGACTCGAGGGCAATCGGTTTGTAGTCGTAGGTTAAACGAATTGAGTTTTGCCTTTCATAAAGGCGTGCCTCTACTGACGTTTGTTTCAGCAAGAATCTTAATCTCACTCTCAATCAAAGAAGGCAAGAAAAACTATCGGAACGGGGAAAAAGAACAGATAAAAAAAAAAAAAGTTTGAAGGAAAAAAAAACTTCGTTTTAAAAAGCGAGTGCGAGTACTGTAACGATTGGTATTATTGTTGAACGTTTCGATAATTTTTGCTTACAATCAAAGCAGAACAAGTATTTTTTTTTTTTTTTTTTTTCACATACAATTAGTTTTAAATTTAAAATGCGATTTTCCTCCAGCACTCACTGCAAAATCGAGGCCTACCAAAAGTCACCATACTTTTCTAAAAAGCATAAAGGCAACGTGTCCGAGCGGTTAAGGAGAAAGACTTGAATTCATTTCAGGACATCTTTTGGGCTTTGCCCGCGCAGGTTCGAGTCCTGCCGTTGTCGATTATCTTTTTTTTTAATGTATTTTTTATCTTGCCTATCTGTTTTAATTGTTTCAATTTTACGCTGTTTTAATTTTTGTGTTTTATATGCAATTGAGATCTTCTGATTGAATCTTCATGTCTACTTTGTCCCCGCCAGGCATTGTGGTAAGTGTCAAAGAATTAAGATATTAAGATATTGTGATACTGAATCATGTGTATGTAATATAAGAAATAAAAATGTAGAATTTTGAAGAAATAATGAAAAAAAAAATATTAGTATAATAACAAATAAAAGTAATAAGTGGAGGTCAAAGCGTCTGTAAAAAAGGGTTCCTGAACGTGCAATAGCAGCAATAAATATAAAAGTAAAACAAACAAACAATATAAAAAAATGACGTAAGGGTAAAAATAATGACCGTTTGAGAAAAAGCGACTGAAAGTGAGCAAGCAAGAATAAAAAGAGAAAATAATATAAGATATGGTATGATATGGTATAGAGAAAGTAAAATAATGTAAAAGTAATGTAAAACACATAAAGAAAGACTGAAAAACACCATCCAAATCCAAATGAGTACTGAAGCAGATTAAGTAAGTAGAACAAATAATAGAAAGTATAATATAAAAATATTATAACAATAATGATAATAATGACAATAAAAAGTAAAATTGGGAAAAAACATAGGAAAAAAAAAAAAACCAAACGAAAAAAAAACCAAAAATTCAGCAACTTTTGAAAAAAAAAACAAACAAACCAAAATATAAAGGAGAAAACAAAACAATGAAAATTTCCAAAGCAGTAGCATCAAGAAAACAAGGGTGAAGAGCTCAAAAAAAAGCTTCTCTAGTTTCTAAAGCATGGAGCAACAAAAAAGCCAAAGAATAATAATTCTTGGGATAGATTAAAGAGTTTGAATAATCACAAATGCCTTCTAATAGTGCATGAAGTGGCATAGAAAAAAATCAAATAAAAACAAAAAACTTTTTTCATTTTTTTTTGTCCAAATAGCTTGTTTTAATTCAAAAGGATTGTAACAAAACAGAAAATAATTACTGCAGAATTATTTCTTAACATTGTTAACTTGAAATTCCATCATTCCAGCTTGCATATTCTTCAACGATGCTTTTCTATTAATCTTACTCACACCACCAATATTATTTTCTGCCTGTTGTGGCGCAACCATCAGTGGATTCTTGATCCCATTATCAATAAACGTCGTGCTGCCGTAATTTCCCAAAGTGGAAAAAAAGTTTCTACCATTGTTGCCATTACTATTGCTATTGCCACTGCCATTGTTATTGACAGTATTGGCAGGATTAGTAGTGGTGCTAAAATTGTTTGGGAAAGTGGCGCTATGTGGCGTTTGCATCAATAATGGACTATCTAATGATGGTGAATGAAGTGACATTGATGTAGGTGATACTAAATCTCCAGGCATTGTCAACTTCCCGTTGCTGCCATTATTATTGCCATTGGAATTGCCATTGGGGTTGAATTTCACTGGAGAGATGGAGCTGGAGGAATTGTTGCTTTGCATGTATCCGTGAAAGGACAAGGTGCTGCTGTTGAATTCACTGTTCAAATTTAAGCTCAAGTTGTGGTTTTTGTTACTATTATTGTTATTAGAACTGTCATTGTTGTTATCCTTAGTTTTATTGTTGCCAAAGTCTATTTGGCGCATTTTTTTATCCACTGCTTTTGAAGCTGGCTCCATAACAAATGAATAACTTTTAATTTTATTGCCCATACCGCCTGGATATCCGGCTCCCTTTTTGAAACCTCCAGCACCGTTACCTTGCATTTCTTTGGAAAAATCTAAGGTAGAGGAACATTGGTCAAACGAAAATGTACGTTTTGGTTTAGGAATTTGTGCTTTGATTTTAATTGAAGAAGGAACATTGCCATGGATTGCTAAATTTGATGCTGCTAATGCTTTTGCATTCATTGTTGATTTCGATTTTCTCAACATTTTGTTAGGTGAGCTAGATTGGTTGATATTATTGATGCTATTTGTAGATTGATTTTTTGCCTTTTCACTTGATGGACTAGCAGGTCGATTGGAATTACTTGGCAGTCTAGGTCTTGATCCATCGCCAAATGGTTTGATTGGAGGGGCAATTGCAGACTTGCCAAAAGTTGCCTTGGTCACTTTATTTGGCGATAATGGGCTACCAACAGCGGTTCCAGAAGAACTGCGTCTTTCAGTTTGGACAATTGGAGAATTTGGCGGCAACAATTTCTTGAATTTGTCAAGCTCATGATTGTGAGGCATTGTAAGTTTTGTCAGTTTAATTTCTCCAGTACCGGTACCAGAAAATGAGTTCAAAGGAGCTGAAGATTGATTGACCTCAAAATCGAACATATCAGCAGGTGGACCGCCAGAGTCGCTGTTTTTGGCACTGGCAGCTACTGCCGCGACAGCAGCCGCAGTCGTACTACCAGACATTCTAATTTTCTTTGGATTAATAGCGTCTAGCTTGCCTTCTGATGGTGATTCGAAATCAGATAAAGTTATGCTGTATTTTTTGTTTGGCAAAACGCTACTAGCAATGGCAGTGCTTGTACCTGTATGATCCAATGTGTCATGCTGTTGTCTTGGCATTTGCCCAATGGAACTATTAGCACTATTATTGGTGACACTACCCAAATTTCCGCCTGCTCCATAATTGATGATCAACGATTCCGGAGTCAGAGCATTACCAGCTGGATTATTTGTTGGAGTTGAATTGGCAGTGGAAATGTTTGGTGATTCCAATACATTAGGACGAGAAAAATTGCCATGTTGAAACATCATGTCTGATAGTATTTCTGAATTTTCGTCATCATCAATTTCTGCCATTTTTTGCAACAAACTTACCGTATGTGGACCATGCTGAAATTGCAGTTGATTTTGGTGTTGATGGTTTTGTTGCTGTTGCTGTTGCTGTTGCTGATGTTGGCTATGATTTTTAAGGTCACCAGCTAGTTTATCGAGAGTCGCTGGAGAGGAAGAGGAAGAATGTTTAAAATCTAACATTGAGTCTTCCAAAAAGGAAGAGATGTCATCCTTCAAAGTATTATCCACTGAAACGCTCATATCCGAGGCCAAAAAACTCAACAATTTTTCATCATCAGCATTTTGTAAAAGAGATACGTCAAGCAAGTTTCCACTAGTGTCATTATTACTGATAGTGTTATTAATATTATTAGTACTATTATTGTTACTATCATCTTTGGTGTTGCTGTTATTTGAGAAATGTGGCTGATTTAGTAAATTTTGGCTATCAAAAACATCAAGTTTGCTTGGACTAGAGTCATTATCAGTACCCTGACTAGTTTTATTGTTGTTGTTATTAGTACTGTTTCTCCAATTTAAATTGTTGTTTGGTACAGATTCCATGTCAACACTACTAAAGCTTCCACCGGCACTTCCTTCCGTGACGGTAGCTTCACCACTATTAAGAACAACTTGCTGCTGTTTGTGAAGCAGAAACCTTTGTCTTTGTTGCTGAATTTGTTGTTGAAACTGCTTTTGTTGTTTGAGTAAAGTTTCTGGACTAGAGTTTTCAAAATGGTTCAAAGTAGGCTGAAGGTTTTGAAGATAATTTTGCGGTGTTTGTAAACTAGCCCTATTATTGTTTTGTTGTTGAACCTGATGCTGTTGGCGTTGTTGTTGTTGAATTTGAAGTTGTTGTTGTTGTTGTTGTTGTTGTTGTTGTTGTTGTTGTTGTTGTTGTTGTTGTTGTTGTTGTCGTTGTTGTTGTTGTTGAATAGAAAGTTGAAACTGCAACTGCGCTTGAGCTTGAGCCTGAGCTTGAGCTTGGGCTTGGGCTTGAGCCTGAGCTTGAGCCATTTGAGCACGCACTTGAGCAAGTTGTTGTTGATTGAACTGTACCTGTTGTGCCGAAAACTGCTGAGGCTGCCTTTGAATTTGGTTTGCCTGGTACATTACGTATCGCTGAGGCATTTGGCTACCATTATTGCCGCTATTATTGATATTATTGTTCATAGGATTATGGCCTGCATTGTTGATGTTATTACTTTGAAAGTTTTGTTGTTGTTGTTGTTGTTGTTGTTGTTGCTGCTGTTGAAAAGCAGCCATTTGCTGCTGTACGGGGATTTGTTGGATATTTTGAGCAAAATTCTGGGGCACTGGGTTGAGTTGAGGATTAGAATTTTGAAACTGTTGAGGGACATTCATAAACAGACTTGTGTTTTGAAAAGAAGCTGTAGCATCGTCAATAACGTCTTCAATGAGACCATGAGGCGATTGTTGCTGAGAAGGAAACATGATGGGGTTAACTGCTTGGAAGCCGTCCATTTTGTTGAAGTTCATTATTTGAGCGGTTCCTGAGGGATACGTGTATTAATGGGCGCGTATTTTTATTTGTTGATATTTTGCTAATTGATTTGACGGCGGCCAAAGGTTGTTGATTTGCGCGAATGCGGGATTAGCAACAACAAAGGTTGCAGTGGGGTGGTTTTTTTTTTCTTTTTTGTTTTTGTTTTGATGTAGCGATAGATGTGATATTAGCGATGATAATAGACCAAAGAAGACAAAACGACTGGAAGAAAGAGAGAAGCGGCAAAGGCGCGGTTGGAGAAGGTTGGTTGTTTTAGAAGAATGGATAATGACAAGCGAGGGAAGAGGACTAAGACAGCAAATCAAAAAAAAAAAAAAAAAAAAAAGACGGGCGAAACACAGAGTCGGACAGGTGTAGCAGGGGCGGGAAAAGCAGAAAACACAGCGCCGAAATCAGAGTGGAAGCGGGAAAGTAAGTAAGTAAGTGAGTGAGTGGGGGGGGGGGGGATATAGAGAGAACGTTGTGGTATAATACAGTAAACCAGTAAAACAGTAAAACAGTAAAATAGTAAAATAGCAAAACAGAGTACATGTAATGGAGGGAAAAGAACGGGAAGAGTAGCAAGCAAGCAATTTGATTTGTGCAGTAAAGTGGCTGGATGGACCGATACTAGTGAAGGCACAGCGGTAAGCGTTGAGCGTTAAGCGCGGTGAAAGATGAAGGTGAGAAGCGAAGGCACCTGAAGGGCACCTGAAGGGCAGCGAAGCGCCAGCGACAATACAAAGAGAAGCAAACACTGCTGTGCGCTGGCAATAAAATAACAGATGGTTGGTAATGTGTGTTGATGATGTGACAGATGGCTGGCAAGACTACGAGTACTACGAGTACTACTATCAGTGCTTTCACTACTACTGTATACCAGACAGTGCACAGCGTATGAGCATAAATGCCAAAAAGTACACAACACGCGCCGTGATAAATTTGAACTTGAAGGAGCTTCTTATAATCAATCCGCTGGTGTGTTTGCAACTGCTACGCGTCCAGACTTGGACAAAGCATCGAAAAGAAAAAGGAGAGAGCGGGGTGCGCATGACCAATATCTTAGATAATCATTCGGAGCTACCCTGCCATCTTGGATTACAAAACTTGTGACTAATAAATTCGTATTACATAAGCTATTACGCAGATCTCTTTTTGCCCAAAAAAGGGATACCCTCCCTAGAAACCGCCCCCCAAGCGCTAAGCGCACCGCGAATTTACATATTACTGTTTTTGTGTATGTTTTGTTTATCACTGCTGCAAGACCCTGTAGCCCGCCATCACCTAAAAACTCACTTTTGCCTGCCTCCCCATCCACTACTTAAACCACCGCTGCTCCTCCTCCACGCGGCTGCTCTGATTTTCCACCACTCGCCATTAAAAGGAAGAACCACTCACCACTCACCACTTTGCTGCCTTTCCTCCCGAAAAACCTCTCATTTCCCCATATCTCACTCTGCAACAACACAAAACATGGACCCAGTAGTAATGTCTCGTCAAGGCTCTGTCTCCAAACCAGCTGCTCCAGCCGTCGCTGCTGCTGACAGCCACTCGGTCACCAAGAGACTCCAGTCAGAGCTTGTCCAGCTAATGTTCTCCAAGACTCCTGGCATCTCTGCTTTTCCTGAATCTGACTCAAACTTGCTCAAATGGTCCGGCATCATTGAAGGTCCAAAGGACACTCCATACCAAGACTTGAAGTTCAAGATCAGTCTCGAGTTCCCTCCAACCTACCCATACACTGCGCCAACCGTCAAGTTCGTTAGCCCAATGTGGCATCCGAACGTCGACATGAGTGGAAACATTTGTTTGGATATCTTGAAGGAAAAGTGGTCGGCCATTTACAATGTCCAAACCATTTTGTTGTCTTTGCAGTCTCTTTTGGGCGAACCAAACAACAAGTCTCCTTTAAATGCTCAAGCAGCTCAACTATGGGATACTGATCCAAAAGAGTACAAACGCTTGTTGTTGCAAAGATACGAGGAAATTGATGATTAATGATTATAATGGGCTTTTTTTGGTTTTTTTTTTTTTTTTTTAATTTTTTTTTTTTCTGTTCTTTCTCTCTAGTTGATTTCTGGTTTTATTCATGTTCCACTTGTTATTCTTTCATTGACTGGACAATATAGACAAAAGCACTGCATGATGCAAAGCGATGATTGGATAAACTTTTTACGGACACTTGTTTTTTCAATTTTTTTCTCTCTCTCTCTTTGATTTGCTTTTATTTCCTGTTGAGCATTGGCATATTCTTATCTCATGATCATTTTCATTATCGAACTTGACTTCGATCTCTCATAAAAAACAAACGAAAAAACAACAACGCAAAAGTCTCTAGCTTCGCATAGATTTTTCTTTACCTGCTTTCTTTGTTCTACTTGACATTATTTTTATTTCATTTCTAATGGCTAATTTTTTAATATTTACTTCTACATATACTGACTGTGTTGTCTCACTCAGCATAAAGAGTTTTTATTTGTAGATTTGGTTTCTACTAAACAGAAGCAGAATATTGTGCTTAATTATGCATTATAGCACATATATACGCATATAAAATACACACAAATATTGTGGCGTGCGTGATATGCGCATTTATTATTACTATTTTTATTATTATTATTTTTTATTTTTTTTTTTATTTTTCGCGATGATCTCAGAGGAATGGAAATGTACATCGCAGCTGAGCAGAGGAATTATTATTATTAATGCAGGCACTCTTGCACGCCGAGGAAATTAAAGCTGCTTTGAACATAAAAACAGCTATACCGATTACAACCGGGGGCAAGGTATTGAGACTTGAGGATTGAAAATCGAAAACTGAGTCTCCTAAACTCGAAGATTGATTGATATTTAAGATTGCAGAAAACTAAGACTGCAGCAACTCTTGATCTGATCAAACCAAACCAAAAGCCCAAACAAAATTAAAAAGAAAACAAAAAAACAGCTGACCATATACATTGTTAAGTTGTCATTAACCTGAAATACTCCATATTTACTTACTATAAAATTCGCTTGCTTGGACAAAACTGAGCTTTGAACAAAGAAACGAAACATTCCCAAAAATGCTAGAAAATTATAATATCGACGGACATATCAGTCGTTTGAGGCGAATTGCCCGTTCTTACGAAAATATCAATGTTAACGGTGATGATATGGACAACAGCAACAACAACAGCAAGGATAACAATCAATTCATACTGAACGATGAAGAGGGTGTCCCATTATGGTCACAACAAACACAACAGCGACGGAAAAGAAGCAACAGAGATCTGATACTCGATGCACGGAAAATTACCCAAGATGAATTATTTGAGGAAATCAAGTATTTGTCATTTTTTTACATGTGTGATACTCCATGGCTGAATGAGATGGCTCACGAATTAGCAAAGTTTGTTCTTGATGAGAAAATCCTACCAAGAGCAGCAGCAGAAGCAACGAAAACAAGGGCAAGCGCTGAAGTAGAAGATGACTTTGAGCTAGAACAATATTTATTAGACTCCATACATCGAGCATTCCAAGAACTTCCCTCCATCTCCAAAGATAAACCATTCAATACCAAAAGCAATACTACTAATGCTGCTGCTAGCAATAATAGGACGGGAAGTGGAAGTGGAAGTGGAAGTGGGTTGAAGCCTCAGTTGGGATACAGTAGCACCGCATATGAAGGACGTAATTTTTGGAAGGATTCGAGTGCGAATTTTGGCAAGTTGCAAAGTATTTCGACATTGTATTTTTGGCTAAAGAAGTTTGTTGATTGCGAGGACAATGCTGAGTCTGGGGACGGAGTGCAAGGCAAAGGAGCGAAAAAATTGAGACAGTATTGGCATGTTACAATTCCTGCCATCTTGAAAATTTTAGATGATACTGATGGGATGATCAAAGTGCTTGGGTGCCGAATATTGTGCGAGGTGCTTGCCAGACTTTCAAACGATAACAGTAACTCAGCTGCCAATGATACAAATGAAAATAGCACAAACAATAATAGCAATTACTTGACAAAATCGGGATTGGACCAAGTTTTCGCCGATAGTATAACTGTTTGTTTTGCTTATGTTCCCAGTGTTGCTGGAAGCATCGCAAAAAGTCGAACTATCCTCAGTGTGGCATATGAGACAATGTTGCAATTGATTGTCAAGTGCAGTTCAGCAAAAGCGAACTCAACTGGTGCTACAGCCAAAAATACGGTAGCGATCGCACAAGCAAGTGCAAGGCTAAAGGTGAACCGTGGCCGCGGTTTGAGTGACATGGACAACCAGTTGATAGATTTGCTAAACTTGCACATTTTGGATCGCGTTGCTTTGGTATTATCAATGTCATCGGTTGCTGCTGAGTCACAAATTCAAGGTCAAGATACGATGATGAGTGACCGGATTGAAATTTGCAATATTTATGCTACGATGGTGAGAAAAATAGTCAGGTTACTATCCGGAAATGATGATAATATCAATAATAACGCTAATAGTAACAAGACGGTACTTGTGCTACGGTTGACGTTATGGAAATTCATTCTTCCAGTACTAACCGATCTGTTCTTGTTTGTTGGCGTTGGCAATGGTAGTCATGATGCTTTATTAGCATTTTTGGAGAACTTGTTGCGTTGTGTATTAGAGCTCATTGAAGCAGCTGCCCCCAGAGTGCAAAAATATCAGTTTGACATCCTTGCAGGGTTGATTATATTCATTGAACGTTTTGAAAAGGAAATTTTTCATAACGATGCCATTCAAGATTTAGGAATTGAGTTTGCGGCTGCCGGCATATCACCCAAGATCTCAGAGATCAAGAGCAGCAATACTCAAGAAAAGCACCAGGGTAATCCAAGTGACAATGGTGGTAGTGATGAAGTGAAGAAGTTGCTCAGGAAGGTAGTGTTGCTGGTTTTGGCCAAAGGTGGCGGCGGTGTGGAGGCAATGGAGATTATTGAAAAGAAGCCATTCATGAGGGAATATGTTGAATAGAGCGTTTTATTTGAGCTGCTAGTAATGGTGAAAATTTGTGTAAGAGAAATAAAGTGTTAACCCAATAGACATAGTAAGTAAGGGTGGTGGGTGACAAAAATTGCGAGTGTTTGTAACTAGTTTGCCCCGTGTATCTGTAATGTTGAGGCTCATTATCTATTGCCGTGTAAAGAAAGCTTTATCGCCGGCCGATCTCCGTCGGGGAAAAATTTCACTTTTTCACAATCTTGACTTAAATCGAATTATGCAGCCATTTTAACAACTGACCACCACCACCACCACCACCACCACCACCAACAACAACAACAACAACAACAACAACAACAACAACAACAACAACAACAACATCATCATCAACACCAAACATAAATACCAATGTTTTCAAGATACGCTCAAGCCCTCGGCAAGCATCACCGCCATGGCTTACTATCCTCAACGAAGCGATACTTTTCCTCCTCCTCCAACTTCAACACCGCAAAGCTCAGCATCTCCGAAGAAGTCAAACATGCCATCCATACTCATCAACCAGTAGTAGCCCTTGAATCCACCATCATCACTCATGGCCTTCCGTTTCCTCGCAACATCGAAATGGCTCAGAAAGTAGAACAAATAATCAGAGACAATGGCGCTACCCCTGCTACCATCGCCTTTGTCAACGGAGTGCCCAGCGTTGGTATCAGTGATTCCGATATTGAACATTTGGCCCATGAGGCGCATAGATTCAGTATTGGGCAATCCACCACTGGGATCAACAAAGTCAGCAGACGCGATATTGCCCATACGATGGCGCATAAGCTTAATGGCGGCACTACAATTTCCAGTACCATGATCTTGGCCGAGAAAGCAGGGGTCAAGGTTTTCGCTACTGGCGGCCTTGGTGGAGCTCATAAAGGGGCAGAGTTGACGTTTGATGTCAGTGCTGATTTGACGGAACTTGGGAGAACAAAAGTCGCAGTAGTTTGTGCGGGGCCTAAGCTGATCTTGGACGTGGCTAAGACGATTGAAGTGTTGGAGACCCAGGGTTGTTACGTGGCCACTTATGGTGCACCAGGAACAAACATTCCTGGCTTTTTTGCTGTGGATTCTGGGGTGAAGTCACCTTACAATTTTGCAAGTTTCAAAGATGCAGCAAAGACAGTTCACTGCGGTATCAATGAGTTTGGGTTGAATTCTGGGTATTTGTTTTGCGTTCCTCCTCCTGCCGACGTCGCATTGGATAGCAGCTACATTAACAAGATTATCAATGAGGCAGAGTTGGAAGCCGGCCAATTGGGCATTGAGGGTAAAGAATTGACTCCATTTTTGTTGAGTAAGATTGCGCAAGTGACCAAAGGAAGTAGTGTTGATACTAACTTGCAAGTGGTTTTCAACAATGCAAAAGCAGGGGCACAAATTGCCGTTGAGTTGGCCCAGTTGGAGGTATGTAATTGAGTGAATTTTTTTTCTTTTCTTTTTTTTTTTTTTTTTTTTTTTTTTTTTTTTTTTTTTTGCTTTTGCAATTGCTGTTAATAAGTTTTATTAATGAACAACTTCTAACATGACATTCTTTTAGTCCGGTGTATCGTCTTTCCAACCCGTAATCAGCAAACAAAAACCGAAATTTACGAGATCTACAACAAACAAAAGTACCTACTCTGAACAACAACAACAACAACAACAACAACAACAACAACAACAACAACAACAAATACAGCAATTACAGGAACAGCCCACTAAGACCAATGTCGCCATAGTTGGCTCAGTCGCAGTTGACTTGATGTGCAAATTGAAACCTGCAAAATATCACATTGGTGACTCCAATCCAGGCACCAGCAGTACTTCTATTGGCGGCGTTGGTTACAATGTAGCTTTAGCTGCCAAATATGCTGCAGAATCCACATCAAAATCAACGCCAAAAGTGCTGCAAATTACTAGTAGGCTCATTTCGGAAGTCGGTGATGATGAGTTTGGCAAACTTATTCTTGACCATTTCAAAAACAATGACATGGATACTAGTGGAATATTAATCAACAAAAACCAAACCAAACTAGAAAACAACAACAACGACAAAGAGTTAACCGTTAAAAAGAATACCGCAAGATACATCTCAATGCACGATGCTCAAGGCTCCCTTATCGTTGCTTGTGCCGACATGGACATTGCCGAAAACTTTGACCCTCACCGCATCACCACGCACTTATCCGAAGCATCCCCAGAAATTGTGGTTCTTGATGGAAACTTGGGGCTAGATACATATAAGGCTGTGATTCAAAAATCGCTTATATTGGGCAGTAAAGTTGTGTTTGAACCAACCTCTAGCATTAAGGCTGGTAAGATTGCTGATGTGATAAAGGCTAGTCCGGGAGCATTTATAGTTTCTAATACTCATTTGCAGAGCATTGCTAATGCTGCTAAGGGCGAGGCTGAACATGGCGATGGTCCGTTGGAAAGTCTTTCTGGGCTTGTGTTAGCTACTCCAACCGTCAATGAACTTCGCACCATTCATGACACAATGGATCGTAATGAATTATTTGACGTCGATCATTGGTTCCCAATGATGGACTCGCTAGGAATTGATGCCAACTTCCGCAACCAGATACAAAATGCTGGTCAGCAAAATGCCGCATTTCTGGACTTTATCAAACAAGGAGTTTTGCAAATGGCATTCAAATTAATTCCTTATATTCCTGCATTGGTGATAAAGGCTGGTGAGAAGGGGATTGTGGTTGTATCATTGACTACGAAAGCCAACACTGAGTCTGATAACCAAAACCAGTCAAAGAACTTCATTGAGAAGTTGTCAGTGAGTGGTGTTCTGGATAAAAAACCCTTAGTTACGCTAGCTAGCAAGGGGAAAGAGTTTAATGGTATGCAATTAGGGGTGGTGGTACAGTACTATGAACCACCTATGAAATTAAAAGACAGTGATATTAAGAATGTTACTGGTGCGGGGGATTCGTTTATTGGATCTTTGGTTCATGAGATGGCAGATAAGGGAATAAGTTGGCTTTTCGAGTCAGGTTTGCAAAGGGATAAAGTGTTGAATAGGGCCCAAATAGCGGCCGGGTTGAGTTTGCAGTCAGAAAGTGCCATCAGCGAGAAAATTAAAGAGTTATGATGGGTGTTTGAATTCACTAATAGCATGGAATTTTTGAAATGTCACCTTCTTGTTTTTCAATTTTTTCCAATTTTTTCTTTACAACCGCTACAATCTTGAATACAATGTTTACATACAAATTTTTATTTCTTTTTAGTTACTTATTACTTCCAAACAAGTAGGTCATATTTACATGTTATTTAAGTACTACTAGGCTACCCTAAACAAGTCTTGCAATTTCAGAAATACTAGTCTTTCTTGCATCTTCACTGATTGGCTTTGACCCAGCAAAATAGTTAAGCAACAATGCTTTGCTAATAATACTCTCTTGCACAGTGCCTAAATTCAAAACGCTCTTCAATTCTCCCTTTTCAGGCTTGGTGCCGTAATTCTCATAGAAGAAAGTTACTTTACCATTGCTATCGGTCTCCACAAGAAAAACATGATTCTTTGGGCACTTGGAGCGATGTTTCTTGAAGATGGCTCTAATTTCGTCTACACCGTTATTGAGCTGCTCAGGGTACTGCGACTTGACATAGTTGTTTCTGATGCAAGATTTGACAAAACCGTCTCTTAAATGATTGAAATCGGTGTCTCTGAGCGGCACAATTCTCACCACGAATTTGATGTCAGCATCAAGCAAACTGTTCACAAGAACTTCAGAGGCCTTTGGGTCCTTAAGAGCAAGCAACAAGTTTTCTGAGTGACTGAGATTTTTGTTGTATTTGTCAATGTAAACTTGGGACAAGTACGTTGAGTTTAGCACTTGAGGAATTTTGGAAAGATCTTCATCAGCTATATATAAGCCTAAGCCGTAGACTTTGAAGTTGAGAAAAGTAACTTTTCTGACCCCATAACCGAGCAATGAGAACTTGGTGCTGCCGTTCTGTGAAGATACGATGGTGGTTGGGAAGTTGTTGATGGAACTTTCAACTTGGATAGAATCTTCAGCGGTATAAGAAGTGGCTCCAGAGTCAAGCTGGATGGCATTGCTATCGCTGTTGACATAAGCTAAAGCAGCAACAAGGCCGGCAAATGACGATGCACCAGCAAGACTAGCGAGAAGAGTACGGTTTGCGCCATTTTGCTGCTGTTGATGTTGATGCTGATGCTGATATTGGTGATGTGCATTTGCAGTACTGCTGAATAGTCTGGTAGAAGAGAGGGTTCCTCGGGCAGCAGCCCTGGCAAGAGGACGGCTAGCTGCCAGAAAGCGTAAAGCAGAGTGTCTGAGTGTGGATGTGAGCATTGCTGGGCTGTTGTTGCTGACTATATGGTCAATAAAGCAGCTCGCTCTTCACCATCCAACCATCTCTCAAACATTACTAACCCTTGGGCACTAAACAGAAACAACAGTTTTCCCAATATTAAATCACATGATGCACTGTTTGGGCGGTTTCTCTTTACGGACATCGCGTTGTTTCTTTATTGACGTCTATCATCTTTTGGAACCGCTACAGGACCATTCTCCTGGCGAACTACACAGTTGATGGCCAATGGATCCCGCTCTCCGCATTGCTAAGTATGTCTATTCTGCAGTAACTTTGATGTTCATTTGAAAGGAAAATATACTGACATTGCCTCCCATTCTATAGCGTTGCTGCGACGTTGATCGTCCCCACTCTAGTGTCTTTCAAGGTTCTCAACAGCAATGACAAGGCCTTCTTGAAGTCGTGGATTAAGTATCTTGTGGCCTTGCTTCTCGTCACTAATCTTGAGAAAAGCGCCAGCGTGCTGCTTGAGCTTGGCATTGTTGAGTATCTTCCCGAGGTTCCCTTTACTCTTCTGGCATTTCACAAGAACTTGTTCGTGCTCAGCCTAAACCTATGGCTTTTCAACCCATATACGCAGGGCTATATCATAGTTTTCAACCAATTCATTGAGCCTTTCGTTTCTAGTAAAAGGCAGGTTAATTTGGATGTGGCTTCTCCTGTTGTGACCAGCTCTCCACCATTGTCAAAACTAAACCTGAAGCAACGGTACCCGAGCTTACCGGAACGCCGCTACACAGTTATTTTTGAATCTACCATTAATGTGGTGCTCCAGCGACTTTATCTTTGGTCATTAGCATGTCTAAACGCCATTTTCCAGTTTGATAAGCCATCAGCAAAAGGTTCTAGTAATGTCAAACACTACTTGCCATTCATTTACCGTATTTTTAAACCATATTATTTAAAGCTCAAATTGATAAATCAACAAATCAAACATTTGGAAAAAAAATACCAAAAGAGATTGCGGCATCAAACTCAAGGTTTCACTTCCTCTTGGGGCACAAGTACAAGTACATCAAGTTCAGTATTAAGCAGTCCTGAGGTTAATAAACGTAACAGCGACATTATGAAAGATTTCTTCAACGACTTGAACGAGTCAGATGGTAACAATAAACGTAACAGCAAAGGCTCCAATTCAAGTAAAAAAACCAACAAGCGTGATAGCTATGGCAAACAGCAGCAAAAACGAAAGCAAAAACTTATGCCACTACCGCCAGCTTATCAAAATCTCTATGTCGAATATTTAATTCACTTATACAAAGAAAAATCGTCAATATCACTGTCTTTCAATACTTTGTTATCTTTAGTAACGTACACCTTCAATTTCTTAACAAATTACGCCCTCTTTGTTGTTTATAGATTGATGGGCATCAAGTTACAGGAGAAACGCACAGTGAGTAAAGATATTGCTGTCAAGTCAGATAAAAGAGTATCTTTTCTTGAGACCAAGCCAAGCAAAGAGACAGCAGCATCGGCTCTAGTAGCAACAACAGCTACTATGCAGTCAAGACCAAAGCCCCAGAGCTCCATGACAGTTCCTTGTATCCAACTCACTCCAGCCTCACCAAATTTCCCGTCATTGGAACAGAAAAGCCAGCAGTCAATGAATAATATTAATAGTATTATAGATGATAATAATAACGATACCGCTATCAATGGTAGCGCTTCAGGCTTGTTGACCAAAGTGCTCCGCAAACATAGCAGGTCCATGGGCGCCGCTGATTCCAAAACAACGTTACTGCTGTTTTTAAGTGCTGAAGCCAAAACAGGAAACGAGCAAGTCGTTGGCAGAAAAAGAAGAAATTCATTCAAAGATTTCCTCAAGAGCAGTACTACTCGATTCGGTAAAATTGATAGCTCTACCGAGAGTCTCAATATTAGATCCAAAAGCCTCAACAACCACCATAACAATAGCAGTTATAATGAGTATAACAATAGTACACATAATAGCGAATATCTGTCTCTTAATGTTAGTACGGGTGCCGCTGAACGGCCCCGCAAAGTGAGCACTATTGATGAAACGTCATTACTTGACGAAAAGAATGGGAGTGATAGCAAGCTACAACAGGGGAATTTTGACGTTAGCAATGCTAATGCCATTTATGTGGATCAAAAATTTCAGCCAAGTCAGCATCCCAGTGATTCTTTTGGTGCATCGGCTAATAATCTCAATCTCAATATTTTTAGCAATCACGCTAATACTAATTACAACAACAATGGTGCCAACTTTAGTAACGCTAATAATAACAATGTTGGCGACAACAGCGCTTTTTCTATCATGGACAAATCTAATGTGTTGCTGGTATCGCTGAATCTCAACTTATCTTCTGCCACTGCTGGTGTTCCAACTGGATCTAATGTACCAATTGCTCCAGTTACCCCGAACACTCATGTTTTTGCTCCTGATTCTGTCACCACAGCTAATGTTACTGCGAATATTGCTGCTGACAGGAGTATTCCAAATTCTCCAGATGAAGCTCCAGGCTCCGGAAATATGCTAACTACGCTAAGCAGCGATCCATTTTCTGCAATTTTGTTCAATAATAATGAATACAATGGTACTGCTAACAACAACAGCAACAATGATGGCTTTAAGGTACCCAGATCAACGTCCCCGCACCTGCAAACATCTAATGAAGACCAGCGCCATAAACATCGCAGTTTTACCCTTTTTAAAAAATTGCAACATGGCGATTCTCCAGGAATTGATACCAATTTGGCCAGCAATGTGGCCAGCACAACTGCAAGTGCCTCATCGATATCGTTGGTGGGAAATAGTAATAATAATAGTAATAGTAATAATAATGGTAGCAATGTCAACGTGGGTCGTATTTCAACAGAGACAAGACGTGGAAGACATGATTCTAGTCGGAATAGTTTAGTCAATATGATTCGTACTGTTGGTGGTGGATTTCGATCCTCGTCACCGCCGATGGGGCATTTTCATAAAAACTCTACGGTCACCAATGGCAGTGCTAATAATGCTGCGGGCAGTGGTAAGCTAGGAAATAGGCTGAATTCGACTGTGAGATCATCCATTGGAAAAGAAAGCAATGATGATAGTGCCGGTAAAAAAAATGTGCACGAAGAAGCATATCAGAAGCTAATTGGGAGCCCACTGCCGTTGGAAACTGCTGTTGGCGGGGGCTTTCATGTTGATAATGACAGCAGTAATGCCATCAAAAATAACAACAATAACCATGTTGATCATATTAATGCTGGCAACAAAGGCAAAAGTGATACTAAAGATTATAAGAACGATGCCAGCGTAGCAAAAGAAAGTCATCTGGAGGCAAACGACAAAGTGTTGCCACTAGCGTCAGTAGCCACTACCACTACTAACACAACAGCTAATACTACCACTCACAATAATCAAAACATGGCCATTAATAGAGACGCTCCTAGTCATCAAAGTCAACAGTCAATGAGCTCCGTTGATGTAAATTTCGTTCATTCTTTTACTCCGGGATTGTCTAATAGAAATATTGACAAAATGAGCACTTTCGACTCCAGTACAGGGTTGGAAGCAGAAAGTATTGATTATTTGACGTACCAGCATCCAGGAGTGAATCCTTTCATTAACGAACCGGCAATTGTTAGCTACATCAATAGTAATGGAATTGGAAATGGTAGTGGTAACGGTGGCTCTAATGTTCATTATAGAAAGCTTCCATTACATTTGCACCAGCAGGAACCAGCACTCAATGGTGAAGGCAATGGCCTTGATAACGGTAATGACAAAGAACCATCCCATCATGGCCATAAGTTGGCTTCGATTGTGAAAACCGTTTCAATTAAGAGAAAGTTGAAGCGTAGGTCTGCTAATCATTCCAATTAAGGGATTGTCTTCGGGATAAGTCGACCAGTTTCAATCTAGACGTTTTAGAAAATTGTACTATATTGTATTCTACACCATACAAAAATACTAGAATTTGTATATACTGGAGCTTTTAATACATACTAGAGCTTGCATTGAGTCATATTCTGTAATGTTGATGTTGTATACTGAAAGTAGTCCAGTGTCTGATTCGGGACACACCCGCGTTACTATTAACCGCACCACAGTGGCTGTTCTCATTAAGTGCGGCCGCAGGCAGATCAGCGTCCAGAGGAGTGAAACATCCAAACGCACAGCGATTGATTGGGACCTAGATCGCCTTGCCTTCCTGCTCTACGCCACTGCTATCACTTGCAAATTGCCAGCAAGTTCTTTCTCTATTTCCCGTTCTCTTAAATTGTGGTTCATATTTATATCTCATTTACTGCTTGATTGTTCGTCTCTACAAGCCCCATTTTCCTGTTGTTAGTGCTTATCTATATATCTACCTCTAATATATAGATTTCCATCCGCTATTGTGCCATTTAGAATTTTGACACATATACCACTACGAAAACAATTCACTTGAATACACAACAAATATCACACATACATACAACATGGACAAATTAAAGGACAAGATTCAAGCATTGAAGCTCAGTGCTGAGGAATGGCAAGAGAAACATGAAGATTTGAAAGAAAAAAATAAAGACCTTGAGCAGGAGTTACTTGAAAAGGAAAACCTCATCAAGTCCCTCACTACCAAAAACGAAACCTTGGAAGCAGAGTTAGAAAAACTCGAGGAAAACTACAATGCCACTAAAGAAAAATTTAATGCTATTGATGTTGAAGCAGAAACTCTTCTGAAAAAGGTTACTAGTCTTGAGCATGAGAAAGAAGAATTGGAGAATAAAAACGAGGAGTTGAATGCTAAGTATGTCAAGGTTAAGGAGGAGTTGGATGAAATTACTGACCAGTTAAACTCGTTGTGATTTTCAAGAAAAACAATAGAGTGGAGGTAGCATTGCTGATAAAATACTTGTTTCCAGCACCGTATTGGCAATATCTATAATGCAATGCTCCTGTTACTTTTTTTTTTCTTTAAAGTGTTAATGGCTAGTCACTTCAATTGATCTTGAAAGCCACTGATACAGACATATATACAATTCTCCAAGTTGCGTACCATATTTCATATATCTATTTTTTGATCTATTTGCTTATTTATACTTCTTTTGTTTTTTTGCTTTTACCTTTTAAGTTTCCTATTTATTGCTATATTTTATCTTTAGTTCTTTCCAATATAATCTTATTTATGTTCATTCATTTGCCAATTTGTATTCTATTTATATCACTGTTCTCCGAAACTGTTAAGCATACCAAGAGGCCAAAATGCTGCTGCTACATTATCCTTATTATAAAGCAATTACAATATTGTTCTATTATAGTGATCTGCATGGATGTAGTTTCAAACATAAAAAACAAAACACAAGATTTTTTTGAAAAAAGACAAAATGAGTTATAGTGAAACAAAAAGAAAAGATTGGAAAAAAAAAAGTAAAAACCTAAATGCTAAATATACAATGCCCCGCCTAATCATCATCGTTCTCATCTTCACTGCTGTCAGCTTCAGCAACGACTTTTTCGTCTTCAGAATCGTTGTTTTCCCATTTTGGTAAATCTTCAAGATCTTCCTTCACTGGCTCAGGAATCACGGTCAATGAAGTGTCCTGAAAATCGTCATCGAAAAATTTCTTGTGACCGGTCTGGGTGTTTTTGTTACTGTTGTTGTTGATGATGTTATTATGATCATTGAAATTGTTACTGCCATTATTGTTTTGAGAGCTGTATAAACCTCTGCCATTTTCTTGACCAGGTTGAAGAAGAGTACCTTCAACACTAACGAGTTTCCCAGCAGTATGAATGGCCTTTATTGTGAATTTCAATTCACCATCAATCTTCACCTTGTTTTCATCCACCCAGTATCCTAATGATCTAACATTGGATTTTTGACCTTCACCATTAGCTCCACTACCATTATCCTCATCTTGATCTTGTTGGTCTTCACTGTACTCATCATCAGCATTAGGAATGAATTCCCAACTGCTTGGAATATTGAATTTCTTAATATTGGCATTGAAAGTATCGTGAAGAAGCAAACCAATATGTGACGGGGTTTGCATGTAACTGTAACCTTCAATATAGTCTCCCACAAGTGGTCTCCAAACCAAAAAGTCAACGCTTATCCATAAAAAGGAATACGCAGTGTCGTACTTCACAGGAGCAAGGAGTAATTGCTGACCAGTGCTTTCATCTTGGTCGTAGCTGGTTGATGCAAACTTAATGTTGCTGTATGATAGTATGACACCTTTAGCTTGAGAAGAAAAAGTCATCAATAATGGGTCCAAATGTTGTTTCTTGATACCTTTGAGTGGATCATTCAAAAACATTGGCGCAAGAGATATGTAAAGCTTGGTAGTAACCTTATGGAAACACTTCGAGAGTTTGGTTTCTGGATCTATTTCATTCTTTAGGACAGGAGCATGGTTAAGCTTGTATCTTTTGTTGGTGTTGGTGGTGGTGGTGCTGCTGCCTGCAACACCAGAGTCTAGACTTCTCTTGTTATGAGCTATTGCGGCAGACATTTTTTTTTTTTTTGTTTAATGGAAATACTATTTTATAATATGCTATGCTATAGAAATATGTACCACCAAAACGTTTTCAAGATCCAGCTTAACTTCACTTTATCGATAGAGAAGGTGATGATTATAAAAATTTTTTTTTTTTTTAATTTTTTTCATACGTGCATTAAAGTATGTATAAATATGTGTTGATATGTAGTAGTGTGTATAAGTCATATATCTAAACATTTGTGTACTGCTACATGCGTCACTTTGCACTATAGGTGGACATGTTGGTTTGCTATTGAATCATTGCTGATGCAATCGATAAGCTCTCTAGGTGCTCATAGAGTCACTTCTGTAAAGCATTCTTACTGTATATCAAGAGATACTGTAGTGCCATTTTGGGAAAAACGTTGTTGTATGGGGAGTCGTCCACGTTTCGCAACCAACTGGGTAATAACATTTATTACTAGTAAAGTTTGTAAGCGGGCAGGCTTACAAGTCTCAGTATAAACCTGGTCATCCTAAACTTTTGCTTGTTTAGACTTGATAAACCCGGCTATAATATATTCATCTTCTCTATCTCCAGCCCTTACTCACTGCCGCAAGAAGTATAAAAATTAATCCATGTCGATGAACTGATGCTACTGTGAATTGCCCTTTAATTAGGGAGTGAGATCCGACCGTCTTTCCGGTTTCCGTACTATTCCAAAGGCTTCCGTACTACTTTATCACAGAAAAACTACGGGTCTATGGGCGCTTCCATCTACTTCCGCGCCGGATTTTTAGCTGTGGAGGCAGGCGAGTGAAAATTGTAAATCGCTTCCCTCATCCGTTGACTTAAAGAGAGTAAAATAGATAAATAGACCATCCATCCCTGCTGATCTCATTCTCATTTTCCCTGAAATTCTCTTTCATTCTACTTTATTTTGCTGCTTATTTTCTATAAGACTTCAAGGCGCGCAACTGCCGACTTTTGATTTTGATATAGCTCCAAGATATAATGCACTCCCACCATTCACACAGCGGAGACTATGTCTCCCATGCCCTGGACACTTTAGAAACCATCACCCAAAAAGCCATCGACATGGGCTTCAAAACGTTCTGTCTCACCGAGCATCAGCCCCGTACTGACGATAAATTAATGTACCCTGAAGAGCATGATAAACATTACACTGTTCACAACTTGCAAGAAAATTTTGATAACTTCATCACACACGCTCGCCAAATTCAGAAACGCGCCAGTGATGACCCAACCATCAAGACCAAATTCCTTGTTGGATTTGAAGTTGAAGGAGCTGATGATGAACACATTGACAGTAGCGTGGCATTACTTGAACTGGGTAAATTTGACATGTGTGTTGGATCAGTGCACTATGTTCACTCAATTCCTATTGATTTCAATCAGGAGCTTTGGCACGAAGCAGTGGAATCGTGCGGAGGTAGCATACACCACTTGTTTGAAGAATATTACGATTTGCAATATTTGATGCTTGCTAAAATTAAACCTGTGGTGGTTGGCCATTTTGACTTGATTAAGCTTATGTGCGGTGACGACGTAGTGGATTCCGAAATCACGGGAAAAAAAGTAAAGAGCGAGGTGAATATTGAAAAAGAGTGGCCTAAAGTGTGGGCAAAGATAATACGAAACATTAAATTTGTTGAAAGTTATGGTGGGTTGTTTGAATTGAATAGTGCTGCTATTCGGAAAGGTTGGAGTACGCCGTACCCCGGAGTGGATATCGCTGAGGCAATTATCAAGTATGGCGGAGGAAGATTTTGTTTAAGCGACGATAGTCATTCTATTGCTCAAGTTGGGTTAAATTTTCACAAAGTGTTGGACTACGTTGACAACACTCTCAAGTTGGACAAGTTGTATTATGTTGATGTGGAGAATTCAAAGACAGTTGTTAGGTCAGAAACCATTGAGGAAATTAAACATGATTCTTTCTGGAAACAGTACCAGTGATAGGTTTGACCACAATAGAGATAGAAAATTGATAGACATTATAATACATTCTCATCTGGCGTAACTAGCTTTGCTTAACTTGCTTAAACTGCATTACCAGTTTGTGAGAACAGTAATGTTGATGTTGATCTGCGAACAGTTGATGAGACTCACTATGGCAAGTTGAGATTCAGGGACGATGACAAGTTGTAATACACTGGCAGGTTGGATGCTTGCTGAGTGGCAGTTTCAGTAATTATGTCTACCCGGTAGTATAGAGTCACATGATGAAACAATGCATACTCACCCTCGTATATTAAATCCATACCGGTAAATTTGAAAGAAAATTTCATAAGTCACGAGCCTCAAAGCCACTTCGGGCTCGAGTTCCGGACAGCAATAGCATCTCAATTTCACTCTATTGTCGCACACTGCTGAGCCAACCAGCCCCTGATTATCACCACAACAATATTATCCTTCGTCAGATTATATCCTTCTTCTTGCTCCTCTTCTCGTTCTGCTGCTTTTCTTTTCTTTCTAAACAGTTCTTGCTTCTCAATTGACTTTTACTTTCAAAGCTTAGTATATTTTTGCTACTACTCAATTTGCTACAATGAGTGCGGTACGTCGATTGACTTTTATTTCCCCATTGCTCCCCTATATTCGGTTCCTCACAAACTCAATTGACTTTTGGCTTCTTCGCTATACGTTTTTTTTTTAGATTGCTCGCACATCTGTGCTGCGTGAACCACGCTGTTGGCGATGAAAGAATGCCAATTCTTATTGTAATACACTATTGGCAACCAATAGCTATCAAAATACTAACGTTCATAATAGGAACAGGCTGAACAGGCAACCGAAGACGCCTCTAAATCAAAATTTTCCAAAGGATTGGGCAAAGTCAAAGGCGCCCCAAAAAACATTGTGAAGGGCGGTAAAGGTGTTGGCAGTGGTGTCAACAAAGGCCTCAATAAAGGGGTCTCCGGCGTCAATAAAGGTTTAAATGGCGTTTCGAAAAATTTCAAAAGAGACAAAAAGGAGGAAACCCCTCCTCCGCCACCAGAACAGCAAATATCTCCTCCAACCCCAGAACGCAAACCGTTAAATCGCAACTTGAACCCTGATGCTGGCACATTTGATTGGGAAAGCATTGGCTACTATCAAGATGAGGTCTCTAAGGGAGGCGATGGTGAAACCATCTTGGCCAAGTCAGAAGCAATGAGAACGTACTTGAGTGATGCTTACTATAGCGATTTTTACATCAACACTGTTCTTGTCATTGGTACTTGTTTTTTCTCCTGGTTGGTTGCTCACTTTGGTGGGGGGCTTTTATGGCTAGGAGTGGTGTTTTTTGGTACTGCCTCAGTTTATAGAGCAGAATTTAGAAGATTTGTTAGAGACACTAGAGACGATATGTTGAGACTTTCTATTTCTGACCGTTTGGAGAACGAAACTGAAACTTTGGAATGGATGAATAACTTGCTTTCAAAAGTCTGGATTGTTTATATGCCTTTGATGGGTGACATTGTCAAAGCCAACGTTAACCCAATCTTGGCTGGTGTTGCTCCTGGTGGTGGTATTGATGCGGTAGAATTATCTCAATTCCATTTAGGCTCAGTAGCACCAAAAGTTACAGCCATTAAATCTTACACTAAAATTGGCAAAGATGCCTACGAAATGGACTGGGCTTTTGCATTTGATCCTAACAATAGAGAAAACATGACTAAAGCGGAAATCAGAAAGCAAATTATGCCAAAGGTTGTTATTAAGGCCGCATTGGGTAAAGGTATTATTTCCAAAAAGATCCCATTTAGTGTTCAAGATATGGGATTTGTTGGTAGAATGAAAATCAGAATGAGTTTTACTGATAGATTTCCAATGATTGAAATCATTAGAGTTCAATTTTTGGAACCTCCAAAGATTGATTACGCTTTGAAGCCACTTAGTGGTGACAGTTTTGGTATTGATATTATGAAATTTGTGCCAGGTTTGAAATCTTTGATTAATGATGGTATCAATTGGGCTATTAAGTCATTCTTGATTGCTCCAAATTACCAAGAAGTTAATCTTGTTGATATGATGAATGCTGCTTCTACTGATGCCAACTCCGTACTTGTCGTCGACTTGAAAGATGCTACTCTTTCTTCTGGCACTGATGATTATTACGCCGTCATTTCTGCTGATAATAATGCCGATGACTCCAAGAAAATCAGAACCGATATCAAGAAAGATACCAAAAACCCTGTCTGGAACAAAACCCATTACGTCTTACTCAACTCCATCAACCAAAACCTCAACATTGAATTTTTCATAAAAAACTCCTTTGGTAAAGACAAGCTGGTTGGTATTGCTCAATTTGATTTGAATGAGTGTCTTCAGAAAGAACATTACGAAGGCCTCTCGGTCAAGATTGATAATAACGGCAAAAAACAAGGTTTTGCTAATTTCGATTTGCACTACTATCCAGAACTTCAAGCAGAAACCGAAGAGGACGGCAGCAAGGGTGCTACTCCAGAATCTGAAGTTGGTATATTGAATCTTACCTTGAACGAAGCTAAAGGATTGGATTTATCTTCTTCTTTGGTGGGCCAGTTGTCTCCATATGCTGAAATTTTCATTAATGGTAAATTGAATCACAAGACTAGAGTTCTTAAGAGATCTAATGAACCATCATTTGGTGACATTATTGAAACTTTGATTAGCTCCAAGTCCGAAACTAATATTAAGATTGTTATCAGAGATTCGGTTGGATTTGCGGAAGACACAGTGTTGGGCGATTATGAAGGTACTCTTGATGATATCATTACTCAAGTGGCAGCCAGTGGTAATCAAATGTTCAAATTGTCTCCAAAAGGATTTCTTAAGCTTACTCCAACTTGGAGGCCAGTTGCCATGACGCAAATTGCTAGTGACGTTACCCACAGAGACCCATTAGGTACTTTTAGAATCCATATTCGTGATGCTGTCGATTTGAAGAATCTTGAATTCCACGGCAAAGTTGACCCCTATGTCAAAGTGCTCATCAATGGTAAGGTTAAGTATGAAACTGTTATCCATCCAGAAACTTTAGATCCAATTTTTGAAGAAGTTGCTTGGATCCCTGTTGTTTCTGAAAGTCAATACATTTCTTTGGAAGTCTACGATGCGGAAAAAAATGGTAAAGACAGAAGCTTGGGTTCTACTTCATTCAAAGCTGAGGAGTTCTTGCATAAGGGCACTAATGAGAAATACATCCATATTGATGGAAGCAATGTCATTAAAGAGGCTCCATTATTTGTTTCCAAGGCTAAGAAATCCAAAGGCGTTTTGAACTATTCTCTTAGTTTTTATCCAGTGACTCCAGTTTACACTCCAAAAGAAATTGAAGAATTAGAAACTGAAGATGAAAAGATTAGACAGCAACTCGTCAAGGAAGATGAAGAACAAGCCAAATTGAAGAAAGCATACGAAAAGAAACCAAATGATTATGAATGGGTTGAAGTTGATAGCCCATTCAAGGACAGAGATCCACATAAAAAGAAGATCCCAGTTGAAGAATTATTGACCTATCAAAGTGGCATTTTATCAGTTAACATCATGAAGGGTAATTTGACTCACAAAAAAGCATTTCTTTCAGTATTAGTTGATGAGGCTGGTTATCCAGGTCTTACCACTGGTCCAGCAAGTAATGGTTTGATCTCCACTTCCCATGAAAATATTTTTATTAGAGACTTGAAAAACTCGTTGTTTGTCCTTAGAGAAACCACCAAAGAAGAAGTCGAAGAACAGAAGGACGTCTTGCTTGAAAAGACTTTCCCTACTGCTGAAATCCTCAAAAAGGGTTACAATGAGCCAATTACTTTGCAACTCGGCGATGATTCGACTGTTACTTTGCAAGTTGCATTTAGTCCGGCCAAATTGCCAGTGGAACCAGTTGATACAATGCTTGATACCGGTAACATTACCATTGATATCTTGGACGGTGAAGACTTGATCTCTGCTGATAGCAATGGTAAGTCTGATCCATTTGCCGTAATTGAGCTTAATGGCGCTGAAGTGTTCAAGACAGAAGTTATCAAGAAAACATTACATCCAAAATGGAACGAATCTGCCACATTTCCAATTCCTTCATTGTCCAGAACAAAACTTATTGTGCACGTATTTGACTGGGATCTTGCTGGTGATAATGACGACTTAGGTCAAAACATTATTGACTTAACTGGCGTTATTCCAGGCGACGTTACTAATATTACTGTGCCATTAGTCTTGAAAGGCCACGGAGATGCTGGTAAAGTTAACTTTAAAGTGAAATTTGAACCACAATACATTAGACCACAAGTACAGAAATTTGGCGGCGGCTTACCAGGTATTGGATCTGTCACTAAAGCACCAGTGAAACTTGTTGGTGGTGTCGCTAAAGGTGCACTCGGCGGCGCTGGGTTGATTGCTGGTGGTGTCGGTAAAGGTGGTTCTAAGTTGTTAGGCGCTTTTGGCGGTAGTAAAAGAAAAAGTAAAAGAGATTCTACTGCTAGTTTCAATGGTAGCAAGAAAGAAAATCTTGATAATGGCGATTCACAATCAACCCTTACTCATTCAACTACCAATAATACCAAGAGCGGGGGTGCTGCTGGTGGGGTTAATGGTAGTGGCGGTACGGTGAATGCCATAGGAACCAATACTGGTGCCGGAGGTATTGCAGGTGCTGGCGCAGCAGTAGTTGGTACCGCAGTGGCTAATCAATCCAACGGTAATGGGGAAAGAGCAGCTCAGGTTCAAGAAGGTAATCCTAACGCTAATGGATTGTCTAAACAAGCAACTGCAAACACAAGTCTTTTTGGCGGTAGAAGATCGGCTGGTAGACTTACCGTCAAAAACCTTACAGCCTTAAATGACAATCACTCATCATTGCAATTCAAAGTATTGCTTAAAAATCAAGAACTTGGCACTAAGGAGATTCATAAGACTAGAGCATCAAAATTGAGTAGCGGTGTTTATACATTTGGTGAAGAATCCACGTTCAAGGCAATTCCTGATGATTTGTTGATTTTCCAGGCTAAGGTGCATCATAGACTCGGTAAGGATGAAGTGGTTGGCGAGGGGCAAATCCCATTGGCTGGATTAGTGGACAATGATGAAGACTTTACTCTTGAGATTGCTAATGTTGGTAATCTCGTTTTAAATGTTCGTTACTCAGCTCCAAAATGAACTCAAAAAATATTTGAAAACAAAAAAGAAAAAAAAAAAAAAAAATAAAGGAAAAAACTAAGACGTATTAGATAGTTTTGTGTGTGTGTTTTTTGGTTTATTTTTTCTTTTTTTTACTCTTTTTTTGTATACTAGTAATTCGTTATCTATTAATTATCTTATTATTTTTGTAAGATTGTAAACCTGCTGTTTATTAATCAGATATTTAGCAAACCAGCAGACAGGATGCCTGACAAAAGTCGACTAACAACGCATGCTTAAAAATTTCAGCAGGAGCATACCAAACAGAACTCTACTGGTACTACAGCACTGAAAATATAAGGAATAAAAATTGTTCTATCATATCTCATTAAATGCCAATAATAACATAGCTATAAGACACTTGAATAATTAAATATTGGTTTTCTCTTTTGAACATTTCCTTTTTTAAACAAGTGTTTACAAACCTCTGATTGCTCTTTTCTTTGGCGGCGAAGCCACGGAGTTAATCTTATTCCCCAATTGCAACATCTTTCCAAATGGCTCACTGTTCAAATTTTCACTACTTATATTCAACGTGGTGATTGATTCAGTATTTGCGTAAAGTGAATGAACAAGCTGTTTTAGAAACAATTCATCGTCTTTATAGATGCTTGATTGGTATTTATTCTGAGCAATTGTGCTAACAACATCATCAAAAATCTGAGTAATAATGCTTAAGTCTTGATGATGATTATTTTTATTATTAGACAGAGTAAAATCTAAAGTGAAGGATGTTGAGTTGACGGATTTTTGCAAACTGGAATTGTTTCCTTTTATGTGAAATAATAAGAATGGTACCGAGTTTGCCGGTATCTGCATTTCGCGAATTTCACTGAAAGCTAATGTGTTGTCTTTTGCTAATGATAGTGGAATGATTGTGGAAGTGGAGACAATGTCTCTTTTGCCAATGAAAATTGTAGTTTCTTCTTGTTTGTTTTGTTGCGTCTCTGGTATCTTGGTGCCTTTTGTTTGGTCACTATCATTTCCATTATTATCGTCGTTCTTGTCATTATCTCTGTTTTTGTTGGCTAGCATATCCATAAACTTATTGTCCGTTGCTGAAATAGCAAGACACTGGAAGCTGAAATTAAAACTCCAACCACGAGGCTGAAGCTTCTCAACATATCTTTTTTTCAAATGTTCAAAATTTTTCTTCAACAACAACAGTAAAAAAGGCCCATACTTGTGTGATGTTTGATCGCCTATTATCATTACTGAAGTATTCAAACATTTAAATGATTCTTCCAATAAGCAGTCAAACTCCTCACACATTTCATCATCTGAAAGAGGCTTAAATATTTTGGAAACGGTGAAGGATTCGTTGTTTATAGTTAGTTGTTCAATGCCATTGTTCTCGTTGCGGATATGGTACGGTGATAGACTGGAATAGGTATTATCATAACTAGTGGCGTCACTACTGTACAATATCCTCACATAGACTCGTAGCTTTTCCAATAACGATTGAATAGCAAATTCGGTTCTGCGTTTTAAGAATTTTTCCTTTTTTAATTTAGCTAACACTTCATTGTTGCTAGCTTGATACTTGTTGAATTCGATTTCCCATTCATTGACCACGTTTTGCTTTTCACTATTTCTGTTCCTTAGTATACCAATCTCACTGTTGAGCTCATTGATGACTTCTGTTGTTGACAGTTTATTGGTTTCCAAATTTCTTATCAGTTCTTCTAATTGTTCAATTTTGCTTCTTCCTTGATAATATGTCTCCATTATCTTGTCCAAAGTTTGTTTTTCTTGATCTATTTGCAATCTTTTTGCTTCTAGTGTCTCTCTAGACAGCGCAATTCTGCGTTCCATTTCTTGTTGTTTCTTATTGTACTCTTCATTTAGATGGTTTTCTTTATCTTCTATTAGTAGGTTGTTTTTTCTTGTCACCGTTTCAATTTTATGTCTGAGCTCTGCAATGTTGCTCTTTAGATGTTGAATCTCACTTAATGTCTGCGTACTATTGAACAGCTGTGCTTCTTTTAGTTTCCCTTCACATGCGGTTCTAATCTCATTGATTCTTCTTCTCATCGCATGTTCTTTCTCCTTGTATGAAATATTCAACTTTTCTACTTCAAGCTCGAGTTTTCTATTTTGAATCTCATTATTATACTCGAGCTCTTTATCTACATTTTGAAACTTTGCTTCCAATTCTCTAAGCTGATGTTTAAGTTTGGTCTTATTGGCACTTAAACTGACTTTATCACTGTATAAATTGTTTAATTTGGCTGAATTTTCTTTGATTTGTTCAATTATTTCTCGTAATTTTTGTTCTTGCTTTTCAATCTGCTGAGTGTAGTATTTATCCCTTTCAGAAAACGCGACGTCTTTGCCATTAGTAGCATTTCCGTTTCCATTAGCATTAGTAAAGCCACCTTTACTAGCATTATCCCTATTGCTAATACTATTGAAAATGTTATCTCTCCTGCTTGTGAGACTGGAGGCTCTTGGAGTTGTGGTTTTCATCCTGATGGGCGACCCTAAGTCTCGCACCGGGGAAGCGTTCAAGTAACTTCTTGAAGAAAAAGATCTCCAGTCCGAGCTCAACCCACTATTACTTCTGTGATTGCTAATTCTGTTTTCGTTTTGATGAATGTTATTATTGTTGCTATTATCATTGCTAATGCTTTTAGTGGGCGATGAGTTATAGATCGGACCACTGGTGATTCGTTTATTGAGCAGAACTTGAGGCTTTTTCAACTCTCCATGTTTCGTATGCCTTAGTGGTGAGGCCATGACTGCGTGTTTATGGAATTTTAAGTGTGTTGATTAGATCCAATTAAGGGTAAAGCTAAATTTAACGGCTTCTGATTTGGCGTATCTCTGTATGGTCTTTCATTTCTTTCATTACCGATAACATTTTCCAGAGTTTATTTATTTACGTTTGGTTCAAGAAGAAAACACGCTTTTGTTTACCTTTCACACATATCTACTGATAAATGCGTTTCTATACATTGTGATGCATTGTGACGCATGGTTTACTTTTTTCTTTCCTTAATCCAATAATAGCACAAACAAGTTAATTTGCTGATGAACGTTTAAGGTTAAACTACTCTTGTGGCGAAAATTTTCAAGTGTTTGTACTACTAAATCTGACAGGTATTGTAGCTATAGTATATTATTGGCAAGCAAAAAGGGGAATAGAAATCGAAGCGCTAGAAAAGAAAAGAAGAAAAAAGTGAATAAAACTGAAAATAATAAACTATCTAATACATGATGAAAATATTTGAAAGGCAGCATTCTCTTACTGTTTAAAACTGTTTATCGCCTGATAGCCGATTTATTTATTCTTTCTCTCTCTCTTGTTTTTTTTTTTCTTTGTTCATGGCTTACATCTGCCGGTGAATCTTGGGTACAAGGAACAATCTCTGACAGTGAATCTCTTACACAACCAAGCCAAGATTCTTTCAGTACCTAAACCGTAACCACCGTGTGGAGAAGTACCGTATTTTCTTTGGTCGCTAAACCAGTAGTATGAGGCTGGATCAATACCTTCTCTCTTGAAACCTTCAATTAATTCATCCAAGTTGTCAATTCTCATGGAACCACCAGTGATTTCACCAACAGTTGGCATCAAGACATCAACAGATTCGGTGACTCTTGGATCATCTTGGCATTTCTTCATGTAAAAAGATTTGATTTCCACTGGGAATCTGGTCAACAAGATTGGAACGTTCATAGCATCAACCATCTTTCTTTCAGCAGCTTCAGCAATATCGTCACCAAAAGTAAATTCTTTGTCTTCTTCGTTTTTGATACCGTGTTGGTTCAACCATTCCAAGGCTTCGATGTATTGCAATCTCTTGAATGGCAATTTTGGAGCGACGAATTCTGGATGCAATTGTTTAACCAATGGGCCGGCAACTGGATCCTGCAAAACGTAGTCAATCGTCTTAACAATAACTGTTTCGATGTGGTCCAACAATTCTTCAAAACTCAAAAAGGACAATTCAGCTTCAATGTGAGTATATTCAGACAAATGTCTTCTAGTGTGAGATTTTTCAGCTCTGAAAGATTCTTGGATACAGTAAACGTCACCGAGGGCTGGCAAACAAGTTTCCAAGTACAACTGGGAGGATTGAGTCAAATAAGCTTCTTGATCATAGTACTTTAAGCCAAACAAAGTAGAACCACCTTCCACTTGGGTTTGGACCATGCATGGTGGGGTGACTTCAGTTATACCTTCTTCATCATAAACTCTTCTAATAGATCTCAACAAAGAAGCTCTTACCTTCATAACAGCAGACAAAGTTTCGCCTCTCAATGTCAAATGTCTCTGGTCCAACAACAAAGATGGATCAGCTTTTTCTTGGACTTTGTTGGAGAAGGCTTCTTCACCAGCTGGAGCAAGACCAACGATTTCATAGTAGTCAGCAACCAATTCAACGCCTTGAGGAGCAGTCTTACCTTCTGGCAATTTCACCACATTACCGTAAACAGTGATAGTGGATTCAAGAGTCAAAGTGCTAGTTTGGTAAGCATCGGCCAAATCGCCGGTCAAAATCACTTGAACGTACTCAGTACCATCTCTCAAGACAATAAAAGCTTTGCTCTTCTGGACTCTCAATCTGTGAATCCAACCATGCACAACAACTCTTTGGTCAATGTAGTTGGTGATCTTGACCAACTTGGTCTTTTTAGCTTCCGGCAATGATTCATCCTTTTTAATGCTGATTTTCAAAGCGGCGGTTTGTTTAGCCAAATCTTCTTCAGCTTTCTTTTGTTTCTGTTCTTCTAAAACTTTTTGCTTTTCAGCTTTTTTCTTGAGACCAGCAGCACCTTTCTTGGCCTTCTTGAGGGCAGAGGCAGAGATCTCAACGTAGTCTTTGACTTCCTCGGTTTCGGTGTAGACCAAGACCTTAGCGTCTTCTTGGACAAAAACTGCGTATGCAGCGGATTGGAATGGCTTTTGCTGGGAGCCATCGTGGGAAGGGGCGTCCACCCCTGCTTTTTCGTGAACGTAGAATGTTGCAGACATTGTGGTTTTAGATGTGTGTATCTGTGTTGATCTCTCTTCTGGGCTAGTGGTTTGGTGGGTATTTAGTCACTTATATATATTTTCTCTGAAAAGTCAACGCTTTTTTTCCAGTTGACGATAGCGGTGAGGTTACCCGCTAGAGATATTGCCTGTTTGGGCAAAAAGAGAAATTTTTTTTGTCGATTTTCAGGACACTTGACCATCACATCGAGAGATAACAAATACTGCCCAAGCTCCTTCCCAATATCGATTAGACTCCCGGCTCCAGTTGGTGACTCTAAGTTCTGTTCTTGATTGTCTAACATTTTGCTTCCTGTCGTATAAAGTATCCTCGTTCCTTGGTCACAAGTGCCTAAAACAGAAACCCGAGATATCATAAAGACAAACACAATCAACCAAATCGGCCAACACATATCATACACTTTGACTGCCCAAAGTTCTCTCTCACACAATGTCCTCACCTCTTGAAGCCTCTGTGGCTGCTTTGTCCTTGAGCCAATCGGTTCCAGAAAACTCCCTTCCCACAAAATCCTTGGTATTCAAGGAGAAGAAATCTGGCGCTCCAGTCGTCTTGATTGCCTTATCCTCCACCAAGACTGATTCTAAAATAGTAGCCAAATCTGTCAATGGTAAAGAAGTCAGACTCGCTAACGACGCATTTGTGTCCGAAAACTTCAATGTATCTGCTAAAGAGTTTACCGTCGCCAACATTCATGCGTCCCAAGCTGGCAAATACAAGATTGTCTTGGACTCCAACATATCTAACGCTGCTGACGACGCTGTCTTGGTGTTGACCAACGAATCCGCACAATTGGCTTTGGAAGCTTCCAAGTTGAAAGCATACTTGCAATCCACAGGTATTGAAATTGTTGAAGTTGACTTTAGCGCCGTTCCTGCTCAAGCTGATGCTGCTGCTACACCAGCCAAAAAAGACAACAAAAAGAAGAAAGAAGCTGTTGACAAGGGTAAATTGGACGATGCCAAATTGATTGGTATCACCGTTGACAAGTTCAAGGATTTTCCAAACTGGTATTCTCAAATCTTGACCAAGGGTGAAATGTTGGATTACTACGATGTGTCCGGTTGTTATATCTTGCGTCCACCATCTTATGCCATTTGGGAACAAATTCAAGATTTTTTTAATATAAAAATTAAGTCTATTGGTGTTCAAAATGCTTACTTCCCAATGTTTGTTTCTTCTAGAGTTTTGGAAAAGGAAAAGGACCATATTGAAGGTTTTGCTCCAGAAGTTGCCTGGGTTACTAGAGCTGGTAGCTCTGAGTTGGATCAACCAGTTGCCATTAGACCAACTTCTGAAACTGTTATGTACCCATACTATGCCAAATGGATCAGATCCCACAGAGACTTGCCATTGAAATTGAACCAATGGAATTCCGTTGTCAGATGGGAATTCAAGCATCCACAACCATTCTTGAGAACTAGAGAATTCTTGTGGCAAGAAGGTCATACTGCTCATTTGACTGCTGATGATGCCCAAAAAGAAGTGATGGACATCTTGAATTACTATCAAGCAATTTATGAAGAGTTGCTTGCTGTTCCAGTGGTTCCAGGTAAGAAAACTGAGAAAGAGAAATTTGCTGGTGGTGATTACACCACTACTGTTGAAGGTTACATTCCGGCTACCGGTAGAGGTATTCAAGGTGCTACTTCTCACCACTTGGGTCAAAACTTCTCCAAAATGTTCAACATTACTGTGGAAAACCCAGAAGGTAACCATTTGCCAAAGATTGAAGTTTGGCAAAACTCTTGGGGTTTGTCTACCAGAGTTATTGGTGTGATGGTTATGATCCATTCCGATAATAAAGGTTTGGTTATCCCACCAAGAGTTTCTCAATACCAAGCTGTTGTTGTTCCGGTGGGTGTCACTGCTAAGACTTCTAAGGAATTGGAACAAAAGATTACTGAAGGTGCTAAGGACATTGAAGCTAGATTAGTTAAAGCTGGTGTTAGAGCCATTGGTGATTACAGAAGTAACTACTCTCCAGGTTGGAAATTCTCTGACTGGGAATTGAAAGGTTTGCCAATTCGTCTTGAATTGGGTCCAAAGGATTTGGAAAAGAAATCCGTTACTGTTGTCCGTCGTAATGACAACAAAAAATATAATGTTTCCCTTGACTCCTTGGAAGAAGAAATTCCAAAGATTCTTGAACAATTGCAAAAGGACTTGTATTTGGCTGCTAAGGAAAAATTTGACAGTCACAGAATCATTGTAGAAAACTGGGAGGATTTTGTTCCAGCCTTGAACAACAAAAACGTCATTTTGTCACCATGGTGTGGGGTCCTTGAATGTGAAGAAGACATCAAGGATGCTAGTGCCAAGAAGGCTGAAGAAGAAATAGAAGAAGAAGTTGACGAAAAGGCTCCAAGTATGGGTGCCAAGAGTTTGTGTATTCCATTTGAACAACCAGAATTGAAGGAAGGTACCAAATGTGTTAGATGTGGTAAGCCAGCCGTCAACTACACCATGTTTGGTAGAAGTTACTAAGCTACTAGTTGTTATTTCTATCTATAGAGTATATACGTTTATGAAATTTGATGCTACAATTTATTATCAAAAGCTGGGCTTGAGATGTTATAGTAGTCTCTACTACAACAGTTTCCTGTAAAGGTTAGTCAAATTAGTCAATGGCACTCTAGGATCTGCTACCGGTTAGTCATAGAGGACCGCAGTGCTTGTGCTTTATCAGTTGTTCTTTGGCAGTCTGCGGATGAGTAATTTGCAAAGTAGGCGAGCAACGGCCGCGTTGCTGTGCGTCAGATTGCAAGTTTCTGATGGGTTTTCATGCAGCCAGGCGCAGTGACTAATACTTCAAAAACAACAAAAATACAGCTGCCTGAAAATTTCACTGCTTCTTCTATGGCTGCGATTATAAAAGGGCTGGCTTTTCTTCGTATGCTTAGCTTCTTTGCTTTTCCTGTTTAATCAATCAATCTATTAATCAATCATATATCCATTTACAACACTATAATTGTCCTCGCTTGAAGCAATTGTCTTATTTTTGTAATTTCTTTACTTTAGCTTATTCTAATCAATTAATAACAAATGTCTTCAGAAAAGCCAACTGAACAAAGATTGTGGGGTGGCAGATTCACCGGCGCAAGTGACCCGTTGATGGACTTGTACAATGCCTCCTTGCCATACGATAAGAAAATGTATGAAGCAGACTTGGAAGGTACTAGAGTGTATACTCAAGGTCTTGAAAAACTCAACTTGATTACAAAGCAAGAACTCGCAGAGATCCATAAAGGCCTTGAAGTCATCAAACAAGAATGGGCCAGCAATACGTTTATCGAAAAACCGGGAGATGAAGATATCCATACTGCTAATGAAAGAAGATTAGGTGAAGTTATTGGTAAGCATATTGCTGGCAAAGTGCATACCGGAAGAAGCAGAAATGATCAAGTGGCCACCGATATGAGAATATATGTTAGAGAAAACTTGAAAAAATTGGACCAATTCCTTAGTGACTTCATCAAAACAATTTTACTTAGAGCTAAAAAAGAGCTTGATATCTTGATGCCTGGGTACACTCATTTGCAAAAAGCTCAGCCAATTAGATGGTCTCACTGGTTGAGTTCGTATGCTACTTATTTCACTGAGGACTTGAAAAGATTAAGACAAATAATTGAAAGATTGAATGTGAGTCCATTGGGCGCTGGTGCCTTGGCTGGTCATCCATATGGCATTGATAGAGAATTCTTGGCCACCGAATTGGGTTTCAATGGGGTGATCGGTAATTCTTTGACTGCTGTTTCCGATAGAGATTTCGTTGTGGAAACATTGTTTTGGTCAACATTGTTCATGAGTCACATTTCTAGATTTTCTGAAGATTTAATTATTTATTCAACTGGAGAATTTAACTTTATTCAGTTATCCGACGCATACTCAACAGGATCTTCGTTGATGCCACAAAAGAAAAATCCGGACTCTTTGGAATTGTTGAGAGGTAAATCTGGTAGAGTGTTTGGTTCATTCTCTGGATTCTTAATGTCCATCAAATCTATTCCATCCACATATAATAAAGACATGCAAGAAGATAAAGAACCTTTGTTTGATGCATTGACCACTGTGGAACACTCCATCTTGATTGCTACGGGGGTCATTTCCACTTTGAAGGTGAAAAAGGATCAAATGCTCAAATCTTTAACAATGGACATGTTGGCTACTGATTTGGCTGATTATTTGGTGAAGAAAGGGGTCCCATTTAGAGAAACACATCATATATCTGGTGAATGTGTTAAGGCTGCTGAAGATCAATCAAAACCATTGAATGAATTGACCACTACGGATTTCAAGAATATTGATGCTAGATTTGATGATGATGTGGTAAGTGTGTTTGATTTTGAAAGCTCAGTAGAGAAAAGAGTGAGCACCGGTGGTACTGCTAAATCTGCAGTGTTGAAACAATTGGAAAATTTGGAAAGCCAATTGTAAAAGGTTAAACAAAAAAAATCTTTGTCTTGTAAATGATATATTGACCCAATGTTGTAATTTATCAAAATTTTGTTTTTATCTTGTTGATTTTTTCTCGTTTCGTTCTCCTTTCATTATATTAATATTTATTTATTCTACATTTCTACCCCTAAAAATATTTTTTTTTAATGTTTATATTCTGGAACTATATGAAGTTAAGCTGTAGTTGCCTCTGGAATTGGCAGAATCCTGCTTTTGCTTGGTTGTACTGTAGTTGTTTCTGGTGTTTGGCTAGCAGTATTAGCATCCTTTGCAGCGCCATCAGCAACTGTGATGGTTGAAAGTGCAGCTACATGGCTGTTCGAACCATGAGCAGCAGCGCACATTGAAGAAGCGCTAATAATTATATCCGTGGGCACTCCATTAGAAATTTTTTGAATCTCACAAGGATCAGCAATCAAAGAGGTAGCAGTAAACTCAAGACTGGCAGTGGTGACTTTATTGGTGCCGAAGATTTTGTTTCTACCTAGAAACACATACACTGCTCCCAAGTATGCTCCCATCTTGACGTAATTTCGTACTAAGTTTGATTTGTCTCCATTTTTGACTTCTATAATTCCAGGCTCTCTCTTTGATACTTTTTGAGAACCATAGGCCGTATTAGTGTCTTCTTCAATTGTTTCCAAGGGAACAGCTCCAGAGATTGTGGCCAACGAAATGCAAATGACAATTCCAAAATGATAAGGTATTTTCATGGTTTGTTGGATTTCTTTATACAATGTGCTAGAAATTAAGGTGCGGTGTACTACTGGGCAAATTGACGATGTTTTCTTTCACACTGATTTTTCTCTAAAAATTAAATACATTAGCCCGCTCAGTCATATCCATAAAATTATGCAAACATCCCAAATATATATTTCTAAACCATTCGTTCCATTCAAAGTCAATATGCATTTCAACCATCAGTGGGTATATCAATTATACGCCCTAAGCACTATCCCCTTTCCTACCCATATGTGCAAATTCCGCTGTAATGAATTCTTGGGATCGTACTAGTATAGGGATTTTTCTCCTCACTCTAATGAAGGTGCCCCAAGTTGCACACGTTTTCTGCCCGCGCAGCTGCGTTAGTTCTTCGAGGCATGTTGGCTTCAGCCATGGTGCCGTTTTGTGTCGTGAGACCGTTTGCTGCATGCGTTGGAAGCGCTATAAGTTGTTAATATTGTTTTTACACTGCAGTACCCACGTGGAGGCCGCCAAAGGCCCCAAATTCTCGACATGCATGCGTGCGTCAAAACAGAAAGGCTGGACTCTGGGGTGGTATTAAAGCCTATGGACTCGCTCTCAACAGACCGGCGTTGATAGTGTCTATTGACTGAAGAAAATCCAGTAGGAAGCTGTCTCAAATAATCATTCAAAAAGATAAGATAAGGATATGATGATAGTTGGAGCGTACATATATATCATCTTGGGGCTCTGTGCGATTGCAATTCGAGCTAGTCCTATGCCTTCACAGTCCAGTGCTAGCCCCATTCCCGGACGAACTTCAACAGCAGCAACGGTAGCAGTGCAGGATATACATCCGAAAAAAGGCAACTTATCTAAGCGCAAAATATCACCATTGCTAGATTCCAAATCCTCACTTATGAACAACATGATGAAGTATGCTGAGATGGGAAACTATGGTGTAGCACTTGCAGGTAAGCATTTTACCAGAAGGCCGCCCGATAGGGTTTTCAATTTCCGGAAGCACACAGTAATGCCAAAATTAATACTTATTAGCTGCGCAAAATACTAACCTTCAATCCTAGTTCTTGCTCAAAATGCCAAAAAGGAGGCTACACAAACCGCACTCAATATAAGTACCAAAACAACCCTCTCATTAGTCACAGATCCTTGTCAGATTAAAACGGTGCTGGGTATTGATTCTGCTGTGGCGAAATATGCGTCTCGCCAATGCTATTCTCAAGTTGTTGAGCAACACAAAGCTGCGGCCACTGTGTACTCTTCCACAGATGTTGCATAGCGGCTTCTAGTGGTTACTCATGGCCAGGAATAATTCATTTTACTAATCTCCTATATTTTTCTATAACTATATAAACGAATTCAAAGATATGACAAAAAAAAACTTGAAGAAAAAAAATAGCTCTTGATTCACAGTACTCATACTCTTCTTAATTGATTCTCCTTTACTATCCGCAATTCTTCCAATTTGGTCTTTAATGTTGGCACGCTATTCAAACTCTTTTCAATATCTAATTTCTCCTCGTTTAGTTCAAGTCTCTTTTTAAAATTGAACTTCTTGAAAATATAGCCCCCTTTACCATCAAACTGAAGCAAATATTTGTGAAATTTCCATACGGAAGTACGGTGAGCCACTGAAAGAACGGAGATGTTTAATGACTTCGTAGCGTAGGTATACATCTTGTTTTCCATCTCTGGAGTAACCTGTGAAGTACATTCATCTAAAACTGCAAATCGAGGCCTGTGGTAGTACAACCGGGCCATAGCAAGCTTTTGCTGAGACCCAATTGAAAGCTCTTGTGACCAATCTTTCACTAAGTGAAGAACTGCAATTTTAGAATGCGTGCTAATTTCATTTTCTGAATCAGAATCCAAATCTGAACTTTCTTCATCTGCGTGAGCCAAAGAGTCAAAGGTTAACAATCCTTCGTCCAGACTACTAATATTTTGACCACTTAGCAAATAGTCTAACTCTAGTATCTTCAATATATCAATCAAGTTTTTGAATATTTTTTTGGAATCAGTAGATGGCATTGTGAGCTCGATCTCAAAGTCATGGTATGACTTAGGATAAATGATCTGTTCAATTAAATTAGTTTTACCTTTGAGCAAGTAAGGTCTTTGCGGCAAATAAAATATCGAGTTGTACTCAGGTATAATCAATTCGCCAGTTTTAAGAGGCCACAATCCACTTAACAATCTGAATAAAGATGACTTCCCTGATCCGTTAGGGCCAAGAATGAGTAAATTCTCTCCTTGATTTATTGTGAAGTTCAAAGGTCTGCACAACAACTGACCATTAGGAGTATATAGAGGAACTTCCTTGAAGCTAATCAAGTCATTGTTGTGTGTCACAACAGCACCGCCTTCTAATTCACTTTCTATCAAATATTCACTATCAATGCCTTCTTCAGTTAGGTCTGTCAAAGCATTCTTGAAATCTATAACTCTTTTTGATGTACCAATAATTTGATCAATATTTTTTTTGGATGAGAGTAAATCACCTAAAGAGTTTGACCCACTCATTAAAAAGCTTCTATTTTGAAGAAAGTCTTGAGTAACTTTGCTTTTACTGATTTCTTGTTGAACATGCGAGAAATGGTTCTTAAACACAGGGAAAGCGCACAAACTTAAACCAAATGCTCCCCAAGTGTACTTCATCAAAAAGGTTTTCACAAAGTTGTAGAAAGCAAACTTTCTATAACTTCTTCTCAAGAACCTTTCCAAAACAAAATAATAACAATCCGCATCATAAAGCTCTCTGAACCAACTTCTAAGTAAGGCAATCTGCTCATAATGATTTATTATACTTGCATGCACTTGTCTAAAGTCAGATTCATGCTGAGAATAGCTATTTGAAATTCTTGAAAAATTTGGTGAAGCAAGCTTAATGAATATTGTCGAAACGTTAATTACCAAACCAAATAATAAAGTAACTTCTGTCATAGATCCATTATCATAGTTGAAAAGCTTACTCGATGATACCGCCAAACTAAAAAAAGGATTTAAAATTATTGATGGAATCGATGATAAATTGTTAGAAAGCTCAAAAATATCTACCGAAATTCTTTGATGTGGGTCTTTGATACTATCTGAAAAATGGTTAATTTTGTAAAAAGTATTCATATTATCCTTATCACTGGTGCTTGAAGTGGAAAGGTAATTGTTCATCAAGTCATTTGTAATATTTGTGATTAAGACTTTGGATAGCGTATTAGTTAAGTACACTGATAAGGAAGACAAATAACTGATTGGGATGCCAATCAATAGCCAGTGTAAAACTAGCTTGCCGAAGTTTTTGTAGTTTTTAGAGAATAAACTCGACACTAGCTGAGAATCGATTGATATAATTCGTAAGTTCAAATATATTTTAGCCGCTATTATCATTATTTGGAATGCAATAATATTAACCATTTTGAAGTCGCTTATTTGTATTATGTATTGTGCCAAATTCTTGACATGTTTGGTACTTTTTACCTGTTTGACTTCGCTTTCAGTAATTATCTGAGCTTCTTCCTCATCGGAAGCTGCTTTATTACTCAAGTGCTTTCTGTACCTCAAAAGTTTGACAAGTCTTTTTTTGATATTGAGGTTCACCGAAGAGCCGAACAAGGAGAAAAGCAAGTAGACATAAAGAGATCTTAGGATAAATGACCTATTCTTCAGGTAAAACGCTGAGGCAGTTTTTACCAAAGTCATGATTGCAGCAAAAGGGCAGATTTCAAACAACGTTTGGTAAATATAAAATACTACGTCGCCTTAGAGGTTTTTACCAAGTTCAGGCAAAGACAAGTCCCAAGGTTAATATATATATCCTTTCGGGAAAAGCAATGGTGGAGTACATGCGCATCTTCACATGCCAAAATAGCGGCTGCGCTCGGCTGCGTTGCAGTTTGAAGCAGGGCGGAGAAGTAATGGCGGTTAGCAATCGTCGGGCACCACCATCCTGTGATGTGCCTTTAGTATATTATGTACTGTGTGGTACTTATCCCGTGATAGGAGCATGTCAACGGACATAATTATAGACATCTTAGGTTTAATGGCCTATGAGTGAAGAGTGCTGTAAATCACGGCCAACTCTTGATGGATTAGGGGGCCAGTATAACAAAAATGAGTCAATTCCAGTCTTTGCTATTTAATAACAATGCAACATTCGACCGCACGCCCAATAACAACGATGATGCTTTTAGTCTGAAAAGTTTTCAACCCGATGATAACGCTTCCAATCACGTCATCCACAGACATAATGAACCAGAAGACGTTTATCCAACAGTCAGCTACGCAAATGATGTCAATATAAGGCCAACCAGCCGATCTAGACCTCAGTCTAAGTATGAGCTTACTGCATCTATCCATGACCATTTAACTTCTGAGGAAAATGTCCTTGTGGACTTGAACGCTCTTCCCGGTATTAAAGAAGGCGATTTCGCAATGCTTTACAAGAAAAGTACGAATGAGGATGATTTTGCTGTTAAGAATAAAGGCAAAGGTAAACCAAGGCAACCCAAACTTAGAAGGCGGTTTATCTTTCAAATTAAGAAAATGAATCAGCAACAACTAAGGAAACTAAACAACAAATTTCAATTGTCTATAGTCAATAATAGCTTGCCATTATACTTGAATATCAACAAAAATAATCAGGTGTACATAAAACCAATCCCAGCTGACTCTTTTCAAATTGACTTGATCGAAATATTTATTAAGGACATTTATTTATCTCGAGGTGACATGTGGGTTCTATCAAATTACATTGTCAATAACTATTCTTCTTGTTATGTGCAGCAAAACTTAACCATATTCAACTCTATCAATCTAACAATATCAAAACTTTATATAAACAACTCAAATGTGTTCTCCGGAATAATAAACAAAAAGTCAACGAAAATAATTTTTAGATCAAAGTCGTCAAAATTGACCTTTTTAATTCAATTATCAAGCGATATGTTCCATTTTGATGTTACCGGGGGTATATTGTACAACAAAATTATTAATTCTCTTTTTCCTGCAATTTTTCAAAATTGGTTGGATATGGGTACAAACCATTTAATTACAGTCATATTATTTACATCTGTTGTTGATAGCAGTGACGAGCAGCTCTCAAACTGTAAAAATGGTGAAACATTCAAGAATGCTAAGGATTATTACCGAATTGTGGTTGATCAGATAAATATTAACCATTGGTCTAAGATTATGATTAATTTGCGCTACGAGATATTAAAGTTCAAAGAAGATATTCAGTTGATTGATACTCTGTTGTTGCCGGCCATTAAAGGCAACTTACTACAAGCTCTAAATTTATCTACAGTGTTGATGCTCAATAATGTTAATAACTTGACCTCCTTAAGACATACACAAAACCATTTCATTCTTATTTCCCCGGGATCAGGTTTATTTGATATTGATTTCAACGTCTTTGATAAAATTGTAAAGAAGATACTAAAGTTGGATATATCTATTGATTTAATTTGCTTGGGTGCAAAACCTATCCATCATGCCCCTATGTTTAGGTACAGAAACTTAAACAACAAACTCGTGTATCGCTTTCCTACATGGTTCAATTGTTATTTTTGGATTCACAATAAATTTGTGAACAGCTTCAATTCATCAGTGAATCTTTCGCATTTTCAAGACAGAAATCTCCATGAGCAAAACCAAAACCAAAACCGGGGGCGCTTTCCTAATGATGATGAGGACCTTAGTGTGAACGATGCGTTCGAGCTTAAGTGTAAAATATATGAGCTTCAAATGATGGGCGTTATGGAATATGAAATGAGCGGCTTGCAGGTGCCTTATCTACCCAAAGATTTTGCTGGCAAAAGACATTTTAAAACTGTTAAAGAATACGCAGACGCCTATGACTCGTGGGCGTTTAAGTCATCATATATAGACGTTGATGAAGATAGAATAGATCAATGGATATCTAAACTCTTCGAGAAAAAAGAACAGTTTAAGCTCAACTTTACAGGCACCTTAGATGGTGCTAAAAAGCTTTCCGACGTTAAAGTCAACGAGAGCAAAAAGCTTATCGAAAATACCGATACCGAGCCAAAGAAAAAGCACCACCACCAACTGGAGCATGCCCAACGTCGTACAGCTGATAGAAAAGATAAAAACTCAAGCACTTCAAAAAGCGCAACCAAAGCGAACAAAGAAAATGGCAATAAGAAAGTAGCAGAGATGCCTTCAAAGTCATTACTAAGTAAACAAAGTCTTGTCTTTGTAACAAATCCAGACAAAAACCAGCAAAATCTTCTTAGTATTGATCTGCTGGGAGGAAGCAATAAAGATGGCCGTATCAACAACTTGAGATCTGCTGCTCAGTCAATGGTGCTAACAGATGACATTACTGGGGTAACCAAAAAAGTCAGTGCTTCTGCTTATTCTACGCTAAAGGAAAATCAAAAAGCTTTTGAGCCTGGTGCAGTTAAGGACGATGTATCGTCGGTTAGTTCTAATATGTCTTCAGACATACAAAATAAATTATCAACACCAAAGTACAAATCTTACGATGATCTAACTTTGAGAAGTAAGAAAACAAACCTTTCTTCTTATAGTGACTTGAGATTGAATGACCCAAAGGATCTGACCCAAAGGCAGCTGACTTTCAGAAGTATATCTGAACGAATCTTTAACGCACTTGGTGGACTTGACAGTTCGTATGATACGAGCTCATCAAACACTGATAAAAAAAAAAGTCCAAAGATGTTTAAAGATAATCAATCAGTTAGTTCTTGGCAGTCTTCCAGAAGAGATATATCAAAATTACAACATCAACCATTTAAAAAACAGCCTTGGGAACTCAAACGCGGGCTTACAGTACCTGATAATAGGTTTTCCCAGGAATCAAGTAGTATCAAGGCTGATCGCAGAAGCCATGTTAGCTCGAAAAAGACAAGAGACGCAAAACAAACATCTTTAATGACGAGATTTGATTTAAAAAACACAAAGGATAAGTTGGCAATAAATGCTAGAAAAAGCCCGAATGTGAGCTCTTTAAACATGACTAAGTTGCTGAGTTTATCCAATAAACCACAAGCAGATGATTTGGAGTACTTGGGAATACATTTTGAAAATCCCTTTAGACTTTTTGAAGCTAACTTAGACTTTAGTACTGTGAATTTTGGGAAATGGGCTAATACATATCCAACCAATGCCGTTATGAAAACAGAATTGCAATCCTCAGGAGGAGTGGAAAACATTTTATCTAATTTGACTCGCAAAGGTTCTATAACTTTCGATCTGAAACCACTAAAGAATAATCGAAAGACTAAAAACTTGATTAGTTGGAGATCCTTGATATGTCCAGCCTCTTTACCAACAACTTCGAACGAATTTCCTAAACTTCATAAGTTGAAACTTGAGTACAATATCAACAATTACGAAATCTTCCCCAACTCTCAGTTCAAAGACATCATTGATGCAAAAGACTTGTTCAAAGAGATGATTTACGTTAGATTGATGATGGGTTTTCAAATATGCAACGGTACGAATAATAAGTTTGTGAAGAAGTTTGAGATTGCGGAAAACGGGATTTTCCAAAATAACATTGATATCATAAATTATTATATGCCAAAGAATTTTGATAATAAAGAAGAACAAGGTAGCTCATTTCATCCTATTGTTTATCTTACAATAATGGGTGAACTCCATCGAATATTTTTGGATTTTTATGGAAACATTAGAGTCCGGATCTACAAGAAAAATGATTTGCAACTCAATTACTCAACCGCTATTGATACTCCAATTCGTAACGACAAGACTAACGAAACGCATTATGTTAACGAAATTGCTAAAGAGGATAATTACAAACCGTATGTTAGAACTCGGTATGATACTAGTTACAGACAAGTTGAAATTAATTCTTTGAGTTTTGCGGCTGTTAATTTCAACTGGAATAAAATCGATTATTATTTGGCAGGTAATTTTGATGAAAAACATTCTGATTTCATGTATGACGAAAACGACCGAATCAATGTGTTTCAAATTAGACTTGTCATATTGAAGGATATAAAGAGAAGTAATACCGATGGCAATAGAGGTGCTGATAATACAGATGGGCATCAAAAGGATAATCATAGTCTCTTAAGTAGACACACAGATAATGCAAACTACCCAACACACTTTGACAATTTGACCCGATTGCTCAAATTCATTCAAAGAGATGAGTATAAAGGCTTAGACCCTGACTTTGCAAATGATATCGGACAGGAAAATGGAAATGCTGTACACCCATTGAACTCTAACCCGCAAGAAAGAATGAGAACGATGCTAATTGATATTGATCCAGCCAAAAAATCTCACAAACCCGAGCTCTTAAAAATTTTCTATGATGACTTGTCACATAATTGTTACTCAAAGACTGGTTTCTCATTCGAAAAGAACTGCTATCATATCAAATTACAATGGCTCACTACGACTCCGAAATTGATTGATGATTTAATTACCAAATGGAGCCATTCTTGCGAAAGGTATTCATTGAAATTGGTTGAAGTGCCAACTTATGAGGCCTACAAAACTCCACAAATAAACCCGTTTCACTCATATATTAATATCAAGCTTTGCTGGAGTCCATGGGATCGCTTGGAGCAATACTTTCAAGTTGACTCTCAGCAACCTATAAACAAGTACTATTACCATAATTACATGCTCCAAGCTTCTGATTTCTTGTTGGATGATGGTAATGAGCTGTACTTTAATGACAGTTACGCCATGTCTGATTCGAGCCATTTGTCAGGTAACGAAGATGAGAATATCAACATAATCAATGGTGCTTATGTTAATAGAACTGTTAGTGACCAAGAGCTCAAGTACGTTCAGTACATTCACAAATCAGGGGTTTATATTGCTGAACTTAAGGACAATGGTGAGTTTTTCTTAGCTCCAAATAACATTTACATCGCGAGAGTCAATTTGCGAAAACAAGGATTGCGCAAGAAACAAAAAGCTGACTCTAATGATGTGAAAGCTGGCGGCGGAGGGGGTGCTGGTGCTGGCGCTAGTGGTACTGGTGGCAATAACACCAAGAGCTTTGATTTTACATTTTCTGGCATCAACGCATTCAAAGATGGCCCTTACAATAATGAGAGAGATTATTTAGTAGACTATACAAGTTATCAAACATCCAATGAAACTGATGAAGACGACTATTTCTTTGACTCGCAATCCATTATGATTAGATTTTTGGAAAAATGCAATAACCCAGACTATTTGACTAGACTTTTCGAAGAGGCCAAAGAGGACTGGATTAATAGACAAGAGAAAAGAGATAAAATCGATATTGATGCTAGAACCTCTTTATTCGAAAACAATTTACAGGAAATCAACGCCAAATATAACAACAGTCTTCATAGTGATGCTGCATCTCTGAAAAGTAAAAATACTCAAAATTGAATACATAAGTTTCACTCTACTAAGAGTCTCATATATTTAAAATGCATTTGTATTTAAAGTCTACAAGTTGTGAAAAACACAGCAACTAGTAAATCAATTTGGTAATAAAACTCTCAATGTGCTTAAAGTCTTTCAGCGATTTTGATAGTGTCAGCCAAAACGCCAGCAGCAGTAACTGCTGCACCTGCACCAGCGCCTTGGATGATAAGAGGGCTTTGGTAACGTCTAGTCTTAATGGAAATAACGTTATCAGATCCAGTCAAAGTAGCAAATGGGTGAGCTTTGTCGTATTTTTGAAGTCCCACCACAGCAGTCTTGGCCTTCAAATCAATCTTACCGGTGAATTTGACAACTTTGTTTTCCTTGGCAGCTTCAGTTTTTAAGTTTTCAATTTCTGAGTCGTAGTTTGGCAATCTGACCAAAAATTCACTACCGGATTTAGCATCTTCCAAGTCCTTAGGAATCAAAGAATCAACATTCAATTCAGCCAAGCTTTTTACTTTGTTACCTCCCAATCTGGACAAAATAAGGACTTTTCTAGCGAAATCTTGACCGTTCAAGTCATCTCTTGGATCTGGTTCAGTGTAACCGAGGGATTTGGCAATAGTAACAATTTCACTGTATTTTTTGTCAGAAGAGTATAATTCGTTAAAAATATAAGATAAAGAGCCAGAAAAAATACCTTCAATCTCTTCGATTTCGTCACCAGTGGCGATCAAGTCCTTGATGGTACTGAGAACCGGAAGACCAGCGCCAACAGTGGCTTCATGGTAAACTAAGCTACCTTTTTTGCTGCTAGCGTCGAAAATAGCGTCCCATAAGGAAATGTCCCCGGAAAAGGCCTTTTTGTTTGGGGTGGCAATAGAAACACCGGCTTCCAAAAATTTAGGATAGTTGCTGGAGAATTCTTCACTGGAGGAGTTGTCGACAAGAATAGTTGGGGTAGAGGCGACAGATTTGGTCAAAAAAGAAATCAAATCAGTAACATTTAAAGCTGTCTTGTCAGTAGACTTGAAATCTTCAGCCCAGGAAGCAAGGTTCAATGGCTTGTAGTCATTTGAGATCAACGCTTTTTTGGAAGAAGAGATTAAAATGGCGTTGTATTTGATAGTGTTGGAACGAATAGCGCTCAACTGGCTGATGAATTCAGATCCAACGAGACCAGGACCTAAAAACATATGTTAGCATGATTCGGTGATTGAAGATCCATTAAAAAAAGGCAATCGTAGATTTTATATATATCACTTACCAATGACAGCTATGTTGACAGTTTTAACCATTGTGAATATTATTTGATAATTAAGTAGCACGAATGATGCTAAAAATCGAGTTTAGTCTCTTAGTCTTCCTCGAATTGATCCTTCTCTTCATAGTCCTCTTCCTCTGTTGTGCTACTCGTTCATGATGACTGAAAAAATCGATACAACCGTAATTATGTAAAACCACGTGCTTTATCGGAGCATGTGCTCGGCCTCCCCGGAATAGAGAGTGGTACCCGGTAGGTTTTTTGCGGTGGCTCTGAAGCACATGATCACAATTCCCGAGGATATCGGTACCCGGTGTGGCTGGTGTTTGACGGGCAGGAGCGCTAATGTGGCTTGTGTGACTGTTGATGCTAGCTGTTGGCGATGATAACGGTTATGACGATATGGTATAATAGCGATGGTCGACGCATAACTAGCTGTATTCTTGGCCAAGTAGCTGAGGGTTGCTGTGCTATAACTTGTTTCTATAGCGTTCTTCGGTATTCTTACCCTTTCATTGCTGTGGTGCACCATGACCATAATGGTCCCGACAAGCGTCGGTGATAAAGACCGCAAACTTCTCGGATTCTCAGGAGAGCTGAGCTGAGCAACTCAGAGAATGTTATATAGGACGGGCCATCTAATCAGTCAATCCTTGCCTCTTTCTTTCTTTCTTTCTTTCTATCTTTCTTCCTATCTTTCTTCCTATCTTTCTTTCTTCATTTTTAGTCCCTTCAGGCTATCTTAAGGTATTTTTCGTAACAACTACTCAAATTGTTCCAATTAGAATCAATGCACAATGACTGTTCCAACTGTATCCAAATATATTAAGCTCAATTCGGGCTACAAGATCCCTACTGTTGCCTTGGGTACTTACTTTCTTCCTCACTCTCAAGCTTCAAATATTGTCTACGAGGCATTGAAAGTTGGCTATAGACACTTTGATAGTGCTGTGCTTTATGAGAATGAAAAGGCAGTCGGCAATGGTATTGTGGAGTGGCTCAATGAAGACCCAGAGAATAACAAAAGAGAAGATGTCTTCTATACTACCAAGTTATGGAATAACGAATGCGGCTATGATAACGCCAAGGTTGCTATTAGAAATTGTTTGAATAAAGTGAAAGATTTAGGTTATATTGACTTGATATTGATTCATTCACCACTTGCTGGACCAACCAAAAGATTGGAGACTTGGAAAGCTTTACAGGAAGCAGTGGATGAAGGACTTGTCAAGTCAATTGGGGTTTCTAACTATGGTCAGCACCACATTGAACAGCTACTCAAATGGGAAGGCTTAAAATACAAGCCGGCAGTCAACCAAATTGAAATTTCCCCATGGATTATGAGAACTGAATTATCGAATTTTTGTGTATCTAAGGGCATTGCCGTTGAAGCATATGCTCCATTTAACCACGGTGGTAGATTTGAGTTGCCGTACTTGACCAAAATTGCTTCTGATCATGGTGTCACGCCAGCTCAAGTGTTAATCCGTTGGAGTTTGCAGCATGGACATATCCCATTACCAAAGACTGCTACTATTGCAAGATTGGCAAGCAATCTTGATGTTTACAGTTTTGAATTGTCCGAGGAGGAAATGAAGGAAATTGATCAGCCAAATGCTTATGAACCTAGTGATTGGGAATGTACTGATGCCCCATGAATCATGGAACACAAACTTAAAATAAGTTTTATAAAGTATAGAACTCTTATGTTATGAGAGAATAACATCAAGAAACAAAATAATAATTGAAAACTTAACGAATTGATACAATTGATATTTTTCAGATATGTTACAAAGTAGTATATATAGTTTAGAATGTATATTATTGCAAAAATGTTCTAGTCTCCTTTTCATTTAGTTGCCTTCTCAATTACCCAAAAATTCCTTAACTTTAGCCAATGCTTTGTATCTATGGCTAATGGAGTTTTTCACGTCTTTGTCTAATTCAGCATAAGTTTGCTCGTACCCCACTGGCTCAAAAATTGCATCCCAACCGAAATTCGTTGGTCCTCTAGGTTGATCAACAATTTTTCCCTCGGTGATCCCTTGAAACAACTTAACCGGTTTATCTGGACCTTCGCAGTACCCAAATGTGCAAATGGCCTGAGCAGATTTATCTTCAAACTTGAACAACATATTAATGACCCCTTGCAAACCAAGGTTCTTGGCAAACCATTTGATATATGGGCCAGGTAAACCATTGAAAGCCTTGAAAACTAAGCAAGTGTCTTCCACTAAAACTGGAGCATTTAAGATCTTAGCAGCGTTTTTGGCTTTGGCAATAGTGACATCATCAACGGTGCCTTGCACTTCCTCCAAGTCGATGGATTTGTTGATGATTTTGTAGTTGCCTACAGTGGCGCCTTCTGTAGATGGGACAGATTTGCCATTACTGAGGATCGCCACGATTTCTTTTAATTTGTTGGCATTGCCGGTAACTAAAGTGATAGTTGTTTTTTCTGATGACATTTTAATGGTTGTTCTGGTGTCTTTGATTTTAATTTTAGTTGTTGTAATCGGGAAGTAAAAGAGGGGCAACAAAGGTCTCGAACATGTATATTGAAAAAAAAATGAAATTATGAAAAAATTATGAAAAGCGACTCAACCCGATGATGACGATATATATATCGAGTCATCACGTGTATAAGATTCATTATAAATATAGGAGAGCATATACAGCTATCAGCTGGTAAATAGTGCTGACATCAATAGAACTTTAAATTATGTCAAAATTGAACAGGTTTGACATATTGTAACCAAATTAATGATGTTATTTATCAATTGTGCAGCGGCTTTCTTAGCGTTTTCATTTTTTCATTTTTTTTTTATATCATGGGACATCGGAAAAAAATATAAAACGCAACAATGGTCAGACAGAAACCATGGAAAAACATTTTGGATAAACACAACTACAACAAGTTCATAAAAACGTTACGAATATTTATTCACATTAAATTAATTTTTTTGTTACTTTCTACTTTTTTTCTGTTAGCTCCTCTTTTCAAAAATGCGCAAAGAGTCTCAAAAAAAAACTATAAAAAAACTATGATTTGTATATATTTTTTGGCGTTAACAGAGTGGAGAGATTATGTATTATTAGTTGACTGAATTGGAATATGCTTAGTTGGCTTCAGCAGCTAATTTTTCAGCTTTAGCGATAACATCTTCAATACCACCAACCATATAGAAGGCGTTTTCTGGCAAGTGATCGTATTTACCAGCCAAGACATCCTTGAAAGATTTGATGGTGTCGGTCAATCTGACCAATCTACCTGGGATACCAGTGAAAACTTCAGCGACAGCGAATGGTTGAGACAAAAATCTTTGGATCTTTCTGGCTCTTTCGACAGTCAATTTATCAGCTTCGGACAATTCATCCATACCCAAAATGGCAATGATATCTTGCAAAGACTTGTAAGCTTGCAAAGTTTCTTGGACACCAGTGGCAACATCGTAATGTTCTTGACCAACAACGGAAACATCCAACAATCTGGATTTAGAATCCAATGGATCGACAGCTGGGTAGATACCCAATTCGGAAATACCTCTAGACAAGACAGTAGTGGCATCCAAGTGAGCGAAAGTGGTGGCTGGAGCAGGATCAGTCAAATCATCAGCTGGGACATAGACAGCTTGGACAGAGGTGACGGAACCCTTCTTAGTGGTAGTAATACGTTCTTGCAAAAGACCCATATCGGTGGCCAAAGTTGGTTGATAACCGACAGCGGATGGAATACGACCCAACAAAGCGGACACTTCAGAACCAGCTTGGGTGAATCTGAAAATGTTGTCAATGAACAACAAGACATCTTGACCTTCTTCATCTCTGAAGTATTCGGCAATGGTCAAACCAGTCAAAGCAACTCTTGCTCTAGCTCCAGGTGGTTCGTTCATTTGACCGAACACCAAGGCGACCTTAGATTCACCTTCCAAGTTAATGACACCAGTTTCTTTCATTTCACGGTACAAATCGTTACCTTCTCTGGTTCTTTCACCGACACCAGTGAAGACGGAGAAACCACCGTGAGCCTTGGCAATATTGTTAATCAATTCTTGAATGAAGACGGTTTTACCGACACCGGCACCACCGAACAAACCAATCTTACCACCTCTGGCGTATGGGGCCAACAAGTCAACAACCTTGATACCGGTTTCCAAAACTTCAGCAGCAGTGGATTGTTCAACAAAGCTTGGTGGGTCAGCGTGAATTGGGTTTCTAGATTTGGTGTTAATTGGACCTCTTTCGTCAATTGGTTCACCAATGACGTTGATGATTCTACCCAAAGTTTCTTTACCAACTGGGACAGAGATTGGAGCACCAGTGTCAACAACTTCTTGACCTCTGATCAAACCTTCAGTACCATCCATAGCAATAGTTCTGACGGTGTTTTCACCCAAATGTTGGGCGACTTCAAGAACCAATCTGTTGCCACCATTGTCAACTTCCAAGGCGTTCAAAATTTCTGGCAAAGTACCTTGTTCAAACTTAACATCGACAACGGCACCAATAACAGAGGTGACTTTACCACCACTGACGGCAGTTGCTAAAGTTCTAGCAAAGTTGATGTGGTTTCTTTGAGCAGCTTTGAAAGCAACTCTAGAAGTAGAAGCAAATAAAGATGGAAGAACCATTTTTGATGATCAATGTCTTTATAATCTTTTTACTAGTTAATCCAACAAAAAGAAGCTGAATCAAGGGGAGAAAAGAGGGAAAGAGAAAAAGGGAAGTGTATAATATATAAAAATTAATAGGGTGGAAAAAACTTGAAAATTCAGCACTATTTGGGAGGAGCGCTCAGGTGCCAGAAAGAAAAGAGGCGCTGTGATTGGCCGGTGGCTCAAAAAATAATATCACCCGGCCATGTGGCCGACCTCGAATTTTCACTTTCTGTGATTTGCCAAAATTCGCGGCCGGCCGACTGTATCGGCACGTGATAGTGGCCGGTTATTTGTTTGTTATTGTCATGCTTTTCACGTTCTTAGATAAAGCGCCACAAGAATGTGCTGCCCCCACTGGCTATAGTCATTAGCCACATATCTACATTAGCCTCATATCTTAAAAAAAAAAACATATCAGCCACACAGGCATCAATTCTTTCCAGGTAAAGGCAGCTAGAACAATCTTTAAACTCATACTACTTCTTGCCCAACTGACTAGCAACGTCTTTGGCCTTTTCCACGCCCTGCACTATGGAGCTTCTGAGCCCTAACTCCTCCATCTTCGCCACCCCGTTGATAGTGGTGCCCCCCGGTGTGCACACCTGGCTCTTGAGCACTGCTGGATGAAGACCAGTCTCTTCTGTCATCTTCACGGTGCCTTCCACCACCTGCAAGACGCTTTTTCTGCTATCTTCGTAACTGAGCCCCAATTTGACACCGCTGTCAATCATCGATTCAAGCATCAATAGTACAAATGCTGGGCCAGATCCAATCAAGGAGGTGGCAGTGTCCATCTTGGAGTCGGGGATGACAAGGGTTTTGCCAATGTTGGCCATCAATTTGTTGATCGTGTCAAGTTCGTGGTTTTCGTTAGCAGCAACTTCATCACTGACTGAAATAGCAGCCATACCGTAGCCAAACTTAGCAGGGGTGTTGGTCATTACACGAGCAACTTTGGTAGAGTATTCTGACAATTGTTCAATTGTCCATCCAGCGACTAGTGAGATGATCAACTTGCCCTTGATTTCTTCTTTAACTTGACCAAGAACAGACGCACACACGTATGGCTTAAGTCCTAAAATGATCACGTCTGCTTTTTTGATAGCCTCCTTATTATCCAAATAGGTCTCAATTTGAGATCCGTATTTGGCTTTCAATTCTGATTTCGATCTTTCACTATTGGTTAAAGTGCTGATGCTTTGTGGTCTTGCACTGGTATCATTAGACAAGATCGAATTGAGCACTGCGGTACCCATAGTACCGCAGCCCAAAATACTCAAATTGTAGTTGTTATTTTCAAATCCCATGTTTGGTTTGTCTTTTGGTTTTGATTCTTTGGTTTTTGAGTGTAAAGATGGTTTGAAACTCGTGCAATTGAGAGACGCCTCTAAACTTATAAATAAAAGTGTACTTTGACTGTAGTCTTCTAACACAGAATCCCAGCCCGTTGCGAGAAAAATAAAAATAAAAAAAAAAATAAAAACCCGGGAAAAAAAGTAGCCAATCTTGCATAATCATGCTTCGGTGCTTTCAACATTGCGTCAAGTCAATGTCGGCATCGCCTCTCCGCATTTCGATTTAAGGTAGTGTGTTGCTCCTCAAGCTAAGCATGCATGCTAAATAAGAATCACTAAAAGCTTTTCTTAGACCTTTATTTCTCTGTTTTACGAAACTGTTCAAACCAAATATCTTTCACTTAAAATTTTTTGAAGTAGGTCTTCCACACGACGTATGTGCATCAACAGTTGCACAAGTTCAAAAGCCAATGTTGGGTTCCTTTTTACAAGTCTATATAGAGATGGGTGAAATAGATATCAAGTATATGATAACCAACCTCGCAACATGACGAACCTGATAGACATGTGTTATAATATGCATTAGATATAGTCATTTATAATGGAATCCTCTTTCTGCGAAAGAAAATAGATATAGATACCGCAAATAACTTTTCATGAACAGATTATAAGATATTGTGCTCTACCATGGACAAAATTATGGACAGAATTGTATACTTGTTGGCTTTAAAGCACTGTAAATAAGCTGACTTACGAAAAACAATGGAAATTAAGTGATTTTAAAAATTGTTGAATTTAGTTATTTCTAAGTTTTTGCAAAGCTATTGACAGTCTGCAGCTAAAAGAACTTCTGGAGTCATTGCTGTAGCGGTTGTTGATTGGCTTACTTATAATAGAAAAAGAAAACATTTCTCATCAGTGCTAAGCCTCGTTTTGTTTACTCTCTTAAGTTATTATATATGTCTGGAAAGATGGGGCTTTGTGGGATCTAGAAAACATTTTTATTCTTTTTTTATTCTTTTTTTTTTAAAAAAAAAAAATATTTTAGATCCAAAGTTAGTGGAGGCATGTATATATATTCCTGTTCTCAGGAATATATACAATAAAACAATATATAAGATTAGCTTATGCGGTATATTTAAAAGAGTGATCGCCTCACAATGCTCTCTGGCGCTACAGAGTGGTCTGACTAGCTATTGTTACTTCTCTAAAGGCCAGACATTTGTTTCAGTCGAAGTGGGATCACATTTGCATTAGTTTTGTCCCCTTTTTACAGTCTACCAAATTTTTTAGATGTCGTTGAACCAAAGAGATAATGTGATCTCAATTCGGCTTGTGAGATAGTCTTTGCCTAGTTAATAAAGAGCAAAGCAAAAAAATAATCTTTAAAATTCTTTTTTGGGCTATTTTTTTTCGCACAACAGATTAATTACTAGCTATACTGAATTGATAGAAAATATAATATTATAAACTTATCTATATAGTATATGCAGTATAGTTCAGTTGTTTGCTGATAGCATCCTCATATGACTGTTTTTTGTGCTTTTTACGTGATAAATCTTCAGAGCACAACTTACACTCCTCACCTTGGAATTTGAACTTCTCAACTCCGAGGTGGAATGTGTGTATATTCTCGAAGTAGCCAGGGTGTTCAAACGTTTGTTTGTTTAGCATTTACTTTATATAAGTGAAAACACTAAAAACTACCTACGGGGTCAGGTGATATCATAACTCTGAATAACATACATTTTGGAACATCATAAAATTGAAGCTTTCACTGATTGGACGGTTGGCCGAGCGGTCTAAGGCGACAGACTTAAGATCTGTTGGGTTTTCACCCGCGCGAGTTCGAATCTCGCATCGTTCATTATTTTTTTAACTATACTGTTTTTTTTTTTTTTTTTTTTTTGTAATTTGAATTGAAAATGTGATTAGCATGTTTACACTAAAAAAAGTGATTATTTGAAAAAAGATACGATATAATATCCTTTTTTATAGTTTTTTCTCTGTGAGTGTAGATTTAGCGTTCACAAACATAGTTTACTAAATAGCTCGATACTTGTAAAAATTCCTTGCTCAGTTGTTATTGTCGTCACTCGGTTTGTTTTGATCAATTGCCCCTTTGGAACTAAATGGCGATCAATTTTGAATGGATGGTACATCATTTAGACGCAAGCAAAGCGTCGGAATGGCCATCGCGCTCATCAATTGGCTGCGTTCAATACAGAAAGAAAAATTTCAATCGGCCAGGCTTTAAAAAAGATACGGTCAAAAAGTGCCAGATGAAACGCAGACTTGTGTTTGTAAGATTTACGTAGCTGTTGCAATTTGTAAAATTTTCGATTACGGCATTTGAGACAAGCTTGTATTCTCTTACATTTTGCATATATATGCCGGCATGCTGGGGTGGAACACTATTTTTTCTTTCATTTATCCTACGTAGCAAAAGCGCCGCAGTGTTTAATCTAGCACCGATCCGTAATAAATCGGTAAAACTAAGCGAATTTTTTTGGGCAATCATGGTTATATATTCCCAAATGTGTCAACTGTTTTCTGTGCCAGCTAGACCATGTTTGTATACAGAATAGTCGTCAGTCTGATTTGGTTGGCAAGAGAACAAGACGGCTGCTGCCTTTGCCAGTGGATTATACCCTGGTTCAGGCTGATATGTACCGTTGCAGAGGGTGCGTCTACATGCGCAGTAATTATTTACAACCTTCCCAAACAGGAAGAAATAATCGCAGATCTTAATCCCTAAACGGAAAAACATAAATAAACAAGCACATCATTATCAAAATCTTTCAATAAAGTATGCTGCTTTTGCTCTTTCTTGTTGTTGTTATTTTTTCTTCCCTTTGGAAAACTCATTGCTTTCCTACCCCATATAACATATCTACATTCTATCAAAAGAGTTGGTTGACACTCATATCTACTCTATCACCTCAACTTGCTTGTTCTAATTTCAAACATACGGAACACATTCTCTTTTTTCTCTGAAAGTAAACACAACAAATCAAATCAAACTAAAGCTATTCATTACGTCAACACGTCTCGTCCACTTGAGCTTTCATTTGGCAAAAACAGTGCTAAAGAACAATTTTCTCACCTTTTGTTCAACAAGATACCTTTTGACCATATATATTCGCAATTGGTCACCACACTATTCATCTCACTGGCCGACATCATTATATTAGCGTGAAGGAGTCAAAAAAAAGAGGAAAAAAGAAAAAAATAGAAGCATAGATAGAGCAAATCCAATTACCACGCAATAAAAATAGAAGCACAAACCATTGCAAAAAAATAGTTATACAGAAATATAACTTGCACTACTGAAGACAAAAACAAAAGTTTTCTAAATCTTTGTCTCCAATTTCTGAGTCTTTTCTGTGCAATTCAATACAATAGCAATCCCAAACAAATACGTTTTAATTATTTGAAATAAGCTTGCCTTCTCATCGGATTTGATTAATTAGATGAGTCAGGCATTATCTCCCGAATTTTTTAGACCAGGAAACTCCACAAATCGTCTTAGCAACTGTTTTACTACTCAGGTTTACGAACATAATTTAGAAAAACCAAGAGACAAAAATACTATCATGAACATCAATGAAAATCAATACAGTGTGGGAAATGTTCCAAATGGCCCATCGATGAAACTTGATGACTACTCATTTAACCAAATTGGCGACTTTTTGAGCAATATCAACAATCAATACTATTCCAATAATAATGTCCCAGATAGTCTTAGTAGCCATTTAAATGAAAACAATAACCCCAACAATAATCATCTTTTCCTTCCGGGAAGTTCAAGTTCTACTTCAGAGTATTCAACAAATAATTCCTATGGTGGAACCCCAAATTCTTTAGATACTCCAATACCAGGATCCACCGAATTCTTTATATCAAATCCAACTGCAATCCTTCAGCCGCACAATCAGCAGCTCTCTTCGCAAAATTCCTTTGGAGTTGAGCTATCTAGTAATGGTCAATTGCTACCAGATATGATGGACCAACAACAGCACATTCAGTATATTCAACAACAGCACCGGTTAAAATTGCAACAAGGACATCATATGCAAATGACGAGACCACAAGAACAGCTGGAAAAACACCACCAACATCATTCAAAACCCCAACAACAGCATAATAATCTATATTTCACACCTCGCGCCAAAAGCCAGCAGAAGTTTTCTCATGAAAGAAATAGAAGTGAAATTTCAGAACTCGCTAGTCCATACATGAGTAATAATGATTATTTCAACGAAGTCGCATATTCACCCACTCATTCCAGTCATGATGGGATCAACCCATTAAGTGTGAATATGCGGGGTGCTGGTGGCAACTTTGATGATGCTGCAAACTTCGGCAGAAAGCATAATAGCCCTTATGAAAATACTTTGGGTCAAATTCTGGAAAACCAGCAACTTGAGGCCCAACAATCTCCATCCGATGTGAAGAAAAACTTTTTAGACTTCTGTGATTTTGTCAACTTCAGTGAAAAAGAAAGTGATTCTGAAAAAGAAGAGTTAATCAGCGATGTTCCAAGGAGAAAAGTTGTTGAAAATTCAAACTTTAAGGCCCACCAGAATGGTAACAAGTTAGATTTGAGCTCTCTTGGAATTGAAATCAAACCAACTACCAATAATGATAACAACAATAGTGGCAATGACAACAATAATAAAAATGATGGAGTGAATAATTTTGCAGATATGAGCTTTAGTATCAATGAGAGCTTCATAAATGAAATTTTAAATGATGGACAAAGTAGTGCAGAACAGAACACGGGAGTGGAGGGAGACTTGCTAAAAGACCTCAATAAGCTTGACCCTATCCCTCTACCGAATGAAAATGAAAATCCAACGTTGTTACCTGCTTTCCAAGAACATAATTATGCAGACAGAAATGTGCTAGTCAGTGAAGCGGAAGAAGAAAATGTATTTCTCGATCCGAATAGCTTATCCAACTTTAAACAGCATAATATGAATAGAAGTAGCGTTCCAAAATTGAAAAAACCCAACTCGAATGATGCTTTTGAGCCTTCTAAATCCAACCTTGACAGCGAGAAAGATCCACTTGATGAAGGTGATACTACCATCATCAACAACACTTCAATGATGGCATTCAATGAAAGCGACTTCGGAAACCATAATGATAGTAAATGTTTGCCGAATACCGATAACTTGATTGCTGAACTTTCAAGTTCCGATCTTACTTATAAAACTAGAGATATCTTTACCCCAACTCACTCAAGAAATAGCTCGGTGAACAAATTTGAAATGCCAAAGTTAAAACCATTTCACCAAAAGAGTCCGAAACTTGGATCTCCAAACAGAGTAACCAAATTTAGCCACTCCACTTCTTTTAAATCAATTCCTGCGTTGAATGAAAGACTTTCATTTATTGATGAAAACACTACAATGTTAAATCCAGATGGCAATTTCAGCTCACCAGCAAGAAGATCATTGATGGCGTCACCAACTCACAGTAATTTTAGTTTTTCTGGACCGGAATCACCAACAAGAGAGTCTATGTATCAACAGCCAATGCCCCCAGTGTTAGGATCTCCAATGACCAGCCAGCATCACCAGCATCACCAGCATCATCTAGGCGCTCCAATGCTCGGACCTGGCCACGGACCAGTTTACTTTAGCAGCATGCCACCATTTCCACAGCAGACACCACCAGGATCGCCAACTAAAGCCATGAATGATTTGAGTCTAGTTTCGCCAGTTAAGGGACAGTATTCACCGGGAAAGAAAAACCAATTTCTGCTAAAGCCGACGCCAAATGGAAGAAAAAGAATTGCCACCTCACCAAGATCTAAAACTGGATGTTGGACATGTCGTATTCGACACAAAAAGTGTGATGAAGGGCGCCCAGTTTGCAAAAATTGTGCTAAGATTAGCTTGAAGTGTGACCAGTTCTATGATCCAAAGCCCTCGTATATGACCAATGAAGAGGAACGGAAAGTCAAGCTTGCGGAGATTGCTCACATATGGAAGAATAGAAATAAAAAAGGCAAGCTGTTAGGTGACAGTAACAAAAGTGACTCAGCGGCCGAGGAAACTCCTGTTAAAGTGAAACAGGAAAATAACAACTTGCTGACTGGTGATAAGGAGAATTTGAAAGCGTAAGTTGCCTATTGGTTGAATGTGGCTTGTGCTTGTGTAATTTTAAGTGTTTTTTTTATCCGCCTATTTATTTGTTTGCTGAGGTGTTGAAATTGGTTTACTTTGTCTTGCTATGCTTATGTTGTTACCGTGCTTATTTTTTCTTTATTTTAGTGTTATGAAAGTGTTTAGACTATGCTTTCCCTATATTATATATATACTTTTTTTTTTTTTTGAGATAGTTTTATCATGGCTCTTCGTTTGCACATCTCTCTTTCCCCTTTTCTTTCCTTTGTCTTCTTCAACTTTTATTATTATTCTCCTAGTTCTTATATTCTTTTTCCTCCCTTTGTTTTATTTATAATTTAGATTTCCCTTCTGCTATATATTTAGAATAGTTCAATATCAGATATCCTCCAGCTTTGTTGTTCGCCATGTTGAGTGTTGTAGTGTTTTGTCTCAATTGCTCCAGTGCAGAAATGTGCGCGCGCGTAGCAATAATAGGGCGGCGCCCTTAGACTTGCGCATGCCCTGCGGTATAAAAGTAGATTTAAGAGATACACACAATAACACCACATCTGTTATGTCAATAATTTATACCTTGATTGCCATTGAAGCGCCCACTCATCAACATAAGAGTCAAACACAGCTACGTTTCAATTAAATGGCTGAGAACGATCCTCTTCCGGGCTTGGATCCCAGCAAGATCCCGCAGCGGGTCTTTATTTCACAGCTATTCTTCTCTATATTCATAGGCGCCGTTGGATTCTTCGCATTCTGCTACTTGAGACCAAGATACCCACAGATATATTCCCTACGAACATTACGACGCAATGACCTTGATGCATTGCCTAATAATTGGTTTCAATGGATTGTCACTCTTTGCAGAATTAAGGAAGAAGAAATTCTCGCCGTGTCTGGATTGGATGCATATGTGTTCTTATGCTTCTTCAGAATATCTATACAGATTTTTGGCGTATTGACCCTAATCAGTGTGCTTATTATTGGGCCAATAAGATACTACGTCACTGGACATTATGACCATCAAGATGATACTGTACTAGATTCTGGAAATAGTACAATAGCTTCAGCAATATTGCCGTATTCATCCGGTGATTATGACGACGTCAACGATGACAGGCCAAGGTTCAAGCTTCCACCAATTGTTGGTGATCAGTTTCCATCATATTTATGGGTTTATGCTGTCTTCACATATGTGTTTGTTTCATTGAGTTTGCACTACTTGCTAAAAATGACAAGAAAAATAATAACAATTAGGCAAAGCTACTTGGGGTCTCAGAATTCCGTCACGGACAAGACCATTAAGCTCAATGGTATTCCGAGCAACTTGAGAGACGAAACGTCGTTAAAAAACCACATTGAACAGTTGGGTATTGGGAAAGTGATCGAAATTAACTTCAATCGTGACTGGGAAGTTTTGGATTGTTTCATGAAGGAAAGAAATTACATTATCAAGAACCTTGAAAGATACTATATCACGTATCTTGGAATTGATACAAATATACACAAGGGCAAAATTCCACAATCTTCGTTGAGCATTCTTCCCCAATTTGCCGATGACCCTTCTGCGAACGAAGTAGAATCGAGAAATTCACAGTCCTCACATTTACTAAGTAGTGATGAAAACAAAAAAGCAAATAGGCCAAAACTAAGACTAGGGTGGTTAGGTTTTTTTGGCCCACGAGTCGATGCAATCAATTACTATTTGATCCAGTTGAAAAATATTGACAGAGATATCATCCAACTTAGACAAAGAAGCAATTTTAAGCCTTTGAATTCGGCATTTGTGACCATGGACTCTGTGGCGTCTGCTCAAATGATTGCTCAAGCGGTGCTTGATCCTAAAGTACATCATCTTTTAGCCTCATTAGCGCCTTCTCCCTCTGATGTTATTTGGGAAAATTTTTCCATTTCAGCAACCAAAAGATTTGTACAAAATTACCTAATAACAATATTGTTTGTCATTACTTCAGTGGCATTGATTTTCCCGGTTTCTTCATTGGCTGCACTTATTAATATCGAGACCATAAGTAAACTATGGCCAAGCTTGGGTCGTTTTATTGCAGAATCTAAATGGCTAACAACATTCGTCACTGGTATTTTACCTCCGACTTTGTTCACCCTATTGAATGTTTGCATTCCATATTTTTACAGCTATTTGTCAACAAAACAGTATTTCTATTCCAATGGTGACGTTGAATTGGCTTCAGTGTCCAAAAACTTTTTCTACACGTTTTTTAACTTGTTCTTAGTTTTCACTATTGCTGGTTCCGCAGCAAATTACTGGTCTTACTTTACAGATACCACAAAAATTGCTTACCAATTGGCCAACTCCATCAAGAAGTTATCATTGTTTTACAGCAACTTGATTTTATTGCAAGGTATTGGACTTTTGCCTTACAAGCTTTTGCAATTTGGTGACGCATTTATAATTGGATACTACAAGTTTTTGCATGTCTTTTTCAAGGCAAAAGTTGGGATTCGAAAATTACGATACTTGTACTACAGCCCCAAGATTTTTGATTTTGGGTTGATTTTGCCCCAACATATTTTAATCTTTGTAATTACCATCATTTACTCAATCATATCTACCAAGTTGCTTAGTTCTGGATTGATTTATTTTATCTTGGGCTATTTTGTCTACAAGTATCAATTGATTTACTCAATGATTCATCCTCAACATTCAACTGGTAAAGTGTGGGCTATTATTATTCATAGACTTATTCTTGGTTTAGTTCTTTTTGAGTTAACAATGATTGGAACTTTAGCGTTGGAAAATGCGGTCATTCTCGCAGTTTCATTGATCCCGCTTATTGGTGCTACGATTTGGTTCTACTACAGATTTGAGAAATACTACAAGCCATTGCTTCATTTTATTGCTTTAAGATCGATCAAGGAGAAGAAGAGATACAGAGACTTGGACGCGACACCGGAGATTCCGGTGATTGATAACGATGATTATGACTTTGATGAGAATAACAGAATAAATTCAGCGGATATTAGCACCAGCACGGATGTGGTTGAAATTTCATCAATAGAAACCAGCGAAACTGCTGCAGTGCTAGCAAATGTCCAACAATCACTCCGTAAAAGAAGAAGTACGTTTGACGAATACAAAGACGTGAATCGCAATTATGTATATCCATACTTGACGCTGCGTCTCTTGGGACCCTGGGTTGGGTTTGAAGGAAATTTTGTGGAGACGGTGAATTACGAAGAGTGCAGTTTATTGAAAGATGTTAATGAGGATGTGCGGATTGATGTCAGTACAGTGGATGCTAATAAGATTTGGGATAAGATTAATGATAAGTATGCTGGTGAGGTGGTGGAAAGCTCCAAGTTGAGATTTTCGGAATGGGAATAAAAAAAAAAAAAAAAAGAGGGGAATAATTAATGTTTGATTTACAGTTTGTGCTTTTTGGTTGTTGCTTTTTTTTGTTCGTTTTTTTGTTGTTTTTATTACTTTGTTTGTTCTATACTATATTATAATTTTTACATATCTGTTATTCTATGCTGGAACTATTTCAGAGACTATTGTAGAGGAAGGCAAGAATGGTCCAGAGAGATGGAAAGCTAAAAAGTCACTACCTTCAACTGCAAAAAAGCTGACTTTCATCCATATTGTTTATTAGCCCAACTGGTGCGGATATGAAACGACAACGCAAAACAGGTATAGCTTCCGCGATACTCAGAAATTGGACTCAGATGCAGATTTGCCTGTGCATGGTTTGAAAGACATTGTGGGAGTAGTGCTGTGGCTGAAGATCATAGGCTGATTTGATACAAAAAAATAAATTAAGATTTAAGCACTATAAGTATGGTTTACTTGCGTTAAAAGTACAGAAAAGGTAATGAATCATGTTGTAATAATGGGCACCGTCAGTTTCTTTGGGAAGCTTTGATTACTTTTTGGGCTTTCACGGAGTCACCCCCATAATTCGGAAAACTAAGTGGCGATGGCCATGGCACAAATATGCTATATCAAATAAATTTCAATAGAGACTTTTGGTTTTCGGTAAAAAACCTAGCTTTATGTTATTGCTAAGGTATATTTACTTGTAAATACTAGCCTTATTTAAGTTGCAGGTCAAAAAGCAAATTGTACAGTTACATGATTGTATGAAATGTAGTCTTTCATGCAGAACGCTTCAAAGGACAACACGTCAATAAGAAATGATTAGAAAATAAGTAAAAGCTTGTTGTTTTTTAATATGAAAACCTGGTTTTAGCAAGATATTTCAAATAGAATAGTATTCTTACGTCAGGGACAGAGTATCAATTGTTAAAATTTCCTACTTTAAAAAAAGTATTTTAGGAGCAGCAGTAGAACCAGAACAAAACAAATGCTGAGTTTGAAATTTCATTAAGTAAAGAAAAAATAATTCAGCTGCTTGTCCAGTACCACATTATACATTTGTATTATTGTATCTTTGTACTGTTGGCAAATATGCATGTTGAGATCAAGGAAAGGTTCCATGATAGCTTAAAAATACTAGATATCTTGCAATGTAACATGTCTCCTAATGCTAGCTTCTGATAGAAACTGTAAACGTGTATCTTATTACTGTGCCAACATCAGAAAAGCGAGAAAAAACAAGACAAAGATTGGAAATGTCTTTTGTCTAAGGGTTTTTTAGTTTTTTACTTCATGTGAAACTAGTATTTATTATCATTACGGAAAGGATGCGTCTAGGTTTATAAAAAACTTCCACAACAACTGCATGTATCCTGTTCTGCAGATTTGAGACGAAAGTTGCTATAGCCCAGAAAAAAGATATTCCTGGTTTTGAAGATGCCAATAGGAAACTGGGAGGTGGATATATTACGAGGCAGATACACCATGGTAAGCCTATATGCTCAGAGCCTACGAGCTGCGGCGCCGAGTGAAATCCAGCTCAGCGCGTCCCGTGATTGGAAAATACAATAAAAATTTTTCTGCCGCCCGCTGCACGAGAACACACACAGAATAAAAAAATTTCTCTGGCCAAAAAGACTCCATCGCACACACACACACGCACACACTTTTCTTCTTCTCCCAACCACAACTATATCTCTTCCAGCACTTCTTCTCTTCCTCATTGCCATAGGGAACTCATTATTTTGCCCTAGCTCACCACCTCGCTCTAAAACCGCCGCTAGTCAGTGTTCAGCTACTCACTCATTCACATTCGCTTACCTACCCCGTCCGGCACATTGCGCTCGTTGATCTCCGCACTGGAAATTTTTCATTCAACATCCAAATCATTTACATTTTGCGGTCAAGTAAAATTTATCGTTGTCTACACGAATCTTGCAACTTGAGCGCCCCATTTTCTCATCTACTCATTGAACGACTTTCTTTTATCATTTTATTTTTTTCACTTACTGCATTTTTGTTATTTTATCGCATATTCCTTATTTTCTGCTTTTCCATTGCTCAATTTTTCATTCATAGACTGTATTTTTATCATTTTATTGTGTTTTGTGTTTTGCATTTTGTGTGGTTGTTAGAAACGGTTTTTTGCTTTATTCACTTCTTTCAGAATCACAATAATTTCTATTTTCAAGGGAATTTTGGTGTATCTTGATCAATTTCAAGTTTGTCCTGTTCATAACTTATTGGCATTTTAAAATCAAAGTAACAAGCTACATATCTGACTGTTCAATTCGTCACTATTTTTTCACAAAAGAGAAATTACTACAATTTAGTTTTGCACTGTTTTTGTCGTTTGTCTATCTTATCTCATTATATTATTCAAGCTGAAACTCAGGATTTACTTATTGGCTGTTTGTCATATTGTTCTGCTATACTGACATAAAACTAATCTAAGCCAAGAAGCAACTCAGAACATGTTGGTGCCCGATGTTTATATCCTTCTCCAGGTTTTAACCACCTGTGACGATCACGGCATTTCAGTCAGCAAAGATCAATCCGAAGTCATTGAATTTGCTTGGCTCTTGGTAGAATCCCAAAACTTTCAAATTATCAACAAATATCAAACATTAGTAAAACCAACAAACACACCAATCACTCCATTATGCACATCACTTACAAATTTGTCTTGGGACAATGTTAGGAACGCAGGCACTTTCAAAGATGCAGTGATAAAATTTGACTCAGTGGTGAAAGAACATCTCATTGATAAAGGTTTAAGTTTTGTTTTTATTGCTTTCAATTCATGGGACTTGAAAGTTCAAGTTCCTAGAGAAGCAAGAGATAAGAATACAATCTTACCTACATATTTGCAATATCCTAAAGTGTTTGACTTGAAATTGGAATATCAAAAATGGCAGGCTCATCATCCTGAAGCAATGGCTTACTCATCAAATAATATGCTTAATGTTTGCAATGCATTGACTATTGATTTAATCAAACTTACTGCCCTCATACAAGCAGAGAATAGCCTAGAAGCAATTGCATCCGGAAATTCAACTACTGCTTCTAGTGCAGCAGGTGCTGATGGTGACTCACCAAATAATAATAATAATAATAATAGTAATAATGATAATATTGGTAATAATGATGACAGCAGCAGCCATGGCAACAACAACACCACGAACATTTTAAACAACAATAATTCTACAGGCACCGCAAACAATAACAACATTGGTTTCTATCTACCAAAAAGAGCCATTGAACACGTTTATGTCTTTAGGGAAATTCTTGCTCAATTGGTTAGAAAATCTAGACCATTCAACGAACACAAAGATGTTTTATCTAGACCTTTTGATTTGGGCTTTGACATTAAAACTTTCCTCATTGAAAAATCCAAGGTTTTATATATGAATAATTTACCATATGACACCACTCAATCAGAGTTAGAGTCCTGGTTCACTAGATTTGGCGGCAGACCGATTGCATTCCGCACTTTGCAAACTCCTGATCCTCACAAGGTGCTCGGTTCTGGATTTGCAATTTTTGCTACCCATGAATCTGCAGCTGAATCATTAGCCATGAATGGCAGATCTTTAAATGATAGATCTATTGAAGTTCAACCATCAAGCTTCAAATTATTGGATTTTGCCCAAGAAATTTTGATTCCTTTTCCGTTGAGCAAAAATAGATCGAGGCCTGGCGATTGGACTTGTCCATCTTGCGGGTTTTCTAATTTTCAAAGAAGAACTGCTTGTTTTAGATGTTCGTTCCCAGCGACTAGCGCTGCTGCAGTACACGAGTCTTTATTTATTGCAAATGGGAACGGGAATGGCAATGGTAACAACAATAATGGCAATGCTGCTCATGCTAATGTTAGCGGAGGTGGAATTTTGCATGATGTTAATAAAGTAGTTGCAGGTTTTGATGGATTGGCTGCTTTGACCGGCAACGGAATGCATCACAATAATCACAATACTCTTAACAGCAGCATTAACAACAGTAATAATAATAACAACATTAATAATAATAACACTAACAATAATAGCAACAACAACAATAGCAATAATAATAACCAATTTCTAAGTGGCAGACTCTTAAACAACCATCACGGTAATAACAAAGCTTACAATAATGGCGGTAGCAACAATATTCCATTTAGAGCCGGCGATTGGAAATGTGAAAATTGTACTTATCATAACTTTGCCAAGAATTTGTATTGCTTGAGATGTGGCATTACTAGAATAAACCAGAATGGGCTTTCAAGAGGTAATAACAATGGTCATAACCATGGAAACAATAACAATCATCATCACCAACATAATCAGCCTCAGCATAATCAGCATAATCAGCAGCAGCAGCAGCAGCAACAACAACAACACCATTTGATGGGTAATGCAGGGATGAACATTAGTAACAATAGCAGCAAAGAGAACTTTCCATTGAATTTGAACGGTCATTTCAATAATTTGGGGAATGGCTTGAAAGGTTATGGTAATGTTACAGCTAATGGCAACGGTAATGGAACCAATAACATGTATCAAAATTATGGCGGTGTGACAAATCTCAACAATAACAGCAGTAATAATAACATCAACAGCAGCAACAACGGAAACAGTGCTGCCGCAATTTATGCTAGTCAATTGCCATTAAGTGGTTCCAACACCCCAATCAGCAATAATTTTTTCCAACACCAACACCAACACCAACATCAACATCAACATCAAGCACAAGGTCCCGCACAAGCAGTGACAGCGCCAGGTCAACCAAATGCATTATTGACCCAACAGTTTTTGAACCGTAATAATACTGGAAATAGTAGTCATAATAATAACAATAACAACAATAATAACAGTAATGGCAATGGTTCGAGTATCGTTGGTGGTGGGTCTAATAATTGTGGCGTATACATGTTGCCTCCTAATAACATTAATGGTAATATCAACGGTAACGGTAGCAATAGCAGTTTCCATCAAAATCAGCAGCTTACTATGAATGGCACCGGAAGTTCTTCAGTCAGCCAATTCACCAATTACTCATATAACGCTAGCAATAACAACAATGGCAGTCAGCAGCAACAACACTTGCCACCTTCGTTGATGGGTACTGCTCATTCTCAAGGGCCCAACTCATTAGCATCATCATTTAATGAGGGTATTAATGGGGAAGACTACTTGAGCAAATTAAGCTCATCAATGAATGGGTTGACACTTCGCAGTAATAATAACAACAACAGTGATGTTAATGCTAGTTTCAACGCCAACGGTAATGGCAATGGCAGTGGGAAACCAATCAGCATGAGTGCGGTTAATGCTACGATTAATAATGCGATTAATAATATTAACAACAACATGAATGGCGGCATTAATAATAATAATAATAATAACAACAACAAGCAACAACAACAGCATTAGTTGCATGTTGTATGTTTGTTAGTGGCTGTTGTATTTGTGCTAGTGCTTGTTGATAACCAATCATGCTTGTTTGGATCAGTTTGTTTAAAGTTGAGCTCTTTGTTTATTTCTTTTGCTTATTTTTTTTAACAGATTTTTAACAGATTTTTTTTTTTTTTTTTTTTTTTTTTTTTTTTTCATGGTTTTTATGTGTTCACACGCAAGAAGTTCTTTTCATTCACGCATTCAAGCAGATCACTACTCTTTCGTTTTTTATTTTTATTTTTGATCTTTGATCTTTTTTGGTGTCTCTCTGTTTATCACTTTATCATGTTTATTTTTTTTTTTCCTTTTTTATGTCACTCTTTTTGTTTTGTGTTGATGCGAGGTTTTAATTGTGGATTATATGGGGGGCTTGGCTTGAAGCCTGAGCCTTTTTTCTGTTCAGCTGTTTTTCTTCTGTTTTCATTCTCATTTACTAAATTCTCATTTACTATAATTTTACAATTTTATGTAGTTTATTCTCATTACTTTCTCGAGAATTGTTTTTCCTCGTTTTTTTTGTTTTTTTTTAAAAAAAAATATTGTCCAAATTGGCTTCATAGAGACCTTATGATTAAGCTAAATTTACACGAATGATAAACAAAAAAAAAAAAACAGAAAAAAAAAAAAAAAAGGAAAATGGCAAGCTCACAAACTTGGATTTTTGTTCTCGTGATTCTAACTAAAATGCAGTGTGATTATTGGTGGATAGTATAACATGACAAGAAAAGCAGCAACTATATTTCTTCAAGGAAAGGCTCTATATACATGTACAGGAGGCTTTTGTAGCCTCCCAGCTAACTACACTAGTATGGTATGGTAGGGTATGATAGAAAACTATCATACAAAAAATACCTTGTAAGCACAGATGCTATTTGGAAAAATTTTTTTGATGCGTTTTTTTCATTGAGCACTTTGCCTTGACATCAAATGAGGTTCCTCAAAGTGAGGTTCCTCAAAATGATACTGGCGTACTCGATATGCGATGTAGAACCTGGGATTTCAGATATGGTAACTGTAATCTAGATTTATCCATTGTTTGACTGTTTTATTGTTTGATCGTCTGAAGATACGCGCAATTGCATCTCAAGATGCACAAAAGGTATTTTTAGCTGCTGTGTTTTACGTCTCGGTTCAGAAGGGGACTTGTCTTTGGCTGTCGCACAAATGTCATTTAATGGGATGCTTATAATCTTACAATAATAGTGTACATTAATGTATGGCACTTATTGCAAGTACGTAGTCTGACAATGTTGCAAAAGCACAGGGAAATGGTATGTGCAAGTGGTCTCCAACAGGTTCGTTTTTGGATACACTTGCAAAGCTGCTATTTATCACTGCCATTTACACAGACTGGTTGGTTTTAAAGACTTGTTCTACTGGTTGTGTGTTTTCTTTTAATTGAAGTAAATATATATTCGAGATGGATACAGATGTAGCTTGCGAATTTAGTTTGACTAGCGCAACTCAGATGCTGATAGTATTCATCATATACAGCAGAACCTGTAGGTATACAGTAATCAAGAAAGTCCCAGTACCCAAGATATCCCCCTCAAAAATTTTTTTTTTTTTTTTTTATTCACTTCAAAGCTGCTTCAGACCGTCTCTCCCAAACCCGCAGTTGCGCCATTAAACGTCTGGATGGGTTGGCTGGCTGACCAGATTGATTTGAAATGAATTTATGGGGCAGCGATATAATCTCGCAGTAGCCACGATACGCAACCATAAGCAACTCAATGCGCTAAACAGCTCTAAGACGCAAAGTGTACCGCATTCTGCAGTGCGCCGCATGGTGTTTCAGCAATTGTAATTGGCAGCCAGCCCCAACGTCATTTTGTAACACAACAACAAAAGAATACCGCACTGCTCAAACAGCCAGAAGAGCTAGTAGAGCTTGAAAGTAATTTGGATAGTAATTACACGAAACACCGGCGTAGGCGTACAACCATTCAAACCATTGTTCTAGTTTGTTAACTTTGTTTTAGTCCGGGCACCTCGCTCTGAGCGTAGAACATCTCTAGGTCATAACTTAGAGATGTGTTTAGTAGCTAATTAGCATACTAGTAGCAGTTGGCTAGTCAGTCAGTTAGCACTTTGAGCAGCAAAGTGCTACGATAATCGCCATCACTAGACACCCTGAGCCTTTTTCTTTTTCTTTTCCTTTTTTGTTTTTTTTTACCCCATTAACAATAGTTTTGCGAGACTGTTTTCACAACTCACACTCTGTTCCTCCAAGTTACCCACTTCCACCTTACATGCATAACTGTTTTTTTGTATAGAGCCATTTGCAAGCACTTGAGTGATCGGTTGATTTAGTTGAGACAGCACGGAGCCCAAAAGGGAAACTACAGAAAGCTAAAATTCAAAAACAGGAAAACACACAAACGAAGCAAAACAAAAAAGAAAAAAAATAGGAGACATGGAAACATAATGTCTATTGCAACCTCATCTCTACAACGCAATCCTCCTGGTGCACATTTGGATTCCAATGCCATTGAGAACAGCATTAGGTCCACCACAGATGCCTTAGACGCGGTTGTTCCTCAGAATTCAAGCGCCCACTCAGACAACAACAACAACAACAACAACAACAACAACAACAACAACAACAACAACAACAATAGTAAAAGCATAAACAACAGTAACAGCGTCACTATGCCACAAGAGTTGGATCCTAATGACCACGAGACTCTAAATAGATTGTCTGCACTAATGTCAAACATTAACGATAGTTTTGTCGATATTGAGAATTTCAACACTGAATTTGAACTTGACGATTATGGCTTTGACAAATTCAACTCATACTTAGAAAATGCTATCCAGAATGATTCTAATTGCAACCTCGATTCTAATTCTAACTATAATGTGGGCCCTACTCGGCTGGGATCCAGTACATACTCTGATTCAAATAGCAACTCCAGCAGAAGTGACGTCAGTAATATAATGTCCTCCAACCATGATAATATCAATACGAATACTCATGACCATGACAGTAACAATAACAGTATTGGGAATGACAACAGCCGGCAGCAAAATAGTCTGAGTTTTAACGAGAGTCCAATTTCATCCGCCTATACCAGTCCCATCATGCAATATGAAGCTCAAAAGGCATTGCTCATTGATATTATTTTCCAAAAACAGCAGGAAGAACAACGACAAAAGCAGCTACGGGAACAACAGCAGCAAGATCTAGAAATACAAGAACAACTACGGCAGCAGCAACTAGCTGAAAAATTGTCCAAGAAAAAATATAGTATTTTTACTGCCAGAGCCATTGCTAATATGAATGCTAATGCTTACCGCACGCCGCCATTAGATAATGAAGATAATCACAAAAAAGAGGCTTCTAATAGTAACAACCACGCCATTGCCGTGACCACGAATGATAGTAAAGAAAAGACCAAAGAGAAGGGCAAGATCAAGTTACTTGGTAAGAAAATCAACATTTTCTCAAAGAAATCCAACAACAATGATAGCCAACTCAAACCAACTCACGAAACCATAGAAGATGACTTTGACAATAGAGATACTGTCCTAAACTCACCAATAGCAGATTATAATGAGCAGGATCATAGAAACCATATGAACCATATCCCCGTAGATACAATGGTGCCTGAGGCTGCAAAATATGAACAACTAAGCAGCGATGATATCAATAGAGTACCCCGAGAACTAGCAAAGATTGTTCAGGATAGTAGTTCGCAACTCAGTGCCAGTGAGACCACTGACGATGGCGAGTACTTTGAGTTGGATATTGCTAATGACACCAATAAGTTTGCTAGTTCAAGCACTCAAGGAATAAATTTATCAAATACTCTATACCTTCAAACCGGACTTGCAGAGCAGCAAAAACATCAACAATACGGAAAAGCACACGTAGAAGAACTATTATCACCTACAACTCAGAATATAGATTCTGACGATGAAGACAAAGATCGCGAACTTCAAAGTTCTACATACCTGGAAAACATCAAGCATCTGTTCTCTAATTCTAATTCTAATTCTAATTCTAATTCTAATTCAAATTCTTATCCTCATTCCCAGCTCGCCCCTCCGCGGCTTCAAACAATACAAACTTCTAACCATTCCGTGAAGAGTGGATCTCCACATTCTATGACCTTCATGTCCTCCTTGCACTCTAATCTTTCGCCACTATCATCAACTACCGCTAAACCCGAGTATTGTTCTCCAAGTTCTCCCACACATAGCGCATTTTCTGCCTTTTCATTCAAACCTAGTCCTCAATTGGTGGTGCCTCCCAGAAATCCCGGCAGAAGAGCTGCCCCTGGCGGTGGCGCTAACACTGCAAATGCTCCAACAGCTGACGTTAGGGAGAGTGTATTCAGCGAAGCAACTGCGAATATTGATAGTGACACTGATAGTTACAGTAACGCGCCAAACACCCCCATAGTCATTGCCAATGATAAAGTGGGTTCTGAGGGTACGCCCAAAATGTTTACAAAAGCATATCAGCTTGAAAACAAGTTGTCGCCTCCTGCTCCCGGAACCACCACAAGTGCAAAGGAGACAAGTGATGCAAAAGAGGGCATGGCGCTTGACAACGCCAATAGCAACAATGTTGCAGTTGGAGAAAGCGATAGTAGTGCGTACGAAAGAATCAAAGATGTTTTGTTGAAGATAAAGCAGATTGACAGCAAGAACGAAGCTCGAGCCCAAGCACAAGACCCAGCTCAATATCAAAACCAAGTGCGAAGCGCTACAATACTGGGCAAAAAAGTTGCATTGCCAGAGATTATCTCTCCAGTGATGAGCTCTTCTCCCTATGGTAATGCTCAATATAACCTCAATTCAATGATGAATAGGGCAAACACCAACAACGCAGTTTCTAGAAGATTCAAAACCATATCAATCAACACAAAACTTGACTTGTTCATTAGCAATATCAATTCTGAAGCCGATTTGAGGCAGGTTGTTGCAAAAAACGGCGAGGAGCTTGTGCATATAGAAACACCACAAATTGGCAGCGCTCGGTTATCTCCACTTGTTGATAATAATAACAATACCAACAACGCTTATCTGCCTAGATCCAATCAGCCTCAAAAGGGTGAAAGAATATTGAATGATGGATCATTGCTTTCTCAAGACATGGACGATAACGAGGAGTTGCCTAATCCATTTGACGATCTTGCAAATATACCCAAGCGCCAGCCTGTAACCGTAAAACCATCACCAGTCATTGTTAGCAATACCAGTAATAACAATCAGGAAAGTTTCAAGCAGCATAAAGTCGAAGCTTCTATCTGTACCGTTTACGAAGCAACTGATGAGAATAGACAAAGACTTGCTGAAAGCAGAGCTCGAGGCTCACCAAAAATTGAACAAGTTAAGGAGGAACCTGAATGTGAAAAAGACGTCGAGCCTTCAATGATACCAAAGCCATTAGAGGGCCAGCCAAGCCACGATGCAAAAAAACAAAATTTGGACCAGCTAGAATTATTGCCTGAAACAAGAGACTATTTCGGTAACTTGTCAATCTCAGATTCAGATTTTTTCAACGATATTGTTAATGAAGCGACTAGCCGAATTAACAGCCTTGATCTTGCACTTGGTGGTGACGGCAATCCAGAAGCAAACTCAAAAACAAGTTTTTCATCATCCACTTCTAACACTTCCTCATTGCAATCTTCAGTTATGTCTCCTCCAAGTTTGAATCCATCTGACACTTCTGTGAAGACTCCAATAACTGCCAAAAACTCTCCTGTTATCAAATCTATTGATAATTCGTTTGGAACCCACCCAGAAGTTGGCAACAACTCCGATGCAGATTTGAAAATTTATACTACTGATGTGGCTAATACTCCATCGTTTGAAGATGTTGCCAATTATACAAGTATTGGTTTTTTGAATGATCTGGGGAGCTACAGCCCTTCGAGTTCTAGTATATCATTGGAAGAACAAAAACAAATCATGAAGGAAAAAAGATTGAAGAAACTCAGAGAGAAAGAAAAAATGTTGAAATCATATCATGAAAACGCATCAAGATCTATTAAGGCTCCAAGCTTAAGATCACAGCCTAACGCACCTCATTTCCACTACACTACTAATAATGCCGCGGTGCATGGTGAAGCTTTTAAACAAAAGCCAAACAAATCCGTCAACTCAAATCATCCACATACAGATCCACATGCACATAAAAATTTTCTGAATTATCCTCCTGCAAACCCTCATAGTCATCCATCACAAGGCCCCACCCTTTCAACTCAAAAGAGCTATCAAAACTTTAAGCCTAGAAAATCCTTCTTTGAAGGGCAACCACAGCCTAATCACGAAACTTCTAGCACTGCTGCGGCTGCAGCTGCGGCTGCAGCCGCTGGACCTCGTCCATCTTTACCACAGCTTAAACATGCCAAAAGTACCCCTAACTTTGACCAGCGCAACGCAGCCCCACCGTCACCTGCCCCACCATCTAAAAAATACCAATTGGATAACCAGGTGGATCAAGATTATGCTGACATTGCAATGTTTAACAAGAACTTTTTCGTCACGAATGGTAGAAGAACAAATGATCTTTATTATACTTTGAAAAGTGATACGCCTAAACCTAAAAAGAAAATCGCAAAAGAAGATCAAAGCGGAACTTCTGCTTATGAGAAATATATTAACAGGAAAAAGGCCAATGAAACAAACAAAAGAATGTCGATCAATACAGTTGCTAGCACTGTGGTGCGTAATACGGTTTACAATGATATTGCAAAGAAGCAAGTTACCAAAAATAACAGTATCATTGATATTTACAACCAATATCAGAAAAAAGACCCAAAGCTTTTTAGAAGTACTATGGTAACGGCAAAAGACATCTCTGGTATTGAATTAGATGAGTCTTTATTCAATCCATATGGTTACGATAGAAGAGTCTCAAGCATTAGAGACAGTTCAATTATAGACAGCCTTTCCAACTCCAACTCCACAATAACTGATGATAAAAGTTCCATTTCTGGGTTTTCTGATATCAAAACGTTAACCAATCGCTCAGATAAGACATTAAGCTCAATTCCGCAATCCACTAGAGAACTAATCGCCAAAACCAACAAATATTACAACCAGCGCAGCAGTACCATTAGTTCAGCTCTCTTGAACTCTAGAAGCTCTTCAAGAAATTCGCGCCGCGCTATTGCTGCTAAAACTGCCCGTTCTGCACATTCTTCTCCAATGCTTAGAAACGCACCAGAGTGGACAATCAAAGGAAGTATTATTGTTGAAGAAACACCGCAAATGTCAAACATTGCTTCCAAAGAACAGCGCCGCGATATCATCGCTACAAATAGCACTACTAGTAGTGCTTCTGCAAGCCGCCGTGGCAAAAGTCGCAGACGCAGACATCCAAGAACTAACAGTCCAATTATTATGGACCGCAGCGAAATGGATGAAGAAGAATTTGACGAACTTGACGAAGAAGCAGATGAAGAGGATGATGAAGTAGGTAGTATTTCCGATTTTGGCAGAAACCATCACGCAGAATATGACATACGCTTTGAGAATGAAAGCGTGGATACTAATCTCACTGATGAGAATGAGCGGTTAAAAAGAAACACTATCATGAGGGTGGTTAGTCATGATGATTTGCCAACACCAGATACAGTTAAAGATATGTTTTCCAAGTTGCAGTCTCGTCCAGGAACCTTTTATCAGCAGTTGTAATTGAGTTGAGTTGAAGTTCACTTTCAATGCTTGTTCTTTTTATTCATATAATTTCCTTTGGTGGTGCCTCGTCTCTTGAAGTAGGCAAAAAAAACAATCAAAAATTTTTTTCCCGAAGCTTTTTTGTGCTTCTTCAACCTCCAACTCATTCATTTCAAATTTCTACAGATTTTGTGGGAAATTTTATAAAATATATTGTGTCTTTTTTTTTTTTTTTTTTTTTTTTTTTTTCAGATTTTAGCCACCATCCTCTTTCACTGTAATTTCCTCTGCCCAGTGTTTTCCTAATATTCATTTTCCTTCTTTTTGCTTATTATCTTATTTTTTGCTACTTGCCAAATTATATGTCCGCCACTAAAGATTCCCCATACATTATGTCCTGTTCCATCTTTCTTCTGTTTGTGATCCTGCTTGTTTTTGTCTTTTTTAGTTGCTTCCCTGTTAATTGTTTTTTTTTTTTTTGGTTTTTTTTTATTAGCATCAAATTTTATTTTTCCTTGTTTTCTTGTTTCGTTTTGCTCTGGTTTTTTAAGTTCTTGTTCTAGACCTGTATCAACTTTCCTTACTTTTTAAATAATACCAACAATATCTTAATTTTTAATTAGGTTCGTTCTAATTCCGTAGCCATACCTAGAAATCGAAGTATACACAATATTCAAGAAAATGCATAGTTATGAACGAGCACAAATTTACCTCTTGATATACTCTTATCTACCATATGAGTAGCCGAAAATAATATGAATATAAAAATAAAAAAAAGATATATAGAGATAATGATCGAAATGAGTATCCAAAAATAAATGTGAAAAAATGAAACTAGAAACTAAAACTAAGAAAACTAAACAAAGATAAAACAAATAAAACAGAACGTAACATGACGTAACAAAACATAAAAGCAAAGCGAAACTGATAAGGTATAGTGTAGTTTGGTATGATTGATATCTCTATTCAAAAAGTGTATTGGAGATAAGTTTGAAACGCGTTGGAAATAATTAATGCGTGTAATTATTGATATTTTTTAATAATACACATAATGAGGCAAATTTAAGAATACAAAGCATCTTCAATAGCATCTTGGTGACTAACATAATATTGCAAGAATGGATGCTGGAGCAATTGTTCAGAACTCACTCTTTCAAATGGGTCCCAATTTAAACACTGCTGTATGAAGGCCACTAGTTGTTTTTCCAATCTTTCTTTAGCTGGAATCATCTTGTCTAGAGGCTTGGAACTTGGCGTGTATCTTTTTTTACCATTAGGAATCATAGATGCTGGCTTTAATACTCCATTCTTGTCAAAAGCTAAATCTATTAGAGTGTATGGTTGCGTGGTTTCATCAACTTTGTCAATTGGCCCTTTACGTTTGAGTTCTTCTCTTAACTTCATGATCGTTTGTCTTTTTGGAGGGCCAAGAACTTCAACATTCAATGCTAATTGCTCGCTCTCATCTTTTCCGGAAAACAATGGAGTGCCGGTAAAAATTTCTGATAGAATGCATCCTGCACTCCAAACATCAATTGCAGTGGCATATCGGGCACCTATCATAACTTCTGGAGCTCTATAAAATCTCGATTGTATGTAAGAGTATGAAGTTTCGTTGATATAACATGCCGAACCATAATCTATAACCTTAATGTCCAACTTATCAGGACTAACGAGCATGATATTTTCCGGCTTCAAATCGCAGTGTATTATGTTTTGACTATGAATATATTTTAATGCTTGAAATAATTGAAAACCCCATTTTAGAACCATATTAACGGAGAAGCCATTGAATCCTGATGCTTGAATCGTTTGATATAAATTAACAGATAGTAATTCAGTGACAATACACATATGGCTTCGGAAGTTGAAATGATTCATGTAGGTTAAAACATGATTTTGTGAACTATAGTCGTTAATGAGCTTTAACTCGCGCTCTTTAAGTGTCGAACCATTACTATGGAGTGATCCTGCCTTAATCAAATTCTTCAAGACTTTGATTTCATAAACAGCCTGCAAGGACCACTGCATGTCATTTTTGATAATTTTAATTGCAACTATTCTATTGGTTTTATGATCTTTGCATTTCAAAACATTACCAAAACTTCCATTGCCCAAAACTTGAAGAATTTCATATCGATAGTCAATATGGTCACCGACAATTGCTATATAGTTCTGGTGCTCATCATCAAATCCAAAATTTCTTTTGAAGTTTGAAATCTGAACGTTGATTCTTGCGTTATCAGCTAATTTAAGGAAATAAACGCTAGATTTTCTTGAAAGTTCTCCTTTCTCATAAACATTCAAAGCTCGAAATTGATTATTCTGTTGGATTATATCTGAGGCACGCATTGGCTTGTTTATAGTGGGAGCCGATTGGTCCAGCCAACCTTTGACAAGCTCACCAGTTTCTTCAAACTCGAGTAAGGCCTTGTAGAGCTTACCGGCATTGCTGATTTTTCCTTCTTTCTTCGAACCACCCTCACTCTTATTAATACTTCGAAAAGTCAGGATCGGGTTTCTTGTCTTAGCATCTGACTTTTGAATTGAATGTTTAACCTTAACTGCCTTCATGAGTGATTTACCGGAGACATTGCTCATTGTCACACTTTTTTTCAAAGAACCACCAGAAATATTGTTTTTGCCAGTAATCTTATTATTTGGAGATTGAACCATGCTTGAATTAGCATCCGGAGCTCTCACATTGCGAATACTATTGTTATCATGTTTAAAAATCTTATTATCAAAAATCAGCTTGTTGTGATAATATGCATGATGTTTGCTGTTACCTTCACTGCTTTGGCCTGTTGTATAGTTTCTCATTGTACCATTATCTGCTGACGCAGACAATTCAAAAGATTTACTAATAGGGTCAATTTCATCTTTTGGAACCACTGTTAGCGGGCTTTCACCAGAATAAGTTGTATTACCAGTATTAGTGGTCAGGCGCTGGGCGTCAGCAAGAGTCTTCAAAAATGATTCTGTATCTGGGATTTCCAAGCTAGTTTCATCAACAATTTCCATGTCACTATCCATCTCATCTATGGAATTTTCGATCCGAAAGCTGTTGATGTTCATATTATCAAACATGTGCGTCATTTCACTATCAAAAGAGCAGTTTTTTAAAAACGATACGTCATCCTCCATAGCAGTTTGGGATTCATTTGTTTTCCTGTACTTTCTAACTTGCTCTTTTCTTACTCTGGATCGTGTAGACGGAACCATAGTTGGAATTGACGATCTTGTTTCCTTTAAAGAAAAAGGATTCGAGGTATCTCTGGTTTTCGAATATGCTGTCATTGAAATGCTTTTCGGTAGGGGGTCACGGTTAACACCTAAATCTTTATTTAAACTAATTGTCGAGGCAGTATGCTGAAGACTCAATATTTTTTCAGGTTCAGGAGCGCCCAATGCATTATTACTTTTTTTCAAAGAGACAGAGGGCGCTCTAAGTTTTGATGGGGAAAGATTTAGCGTAGAACTTGGTTTATATTGTTTTTGTGGAGTCAAGTTCTTTGGGCTGTGTTTCAGAGCGTTATTCTCACGGACTTTTGACAGGCGTGGTGGATTTTCTATAATATCTCTCATTGAATCTTTAGGGACAGACTGGATTCGGCGATTTTTCGATCTGAGTGCGTCACTTTTGAACTTGGATTTACTGGAAGCCACAAGCTTGTTACTAACTAAATCAGGGGTGTAAGAAGAGCTTTCGGTATAATTTAAATGTTTTTGTTGAGGCGGAGTTTTTGTAGCATCTATGGCATCTTCATTAATGTCAATAAAAGAGGCCGGGATTTCTTTTCTAAGAGCCTCCGTTATTTCCATATCTTGGTTCAGGTAGGACGTCATAAAGTTTATATTGCTTGGAGAGTTGGAAACCTCATTCCAATTATCACCACCAACATCTTTTGTTGCACTCAAAGGCGTCTCACTGGAAGATTGTTTTGAAGCAGGAGACGGCGTTTTAGGGAGCTCTTTATAATATAAACTTCGAGATTTCATAGCTCTATTGTAAAGAGGATCCTTGTCATTATCAGAAGCCCTATATACAGACCTTGATATTTTGGAGCGATTTTTCGTTGGATCCAAAGAGCGTACTTTGCCTTGATCATCACGACGATTTAATTTTTGTAGAGCGGCTTTGGAAGAAGGCTTTTTGAGTGTTGGGGAATTGGTGGATAGTTCAGACTTTGACCTGTCATTCAGGTGGTAATGGCTTGAAAATGATCGATCTTTGGTATGCTGTAAACTTGATTTAGAGACTTTGCTGTTGCGATTATGTGGTACACTTTGTTCTGCTTTTAGCTTTGATGAAGCAGTATCTCTCAAGTACGATGGGACGTAATTTTCTTTATGCTTTGAATAGTTCAGTGGATCAGTTGGGGTTTTTGCAACATATATTGAATAGTTTGGACGAGCGGCAGGTTGGTTTCTTTCTCTTATAGGCAGTGAGTGTTTTAGTATATTGGTTGTGTGCGATTTCTTTATGTCATTTGAGTGTTGTGATTTTCTCGCCCGATTTGAAGATGTGTTTGTGCTGTTTTTTGCTAAAGCCAGTTTTCTAATGTATGAATTGTAAACTTCAAGTCCATCAGTAGATGTGACTTTCTCGAGCTCTTCCGAGTGTTTGTGCACTAGCACAGGTTTGAGACTCATTCTTGAGATTATTTTCACTGATTTGATCAAATTCTTTTCAGCAGCATCAAGCTTGAAGTGTGTACATTCGGGAATAAGATTTTGTGGAGAATGTAAACAAAAAGACTTTATGTTTCTGCAAAAAAAAAAAAAAAAAAAAAAAAAAATTCGTCTTTATCGCTGTTCAGTGTTACTGAAAAGTCTGACAAAATAGCACCTAGCCAACTGTAAAGATGATTAATTTGTCTTTTCGTGCACAAATTGATGTCGAAGAGTTACGGCACTGTTAGGCGCCGAGTAGACAATAAAAAATCTTTGTACAACTCAGACCGAGGAACTTGAAGAAAGCGGAGCCGAGCAAAGGATAGCTAAGGAGCTAAAGCTGCTAATACAGTGATACAAGAGTTGAAAAGAAAGCGAGTATTTCGACTGTGGATTTGAAGGTTGTGTTAACACAATAGTATCAGAGTTCCAAGCCAGGTTTTGTTTTGATCTTGTGTTGATGCCCTTATTCTGGCCCAACGCGGTCTTCATGAAACGGGGCACACAACCATTTCAGAATCCGGAATCTTATTTTTTGTTTTTTTACTGGCATACCCCCTCACCCCCGGAGCGTTGCCGTTTGTGGTGACAAAAGTCCTTTGAGAGTGAAACATCGAGTACCATCAGAGAATCCACATTATGGATACTTTTGAGCTTCCACTGACAGAATTGAGAGACAGTTACAATGCGAAACAGGTAAGAGTCTTAAATTTCTGCTGAGACGTGTATCATCATTGAGTTATGTATTTTAGCAAAGCGTTTAGTAGAGGAAAAAGAAAAATGTTGAATAATATTCTAGAGGGGAGAAGAGCATGTCAAACTGGAGGGCTATCTGTCTAGCAGTGTGTATGATTTGTTGCCCAACTGAGAAGCCTAAACTGTTCAAATTAATGTCACATAATTCAAACAGCAGTAGTAGCAGCAACAACAGCAGTATCACTAATGGTTGGATTAGCCCCATTTCCAGCACAGGCCATAGAAGCACTTTGGATATACTTTCCAGGAACACCAGCCATTGTTTTGATTTGGCATGGGTCACTTATTATACTCGTTAGAGTTGCAGTGCTTGCGAAGCTAGTCAGTTTTCCATTTTTGATACTGGAAATCTGCAGTTGTACTGCACCAAATGCTAAACGCACAGAACCAATAAGACCTACATAACTGGCAACAACGTAGGACTTATGTTTTGGTTTCCAAGTAAATCTGTTATCGTTTTTCTTGTCTTCTTTTTCAGTTGTTGCGCTAGCAACAGCAGTGTTGGAACTAACGGCGGTATTTGGTGTGTTTCTTTTGACTAGCATAGGTTGTGCTTGTGAGGTCCGTTGCCTTGCAAAATATTTGGTAGATAGTGTTCTTTGTTGTTTGTGGAAAGCCTGTGAATTGGCAATGTTTTTTGATTGCACAGTTGATAACGTTTCTCTTCTTTTTATTGTATCTGCTTCAAGGAAACTAGCTGTGATTATTATGCTTAGCTGAGAAACAAGAACGAGAAAGCTGTATAGTTTCATGACAAATTAACTGTTGGGCACACTAACAAACCCCTTGCAGTGAAGTAAAAGCTGATGTTTTTGTGAGAGGTATGTAAAATGTTCAATTAGAATGAAATCTATAAGCCCTATATAGTCAGCAAAAACAATTCAGAAATAGCCTGTTCTGTGTAGACAATCAAAAAGCTCTCTGAGAATATCACAATTATATATATATTAGCTGCTACATACAAATGGGAAACTTAGCCGCCATAAAAATTTTCTACCAATCTTCTGTCCTCGGCCATTGCTGTATATTGCAGTGAAGCTGGCAATATATTATGTTAAATACGCAAAGAGCAAATGGTCCATTTCATGGTACACGACAGAAACAATCGCTACTATGCGGCAATCCAGAAATACCACGGTTTTTGGCTATTGCTGGTTCCGCATGAAGATGCATGCATATACGTTTGATATTTTTTACCATGCAGGAGTTGTTGCCACAAAAATATTATTTTCATTATCGCACCGCCTTTTTGCTTCATGGCCATAAAGGTTGTTTGTGATATTTTATTCAAGCGCAGAAGCTAACAGTGAGTGCGAGGAGTGATGATTAGTAAAGTAAGTCTAGGGAAGGGGGGGGGGGTTCAATTCTGAAGATGCGGTATTAATGAAACCCTGACAGAGTATTGCTCGGTGGGAGGTGGCATCCTAATGTGGAAGTGAACGAGAGTACAAGGTACTACAAAGCGTTGAATAGCTAGGTAACTTTTGCTCTGCAAATAGATATAAGTTGAGTTGTTACAAAAAATCGAAATCTAAGGCAGTATATAAGTTTGGACTATATGCTGATCGGAAAAAACTAGAATGGAAAACAAAAAATGAGTATCGAAAGCAGATGAGTTTCATATTGAAAATAAACATTAGAATGAACCAAATACTAAAGATAGCATCCATTCACAGAGAGGCACAGGCACTTGAGGCACTCAGAATGATACTATCTGGTGCTCCAGATAAAGTAGCAACCTCACAAGGATCAGTGAAAAACTTGGAAGTACTAATAACTTTAACAGATACTGTGCTATCTGGCATACCATTTTTCGTAAATGATTGCAATTCAGTCACTGCATACACGTAACCTAAAAGCAAACCCGACCCAATACCAGCATAGTTAGTGACCCTATCAAGACGCCAAATTGGTTCTTTTGTCTTGATTACCGAGTCTTCTTCTTCTTCTTCTTCTGACTTCACAGCACTGGAAGGTCCCGAGTTGCTAGAGGGACTGTCATCGCCGCTGCGAGTTGTTGTCCTTGAAGTAGTTTGATGGCCTCCTTCATTATGCTGCTGCTGCTGCTGTTCTACTGCTGCTGCTGCTGCTGCTGAATTAGCAGCCCCGGCTTCTTGAGCAGCTCTAGTTGTTGTTGGATATGGCGTAGAAGCTGTCTGCTCAGGATGTGTTTGAGTATTGGCATTTGTAGTAGCTTGGTGTGTAGTTACAGCATTAGTTGCTCGTCCAATAATGGTTGTATCTTGAGCTTTTGGATGTTGTTTGTTGTTATGAAACTTGTCCTTTAGTGACAGGAGGAAAGATCCTATTGATTTTGTACCTGTGGTTTCGGCTTTGGCAACTATATTTGCTGCATTCAAAGGAACACTTGTGGCTAAAGATATTAAAACTAGTAGTATAGTGAATTTACGCAAGATCATCGCTTGCCTGCTTTCTGTTCTGGGTGAAAATAGCAATGCTGAGATAGCCTGTGAATTTGATGAGCGAGGGGTATAAATTAATGGAAACTTAGTGTTTTCCAATGTTAAAACGAAACCAAGAACGTTTTGGTGGCTCAAGCAAGAAGGGAAGAAAAAGAAGCGAAAAGAAAAAACACCAACTAAAACAAAAACGAAAATATAAACGAACCAATGAGGCGGGAAATACTTTCTATAATATATATCTATTTATTCATATAGGCAAGCAATATAATATCTAGCCCTCCTGTATTCAGTCATCCAGCCTTTACCTTGGCGGTCAAAATATGAAGGGTTTCCCCTTTTGTACATACATACATATATCACACACCAACAAGCCCAACCAAAACTCGAATATGTGGACGCAAGCTACGCCGTGGGCCTGCGCAGGGGAGCCCGACGCACCTTGGCTGCGGGTACTCAACATCTGGTCTGCACTTTTTCAGTTAATTAATCAATCAATCAATCAGTCAGTCAGTCAGTCAGTCAATCGAATAATAAACCGCCACGCACTTTGATGCAACACCGCTATGGCCAATTAATTAGAGCCGAGTTATATACAGCAATGGATTTAAAATTTCTAGTTTTCTCTCTATGGCACAAGTAAAGCTAAGCAAAAAAAAAAAAAAAAAAAAATAAAATAAAAGGTCAAATTCTATTAATTGACACCCACGAAAGCTTAAGCATTGTTGACATATACGCTTCGTAAGTTTTCTGGCTTTGCTTTTTAACCAGTATACCTTAATCGCTCTCTCTCTCTCTGTCTCTCTCGCTCTCTCACTCACTCTCACAGCACTACTTTTCACACATCTAAGCAAGGCTAAGACAGATTTAGACCCAAATGATCACAAGATGGTACAGCTGTCGTATTCCACGTACTTATCCTTGTCCTTGTTCGTCTTTAGACCTCCCAGCTCCTACAATTTACAGCAAAACAAATTTCACCAAAGAATGAATGCCCAAGCTCGAAAAGGTCCCCAAAAATACCAACTGAATACTGAATATGTTGCTGCCTCACTTCGCAGCGGCGCACATCTATACTGTGTGTGTGCTTATCGTCTTTGCAAAATATTTGTCATCGAAAGCAGGACTAAATAGGTAAGAGTTATATAGACATACATATTAACACGCTTACATACATACACCTATATGTAAACGTAAATGCGGAGTTCTCATGTCAAGCAGTATACCGCAACAGCGTCGCCTTTAGAAATATCAATTAAATATCTCAAAGCAAATTGCGGGAAATGGTAAGCAAATAGCTTACTAGTAAGGAACAATGGCCTGGCGAGATCGAAAATGAAGACTTAATTGCTTAGCATTATGGCAGCGAAGAAAGTGGTAATAGTGGCGAAAACAATTACGGGAGACAAAGCTGCGAAAACCGAAAATTTGAAAAAAGGTGTAATGTTCATTATATGTAGACAATAAAAAAAAGAAAAAAGCGAGAAAGCAAAACAAAAAGTAAGAACACTTGAGCAGAAATCAGCGTGAATGGTGAAAAGGTATAAGTAAAAAATGTAATTTCTGGAACAGAAAGTCTAAAGGAAGAAATAAAATTTGGGCGGTCATCATTATATAGAACAACAGGAAACAAAAGCATAAATGAATTTGAAAAAAAAAAAAAAAAAAAACAAACAAACAAACAAGAAATGATTAAAAGTTAGAATCGATAAAAACCGAAAACAAAAACAAAAATTAAGCAAAATATAGGCAAGGACACAATGTCAGTTAATCAGTAAAAAAGCATCAATAAATACTATAGTACTGCACCCTCTTTATCTAACCAATGGTTATCTTCTTCAACCTTGAAGCAAATCTACTACTGCCAGATTTGGAAACATGAGCTCCGTCACCACCTCCACTACTACCGCTACCATTACTACCAACAGCATTAATAACGCCATTGCTTCTCTTACCTTTAAGAGAGCGCTGTCTTTGACTAATATTTATGCCATTATTTCTGGTAGTATTATTCTTATTATTCCCTCTCATCATAGCTTCAGAATCTTGGCCATTGAGCCACAATGCCCCATCATCACCTCTCTTCCCATTAGTAATTGGTCTATCTTCAATAGTAATTTTTTCTGCCTGAATTTTCCGGAAAACTATTGCTTCTTGAGGCTCGCTTAGAGACAATTTGGAAAACTTGGAAAGCGATAGCGGTGTTGCTGGTGACGATGGAACCGACGGCGGTGTAGCAGTTGCTGTTGTTGTGGTGTTTTTCTTGGCCGAACTGCGACCTCCCCAATTGTTGAAAAGCTTCATTCTGTGTCTGGAAGGCAGCTGTTGCGGCTCGCTGCTAGCACTAGCGGTAGCGCTAACGTCAGTGAATCTAACTTGTTTCTTTGTAGGAACCAGGGGTAGCAATTTGCTCCTTGGAGAACCTAGTTTCTTAGAATCGCTTTTATGGGCAGAAGGTAAACTAGAAATATCACTTCTAACGCGTTGCAATTCATCAGAAAATGCTGTATCATTATTCAAATTGCCAAATTTTGGTGAAGAAGAAGAATAGCTGGAATAATAATTTGAATTGTCAGAGCTCACTGAGCTGCGCCCACCGCTAGATCTAGGTGGAAAAAATGGTGATGGTGATGAATCTCCATGACTTGTGAATTCTTTAGAGAGCTTAGAAAGACTTTGACTAGCCTCTTCAATTTCCCGATCTCTTCCATGAATAAAGTTTTCCACAATCGGGCTGATCTTTGGACTAACGTTGTTGTGGTCTGGGCGACGAGAAAATAAATTGCCTGCTAAGGGGCTAGGAAGTTTAGGACTAGCACTTAAAGACATTGCAAAAATTTCCGCTCTACTGCTGCTTCTCTTGTGATGATGGCCATTTGTTTTGCTATTGAGACTGTTTCTTTCGCTTGTACTTTTCCTTGCAGCTATCTCTGGAGATGATCTATTCTTGTAATAGTCATTACTTGGACTGAATGATTGATTGCTTGCTCTTCCAGTTATTGTTTCGGAAGAATGACTTCTTAAACTGCCGACTGGAAATTTCGTTGCAGCAGAAGTTGAAGTTGGATTAGGGGTTTGAGGGAAAATGTTTCTATACGGTTCATAAAAATCCAAGTCGTCGTCGTCCATAGGTTGCAGACCAAGGCCAACATCAAATACTTTATCCAAGAAATCTTGCTCTGCCTTGTGTTCGTAAAGTTTCTCAAGCCTTTGATGTTCTCCGTCGCGATATGTTTCTGAATTACTATCATTGTCATGATTATTAGCGCTACTGCTACCATTACCAGTTCCCTTCATAACATCTTTTTTGGCATCACCATCTGGTGCAACTTCAGCAGCATTGGCATCAAATTGGCTTCTCTTCTTGTTAATAGGCAACGCCGCCAGGTCATCATCAATTTTTTTGCTCAGAATATCTTCCTGCTCAGCAGATGTCATAGAGGCATCGAGTGGATCATTTTGGTTATTCAAAAAATTTAAAATTGCTGAATATTCACTAGCATCAAGAACTTTACTGAGAGCCTTGCTTTTTCTTGATGAGTTATCATTATCGGTATCGTCAATAGAGCCAGTCAGATTATTGTGATCTTCTTCTTCTCCATCCAGGTTATTCAAGCTGTTATTCGAATCTCCGCTAACTAACTTGTTGGTTTTGATATTGTTGAATGTCTCTTGGATTCTCAAATAATAAGACTGGTCAATGGTAGTGTCGTTATTATTTCTATCATTGTTTGCGTTAACGTTATCTTTCCGCTGTTGAAATGAGTCCTTGTTGTCAATAATACCATCAATGTCGGAACGCGCAACAGTGGTAGTCGCAGTCGCAGTCGCAGCCGCAGCCGCAGCACCAACACCAGCAACCATCTTTCTGCTTTCAATTTTGGCCTCTGTTCCGCTTTCGGGCTGAGTCTCAGTAACCTTTTGACTATCTACCAACGTGCCACCGCTATCACTTCTAGGAAACAATTTTCTTTCTAAATCATCAAGTTCCGTAGTTGAAGAATTAGCAATCTTATCAACGATTTCCATCAAATTTTTATCCAAACTGCTGAACGTGTTGCCATAATTAGGATCCAGCAAGAACTCGCCCTCACGGTGATCGTGATTATTGTTGCCGCTATTGTTTAAGTTGCCACTATTATTATTAGCGAGCTTAAAACGATCATCAAACGCTCCAGAATCACTGACAACAATACTATAATTATCAGTAATCATTGTCTCGCTTTCCGTTGGCGATTTCCCCTGTAAGTCCGTTCTTGTGGATGCAGAAAGCAGGGATTGTAGATTGGAACCATTACTTGATTCTTTAGCAGCAGCAGCAGCAGCCGCAGCCGCAGCAGCAGCACTGCTAATGTCATTTTCATGAATCGTCTCGTGTGCCGGATATTTGCTCATTGCCCGACTTGGAGTCAAGGTATTATTAGTATCATCAGTGCTGGCGGTATTTTCCGTAGTGTTTGTAGCCACGGTGCTAACGGCATGTAGTTCTTCTCCATTGGCGCCACCGCTAGCGCTGCTGCTGCCGCTATTATTGGCATCATTTATATGTTTACCAACAACCTGAGATTGAAATTCACCCGAATAATTCTTGAAGAATTTTTGCTTGCCTATAGTTTTGGTTCTTTTAACAAATTCAGTATTTGCAATTCGAGCCAAAATTGTAGTTCCTTCTGGGTCCACAAGATATGCTTTACTACCAGGGTTATCGCCATTATTATCATCATCCTCATCACCATCATTATTTTTGTTGTTGTTGTTGGTGCTGCTGCTGTTATCAGACGTTGACAGACGGATCTTTTTGATGCTATCCTTTTTTGCCGTTTTTGAAGCAGACGAAGACGACCCAGAGCTATGTTGAGCACGAATGGCAAAACCAAGTCCTACTGAATGACCAACAGTAGAACTATTTCTTGATGGATATTCACTACTACTGCTAGCCAGATCATGAACCACGCTAACAGAAGCTAATGGCATAGCTGATTCAGAAACATTGTGACTTGACATTGATAATGATCGTTTAGCATTATCGCCGTCATGATCGTTGAATGGATATATTGCGTTTTTGCGACCATCAATACTGTTCTCCCTGATAGTAGTATCACCATTGCTGGAGCGGGGGTCATTATTTTCTGTCTTTGAGCTGTGTTTTGTTGTGGCGGTTCCAGTGCTAGTTGGAATCATTCTCAAAAGCGCATTGGCTTGCATATCGTCAACCATGACATTGTTGTTCGATTGGTAACTGCTTTGGGTACCTTTTGCGTAAGATTCATTGACAAATGAGCCTTTACCATGATACACAGGGCTGCCAATCTTATGAGCATTAGCAGCGGTGGCATCGGCAACAGCGGCACCTTTGGAAGGAAACGAAATACTATTGTTGCCATTATTTGGGGTCAGAATAATTTCGATGCCACGCATCACCGGGCTGCTATGACTGCTATAATTGTTATGGTGGCTTAGTGATAATGATTTCCGGTGATATGAATCTCTTCTATCAATTATTGGCGACTGGTTATGATTATGAGTATGATTATAATTATCAGCGCTTGATGCATTGTTTGGGTTAGGACTGCTCACGATGCTATTGATGCTATGCTGTGGGCGTGGTGGTTGATGGCTGCTATGATGATGGTTATGGTGATGGTGACGATGGCGGTGACGCTGAGAACTCTGATGCAAATTTGGTGAGCCTATTTTTGGACTCAGAGCAGCGCCTTGGTTTTGGTGTGTGTCAGCATGTAGTTGTTGTTGTTGTTGTTGTTGTTGTTGTTGTTGTTGATGGCGGTGAGAATTGATGTTGTGATGTTGCGGCGGTTTAGTAGGACTATTATCAATGTTTGAAGACTCACTAAGAATTGAAGATGAAGTTGAGATCAATGAGTTGGATTTAGAATGGTTTTGATATAGGTTCAATGGGGGACTAAATGCTTCAATATTACTTAATGGCGAATCAATAATTCCACTTCGTGGCTCCTGGCTCTGTCCTTGGCCATGCTGCTGCTGCTGTTGCTGCTGCTGCTGCTGTTGATGATGATGATGTTCTTGAGAGGGGTGAGCTTGAATTTGCTGTAAGTCGCGGGCAACACCACCATTGTTAATAAATGAACTATTCAACAGATGGTCATGGTGAATATTATCTCGCAGAAAATGACCAGTTTCATGATTACTAGTAGCAATATTGGACAAATTTGGAGACGCCGCCATAATTTCCAATTCAACTTCTTCGTTGATCAAAATTAAATATTCATTATAAAACAATTTCAAAACATTATAAATGTTGACCACAAGTTTGAAGTTTTTCAATAATCTAACAATTAATTTCGTCAAGTTATCAACATTAACCACTAGATGTGAACTGTTATGGTCAAAGAATTTAAATGGGTAGTAAATCACTTTTTCAAACTCTTCATTGAAGCAGTAATTAAATTTTTTCAAATAGTTTTCAAAAGTGTTGATACAAGTTTTGTCGGTATTTACAAGAATGGTACGGTTTGATTTATAATGGTTGTTCAAAAACAAGTTGAAATTCAATGAGCTCAACACTTTGTTGAATCTCTTGATGATGATGTAAAGCTCTAAAATCTTCAAAAATATAGCAAAAAGTCTTTGAATTGAATACTGCGGAAAGGGTAGAGAGATCAAATTTTGGGTTGAGCGTTGCTGCAAAAAAATGTGGTATGGGCTAATGACTTTTTTCAAATGTTTCAAAGCAATATGGATAATTCTTAACAAGAAGGGCAATGAGGCAAAATGAAGCTCAATGATTTTTTGATTGAGATCGTAATCTTCTCTAAACGACGTCAAACTTTCCAAATTCAAGTATAGATTACTCAAATTGTACAAATCTGCTGGATCAAGAATATCGTGCAAAAACAGAGTGTCGCGGTATTCGTCAGTATTATTATTACTCACCATTTTTCTCTTTTTCATCAACTTGTTGACTTCTTTTTGGTAATTTGTTCTGGTTATGAGCGAAACTCTTTGAAGTTGTTGGATAAGAATTAGAGATTTTTTGAAGTTTACTATACTGTTGATATTGTAACCTGCCAAATCAACATCATAGTAAGTTGGATCTTTATGATTTATTAGGCGTTCAAACGAGCCGCCAGCAGAGTAACTCTTGAGCTGGTCTAGCTGATCATCAGATAACTCATTATTAGATATGAGACAGTTGATCAGTTCGTTAGCCTCGTCATTTAAATTGAGGGAGAACCCAGTCAATATAGCCACAAAGCTGACTAAGGGTATGGAGCAAAGTAGTCTAGAATCGCTAGCGTCAAGGTTTGGGGTATTTGGGCTGACTTTATATTTGGGATGCAAAATCAGGACTTTTCGGTTAAGCTTAGGCAAAGACTGGAGAAAGCTATCCAATCTAGCAATAGCGTGCATGTACTGGATGATTTTGACATCGTAAATGTTGAAAAAGGGTAATGAGTTCAGATGTGGTGAAGGGGTGAAATTATGAATGGATGGAACATAAGAAATCAATGATTGATTTGTGGTATCGCCATTATCGTTGTTGTGGTTGCCGTGGTTTTTAATGGGGAAAAAATCAGGGGAGTTGAAACCAGTCAGATTGGGTTCTATCAGCACTGGGTTATTGTGCTGGTTTATTTGACCTCTTGCGCTTGGCGGCGGCTGGGGTATATTGAACATTCCTTGGAGCACAAGATGGTGGGTGGGCTTTGAGTGTATATTGTGCGTTTTTTTTTATGTCTAGCAACTTGTTGACAGAAAAAAAAAATCCAAAAAAAAAAAAAAAAATCTTTTCTCTTGAGTTCAGTTTGAAATACCAATGTTTCTCATGATATTGATTGGCGCAGTCGACGTGAATATACAATACGCTCTTTTGCCTTTCACTCTTGTTTACTTCAACTGTACCGGAGCAAGTGTTTGAGTGATAAAGTCTAGTGGAGCCAGGGATGCAATGAGAAACTGTTTGAATAGAGATTCAAGATAGAAGACAGGGTGGGGGGTGGAGTTGACTTTCTTTGGTCTGTTTTTATTTTATTTTTTAATTTTTTTTTCTTATTACCAGGCTGAGAGCAATTGTCGTATTCCTGGTTTGCAGCTGAATGGAGATTACGGGGAACGCAAAATCAATCAGCAAATGGCCGGCGCTTAAGAGATAGAGAGTGCGTAAATCAGGTTTGTGAGTGAGACAAACAGTAATGGGTGGTATTAATGGCGAGTGTGTATTTCTGAAGGCGAAAGGAGGCCCTGTTTGTGTGTATATGGTCTAGCGCTGAGTGATGAAATTGATTTCACCAGAGAGATGAGAGATGGATGGATGGATGGATGGATGGATGTGATTTGCGTAAGCTTTGAAATACGTGGATGTGTACGGCGCCGCTGGTGGTGGGCAAAAACAACAAAAAACAATAAAACAAAAAAACGGAGAGTTTGGATGGCTAATTGAGGAAGCGAGAGTGCAGAGAGGCAGCGACGATGGGTAATAGCAAAGCAACAAGAAGCAGGAAAGAGAAGTTGTCTTTAGTGAAAACGCCGTGGAGAGGAGAGGAGAGGAATGGACTATAGCAGAGCGTAGAAGAGTAGAGTGTGGTGTCGTCCGGTACAATATAGCAGAGCGTAGAAGAGTAGAGTGTGGTGTCGTCCGGTACAATATAGCAGAGTATCAAGTGGAAAGGAACAGGAACAGGAACAGGAACAGGAACAGAAAAGAGGAAAAAGACGGGCGCTGTGCTAGCGCGCTAGTGTGCTGGTGCTAGTAGTGCTAGTAGTGCTAGTGATACTACAGTAATAGCGAGATGGGTAACACTGCGCTGCGCTTTCTGTGCGTTCAAGCTTACGAGACACCAAGACACCGGCAATGGTCAAAGTGCTCTTGTACAGTCTTGTCCCGTTGAGAAGCAGTGCCTAATGAGTGCTACTGGGGGCTGTGTGCGGGAGTATTGACATTGGTCATTGACCGTTGTAACAGATAAGTATATATATATATAGATAGATATAGATACACCCTATTGGATAGCATACTGTATAGCATACGCTGTAGCACACCGTGTATATATAGACAGTGCCCCTCTGTCAAGTGTAGCACTCCCGCTAGCTAGTCTACTGGCTGCCAGTCGTCGTATCACCACTGTCGTATTGCTGCTGCTATACAATATCCAACGCAACGCTGTACTACACTACACTACACTACACTACACTATATCGAGCTGTTGTGTTGTTGTCGTAGTAGTTGCTGTTGTGTTTGAGAGAGGAATTGTCCCCGCTTACATAATAGCTGACAGTGGCGGCGACAGTAGTGGCGGTGCAGCTTTCCTCTGGCGAAAAACAAAAAAAAAAACAAAAAATCAAAACTCATCACCAGATTTGATATTGACAATTAGGGCCCAGATATGACAGTGACATTCTCACTGTGCTTCCATACATCACATCACCACCACCACCACACACTGCCTGCTTTCTCCGATAATGAACATCTGCAATGCACAGAGTAATACCCAATAGAAACATAGCTCTGCGATGCAGTTTCCCGCGGTTTCACAATACGCCCCGCCCATCATGGCAACTTCCACCGCATCCGCAATCAAAATCAAAACCAAAACCAGAATCACAATTCACAGTGCCCAAAGCCTTTCTTCACACTGAGACCATCAATTTTGGCGGTACCCCCAAGGTTCTCAAGCCAAACATCAAAAAACCGCTAAATCAAAACGACAACTATGTCAGCTGCACCACCATAGATATAGACGGCAGCATCAAAAGCATGTCCAAACACTTCCCCAAGATGGACTTTCTCAAAAAACTAGACTTGTATCCAAGAGACTTGCGCAAAATCGATAACTCGTCAATTGACATTGTCCCCACCATTGCTGTGCGTAAAAACTGCATTCTTGTAAACTTGCTTCACATCAAGTCCATCATCATGAAGGACAGAATCATGATTTTTGATACTTCGGATGCCTCATCAATTCGCAAAATCGGCTTGTTCATTTACGATCTCCAGGATAAGTTGAAAACAAACATCAACCAAAACACCTCGTTTGAGTTCAAAGCCCTCGAGACCATCTTGATCAACGTGATGAGCGTATTGGAGAACGACTTGAACCGCCATATTTCCATATGTTCGTCAATTTTGTTCGAACTAGAAAACCAAATTGACCGCTCCAAGCTTCGAGACTTGCTTATCCACTCTAAAGCACTAACCACATACACCCAAAAGGCCCTCTTGATCAGAAATGTCCTTGATGAACTTTTGGAAACCGACGAAGATTTGAAAGGCATGTACTTGACCCAGTTATTCGATACTTCCAACAAATCAAGCAAAATTCAGCAACTAGATGATGTGGATAACGGCATTGAGTTCAACACTGAAGATTCAGAATTCAACTTTAGTGAGATTGAAATTCTCTTGGAAAACTATTACAACCAGTGCGATGAGTTTGTTCAGCAAGCAAATTCCCTAATCTCCGATATAAAATCGACGGAGGAAATTGTCAACATTATCCTAGACTCAAACCGTAACTCGCTCATGCTTTACGATTTGAAAATCACCATCTACACTCTTGGATTCACCGTGGCTACCACCTTGCCAGCATTTTACGGCATGAATTTGAAGAACTTTATTGAAGACTCGAATGTTGGATTCGGGCTCATTGTTGGTGCATCGATTTTGTCCGCGGTGGGGATCACGGTCATAAACTTCAAAAAGCTAAGATCGGTGCAACGCTTAACTATGATGCTTGGTAATGACCGCAGCGTGGACCGGTTTATTCGTGACGACTTGATGAACAAGACCGACCATTCAAGCGGAGTATACGATCCATTTGTCAGTATGACGACTGCATCAACTAATGCATCCTCCAAGGCATTGGTTGCCAAAAGTGGCAGTGGCAGTGGCAATGGCAATGGTATAGGCAGCTCAGCTGGGACAGTAGCACAATACTTGAAACGCAAAGCAGGTTTCATAAGTCCATACCAGCAACAGCAGCAACAATACCAACCATACCAAGAGCAACATGACGACCAAAAACAACAACAACAACAGCAGCAGCAGCAGCAGCAGCAAATTGATCATCCACAATCACTGCAGTATCTGACTCATCACACAAACCATCACAGCATACATAATAGCCACCGCGACAGCAATCCTAGCAGCCTAGGCAACCCAAGCCACATAAACAACAGCCATTACACCCATAGTCACAATCACAGTCACAATAATAACGTGCCGGTCAATGCCGGCACATCGAACTGGCTCAACTACTATAAAGCCAAGTTTTTACATAATGGTAATAACAGTCGATGGCCCAAGAGATGGTCATTTTTTGGGTTCGGCACAGGCAACAGGAGCAGATTTTCCAGGTTTCCTAGGCTCTCCAAGGGAAAGAAGAACGGAATACACAAATTGGACGCCAAGCAGAAAGCGTTGACTTGGAAATGGCTTGTTGACGGACAGGATCGAAAGTAGCTTGGCCAGTCTACCAGTCGGCCAGTCGGGCATAGAATTTGCATGCTTGTTTGCATCTTGACCTTTCTTTCTTGTCTATTGTATTTTAACATTCGATACGCTTGTCATTTATAGACCAGCCCTGGTTTTAATGAATTCACGATTCTTTTCTTTCAATACTACCCTATCTTCACACACGCTACCGAAGCAGTGGCCGAGCGTAGACAGCAACTAACAGCAGATAAGCAGGGCGGTTCGTCGTACTGCTGAACTGTATGCTTGTGTGCACTCGTACGTACCGTGGCACTATATGAGCACTTTTTATCTATACAGCTGGAGCCACGGTGTCTGCCCTTGTTCAGTTACGTCGTAGCTATACTTACACATCCACAGAAATCTTGAGATTAATAACTCTTGGTTTGGCGTCTTGATATTTAAGAAAGAACGGTTTGTCTCTTTATTATTTTTTATTTTTAATAAAGCATTGATGAAGTGTTATGAGATAGAATTACTGGGATGAAGAAAAAATAGAAAAAAGTTGAGAAAAAAAAAAAAATAAAAAAAAGAACAAAGCAGAAAAAAAAAAAAAAAAAAAAAAATAGATGATAAAAAAATGAAACTCGAACGGCCGAAAAAAGAGAGGTAACTATAGAAACCAAAACGATTTAACAAGATGATAAGATAATTTTAAACTAGATTAGAATAAAGTTAAGGTGTTGGGATAAAGAAACAAAAAAAAAAAAAAAAAAAAAAAGGTTGAATCTTTTGTAAGCTTATTCAAAAAATCTTCTTGTCTTAGATGGCCCGAAAAGTTCTAATCTTATAGATGGCAAAGCGGTTTCAGCCAACAATTGCAATCTTTCTTCCAAAGTGTTATTAACTTCGATTTTGCCAGTTTCGTTAACAATAATAGCGCCTCCAACGGCATTGTCTTCCAAATAATCATTTTTCTTGATGGAAATGTCAACTTTGAACTGGGCAGTTTTCTCAAAAGTTTCAGCAACCTGAGGCAAAAGATCAGTAACAAGTTTTTCATCAGCTTTTCTTATTCTCAAATAAACTTTGGACTCTAATATAGTGTATAACCCTTCTTCAATCAATTTAGCAAGAATATCTTTGTAAGTCTTTTCGTTTTTGATTTTTTTCTTCAACTCAGTTTCTGCATCAGCGTAGATTTCATTCAAGATGGTCTCACGCTCAGCCAAGACTTTTAATCTGGTCTTGTTGGCAATTGTAGATTTGGTGATTTGTTGAGCCAATTCGGACTTCTTCAATTTGTCCTCGTATAATTTGTCGATTGAGGAAGTTTCAGAACGAACAATGTTTGACTTTTCAATCTCGTATTCTTCATCTGCCTAATAACTATAATTAGTACTTGGTCAAACCAAAGAAAAAATAAAAAAATAAATAAATAAATAAATGTAGAAGAGCTCCATTGCAAATAATAATAACAAAAATAGCGCCAATTGAAGCTTCAGACAAAACATACCTTTAATCTTATTTCTTTAGCTTTTTCTTCAGCTTCTTTCTTGATGAAAGCTTCCATCTTGCGGAGCTCACTAGAGACCTATAGAATTCCTGTTAGTATCGTGTTTGTCATGGATGGTATTGTATACAATGGCAAATGACAAAGGCAAGCATAAAGTCAAGTCAAGATAAACAGCAAATATGAGCTTTATATCCCCGCCCCTCCTTCATTGCATAGTCAAATCCTGACCTTGTAGTTTGCCATTGATTTTAATAATCGATGCCAGAAAGTCATCAGCAATAGTTTATCAAAAAGAAGAAAGAAAGAAAAAACACATACTTGGTCATCACTCAAAGCACGACTTGAAGGCATTGTGACTAGTTATGTAGAGATTGATAATTGATTGGCTTGTTTATATGAATGTAACAGCGGCAACAGCAAAAGGAAAAAGCAAGAACTCAGAGAAACAGCTATTTAACTGGGCGGCTGAATGAATAACTGACTGACTGGCTGACTATCTAATCTATCCAATCCAGCTACACTTTGAAGCGGGTGTGTGCGTGTGCCTCTGGTTTTTGGTTTTGGGCCACTTGACAATGAAATTACCAGCAATTCAATATTAGCTAAAAACTATCACGTGCCTTTATCGGGCCACCACACCCGAACATTTTATGCTATATGCACTTCGCTGGTGTACGGGCGTAAAGGCTTTCAGATGCAGATTTTGATCATTAGTTTCGCTCTCGCTCTCGCTCTCTCCCATTATCACTATCGATGGATGGATAAATGGATGGATGATCGTTAGTTTAGTCCATCTATCTTTTTGATCTGGGCTATAATTGGCCGCCGGGGAAGCATAGTAAGCTGCTACAGATTGATTTCAAGATAAAAGTCAACTATCAGGTCAATTATATCCTTTGTCTTTCCTGTTCGGTGCCGAAATTGATACCGATCAGACTAGATTTATTAACATCATTTTCGAAGCTTCAGCTACCGATTTCGGAAAAATAATCGTCTCGATTAGCTCGATCCATAAAGCTGGAGATATTTTAAACGCCACTGTTCCACCAGGTTTATATGCCACTCCCAGTAGACTAGCCATTGTGCATTCAACATCATCATAATATTATGGCGTCTATAGCAGTGCCCACCAATGAACTGTTTGTCCCGAATTGCATAAATTCCTCAACCGGGAATTTGTCCCAAGCTGGCTCTAATGATAATCATCAACATGATAATCGCGACTCTTTAAGCGGTGGCAAAGGGCGCTCTTCAAACAACAGCAACAGCAACCGCAATAACAACAATAACAACAATAACAGGAACCAACAACAACAATTGCAGCAATTGCAGCAACCGCCACAAAAGATATCAAATCAGAATTCTCAGGTAGTGGGCGCCATTACCGCCAGTATTCGGGCCTTCACTTATCAGATATCCTCGTTGTACTTGAGAACCCCTGTCAAATTGTTCAGACCTTCAAGATTTGATTACATGGCATACACAAGGCTAGCTCTATTTCATGAAGAAAACGTTGCCAATTTATCCCAAGGAGCCCAGCATAATCCTGTATATAAAGCCGCCGCTGCTGGTCAACCTAACGTCAAATATAACTTCTTCAAGCATTCTAGTATTGCATTGCTAGTACAAGCGGTACAAAGGCACGGCTGGAAGTTCATTCCCGATAACGTTTTGCCTCCATTATTGGCGAACAGTTTCACTGGATTAGTGTTATACACGTCATATTTGACCACTTTGAACAGCTATGCTTCGAAAAATCAAGAATATTCAATAAGGCCCAACACCAACATTTTGGAACCTCGGGTACTGGACACATTTAGAGCAGGAATGATTGCGGGTGCACTACAATCGTTAGTGGCGGCCCCCATTGATGCAATATATACAAGATCATCCACCGCAGAACTACTTTCACAAAAACATGATAATCTCTGGAAATATGGGGTTTACAAACTTCGTAACATTGGGCTCATTGGGGTGTTTGCTGGGTTTGGTGTCAGTCTCGTTAAAGAATCAGTTGGATTTGCTTTTTATTTTTCAACATTTGAGCTTATTAAAAATCAAGCATTCAATAAAACAGTGAATTTCATCAACGGGTGTCGTAATTTCAAATACAAATATTTGGGATTTGTGTTCAAAGGCGAGCCAAAAAATTTAATTGATGAAAATGCAAAATTTAAAGTATTGAAATCCACATACATTTTAGCTGCTGGTGCTTCAGCAGCGACCGTGTTACAAGTTATTCAGTTCCCTCTTTCCAAAATTCAAAACATTCATTTATCAAGGCTTGAAGCTTTAGATTACTACAATTTGCAAGTACCAGAATACAAAACTCCTACATATAATGCAAATCGATACAGACTTGTCAAAGGAGTAGAGACCCTTCCAAACATGATGCGACCATTAGCTCATAGAGTCAATGAAAATGCATTTTTGGTGAAGTATTGGACGCGAAGAGTGTTAAATAATCCATTCTTGAATGTTTATTACAAATCGTATCTTGAAACTTTGACTACAATTTTAACAATTCAACAAAATAAAAACTTGACGTGGTGGCAGTGGTCTTATAAGGGGTTCACAAGATATGTTCTTACTACGATTCCTGCAACTAGTATTGGGTTGTTGGTGTTTGAGATAATGAGAAGCAAGCTTAGTGATACTGTAGACGAGTTGACGCTAGAGCCGTAGCTAGCGTCTTTTAGAATCTTGGGTTTTTCATGTTGCATTGCTGTCAGCTTGGGCATGACTGTCATTGATTATTTTATGTTAGGTTTTCTAATTTAATCTTTTTGGCATCCATCTTTTTGGTCTTGCCTTATAGGTAATTTAATACCTACATACTAGAGTTCCATATTATTTAAATGGTCATTCAATATTCCAATCTGATATAATTTCTTTTTGTAGCAAAACGCGCAATCAAATAAATGACAAATAGTGTGTGAAAAGTTGCTTGCTGGTCCCGGATGTATTTGAAAGCTTTGATATATTGACGATCTGCAATCTACAAAGTATGCGCACTATACGATGTCAAAGAAGGAAACATTGTAACCAAATGATTATTAATCCCCCTCAAACTGTAGCCTGAATATTCTCCGTAAACTAAAATTTATGCTGGATACATGTTTTTTAAGTCCAACCAAAGCATTGTGAAAGCAGACATCAATAAATAGAGTGTAAAATCCGACTCACTTACATGAAAACACGTATTATACCACTGTGGAGGATCTATCATGCATGAGAGAATGTCCGATGCTGAGCTCCAACAAAATTGAAAACTAAAAGATGAGAGATCTGCAAACAATCGGTTAAAGCAATAACGAATTTTTTGATCTATCACTAATATTGGAACCAGAATACAGTTTATAGATATAAACGAGGCCCCACAGTATTGACTGAACTCACACAAAAATTAATCAATACTAAGACATGCCGATCTTGTCACTCAATGCTTTCTTGCAAAGCACCAAACTTGCACTCCAAGAATTCAAAACCCAAGCACCAACTAATGTGCAAAAGCTAAATATTGTTATTGGTAATCAATCTGGAGATTTGGATTCCATTGTCTCATCAATAACCTATGCCTACTATGCCAACTTACAACATCGCATTTCAAATAATAATATTCAAACTTCAGCAAAGCCAACTACTATACCTATACTCAACTTCAAGGAAAGTGAATTGAAACTTAGAAATGATGTGAAGTACTTGTTTGACCAGTTGCAAATCAGTCAATCAAATATATGTTTTATTAATGATGTAAATGATTTTTCTACGCAACAGAAAGAAAATATTGATTTGACTTTGGTGGATCATAATGCTATCGAAAGTAATGTGGAGCAATACTTGTACGATAAGAGACGCAGAAATAATAGTGATGATGGCAACGTTGAATCTATCATTGACCATCATAAAGACGAGAAAAAGTACTTGAACGCGAATCCAAGAATTATCAATATGGTTGGCTCATGCTCTGTTTTAGTTTCCGGTTACTGGTTTGAAAAACTTGGCTTGATCAATAACAATGATGACGGTAACGCCGTGTCAGTGAAACAAGATGCAGTGAAAAAAATCTCTGAGTACGTGGATTTTAATGAGCTTGTAAAGTTTGCAGCTAGTCCGGTTTTGATAGATACAAGCAACTTAAAGTTCAAGGTCACCGGGGAAGATGTGAAGATCTTCCAAACTTATCAGTCGTTGATCAACGATGTTGCCTTCAATGCAGATGAATTTTACACTGTGTTAAAAACGGAGAAAGACAACATTGAAAACTTTAGTGTTGTTGACATTATTGGGAAAGATTACAAAAGCTACAGCATTAATGTTTCTCCGGAATTATTATCAAACCCGCAATTAAAAAACGTTTCCGGCTCTCAGCCTACTAAGATAAAGATTGGAATCACTTCGATTGTCAAGCCGTTGGACTGGCTAGTGAAAAGAGATGGAATCAATATGGTGAATGCAGAAGTTGATAAGTTCGGTAGTGAGGCAGGCATCAATATATTGATACTAATGACGAACTATACCAACGATAGAGGAGAATACAGTCGAGATCTAGCCATAAAGCCTATTCTGCAAACTCAGGGCAACAGCACGGAAGAGTTGAACGCTAATATAGCAGCGTTTTTAGAAAAAGGATTAGTGAACCATAAGAGCGAACTAGGATTGGTGGCAATGAATGAAGATGATCGCCATGGAGTCAATTATGGACCATTGTCAGCGTACCGTCAGACCAATATCAAAGCCAGCAGAAAACAGGTTGCTCCGTTGGTTACGCAAGTGTTTCAATAATCCTAATATTAGTTATCTTATATAATGGTAGCTGAGTCTGCTTACTCAATAAATACACTTAGCGTTTGTAATAATATATGGACTGTACATTGGTTGTTGTAAAATGGCTTCTAAAGTATAATTTTATCATTTTTCACCAAGATGTTCGCCGGAACCGGAAAGCATAAGATATCCGATGAGTAGTAAAGCAGAAGTATAAATTCTGAAGAGACAAGCATCATTGTGGCCGGGCAGCAAGATAACAAAAGAAGGGCGGGAAACATGTTAATCAACTGTCTTTTGAAATAATACTAGAAGAGAATATTATGACACGTAGGATAACAAGTCAGATGGAGCGTTGTACGCACAGCGTACTTTTCGGTGCGTTTTGGTGGTTTGCTTCGCGTAGCCGGGAACACACTCTATGGAGCTGCTATATGTATGACCCAGGATTGTAGCAGCCTAAAGGCAACTTTAGCTGTGAAGTTCAGGTTTAGTGAGGTCCTTTACCACAGCAAGAAGATCCCAAACACAGGCAAAGACGGGAGATTATTACAGTATTAAGGTTGTTGAAGGGTCAGTGTTGGCGAGTGCTGGAAAAATGCAACATGCATGTAACACCAAGCAGCGTTGTGTATAACATAGAAAATGGATATTCTTGAATGCTTTCCAGTTTTTGCCAATAGCTATGGAAATTCTGCCAAGTATATAAACGCGTAAGAGGTTGCTGCTCATTTTGTCTCTTTTAATACAGACACAGTATTAACTCGTTGTCTTCTCTTTCATTCCTTCTTGTTTGGTTCCAACTTGTTGCTCAATTAGTTCTTAACAAACATCAGTCACTTCTCGGATAGGCTTCTATCCCGGCTATCCTCCAACATGTTTTTTGTTTTCTTTTTCCTACTTATTTTTGTTCTTTCTCAAAACAAAAAACAGTGAAAACAGAAATTAAAAACTAAAGTACTAAGAGTTATAATAAAGAAACTAGAAAATTAACAACATTAACACACAATGAGTTCCAAAATCCCTCCTGAGCTTACTGGCAAAAAAGGTGGTCAGGACAGTGACTACTCGGACGATAATGAAGCTGCTCCATATAATGGCTTTAACAATTCCATTTCCAACAGGATCAAAGGTTTGGTAAGAACTCTTTCCCGCTCCTCTTCAATCAACTCCACTGGCACAAATGCCTCTCTGTACTCGTTTTTCAATACACTTTCAAAATATGCAAATATGGTGATTAGCAAATACTTATTTAGAAAAGAATCTTCAAGATTTGACATTTTGAAACTACTGGATGGGCATTTGCGACCGGGTGAACTTTGCGTTGTGCTTGGTAAACCTGGTTCTGGTTGTAGCACTTTTTTGAAATCTATTTCTACTCAAACCTATGGTTTCCATTTTTCTCATGATACAGAAATTAATTTCAATGGTCTCTCTGCTAAGGAAATCCACAAACACTATAGAGGTGATGTTATCTACTGTGCGGAAACTGAAAAGCTTTTTCCTCACTTAAGCGTTGGCGACACTTTGAAGTTTGCTGCTAGAATAAAAACTCCGCAAAATAACCAGAAGGAGTTACCAGGGATGTGTATGCTGAACATATCACCAATTTTATCATGGCCACTTGTGGTTTGAGTCACACCAAGAATACCAGAGTTGGTAACGATTTTATTCGCGGTGTTTCTGGATGTGAAAGAAAAAGAGTTTCTATTTGCCAAGTTGCATTATCTGGTGTAAGATTCAATGTTGAGACAACTCTACCAGAGGCTTGGATTCTGCTACTGCTTTAGAATTTACTAAAGCTTTAAAAACCTTTGCTGTTGTTGAGAACACCACACCATTAGTTACAATTTATCAATGTTCCTAAATGGCTTATGACTTGTTTGACACCAGTTACTTCGGCTTCTGAACGCAAGCCAAAACCTGGTTTTGAGAATAAGGTTCCAAGAGCGCCAAAAGAATTTTACGATTATTGGATAAATTCTCCTGAATATGAAGCTTTTTTGTTTGAAATAGAAGATTATAGAAACAGTAATGCCATAGGTGAGGAAAGTGAGCAATTTAAGCAATCCTATAATGCTAGAAAATCTCACCGTCCTCGTCCAGGATCCCCTTTCACGGTTAGCTTTTCAATGCAAGTATATCATGCATAGAAATTGGTTGAGAATCAAAGGTTACCTATCAATTACTATATTCACCATCATTTCTCAAATTGTGATTGAGTTAATTGTCTCTTCTGTTTTTTGTAACCTCGGTCCTGGAACTTGTTCATTCTATCCCAGAACAGCTGCCCTTTTCTTTGCCACGTTGTTCAATGCTTTTGGTACCTTATTAGAGATGAAGCACGTCCAATTGTTGAGAAACACAAAACTTATGCGTTATACCGTCCATCTGCGGATGTTTTTGCCTCTATAATAACTGAGTTGCCAACAAAGGTTTGTGTTGTCTTGTCTTTTAATTTAATCTTTTGTTTTATGGCAAATTTCAACCGTCGTACTGGGAGCTTTTCTTTTTTTTTATTTGCTCGTCAACTTCATCGCTACAATTTCAATGTCACATTTGTTTATAACTGCTGCAACCACGTCTCTATCTGAAGCAATGACCCCGGTATCTGTTCTCTTTTGGATTTGTCTATTTTTACCGGTTTTGTTATCCCAACTCCAAATATGTACGGCTGGTGTCGTTGGATCAACTATCTTGATCCAATTGGCTATGCTTTTGAAAGTTTATTTGCTAATGAGTTTTCATGGGAGAAGTTTTGAATGCTCTCAATTCATTCCTAGTGGACCAGGACATCCAACTTCTGGTAAAAATGTTATTTGTTCTCCTGTATCTTCAGTTCCTAGCAGAAGTTACGTTTTAGGAGATGATTACATTTATGTCTCGTATAAGTACAAGTGGGCCCATGCTTGGAGAAATTAGGGTACTACTCTTGCTTATGCAGTCTTCTTATTTATTGTCTACATTATTCTTTGCGAATTAAACAAAAATGCTATGCAAAAGTGTGAAATCTTACTCTTCCATAAAAAACGTTTGAAAAGCTTTGAACACAAATAACGAGTAATTAATTCCTCCGATGTTGAAGCCGGTGTTGTTGATGAAAGAATTGCTCCAGAGCTTGCTGAAAACCAGGTACTGTTACTGCTTTGATAGGCGCTTCTGGTGTTGGTAAAACCACATTGTTAAATGCATTGCCTGCTCGTTTTACCACCGGTGTCATCACGAGAGGCACTTGTATGGTTAATGGCCGTCCATTGGATAATTCTTTTCAAAGATATATTGGTTATGTTCAACAGCAAGATTTACACTTGCTGACAATGCAGCTAGTTTAGCCTCTATGCTTTTTACTGCTTGTTTGACATTTCGTGGTGTGATTTCTACTCCTACAGTTATGCCTGGATTCTGGATCTTTATGTACAGGTGTAACCCCTTCACTTATTTGATCAGTACAATGTTATCTGCCGACCTTGCTGACTCTTCAGTTTCTTGCTCTTCTTCTGAGTACTTGCGGCTCTCTCCACCAGAGGGATTGACTTGTCAACAATACATGTCTTCAAACATGAAAGTTGCTGGCGGTTACTTGGAAGAGAGCTCAAAGGAGTCTATGTCTGAGTGTTTTTTTTTTTTTTTTTTTTTTTTTTTTTTTATTTTTGCACGGTGGCTGAAACCAAATTTTTTTCTTGCAGAGTGTTCCTATTAATCCTGAAAACAAGGGTGGAGATCTTGGCATTTTTACTGCTTTCATCTTTATCAACATATTTGGTACTGTTTTGGCCATAGTTCCAAAAGGCGCGGGTAAAAGAAGCTCTCAATTGATTAGTTTACTACAAAACTTGAAACTACCACCATTTCATCTTCAAAATTTACTTTACTTCCATGATGAGTACTTGTGTGTGTTTGTATTGAATAAAAACTTTTTATGTTTTCTTTGCTTTTGCCTTTTTCCTGTATTACACGTTATTTACATACCATACCTCAACGGAAAAGTTTTTCATTTCATTATAGGTAAACTGCGTGATAAAATGTCTTTGGATATATGAATAATCAGTATTCTCATCTTTTTCTGAAATTGTTAAGCTGGGTTGTGTTTGCAACAAAAATGGAATATTTCTGACCCGCAATAGACTATACTCTTACACGGATTGTCAAAAAATAATGAACAATCAAACTAGGGGAAAAAGTGTGAACAGGAAAAAATTAAGATTTTTCAAAAAATTGTTTTAAAAAAGAACATTATTGCTGAACGAAACAAATGGGTGAGTGGTGAACACTTATTGTGAGTGTTTTTGCGAGTAATCTTTACAATACTTCTCTGCTTGTTGCAAAACACACTCCATCAACCTTGTGTTGACCTGTTTTAAAGCTCTATTACTTGATCCTTCAGCAATGCCGCCGACTTTATTTTCAACTAAAGTTTTCTGCAATATTTGCAAAATATAGTTTCCAAAATTTTTAATTTCTATCATCTCAGTGCTCAGGTCTGCTTGACTTAATTGAATAGTTAAAAGGTCTTCTTGACCGTTCATGCGGCTTTCCCATTTGCTTATACCGTTTACCAAAAGAACAGATTTTTTTCCAGAACAGGACTCATGAGTCTCACCTTTATAGCTCTTTACAACCATGTTGAAGCTTAAGGAGAAAGAAACTGATAAAATTTGAAAAACGTTATTGAATTCAGAAAGTAAGACAATATTAGGACGATAAAACGTCTTACCACATCCACATTTTTTCAAATGTGTTCTAGAGAATAATACCCAGAATTTGTATGTTTGAAAGCTTATGGGTAATTGATCTATTATATTATTTGGCACTTGAAACAAAGAGCTCCCTCCACCGAGTCTCTTTTTGAGTTTATTGAATTGTGGCTTACCTTTTTCGTGGTATGTGCCTTTTATGAAACTTGCATGACTTTCGTCGAGTTTTTCCTCTGATGAGTTTATAATATCGCAAAAGCCATCCTCGAAGTTGCATTCAACAACAAGAAGAGGTTCAAAGCTGTAGATAAATCTTATAGAGTTAGATAAATAGAATTCATCGCTTTTTATGGTACTATCAGAAGAAAAAGTTGGCTCACAAAAAGGCAACCAATTCTTTTCAGTCCCTAACAACAATTTGTTTTTTATTCTGAGCTGCCTGAGCGTGTTCTCAAAAATATGGAAGGCATATATCCTTCTTGAGTTAATCTTGTTATCAAACATGTTAAATGTCACCATTGGATGGCCAAATTTATTTAAGAATAATTTAGGATCCTCTGGTCCAAGAAAGGCTTTGTCAATATTATAGTCAAACTGAATGTTGACAATATTTGGAAAGTTTAATGTTATAGCTGCATCTTTCTTGATAAATGATGGCTTGCTTTGGATATTGAAGCTGTAGTTGATATATTTGAAAGTAAATGAGCCTTTAATTTCTCTGAAGTTCAGATCATATGCTTTTATACTAATGAAGCTAATCTTGGGTTTATCTTTTTCACCAACGCTTGAATAGATTATTCTGCTTGCCATTAAGTGAATTCCGTGATCTGGCAAGTAAACTGAATTTCCTCCAAACAGAAACCATTTTTTACTCAAGACTTCGTCTTCGCGTAGGCTAAGGTTATCTTTAATCACAGTCTTGTATTTTGTTTGCAATAGCTTATCTCTATAGAACTTTAGGTTACTATTGAGCTCTAAACTATCTCTAGATACCAATAAGGAGCTTGACTGTTTTGGTATATGGCAAGATTTATTTCCATGATTAGTGTAGAGCTCTTTGCTCAAAAGATATGAGTTGAATTTGTATTGCACAAAGTCCTCATCGTAAAATAGTGGCTTATTCGAAAGTTTGTCTGATTTTTGATTTTGCTGTATTTTTCCAGTGATATAAATATCGTAATTGCTGGAGTAACTTATGGGATTATCAAACAACAAAATACTCTTGTTTTTTCCCGAAAAAGCAAAAGGGGTATAAACATAAAAGACTAAACAGGCCCATACTATCAATAGCGATCTGACAAGTTTTGACTTTGCAATAACGTTAAAAATCATGGTGGAAATTCAACCGATGCGCCAAGAAAATTTGACAGTTTTCTTGGCGCGGAAGCCAAGCCATGGAAACATGTGCATTATAAAGACCCCTTCGTGTCTACTGAAAGGAATTAGTAGTCAGAGGTAAAACTGACATGCTAAAAATACACTTCCCAATTTAGAATATATTTCAATGAGCTGTTTTGAGCTGTTTTCTGCGGCGCTGCGCCACAAGTAAAAAAATAAGCGGCCAAAAGCAGTTAACCTCGTGGTCTCTGATAGCCCAAACTGGATAACAGTGGGAGAAAACAACAACATACTGAACTGTAATTGCCTAATCTGGACGAATCAAGCTACCTTTCACACAAGCATTGCAGCTAAAAGAGAAAATTTTTCATTTAAGAGAGATGTTTTATTTACTGCGCAAAGTAACATAATCCGGGATTTTTATCGCCATTGGTAAAAAATCTTCCTGTATTGACCTCCCACGAGGCCCGAGGCAATATACAGACATTGTTTCTTGATTTTAATTTTTCTAGAAAGAGCCAGACTTTTTTTTTGTTTTTGTTTAAACTATTACTTCCGTTGCAGCCAGCTTTTTGCCTCGCTGTTCCAGATTTTAGTTTACTAAAAGAAGCTTTTTGTGGGTATTTTTTTTTTTTTTTTTTTTTTTTTTTGGCTTCATATATCATGCAATGCGATGCTAAATTATGCGCTGTACTGCCCCTCTCCAAATCGGCTTCATCCTTCGATTCATCAATCTGTTTTTAGAAGCGTCAACGGCTGTACTCTTGATCTAAAAACCAAAACGTGTGATGATTCAATGTTAAAGTGTATTTACTCTTTTCTTGTGGTATGACCTTTCTGTGCTACTCATTGATAATGTGAGGTTGAGTGAATATTATTGTTATCCTTCTTTCATGATGGTAAATGCGTCCGGGCACGACACACTTTGGTCTAATTTGGGGGTAATAAATTTAACTTCATATTATGTGGATGTTTTGCTTGAATCCTAATTCAATTTACTAAGCTTGAGCCCCACCTAGCAAGCTATAACACCAACAAACTGCTGGGCCGAATACAATTGTATTAATTTTCGAAGACAACTAATTTTTCATCAGCATCATTATTACCATGCCCATAATACCACCTGAAAAAACCGCCAGTAAAGTATATTTTATCAAATGTTTGACCAGTATCTTCTTGCTTGTATGCTTACCATATAGAAGATTGTAACACCAACTAACTTTAATACAGCAAAATTAGAGCCCCGTTGCAAACTTTCTAATCGAGACTGTCTTCTTCTACCTTAGTTGCGGCTCATATTGAACTGGAAAAGAGGACTGCCAACATGTGTGAAAAAGGACAGGACGATTGTGTTGTAGATAAAGGTGCATATGTTTGTTAAGTTCAGGGTGAGTGTGTGGAGTAATATGATGGTGAAGGTAAAGCGACTTATTTGCTAGCTATAAAGATTTTGTCACCTGTAGTGCGAGGATTTCTCCATAAACTATAACTTCAAACAAAAATTGAATTTTGTTGTTTTATTTTCATGCGTTTGTGTTAGCGAGTTTTCAAATCTGAAATTGAAATAAACTTGCTAGTCACTCAGACTGCATTTGAAGAATGATTTACAGGACAATAGCTTTGAGCTCAAGATTAACGAAGGTTATGTTATGCGCTACAACCAAAAAGTATGAGGTTTTGTAAATAAATATACAATTCACTTGTAAGTAAATAAGTTTACAAAAGATGTAAATAAAGGAATAGATAAGAAGCTTAAGTCTGCGTTGGACAAGCAGTACAACCTATTACTAGAAAAATCACTTCACTTCTTTTTGCCATTAAAATATTTTGCAATATCTTGTCCACTAGAAGCCAGTTTTCGACCTTTTGGACCAGGCTTTGTGACTCCTTTACCACTAGTTTTGGCCTTACCTTTTCCTTTCTTAGCTACAGGCGTTGCCTTAGATCTACCTCTTCCAGCTTTCTTTGGCGTAGCGGCCACAGCGATAGCATTTGCAGCTTTACCAGTAGCTTTTGTTTTTGCAGTAACTGCCGCTTTCGCTTTAGAGTTCGCTTTCGCTTTATTTGTGCCTGTAGCTTTACCCTTCTTCACACCATTAGCCTTCGCTTTGTTCTTTGCCTTAACAGCTTTTTTCTTCTTTTTTTCTGTAGCCTCGACTATCTTTTCATCTAAATTCTTCTTCTTTCTTTCAATGGTCGACTTTAGCTTCTTTTCCTCAGCATCAATTTCCTTCACAATGCTAGCAAGCAAAGTATGACATCTTCTGCTTAGCTCTGGATTGCTTCTAGTCTTCAAAAAATAATCAAATTTGAACATTGAACTTTTCAAAATTTCCTTATGAATAGTGTCATAAAGATTTTCGGCATCAATACCATGTTTAAAAAGTTGAACTAATAAAAATGCGTCTTCATCTGGCGTAAATGCTGCTTTTGCAAGTGATGCAGGTGGAAATTTCAATTCAAGCTCCTTTAACGGAACTTCATATTGAGCCATTTTCTTGTGCAAACATTTTTGCTGCTTCATATGCTTGGCAATCTTTTCTTCACCTTGTTCAATCTGGGCAAGATATTTTTCAAAACCTTCAATCTCTTCAAAACGCTCCCAGAACACTTTTGCGTATTTTTCAATCTCCTCAACTGTTTTAACATTCATGACAACACTATTTTCGACCATTTCCTTGGAAATTGCGCTTATCGAACGTCTTCCGTATTTGGCAGAAAGTTGTATAAAATTATTGAATTCTCTTCTAGACCAATTCCCAAAGCCTTCTTCCAAATATTTTGTCTTGAGCTTTTCTTCCTCCACAGTCAACGGTTCAGCATGATCAATTTCAAACTGTTCTAATTTGGCGTCAGTTTCAAGATCTTCAGAAGTAAATAATTTATTACTACTGTTACCTTTTTCGCCACCCGGCGGCACTTTGTAGTTAATAGATTTCTTGTACCAATTTTTCTCCTTTTCATAGAGCTCATATAGGTGTGGTGAGTAAAATTGATGGTCATACAAGTTGATCAGCTTTGGTGGTCTTGGCGCCTTAGGCTCACTAGATGCAGTTCTACCACCAGTATGCAAAGCGTCTCTGTAATATGCATCAATAGAATAGTTTTCTTTTCTTTCTCTCTTTCCTGGGTTCAACCACATGAAACCTGAACCAACTTTTCTAGTCTGTTTTTTCTTAAAATCAGTCCCGTTCCATTGATAAGCAGAAGTGTTATCATTGTCCATTTCTTGTAGCTCATCAAAACCTAATTTCGAATACTTGCTATTCAATTCTTTAGTTCTCTTTTCAGAATTTGCCAAAATTTCTTCAAGATCAAATTCACCGCTATCTTCTCCTTGAGGTGCCTCGCTCGAATCTCTAGTACCACCGGCATCAAATATATCTTGTGCACCATGTCTTATCATGTTCAACAACTCGTCTTTATCAACGTTTTTATTGTTAGCAGACGGGGCACTTCTAACTTGCTGAATGACCACCTGATCCAATCTCAATTTTTTCATCGCTCTCTCTAAAACTTTTTCTTCTATGGAGTTTTCAGTAACTAATCTAAAAACTTTAACTTGTTTCTTTTGACCAATTCTGTGTGCTCTATCCATAGCTTGCAAATCTGCTTGAGGATTCCAATCAGAATCAAAAAGGATAACCACATCTGCACTTGTTAGGTTGATACCCAAACCACCTGCTCTGGTAGTCAAAAGAAAAACAAATTTGTCACTACCTTCCGCATTGTAATCATCAATCTGTTGAATACGGTCTTCGTGTTCTGTTGAGCCATCAATTCTGCAATAATTGTACTTTCTGAAGTAGCAGTAATCTTCCATAATGTCTAACATTCTGCTCATTTGGGAAAAAATCAAGACTCTTGAACCTTCAGCTTTAAACTTTTTTAATAAACGATCTAAAATTTTAAGCTTTTGAGAATTATAAACCAAGTGCTCATCAGTAGTATATGGAGGCCCAGGTTCAACGCCGTCAAAAAGGTATGGATGATTACAACACTTTCTTAGCTGCATGACAATATTCAATAATCTAGTTTTGGACTCTTTCTTACCATTCAACCCATTAATAGCATCCAAATCCTTCTCTAATAATTTTCTGTACAAATTCTTCTGGAGCGGAGACAAGTTAACATACAAGTTTAGCTCTTTTTTTGGTAACAACGATTTTTCAACTTGAGATTTGATACGACGCAACAAAAACGGCGAGAGAATGGTGTGTAGTTGTTTGATGACCTCCTGTTGATGCTCGTCGCTTTCTTTCGATTCTTCCTTATCACTAGTGGATGTTGAGCTCCCAAAATACTCATCAAAGCCTTCAGAATCACTAAACACATCAGGCAACAAGAAATTTAATAACGCCCAAAGCTCATGTAAGTTATTCTGTAATGGTGTACCTGTAATTAATAGTCTATTTTTGGAAGTAAACAATCTAATGACCTGTGATAATAAACTCTGTTCGTTTTTTATTCTGTGAGCTTCATCAATAGCCAAGTAGCTCCAGTCAAATTTTCTCAATGTTGCTTTTTCTTTGATAACAATCTCATATGAGGATATGACCACGTCAAAATTACATTCCATAATTTCATTATTAATTATATTGGATCTTTGTTCCTTATCCCCAGTTAACACAATGGCCTTAAATTGAGGTATCCACTTGTTGAACTCTCTCTGCCAGTTCTCTAGCGTTGATTTAGGAACAATGACTAAATGCGGCCCCACTGTGTTTTTAAAGAAGCGCAAGTATCCAAGAAACGAAATAGTCTGTAAGGTCTTACCAAGACCCATTTCATCGGCCAAGATCCCTGACAAGTTGTTCTCATGCAAAGAAACCAACCAGTTAAGGCCTTGAACCTGATACTCTCTCAACTTACCATTGATATAGGTTGGTGATTCAGTAAACTCGATAATATCTGAATCGCTGTCAGCATTGAGCAATTCTGCATCCTCTTCTTTTTCCGTTTTGCGGCGTCTTGCGCCCTCGTGTCCGTTTGCTTCGCTGTGTTTTTTGCCATTGTTGCTGCTGAGTATTGCTTTATGATCTTGTTCTTCAATGCGCTTTATTATCTGGCCAAACTTCGGATCCTTTTCAGCCTTGGCTTGGAAGAATTTCTTGAAAAGAACTGATAGATCTAACAAATAGTTGTATCGTTTTGCTATCTCTTTCACTCTTTGCTCATCTTGTAAAACATCTGAGTTCTCCTTAAGAAAATAAAACGACTTTCTGTCAAGGCTTTTGTTATTAATATAATCTTGTTCAATTTCCGGAGTGAAGACTTCACTAGAGACGCCAGCTTCAGTTTGATTGGTCTGTTCTGCTGCTAGAATTGGTGATGGCGATGGTGAATTATTCACAATATTATTGTTATCAGTATTCTCATCAGGTGCGGAGCTACCATTGGCAATCGATGGTTCTGGTACAGACATTGCTATTGACCAAAAGTTGAAGCTATTGATATCTTTGTGTAATTGCCAATTGATTCACTGAAAGACAGAGTTCAACAAGGCCGGTTGAGAAAGATGATGTGCCTTATTCGCGTTGTGAAGAAAAAATAAAATAAGGCAAAGAGAAAAAAAAAAGAAAAAAACAAGACGCGAAATGGTTTTTTTCCCATGAAAAATAACGGGGAAACATGAAAGGTGGCACGTTACCTTCTTGCTTGCCTACCAATGCTTGCTGTTACAACATGGTAATCAATTAACCAATTAAAGATTAAAATAGAATATATTTGAAATTAGCCATAATTAAAACCCGATTGCCCCTAAGCAGAAATAAACAAGATTAAACTAAATAGAAATAAAAAGTAAACAGTAAAATAAAATTAAAAAAATTGAAAAAAAAAAAAAAAAAAACAAGCAACTATAATAACGGCTCATTGGGGATAAGTTCTAAGATCTAGCGTTAAAGTTTTGGAGCTGTTCGCCACTTGTTCTCGATAAATTCCGACCAATGCATCAGACTTTTCAAATAAACCATTCTTGAGACTGATAACAATAAATTGGAACTCCGGACCTGCATTGCTAGAAATATAATTAGCTACTCTTTGAACGTTAGCATTATCTAAAGCAGCATCAACCTCATCAAGCACAAAAAATGGAGAAGGTTGGAAAGAATGGATAGCAAACAATAATGCTAAAGCAGCGACAGTTTTTTCACCACCAGAAAGAAGTTCCATGTCTCTAAACCTTTTTAATGGAGGCATGGCATGATATTTAATCCCTGCGTTATACGGTTCTTCTTCATCTTCAAGAGTTAAATAAGCAGAACCCCCCAAAGGCGACGCATTCGACTTGGTTAACTCTTTGTATGTAGTATCAATTTTATTGGAAATAAAATCAAACGCTTTCATAAATGTATCGTATCTTTTTTCTTTAATGTCAGAAAACTTTTCAGCAACAGAGGATTCGTAATCTCTAGTTCTAGCATGATTTTCTTCAACATCTTTCAACCTATTCTCAACGTCTCGTAATCTCTCAAGCGCTTTAGCATTTGGCGATAATCTTTCTAATTCTTCATCAGCTTTCTTGATCTTTTCAGTAAACTCATGATTCGCAGTACGTGCATCTTGTATGTTTCTGAACTTATTAGGCAACTTGGAGTAATCAATCACAATATCTTCTGAAATTTCAATCAAATTATCTGGATTTTCACCAATGGAGATGGAATCCAAAGTGCCTTCAAGCAAAGGAATATCGACATTTTCGATTTTACAGTTTCTTAAAATGTCAATCTTGTGCATAATCTCTTTTTCTATATCCTCTTCCAAACTAGAACATTTCTTGAAACATTGTTCAAACTTTGCTCTAGCTCCCGCCACCTTATCTTCAACTGATTTGATAAAGTCCATGTTAGACTTGAGCTTTTCTTCTGCCTTGGATATACGGGTATTTTCTTGTTCCATCTCTGTTTCAAGTCCATCGATTTTATCTCTAATTTCGTTTCTTTGATCTCTTATCAGCTCTAGCTTTTCATTGAGCCCCGTTTCTTCATCCAACAATAACTCCAAACGTCCCTTGGATTGATTAACTCTTTCCTTTTCAAACTCAAGCTTGCTATCCAAGGATGAAATTTGCTTCATAAATTTTGCTCTTTCATACTCTTTGTCTCTCAAGATTTGACCATGGGCCTTTTCATATTCCCCTATATCAATATCATATTGTTCAGTAAAACTAGCATAAATGGTAGATTGCAATTCTTTGATACGCTCTTCTTTTTGCGCAATAGTTGAGTTTATTTCAACTAAAGAGATGTTTTTTTGGTTCAAGCTGCCTTCCACACTTTGTAAATTTTGCTTTTGGTAACTGAGTTCCTTGTTTATGTCATCAATATTTCTTTGTATCTCCAGATTAGCATTCGACAACAATGGCAATATATTCTCAAGCTCACTTATTTCATTTAAGGTCTGTTTCTCAGCGATTTCACTTGGCTTTTGGTGTTGTATGACACTAAGTTCATCTAGCAATTCATCCTTCTTTTTAATCAACTCATTGAGCTCGGATTTGCCCCACGATTTGCCATCGTTTTGACCCTTACCACCAGTCATTAAACCAGATTTATGGATCAAAGAGCCATCCAAGGTTACAATTTTCACATCAATGCCCTTAGACCATCTTATAGATTTTGCCACTGACATTTCATCACAAACAACAGAATTCCCACAGGCATACTGTATAGCTCTCTCCAATACTGGGTCGTATTCGATGACATCAAGCACTGGACGTGCATTAGGATGAACATGTCTTAAATTTGAATTTGGCGGCTTAGAATCTACAGAATCTAAGGGAATAAAGGATGCAACACCGGCTCTTTGCTCTTTCAAATAAGCAATGCATTTTTGGGCCACTGTTATATTATCAACAATAATGGAATCAAAACTCTTTCCTAGAATAGTTGATACAGCGGTCTCATACTTTTTTTGTTTAGGCTTGCATAAGTCGCAAACTAAACCTTTCACGCCTGGGAAAAGTCTTTGCAAATTGTTAATATTTTCTCTCAATTTTCTTTCTCTGTTGTTTTCTCTTTGACTTGCATTGTAATCATCAAGTTTCAAAAGAATTTCTTTGATCTGAGTATTTATTTCAAACTCTCTAGAAAGCAATCTTTCTTTTTTAGTTCTTGACTCATTCAAGTAGTTTTTCTTGATGGTCAAATCCTCCGTGGTTTCATCTAACTTGAACTTATTATCGTCAAGCTGATTTCCAAAACTTTTGAGGTTTTGATTGAGACCTGAGAGTCGATCATGCAAGTTTGCTTTCTGCTGTTCAAGGTTTTCTAACTGCAACATCAAAGAATGCTTATCATTATACAACTCATTCAATTCACCTTCCTGGAGAGCGCCACCTTGAAATAAAAAGTCTTGCTTCAACTTTTCATAAAGTTCCTTACCATCATCAGGTAAATCAAAGTCATCTTTGGAAAAATTCTTACTTTCAAAAATCTTAAGCGCCTTCTTAACAACTTCCTTTTGCTTATCAAGTTCCTTGATATTTGTTTCTTGAGTGCTGATATCTAGTTTTATTTCCTTGATTCGCCGTTGTACATCAGCAAGTTTCTTGATTGTTAAATCTCTTTTAGTAGTAACTGGCAAAAGGTCCTTGTTCAAATTATCAACAGCTTGTTTCTTTTTGTCAACCGCGCTTTTCTGCTTAATAATATTCAAGTTTTCTTTAGAATATTCAGCATTCGACGCTTTCAAGATTCGCTCTTCTTTTTTTAATACTGATTCCGCGCGCTTAAGTTCATCATTTTTGGCTTCCAATTGATCAATCAAGTTATTTTTGCTGTTTTCGTAGTAATATAGTTGCCATAGTTTGTGAGTTCTGATTAAATTTTTCTTCTCGGTCATCTTCTTTTCAAAGTATTCGGATTCGGTTTTTTGTTCCTTGTATTGTTTCAATTCACCATTTAGCACCCTTTTTCTTTGAAAGAACGTATTCGCATTCTCGTGCGCTTTCTCTTGTTCCTCTCTAAGAGATTCGTATTCTCTCTTGTATTCATTTGAACCGGAAATTGTTTCGATAAGCTTTGTTAATTCGAGCGGAGACTGTGATGCGATCTGTTCGACGTCACCTTGAAACACCAAAAAATTTCTTGCTTTGATAAGAATGTTTTCTTTTTTCAAAACGGTTGAGTAATCTGTAGCGCTGACGACTTTATCATTGATTCTGTACTCGCTGCTTCCGGTAAGAGTGATTGTCCTTTTCAATTTGAGGATATCGCCATTCGAACGTTCATATAAAGCCATCACATATGCTCTTGTCGGGTTTGCTGAATTGTTGTCTGATTCGTTTTCGCTACCAGAAACATCAGCAGAAACATCCCTAGTTTCCAGCAATTTACCTCTATAAATCAAGTCCTTCAAATGAGCGGACCGCAAATGGCTGCTTTGAACCCCCAAGACAAACGATATAGCATCCATCATATTGGATTTACCAGCACCATTGGGACCAATGATACTGGTAAAATGAGAAGTACCAAATCCTACAGAGGCAGTGCCTCTATAAGACTTAAAATTGTGCAATTCTAACCCAATAAGTCTGCCCATTAGTGAACGATTTAGTTGGCGCCCTATACCTTTGACAAACAAGGGTAGGAAGAAATTCAGAAAAACAGACGCGTTTTCATCTAGATCACCGCTTGGATTCTGGGAACAGGAAGAAAAAAAAAATGAAATTATCGCGAATTAGCGCGTAATGCACGTGATATACATAATTACAGTTCGGTTGTCTATAGCTAGCTAGCTATTTCTACGATGTGCTTGTATTGTCCTAACGTCTATCAATATTTATAGCAGAAGTTTAGCCAGATATTACAAATCAAGCGCATTTTAGTTTTGGGTCTACTAGTAGTAGCGTTGTGCAGAAAGGGTGGCGTTAGCTTTGAGAGTATGTTGAGTAAGGTGTTCCAAAGGCGCGGATTTCTGGATTATTCCAGAAGATTCTTCTCAACATTGCATGGAAGCTTCTGGAGAGTGTACTCCAATTACAAATCAATAAGTCTTGACTATAAAATGAAGCCTACTCCAGACAGGTTTGATGTAAAAACTAAAGATCTGTTGAAGCATCAAGCATCAAAATCAAATACAATTACTGATTACCTCTTTTTTTATCTCTAACTCCACTCTAACTTCCCCCCTACCAAAAATGTGCACTTTGTTTGAAAATCAACCATTCTTTACCTTCGCTGACGCAGCCAGCTTACACCCATTGTTCCAACAACCAGATAGCGTAACCAAAAGACTCTTCTCAGAAGCTTTTATGCCGCAAAAAGGTGCGGCTAATAGATGCTGTGCTGCTAAGAAAGTTGCCACCGAATCATCTCACCGTGCTGCAACAGAATTCAAGAATGAAGAAATAGACTCAGAAGCTACAAGCGATTCAGATGAGACTGCGTCCACTGCACTGTCGATGACTGAACCATTGAATCCTGAAACTTCTCGCTCCAAAGATTTACATGTTGACTTTGTTCCTGCCGCTGATGTGGTGGAAGATACTAAACAGTACAACATTTATGTTTCTGTCGCGGGGTCCGCTGCAAATAACATAAGAGCTGACTTCAATAAAGTGAACAATACACTAGTTGTCAAAGGAGATGTGCCGCATATAGTTTCTGGCAAAGACACTGGCGCCAAAAGTCTCCATAGTGAGATCAAGACTGGCCACTTTGAAAGAACATTTGAATTTGGCCATGCAAAGATTAACGAAGATGGTGTCAAAGCGGAATACGAAAACGGGATCATTTGCATTCAGGTTCCAAAAGTGCAGGTTGTGTCCGTGCCGCAGAATCCAGCCGCAAAGCAAACAGTGAGAAGAATTCCCGTTGTCTGGGATGAGTCTGAAGACTGGTAAATTACGCAGTGTACTATAGCATGTACTGTTGAGGTTTTTTTTCTTTTTTGAGGTTTGCTGGTTGTTTTTGTTCTTTGTTGTTCGTTATTAATGTTTTTCGATTTTCTGATCTATGTATTATTATTATCATTATTATTACCTCTTTAAAACCAACAAATATATTATATAATATTCTGATCATCGATAAAGTTTGGTCGTAGAAGAGCGGCTTTAAGAGCAAAAACGCAGCGCCGTGGTGACAGCATCCCTCATATCTACAGTGCATCGGCTGCCGCTTTGGGCATAAAAGACGGGAGGCCCCCCGCTGACAAAGTATTTCGGTGGCATTCCATGTGCTTTTTCATGTGACCCGAGGGTGCCCCCCACAAGAGCAGGTATCACCAGATGTCTTTTCATCTAGTATCGCCCTCTAGCTAGCATCCTGCTGGCTCCTCCCGAAACGCTGCCACCGCCTTGCTGTTTCTTTTTTCTATTACGCCCTTTTCCTCTTACTCTCTCTCTGTCTACCCTTTGTTTCTTCTTATCCTTTTGGCTTTTTTGAAACTGTCTTTGTGTTCACCCTAGATATAGCCGCACCCTTATACTTTCAGTAACACATCCTAGCCAAAAATGACAAAGTTCACTCCAATAGCCAAAACCGCTCACTTGGCAAGAAACGCCATCAATAAAAATGCTATCAAGACAGCAAGCGCTGCCCAAAGCATGAGAATGAATTTCCCAGTGAGACAAAACTCTTCTGCCACCGCTGGTAACAAGGTCACTGTCAGAGATGCTTTGAACCAAGCCATGGCTGAAGAATTAGAAGCTGACAAAGATGTGTTCTTGCTTGGTGAAGAAGTTGCTGTCTACAATGGTGCTTACAAAGTCTCTAGAGGTTTGTTGGACAGATTCGGCGAAAAGAGAATTATTGATACTCCAATCACCGAAATGGGTTTCACTGGTTTGGCCGTTGGTGCTGCTTTGGCTGGTTTAAAACCAATTTGTGAGTTTATGACTTTCAACTTTGCTATGCAATCTATCGATCATATCATCAACTCCGCCGCCAAAACTTACTACATGTCTGGTGGTATTCAACCATGTAACATCACTTTCAGAGGTCCAAACGGTGCCGCTGCTGGTGTTGCTGCTCAACATTCTCAAGATTACTCTGCTTGGTACGGTTCTATTCCCGGTTTGAAGGTTGTTTCTCCATACAGTGCTGAAGATTACAAGGGTTTGTTGAAGGCTTCTATCAGAGACCCAAACCCTGTTGTTTTCCTTGAAAATGAAATGTTATACGGTGAATCTTTTGAAGTCAGCGAAGAATTCCACTCTCCTGACTTTGTTTTGCCATTTGGTAAGGCTAAGATTGAAAGAGAAGGTAAAGATATCACTATTGTTACTCACACCAGAAACGTTGGCTACTCTTTGGAAGCCGCCAAGACTTTGGAACAACAATTCGGTGTTTCTGCTGAAGTCATTAACTTGAGAACTATCAAACCATTGGACACTGACACCATCATTGCCTCGTTGAAGAAAACTAACCACATCATAACCGTTGAAGCTGGTTTCCCAGGTTTCGGTGTTGGTTCTGAAATCTGTGCTCAAATCATGGAATCTGAAGGTTTCGACTACTTGGATGCTCCAGTTGAAAGAGTTACTGGTTGTGAAGTTCCAACTCCATACGCTAAAGAATTGGAAGACTTTGCTTTCCCAGACCCACCAACTATTGTTAGAGCCGTCAAGAAAGTGTTGTCTTTGTAACTTTAATAAGTTGGCATAACATATACTCTCAAAACTTCATAAAATAACGACACATTACTTAATTGATATTCATATTTTCAAATGTAGAATAGTATGCTTTTACGCAAGAAAAGGTATAACTCACAGAACTGCATTGCGATTTATCCCCATCAGACCATTTTCTACGAAGCACATTGTCTCTCAAGAAATATTATCTTTGACAATGCAGTAACTGAAGGACATTTTGTAATTTTTCAGATCAAGCTTGATTTGAATATATCTGTGCCGTTATCTTGCTTATCCGGATAAATGCGGCATGCGGGAACTGCTTTCTGTTTTCCACCGGAGTAATATCTGGTATTGGGGGTGAATTACCGTTAACGGGGGTTTGCGCAAGATTGCTTGGAATTTTTCAATTTTCACCGAAAACGATTACTAATGGATTACAAAGATATAGCATAAACGTAGCCCTCATGAGTATCACATGCATGTCACGCTCACATTTTTCTGTTTTTCTCTTTCTTATTATGCACAATGTTTTTTTTTTTTCTTCTTTCCAAGACAGAATGCAAATCCCGTTAAAAAAAATTCAAATTTCAATATCTCTTCTAATCTTCCTAAGTATATTATACTTCTGCAAATATTTCAGGTTAAACACTTTATCTCTGATAGTTTCAAGAATAACAAACAACAAAAATGGCTCCAATCGTACGTATAGAACTTTAGTGAGTTCAAGAGAACAAACCCAGTAAAGAGGTTTTTCAAATGATTCACGGTGAAGGATACTGTGTTCTTCTAAAGGCTTTTATATTGAGGTAATGAAATTCTATGCTAAAAATTTGAAAACATTAAAAAGGTAAAACAAGCGATGAATGGAAACCTTTGAGAATGAGAATGAACTAAATGATTCTATTTTGTTCGCTCTTTTTTCAAAGGCAATCATTGGTGATTTGACTTTTTGGTTACCATTTTGTTACTACTTTTATTTAGGCCCAAGGTTGAACCTGGATGCTTTGCTGTTGAATTTGAATTTTGCCCCAGCAATTTATATCGGCAAAATTAGAAATTCTCTTTTTATGATATGTTTTATATTTTTAAAAAGATTAGACAGTAGGCTAACAGGAATTTTACTTATAGACCTCCAAGAAATCTAAGCAAGTCAAGAAGTTCGTCGTTGACGTTTCTGCCCCAACTGACAATGGTGTCTTTGACCCATCCTCTTACGCCAAGTACTTGATTGACCACATCAAGATCGAAGGTCGTGTCGGTAACTTGGGTAACGACATCACTGTTGAAGAAGACGGTAAAAAAGTCGTTGTTGTTGCTGCTAACGGTATCTTCTCTGGTAAATACTTGAAGTACTTGACCAAACGTTACTTGAAGAAAAACCAAATCAGAGACTGGATCAGATTTGTTTCCGTTAAACAAAACTCTTACCAATTGCAATTCTACTCCGTCAACCTCGATGAAGACGAAGAAGATGATGAAGAGTAAATTAGTTAGTTCGCTGTATTATTAAATTTTTTATAGTTCACGAATAACATAATCTAATCTTTATTAAAGTTGTTTTTTTATTCTGTAAAGCGGTGCTCTCCTTTATTGGACGAGCATTCAAATTGTTTATTATTGAAGAACTTTGACTCTTCCTATTATTTACTGTTATCACCTTGGTGATTAGTTAAGCTTATATAGTGAATTAAATTGTAAGTGAATTTCCTCTTGCCATGGGCACGTGAGCTCCTGAGAAAAAAAAATCTCAAAATCTCAATTTTTTTCTGAATTTTCCAATGAGTAAATAATTCGTAAACGGGTCGATAAACGTTGTACGCCCGTAGTTGGTTCAAGATCCAAACAGTAATAGTAAAGCAATATAAGCGTATACAAAATGTCTATTGAGCCAGAAAAGATACTTCATGTTTTAGATAAGGAGGGTGTTATTGAAAACACCAGCACTGTTTTCCCAGATATTCCTTCTCTAGTTATACAAGGTATGTTTCCAGCATGTTTGGTATAACAAGAATAGTTAAATGCTTTTGTTTGAAAACTGATAGCTAACAATAGTTGCAAATTATAGCTGCTCTTAATTCCTTGCTCAGTCGTAGCATGATCAAATACAAAGCAATTGAGAGAGACCAATGGACTTTAACCAAAGAGGGTGAAGAAATCGTTAACAAAGGATCACATGAATACAGATTATTGAGTGAAGTTATCAACAGCTTGGAAGGTTTAAAGATCGCTGATGTTCCAAAGAAGTTGGGCAAAGCTGGTTCTTTAGGTCAAGGTAAAGCTTTCAAAAATGGCTGGATCAAGAAAGATGGCGACACTTTGAAGCCAAGTGAAAAAATAAGCAAAGACAATTTACCAGATGATACCACTGCTTTGCAATTAAAGGCTATTGCTGCTAACTCTGACAAATTGCCAGATAAGAAAGAATTAGCTGACTTGAAGAAAAGAAAATTGGCATCTGTGTCAAAAGCTTTCTCTTACAAGGTTGAAAAAGGTTCAGAATTTTCTACTAAGATTGAAAAATTAGAAACAGATATCACTACCGACATGATCTCTAGTAACAGCTGGAAAGAATCCAAATTCAAGCCATACAACTTCAACTCTCAAGGTATTCTTCCAGACTCTGGTGCTTTGCATCCATTGAACAAAGTTCGTGAAGAATTTAGACAGATCTTTTTCTCTTTGGGTTTCACTGAAATGCCTTCTAACCAATACGTTGAAACTGGTTTTTGGAATTTCGATACCTTATTCGTTCCCCAACAGCATCCAGCTAGAGATTTGCAAGATACTTTTTACTTGAAGGACCCAGCTGTAGGTGATGAACCTGAAGACAAACAATACTGGAAAAATGTTAGACAAGTCCACCAAGATGGTGCTTTCGGATCTATTGGTTATAGATACCCATGGAGAGCTGAAGAATCTCTTAGAATGGTCTTGCGTACCCACTCCACTGCCATTTCTTCTAAGATGCTTCATGAATTAGCTAAAGATCCAAAACCAGCTAGATTGTTCTCTATAGATAGAGTTTTCCGTAATGAAACCGTTGACGCTACTCACTTGGCGGAATTTCACCAAGTTGAAGGTGTTATTGCCGATTATAATATCAGATTAGGTGACTTGATTGGATTCATGCAAGATTTCTTTGATCAGATGGGTGTCCATGAATTGAGATTTAAGCCAGCATACAACCCATACACGGAACCATCATTGGAAATTTTCTCATGGCACGGAGGTTTGAAAAAATGGGTCGAAATTGGTAACTCTGGGATGTTCAGACCAGAAATGTTGGAAGCCATGGGCTTGCCTAAAGATCTTAGAGTCTTGGGTTGGGGTCTTTCTTTGGAAAGACCAACCATGATCAAGTATGGTGTTAACAACATTAGAGAATTGTTGGGTCATAAGGTTAACCTTGATTTTATTGAATCTAATCCAGCTGCTCGTCTTGATGAGGAATTGTACTAAACTTAAAACACACGTTAATGATGTTTTTATCTTTTCATAAATTTTATTGCAACTTTTCACTTTGTGTATACAATTCAGCACTAATCGATACTATAGCTTTACTCTTTTTCCTTTTTGTTCTTGTCCCTCATCTTCATTTTCCCATGCTTCTTTTTTGATACATATTATAAATTTATGCTTTTACTAGTTTGCGTGTGCTATTTTCCGTAAAAATAAAAAAACAAAAAAAATAAATCTAAAGATAAAGCGGCTTAGATAAATGTTATAAAGCAGAAACTTGACATCTATTGTATAGTTTTGTGCTTGAAAGTTTTCCCAACTTTGCTGCCAAAGTAGAATTTTGGCTTACTTCTTAGCAATAGTGAGAATGTCAATACTCAAGTCATAACTTTTCTATTATCCCAAAATTGAATGTCTAAAGAGCTTCAATTAGCTACAACAATAAATAAAACTTGCACTGTAGATGTGCAAGTTTTATACTATACATTACAATAAATGAGAACTGAAAAAATGGTGGTACAAAAAAGCGGATCAATTGTCTGTCTTGCTTGCCGCTCTGGGAGAGGTGCATATAGGTACATACGCAAAAGCTAAATCTCAAATAGCACGTGTATATAACACTAGATTATATATGCTCAAAGCAGAAACATTATCCAATAGAACACTTTTGCTTAGTTATTTTTCTGGGAGTCTCATATTTTTAAAGCCTTTTTTTAATAATAATTCTTTGTCTTTTCTTTATTGGGTAATTATGGTAAGTCTTCATAGTCATCAAAACAATAGTGTAGACAATTTTTAATATGCTTTTCGTTTTATTGCTGTAATAATTCGAGATCTCTTAAAATACTTGGATGACGGTACTTGCATTACTAAACTCTTTAACTTCAAACTTTTTCTTTTTTTTTATTATCGATTCACAATGGTTGTTGTTCTTGGGTGTTCGGACTGATTTTCTTTTCCTTCAACCCAAGTTCAAGTGTACGCCTGCATGTGGCTGGTGTGTCAAAAAAATAAGGTGGCAGGCAGCGAAAAAGAAAGACGAAAAAAGCAAACAGCCAAAGGCATCGGTCTCACAGCAACTTTAATCAAAGTAGGTTCAGCAGACAACGTTATGACTGACCGGTATAATTCAAAGACAAATTCGTTATAATATTCTGCTCTTCTAATATATTATTCATTCGACCCATTAAAGCCTTTGCGACTTTTCTTTACATACATCTATATTAAAAAAGTTTGCTTTTTTGACGTTTTATTAGTTTGCATATCCCGTGAATGCACAGAAACATAAAACAGTATATACATAAAACTCTGTTAAAAGTTGCAAAAGGTCTACAGCTTTCATTTTTACAATGGAAGAATGGCTCATAGTCATATTTATAGCATTGTTAATAACAGTGAAAAGAGAAACAGATAACCAGAGGCGGCTAAAGCAAATCTTCAAGGATATAACTGATGATGTCAGCAAGACTTACGACCAGGAGCTCGAAGAATTAACTTTAGAGTTGCACGACGCTACATCTAGCTTACAAGTTTCACAAGACAGTCTACAACAACAAGATGGCCGAATCAAAAGCTTAACTGATGACATAGAAAGCAAAAAAAACATAATAGAGCAAGTGAATGAGCGTATCAGCAAACTAAAACTTGAGATTCTCAAATTTCAAAATACCATAAAAGATGAACAGCAAAAGTTTACCTCAACAAAGTTCAGTAGCGAGTCAATAGAGGCCCAAGTTAACAAATTTTTGAGAGATAAAAATCAGCTACTTTCACAAATAAGGGAACTAGAGCTCTCTATTACGGAAAAAGCAGCTAATAATAAGAAACTTAGAACTAAATATGATGAAACGATATTCAGAATTTTAGAAACAAAGGCCAAAAGAGTATCGATACTAGAAAAGTTGAAGCTCAATGAAAATGAAAATGACACATTAAACAAGTACATAAAAGAAACCTTATTCCAGCTCAAGCAAATAACCGCAAATTTCAAACAACTTGAAGAACTCGAAGCCATATTCAAAAATCACTGGAATCCATTATTATCTACATTAAAAATTGAAGCCAGTGCCTTAGAAAAGAGCATAACCGATGATTTGAGCATGTACGAAAACATAAAAAAAGATCATTTACATCCAGATAAGATAAAAACCATTCTTGACAAGTTCAATACATATGAAATTAAAGCACTTGAAGAAATTGAAATACGAAAGGACTCGTACAGTTATATCCTCAATGATATAAACAAGAGCTATGATATTTTGATCCAAAACTTATACTTCATTGTCGATAGATGGTTGAATGGCTCCTCAAGTAGAGGGACAACAACATCCGGAGGAGCTAATAGCGCGAATGTTAGTCCTGCTCAGTATAGCCATTTCTCTGGAGATGTTTCAGATATAATAAGAAACTATAATGTTGACACAACAGGCACAACAGATAGTAATGAGTTAACAAGGATATTGAAAACTAATCTTTTTAGTGACTTGAACATTCGGCATCTCGGAAGCATTGTTAACGACAGCAGCTTTATTCCTACTTCCTCTTCTGGAAATGATTCACGTAACTCAAACTCCCAAGGATCTTATGGAAACGTTCAGAATGATAGCTCTGTGCATACAGATAACACCAGCTACTCGCCAGGCAGCCTGTCACTACTGTCAATCAACGAAGGTGGGCCTGCAAATACACTTGAAATTAACGATAATATAGGAGACGGCTACTTAGGAGTTGAAAGTATATCTCCAATGCAAGAGTTGTCCCTAAGAGGTACGACTAGCAATAATAAAACATTTGACAACTCATTTCAGACATCTAATCAAAATCAACTAGGATTTGATCTACCCTTACAGAACATCACAAGCCAATATTACTATCCTCAGCAACAGCAACAGGAACAGGAATTTAACTTCCATTCTCAAGGCGTGCAGCTATCCAAATACGGACAACAGATAAATAGTCACCATAACATTAACAGCAACATCCCTCAACGCCTTTCTCTCACTGAGGAGGATGACAGTGACTTTGAAGAAGTCGTGTCTCATGAAGGCATTTTTGACCATGATAATAACTTCGGCACTCATCCCCATGAAAGCATGCACCGGTCAAATTCATTATCTGAAACGCGCCATGCTTCTTATGCTATGGGCACAAGACACTCAAGCGCTAGCGTTTCTTATTGGCCTTATAATCAAAATACTGAAGCAGAATCTGCTAATTTACAGAACGTTAGCGGGCAACCTTATTTTTTCAATAATACTAGTATGCCTCGGAACAAGAGAAATTCGGCGATTATTTAAATGTCATTGAGAGTTATACAAGTAAGGTTTCTCCGTGTTTACTACTATCCTAGGATTGCCTATTTATTATACTATACTATACAATACAATACAATACTATAAACCCCCGATATTTTCGAAATATTACCCTCAAACACCTCTTTTAATATCATTTATTTTCTATGTTCTTCTGACATTTATACTATATCAATCTTTAGAGGTCATATTTTATTGTTCTTAAATTTTACGTTTACTTATTGCATTTTTATGAAGTTTCCTTTTAAAAGTAATTTTGGCAGCCAAACGAGTACGAAAATTGAAAAAAAAAAAAAAATAAGTATTCTATGTAGATGAAAATTTTTGGGATTCGCTGGTATAGACAATCATGAATGATTATAACAAAATCAAAGAAAGGATGTTTTAGAGTGATTTCAACTATGCAACATAGCCCACTAATGTTTTTACATTTTCAATTTTTAACTTTAGAGCAATACATGCAAAGCCACTTCAAATTTTGGTAAGATAACTAGCTTTCAACGTTTTTAGTTTTCTTTCCAAAAATCAACATCAAGATTAAGTTAATGTTGCTGAATATCTATTTCGCAAAATTTTAGTTAGATTTTAGTCTGCTTGTACATTCTATGTTGTCTCCAGGTTCAATCTTTACAGGTGAGAACTTTGGAAGCCAAAGTTATATGAAATTTTAGGCCAGAAAATGTGACCAAGCAAATATATGTGACTTTTTTGCAAGTCTAGGTATTGCAACCGTAGTCACCAATGGCTTACTGCAGTGCAAGTTCTGTTCTGTCAAATATCGAGCTTTATATTGGACCGCCTACTAGCAGGCTAAAAAACTGATAATCTGGTAGGGCATGCACAGTATAATCATTCTTCCGAGGTTAGACTTCTAATTTGCTGACTTTTTAAGTTTCAACCAACTGTTGTAAATACCTGCTTCCAATTTTTAGTGCTAACATCATATTGGAAGCCATGGAAAAATGCGGCAATAAATTACCATTTTTGGTTGCTAAAAATTTTTCATTCTCCAACGCAGCATTTGAAAATACTAAAATTTTGTATGGAATATTGTCAGGTTTTATTGACAGTGAGTTGTCTTATATATCTTGATATGACTTAATACTAGCTCAAGAAGCTGCCAGACGCTTAACGATTGCTATTTGGATAAAGTGTCTGAACTCCATTTTGCTTATCTTAATTAATTTCACAGATAGAAAAAAGGCTCGCGATAGTTATCTAAGCCTGTATAATACTTTTGTTAATTTCCATGTAAATTTGTATCTTTGACCTGGTATTCTAACACTGTACACTTCACGGTTAAGTGCCGATGAGGATCAAATATACCACGTCAGCGGGAGTTTCAGCCTGCTTGAAAATTGATTAAAAGACACACACACGCATACTTTCAGAGCACAATACAGGTAACTACTATTTCTGATACTAGCCTTTGCCACAATATTCAGAGGCTCACTGTTACCACAATCCTTATATACCTTCAATTACGTTTCCACCAACTCTGTCTCGCAGGGTACGGCATACCAGAAAACATATATTTACTCGTGAACCCCAAGTATATCAATAATCTTTGTTGGCAATTTATTCGCCGCGTCAAATGGAATATATATGATACAAAAACCATACTCACACAAAACCGGAGATTTTAGCCAGCACAATGATAAAAAAGAACAATATCAACGATGAAGCCTCGATAGAGTTGCTACCGGTACACACAAATCCAAACTCATCGGCATACAATAGCAGCGTCGAGAATGAAGAAGGGCCAGCGATTCATTTATCTTCACACGTTGGATCTTCTCAACACCACAACTTCAGCACTGCAGTGGAAATCGAGCGCGAAGAGCTGTATAAATCGGGCAATGGATCTCTTCTACTGGTGGATAAGCCGGCTTTTTATTTGCTTGTTCTCTTATACTTTTTGCAAGGTATACCTGTGGGGCTCGCGTTCGGATCAATACCCTTCTTGATGAAGTCAGCACACTTGTCGTATTCGCAATTAGGCACCTTTTCGTTAGCGTCATATCCATACTCTTTAAAATTATTTTGGTCGCCTTTTGTGGATTCGTTTTACAGCAAGAAAGTGGGACGCAGAAGATCGTGGATTATCCCGGTGCAAACGTTCACTGGATTGATATTCATCATACTTGGCTCCCAAATAGATGCAATATTCAAGGACTTAAATGCCAATTTAAACATTTTAACTTTCTACTTTTTTCTGCTTGTGCTTATGGCAAGTACGCAAGATATTGCTGTTGATAGTTGGGCGTTGGTAATTTTGAGTCCTGCATCGAAAAGTTATGCTAGTACGGCTCAAACAGTAGGGCTCAACACAGGTTATTTTTTGTCATTCACAGTATTTCTTGCATTTAATTCTAAAGAGTTTATGAACAAATATTTTAGGTCAGCAGAGAATCAGCTGGATGTTGGGCTCTTTACTTTAGGCCAGTACATGATTTTTAGTGGATTTTTGTTTTTGGCTTGTACCGCATTTGTTGCATTAAAAGTCCCAGAAGTACCAGAACATTTAAGGTTAACAGTGAAAAAAGATGACGAATTAACACTCGAAGAAGCCAATGATGAGCTAGACGCTACTTTCAACCATTCTGGTAATGGGTGGCACAACTTGAAAAGAACATACTTAAAAATGTATCGTGTGCTTTCATTATCTACAGTGCAGCAATTCATCATAATTTTACTTATTTGCAAAATTGGCTTTTTAATCAATGAAAGCGCAACAAATTTGAAACTTTTGGATCGTGGCTTTGCCAAAGAAGATTTATCCTTAACTGTGCTTATTGACTTCCCATTTGAAATTATTTTTGGTTACTATGTGGCCAAATGGTCTCGTGGCAAACAGGCACTTAACCCATGGTTGTACGCCTATATTGGTAGACTCATTGCTGCTCTATTTGGCCAACTTACAGTATATGCTTTTCCAACCACAAAGACCGCTGAAGGAATTGAAAAAACTATAGTAACACTGGGATTTTTCTTAGCGGTTATCATTCAACATTTATTTAGCTCGCTAATGAGCACTATCCAATTTGTGTCCTTAGCCGCCTTCCATACCAGAATTGCTGATCCTACCATTGGAGGAACTTATATGACCACTTTGAACACTCTCAGTAACTTTGGTGGTACATGGCCAAAATTCTTTTTGCTTAAATTCATTGATAGAATGACTTACAGTATATGTGCACCTGTGTCGTTAAACACGTACGTGGGCGACACTGTTAGTTCAGCTAAAGAGGCTACAGATATTATCAGCTTTGAACTTTTTTGGGCAAACACAGTCAATTTTGTCAAATTAGCCGCTGATAAGGCTTTAATAAGTGGGCAGAAATTTTTTCCAACTGCCCCGAAACCAGAGGAGTTGAAATTATTGCAAAACTTTAAGCCTGCAGGTTTCAATTTTGAGAATTTCTTCAAATTCATTAGCGACAAATTTCAAATAGTGCCACACCTTACTACTTTTGCAAGTCTTACAGAGCTGAAAAATAATAAAGTGAGCGAATATATTGCTTTCACCAAAGGTCAAAAGATTGATTTTTGGGAAGCTTCCAAACAAGCCAGCAAGTTACCTGGGTGCGCTACTGAGGCTGCTAAACAGGTGTGCTTGAATTATCTTGGCGGAGAGTGTATTGTGCTCAAGGATGGCTACTACATGATGAACTTACTCTGTGTCTCTATTGGTACTGCACTCTTGGTGTTTTTCATTTGGAGAAAGATCCAACAATTACAGTCGTTAGGTGAGTCGCACTGGCGTGTCAAGTAAGCCCCCACAAGGTTTTTTCATTTAATTATTGATTTATAGAGTTATTTTTTTTTTTTTTTTTTTTTTTTGTTTTTTGTTTTTTCCAATGAATTTGGATAGAAAATTATTTATTCAAAATAATCAATATTCTCGTATTAGCTTTGCGACATCAACACCCACATTCAACATATATTTTGTGGTAACGCCACACTTGATGGTTACTATTTGTAAATAATTACATAATACGGGTCACGTGTAATATGAACTGAGGCTTGCTTGCGAGATTCTTCGATGTGCATCGAGACGATGGCGTACAGGACCATCAACTCATTTAATAAGAATATCTGCTTTTGAGTTGGCAATACTTGCTGGATTTTTCAAATTTCATCATAACAGGATTATTATTATTAATCAAACCTGAATCAAACTATTTTGCGACGATATTTTATGAAATCTCAAAGCAACAGCACTCTAATTGCTTGAAATTTAGACATCAAAAGCATTGCTAGGCTATAGCAAGTTAATCGAATCAATCTCAAATGGCACCAGTTATCAAGCCAGCCGAAGCGGATATCAACCAAAAGCTCAACCAAATTGAGCAGCAAGATCTAGAGGCAGAAGATTTTGAGCTAATTGACAATGTCAATAAAAATGACGATAATATAGATTCTGCAACAACCACCAAGAGACAATTAAAAAATCCATTTCGCTATCAACGAGAAAGCAACCAGGCTGATTCTGGTAGTGCTGCCGCAGTGGCGAGTGGAACAAATTTAGGTGCCAATAAAGGCGCGATAAAAAAAAATAATGATGGTAGCTTTGACAGCGGGAATATCGCCACAGCAGCAAAACCCCAGAATGCATCAACATCACCATATGCTCCTCCACCAAATGCAAACTTCGACACATCATCTTTCACACCAAGTGATACCACTAATATTAGTACGGACAGGAAGACGGCTAGAGCCTACAGCGATAGAAACACGGAAATTTACCAGCGTCACTACGGGGCCCTATTGAGCTTCAATGGCTATTTGCAAAACAAATTCAATCTTAGTGTATTGGAAGCGTTCCTTCTTGCGCTGTATTTTGCAATAGTAGTAACTGGTCAAATAGTATATTGGTTGAATCGGTATTTTTTGACCAATAGTGATTCTTTTTTGGAGCAGAATGACAGTGATGTGATGATTTATGATAATTACTTTACACAAAAGCGCAACTTCATCAACCAGTTGTTTGTGAAAAGAGGATGGGGTTGGACCACTGTGGTACTTGGTTTTGTTGTTGTTAAATATGTCATTTTGAGAGTTAGCAATGGCAGTACTACTATAACCACTGCTACTACTGCTACTACTGCTACTGCGTCTACTGCGTCTACAACTGTTGACAACAAGGAAAAGGATGGTAAGGAGAAAGCGAAATTTAGTGTTGAAAAACAGGTTTTATTCATACTCGCTAGATTTGGTGCTGCTACTACATGGTGGATTTTTTTCACTCAATGGTTCTTTGGTCATCCTTTAATGGATCGCATTTTCATCGCTACTGGCGGGAAATGCACGGGAATTCAAGATGGCGATAGGCTAACCAGATACATCACCAAGAACCCCCTGCTCAAAAAATTTTTGAAGCAAGTGGAAGAGAAGACCGGCTCATACTTGATGCCGGGCCCAATGGTTCCTGAAGGAATGCTTTCTGATGGCAACGACAATGATAATTTGAAATATGAAGCACAGATCTCTTCAATGGTGTGTCGTAAAATTGGCGGACGTTGGACCGGAGGTCACGATCCATCGGGACATTGCTTTTTGCTTATTCATTCCTCTTTGTTTTTGTTATTTGAAGTCTTGCCTTTAGTACCCGTGTTGCTTAAGGACTTGTTTGAGAATAATGTGCTTTTCCACAAGTTGGTGAAAAAGAGCCAAACGGCACAGTTGGCGCTTGAAAAAATAAGTTACAGAAAAATAGGCAATAAAGCTGGTGATAATATTTCAGCTGCGCCAGTACCAGAAGCCAAAGAATCTCAATTGCAGTCATTTAGTAAACTCATTTTGCATCCGTTGGTATTGGTGAGCTTGTTGGTGGGATTGTGGAGTTGGATGCTTTTAATCACTACAATGTATTTCCATTCGTTGCGAGAGTTATTAGCAGGTGCAATTGCTGGGTACGTCGAAATTGTCTTGGTGTATGTGCTTCCAAAATTTTTATAACGCTTTCAATAAGGTTCAATTGGAGGTAATCATGTTTGTTTGTTTGTTTGTTCGTTTGTTTGCTTGCTTGTTTTTAGGTTCTAAATAAAAGGTGAAAAGAATAAAGGAAATTTATGGTTTTCTTTCTTTTTGGTTTTTATTTTTTGATTGTTTACGGTTTTTATATAGGTAAAATAAAAGTGTGTGTTTAGTATGTTCCCTATTTGGAGATAAGTTTTTTAATAGCGTAATTTTCGACATTGCAATATCTGGCTCTTGTTGCAAATTTGGGATATGTCGATTAGTGATTCGAAGAACGGCCAGCTTAAGAACCCACTTTACTTACATGTTAGCATTGGCTTGCAATATGTGCCAAAGATTGAAGACAAAAACGTATATGGTTTTGAAAAGAGAACCTTGAATGGGAGGCTGTCTATCCAATGAGAACAGCAATAGATCCAACCATGCATGTTCTTTAAATTTTGCCTTTTTTACTTTTATTTTCCTTAAAAAAGTCCGGTTGTCGCGGTGAATAGCTGCGGTGTTTTAAGACCGTTGGCAGCTCCAGCATGTATTTCACACAGGGGCACCCAACCAGCCAATGGGGGCGCGCATATTAGCGATCCGTTCTGCTCCTATGCTGGATGACCAGCCCCAGGAAACCATTTGTTTGATCACGAATGGCCAGTGACGTTTCGGTGTGGCTCTCCGTGGCTATGGAAAAGCCATTGAGGATATTACCACCACTAATAATAAGTCAATATTTGACATCGCTAGCTGCTGGCAGGCAGGGTGTGGTTTCGTAGATATCGCAAGTACTCTTGATAATATTCACTGTTTGGACCAAAGGGCAGCAGCGATGCGATGACAGGCTGGCGGATACAAAAAGCCGTTTGACAGGCTCTGCGGTGGCCGTGGTCGCCCCCGGGTAGTGGCTGTCATCGGGCGTACGCTGGGTCACGGAGCTGCAGCCAAACCCACAGTGGTCAACATCGCCAAAATGGTCCCTTTGCAACAGCAACGCTACTGTAACGCTTCCCCCAGAAAGAAAAACCTGGGGGCTGTTGGTGCTCTTATTTTTTCGAGGTATTATACCATTTGCATTGAAGTTTTTTACCGTAATTGAAAAAATGCACCCCAGTGCCATCCATCACCTTACCACGATTTCATGGGGGGCGTATTATATCGCCCCTGTAACCGCATTATTTCGTTTAGGTCAGAACAAAACTTTTGCAAAATGGGAAGTTATCCAGTATGGAGAACCCTGAGGAAACGCAACCGCGATGCTGCTTCAACGCAGCTGGGACCAGAGCTCGTGTGCGCTCCATGTGTGCGAATCCTCGCACGAGCGGGAGACGCCGCCACGCCAAATGACCAGTTGAGCATTGAGGTGCTATGAGAAGCAGCGAGAAACAGCAACTAACAGCAGGGAACAAAACAAAAAAAAAAAAAAATAAAATAAAATAAAATAAAATAAAAGCACTATAATGTGGGAGTGCTTTTTGGCTAACAATCTGCACAGGACAGAGATGGCCCGCCAATTTCACGGCGTTTATTTATACACCGCTATTCCCCACTCCCCGCCCGCTCTCTTTGCTGCGTTTTCTTCTTTGGATTCTGGAGAACCAAGCGTCCGCAGTTGCCCCTCATTCAGCAGCCTTTTGCCCCACCTCCACATCAACCATCGCCTCTACCAGCAGCACTGTGTGCTTACCGCAGCTTAACTCACGTATCACGCGCCCCAGCCACATTCTAATTTACCTTATAATATATTGAAGTTTCTCAACATGTCCGCCATTCTCAAACAAAGAGTCAGATACGCGCCATACCTCAAAAAACTCAGAACCCCTGAACAGACGGTAGAATTGTTCAAGCATGGCCAGTATATTGGCTGGTCTGGTTTCACTGGTGTAGGCGCCCCCAAAGTAGTGCCTACTGCCTTGGCCAACCATGTTGAAAAGAACAACTTGCAAGGCCAATTGGCATTCAACTTGTTCATTGGTGCTTCTGCTGGTCCGGAAGAGAGTAGATGGGCCGATAACAATATGATTTTGAGAAGAGCTCCACATCAAGTTGGTAAGCCAATTGCCAATGCCATCAACGATGGTAGAACTGAGTTCTTTGACAAGCACTTGTCTATGTTTCCACAAGACTTGACCTACGGTTACTACACGAAAAACAAAGAAAACGATCTTTTAGACTACACCATTATTGAGGCTACCGCAATCAAAGAGGATGGTTCTATTGTCCCTGGTCCATCCGTGGGCGGTTCCCCAGAATTTATCTCTGTTTCAGATAAAGTGATCATTGAAGTGAATACTGTCACTCCTTCTTTTGAAGGCTTGCATGATATTGACATGCCAATCAACCCTCCATATAGACCCGCATACCCATATACCAGAGTCGACGACAAGTCTGGTAGAGATTCTATCCCAGTGGATCCAGAAAGAGTTGTTGCCATTGTTGAAAGCACAGTCAAAGACCAAGTGCCACCAAACACGCCATCTGATGCAACTTCCAAGGCAATTGCTGGTCACTTGATTGAGTTTTTCGAGAATGAAGTGAAGCAAGGTAGATTGCCTCCAAACTTACACCCATTGCAATCAGGTATCGGTAACATTGCCAATGCTGTCATTGAAGGTCTCGCTGAATCCTCATTTGAACATTTGAATGTGTGGACGGAAGTGTTACAAGATTCTTTCTTGGACTTCTTTGAAAAAGGCACTTTGGACTATGCTACCGCTACATCAATTAGATTGACTGAAAAAGGTTTTGAAAGATTTTTTGAGAATTGGGACTTGTATAAGAATAAATTATGCTTGAGATCCCAAGTGGTTTCCAACTCTCCAGAAATTATTAGAAGACTCGGTGTCATTGCCATGAATACTCCAGTGGAAGTCGACCTTTATGGCCACGCTAACTCCACTAATGTTTCTGGTTCTAGAATGTTGCACGGTATCGGTGGCTCTGCTGACTTTTTGAGAAACGCCAAATTGTCCGTCATGCACACTCCTTCTGCTAGACCATCCAAGGTCGACAAGACTGGTATTTCTTGCATCGTCCCATTTGCTTCCCACATTGACCAAACCGAACACGATTTGGACGTTTTGGTGACTGAACAAGGTCTTGCTGATCTCAGAGGTTTGTCGCCAAAGGAAAGAGCTTTGGAGCTTATCAACAAAGCCGCTCATCCTGACTACAGAGACCAATTGAGAGACTACTTTGATAGAGCCGTTCACTATTCTACCAAGAAGAAGAGCTTGCACGAACCACATATCTTGAGAGACGTTTTCAAGATGCATCTCAACTTTGCTGAGAACGGCACAATGAAGTTGGACTCTTGGGATCAAAAGTTCTAAAAAGCTTGATATCTTGAAAAGCTGTTCATTATATGATAAAATAACTATAAAAAAAATTACTGTTGCTTGATTTATTTCTTCCGAAAGCTCATATTTTCACATTCCTACTAACGATTATTATACGGTTTTTTTTCTCATGTTTCGCTCCCTTTCTTACATAGCATGTTTTGTTCATTCCTTTTCTTCTTATTTCCGTTTTTTTTTTTTTATTTAGAAAAACCTTAGAATAGAAAGAAAAAGTTAAAATTGGTTTAATGTTATTTGTATCTAGCTAGTACTTTGAGTCTGAACACGTTTTGAAAGTAGAATACACTCTGATTTCTGAGAGCTGGGCAACTGCAAGTGTATGCATAACGACAATTACAGTAACACTTTCGTGTTTGTGTAACACTTCCAACTTGAAGTATACTTGTCATTTTTAGCTGTCAGCAAGTACAAAAAAAAAAAAACTTACATAGCGCACTTTTCATCTCTACACTTGCTGCATGAAAATAACTACAGTCTTTTCTGAGCCTTTGCAATCACATAAAAAAGAAAAAAAAAAAAAAAAGGAATACAAAATGTTTTGTTTTGGAAACTATAAATTGTAAATTGACAAGAACAAGTTTTTGAATCTCCGCTTGCCGCTTTTCGTTAAAGTTTGAGTTATAAAAACATTAGCATTAGGCAATTTTCCGGTTACAACTATATAACAAGCTGGCTTTTCCAATACAAAAAAAAACGAAAGCACAAGCACAAAAACAAGCAGAAAAGTTTTTAGTTGGGGATGGGAGGGAAATCCTGGATGTCGCCCGAAATATAAACATAAATAGAGGGTATTATCTCTAAGCGCTCTTTTTATTTTTTGCCTTTTCAATAAAATTAGTGAATTTAGGAGGAGACTAATGCTTGTGAGATTAAGGGTAAACAAGTAGCATACCAATAGTGAGTAGATAGATTATATGTTACCAAACACTAGTGTTTACTGTTATTTATTTTTCATTTTTCTCTTTTTTTCTCTTTTTGTTTTTGTTTGCTTGTTTTGTTGGCAATGAGGAGAGGTTAACCTTGATTGATACTGTGTTATATTCTTTTACTGCTACCAATAAAGGTAAGCATCCAGTATCTAGCCACGTACAGGAGAGAGCTAATTGGCGCATTTGCTGTTTTCGACAGCATCCAATTGAATCTTTAGTAAATCCCGATTGGCTATCCAGTTGTCCATTGCTGGCTCGCTGCCAATTGTGACTTGGTTTCCCAATACAAAACACATTTATCGCCATGTCTTGCGTTCTCCCGAAGAGTTGCTGCTATATACCGGCGAAATTCCTTAGGAGTCCGGTGCTGCCTACTGTACAGTACGTCAGCAGCAGAAAAAAAACACCTTACAGAACGTGACACCGCCGCTGTGATTATCCTGCCCTATATTCTATGGGCAGTCAGTATACTGAGTTGCAGTGATGTGATTACAACTACAAAACTGAGGCAGTGATGTGAGCTCATGCGCCCCGGATGAACCTGCAGAATACTGCTCCTTCCCCGCAGTCCGCTTTGTTTACATTGTGCCGCTCAGTCTACAAGCAGCCAGACAGCTTGACAGCCAGGGGAGGCAGCCACTATCCTATATAAACCGCAGAGGCGCCTCCATCCCCTCTGTTGACATCTCCGGCTTGCCATCGGCAGATTCACTCAATTCCCAGCACTCGCATTTCCCGCCACAGACCGCTCAACAAAAACTTAGAGTTCGTCTGTATTTATTCAATTTTGCTTCCTCCGATTTTCTATTTTCTGCGTTTTTTCCATTCTTTTCACACCCGCGCTCACATCTTCTTGCGAACTCCGAAACCCGTTTACGTTGCGCTACTTTATCGCTTGGTTACTCATTGCTTAGGTAATACAGAACTTCATATCTGTCAGTCAATCAGTCGGTCAATCAATCAATCACTACAAAAGCATGTCATCTATTCTTAAACAGAGAGTCAGATACGCGCCATACCTCAAAAGGGTCAGAACTCCTGAACAGACTGTGGAATTGTTCAAGCATGGCCAGTATATTGGCTGGTCTGGTTTCACTGGTGTAGGCGCCCCCAAAGTAGTGCCTACTGCCTTGGCAGACCATGTTGAAAAGAACAACTTGCAAGGCCAATTGGCATTCAACTTGTTCATTGGTGCTTCTGCTGGTCCGGAAGAGAGTAGATGGGCCGATAACAATATGATTTTGAGAAGAGCTCCACATCAAGTCGGTAAGCCAATTGCCAATGCCATCAACGATGGTAGAACTGAGTTCTTTGACAAGCACTTGTCTATGTTCCCACAAGACTTGACCTACGGCTACTACACGAAAAACAAAGAAAACGATCTTTTAGACTACACCATTATTGAAGCTACCGCAATCAAAGAGGATGGTTCTATTGTTCCCGGTCCGGCAGTAGGTGGCTCTCCAGAGTTTGTTGCCACATCGGACAAAATTATTATTGAAGTAAATACTGTCACTCCTTCTTTTGAAGGCTTGCATGATATTGACATGCCAATCAACCCTCCACACAGACCAGCTTTACCGTACACTAGAGTCGACGACAAGTCTGGTAGAGATTCTATCCCAGTGGATCCAGAAAGAGTTGTTGCCATTGTTGAAAGCACAGTCAAAGATCAAGTGCCACCAAACACGCCATCTGATGCAACTTCCAAAGCAATTGCTGGTCACTTGATTGAGTTTTTCGAGCATGAAGTGAAGCAAGGTAGATTGCCCCCACATTTACATCCATTGCAATCAGGTATCGGCAACATTGCCAATGCTGTCATTGAAGGCCTTGCTGAGTCCTCATTTGAGCACTTAACTGTCTGGACGGAAGTGTTACAAGATTCTTTCTTGGACTTCTTTGAAAAAGGAACCTTAAATTACGCTACCGCTACATCGATTAGATTGACTGAAAAAGGTTTTGAAAGATTTTTTGAGAATTGGGACTTGTACAAACACAAACTATGTTTGAGAGCTCAAACAGTATCCAACTCTCCAGAAATCATCAGAAGGCTCGGTGTCATTGCCATGAATACTCCAGTGGAAGTCGACCTTTATGGTCACGCTAACTCCACTAATGTTTCTGGCTCTAGAATGTTGCACGGTATCGGTGGTTCTGCTGACTTTTTGAGAAATGCTAAATTGTCCGTCATGCACACTCCTTCTGCTAGACCATCCAAGGTCGACAAGACTGGTATTTCTTGCATCGTCCCATTTGCTTCCCACATTGACCAGACCGAACACGATTTGGACGTTTTGGTGACTGAACAAGGTCTTGCTGATCTCAGAGGTATGTCGCCAAAGGAAAGAGCTTTGGAGCTTATCAATAAAGCTGCCCATCCTGACTACAGAGACCAATTGAGAGACTACTTTGATAGAGCCGTTCACTATTCTACCAAGAAGAAGAGCTTGCATGAACCACATATCTTGAGAGACGTTTTCAAGATGCATCTCAACTTTGCTGAGAACGGCACAATGAAGTTGGACTCTTGGGATCAAAAGTTTTAGAAAAATTGCTTTCGTGCAAAAGTGTCCCAAATGGTAGAGCAATAGCTCAGAACGAATAGAATTGCTCTTGAGTTCCATATAAATATACATAACATAACGACCTCTTTCCCTAAATTTTTTGTTTCACTTTCATTCAATTTTTGATAAATCTTATCTATATTCCTATTTCAAGCAGTCATTAATATACAAACACTATACAAATATAATATTTCAATTTGAGTAAGCTCCTATTAAATTATATTTGGGCATAAAGTTGTTGCAATATAGAAACTGTTCCAGTAACCTGCTGCTGGGGATATTAGAATAAAGCCAGCATACAAAGTTTATACATTCAGACCTGTTTTACATAGTGTGATACCCTGCTACTTTTTTAACCGCCTTAAATCATGCAGTCTGTCGTGCTGTCATGCTGCCGAAGTTGATTTCCAATATGCTCGTACACGTTGTTTCACGCACATAACACTATATTACTGCGCACTTGGCTTCGCTTGCATCTTACTTTTTTGCAATTCTGATTATCATTGCACATTTATGCATATTGATGCATGGTCCGGCCTGTCTTTTTTTTTTTACTAGTTGTTGTTGTTTTTTTCAAACAACGTTAACAAAATTGTACACAAACTATATTGATAATCAAAAGGATAGAATATTTAGTTGAAAGAAATTATGCAGAATGTTTGCGCTCTTGAAATTAATGGCTGAGTTCATTTATGTTTGGTATAAGAAAACCAGGTTGGATCAATTATTTAAGTTAGCAGGAGAACATTTAGAGTGTTTTTTTTTCTTTGGCCAAAGGCAGTTATTAGTTTAGCTTCAACTTTTCGGAAATAAGTAGTAGAAGAAGCAGAAAAGTTGTTTGAAAAAAATAACCTCTATGGCCTTGTTGTCACAAAAAGATAGAATTGAGGAAACAAGATTCTTCATGTTGTTTTTTGGCTTGTTCATTGACTTCCTGGAAACAGCAGGAATGACTACTGAGTGATACCCGAAGTCGTGCACAGCACTATATTGGCCCAGAAGTGGCTTCATATCCATGTAAGGCTTCTAAAGCAAAGGCAATGAGTACCGGGAATGAGAAGAAGGTTTCTCAGTATCATTATATTCTTGTCAATGTTGACAGGCTATTGTCAGCGGATTAATTTTGCCAAAAAAAAAAATCACTAGGATTTTTTTTGATGTTGTCTTCGCACAGAGCGTATGTCTCTCCGAAAAAAAGTACTTATTATTTATACTTCATGAAAAGCAGTGAAAATCCAAACAAAAAAGGAATTGGAAAGAAAATTAGACTTTGGAAATCGCAAAGTATTTGGGGAAACTATCTGGAACTTCCTCATAGCTGTGAAAAGCTATGGCCTTGCTTGGAACAGGGTACAGACTCATTTGTTAACATAGCTGACTGAAAGTCGTAATATGAGGTTTGTAGAATACAAAACTGGTCTTTAAATTTTCCTGTAATAGGTATTTATGGATCATCAAAACATGAATGATATTCATTTATATGACCCAGAAAATAAGGTTCTAAGTAGATGTAAACGACTAGCGCACAGAGCACAAAGTTGGTTTTAACAAATCACCAACGTTGTTGCTTTAAAGTAACACTGAAGAAATTTTGTAGAATGGTGGTCTTTCAAAAAAAAAAAAAAAAAAAAAAAAAAAAAGCTCTTAGCGTTCTTTACCAGCCATTGATTTAGACTAATATGAACTGCCATAGTAGATAAATTTGAGGTACTAGTGGTTTTATAGATTCATCCAATGTTTGTATTCCGCCAAGACATAAGCCATAGCTTATGATGAGCATGCAGGGTTATCTATTTTTAGGTAAAAAGTCGTGCATCGTGCTTTTGGCAAATAACCAATATGCGTAAGGATGCAGTTTGTGCAGAATTGGTTCCTCAACATGGAAAGAATATATACATACTATCATAATGTAACGCAACTAATATTGTCGACAAAGAAAAACCAATAGGCGTGAAAAGTTGATTCTTTCTTCAATTTAATCTTTTATTTAAATAATGAGATTGATTTAGTTTTGAGGCTCGATTCAGCAGACACTTCTCGCAACTACTCCAGTTACCGCGACTTCAACTTCAACACTTGCTGGCCCTGCAACTTCTTTTAATGGATGTTGTTTTCCCGTTTCCTGCCTCTTTCATAGCGAAGTCACAGCTATATACATTATTACCTGCCGTACTTGCGAGTAAACATCTATCAGATGGCCCACTATCCCTACTCATACTCGCCAAGCGAGTTCTACAAAAGCACCATCTGGCTACACAAGCTCCTTTACCAAATCAATACCACCAGAACAACTAGGTTCTTTAGCCAAGCCTACATGAACACTTAGCAGTTCACTCACTAAACCGACTTCGCCCGACCAGTACACTTCCACCAAGCCTACATGAACACTTAGCAGTTCACTCACTAAACCGACTTCGCCCGACCAGTACACTTCCACCAAGCCTAAGAATCCTGACCAACATTCCTCCTATAATCATATATCTTGACTAGAGTTACAAGCGGAAAACCAAATATGCTTTACACCATCCTCGATTCATGCTGCTAAAGGCACAACAGTAACATTGCAAAGACTTCGAAATTAAGCACCTCTAAAGCTGGTAGTAGCAGAGTCTATGTTTGGGCTACTTCCGATGTGTTCACTACTGTCACTGTTGCTGTTTCTGCTACTGTTGAGGTCATAAAATCTGCTGACAGCTTCGCCAGAATCTATTAGAACCTTCAAGACAAAAGGAACTGCAACCATAAATACTGAAAGCAGAACATGGAGTAAAACAACAGTAAAGGGATAAAAATAAAAACAAAAAAAAAAAAAAAAAAAAAAAAAAAAGACTGCGCTGGTTCCGGTTCTGGTTCTGCTCCAGTGAGTCTTTAGAGATCATTACTACTGCTACGACTGCAAAACAGGAACCTGGCACCAACAATGCTGGTGCTTTTATTGCGGCCGCTATCGCCAGTGAAGCGTCATCAGACTCTGAAAAAGCAACTAAATTAAACAGTAAGGTCACCTCAATAGCTAAAGTTACCGCGATAATTACCAGTGCCGAATCTGCTTATGTGTCTGCTTCATTTCCTACCAGCACAAACCTCAGTGTCTGTGGAATAACCAGTAGCGGACAGAAGTTGGTTTCAGCCAGTGTCTGTGGGGCTATTCCAAAAGCCAAAATCACTTTAACCAGATCAAGACTTGGAGTTATCATCTTCTTTATTAATATGAGTGTTCTTGCCCTTATTGAGAAGCACTTCATTCTTTTTTGTTTCATTATTTATATTTTTTTTATCCGTTTCTGTTGTCAGTATTTTCGTCGGCTCTCTCTTACTAATTGCTTTCATTAAATTTCACTTCTTACTGCTTCCCAAAAGAAACTTATTTTTATCCTTTAGTCTTTTTGAGTGGTCTGCTACAATTTCTTTCTTTTCCTAGTTCACGTACTTTTCTTTTGCGTACATCGTTCCTGTTGTTTCTATTTTTATTCAATCGCTCATTATACCTAGTATTTGTGGACATTTCTTTTTCTTTTTTCTATTTATAATTTCAATGTTTTTGTTTGTGTTTCGTTATTTTCTTCTTTACTTTTTTGTTTCACTATTTCCATCTTCTGTTTTCGTTTGTTTGTTTTCTAGTTTAAGAAACTTCTGCTTTTTTGGTTGCTTTGACCAATGTACATACGTCGGGCGTGATGTGCAATGAACAAGTATTATTGGCCAAGCAGACAAAGAAGGATGAGCGATTAACTTTCCTTGCCCGAATGGCAGTTTTAGCTGAAAATTGCTGTCGTGATAAAAAGTAAAAAAAAATTTTTGTTTCACTTACCCTTTGTCACACATCGCAAAAGCTTCTTCAGTGACTAAAGTTATTTCTAATAAATTGTGGCAAGAGCTTTGTCTCTCACAATCAAGAACAATAAGGTGGACGCATACAGCATTCAATAAGAAGGACAATAGCGGAACCATTTCGGATTGGAGAAATCAAAATAAACAAAGTTTGTGTTTTGTTTATTTTGAAACTCTGGAACAATTCAAGGGCAGAACCTCCAAGTTATCAGTGGCTATACCTATAATACGACAGCACTATTCTCTATGGGTGATCACCAACTTTTCCAATTGTAAAATATTCGCTCAACCCGCTAACAGTGTCAAATAAACTTTTCTTTGCGTTGTTTTGGAGAATGTAGAACGCAGTTCGGTACGGTAGCCTATTCATTTCTAGTGCAAGCCTAGTTCAACCTAATTCAACCTAATTCAACCCAGCCAAAAAATGTTATGGTAGCCTTTGGGTTTAGTTCTTTTATCTTCCTTTGACCTTGGAACTTTCCCCTGAATGCGTGCGTGGTGCTTTGATGGTTACTATTTTTATATTTGTAGCCAGCTTATAAATCACCGTGCGTTGTATGTTATTGTCCAATGTTATTGGTTTATTCAAAACCCCATCCTGGTACTTTTTGTTTGCTAAAGACCGAACTTACTACTATGCTATACACCCTGCTAGATATATCTATGGGCTGAGAAGGAAACAATGCTTTGGCTTCCTGATTGGCGCACTATTACTCTCATTGTACTCTCCAAGGCTCGCTAACAAGCTTCCAATTCAAAGAACCAAATATAATAATAATGTTCCGCCGCAATTCCAGCCCTCCGGCCGGGCAGCCCCCCCCCCTCAGCATTTGCATTGATGCGCCATCCCTTCCAGCACCGCTGCGTAAGACGTCCCTTTCCCGTAGTGTTATTACAGCCACTACAGAAGCGTCTATTGTCCAGCTACGTCTGGTTGCTAAAACATTTACCAATGGCAAGATGAGCTGGCAACAGGGCTGGAATTAGCAGCGCCGCAACATTGATTGTATTGATTGTGTGCTCGATTGTATGTGTTACCACAATAACTTAGGACAGTGTGCTTGTTTTCGTTGTCGAATGGATCCATTCCATGTCAAACAATTGCTGCATAGATATATTGTACAGTTTGTTTTGCAATTGCTATTACAAGTACAAGAAGTAATAGATGACCTAAACAAGAATCAATGTTTCCGAAAAAAGAGATGGCGGTACATCATGGATAATGTTTATTTCAATGGTTCTCAATTGAATTTGGCTGCTATTTCAGCTATGTATGGCATATCGGTGTTACGAAAAAGCATAGCTTGTGTTTATTTACCTTTGCGCTAATTGATCTGAATCTACCCAAAGTTCGTGAACCGGCCTACCCTTGCTTACAATTTCTCAACTAAGGCAGATCGGCCTATCTGTCTGTCTGTCTGTCTGTCTTACACCCTAGATTGCTGTCCCCTGTCTGGTGCTGATCTCATCGAATCGCATCGCTGCCCCTACCAGCCATCTATTTTTAATTTACTTGACTGCATGTTTTTGTGCACTGCCAAAGGTATTGCTTCTCATTGAAATAATGAAAAATTGTGCTGAAAAACTGGAAAAATGAGAAAAATCCCCGACGCATAATGTGCGCTGTTGACGCGGAAAGGTGTACGTCGACGCATCAATGAACCCAAAGCTGCAGTAGCCCCACAATAGCATTTTCCGCTTTACATCTGCCAACATGCCACCATTATGACCACTGGGCATGCAACATATTACGTTGTATTGCCAGCTCCTCTATTCTAATGTTATAAATACCTCCGGCTCCTTGCCATTAGTGGCTTTTCAAGAAAGTTCTTATACTTCTCTTTTCTTCTTACTTTACAACACTATCAATCGCTAGTTTTATCATTTATCAAACTAACACACTCGCTTAATTATCGTTAATCCAAATGTTGTTCAAGAACACCTTCGCTTTATTGCCATTTGCTTCTGCTGCTTTGGCCGCTTATAGTAACACTACCACTCCAGCCGGTACCTCCAGTGCTGCTGGTACTTCTAGTGTCGCCCCAGGAACCACTGCCATTGCCGGTGGTACCACTGCTGCCGGCAACAACGGTACTGCCACTGATGCCCCAGGTACCGCTGCTCCAACTGGTGGCGCTGCTAACGGTACTGTTACTGCTCTTCCAGGCACCACTGCTGGTGCAGGTACCAATGGTACTGGCCTTGTCACCACTGTCATTGCAACTGGCTCTCCAAGCACTGTTGACATTACCATCACTTCTTGTTCAGAAAACAAATGTACACAAGTTGCTACTGTCACTACCCACAGCGTTTACACTAGTTTCACTACAACTTGCCCATTGAGTGAACTCACCACTGCTCCAGCTGCTTCTTCTGCTCCAGCTGCTTCTTCTGCTCCAGCTGCTGCTCCTTCTGCTCCAGCTGCTGCTTCTTCTGCTCCAGCTGCTGCTTCTTCTGCTCCAGCTGCTGCTTCTTCTGCTCCAGCTGCTGCTTCTTCTGCTCCAGCTGAAGGTACTTCTCCAGCTGCCGGCACTACTGCAGTCGCTGGTACTGCTCCAGCTGCCTCTGGTACTGCTCCAGCTGCCTCTGGTACTGCTCCAGCTGCCTCTGGTACTGCTCCAGCTGCCTCTGGTACTGCTCCAGCTGCCTCTGGTACTGCTCCAGCTGCCTCTGGTTCTGCTCCAGCTGAAGCTACTGCTGCTACTTCTGGTACTGCTCCAGCTGCCTCTGGTTCTGCTCCAGCTGAAGCTACTGCTGCTACTTCTGGTACTGCTCCAGCCGCCTCTGGTTCTGCTCCAGCTCAAGCTTCTGGTTCATCTGCTCCAGCTCAAGAATCTGCTTCTGTTGTATCTGCTGCTGGTGCCTCCAAGATTACCTTCGGTACCTCCTTGATGGGTTTAGTTGCCTTGGCTTTCTTGTAAGGAATTTAGCACTACTAACATCTATACCTTTTATTAACAAAAGAACACAAAAACTGGATGTATTAGTTAAATTTGAATACAAGCTGAGAATGTCGGGCACTTTCTTGCTTTTATAATTTTTTTCCAATATTTGCTAATATAACTGTTGATATACCCTTTCTTTTCCATCATCACTTTCTTAATTTCTACTGCGTTTTATTATCAACAAACAGGCACAAAGCGTTGTTTTGTTTTTTGAGCCACATACAAACTCATCACTAATCTTTTCATTCTCATGATGGGTTTTTTACTTTTTTAATTTTCTTCATTCATGGACTCCTATTTTCATATTTTTTACTTTTCTCTTCTATCTTCTAATGTTATAATTACATTATTTGTTCTTATCGTCTTTTCTGCATTGCATATTATTTAATTTACGTTTTACTATTCTTATTACTACTGCTTGATTCACATTGGCACAAGTTTTATTTGTCCAATCGATGAGCTTATTGCTGTTTCAGATCACTATTTTCTTATCTTAAACTTATACTAATGTAGTACAATTTTTTTTTTTTTTTTTTTTGGCAAGTTTTGTTCATGTATACTTCCCAGCAAAAAAGAAAAAAAAGCGTCTATTTTTTTAAAGTTTACAAAATTTTGCCATGACAACCTAATCATTTTTCCTAATTTATTGTTAAGTCGCACGCCAATGCATACTTATGTGCCAGTAAACCAACAATAATTGCCCCCTTTTTGAACTTGTAAGTGCAACTGCGCTTATGCCAACATTGTGCGTTCCGAATTTTACATTTTGCATTTTGCATTTTTCAAGTTCTAAATCAAATTTTGTGAGCCCGCAGGTGCAGTATGACGCACTCGAGTGCCTTGAAAGGTCAATCACAAACGGGGAACCATACATGAGCTATGGGCTTCGGGTAGGTTTCCTTATGAGGAGGAGGTAGCAGCAAACTAGTTTCTGTGTTCCATGGTTTTCAAATCTTTGATACTTTCTTTAATTGACGCACATTGTGAAGTTTAGTTTTCACAACATTCACCCCTACCAAGGATCTTTCCTTGTAGACACTTATCAGTTCCAGAGAGAAGAATACAATCATTGTTGTAGGAAGATTTTCAGTAATGTAAAACATTGTCAATTAGTAGCATTTTGAAGAGCGGTATATGCATATATGGATTATATGTAACTCTCTTGGACCGAGTGGGGTGTCTGCTTTGGCCGTCTTCGTAGCTTTCTATATAAAAAAAAAAAAAAAAAGTAGGACGACACCCTTTGCATGAAGTACATATAAGCACATTGGCGAGCAATTATATTTCTCTAGTATGGTTGTGCTCTGACCCACATGTAATTCTATACCTCAAGCTCCGCTGGATAGAAGGATGAGGCAGTTGCAGCTCAATTCCTTAACTAAATGTAGTTTTTTTCCATTTTTTTGTTGATAGCATCATCACGCGAATATTGTTGAACACTTTGAAAAATGTAGAGTTACAGTGGCCGAGTGGTTAAGGCGATGCCCTGCTATGGTTTTAACCAAGTTGATAGGCATTGCGGTTTCCGTGCGCAGGTTCGAATCCTGTCTGTAACGCCATTTTTTTTTCTAATTGGAAACTTTCCAACTTTAACTGGGTGGTATAGGTGTTCTTGCCAAAATTTGTTGAAAATGAAAATCCTGTTATCGATATTTTTATTTATCCTTTGCCATTATTAATTTGGGTTTTTTATGAGTAAAAATCTCACACTGCCACGGGTTGTGGACCCACTACCAATACCTGAGGGAGTTACCTCTGAGCAGCAGTGGTTAGATTAGTCTCTCCTGTAGTAGTGAGACTTAGAATTAGACTTATTTTCCTTGCCTTTTTGTTGTGTAAACTATATCACTAGATAAAAGTATCCTTTTTTTTTTTCAGACTATATATAGTTATTTCATTCCTCACCCGTAATGCTCATGTGATGTTATTTGCTGTAATTCCAACAGTCTCTTCTCTAGTGGTGAGGGAAAGTCACTTAACTGTGGGTTTAGCTACGCAGTAAACTAGTTGAGCAAAGAATATATATATATATTATTTACCCTAGTCTTTTTTTTTTTTTTTTTTTTATTTACAAAATGTACTGCTAAATAAAATCAGATATAAATTTATTCCTGCCTCATTTTTTTCAATATCCCGTCGATTGCGTTAGTAGCGTTAGTAAAAGCAGTTTCACCTTTGACTAAAAACACATTTTTTTCGCACACAATATCGATTTATTATTTCTATATAAATGATAGAAAATGCAATCTTATAAACTTATATATATATAGTATATACAGTATAGTTCAGTTGTTACTATATAGAGGAAACTTATATAAGTGAAAACCCCGTTAGTATTAGTTAGACGTAAATGGACCAGTTGGATTTGATTTTTTTTTTTTTCACACACAATATCGATTTATTATTTCTATATAAACGGTAGAAAATATAATCTTATAAACTTATCTATATAGTATATACAGTATAGTTCAGTTGTTAGTTTATAGGGGAAACTTGTACAAGTGAAAACCCCGTTAGTATTAGTTAGACTTTAGTGGGTCTTTTGGATTTGAAATAGATATAGGAGAGATTATAGTCTGGGATGGCTGATATTTTTTTTTTTTTTTTTTTTTTTTTTTTTTTTGAGGGTCATTGCTTTGCTGTCGACAGATAAAAAGAAAGGGGTCTCAGTTCAATACCATCTTCCACTCACTAAGATAACACTGATGTGTTATCTAATTCATTACTGTGGTGATGTAGTAAACAAGACTAGAGATTGGAATGGTTTTCCAATCAAAGTCCTTATCTTGCCGTAGGCGGGAGTATTTCTTTTGGAATATCAAGTAGTTGTCGACCTGGATTAATTCTCGTGTGTCACTGGATGGAAGGATGAGGCTGTCCCAGCTCAATTCCTTATTTAGATGTAACTTGTTCCATAAAGCTTGTGCTACTGGACATTTAACCAAAAAGTGCTCCATTTGTTTGTTGATAGCATCTTCGTATGACTGCTGTTTGTATTTTTTACGTGATAAATCTTCAGAGCACCACTTACATTCCTCACCTTGGAATTTGAACTTCTCGACTCCGAGGTGGAATGTGTGTATATTCTCGAAGCAGCCAGGGTGTTTGAACGTTTGTTTGTTTATCATTTGCCAAAATGTCAGACACTGTTTATTAGTGACTTGTTTGAGACGTGCCAACTGGTGTGAGAATAGTAGTTTATCTTTCTTTTCGCGCACTTGTGCACTACCGTTCCGGGACTTGAAGTCGAAGACTTCTTTTGGAATGAACTTTTTTTTCAAAAACGGTACACCGAGCTCCACTGCTTCTGCTATATCTGATGTGCGCTGAAGCCCAAGGATGCCTGGATTGTGTTTGTTGGGGACTACTTGTTTCCACAGAGCTATTATGTTTGCTTCTGTGGCTGTCAACGTGAAGCACTGTTTTGGGTTCTGTGCCAGTATAGATTGCCCTTGGCCTTCGCCTCCGTCAACTGTATCGAGAACATCTCTCCACCAGAATTGAGTGTCAATATGTCCTGGTTTACGTTCGAGCTCATAGCGTACTTTAAAAAAGTGATCTAGAAGAAGTTGTAGCTTCGCTCTGAAGAGCTTCAAGTATGGGTCGCTTTTATCTAGAAACAAGTTTTGCGCAATTTGTGCTTTTCTATACGTGAGCTGTGCTTTGAGGTCTATCATACCATAACCCCCTTTATGTCTGTGTGTCTTGAGTGTCTCGAGGGAGACATTCGTGGCGTTTAGACATTGTTTGAAAGCCATCTCGATTGCATTTATTTGTTTGTCAGTGAGATTTTGATGAATCTCCTTGTAGTAGAATTTTGAACAGATAAATGTATTATAGGCCATGACTTGACTTGACGGCGGCAAATGTTTGATGTTGGAAATGTTGAACTTTGCGTACATTGTTTGTATCAAGTTTTTTGGCCATCCCTGGTTCGGAATTTTAATCCCGAGATAGGTTAGTTTATAGTCTTCCTTTACTCGCTCAATCGGAATGTCAAAAAGCTGCATTTCAGTTTTTGCTATATCCGTGGCGTATGGGGAAATGAGTACTTTTGATTTATCATAGTTCAAACTCCCTCCCGTTATCGAGCAGAAATCTTGGATCGTTTGGATTGCTGACTCCATGTCTTGATTACCATCTGCAAAAATGGTAATATCGTCGGCGAAGGCTAAGTGTGTGACTTTAATTGGGCTAAGATATTTTGTATTAATAGTGAAGCCTTGTAGTTCTCTCTCAACATTCCGTAGAAGGGGCTCAACTGCCAATACGAAAAGCGATGGGCTGATTGGGTTTCCTTGTAAGGTACCTTGGTTCAAGGGAAAGAGCGGGCCTGTCTTATTGTTAAGGTGAATGCATCCGATTGTACTTTGTAATATCAGCATTATTGTGGATGTGAAACCTTCGGTACCAAAGTTGAGATGTTTCAATAAGCATTCAAGGTATGTGTGCGACACATTATCGAAAGCCTTCTGAAAATCCAAAAGAAGTATGCGCAAGTTTTCGTGTTTGGCAAAATAGTGCTTTTGATTTGGTGGTGTCTTCATGCTCGCGAGAATCTCATTGAACATTCTTATGTTAGTATAAGATTGGCGATTCGGTATGAAACCCAGCTGATTTTTGCCTATAAGCTTTTCTAACACTGTTAGTAAACGATTATTGAGAATTATGCTAAGTAGTCGTAGATTGGCATTGATAATGGCTATTGGCCTGTAATTTTTGATGTCAGTCTTATCTTTTCGCGGCTTTGGAATGATATTAAAAAGAACTGTTCTGTAATTGTAAGGAAGTGAGCCTGTTCTAAAAATAGTGTTGAATTCAGCTAAGAGGCGTTCTTTCAACTGCGGATATAGTTTGGAATAAAACTTGTACGGAAAACCATCAATTCCTGGCACCGAATTCTTATTGGACTCCTTGATGGCAATCAGGAGCTCTTCTTCAGTTATGTTCTTATTCAAATTTATCTTTTCTGTATCCGATATGTGAATGTTAGGAATGCTATCTTGCAAATATCTATCAATGATTTGAATATCCTTCGTGCCCTTGGTACCATCATAGAGAGATGCATAGAAGTCTGAGGCATGGTCTATGATCTCGTGTGTTTTTGTTAACTGGTTGCCGTCTTGATCAATAAGTAATTCTATCTTTTTATTTTCTTGGAAGGGTTTAAAGATTTCGTTTATGTGATCATAGTAGTTGGCGGTTTGAAGGTTTTTTTTCTCAGATTCCGGTATGCGTTTCTCAAGGTGCTTTATCAGCTGCAAATGGTTTTGAACAAAAATGATTATTTCGCTTGTTGATGTGAGTGAGGCTGGGATATGAAGTTGTGATATACTGCGTAACATTTTATCGGTAAGTCTGAACCGAGCTGGGAGCTCACTCAGGGGATGGACAAGTTTCAAAACAAGCGATTCATGGGAAGATCCCTTCAAATGGTTCTTCTGTAGCATCCAGAGACGGATTTTGTCGTGTCTAATCAATTCATTACTGACATAGAATCTATCAAGCCTTCTATTGCTTTCCTCATGTCCGTTAGTAGCTCTGTTAGTGAAGGATTTTTTTATGTTATGTAGGCTGCGTTGGCGGTAAACATCTGTCAAGTTGTTATTGTCGATGAGTGCCCTCAATGAGTTTCGTATTTTTTTGGTGTCTTTAGTGTCTGGAGCATTTTGGATACGGCTACCCATTTCTTGCATATCCACGACATTGTTAAAGTCACCCGCAAAAATGATATAGAGATGTGCGTTTGGATACTGTTTTCCAAAAGTTCTTCGATAATCTTGTAGTGCATTGCTAATGGCGTTTTGAAGAAAGACTTGTGCTCTTTTTTTCTCACCGGTGGGATTATATATATTTATGATCCAGTAGTATATTTTTGGTGTTACTTCTATAATAATGTCTGTTTTGTGCTTGGCTTTAGATGCCGGACATAAAACGTCAATTATATTTTTTTTGAGTATTTTTATCTTTTTTGTGATGAGTATACCTGTTCGTGGATTTGAAGCTTTGTTAGTGATAAGTTGTTTGTCAGGATTTAAGTGGTGATACTTTTCACCTTTCCTGACTTCTTGCAAGAGTATGATATCATATTTTTTAAATATACTCGGGAGCGGATCGTTCTGTAAGGGAGTATTTTGTATATTTTGTGTAAGTATTTTCAATTCAGGCATAATCATGAGTGTCCAGGGGAAGTTGAGAGCTGAGTCTCAGTCATGGGATCATCTTCGGTGGAGTTTGGGAGATTTGTGATGGACTCATTGTCAATTGTGGTTTCGTTATCAAAGATATCGTCATCATTGATGGAATCAGTGACAGGGAATGGTCCATTAAGCTTACTCTGAGGGTGATGGACTGGTGGGAGAGAAGAAGAATTCTCTAAGTCAATCTCATCAATGTCAATATCATCCTGGGTATCTGGCAGTGGGCTGTCCTCGTCTGGGGTACGCGAGTTCCTGTTCAGATTTGCTTTAATTCTCGGGGAGGATGGGGTAGGAGTGTTGGCCTGATCAAAAGAGGGAAACTGAGATAAGGTCAAGTTGGTTGGAGTAGATGGAGGTTGTGGAGTACGAAGAGAGGAATGGGAACGAAGGATTCTGGTCTGCTGAGGAGTTGCAGGTGGAGTTTGGAAAGAGTCTGGGGTTTGATGTGGGGTTTTTTTTGTTGGGGTTGCCGTAGCATGAAGGATAGTAGCCTGTGCTACTATAGAGTCAGAGGTACTGGTGGTGAAAGTGCCTTCATCATCATTGATATTCTCTGGTTGTGAGTTAGTGGCTTTAGCAACTTGCCTTCTTGCTCTTTTTTTGGGGGAGGGTTTGTTATATGATTTGTTTGAGGGTTTAGGTGCAGTAAAAACGAAACTTTGTGGGATCTCGTGTTGTGTGTTAACCTCGTCCTCAGTTGACAAATCTTCTGAGTCACCGTCTTCAAGAGCTTGAAATGGGTTTTTTGGTTTAGCTATCTGTTTTGAGTTGTTAATGGTTTGGTTTGATGTATTGGTGTTTCTAATTCTCAAACGTTTGCGGCCTTTAGGATCACTGAGCTGCCATTGGTTTTCAGCGGAAATAGTTGGTTTTTTTGTTCTAGCAGAAATGGTGGTTGTGTTGGGTTTATTTGCAATGGAGGTGTGGTCCTGGTACTTATCTTGGGCCTGGATTAACTTTTTGTTATAATAACAAACAGAAGCTATATGATTCTCTTTTTTGCAAATCACACATCGAGCCTCGGTACAAGAGTAACGAGTGTGAGAATTTGAACCACATGCCGTGCAATGCAAATGACGATTGATAAGACGTGTTTGGAGAATCTCACAGTTGATTATTGGGACTGATTGATTTGGAGAAAGATATAAATATGCATAATATTTATCTACGTTTATTTCAGCAACTTGGGGATTCGGGTGGCTTCTCGGTTTGATTTCTTTTGTAAGGGAAAAGTATTCCTGTTTAATCTCAAGATCACGGAGCTTGTGGAATAAAATTGCTTTGGCAGAAACCGCTTGCAAAGATTTAATCTTGAGTTCCATGAGATGAGGGACCATGCTTTCATTTGACATTGACATGAAAAGTTGTGGGCGATATTCTTGTTTTGGTATCTTCACAACTAAGTGATCTCTCAAAAATGTAAAGAAAATTTCCTTGGCATTGTGGAAGAATGGCTTATAAAGTGGACCCCTATAAAAAATGGATTGTTTAATGACAATACGCTCGTTTCTGATTATGATGTGAGGTTCGATAGTTTCACAAGTTTCTTTCAAAAAGGTGAATAAGGATACATCTCGCATCGTACTAGCATACTTTTCAAGTGTGGTTTGTGCCAACATTTGAATAGATTTAGCAATAGAGGCTCTATGTGTTGCTAAAGAGGATTGCTGGAAGACAGCCAAGGGAATGTCCACAGTTGCGAAAATGTCATTTTCTTGAGAACAGTTGATGATGAAGTCAATATAGTCTTTTTGCAGGAGGTCAGTGGTTTTAAACCGGAGGCCCTCGTCCTGGAGCTGCTTTGGAGTATATGATTTATAAAATTCGTCCATTTTCATGATTGTAGTCGCAGAGGTGACCTTTTTATCAGAACCAGCAAAAGTTGTATCATTAAAGGTGTAAATATCAGCAGCAAGTTTTTTCATTGCAGTTAGTTCTGACAAAACATCATCAAAAGGAAAATGTTCCGAGTCATAGATACGGGCCCATTTAAATTTGGTTTGGAAAGCGTCGAAAGCAGGGCGTTTGACTTTAGGGTGTGGAAGTGACGCGGAGCTCGTTGTTGCGTTATGATTCGCACGTTTAGAGGCCTGATCAGCATAGAGCTTTTTCAGTGTTTCTTCTGAGATAATGTCCTGATGTGTATCCGCAAGGGACGCAGTTGAAGGAGTTGAATCAGGTGAAGGCGTTTCTTTAGTTGAGTCAGGTGAGGCAGATGAGGCAGATGAGGTAGATGAAGCAGTTGAAACAGTTGAATCAGCGGCATTCGCTGGGCGTGGGACATTTTCATCTTGTTGCTGGATTTGATTACTGTTTGAAGGATCTGAGGTAGGATTTGAAATAGATATAGGACCAATGAAACCAAATGTACAACTGTTGTTTTAATTTACTGTTCCAAAAACCCCAAAAAGGGCGTGTGGCGTAGTTGGTAGCGCGCTCCCTTAGCATGGGAGAGGTCTTGGGTTCGATTCCCAACTCGTCCAGTTTTTTTATTCCACGTGCGAACCCGTGGTAGGACGGTCTGTTCTCTCTCTTTTTTTTTTTGTTCGCGTTTAATCAGAACTCTGGCCATTGCGTGGATAATCATTATGGCAATAAAAAGGACGAGCACTGTGCCGCGCTACTGATAGTAGCATAGGCATGCGCTAGGTTGCAGGTATTAGGTATCGCTTACTTTTCCAAATTGTACATACACCCGTTCAATATTGTGACAAAACTAAGTGAGCTAAAACGAAACCATTCCTTTGATTGCTATTGTATGTGCCAGCTGGCTACCATAAAGGACCCCCCCAAAGAGGATTTATAAAGGTAATAAACGTGATAGTAATATTGAAATCAATAGTGATAATGTGTAAATAACAAGTAAAACAGTGAGAGAAAAAAAGATAGCTATAAATTCAGACAATGAAAAAGGTATATTATCTTCTCCTTTGTAGTGCTTTGGCAATAATTGCTAAACAAAAAAAAAAAAAAAATAAAAAATAAAAAATAAAAGTGAAACTATGTATACATTCAGTGAGAAGAACCACGCAAGCTCAACCAGCGTATTGTTCCCAGCCTTCAGGACGCTTCAAGTTGTTAATACTGTGGAACTTTGAAGTACAGGAATAGTCTTTCCAAGTAAAGTCAGTTTTTGGGTCACAGGCGCAGTTGTTGGCGAGTCTGGTCTTTTTATCCACTGGACAGTTATTGAAAGGAACGTGGTAGTAGCCAACGTCGCCAAAGAAGTGGATTTGGTCTCTTGGCAAAAACAAAGAAGCGGCAATAGAATGGACTGGAGCATCACCCCATCTTTCGTAGAAAAAGCCACCGGCTTTGTCCAAATGCTCAAAGTACTTGGTGTATGCTTCTGATCTCCAGAACTTTAGAGATCCAACTTCGAAATTAGACCAAAAGTGGCACATATTGTAAGAGTTGCCACCGTCATCACTGACAAAGTCCAACATGTTGTTTTCTGGCAAGTATTGTGGGTTGGCTTCAATGAACGCTTTAGTTTCTTTCCACAAAGTAGGAATGGTTTCATGGTACTCTGGCAAAGTGATGGTAAAGCCATATGACTTGTTGTTATCCTTCATGAATTTGAACACGTCGTAATTGACGTCGCAAAAGATCTTGACATCTGGTTCGACTCTCCAGTAGTATTCATACTCCATCATTAGTGGGTGTCTGTAAAAGAAACCGGATTCGTATCTGCACATGTGTCTGTATGGAATGGAGTCACCATAGATGACTTTCTTCTCTCTCATTTCCTCTCTGGTCTTGGCAGCTTTAGCCTTGTCAATCCATTCAGGGAATCCCCAGTGTTCCTTGTCAATTTTACCATACTTGGTTTTTCCGGACACCAATGTAGAAGTGAGAGTCTTGAATTCTTCAGAAAAGTCGTCGTCATTCAAGAAGACCCAGTCGTAATGGAACTTTCTGTTGAATCTGTCTTCAATGTGTCTGATGGACTCAGCAAGCTGCCAAAGATCGCTGTTTCTAGCCAAAGTGACAAACGTGGCACTGACTTTTTCGCTTTCGTCAACGAGCGGTTCTTGGTAGTAAGTTTTCTTGAGACCGTTCTCATCGACAATGGTCTTGCCAGCGTTGGTGGCTGATTTGGAGGAAGAGGAGCCAGACTTTGGGCTAGCTGGCGCATTGGCAGCAGCAGCAGCACCTTGAGAGCTGGAACCGATATTGGAAGATGATTTTTCACCAGCAGCGCCAGCAGCGCCAGCAGCAGGAGCAGCATTGCCACCAGCGGCGGCGGCGGCGGCTTGCTGTTTAGCACTGTTGTATGAGTCGGACGAGGTATCGGTGTTCAAGCCAAAGTCCTTGGACAGAGGAATGTACTGGGTGTCGGAGCCCTTGGTTAATATGACACCACATAGCAAGATAGCGGCAACAAAGGCGGCGAACCTGATCAACCTAGCGTTTGATCTGGCCATAGCGAAGGGAGTGTATATGAGGTTGGAAGGAGGAAGATGAAGAAGAGGAAGAGGAAGAGGATAAGGGGGGTGGAGGGATAAAAGGGAGGGGGAAGAGAGATAAAAACTTCGAGAAGGAGAGGTGGAAGGAAGAGGAAGAGGAAGAGGAAGAGGAAGAGGAAGAGGAAGAGGAAAAACGGGTGGTGGAAAAGTCAGCAAGGCAGGAGGCTGAGGCTGAGAGAAAGGAGGAGGAGGAAAAAGAAGATTATCGCGTGTGTTGTTGTTGTTGTTGTTTTTTTTACTTTTTTTTTTTTTTTTTTTTTTTCAGGAGCTCCGCGTAGAAATTTTTCAAAGGGAAGCAAAGCAGATTTGGAGAGAGAGCGAGAGAGAGAGAGAGAGAAAGCGAGAGAGTAAGCCACGGACTACGCAGCAACACCAGCAATGGTGCTCGCTGATAGAGGCCAGAGGAAAGAAAGACCATGGTGTCCACTTGTCCACTTGTCCACTAATGATGGTTTGTACTATTATAGTTACTATAATAGTGTCTCCACCGCTGTGCCTCCCCCGGGGTTGCCCTGGCCGGCCGAGACGAGACAGCTTCAATTCACTCCTCATCTCTCATCATCTACAAGTCTCTGGCAATCCAGAAAGAGCAAAAGAAACAACAAAAAACAAACAGCGACGTACGTAGCCACGACATACACATATTCAGGCAAAACAGGATAATCCAGCTAGTGATCAGAGTTCTACAAGTCATCTGCTATCCCCCCCATCCCATGGAAATCACTGGCACGGACCCACACGCACGGTACACTAGGAGGTACACATTATTCGTGTATATAACATTTATGTAACATTTTGTATACCGCTACAGTTCTGATAGTGACATGGGGGAGTCATAGCTGTGCTGATGGTGCCAGTTGTACCGCTTTTTATGCTCTTTCCGCTGTTGACTATTTTGCCTCTTGAGAGTCAAGCCTACCTACATCTAGCAAATATGCATGCCTCTTCACGTCTAAACACGCCGGCACAACATAAACAGAAAAGCAGTCTAAGCTTCTATTGCACACATAACAAAAATAAAAAAGAATAAAAAGAGTAATAATAATGATAATGGTAAAAAACACAAACTAGTAAACTGCTCCGCAGCCGACTACTCAGACTCTCTAGCAAACTCCTTTGACATGTCAACATCGCTAACTGACCCGCAAACAGTTTCCACCATGATCCCGGTAACCAAGTATGGGTCAATATTGGAAGCTGGTCTTCTATCTTCAAAATACCCATACCCTTCCTTGGCCACTGATCTAGGAATTCTGATACTTGCCCCTCTGTTAGCCACTCCAGACAAAAAGGTGTCAACGCTAGCAGTCTCATGCTTCCCCGTCAATCTCTGGTCGTTATCGGAACCATACAATGCGATATGCTCCTTATGTCTCTTGGACAATTTCTCAATAGCTTCGTCAATGTACTTCATTCCGCCCGGCTGTCTCATTGCCTCGGTGGAGACATTGGTATGGCACCCAGCGCCGTTCCAGTCTCCCTTGGCAAGTGGCTTTGGATGGAAGGAGATCTTAACGTTGAACTCTTCTGCAATACGGTGCAACAAATATCTAGCAATCCACAACTGGTCCCCCATCTCAATTCCCTCGCTTGGCCCCACTTGGAACTCCCACTGCGATGGCATGACTTCTGCATTGATCCCCGAGATTTGCACCCCGGTGTAAAGACAGGCCCGATAGTGTGCTTCAATCACATCTCTGGCGTACACTTTGCCAGCACCAACACCGCAGTAGTATGGGCCCTGAGGCGCAGGGAACCCGCCTTTAGGCCACCCGTAAACTTGGTCGAACTGGTCAAATAAAGTGTACTCTTGCTCAATGCCGAACCAGATCTTCTGGTCTTCGTGGGCAGCCATCAATTTCTGGCAAGCATGGCGGTGGTTGTACTTGTTTGGCGTCCCGTCGCTGTTCCAGCACTCCGACAAGACCAAGATGTTGTCGCCTTTTCTGAATGGGTCCGGATAGTACGCAACGGGGCGCAAGTAGACATCGCTATTGTGGCCAGGGGCCTGGTTGGTTGAGGACCCGTCAAAGTTCCATTCGGGCAAATCGTCGAGAGAGCTCACCTTGCTGGAAAGAGTCTTGCCCTTGGAACGAAGATTGCCGGTGCCGTCGATCCAAATGTACTCGGCAATGACTTTGCCATGTTGAGGCAAGTCGAGGTATTTTTGCAAAACTGCAGTGTTTTCAGACATGTGGACTAGGTGTAGTGAGTGAATAACAGCTTCAAGCTTTTTGCTTTGTTGCTTTGGGAAAGGTCCTGGGGATGGTTTGGGGCCAAAACGCAAACAAACAACTACAATGAACAAGAAGCAAAACCAAAAAAAACAGGAGGAAAAGGTAAAGGCAGAGAGAGAGAGAGAGAGAGGTATTTATACACCTGTCCACCAAACCCAAACGCCCGTAGCTGTTTATCTATACATCTAGCTATCAGTGTATCTATCTGCTTTACACTAAGCACTTGTGGTAATTACTCACTAGCATGAGACTAAACTAGCAAAAAGGGCAGAAATTGGCGACTTGTTATCGGCCAATCACCACTGCGGGAGCTAAGCAGATGCCCAGGCGGGACAGAATGCGATAAGAAATAATATACGCTAATTGCGGAGGGGTTGTTTGGCTTCTTTAGTGAGAGAAGGTGAGACTGAGTGCCAGCTGTTTGGGGCGACGTGGTGGTAAGCTGCGACTCGTGCTCACTCAAACTGATAAGAAAATTTAATCTTAAAATAAAAGAGATTTTTTTTTTTTTTTTTTAAAAAACAAAAAACACTCGGCTGCCACCACCGCCAGAATCAAGTGAGCAGGGTACACTCCCTGGACGCACCACATCGGACCACCACCTGCCCAATTTTCAGCAAACAGACTAGTTATGCTCACAGGAGGATAGACAACAGCAGCTCTCTCTGCCAGCATGCAAGATAAGATGGAATGAAATGGACAAAGGCAATAAACATCCATTTCATATATGGTATATGTATACATATATATACCATATCTTTGACACTCTTACTGCATTGGGAATGAGGGGTGTTGCATTGTTTTCTTGTTTTTGGAAAGCGGGGGTGTCACAATCGCATAACCCATTACTCAGTGTTTACATAAGCACAGCACCAGAGGTCACCCTCCCTTAGAACCCACCAAAGGCGCTCGGGCACAAACTGGCCACGCAGCGAAATCGCGGAAATTTTCAAAGCCACTGCTAGTAAAACAACAAAAAAAAAAAAAAAAAAGCAGGAAACAGGAAGCAGGAATCAAGACCACCAAAGCTAAAATCAGTACACCAAGATAAAGTGTACTAGCCAGCAACTCTTACTTGATCTGTAAAGAAGAGCACCTGCAAACTTAGACACTGATCAATTATCAATTAATCATCAAGGCATACCGGAACACTCAAGAAAATTTCCTATATCCACTGGCTTGCAACTTTACTCTAGATCAATAACCAAATCACAACAACAACAACAGTTACGCTCCACAATGCACTTATCCACAATATTGTTTTGCTTCTTTATATCCTTGGCGTCTGCTTTGCGATTCGATGTTCCTGCTTTACCATCCGGCAGCGAACCTTTTTGCGTCAGAGATTTCATAACTGAAAATCAACTTGTGGTGGTCAAACTTCATTCATCTGGCCGTGTGGGCGATGGCCAAGTGCTAAATTTCTACATTGTTGACAGTGTTGGCAATGAATACCGTAAGAAGAAGGATTTTGCTGGTAATGTCAGAGTCGCTTTCACTTCTCATGCCAATGCCGCGTTTGACGTCTGTTTTGAAAATACCGCAGCTCACAGAGGTAGAAACTTGTTTAGAGAAATCGAATTGGATATTGAAGCTGGCTCTGCTGCTAGAGACTGGAATGCTATTCAAGCTGCTGAAAAATTAAAACCGGCTGAAGTGGAATTGAGAAGAATCGAAGAATTAACCGACGAACTTGTTGACGAGTTGAATTACTTGAAAAGAAGAGAAGAAAGATTAAGAGATACTAATGAATCCACTAATGCTAGAGTTAAAAATTTCTCTCTTTGTGCAATTCTTTTACTTGTTTCTTTGGGAGCCTGGCAAGTCAATTACTTGAGAAACTATTTCAGAGCTAAGCACATTTTGTAAATTCAGTGATTTTCACTATAAAAAAAAAAAAAAAAAAAAGCAAAAAAGTGCAATGAATAGTTTTTATTTGTTTGTTTACTTATCTTTTCCTGTAACATTAAAAATTATTATTTATTTTCAACAATTTTTGTTTTTTTCTTTCTTCTTTTTATCAGTTTTTATTTACCTTTTATATATTATTGAGAATGGCGTTTTTTGTCGGTTGGCTGTATTCATTGTCATGAACATACAGACAATAATCTTCATACATCAACATTTTGCATCGTGGTTTCTTTATTTTTTTTTTCTTTCTTTTTTTTTTTTGTTTGAGAGTCTTAGTTTTCAGTCCCATCATTGCTGCCGATCCAGTTTTTCGACCTTCGTTTTAGTCGTCATTTCATTTTAATATATGATATATGGCAATGGTTACGTCTTCCTTAGTATGGTTGAGCAGTATTGCGTAGGCACAAAAAACAATAACAACGCAAAAAAAAAAAGAAAAAAAAAAAGTTATAACCAAAAGTAATTTTTAGTTTATTTATTTACAAGAACGCTATCGCATCAGAAATTCTTTCTATCAGACAAAGAATACGAGAAATGTATAAATATGAAAACAAGATCCAACATCAAACTAACAATGCAAAAACAAATGATGAGAAAGCAAAAAAAAAAAAAATAAAAAAATAAAAAAAATTAAAAATTAAAAATTAAAAATTGAAAAATTGAAAAATTGTCTAAATGAATAATGAGAATCAATCGCTTTCAATTAAAAATCAACAATGTTCCAAGCATTCTCATCATACTCATCAAGCTTTGGTCCAATCACAGCCACGCTACCACTGTCTTTCCCACCAACCAAGTATTTCTCCGCCACGTTCTTAACATCTTCAATCGTCACGTCAAGCAAGTTCTCCCTTCTCAACTGTCTCATATCCTCATCAATCCCGTCTCTAAACAACGCCATTCCTTCACTCTTGACGTCCATTGGTGCGTCAATGCTTTGGAAAATAGTCAACTTGGCTTCATTCAAGTTCTCCCCGGTCCAGTCATTCTCAACGGCCCACTTCCCGGCATTTTGGAAAATTGAAACAGTACGCAATGGGTTTGGATCACGGTAGGAATAGTAGCCAAAGAGGCCGTCTACTCCACCAAATCTGATACCGCCGCCGTATGCACCACCTTTCTCGCGGACTTCTTTGTGTAAGTGCTTGAAAGTAAGGAGTTGGGAAACTACTTGTAATGCAGCGCTGTCTTTGGAAAGATAGTTGGTGTTGCCGCTAAGGAGACCCATGGATGCATAGGAAACCTGGTATGGCAACTTGAGGAGAGTTGGCTTTTGCTGTTGGAGGGCATCGCTATTGAACTCGAGACGCAACTTGGCAAGGTAGGCTGGATCATGATAATTGTGAGCTTCCACTGGATTGCTTTGCTTAGTGTCCTTTGGCAAATTAGTGAGAAATTTGTCAATTTGAGAAGAATTACTAGCAACGGTTTCTGCATCACCAATTAGACCAAATTTGAAATCAGTATTATTAATAATCAATTCTTTCAATTCTACCAATTTTGGCACAATTTCATTTCTTAAGGCTTCTTCATCGTCCGCAATGCTATTCAATTTATTGAGGAATCTAATTTGACTAACCCCGTTCAAATATTCTCCCAATTCTTTCACCGGTGACAATGATGCACCAGCAAAAGATCTGGCAAAGGAATGGCCCGAGCTAGCAATTTCAGAAACACTATTAGCATTAAGTGATTTGATCAAAGTCTTCAATTTTTCCAATTTATCTGCACTAGTGAAGTCTACCTCATTAAGAATTTCGCTCCAAAGATCGTAAATTTTGCCAATTTGGGAATTCAATGAGACCCCACGAATTTCCCAAAATAATTCAGGCACCAAGTTGTTTTGGATGCCTGGTTTAACATAAATGGATGAATTAAGGCCACCGGTGTATAACTTGATGTCATCTTCTAATTGTTCCATTGATTTGTTAGTGGTGCCCAAGTTCAAAAGACAATCAGAGAACAATGGCAAATATGGCAATAAGTGTGGTGGAATACGACCATTCAAACTTTTTTGGACTCTGAAATAAAGTAAGCCGTTGGTATCAGTGACTCTCTTGAGCAATTTGTAATGAGTAGTACTATCACTAGCAACAGTTGCGTCACCAACTTCAACTGGAGTTCTGTCACCTTGTCTTGGAATATCATTAGCCACGCTTAATGTTGGCAAACAAGACAAATCTTCTTCACCAGTTTGTTGCTCGAGCAATTGTAAACCACGTTGATAAATAATTTCTTTATCGTCCTCATCTAATGCTTGAAGTTTCTTGTTGAGACGTTCTTCTTCTTCCTTAACAACATTCTTTTCAAAATCGGCATTAGGTTTCATGACAAATTTGAAAACTGGTTTATTGAGAAGATGCTCTTTGATCAAGTTTTGAAAAAGTTTACCACCAGAAGATTTGTAATTGATTTTGAACTCTTCGACAATGTCATCGAAGGCTAATTGATCAAATGGGTCAACTTTATTGACCCAACCAGGAACGATGGATGATAATAAATTCAACCCAAAATCAGATTTTTTATCTTTTTTGCTCAATTCAATTTGCCTTAAGAGTGCCTCAACACGATGTTCTTCAAACCCAGAAACTGCTTTTTCTTCAAGAATTTTATTAACAGTTTGTTCAAATTTAGCAACATCAGCTTCTGCCAAACCTTGCAATCCAACGGTGAAACTGTTCAAATCAGTAGTGGAGTCAGCTCCAGAGTTAACACTATAATCATTACCAACCCCTGTTTCAATTAATTTTTGAAAAAATGGGGATGAGTGCCCATCTAAAAGCAAACTGCTCAAAAGTCTCCAGCAAAAAGTCTCATAGACGTTATCTGGATGACCAACAAACCAAGTCAAGGATGCTTTTAGTTGTTTATCCTGAGGCAAAGTTGGATCCACTGGTCCCTCGGTGACCACTTCCTTTGACTTGGACAAATTGATTGGTTGCCTAATATTGCTGGAATTGGAGCTACCGCGTTTACCAAAAGTTTGTATTTGTTTGCTCAAATATTCCAAGTTATTGGCCAATGGAATATCACCATACGAAAACACTTTAGCATTAGATGGATGGTATCTGCTAGCATGGAAATCAGTAAGATCTTCATGAGTCAAATTGGTGATTTGTTTTGGATCACCACCAGAAATATGCAAACTTGGGTAAATGCTATTCAAAAAATTGATGTAAAACAAATAAGAAGCATTAGAATATTGTCCCTTCATTTCATTATAAACCACCCCTTTAAAAGTTATTGGCGAGGACTTGTCATCTGGTTTTTCGTTTTCTAAACGCCATCCTTCTTGGTAAAAGTCCAGTCTAGACAACAATGGATTGAAAACAGCATCAAGGTAAATACTACGCAAATTTTCATAATCTTTCACGTTGGTGGTAGAAAATGGATAGAATGTATAATCATGGCCCGTCATGGCATTCATGAAATTGGACAATGAACGGTTTAACATCTTGAAAAAAGGATCTCTGACTGGATATCTTTCAGATCCACAAAGCGTAGTATGTTCCAAAATGTGAGGAAGACCAGTAGAGTCAGTCGGATTGGTCTTGAAACAAACACTAAACACATTGTTCTTGTCATTTCTGTCAATATGCAAATATTCCAACCCAGAACGTTTATGTTGGAGATTGACGGCAGTAAAGGCAAATTCTGGCACCGGTAAGACACGCTTGACTTCGAAACCGTGGATTTCACCTCCCACTGGGTATTTTCTGGCTGCTTTGGCGGCATTGTAGTAGTTGCTGCTGCTAGCGTTGCTGGCGGCACTGGCTTTGGCGCTTATTGTGGCGGCAATGCTTGCGCTTCGTTTGAACTGACGCACCGAGGCCCCGAGTCCTTGTCTAAGCATTATGGGAGAGGGCTAAACGGTAAAAAAAAAAAAAGAGAATGGATCAGACAGACAGATTGTCAAAAACTTGCGATACTGGAGAATACAAGTGCGATTGTGCTTTACTCTGATATATTGATGGCGACTCTTCATGATTGCAATTTCGCTCTTTTGAAAAGAATCGGAAATGTGACCAGGGCTCGTGATCTCATCGGCAAAATTTTTTTTTTTTTTTTTTATTATTTAATTTTACTGAGATGAGATGGAGTGGTACATTATGATGATGAAGACTTATTGACCAATACTGTACTATTACACCACCCAACCTACACCTAATACTGTACCAACAGCCTAAAAAGTAATCATGGGTACTGCACCAAAGAACTTCACAGTAAAAAACAAGGATGTTAGATCCAAAATCTACATCAAGCAAAAGAAGGAAAAGGCCAAGATAAAGCGCCAGGAGCGTAAAGAAAGACAAGAATCCGGCTTACCAAAACAAGTGCCGGATACCATTGATTCCAAAAGAGAATATGACGAAACCATTGCACAAACAGAAGAAGAAGGAGTCAGTAATGATGATTTCAGCAGTTTTTTCCAGGATGGCCGTGATCCAAAGATTCTAATCACTACTTCTGCCAATTGTTCCAGACATGCATATAATTTTGTTGATTGTTTTGGTGAACTTTTCGAAGACATTAAATTCATCAAGCGTAAAAGAGAATACTCAATGAAAGATATGGCTAAGCTTAGTTCTAATCGTGGCTATACTCATTTGGTGGTCGTTAACGAGGACAAGAAAAGTATCAATGGTATTACATTTGTGCATCTTCCCGAGGGCCCAACATACTATTTCTCAGTTTCTTCATATGTGGAAGGTAAAAAGATAACCGGTCACGGTAAAGCCACGTCTCATATTCCTGAATTAATTCTCAAGAATTTCTCCACGTCATTGGGTAAGCTGGTGGGTCAATTATTCAGATCGTTATTCCCTCATCAGCCGGATATTGAAGGTAGACAAGTGATTACTATTCATAATCAAAGAGATTTTATCTTTTTCAGAAGACATCGTTATGTGTTTAGAAATGAAGAAAAAGTTGGTTTACAAGAATTAGGGCCACAGTTTACTCTTAGGTTGAGAAGAGTGCAAAAGGGGATTAAGGGGGAAACGGAGTGGGAACACAAGCCAAACATGGACAAGGAAAAGAAGAAATTTTACTTGTAAGAGTGGTGGCGGCAGTTATCGAAGTTGTTCTTGTTATTGGTGGTAGTGGTAGTGTTTGTTTCTTTGTTGCATTGTACTAATTATTTATTTTTTTGAGCTTTTTTTTATTTTTTTTTATTTTTTAGTTTTTACATGGTATTTCTTTTCTCATTTTTACTAGATAATAGCATAGTTATTAGATGTTTGGTTATTATCAAATGCACGAAATCTATAAATCATCACAAGCAATGTAAAAGAAAGGAATAAACGCAGAAAATTTAAAGCATTGAAAAAAAAAAAAGGGTTTTGAATATTAATGGCGACAACAATGAATAAGAAAGAAGGCACTAAATGATTGCAAATTAAGATATGAAACAAAGCTTCATAGATATACAGTATCAGAAATTATTAGCTAACAACGAAAATGAATGTAGTTTACACCTATGCATATGAAAAATGAATTTTTAAAAAAAAAGTAAAATAGAATAAAATAAAACGAAATAAAATAAAGTGAAAATAAGAATGAAAATGAAAATGAAAGTAAAATAAAGAAAATTTGACAAAACACATAAATCAAAGTTTTGGATCAACAAGTGGATGAACCAAATATTTGCAAACCAATGAACGATACTTCTCCACGAACTCATCCACTTGCCCATCATTCAACTTCAACCCATATAAGAGCTCAATATCTTGTGCTTGCATCTTGTATTGAGAGAAAACTGCTTCACTGCTACACCATCCCAAAATACCATCTGTTTTCTGCAACTCAGTGAATTCATCAAGCACTTTCAAATTGGCTTTAATCTTAGTCACTAACTTCTCAACATGTTGTGGTTCCATCACATTCAGGATGGCATTTTGCAAAATTTGATTAAGTTGAGCATGGAATACAAAGTCAACTCTGTAGATATTATCGCTTTCAACATCAAATAACAACTGCTCGATCTTTTGATACTGTTGCAATGAACTCTGTAATGAAGCGCGACTATTAGCGTACTCAAACAACACCCGGGCAGCTTGCCCTTGGAACTTGTTAACGTACTGCTTAACAAATACATCACTGATAAAAACAGGTACCGCTGAAAAAATTTCAAAATATGAGCAGAAAAATTGACTGATTTCGTTTCTAATCTCCTCGGCATCATCAGTAAGTTGTAGAAACAAAGCAAAGAAGGCTTTCGCCACAACATATGAACCTTCAGGTGTAGTCGCAGCAGCGCTAGCTGCAGAAGCAATTTCATTCCTTTGCTGTCTTTTTTTGTTGCTATTGAATACTACTCCAAGCATAGAAAGCAAAGAACTTGCCGTAGAGTACCTTAAATCAAAAATATTCTCATCTGCAGCATACTTTTCAGTTAAATCAATCCAACGACTAACTAACGGACTGTCTTCATTGTTATTGAGCACTAAGTAGCCAATAAATGGTCCAATAGCTTGAAGGGCAGTACCTTTAACATCCTCTGCTTGATCATCGCTGCAAAATGGAAACAAAATGTCAAGTTTCTTGAGCACTGATGATACTGTATTGTTATCACTGCCAATGGTTGTCGAAATTGCTTGTAAAAGTTTCAAAGCATTTGCTTTTATGTAAGACCATGTTTGTTTTTCATCAGACAACGTTTCCCACAACAGATCTGAAATAGTGCTAACGGCAGCACGAGGCAATCGTAAAAATACCTGCTTATTTTCAATGGAAAACTTCATTGCCACTAACTGAACTCTGTAAAATTGAGAGTTGATGCTAAATTCCACAAAATCGGCAAACGCTTGATATTCTAATGCAAGACTATAATAGCGCAACAAGAGTTCCGTCACTGATTCTAACAAAAGCTGTTTTGGGCCATTGAGGGATTTTGGATTGTATTGTTCTTCCTGGGAAACAATCCAGTGGCCCAAAATATTGGCCATATCAGAGCTAACACGGCTAGCACCATTAATATCTAAAAGCAGACATAAAATGTCCACAAAAACTTTAGCCAGCATTGATGATGGATTTTCAAAAAGAAAATAATTGGCCAGAGCAACAAGACGGTCTACTAATTCTTCAGGTATAGTATGGTCATCAAGAGTAACTCGTTTACTTTTAGCAAGTAATTCTTTGATTGCTAATAGGGTACCATGAACTGTGTTTTGCGAAACTTTATCGTTGCAAATGCGATCTAATAAGAAGACGGCCTCATCAAAGATTTGTGATGGGAAAATTGATGATGGAATAGCTCTTGCTGCCATTTCTCTGATTTTAAAATACTTGATATCAAGCGACTTCAACAAGTAGGGTTTGAAATCGACTAATTCATTGTTGAAATTAGTGGTTGGTTCTAATCTTGACAAAATGGTCAAAATTGGGAATACCCCCTCAAGTGAAGAAGAGCCACTATCGCTTCCGTTTCTGGTACTTCCATCTTCTTCAGTACTTTTGATAAAGTTGTCAAAGTTCTTAAGCAAGATCAGCTTGATGCCCTTAAATTTTGAAAAAAAGAGTCGAGAAGAGTAAGGTATAATATAGTCACCAACTTTCTTGGAGCCAAAAAGTTTGTTTTCTAAAGCAGCAAATAACATCACTGCACAGTTACGAATTGCCCAAATTCCTGACTGCATAGCCCAGAATGACAAATCTAAGCCATCGCCAACGAAAAAAGCTGATATGTCTGATAACTGAGCTTCAACGAAAAGCTGCTTGATACAATTAAAAGCGTGCACTTGCGGTAATTCAATATTTTCATTCAACTTGTAATCTTCTTCAAGGGCTGGCTTTTTAGCAATTTCCATCAATTTGTTAAATGTGTGTCTAAAAAGAGGACGGTCACTTCTTCTCAACTTACTCTTGTTCAAAACACGGTTCTCAGCAATCAAAATAATTGAAATCAAGAAAGGTAGCCCCGCAGACCGGCGAATAATGTAAGTTGATCTGATATTAATGAGGTCAAGGTTATAATTTAACCATTTAACTGGCGCATCATGAAGTTCCGGCGAGTCTTGTCTATAGCAACGATGACAACATTCTTCAAAAGTTGGGTAGATTGAATAAAAAGCGCCCTTGTGATTCACTGAACCCAATTGAGTAAGGATCAATTCGCTGATTTGCAAAACTGTACCATTTTCAAGAATGGAATTCGGAGCTCTAATCAATAACTGTTTCAATACTAATGAAGAATCTTTGACGGATCTCCATGCATAGTTAGAGACAACTTGTGCCACATGACCATACCTAACATCAGCGGTCTTGTTTCTGAACTCCTCAGGAACATTTCCTTCTGGTGATTCTGTAGACAAGATGTCCTTAGTGACGTTCCAGTTCTTGAGGATAATTTTCATCAAACGACTAACAATTATTTTCCATTCAGCAATGGTTTGCTGGTCAAGTTTCGCAAAATTATAATTCTCCACAATGACACTAAACCCTTTGTAAAGGCCATGCACTGAGTGGCCACTGACAGCATCAGCCAAATTCTGCGTTGCCGCTTCAACATTCTCTTCTAAGCAATCAAGAACGTAGTTAATAATTTTTTTGTTTTCGTTAGTTCTATTCTGAGCATCATTGTATTTGAAGACAAATTGTAAAAGTCGAGCACCACTGTCACTTTGCTTTCCTTGAATATTTCTCAAAATATGTACCGATTTCAAAAACAATTCATAAATTGATTCTTCTACACTAAACCCTTCCAATGGGGTTGGGGCCATCAATAAAGCCTTGACTGAGTATTCTCTGATATCATCAAAATTATTAGCAATGTTATCCACAAGCAAACGGATCAAATCCTTGGTGAAAAGGTTGACGTGGAAGGGGTAATTAATGTGCTTTTTGTCGTGGTACTTGGCAGGAACATTTTTGTCTATACCAGAAGATATCAATGATAATAGTAACTTGTAGCCCAAGTTGAGACGCTGATAAGTAACTCCAGGAGCAATTTGAATTTTAATATGTTCAATCAACCACAACAAAAATTCTTCAGCCGCTTTTATTTGTGCCTTCATATCATCATTACCACGGTCTAACCCTTTTTTCTCCAAAGTCGTTAATTTCCTACTCATACCATAGGAAGAATCACGCACTCTAAGAATAAAGTTTCTCGTCAAACTATGAAATTCGTTTCTTGCATCTGGATCATCATCAACAAAATAAATCTCAGCAATGTTTTTAAAAATGTCGTACACATAAGTTTTCACCGGCATGGCGGTTTTCACCGAAGAAGTCAAGATTGCATACGCTGTCAACCTTATTGTCTTGAATTCGTGAACAAGAAGTTGCTTAACAAAGTCTAATTTAATGATTGGATCATCTCCATCAAAAGGCTCTTCATCAATCAGCAATTCTTGTCCAATTCTTAAACAACCCAAATATAAAGAAAGCTTGAAAGTGTCTTCTTTAGTCAGCAATTGGGAAATATCAAAACTATCGCTTTCAGTATCCAAAACCTGTCTCAAAAAGTACTTGTATATTTGTCTAGGCTCGTGTGGGATTTTGAACAATAATGGGAGTAAATATATTTGAACATTGCGGCACAAAACCAGGCTTTTCAACGAACGTATCACTGGGTCTTTCCAAATATTTAACCACTTGATTTCAAATGAGGTAGTGGTGTCACTTTTAATACAGTTTTCTTGCTGCTTACTGTAATTGCGATATATTCCTTCAAGCACCGCCGCCACGCACTTGGCAACGGAATTTGCAAAAGCATTGGAGTACATTTGACTAAGTGAGTCTTCGATGAATGTGGGAGATTGATTTAAAATGATTTGGGTGTCAATATGCCTAGACAATGTTTGAATGGAAAAGTAAAGAACTCTTTTACTGTGTGGAATGTTTTTCAAGACTTTGATACACCAGCTGTTGAACAATGTGCTAGTGGCTTGTTGGTTGGAAGCTGAAGCTGAACTATCCTCCACCAGAACTCCTCTGAAGCTAGTCAAGAAATTGACCATCTTGGAGAGCAAATCCTTAAGGGCGTTGCTAAGAGGTGAACCACTTTCATTCCAAAAATCAACAACATAGTCAAAAAGGAAAGTGGCATTGTCATCGGACATGAAGCTCAGTAACTTGGTAAGCAATGGATTATCGCATTGGATATTCTTAAGTCCCAATATTTGCACCGATCTAAGCAACCAGATCGATAAGGCATCACAGCAAATTAGTCTGAGGTCGCCGAGGCCCTGGTACGATTTCAAAGTGTTAAAAAGAGGATGAAACAAGTACTCTATGGCGGCTTTCTGGTGGCTGGGGTCAATGTTTTCGTTATCGTTAGAGTTGGTATTGTGACTATTAGTTCCGACTGGGGATATTAAGTCGGGGCCTTTCAACTTGATAAGAAGCTTCTTAAGCTCTGCACAGTCGCTCTCATTGAGAATAAGGTTCGAAACCAAGAATTTCTCGGGAACGTCCACCATTGCGAGCTGGTAGTGATATTTGTAACTGTGATGGTCGTGTTTAAAGTGCAGTGGGAAACAGTAAGCGGCTACTTTCCTTAACGGTGATTTAAGCGCCGATGAGCATACTACTGTGGTGGTGATACTCGTCAATAATGAATTTTTTAATTTTTTTTTTTCTCTTTGTTTTTGTCCCGCTTTTTTCCACTCTTTCGATTCCTCGCAAAGTACCAGCCAGCCGGGTCGATGGGTTCGAGGGTAACAGAGGAAAAATCTGGTCTTGTTCGTCTTCTGTTCGAAGAAGTCAGTGGCAATCTTGTTATGATTTCATATCTGATATCCTATGTCAAATACAACATATAATATGAAACCCATTGACAAAGCGTGAAACCAGGGTAGGCAAGCGGCCAGTGCCTAATCAATATTATAATATATTAGCACCGGCAACTGAAACTCAACTGCCGGCGGATCGCTAATAAAATCCCATGTGGTCCCTGCATTCACATACTGTAAATCGCATGCTATTGTATGGTTTGTATTGTCAGTCTGCATAGACCCACCGCCCAGGGCTGTAGATTGACTAACATCGCATCAGGTTTTTGGCATGTTCTGGGCACATCAGGGACACACTGGCTGGAGAGTACTGGGATAGCAGAATATATATGAATATAAGCCTCTGCTCTTTCATCTACCTTCTGCATTTTTTTCCTGTCAAAACTGATCTTCGTTCTTTCATTGCTAAACTATCTCCTTACAAAAATAATCGCCTTGCTCATCGCCAAAGGCTTTTTCGTTATTTAAGACCTTTTCACTAGATACATTCTCAAGCAAACAAGAAAATATTTTATATAATCCACAAGCATGAAGTATTCAGGCCCTACATTGCTCATACTCAGCTCTTTGCCATTCCTCACTTCGGCATTGCAGGCCATCGATCCTGATCAAATCGACCAAGTCCAAGCAAAAACCCAACAAACATGTTTCAATGTCACCGGTGGCATCGAAGAATATCTCAAAGCCCTAAATGAGGGCAAAAAACCATGCACTTACAGCTCTACTACCTCTGCGGCTTCCTCTAGTAGCAGTGCGGACCAGAGTCCATATCAAAAAGACATATCTAACAACAAGAAAAATGTTACCTCTGCAACGTCCGGTAATTTTTCCAATGTTACCTCTGCTTCTAATACCAGTGGTGCTACTCATTCTGAAAATTCAGGACTGATTGTCAATAGAAATAATGCTATTTGTGCTGCTGCTATTTCATTATTGGTAACAGCTGTATTGGTATGAGAAACGTTCAAAAATAAGAAGAAACATAGATTATTTCACTTTTTAACAATAGGCTCTCATACAATCTTAGAAAACTGTTCATAAGCAGACTAATTCTTTTGATCTCCTCTGCTTTTTTTTTTTGCTCTTTTGCTCTTTTTCTCATACTGTATCATATACATATACACATACATATACACATCATAAATTTTCTGATTTACATTCTCGGGCTTCTTTCCTTGAATAATTTTTTTCCTTAACTTTTTATATTTTTATCTTAGTTACTTCGTTTCATTAGAAATCATAGAATCATTAATTGCAACTTCTAAAAGGTATTAACACCTTATTGTACTTTAGAAAATAATATATTTTTATACATTTGAAAGCTACAGAAGTACACCCGACCTCTTTTCCTTTTTGTTGTTCTTCTTTTTCGTATCAAAATGCAATGCCGTAATTCTGCTACTATTATATGTCTTCTACCAAGCAGCTAATATATAACTTAACTAAACTGAGAAGCCAATAACGATAAAACAGTTTGACCCCAGCGGAGAAGAAAATTTACGAATTCAGCTACCATTCATAATCAACAATTTCATTCAAGAAATAATTAGAGCCCGAGATATCTTCATCAATCAACAACAAGCCTTGATCAAGTCCAATATCAAGAATTTCTTTCAAAATCCCAACACTTAAATTAAAATGTGATACTAATTTTTGAATGTTTAGACCTTTGCTCACTGGCTCTGCAAGCGCCACTTCATCCTCCTTTCTGTCAGCTTCTGAGTAAAAATCACCAATATCGCCAAAAGTCGACCTACCATCAAGTTGGAACTTTTCCGCCACCAATAACTCAATAACGCTATTCAAAATTTCCTCGTCACTAGAAGATCTATAATCCTGAATTACTTTAAGCCCTGACTTGGCGAATTTGCGAAACTTTAAAGGTAGTTTCAATTCATCAAACAATGAAACAGAATTCAATAAATCACTAGGAGATATTAAATTATTGTTAAATCCTAAAGCTCGATTGTATAAAGAGTATAAGTCAGTTAAGGTTATTATACCGCCGGAATATTCATGAGTTAGAAGTTGCATTTGGTTATGCTTTTTTTGTTCCGGACTCTCAAAGACATAATTTAGCAAAAATGCAGACAAATTTCTAGCTAATTCTTTATAAAATAGCTCCTTATTGCTCAACTTGTTCAAAAAATTGAAATTGTTGTTTAATACAATATTATTGATACCATTGCTACCATTGCTATTGTTATCATTATTATTGAGGCCCAACATGTTTCTTGATTCATTTAGAGTTTCCCTATACTTTGCATTACTATCGCCATTGCGATTATTAATCTTCAAAATTTTATCAAATGATTGAATTAAGTTTTGTAATTCTTGAGCCTTTGACATCAACGAATTCAAATCTTCAAGTGATGATTCTAGAATTAATTCATTTTTCTGAATAACGTTGCCTTGTTTTTTTTCTAATGCTGATATTCCCGCTTTTAAATTTGGCCGTTGCCGCTGTTCCTGTACTTGCTGAAGTTGTCCATCTTGACCATTAATAATATCAATTTGACCACGTCTATCTACAAGAGCACCACCAGCATCATTACCAGAAAAAAGTTCATTGATTGCTCTGTTTCTTGAAGGCATGATAATTTTTTGCACCAGGACATTTGTCTCTGCATTCTTATACATCTCATTAAGTCGTAAATCATCAATAAGTTCTTGAAATTGCTTTAGAAAAGTTTTTAACATGTTCAGATTATTACTAGCGTCCCTGAAACTTAGCTTGATGTACGATGCTTTAAATGCTTGCTTGGTGGCGTTGTTTTCAACGTTGATGATAATTAAATCGTTTGAATTATTCAACTTGTTATCACCATTATAGTTTGATTTGCTTTTGTTTTTGTTTTTTGAGTTGTTGCTACTTTTGTTGTTGATATTACAGTTTGGGGGCAATATTTGAGTGCTTGTATTGGAAGAGAAACTTTGCGGTTGTTGTAACAAAGTGCCACACATTTCACAATTCGTCATCAATGGATGATTAATGAACGTGCATACCGGGCATTGATTCTGTCGACGAATATTAATCTTGCTGCTGCTTCCATTGCGAACATGCTCTGATAAATCCGTTGAACTGCCGTCATTATTTCTATCAATACAAGGACCTATACCCCCATTACTCCCTGCCTTACTGCTAGTACCATCATATGCATTATTAGTATTATCATTTTTATGGTCTTTTCTATTATCACTGTCACCACTTCCACCATAATCATAATTCACAAAAAATGGCAAATCGCTATCCAAATCAATCAAATCCCCATTTTTCATTTTCCTCTCCTTTTCTTCCGACTCTTTTTGTTCCTTCAACTTTCGCAATTTTCTCTGCTTCTCCAATTTTTTTTCCTCGCGACTTCTAGATTTCTTGATCGCATTACTAACGCTGCTTTTTGAAGCTGCAATGCCACAGTTTACACAGTTGGGGAACCTAACTGCGGAGTTTAAGTTGGGGTTTAGCATCATGTCGAGGTCATAGTGTTGGGAACTTAGGGTGTTTGTATGACTGCATATTTTGCATTTCCATGGTGTGATTTCGTAGCCGTTGTTGTTATCACTACTACCCCTCCCACCGTTGATAATTTTACTGTTTTTGTTCGTGGAGACTTGGTCAGTGATTAAAGGTTTATTTTGAATATCCGCCGCGCTTTGGTTTCTTGATGTGATAAGTGGCAGCGCACCCTTATTTTTGCCATTACTGTTACCATTAGCAAAGTCACCATCATTACCAACTGTCCCGTAAGGACCTCGTCGGCTTCTATCAGTGTTGTTATTCCCGATACTGTTATCCACTATATTCCTCTCAACATCATCACCCTCCACCTGGTCCTCTTGATCCTCCTGATCCTCCTCCGCTCTATTCAACCCCTTATAATCATCATCATCATTGCCCTCGCCCAAAACCAACTGATTGACAATATCATCCCTAAACAACACCGTAATTTTTGGTGAACTTTTCAAAAACCCCGAATAATAACTCAAACTCGCTATATCTCCTAGCTTAAACCACACTGATTCATTAACGGGATCTAAGTCATCAACATAAATCAACCTTAGGTTAGTTAAGTAAATTCTGCCACTTTGGCGATTAACTATTTTGTATTCACCTTGATATAGGCCAACGTGGTCAAGGAGATTATGGATCGTTTCTTGTGGTCGGAGAATAGGGGTTTGGGAGGCGGTTAGGTGGGCAAAATGGTAGTATGGTGGGATGTTGTTCATTCCGAAAATTTTAGAAGTTTTATGTTTTCAAAAAAGAAGAAAAAAAAATTTGTTTTGATAGTTTGAGGTATAGTAGTGTGGCAGTGTGGTGGTACGATAATATAGTAGGATAATAATTGGCTATTTATATCTAAATCTTAGATATTAATTCAACTGTGCTTTCTTGTGTGTGTAATGCCGCAGAACTGCAAAATATATAGTGGATTGAGCTTGATTAAATTGAACCAAATTGGGTTTGAAGTGAGTCAATAATATGTAGCTGGGAACTGAATAGAATTACACTACCTTGTTCCTGTCGCTGTGCTTTCTGTTGTTACCGTCGTTCTTCCTATTGCTATCGCTATTGTTCTTGCTGCTGTTGTTGAAAATGTTGGCAACGATTATAATATAAAAAGAAATCAATCATTTAATTTTTCTTTTCTTTTCTTTCCAAAATAATAAAAATTCAACAAATTTAAACAGTGTACAATGAAATTGAAGTTGAAATCATTAATAGATAGCGTCCTGTGATGTGAAACTATTCGTACACGGTCCGGGAACTGCTTCGTTTTGCTTGTAAAAATGTATTGCAAATATTGTACAGTTTAGTACGCTAACAAATCTACCTCTCCCAATTTAGTTAATCTGCAGTTTGCTACAACCGCTGTTAATAAATCAATACAACATTGATATCATCATCATCATCATCACCTCTATCATCTCCATCTTTATCAAACAGATCGCTTTGCTTCTTTGCATTACAGCGATGAGCAAAAGGACACTCAACTAGTGCTATGCGCGCTACATTAACGGAGTCACTTACGACATAGCAGCAATAGCAGCAATAACAGCTACATTTCACAATTCAAAAACACGAAATCATTGAAAAGCATTCAGACATTTACTATGACATGACTAAATACTGATGGCAAATGCAAAAATGGCTAAAATCTCATGTGGCCTCCACTCCGGTATAACTATGGTCTAAAAATGGGATGAAGAAGAGAAGCAGAATGTAAAAAGAGATAACATATGATTGGAGTTCATTTAAAAACAAGATTTTATAGGTGGCTATAATGCAAAAGAAACAAAACACCCGTAGTAGATAGAAAAAACGAGCAAGCATAAAACTAAAGATCAAATACTGGGGAAAAAATGTAAAAAAAGAAAAAGGTAAATGGAAATCCATTTGTCTGCATTACTGACCTCCCCCATTGAATCGCTGTGGTAATTGAGGAAGAGACTGTTGTTGCAGTGGTTGAGTCTTAAGTTGTTTTTGTTGTACCTGTTGGGGTTGTTGTTGCTGCTGCTGCTGCTGCTGCTGCTGCTGGTTCAGATTCTTATTATGCAACAAATTAATTCTTGGCATTTCTTCAATTTGTTCTATAAGAAATTCTCTTTCTTCATTGAAAACTGCATCATCGCGTCTATCCACGCTGAAGTTTTTCAAAAATAACAACAACTTATCTCTATTTTTAATCAAAATATCTGATACTGGTTTGGATTTTTTCGGATTAGCAACAAACACCTTGAATACATGAAATGCTTCAAATTGTAAATTCCTAGATTTGTCGCTGAGTAAATTCATAATAATTTTCAAATTTTCTGAACTTTCCACATATTTGATCATTAAGCTATTATTTTGTTTCTGTAAAATGAGTTGAGCCAATAGTTTTATTGACTGTCTTTTTGTAACATAATTGCCATCTTTTATTAGTGCATTAATATTTTTAATAAAGTATTCAACATTTTTCGGATTGCGAAACCATTCAGCCACCACTTTTTTATGTACGGTGAGTAGATCATTTAAAGTATTGAAGGAATCAGTAGAGTTTTCAAAATTGCTAGTAGAGCAATACCGAAAATAATTCCAAAATATCTTGTCATTTAACAAAAATTCTGCAATTGAAGCATGTTTAATACAATCTCTAATAATTTGTCCCGTAGTTAAAGTGATTTCTGGCACTTCAGGTCCCTTGAATAAGATTTGCAAAATCTTGGGTCTAGATAACAAATAATCCACAGTAGGGGATAAATTACCAATATGACGTCGCAATAATGTGGAGAACAAGATGGCCACATCTTTTCTTGAATCAAAGGCTAAGCTGGGTAAATTAGAAGCAAGCAAATAAAGACAATCAGTGGCATAAACTTCTTGAGCAAGCTGGCCTATTTGATCTGGTTGAGGAGCGTTATCCTCGTCGCCATATAAAATAATTCTAACTTGAGACAAGTATCTGCCACATTCATCTTGACTCTTTCGCTTATCACCGGAGGCATCTAGCTTGGCAACTTGGTCATTTAGCACTCGAATGAGCTCTGCTGGGGTTTTCGGGTTTCGTTTAAACAAGAAAGCCATATTGTTGTGTATTTAAGACTTGGTAGTGTTGTGCGTTGTGTATTGTGTATAGTGTGTTGTGTGTCTGCGAGTTTATTTTGTTTGTATAGGTTCGTCACCGGTGGATCTGGTTTACTGGAAGCACTAATAACCAGCAAACAAGGAGCAGCAGACTAGTTGCTAATCAAAAGCGAAGACAGTACCTAAAGGATGAATTTTTGGAAAGCTCCTAGATCCGCAGCACAAATCTGATAGAGCAGTGCTTGTGATGATTGTGTTTGTGGTTTTGGCAGTATACTGATTGTCAGTTGTCGTAGTGTGTTGTGTTGTGCTGTGTTGTGTTGTGCTTTGGCTAAGATTAGAAGACGATAGGTGAATCTTTAACTCGGTCGGCTGTTGTCAATGTTGGTGGGTGGAGTCCACTAAAGATGGCTGTGATACCGCTCAGTGATTTACCAGTATCACCAGTAGTTGTAGTGGTCTGTGGAGTCAGTCGTGTTTGTGATTGAAACTATGTGATGGCTATGTATTCGCTGTTTGACTATGGCGCTTATATATCACGTGTAAATTCACCTGACGCAATGCGAACTCCGAAATCTATAAACTCATCGTCATCCATTAGGGTCTTCTACCTACCGCACTTATAATTTCTATGTTTAAAAGTAATTTATTGTATTATTTATATCAAAATATAATATGGTAGCCGCTTTATTTTATTATACAAGAAAATGCATTATCATCGATAGTCCCAAAGGAACGCCCTTACAAGACCAATGACCAGTTCTTGAACTCTTCTTGACCGTATTGCAAGGCATTGATCCATTCTTGCACTTGCTTGGTCAAAGCACCGAATTCTTTACCTTCCAAAAGCGGAACCTTGATATCGTTGCCCTTCCAGCCAATAGTCTTGATTGGTGACACAACGGCAGCAGTACCAGATCCAAAAGCTTCAACCAATTCACCCTTAGCAGCTCTTTCTTCAACTTCATCAATAGAATAGTATCTTTCATTGACTTCCCATTCATTGGAGTCCAATCTGGTTCTAGCCAAAGTCAAGATAGAATCTCTAGTGACACCTTCCAAAATAGTACCATCCAATGGAGCAGTAACTAATTCCTTTTTACCAGTTTCCTTGTTCTTGAACACAAAGAAAACGTTCATGGTACCGACTTCAGTAATGTAACGTTCTGGACCAAATAACCACAAGTTTTGTTGGTAACCTCTAGAAGCAGCTTCTTTTTGAGGCAAGATACATGGAGCATAGTTAGCACCAAGTTTCTTGTCACCAACACCACCAGGCCATGCTCTAGTAGCATAATCAGTAGCTTCTAAAGAAACAGCTTTGAAACCAGTCTTGTAGTATGGACCGACCGGGGAACAAATAACATAAAGCAAAGCTTTAGTTGGATAGCTGACGCCAAGACCAGCATCGGTACCGATTAAAGTTGGTCTGATGTACAAAGAGTAACCTTGACCTTCAGGGACAAAATGGCCATCAAGTTCAACAAGTTTGCCAATCAATTTGATCAACTCATCGTTGTCGAAAGTAGGCAAAGCAATTCTTGCCGCACTCTTGTTCATTCTAATCATGTTCATATCTGGACGGAAAAGACGTAATTTACCGTTAACGTCCCTGTATGCTTTCATACCTTCAAAAAGTTCAAAAGCATAATGGAAAACAATCGAACTTGGGTCCAAGGACAAGTTTTGGAATGGTTTGATTTGAGGAGCATTCCAACCAGTTTCGGCATCCCATTCTATGGTCAACATATGATCAGTGAAGGTTTTGCCAAAGGCAAGTTCTTCATTTGGCAATTTAGCCTTTGGAGAAGTGGTCTTCTCAACAGCAAGTTTTGAGGAGTCTAATGGAGCAGACATTCTGTTGTTGATGTTAGTATTGGTGAATGATGGGGCGGATCTGAAGGCTGCGGTAGCAAAAAGGCGCGAGGAGGAAGAAGAAGTGGCTAATCGACGTGGTAGGGATCTTGACAAAGGAGCGAGAAAACGAGCAGCCATGGTTGTTTATAATGACTGACAGGGTATTTTTTGTGATGTGTCAATCAGTGTATTATTGGAAGCCCGAGGGTGAAAATTTTTGAAGTAGATGGATGGTGCAGGAAAACTGAAACTTTTTTTTAAAAAAGTGGTGAAGAGACTAAGGCGGAGGCATTAATGCACAAGATGGGTGAGTCATGATCGGACATGGTCGAGCGATAAGCAAAGCAAGGTAGATTGTATTAGCATGTATACGTACGTTTGGTGATGGTATGGTGTGGTGCGATTGAGTGGGAGGGAAGTAAGTGGCGGTGGGTGTGAATTATTGGCATTGATACAATATATAGTATATGATATTAGCATTGCTTGGAGCTGGTGATGGCTCACTGGCTGGATGACAAAGCGCAGGGTAAGCAGCAAGCACGCTATCGCGGATATAATCGGACATTCCCGGCCAACAGCGGCAAATGACTAACAACGAACACAACAAATCATCAGTAATGGCTATCAGTAATGGTGATAGCACCAAGGATATCCTATCGCCGGTACACTGGTCAGACACCAGATGGATAGCACAGTGACACACTCGCACTCGCCCTCGCCCTCGCCCACAATGTCAAACATTAAGCCACTCAAACAGGCCCTCCGCAAGCAGCTCAAAGCAGTGCTCTCCTCCATCCCCAATGACGACCTTATCGAGCAGTGTAAGTATAAGAGCTTTTGATTGCAGCGTATGCTGCACAAATTGCTACTGCTACTACTACTATTACTACTATTACTGTTACAAGTCACATTGATAAATCAGTATACTGGTAAACCCGTGTTATCTTATTACAACCGTTGCCTATACTAACAACCAGCAGCCGCAAAAGTTGCTCACACTCTAAGGCAGCTCAAAGTGTACCAAGATGCCACCAACATTGGCCTCTTCATGAGCATGGACCACTCAGAAGTCAAAACCAGTCTACTCATAAAGCACGCTTTTCTTGATGGTAAGAAAGTATTTTTGCCCAAATGCAAATATCAAAGTACTTTGCTTGCTTCGCCTTCTCCAGCAACCAGCAGCACATCAAGTTTGGCCAGTTCTTCCAGTGACCTGGCTGCTAAAGATGCCAAACAATTTCAAAACACAGAATCACCACCATTTGTAGTCACCCAATCACTAAACAGTGCCAATAGCTCTCTTGACTCATCCAATCAACAACTACCCCACCATTTGATCCCCGAAATTGATTTTTCCAAAAGTTCAAAAAAGACCCATCTCATCCTCTACAATGTCCCCAATTACGAAACTGTTGCCTCTCTCAAGCCCCAAGGGCCCTACAAGCTTCGTGAACCGCTCGAGAATTCTCCACATAGCATACACGTATTTGACCAACAATTCAATGGCCTCGATTTGCTAATTGTTCCAGCAGTGGCATTCGCTGTTGACTCCAAGGAAAAGAAGATTAGCAGGTTGGGTCATGGTGCCGGTTTTTATGATGAGTTTATTAAGCGGCATTGCGAATTTGTCGATTATTATAATGAGAAGCTAAAAAAGGAGAATGGCGAAGATGGGAATGGTGCAGTGAAATTAAGAAAGTATCCTTTTTTGCTTGGAGTAGGATTGGAGGAACAAATGGTAGATACTGTGCCTACTGATGACCATGATCGTAATTTGGATGGATTGATTGTTCAAGATAGTTTTTATCATTTTGACTGAGTGATTAATGTAGCGAGTTGATTGATTTGTCGTTGTTGTTGTGATATTGTTATTGTATGTGTACATTATACGGAAAATTTTTAACAAAGTCGAGTATTTTACATTCTCTAAATGACATTAGCTATATACGTATTTTTGAAATTTGTTCTCAACATTCAAAATTTTATTCATTATATGGAAGGCATTCTTAAGCGTTTTTCGTCTTTTGTCTCTCACCTCATTTATTTCCCATAATGTTATGCCATGTAGCTATCAAAATATCAAAATTAGGCTTGTCCAGCTCATGATCACTAAGAATTATATCAGCCCGTTTATTTAACGTAATTCGGAAAGCTCTAAAGTCATATAAAATAGTTGCCAAAAATCGAGGAATACTCCTTACTTCCAAAATTCCCAAACCTTATATTATTATCATTATAATCATTATCCTATCTTGTCTTGAATATATATTTATAGTTTAAATTTATCTGAACGTTAAAACATGCTAATTTACCTTCCTAAGCAAACTGTTCAGTCAGAAATCAACTCACCATTTCGGCCACAATTTTTTCAATCCATCCTTAACTTTCCCGCTATCCAAATGTTTCCCGCCATTTCCACCATTCCCATTCTTCTCTTCCCTCTCTTCAACACTAACAGTAGCAGCTCCCTTGACTAGCAATTTTCCGTTGATGCTCTCAATAGTACCCTTAACTCCAACTTCATTATGTCCTACTGCATCACTTTCATCAAGATGAGATTTGATAACAATGAAATTATTAGCAATGGTAGGAAATCTATAACTTAGATCCAAATGAGTAACTCTAAGTTGGGTTGTGTCACTAACATTGCTGTTACTACTGCTGCTATTTTCTTGTTGGTAAACTTTAAAGCCAACGCTTTTTTTGAAAAGTTCATCAAGTACAGTTGCAAGAATCCCGCCATGGACAATGAATGGATACCCGCAAAGTTTGGATCCAACGTAAATTATAGCTATGGTTTCATTTGTCTTTGGATTGTTAAAAATCAATGGTCTGATTGAGAACCCTCCAGGAGCCGTCAATGTTTCCTCTGTAAGTGATGTGCTGCCACTATTAGCATCCTCTATTTTGGAATCAGCTGCAGCATCCTCCTTCTTAACCTCCTTAGCTAATTCCGCAGCTGGTGGATCCGAAACTTCGCGGTTCTTTCCTTCAATTGCCTTTCCCGCCTCGTTTACTTTCTCCGCAACAACTTTTTTTTGTTGCCATTCAGAAAGCGCTTTAACATCACTAATATAGTTCCAATCGCGATACTCCTTGAATTCAGCCTCGCCAGAAGCACCATGAGCTCTCAATTTCTTGACTAACTTCAAATGTTGGAGTTTTGACTCCAACGCATCAATGTACCGTTGTTGTCCCTGTGGGTCATCGTCTTTCGGTAAGTTGGAATTCAAGTAGTATTGAAGTATACTGGTAACAGGGACAAAATTGGCAGTTAGACCACCAGCGACAAACGTGGCGGCGTAGAGTTTCCAATGCAGGGCAAAGAAGCCGGCCTTGGTGCTTTTAGTGCCATTGGTGGCGCCTTTGGAAGCGGTGGAATATAAGCGTCTGTGGGTTTGTCTTAGAGAGCGAGTGAACATTGTTGTTGTTATTAATTGTTGTTGTATTTGTTGTTGTTACTGTGATTATTAGTTGTAGTTGTAATTATCAATTGCTGCTTGTTATCAGTTGTTGTTGTTAGTTTTTGCAATGGCAAAGACCCGTGACTGTGGCTCCTGTTCCTCTAAATTCACCCACTGCCATAGAAAAACAAATCAAAAAAAAAAAATTTCATCATCAACATCCACAAACTATTGGTACACAATCACTAGATCTCAACAGCTTCTCAGCACTCAATTAGATTCAATTGACAACCCCTTCAGTGTCTCAGCATGCCCACCCAGAACATCATCAACAAGATTGAGATCCTTTCTATTAATGACAAGGATCCCAACGACTCCAATACTGATGTTCAACTTACCCCCAATGAACGCATGGTGGTTAATGAAGTTATCCAAATTTGGAAACATGACCCAGCTACTGAATCTCTCGGGATTGCCAAACTTCATGTCCTTGTCAAGGAATCTCAGCCCCAATGGATGCTTTCCGAAAAAAGACTTAAAACTTTACTCAAGAAGTACGGACTTTTGGCCAATCAGCCAAAATTCACTTATGCTAATGAGATCACTTCTAAACCAACGCCCAATTTGGAACTTCCTGCAAAAATCAAGCTCCAATCAGCTAAGACGCGTGGTAAGGGGCTCTATGCTACCACTCAGATCCCCAAGGGAACTTTACTTTGGGAAGAAAAACCATTCATTTTTATCCCACCTTTGGATCACGCATACTTGATGAAAATTGGTAAAGCATGCTCATATTGTGGGAAATTGCTAAGCAGTAGATTATTCGACTCTACTAGTTTTTTACAGGGCTTAGATTGCAAATACTGCGATGAACTATGGTGTAGCAAACAATGCAAAAGACAAGACACATTGCATATGGTGCTTAATCATAACGAGCACTCCAAAAAGGCCAATACTGAAAACATCAAAATCAATAGCAAAAACTGGACCGCATACAAGGAGTTCTGCTTAGAAAATCATTGGAATGCGGCATATGCAGTAGCTATTATTCGAATTCATGAACTTATTGACTCTACGGGTCAAGTGGCGAATCAATTTGATGCGTTTGCCAAAATTAGACAAGATATTCGTTACAAAGCTCATGATTCAAGTGCTGGAGCATTTGATAACTCCAACGGAGGAGATGGGGCATTATTTGTCAAAGAGCAACAAGAATTATTATGGCACAAAGGCCATGAGATGTTCGTAGCTATTTTTAATGATGATGAACATAAACTCAATTATGAAGAGTATTTAACATATATTGGTACGTACAACATTAACAATATTGATTCCTTATATTTGATTCAATCCCATTTGAATCATAATTGCGACAAGAACGTCGATGTACAAGTGGAAAGTTCAACAAAGAGGCTATGTGATGGAATTAAAGTGTTTGCATCTAGAGACTTAAAGGCTAATGAAGAACTTGTTACTTCTTATGTTAATCCAAACCATAATGTTCATCAAAGAAAAAGAGAATTGAGAGTTAATTGGGGTTTCAACTGTAATTGTAATCGCTGCAAAAAGGAAGAAAAAGAAGCTCAAAGGTTACAATCCAATGAAGGTGCTGCTGCTCATACTGTGCCTGTTAGTACTACCACCAACGACCAAAACAAGAATGAAAAGAAAAGCGATGACAAAAAAGAGAGCAATGGTAAAGCCACGCCTGAGAATGAAAACAGAGCTAAAGCTAACGCTTCAACCAACACCAACAACAAAACCAGTACAAAATCATCACGTAAAAACAGCAGAAAAAGTTCAGAACATTCCTTAACTTCGCGTAGCGCAATTAAAGCAATGTTGGAGAAAACTGCGCCAAATGGTGATGATGGTGATGAGTTTGAATTGATTGGTGCTGAGCAGCATTCTGGAAGAAGAAAGTCGGTCAGATTTGATGAAAAGGTGGTGGCTGTTAATGAATGAGCGATTCAGTGAATATGCTACAGATCACACGGGGTTTGGTTTTTTTTTACCTTCTCTTTTCTTTTCTCTCATTGATTCTTTAATGTGTGTGTCTCTTTTTCTATCTGATTTGATTAAATGTACTTTTACTAGTGGCGGCTCGTAGAATCTTATTCCAATTAAACTTTCTATTCTCTAAAACATCAGTTTACCCTCAAAAATGGGTCGGTATACCACCAACAATCCACAATTCATGATACATATTGCTGGCAAACTTTGTTGTAGTGAAGCTGGACCGCCAAGAACACAGCGCTGGACATGAATTGTCTCTAAATTTATATAGTGTAGCCTGTCTTTCAATGCCGCTTTCAGCACCTTTTACACTCATGTTTTTTTTGTTTTTTTGTTTTTTTGTTTTTTATTAGCCATAAATTAAGTTCAAGATCTTGCAATTGGCAAGTTTCTTGGGGAGTATATTTAACTGAACCATTACCAAAATGAAGCTTTATCAAACCAGACTGTGTACCCCGTTGTTGGAAAATTCACATTTTTACCTTACACGCCTAGGTGTATTTAAAATTGCTTCGTATTTGTTATTAAGCACAGCAGCAATTTATTACCGAAGTATTTAAATCTGGAAAACCAATCAAGTATTGCATATGTATGTTTGTTGCACCATTGCTAGATATGATAATCGCCATATACAGTACTATATTCGTCTTACCAAAAAATTACAAAAATAAAATCAGCGTATTTCTGAAATACTTTCATTCAGACGACCATAATCAAGGGCACTGTTCTTGAGAAGCATTTGTTGTTATTAATTTGTTCTTTCGTTTTATTTGCTGTCTTTTCAGTTTAGAAGAAGATGCAAAAAAATTACCATAAAGTCCGTATATAGATTTGCAATATCATCGAATGCTTATTTGGGGTTTGAAAAGAGACGGAGATATAAAAAGTCTACCTAACTACATAACAACTGTGTGGGCCAAGGCAAAACCTGCTTGTCTTCACGAAAATTAAAATATTATTCTATGTCTCTTAATCGCAGACTCTATGTCTTAATCGCAGACTCTATGTCATTTTGCTGTGAACGCTTTAGAAGAATAGTCTCATCCAGAGTGTATACTCCCCATCAAATGATAGCTTCGATTTAACCCAGAGGGGGTTGGAAGTGCCGCAAGGTACATCAGGAATCGTTGCCAACTGCTAATATCGTATACTTGCAGCTTCAAGATTACTCATTAGTTTGTGCTATAGACATAAGTGAAGTGCAGTGTACTATGATATAGATTGTGCCGTGCCATGTTGTGGGACAATACGCGCTGGTTACGAGTGCTGGTTATTTCAAATCACTAAAAAAAAAAAAAAAATCAAATCAAAAAAGCGATGCCCAATGCAGTAACCAGCAACCAATGCAAAACATAGACTGGGATTTACCAACTTCAATAGCATCTGTCATGGCTCTGTTGTCCTATATATAACCTTTGTCCTCCCATTAATATACTTCAATGATCATAAGATATCAAAATTCAGTCTAACAATCAATTCACACAGCTAATATGTCCCTTAATACTCATAGGTACAATTACAACACCAAGGTCCTTGAGATCGAGGCTAAAGACCGACAAGAAATCCCCATTGTACTTTACCCACCATTCAAGCTACGTTCTTCATTATACGACAAGGATCCAGTGATTTGGGTACATTTACTTGAATCATACATTGATTTACTTCATTATTTGCTTTCTTTTGATAGTAACGATTTACATTTACGTTTAACTGATGCAACAGTGGATCAATTTCAAGCTTGGTTACATAAATATTTGAGTGAGACTTCATTGGAACAAAATCAAGTACTCACTCTAGGTTCGGTGAATCCTCAAATCAATGAAAATAATACCACACTAAGAGCTTTGGTGTTCAAGTTAGTACAAGCTCATGGATTGATGGATTTTAATATTACTGGAGCTACATTATGGCATTTTGTTAGAGTTTATGTCAAGGGTAATGCTACTGATGTTAGAGATTTGATTTTAGGTAATAGTGATAATAATAGAAACAAAACAAGTGTTAATTTGATTCATAATTTGACTAATCATTTGGAGGATATGATTGCTAATGGTCAATTTAATAATTATGAAATACAATATTTTGCCTTGTTAGTTGGGGTAATCAACAAACTCAATACCAAAAAGCAGCTCAACAATAACAATAACAACAATAACAACAACAACAACAAGCCAAAAGAAAACTATTATGACAGAAAGTTGAACAAATTCGTTGACAAATTTATTGGGACAAAATGGATTCAAATATTAGAAAGATACTATGCTGGTGGTCAAGCAATCCATTCCAAAACCGCAAAAGTTTTAATGGTTATCACAGTAATGAGTTGTACTACTGATAAACTCAACACATTGGTCAATAATCAATTGCTTTCACAACTTGCCATGAAGACAAAACCAGCATTTGTTCAAAAATATCCGCTCTTATTCGCAGTAGTCAAATCAGATCTTCTCAGTCAGCAAAAACCTGATATAGTTGAAAAATTGGAATTTTTGCTTAAGGCCAAAGAACCATCAGAACCAAAGGTTTCGGTTGAAGTTAAAGAAAAAATTGATCAAATCACCGAACTTTTCCCTCATTTGTCATTATACCAAGGCAATTATCTTTTACAGCAACATAACAATGATGCTAATGAAGTCACTAATGTATTGCTTGAGGATCCAAGTATTATTGAAAGCATTCCTATTAATGCTCCTCCAGAAAAAAAACCAGCAAGCAAAAAAGAAAAGCCTTTAAGTTCATATAATGTGGTGCTTGGCAAAAAACAGAAATTAAGACCTAATGGCTTGTTACAAGATGATGCTGCTGAACAAGACGATGATCGATCTTATGGTGATGCAGCTCAAGCATTACGTAACAAAACATTACAAAGAGCATTGAAATTACTTTATGAATCAGATGAAGATGAACCAGATGATACATATTTAGATTCAGAAATTTCCAAAAGTGAGCAACAAGAAGCAAATACCGCTAGGGCCACATCAAAGAGAAACAACAACAAAAAAGGAGGCCTCAAAGATAGTGATACTGCATTTGAAGATGATGATCCAAATGCTTCTGCTTCTTTGGCTACCTCAGAGGAACAACAAAAACAAGAACAAAATGAACTTTTGCTTTTCGAAACATTCAAGAAAGATCCGTCATGCAGTGATCGTAGTGCTAATACCAGAAGATCAGCACAGCGTAAAAAGCTTATTCAAGAAACTGCTTGGTCTCATGAACAAATTGAAGGATGGTTCAGAATGTTGGAAAAATCACCACAAAGAGTTAAACTTTTGGAGGATAAATTATTTTTTAGTGGTGCTGGGGCAGGAGGCTTGAACTCTTCAGTAATTTTGCCTAGAACTTCCTATAGAAAAAAACGGTACGATAGTGATTCAGATGTGAGCAGTGAAGAAGAAAGTGATGAAGGCAAAGGAAAAGAAAGGGTGAATATGCATCGAAACAATAGATTCAGTAAGTATAACATTAATCGAACTTTGCATAACATGGAGCGCAAACAATTGAACAGAGCCAGGGCAGCTGCCAGTAATGAGGGAAACACTGATGATATTTCCAGTGGCGATGGAAATGATGGTGGAGGCAACAAAAATAGCAGCAACAACACGTTAAACGCCAATAAACAACACCGCAAAAAGGAAAAAAATAAAAGTAAAGTGGCTAATCATAATCGAAAAGCTGGGCGTGATAAGAAGTTAAGTAAAGGTTTTCAATAAATTTGTCATACTAGCTAATTATTAGTTTTTTTTTGTTTGTTTCTTTTTTTTTTTCTTTCTTTTTCGTTTCAATATCATTTTACCCATTCTTCACTTTCTCCATTGGCTTGAATTAGTAATTATTTGTCGTCATTTTCATAAAAAAATTTTACTTTATATACACTTAACTGAAAATCTTGTTGTAGTTGCCTACTTTTTTTTCTGACCTATATTGGTTTACCAAGCGCTAATTTCTGTTGGATTTATACCAAATAACATCTTTCATACCGTTCATTTGGTATTATCTTTTATTTTTGGTAAACTGCCTTTTGCGGCCGAGAACATTTGGGCGCACGCATAGTTGCTAAGGAGAACAACATCAAAGATGTGGAGGAAAATTTTCATCACCTGAGCATTATGGGTGAGGAATGAAATTATTATATATAGTCTGAAAAACAGAATGTTTTTATTTAGTGATATAGTTTATAATAAAAGTAAGGAATATAAGTCCAATTTCATTACTCAGCTAAGTTTCATTACGTAACTAAGATCTCAGTAAGTGGCTACCCTTCACTACTAGAAGAGAGACTAATCTAACCAGTGCTACTCAGAGGAGATAACCTCAGGTATGGGTAGCAGATCTAGTCACTATACTCTGACAATTTCATAAAGGCAAGGCTATGGATAAGTATTAAGAGAATTTTTTTTTTTTTTTCACACACAATATCGATTTATTATTTCTATATAAACGATAGAAAATATAATCTTATAAACTTATCTATATAGTATATTAATTATAACAATATCGAACACAGACCGATAAGGAATATAAACACAATGAACGAAAATGTTTGTAAAAAAACTATAACCCGTCTGTGTGGCGCAGTGGTAGCGCAGCAGATTGCAAATCTGTTGGTCCCCAGTTCGAACCTGGGTGCAGACTTTTTTTTGTCATATTCACAACACGCCAGCAAATTCAATATGTGTTGAATATTGCCTGGAGACACTGTCGTAATTATGGGAACGGTAGTTAGATAAGGTTGTCTATTAGTTGCGCCATATTCTCGCCGGAGATTATTGTTTTAGAACATAAGTTTTTTTTTTTTTTTTTTTTTTTTTTTCACACACAATGTCCTGATCTAGGATGGTTATCATTTTGGTTTTTGGGGGTCATTGTTTAGCTGCCTAAAGGTAAAAGATATAAGAATTTCAAGGTGTAATAGTACTTGTACAAAATGATCGTCCTTTTTTTAAAAAAAAGATTAGATTGCAGTATTTTTGCTCAGAATAGACCGTTTCCTATTCTACCTCCATCAAGTTGGCAAGAACCGACGAAACCAAAATTACAACTGGTCCTTGAATTTACAGTTGCATGTACAAAATGTTATGACGGTCCCGTCACAATTCTAACTCTTATTGCACAAAAAAAGTTGTTATCCTGTTTTCCTTATCATTTATTTTATCTAGCCTAATCTGTAATTTAGTGAGTGAGAATCTCACACTGTGTCGGAGCATAGTGACTAGATCCGCTACCCATACCTGAGGTTATTTCTTTTGAGTAGTAGATCTAGTCACTATACTCTGACAGTAATGATGCATGCGTCCAAATGTTCTGGGCCGCAAAAGGCAGTTTACCCAAAAAGGAAATTATACCTAATGAACGGTATGGAAGATGTTATTTGGTATAATTCAAACACACTGCTACTGGTTTCACGACCAGTAGTGTCTTATGAAGATTTTCCCCATTCGGGTTCATGCCCGACCATAAGATTTATATAGTTTAATAGATCAATCATTATGTTAACGTGACAAATCACGTGAAGCGTGGATGGTTTAGTGGTAAAATTCAACGTTGCCATCGTTGGGCCCCGGGTTCGATTCCCGGTCTACGCATTTTTTAGTTTTTTTTATTACCATAGCATATTGTATATAGCAAGTAAAATAGTCGATACTATTTATACACTGCAAACAATATTTTTTTTTTTTTTTTTTTTTTTTTTTTTTTTTTTTTTTTGCAAAACGTCTCCCTGAAAATAGGCGATAAGAGTAAAAGATACAGCTGACACATAAATGTTTTTTGGTCGTTAGCTATTGTTTCGGTCAGCTATTGCCCCTCTTTGGGGTTAACGTCTTTCTACATAGTCTTTGCACGGAAGAAACAATGTCTCAAGTGGAAAGTCTTGAAAAGTTGTTGGCAATTATTAGAAACGTTCAACAGAATGTAATAAAATAAGAAACAAGTATTAATGTATTCGGAAAGAAGTGAGACGTTTATAAATAAAACTCACAGAACCACTAGCATAAGCCTAAAGGCATGAGATCTATAACATAACGCAGCTTTGCGGCCAGATTATTGGATAATGTCTCAGTTGGTGCTTCCGCCATCCCACATTCTCTGCTTCGACAGCCCGTAAACTTGATGTTTTTGGCCTATGCATCCTATTTTTGCGGTCATTAATTGCATTTACCTCTTCATAAATTCATCGGCGATGAGTGTCAGCAGTCGGTGCCATACTGTTCTGACACAATGGCATCTAGGTTTCCTTCATGCATCGCCGATCACATTCCAAGAGACTTGAGTCAAGTTTATGCTTCTGTTATCCAAGTTTTCTCTGTGGCGCAAATGGCACGAAATAGTAGCACTAGCTGACACTTTGGTGGATTATTCATGTTGGATGATTATTTGCAACAATTTGTTTTGGGCAATTATCGCATCACTCAAATATTCTAGTCACACAAAGCATCTGAATCAATCTGAATCAAACCGCTGTATTGTATTTGCCATGGAATACTAATATTTGCACTTTCCATATATATAGCAGGTCAAAGCCCCATCAAAGTTGGCTGTTCATTATAATGCTTTGGTGCTTTCGTCTTGGCTAAATTGTTTTAGCTGCCATTCCCTATATTTCCATCAGTGCGTCAGCCGTTTAGTGGCTTTTCTATCAAAATTTCCAAATACCTCTATTGATTATAAGACTAAGCTATAGATTCTTACACATACACTCAAACCCATACACATAGGTTATTTAAATCCACTCTAACTTCTTCAAGCAGCCCCAATAATCCTTAATTTCTTTGAGTAACCCACCAATGAGCCCCATTTACTGGGTGGCATTATTGCTCAGCTTTCTTAGCTTTACACATGGATACCTGATCATTAACAAGCCCGAGTATATCCATGTGGCAGCTTGTACTTTCCCATTCACCAAGGTCACCTACGGTACCAACATCTCATCAATAACAAAGCCACAACTATCTCAACCACAACCAGCTCTGGCGGTTTACTGTCAATATGAACCAGCTCTTGGATCAGTGACGGTATGTCTTAACCAACATGCTTCCAGTGAGATTGTGTTTGCCAAATCAGTTGACTTATTTCTTTCTTTGAACTGCCCAAATGTCAACCGTACCCATTTCTACAAAGCTTACAATAACGCTACAAGCTATAGTCTCCTCAACATACATGATCTTCACACCGATAATATTGTTTATGATCCAGTAGAAATCACCAAGGATGTTTATAATGCCTATTATAAAGCTTACCATGTTCTTAGCAAGGCGTGGCATTGGTCTAACATCAATGGCTACATCATCATCAGTTATTGGTTTGCAGTGCTTTTGATCTCAGCCATGGCCAGATTTTTCAGAAAGACAGGTATAATCATGGAAGTTCATACCACTTTGGTTAAAAAGCTACAAAAGCATTTTCTTTTACCTAATCTTTTCAACTCCACTCATAACCAAAGACTCAAGGTTGTCAAAGTCATTTCTTTATTGATCCCTACTAGAGCAGATGGATTAGTAATTGTACTTTATATAGTAATTCATGTGGTCCTAATGTGTTTCAATTGGGAATTTGACCATAATAACATCTTATTTTCTGATTATAAACATCAAGCCGCTAAATTCCTTGCCCATCGTACCGGTGTGCTAGCGTTTTCTCACTTACCAATGATTTATCTCTTTGCTGGCCGTAACAATATCATGTCTTTTATCACCGGATTCCCTTACTCTTCATACATTCAATTCCATAAATGGACTGGTCGCCTAATGTTCATCGACGCCACTATCCATAGTCTTTGCTTTACAGTAATGTGGCAATGGGATAAATCTTATACTGTTTCTCTTTCAGTTCCGTTCATCCAATATGGCGTCATTGGCACCATTGTTGCTGGCTTATTGATGCTTCAAGCTTATAATTGGTTCAGATCCCACTGTTATGAGATTTTCCTTTATGGCCACATTGTCCTAGCTGTCATTTTCACCTCACTTTGCTGGTACCATTGTATCGATTTGGGTTGGATGCAATTTGTTTATGCTGCTATTGCCTTCTGGGCCTTTGACAGGTTCGTTAGACTAGCACGAATTGTTAATTTTGGTTTACCAAGAGCCACCATCAAGATTGTTAGCAATGATACAATGAAAATTGTTATTCCAAGACCAAGTAAAGCACGCTGGCATGCTAAGCCGGGTCAATTTATCTTCGCTTATTTCATGTTGCCCACTACATTTTGGCAATCTCATCCGTTTACAGTTAGTGATTCCACCATAAAAGATGGGCTGGTTGTGCTTTATGTGAAGCGGAAATCTGGGGTCACTGATACATTGTTTCGTCATGCTTGCAAAACCGCTAACGCAAATAATTTTCTCATTAGCTCCATTAGAGTTACTATTGAGGGACCTTATGGTGAAAGTGCTCCAAATGCCAAATATGATAACGTAATGCTATTTGCGGGCGGTAATGGTATTCCTGGACCATTTGATCATGCATTGAAGCTTAGCCGTGAACTAAGCGGTGGTGGTAATGATGTTGGTGATGAAAAAGGATACCTGAAAAATATTCAATTAATTTGGGTTGCTAGAGATTTGGCTAGTATTAATTGGTTTGCTACTGAGTTGCTGATGTTACGGGACACTACCGTACAAGTGACTATTTTCTTGACTAGAGAAACAGAAAAAAATTTACAAGCTCATCGATTCGAAAATCGGTTCAGTGTGTTGGAATATAACAAGAATGGGTTCATGATTAATGCCAATAACAATATAGTCAGCAACAGCCCCAAAGGAAATTATAAGGATGAGAAAACCATTAGTTATTTTCATGGTAAAGGACTGCGATTAGCTCCTGAATTTGGCTTCGAATCAGAAAAAGAACGTAATGTTACCATTGAAATTAGTCAATCAGTTATTGAAGATGATTCAGTTTTCGAGAATTTTAACTCTCATGGCAATATTTTTGCCACGCCTCCATCACAAAAGCAAAATAATAGCAATAATTCACATACTCGTAACCGTTCGCAACAGCATCCGCTTTATGAGCAGGTGGGGGCCCAAGGACAAAATACAAATCAAGTTTCAGTATTGAATGCATTTAAAGTGGTGCTTGGTAGACCAAATTTAGAAAATATAATAAAGGCGAGTTTTGCTGAGGAATTGGGATCAATTTCAATTTCTTGTTGTGGTCCAGGAATAATGTGTGATCAATTGAGAAAAGTAATTGCTGCTAATCTTGATCAACATCATGGTAGGGTTGATTATTTTGAGGAATCCCAGGTTTGGTGAGTCTTGTAGGCCAACATAACTTTTTCATTTTGTTCTCAGCTTTCCACTGTATCCTTCTTCTTACTTATCCTCTGCTTTTGTAAAGCTACGATTTTCGTATCCTTTACAACTTTTCCTCTCCTCTCTCACTACACCACTCCATTAACGAATACTATTTCTACCAAACCACACTTCCAAATGTTTTATTTTATTTTCTGCTCCTTTTCTATTTTTCTGTTCAGTTTGTTTGTTTGTTACGCCTTCTCAAAAGTTTGTTTTTCTAATATTCTTCAATTAAAAAAAGGATAATCAAGGCCCCGTTAGTTTTAGATTTGAGCATTTCGCATTTTATATTTGTGTTTCTACATCAACTTCAGCCTTTCTTTTTTTTTTTTTTTTTAAATATAGCAAAACGTCCCGGAGGTCGTTTTTTGTTGATTTTTTTCTTTTCATTTTATTCTTCAGCCCTTTTTGCTCTCATTTGACATTGTTACTTCATTTCATCCCATTTTATTTGTTATTCTGTTTTCTCAATTTTTAGAACAACCTGGCCGCAGGACTTTAGACGAATCGTGTTTACACAATTATATATATAGAACTTTTTCGTTAATGGGTAGTTATCAATTTTAATTAGATTTTTGTTGTCATATTGTCATATAAATAAACTAAATATCACAATTACACCTTACGCATTACTGAAGAAGGGTTAGATTTTTTTTTAAAAAAAAAAGACTAATAGTGGTAATGGATATCGTTAAGTGTCAATTAAACCTGAAAAATAAGGATCATATATAGATATATTATAATCAGCTTCTTGAAATTTAATGTTTATACAATCACATCCTTTTTTAAAATTTTCAACTTTTAATCTTATTAATCCATTTAATTTATTTAAAATAAATGTCATTTCATCAGTAGTTGAAACAATTCATTTAGAATAAGGATGATTTTTATAAAACAGACAAAGAAGCAGTAGCAAAAACAATTGGAAATGTGCTCAACATATATCAACAATATTGTTAATGGACTTGCTACGTTGATAACTAATCTAACTATTATTTTAACTTGATATCAAATGAGACTATACTATACTATACTATACTATAAGTTCACTTCATAAGAAAGGTAGAAACAAATAGCAACAGTAGAACTGTATAAAAAGTTGAGTATACTAATGAATATTCCATAGAGAAGGAAGCATTTTTTTTTTTTTTTTTTGCAAATAGGGAGTTGCCAGCATTGTTGGCAGGCACAATTGTAAGCTTGCATACATTGGTGATCATTACCGCTTATTTTAGATCATACCATACTACATAGAATAACATCAAGCCAACCAAACAACCAACCAAATAACAAACCAACCAAATAACCAACCAAACAAAAAATCAATTAAAACGCTGATCACCGTTGAAACACCCTTCTGAGAGATCCACTTCTTACTCTCCGCTGCGGTTCAGGAGTCTCTATTCTTTCTCCTCTTTCAACACTATCGTTATTAGCCGTCGTGCCGGCGCTTGAATAACTAGTTATCGGGGTAATGTTAGCACTAGCGCTAACATTAACATTGCCACTTCCAGTAGTGGTGGTCGTGGTGGCATCTACCATACTTGATGGATCTTCTGGTCTTGATAGGTATAGTTTATGTGCATGACTTTTGACAATTGTGGTTTGTTTTTGTGGCTGCTGTTGGCGGCACTGTTGTAAGTTTTCATTATTATCGTCATTATTGTTATCGTGTTCATCGCTTTTGTTGCCGCCGTTGCCGTCATGAGCCTCGCTAACGATATGATCGCCATCAACTACCATTTCCCTATCATTGCCATTGCTATTAATATTATTATTATTGATAAAATTAGTAGTGGCATTTCTTGAAGACAAAGCGGTGACAAAACTATCATTTTGGCTGACCACCGGAGTCGCAGAATTTGAAGCTAATGCAGACGCAGACACTGCTGATGGACCAGCAGCAGCAGCAGCAGCAGTAGTAGTAGTAGTAGCAATAGCAGATGTTGAAGATACCCCTGATACTGTACTGAATGCTGATGGTTGACGGGTTGCCGATAGATCTAGTTTCTTCATTTTTGGTAATTCAAAAGTACTGTCATTGTTACCAGAATTGCTATTGCTATTGGTAGGTTGCAAAGAAATGGCATTATGAGCTCCTCCGGTACTGCTGTTGCTAATTGATGGGTATAATAATGGAGAGTATGAATTATCAACAATTTGCAAAGGATGATGCGAATGAGCAATTGATGGTTTTCTATTGATTTTTGTACCAGATCCTGGGACAGTATTGGGGTGAACTGCTGAATTTCTTGGACTCTTAAGGTTTTTATTATTATAATTATTATTATGATTGTTACTGTTACTGTTGGTGGAATAAAGACTCTTATTCTCTAGTACGCTATGTCTATCATCAAAGAACATTTCCCTATACGTTGGAATATCATCTCTAATGGAAATTGGCTTGCAGTCCTTTGTATGTTCAACTAACTGTTTATTCAACCGTTGAATGTCTTGATTTTTTGCCACTATTGTTCTAGATAATTGTTTGACTTTATGCTTGAGTTGTTTAATTTCCTTGTTATTGCTTTCTAGTCTCAGTAAGCATTCTGATTGTAACTCTTTTAAGTTTTCATTATGCAAATTGGTTAATTCTTCAATTCGGCCATTTATTCCCCTTTTCAATATTTTTAGTTCTTTTTTAGCTTTTCTTTCCGCTCCTTTGAAATATTCCTTTTTTTCATAAAGTTTGTTGATCTTGCCGTGCAACTCACCGATAGCTTCTGCTTCCTTATCTTTTATTTCTTCAAATTGATTAGCAGACTTATTATTAATTTTTTGCTGCTCGCTGTTGACATTAACATTGACACTGACATTGTCGTCAAGCTGTGGTGTTTCACTAATTAATGCTTTCTCACTGATTAATTCTGCGTCTTCTTGACCTTGTTGGGCCTCTTTAGCCAACTCTTCTTGCGCTTTAAGATAACTAATTCCATTTTGCAAATTAACAATCAAAGTGTCTTTATCATTAATAACTTTTTTAAAGTCAGAGATATTTTTCCTCTGATCTTCAATTTCTTTCCTAGCTTCCGAAATATTCATTTCTAAAGTCAAATTCTCATCCCTTAATTCTTTGATCTTGTTCAAATTCAATGTATCATTCTTCCGTTTTCTTGATAAAGTGATAGCATATTCTCGAGAAATTTTTTTGTATGAATCCATCAAATGAACTCTTTGACTTTTGAGATCTTCATGTTTCAAAAGTTCCAACTTGTTGGCTTTTGTCGCATCAAGAAATCCTGTAAATTTCTTGTTTTTCAATTTTTCTAACTCATTATTGTTGATCAACCGTACCAAGTTGGTGAATTGAAGATCATTGTCCAATAATAAAAGCTCACGCTTGTAATATTTCAAACTTTCGTTAAGTTCTTTATTTTCTTGTTGCAATTTAAGCACATTTGCTGAGCTGATGCTAGTGCTGATACTGTTTTTATTACCAACTGTTGTTGTTGTTGTTGTTGTTGTTGTTGTTGTTGCTGCTGCTATCCCTGTTGATCCGGTTCCTGCTGAAGCCAGTTGTGGCAGTGTTATACCCACAGAACTGTGATGTTGACCGCTGTGGCCCCATGATGCCATCAGAGGAATAGCATCAAGAGGCACAAATTTTGGTGAATTGACAACAGACCCAACACCACCACTACCATGAGGCATAGTGGTAGGCGAGTTAACTGCTGAATTTGTTGGATGTTGCTGCATATCATAATGATTATAATGTTGCATAGCAGCAGAATCTGGTCTTTTATCACCACTGCTGTTGTTTTCCTTGTTTGAAAACAACTGCTCCTGTTTATTCAAAATAGACAAGATATCACTAGACTCTGAGTTTTCAATTGCATCTTTGATGGAATCGCTAGTGGTTGAGACAATACTATGCTTGCGCTGTTTATTGTTGCTGTTTAAAGTGTAATGTTTGTTGAAAATCGATGCTTGTCTGTTGGTAACGTTGGAGTTAACTGTATCATTAGGCCCCAATGCAGGAGATTCAAGATAACTTCCCGTCATACTTGCTAACGTTAAAGGTGAGCCAACAGTATTATTATTATTATTATTATTATTATTATTATTATTGCTACTATTATGATGTGAGCTATTTTGATAGGCAGATGCGCCAGTACTAGAATTCGCTTTATGATAATTAAAATCATAACCGTATAATTCCACTTTGTACAAATTGATAAGTCTAAACAATTCATTGACATTATCTAGCTTTTTCTCATAACTAGAAAAATTAGTAGTTCTCAAATCGATTGATTTGTCAAAAAACAATTTAAGAATGTTTTGATTAATCATGCTATCTGGTGGGAAATGGAATTCCAAACTAACATTACGGTCAAATTTAAGACAGTGCCATAATATTTCGGTAGCGGTTTCTGACTTGTAATCTTTTTCCCATTCCCAGAAATGATCTCCAAGCTCATCATTGACGGTATAAGTGAGCAAGTCGGGATTGAATAAATGGTTTGCAGCTATTGCTTTGGAATTTAATAAGATTTCGGCATCATTGAAAAACGATAAGTGCTCAGATTCAATGAATTCGTTAAGTTCAATGTCGAGCTGTTTATGGCAGAAATCCAACGGTGACTTCAAGAATCCAAAGAGACAATTTGGCACTAACCCATATAAAAGGGTAAAGAGTTTACCAGCACTTTTGTATTCAAATGTAGCGCCATTAACATTTTTATAAACAACTGTCCATTCTGTCAAATCGCTATTATTTAAGATAGGGGGAGCAATACCGGTTGTCTTTCTGATTCCCGTGAAGTTTTTTCCAACGAGTCCATTATTGGTATGTTCAGTATTATCAGTATTATCAGTATCAGTTTTGGAGGAAGGAAAGTCGCCATTACCATTGCTCTTCAAGTATGCGTCTGTTATGTGTTGCATAAAATCAAATTCGGTGGCGGTTGAGGTATCAATTATTTGCTTAAATCGCTCATCAAGTTCAGCTTGCAAATTGTTGTATTTGAAGCTAACAAAAACTTTCAAATTTTTATTCCATGTTATTAGACGAGCATATATGATTAACAACAATGGTATGATTTTGTTGAAGTTTTTGACAAAGTTGGGCACTATGGTGACTAAGATTAATAAAGAATAATTAATGATTAACACATCATTGTCATAAAGAAGACAATTACAGATTGAGCGAAATAAATTGCTATGGATAATTTCATTGATGTTGATATTAAAACGCATGGAGCCCTGGGTTCTGTCGTGGATATTTATGATTTTATTTTTTAAATCTTCTGAATTAATGTCCAGTCTGTTGCGCTGTTCAGCCTCGGAGGTTGCTTCAACTAAAGTGCGAAAAAAAGATTTCTCCTTAGCTTTCAAATCTGAATTTAGGTCACTTTTCAATATTTCAACATTCAATATATTTGCCTGTTGACAAAGAAGATTCATGATCAAACTCAAGACATCTAGCCGTATTTCTGGATCTTTGATGTAATCGTCAAATATTTCAAACCCTAATTTGGCATCATATATCATAAATTCCTGTAAAAGTGCTCTAATGTTCAAGTTGATAAATCTTTTAGCTTCGTGAGATTCCAATTGTTTGACATTTTCCAGTTCTGTTTGATCTCGCCGACTTTGCTGATCTTGTTGCTGCTGTCGTTGCTGCTGCTGCTGTTCTGCCGCTTGCTGATCAATGATTACGTGCTTTGTAGACAAGGTCAAATCATTAGCCACTTGTATGGATACTACATGGTTGTGCTTGTAGAAATTCAAGTCGTTGTTAAAATATATGTTGAGTAATATTCTGAACAAGTAACAAGAGTTTCGCAATCTGATATTGGTTAGCTTTTCGTAGGACTTGGGCACTGTGTTGGCGAAGGACAAATGGCTATTGGTCAATACGGATTTCAAAAAATGCCTTGAAGCAAGTACCAAGTCATTGGGCATGCCGGGAGAATTGAGAGCGTTAGTCAAGCATTGATTGACCCAGTAGAGTAAAGACTTGTAGTTCAAGATATATGGAGTAAGCAAGGCTAAGATGTGGATGAAGACCGCTTGGTTCTTCTTGTTGGTGGCGGTCGCTTGGGAGCATATTTGGTATAGGTCGTGGCTGAAGTCGAGGTCGATTAGCTGCTTGAGGGTTTCGTCGTTGTTATTTTCTCTTTTAAACTTTTCTATCTGTGCAAGAAGAGGTTCAGGAAGAGGTAAGGATAAGGCGTTGGGCAGTGTTGAACTGAAGGCCAGGTCGATGGCCTTCAAGAGAGCTTTACGAGAAGCTTGCCCCGCCATTATGGATTGGTGATTGATGATTTGTGGTAATGGGGCCGCTAAGCTCTGGAAAGCACTGTGTGTCTTTGGTGTAGTGACGTTGGGGACAGTTAGCTGGCAAAATGATACGCTATGGAAAGAGTAGTGTTGATACTGCCCTGTGGTGCTATCCAGTGTATTATCTTAAGCCATAATATCTTGCCATGGCAGTTCCCTCGGACGGCGCTTAGTTGGTGATTTGAATTTTTAATTTAGTAGTTTTCTCACCTGACTGCCTCAATATTACCACTGTAAACACAACCAGCCGCACACTGCTCCACCAGCATCCACAACACTTAATGAATAACCACCGGGCGAGAAACTAGTTAATATACAACAGCAATGACCATTAAAGGCACTGTATTCGCCAACCGCAGCTCCCAGGAGACCATTAAAACAGTATGGACCACCACTATTACCTAATACAGCCGCAGCACATTACATAATATCGCCAAATAACGCTCAAGTTAATCACAACATCCAACCGTGACAATTGCCCAAAACAAGAGCTCTTTATTCATCAGTTATCAAGCACCAATAACAGCCACTACTCCCCGTAACTATGACAAATAAATATTCCTACCTTGACTTGGTCAACCAAGTTGATGTTCTCCCTTACCCACGCGATGCTGCTGAATATGAAAACGTCCAAAAGACCACTTACCAGCTCCTTTCCCACGACGGCCGTCAAGAAATTGGCCGCATTATCCCATCTGTCTACGACACTCTCTTGCAACATTACAAGCAGTACCTTCACAAGTATCTCAACTTCGATCAAGCCTCTGGATTTGTTCAACTCAAACCTGGTCTCGACACTTTTGAAAAACGTAACCATGCTCTTGACCAAATCGCTGAATATCTCAAATCTACCATCAAAACCAACAGCAATGCCAGCGGCAACACCACTGGCAAAACCAATGGTGGTAATCTAGGCGCCTATCTTACCAAAGGGTGGCGTAATGAAAAATTTGTCTGCTACTATCCGGCAAGGACCCCTTACTTTCTTGTTGAAAGAAGCTTAGCTCCAGCTCTCGGTATTGCCATGTACGGTGTCCACATCAACGGCTACATCCCACCCCAACTTTCCCAAGATGGCCAACTTAAACTTTGGATCGCTAAAAGGTCACTCACTAAGCCAACATTCCCTGGAAAATTGGACAACACTATCGCTGGCGGAATTGCTTATCCTTATTCCATCTACGACACGGTGGTGAAAGAATCTAAAGAAGAAGCTGGGCTAGATAAGAGTTACGTTGATAAGAATGTGCGATCCGTGGGGGTGATTACGTATTTGTTTTCTCCAGAGAAACCAAACCAAAGTTTTGAGTATGACGTGAGTCATGATGAAGAACATTTTATCCAGCCAGAATGTGAATTCATTTACGATTTGCAATTCGGCGAGATTAATGATGATGGAAAAGTTGTTGGTCCCCAAATTAATGATGATGAAGTGTTTGGGTTTACTTTGATGACAGTGAATGAAACCATTGCTGCTTTGCAAAAAGGCGATTTTAAACCAAATTGTGCAGTAGTTATTATCGATTTTTTGATCAGACATGGCATAATTACTCCAAGCAACGAACCGGACTTTATTGAAATTAACCAAAGAATTCATAGAGTGCTTCAGTATCCTACAATGTGAGGTATATTGCACCTTTCTCTCCTTTTTACCTGCTTTTTCATAATAAATTTTCATCATGTATTATACATCTTTCTAAATATATAAACAGCTTCTGTAGCCGCCACTCATTTGGCAAAATGCAAAGTCATGTTAAGCCATTTTCTATTCAAAACTTCAGCAACGCTTAATCCTCTATTACCATAAGTCAATGGAGCAAAAAACACAAAACACCAAACAATAACTGCACTCAACACAACAAAAGCAATGGCAAAAGTAGCCTTATTTACCTCAATAATTTTAGATTTCTTGGTATTTTGCAGTTTCTCCCTCTTGGCTTCCTCAATTTCTTCATCAGTAAGTAATGCTTCACCACGGTTGTCACTAAACACAAACTCTAGTGCTGCTCCAGCAAATTCAGAAGCAATCAAATGAGCAGGCAAATAATGATGCAAGAATTTTTGACGGTTCATCAAGAAGAATGGGAAATAATGAGCACACCATCCAATGAAGAAAAATCCTAAACTGTTGTATAATCTGTTTCTTGATAAATCACTCAAAGTAAAGTACTCTCTTCTTCTAGTCAATTGATCAGCAATCACCAATCCAATATAAATGGCAATAAATGAAACTTGAATCCAGAAGCCGCAAATGTTTCCAATGAAATAGATCTGTTGCTTGGTGGTATCTTTAGTCCAAAATGAAACCCCGCTCAACGAAAATGGCCAACTTTCAGGACTCGAAGCAAATGGATGATCAGCTGATAGCTTGTTGTTATGATAAAACATCAATCTTTGCAATTCGTACCATTTCTTCAAAAATGGAATATGTTTGATTTGCTTAGGCACATAATGAGCTCTTGGGTCATCTTGACTCAAGCCAACGATACTGTTAAAAAACCATAAATTGGCTCCTTCGCCTAGTTTCTTGTTACCATTGACTTCTTGTTGATTGAACCCCCAATCTGGTAATAATTTGTCGTTGTGAGTCCACATGGCTACCACGGTTGGTACATGCAACACTTTAAAAATTGATCCTTTGGTTTTCAAATCACCATGTTTCTTGTCGAAAGATTCAAGCTTGAAGAGGGTAAAGTTGTACTTTTCACCAAATGCTTGTTCTTGGTCAACCGTGGTGAATTCTTCATTGGTTGGGTAATATGGTGAAGCGACATCATGAGTCAAGAGGAAGGATTTGGTAGCTGGGTGGTACAATCTAATAGTATCACCTAATTTGACTGGTTGACCGGTAGTGAATTCTTCTTTGAAATCCTTAGCTGGTAAAATTTGCCAGTAGTTGTTATCATCAAATTCTTCCCCATTGAATGCAGTGACTTGTTGACCTTGAGACGAGATTCTTCCATCTTCATACCTCAATGGATATTGTGCATTATGTGAATGCAAAAATGCCTCGGTGTCCTTATGTTTTAAAGTTAAAGAATCGTAATAGTTAATTTGTTTAGATTCTCTGGCTAATGGTGAATCAGCAAGCGTTTCTTGGAATTCTGGTGACATGAATGGATCACCAGGACCAGATTTGGTCAACACGGCAAAATGAATCCAAAACCATCCCAAATACAAAATGAATGGGAAAACAACTAAACTGACAAATCTAGCCAAAAAGTGTTTACCAAAATATTCTAAAGTGTTTCCCTTTTTAACATCCAAAATGTCCCATAGATCAATTAACACTGCAAGGCCAATCATGAAGAATGTGAAGACCCCAACATATTTAGTAGAAATCACCAAAGACAATGACACTCCGGTTAATACAAGCCATTTCCACCATCCAAAACTAAATGGATTTTTACGTTCTTTGGAGAACTTCACGTATGAATAAATTGATAATGCCACAGTAAGATTCAATGTAGCGTCCAATAAGATTAATCTAGTTTCTGCAACATGTGCATTATCAAAAAGCACCAAAATTGCAGCGAAAAGACATGAAATCACTCTATAGTTGGATTCTTTCAAAGTTAAAAAGATAATTGGCACAGTAATTGAACCTTGAATAGCACTTAGGGATCTATAAGCAATGTATGGCACGTTGTTATCAATATAGTTGTCACCAATGTTGTCGAATTTGAATTTCCCATCATATCCAATTATCCAACCAACGAAAGCGATAAGCAACTTGGCAAATGGTGGATGCAAATCGAAGAAGTAGGTTCTTTGTAAATAGTAAGAGGCAAATTTACCAAAATGTACTTCATCAAATACGACTTCATTAGGGTAGTTGATGGAATAAAAACGTGAAATGAAGGCAACCGCGGTGATAAAGTACAAGGCAAGTTTGTACTTGTATTCTGGTTCTGGGAGTTTGGTTGGATTACTGAGGGAAACTGCTTTGGGGGTCAGATGAATTTTCTTCTCAACTGGCTGGGTAGATGCAGCTGATGCAGCTTTCAAGTTAGCTTTGCTATCATTTTTGCCCAGTCTTTTCTTTAATGTTCCGCTAGGGGCCATCTTGGGTATGCGCTTTCAATTGTCAATGTGATTGAGGTACAGTAGAGCTAGTTTTTGACTTTGTTGAATTGATTGAGAAACAAAAAAAAAAAAAAAATGAAATTGAGAAAAAATGACAAACCGTGGATAGGAATACAATTCAATTAATTTAGCAAATGGAAAACAATGGTCAACGGACACGACATCCACAAGTAGCAAAACAATGTTTCAACCAGTAGCTAAGCCTGGGATTCACAGCCAGTGTGTATTGTGTGCGTCTGTTTGGATATTTTGAAGTTTCGATGGAAGAAAAACAAATCGCAGCAAAAAACACTGAACGTGGCAGAAACCGCTCTTTTTGCTACGCGCGCGTCTTCTATTCTACTGAAGAGACTAATTACTTTTCAGAGGAGCTATTTGGAATGAGAATATACATGTATGGCAATAAATTTACGGAAGCTACTGAATAGTTTATGAAGTATAGCCATAAAACTGCCGGACTTCTATTTACGTTCGCAGCTAAAGCGCAAAAGCTGTATATTTATATTGAATAGCAAAAATTTTGAAAAAAAAAAATAGAAAATTAAAGAATGGAAGAATATAATAGCGAGAGCTCAATAGAATGGTTTAGACACCCCAGTTTTCAATCACAAAATCCTTAAGCATTTCACCAACAGTTTCTCCTCCATAATGCTTGAACTCATACTCGCCCTTTTTCTGTTCGCTTCCATCAAAAGTCTGATCCAATGCCCAGACAATGTAAGACTGCAAGAAATCGTAAAACACAAAGTCCACTTCTTCAGTATTGTGATCCACAACTTCCACTGATCTAACAATGTTTGGGGAGCTGTCAACTGCTTCAGGACTGTATGGGATATGCGGGGTATCATCGCCATCGCAGCCATCATCATCGCAGGTCACGTAACCCTTCGCAAGATTTTCACTTTCTTTGATATCTGAAAGTGGTGGTCTTGCAATGGCTTTGGAGTTGTATGCTAGTTTTTGTAATGGTGCAAGTAAATCAACGTTGATGTTGTTATTTTGCTCAAATTGTTTTGACTGGATATCCTTGTCTGCAGCAAAGATGTAGTCCAATCCATTCAAAATGTCCACTACCATTTTGATTCTCCATAGTGGAAGTTTGGGCAAATAAAGCCATTTGTTTTGAAATGGTGATACGATATACATTGTATCTTTAGTAAATGCTCCTTTATACAAATCATATCTAATGGACCCTGAATTAATAAGCACCACTCTAGAGGTTTTGTTCTCACGTTTTTTCTTATTGTCACTAACCAAACGAGGCAAAATGTTGTCTTCCAAAAATGTATACAAGTTTGACGTCGATGGGTATGAATTATCAATGATTAAGTAACTTTGAGGAACGTAACCGTAAACTTCAGTGATGTTGAGCAAATGTCTTTGAATATCCAAGTTCTTGGTAATGATTTTACCTTTCTTTGTGGGAAAAGTATCATAGGTCTTATTGCTATGCGTATGGAACGAATACAAGTTGAAATCAATGTAGCGACGGTTGAATTCAACAAGACCCTTTTGTGAGCTTTCTTGATAATCTTCTGGAAATGAGACCCCTAAAAATCCTACGGTTTCACAATATCTGCCGCTTTGCAATGCAACAGATCGATTGTCCAATTTGGTATAATCTCTAATATGACTATGACCTCCAAAGAACTGAATGGCAATATTTGGATAATATTGCCTGATAGCCTTATGAATAGCAACAATTTCAGGGAATTCATCAACGATTTGCACAGGTAAATGGCCCACAACAACAATCAAATCAATTTTGCCGATATTTTGTTGCAACACTTCGTGAAACCATGGCTGCTGAATCGTTTGCTCAACGCTTGTTACTTTAGTCAATGCGTTGAATTTTTTGAAATCAAACAAAAATCCCAACGATAACACTGTCAAGTTTTGGTTTTTGGTTTGGAATATTTTATACTTGGCGCCAAAATCCACCCACTCGTCATTCACCAAATATTGAACATTGGCAGCAAGATATTTGTCCTTAAATTTTCCAACCACCAACTCGTACTCTTGTTGAGAACTACTAGCAAGGTACAATTCATGATTACCAATAGTCAACAAGTCAAAATCCAGTTCGATGAAAAACCTAGTAGAAACTTCACCATTAACTTCGCTAGCGTCGCTTAGCCCATTACCATCATGTTTGTCACCTGAGTCCACCACAATCAAATCTACACCAATAGAGTCCGCATAATCACGAAGGTGCTTAACAAATGAGATATAGTCACCCCAGTCAGCGCCATAATTCTTTTGATTCAAATGACCAGCATACCAAGCGTGGGTGTCAGTGGTGTGCAAGAAATTAATTTTACCCCACTGCAATTGTCTAAGTTTGACATTAGTCTTTGGATTACGTGCACTTGGCTGCTGAGCAATGTCAAAGTTTTGCTGCTTTAGTTGTTGTTGCCGTTGGAAACTAAGCTGTTGAGAAAGTTGGTCAAGCTCTTCTAGGTTGTCCAAGAACAAGTTAAAACCATGACCTAAAGTGGCTGAAAAGAGCGAAAGAAGTAGAACAGCAACAACCAGCACCATGGTTGTAGGCAAGGCAACAAAAAAGAGAGAAGCAATGCTGTGTGTCAATGAGGAGGGTGCAAGAAGAGGAGGACGAAACTGGAATGTATATGTAGATATATTATATATAATTACCTGTACTGTCTGAGCGGATGCTGTGCTCATCGCATTGCCGTGCAATTAACCACTATCGGCACGTGAATTTAGCCTACTGTACCATTCACATAGTTCTCCAAACAGGTATAAACACACAGTTACTACAACAGCGAACAGAATAATTCTGATAAGTACAATATTAAACACACACGGTATTCACACAGACAAGGACAAACAAGTAACAGTTTTTTAAATAGTAGTACACAGTAATAATACAGCCACCTAACTGCAGATAGGACAATCCTCTTTTCTTTCTGGCTCAAACACCAACGTGTATGGTTCGCTATCACCAGCATACTGCATGCAATACTCTAGCGTTGGATTACTACTGGTGAGCAACTTGAAGGCTTCATTGACACAACTAGCAGCAATCACAGCATTAGTACTAGCTATTGACGGGATAATGTTTTTAACCACTCCCAAGCTCAATGATCTAGTGACGCCTTCAATATTGAACTCTTTGGCCCTAGCTAGTGATTTCTCAAACAACCACGTAACGTGTTCTGGATTGTCAGCATCAAATTTCTCTTTGGGAAACTGTTTTGGCCATTCAATTAAATTCACGTATTCAATGCAATGTTCGGGCAATCTTGGAGTATTGGCAATCGTACATACTGGGTAAGTTGTCGCAGCAGGAGAAAGGTCTAAATTACATTCGTAACAACTGGTAATCCTGGCAAAGATTACTCTTGATTGGCCTCTGAAGCCCTCGGTGCCACCATCAATTACCGGTATAAGTGACTCGTCCACCGTTTCATCATATAAGCTTACCACAAGTGAATTGATCCATCTTCGCGCTTCCACATTATCCAACCCAGAAATAATTAGATCGAATTGCTGATAAAACTCGGCTGGCATTTCTTGAAGTTTCTTAAAATGTGAAGTGATTTTCACATTACTAACTCGTTGTTGAACAAACTGTGCCGCTATCGTAGCTTTAGGTTTACCAATGTCCTTAACTCGGAATAAAAACTGACGATTCAAATTTGAAATATCAATGGTATCCATGTCAATGATATGAATGTCTTTAAAGCCTGACAATGACATGTTTTTGAGGATTTCACATCCAAGGCCGCCAGCTCCCAAGATTAGTACTTTCTTATTATGAAGTTCGTTCAAATTACTTTGAGCATCATTGGCGAAATCTGGGTCAGTGAAGGGACCCGCATGGGCCAAGAATGGGGTGATGGAAGACTCATTCCTCAGCTTTGCCATTTTCTGCCTCTTATGCATGAGATATTGTGTGGGTTGTTGTAAACTACTTGAACCTGAGTATCAAATCTGGGAATATTGATAACTCATCTAGAAATTGCTATCTTAAGACTGATCATCGATGATCCAGAGACTTCTCTGCTCTGCTAATGCTCATCGCTGCTTGTCATTTTGAATCATTTTGCAATGTATGGGCCAACGTGACTGTCAGGAGACTCAGGGTGTCTGCACCCTGCATCTTACTCATAATTTTCAATCATTGATGTTTTAATCTTAATAGCAAAAAGCACTTCAACATCAAGAAAGCTACCAAGCCAAGCAGCAACATCCATCAGTATTTTAGCGAAAGCTTTTAAGAACTCAGACCAAAATAAACGGTTAAGGAATAATAATGGTATTGGTAAAAACGTGCGGTCTTCAAACCCACGAAGCCGCTCAACAAGCAATCAACCATCAAGCTGATCTTCTTGGAGTGATTCTAGTTCCTGGAAGATCCAGAACTATTGATCATCAAGTAGCTAAACAGATTTCCCAGCTGGTCAAAACTGCTCGTGAAATTAAGAACCCAAATTTTAATAAGAAAGAATTTTTCGCTGAACTTCTCAACGGTGAGCATGCATACACTTCCGCTGCTGAATATTACAGTCATGTTCAGTCTGAACTCCATAAGCACGGACCATTCTTGGTAGGAGTTTTCCAAAACCAGTCCGTGGATGACATCAAACAAATCATCACAGAAACAGATATAGATATTGTTCAGTTGCATGGGGCTGAAGACAAACTTTCTTATGTTTCTGAACTTCTGTCCGTACCAGTGATCTCCAGATACTTGGTCAACGATTTACAAGATTCTTCTGTGTTGAATAACGAAATATTGGCAACAGGTAAGCACTTGCTCTTATTGTTGGATAGCGAAAAGGGAGGGGATGGCAAGACTTTGAATTGGGATTTAATCAATGATTTAAACCGGGACGCAACAGTGAAATTTGTTTTGGCTGGTGGATTGAGTTGTGAGAATGTTAAAGAAGCAGTGCTGAAAGTTAATGGGGTTATTGGAGTGGATGTGAGTAGTGGGATCGAGACTAATAAGGTGAAAGATCTTGCTAAAATAGAGACGTTTATCAAAAATGCCAGAGTGGGAAGCGCATGAGAGTTTGTGGATTTTTCGAAGGTATTATAGAAAAACTTGTGCGCGCAACTTATAAACTTTTCACACGAGATTCGTTAAGGGTTTTGTCATTATGAAATGAGAAAAAGAAAATGTATGCTCTTGACATTTTATTAAATTTATTTTGGACAGAGGCGCATATCTCAATAGACGGTAACTACATAGACGTTTGCATATAGATTAAATATAACATCTCGAGTATTGTTTCTATTTTCTATTTTCTTTTTGATTAAAGTAAAGTCATCTAGCAAGCTACTCTAGTCTCTTACCCCTCGGTAAAGTTTGTCGCTAAAACTCGCAGTAGAAAAAGATAATGATATCACACCTGAGTGTATGTCCTTTTTATGTTGAGGTTCCCAAGTGCCAAACTTTTCGTACGCTAGAGAATCACCTTGTGCCGCCAGTATCTTTGAAAAGGTTTATGTACTGAAACCCAGTCATACTAACTCAATAGTTAATCTTTACTGCGCTACAATTTTCCACCACCTAATTCCCCAAAACAGGGGTTCTGTACCCTTCAATCGCCTTTTTATTGCCGTATGTGGAAATCACCAAGTAGCAGCACTTAACGCCCAAATATGGAAATTTTGCATCCGTTAGACGTCGCCGTTGACAAAGATAAGTAATATTTTGGTGAAAGGTTTTCTGTTTTCTTATTCTTATTTTTTTTTTCTTTTTTTTTTTTGGTGCTGGCTGAGTCAACGCTTTATTAAGTGTATGGTTGATCAGCTAAGTGCTCAAGTTTTGTCTATTGTCTGACTTTGTGAATGGTCACACACCCTAATGAGTTTCACAAAAAGAAGTAAAAGTGAACTGATTTTCATAAAGCTTTTGCTTAAACCAACAGTCAGCAGAGCTGCTGCTCTGCCATCTACGTCAACAATTAGCAATTAATTAATTCTATTTCTCATATATTTGCAACTATCTACATACAATAATATTGTATCAGTCTGGACATTAAGATTTCACTCACTTATGAATAAAATTCAAAATCCTTAAGCGCTAGCACCAGAAATGAAGAACCATTTGTCGATGGAAGAGTCAATCTTAGCATCTGGTTTTGGATCAGCCTTTGGAGCAGCAAAAGCAGCTTCAGCGGAATAAGTTTCAGTGTTACTCAAAGTAGTGTTAGTTAAAGCAATACCATGAGTTTCAGATTTACCACTGATCAATTTGTTCCAGTGTTCGTTACATTCGCTGATGATTTCTTCAGCATATTTCTTGTTTTTACATTCACCAGTGAAAGCAAATTGGTTTTCCGGTTTACCATCTGGGATTTTGTAAATTCTGAACCATTCGTTAGTGGCTCTCAACAAGCCAGGCAAGTGTCTTTCAACATCTTCAATGTCATTCAATTTAGCAGCTAATGGATCATTAACATCAATAACAATGACTTTCCAGTCAGTTTCACCTTCGTCCAAAAGAGCCATAACACCCAAAACTTTGACTTGTTTAACTTGGCCAGTGTAACCAACAGTTTCACCAATTTCACAAACATCCAATGGATCATTGTCACCAGCAGCTTTGGTTTCTGGGTGAACAGAACTTGGATCTTCCCAAGTTTGTGGGAATGCACCATAGTTGTGAATGTAACCGTGGTGAGGGAAACAGTTTCTAACAAATCTTAATTTGCCCTTTTTGGTGTCTTGGATGATTGGGTTCAATGCATCTTCCTTGTTGATTTCCAACTTAGCGTTGGTCCATCTTGGAATTTCAACAATCATGTTCAAAACTTTTTTGGATTCATCAGCGTACAATGGAATGTCGTGGAATGGAGACAACCTTACCATCTTGTTCAATGTAGGTTTTGAATTCCAAGGAGTTCTTGGCACCGATTTGACGAACAGAGTAAACCATGGTGGAGTAAGAGTATGTTAAAAAATTGGGCTAAAATTTATTAGAGAATAGACAATTAAAAGCTCAATGTGGTTCTTTTCCTGTTCTTGTCGAGTTGAACAAGGTGGAAAAAAGGAGGAAAAAAGTCAAAGAGTTCCAGCGAATTCGTTAATCGATCGATCGCCAACAATCGCTGGCGCGCTCCGTTGTTGCCCGGTCATCCGGTGGAGCTTCCGGTGCCAGTGCGACGGTAATAAATAACTGCTACAAAGTGATGAATCACACTTATAACAAATCATAATAATTATCATATTCAGTAGTGCATAATATCTATATTATTTACAATCCACTTATTTCTTGTTACCGTATTTGCTAACAGTCTTACCATCTGGGATAGTAAAAAAAACGGCTGGCTTACCTTCACTGGCCTGTTGGTCCAATCTAAAGTAACCTTTTCTTTCGAATTGGATAATATCGCCAACTTTCAAGCTTTTAACATTAGCGTCACCAATAGCAGCAGTATGGAATTCGGATTCTGGAGTGATGAAATCTTCGAAATTGTCACCTTCTTCCAATTTGTTCTTAGTAATCAAATGGTCAAAGTCAACTAAGTCAATTGGAACAAGATTACTTTCAACATCAGCAACCCAGGTCAATTTCTTTTCAGTCTTACGGAAATCACCATCCAAGTGCAATTTGACATCAATGGATTCAACCGTGCTACCATCAGCGGCTTTGGTAATTTTTTGGACAATAACGTTACCCCAATCCATCAAAGTCAATTCTTCACCATCCTTGATCAAAGCAGCATCTTCTTGGTCAAGCAAGATCTTGTTGGCAAAGACAACTGGTTTTTTACCGACCTCTGGGTTCTTTTTATGTTTTGGTTTTTCCTCAGTGTATGGTTCAGCTGGTCCATCAACAATGTTCACTTTAACTGCATTTTCTTTGTAAACACTAGAAAATCTTGGTGCAACTGGGTCAATGACTTTTTTGTTAACTGCCCAAATTAATGACCAGTCCAAGTTGATAATGTTTTTAGATGGACCTTGAGAAATGATAAAGTTTCTCAACCCTTCAACGGTCATACCACGTCTTCTGACACCTTTAACAGTTGGGAATCTTGGATCGTTCCAGCCACCAACATATTTCTTGTCAACAAACCATTGCAACTTTCTCTTGGATAACAAAGTTCTAACAAAGTTGACTCTAGCAAATTCCCAAAGGTGCACTTTTCTCAAATGCAAGGCATCCAACATCCAGTAGTACTGAGGATCACGGTCCTTGTATTCAATGGTTCTCAAAGCATGAGTAACCCCTTCAACAGAGTCAACAATTGGAATACAGAAATCATAAGTTGGATACATTTTCCACTTGTTGCCGGTCTTAAGATGTGGGGTCAAGTTGCATCTGTAAATAACTGGATCTCTCATAGCTTTGTTTGGACAGTCGTATTGGATTTTGGCTCTAAGACAGTATTTCAACCCTTCTTCAGTACCGTTTTTCATTTCTTGTTCAAAAATTTTCAAATTTTGTTCAATTGAGGCGTCTCTTCTACCGGATTTAATACCGTCCATTCTTTCAGCTCTCATTTGCTCTAATGGGGTATCGTCACAATAGGCTTTACCTTCTTTGATCATCTTGACGGCCAAATCGTACATAACGTCAAAGTAATCAGAGGAGTAAGAAATGCTGTCACCCTTAATACCCAACAATCTCAAATCTTCGAGAATAGATTCCTCAAACTCGAGTTTTTCCTTAGATGGGTTAGTGTCATCAAATCTGATAATCAACTTACCCTTGTAAGCCTGGGCAAAATATTGATTCAAAACAGCGGCTTTAGCATGTCCAATGTGCAAGAATCCAGATGGTTCAGGAGGAAATCTAGTAACAACCTTACCAACTTCAGCACCTGGTAAATCAATGTCGAAGTTGGCCTTGTGACCTTCTTTTTTGCCGCCCTTGGCCTTTTTACGCAATTCAGCCAAAGTTTGGGTGAAGGTCTCAGCAACAAATGAGAATTTTCTGTTACTGTCCAAAAAGCTATACCATCTTGAGATATTGATAAAAACTTTGTTCTTGATGATAGAACCAACAATTGGGTTAGCTCTCAAGTTACCCCAAATGGCAACATCAGCAGCAGTTGGTTTGTACCCAACAATAAAGGATCTGAAGTTCAAATGAGCATCCAAAGCTTTCAAAGTTTCACTCAATTCTTTAAAGTTTTTAGTGGTCAATTTTCTAGCATATTCAACCCAGTGAGAAACTTCAGCACCGGAACCAAAGATGTCAGGGTGTTTTTCAGCTAAAGCGAGAACAATGTTTTCTGATCCAAAAACTTTGTCATCCAAAGCAGCAGCAGCGTCTTTGGAGTTCTTGGAGGCGGATTTCTCATCAACGAAATCAAGCTTGATGGCACCATCTGTGGAAGAGTTCACAAAAGATGCAGCGATTAAAGCAGCATAAGCAATTGGCTGGGCTTTACCAGCCAAAACTAAACTAGACATTTTGTTTTGTTTGGAATAATTTTGGTTGTTTGGAACAAGTACAGTAGTAGTAGAAGCACTAGAAGTACGTTATTATTATCTGGAGAAGAAGATTGGTGATATTTTTCAGGAAGATTGCAATAGAAGAAAAAAATCAGTCAAGGGCAGCAGGTAGGGTTATAGTACTTGCGGGTGTGCACACCCTCTTTTTGGGTTATCAGCTACGGTATACCAAGTGAGTCTACTACGTTTAGTAATAAACTAGCTATTGCTTGATTTAGATATAAAGAGAAGTAGATAACAGGATTCGGGGCAAAAGTAGATGAGCGTGTTTCTTTAATTGTGACTCATATTGACACTAATTGCCGTTTGACCTGAAGGAGCAGAGATAATCAGAATATCGGACATGTCAACATTTGGTATATACTGCCCTAACAGGAAGCTGTTAATTTGTTTTACTTTTATGAAAAGGACAATATCTAGGAGGCAAAGTGGTAGAAGATAAATAGAAAACCCCGCGCTGGGCCCGTTAATGCAGTATCGTAGATCTGAAGATCCCATGCTCTTTAAGCTTCTCAAAATATAATAGAAAAACAATATATACACTCAAGTCAAAATTACCATGCATCACCATTCTCTTGAGTGTCCCTCATGGCTGCGAGTGTACTCTTTAAGTTATTCGACTTTTGCTTTGGTCTGCTACAGCTTTGTTAGTAAGAACATCTACTGACCAGCTAGCTCATGTTTAACACTGTATGTCAAAACTGGATAATAAACATACCTAAAAAATAGCTTCTCTTTATGGCTCAAAAGCTTTGCTGAGCATGGCGATATTCCAAGAGCATCGGAGGGCGAGTGATACATTTTGGCTCTGCAATTTTTGAGTTGGCAAGTTAGTAATGTACTTTATCAAATCAGTATCAAAACGTGCAAATTGATTTCCACTTACCGGAAGCTCTTGAACTGCTCAAAGTCCTTGCGCTGGGCAGCGGTTTTATGTTTGAGGATTGGATGCAAACTTTGGACATTACTTTCAGTCAGCATGTTGGGTTTGTGTTTATGATTGTATTGTAAGTTTGAGTTTGTTTTTTGTGGATGTGAGTTGCAAATACTTTAGCAGTTGTTAGAATTGGGGGGTCTGGGTCCCGAACGAAAGGGAAGGCCGATTCTTCTATTTATAATGAAATCTGTGACAGGCAGATCTGTCATTGCGTCGAACCCGGCTGGATAGGCCATGTAGCAGATAGCCGTTATCAGATAGCTGTCATTACAGTGTAATTACAGTTAGCCATCTGGCGGTATTGCTAATTGTGTGTACAATGACAGATTGGGTTACTGCATTGGGGAAAATGTCAACAGCAAGCCAGGATCCTCCGAGTGCTCCTGGAATTGTGTAGCTGTCAAGTCACTGGCATAAACAATTGTTTAGAAACGTGGGCTGTGAGCATAACTTCGGGGCAATGTTATTTTGTTTTATATTGGTATATTAATTGTTTTGAAATGTTAACTTTGTTTTATAGAAAGTATAGAAAGTATGGAGAGTGAATCATTAGCCCCACAGGGTCGGTATAACGTCCTCGAAGAAACACTTTTCCAACTCACGCTATATATCAGCAGGCAAACATGAGCTGATCAGTAACAAGCTGAGTAATTGATGTCAGTGTACCACTTCGTTAAACAGTCCTCTAATAAAAAGGGGTCGGCAAGCTAATGCTTGACAGTGGGCAGCTTGACTTGTGTAGTAGACACACACTCGCCGTTGACATTAACATTCCATTCCATCATTCCGCAACACTGCGTCGAATGCCTCATGGAAACACCATGGTGCACCAAACGATGTTATCCACGGATTCTAGCTCCATGCTGGTCCCCAGAATGTCAATTGCACCTTCAACTACCCCTATTCTCTTATTCTGCTTCTTTTTTTGCAATTATATACGCGGGTGAACCTAACTAATAATAGCATTAGCAGGGAGAATATAAGATCTGGTTGATGGCCAGGACTGATTCAAAAAGTATAGATCCCCACAACGGCACCAACCAGCCAACTTCCATCCAGCCAAGTGTCCGATGAAGTTGAAGAAACTATTCAAGAACAAAAAGCCTGCTTCTGAGAAGCCTTCTGCAGAGAGGCCAGGTTTGAAGACAATTGACGAATCTTTGGAAAATATCAGTTTTAAGAAACCATTGATGAGCTCCGGATTACAAATTTATGAGGATTCCACCTCCACTAAGATACAAAATGAGAAAAACCTTCTTGTTAATAGTGGCCAATTATCAAAATCTAGCGGTCTTGAGCTAAATTTTAAATCTATTGATGGTACCATAGAAAACGATATCTCATCTGCTGTCAATTCCAACGCCAATGCTGTAACTACTATAATCAACACCAATACCGACGCCACGTCGATAAGAAGAAACATATCTATTCTGAAAATCAGCAAACCACAAAGGTTCCCACGCACCATCCCTTCTTCGCCTTCGCCATTAGCTGCTGCGCATCGTGATATTGCCAATGTTAATAACCAGGAATTTGTTAAAATTGGGTTGAAATTGATAGTCAGTCCTAAAAAAGCCCCTTCATCTCCTTCATATAGTAATTATTGCTTATCTCAAATTAACTTAACAAATACTGCAATGGCTGGTGCTGCTCCTGGAACTACTACTTCTGCTAATATTGCCCAACTTGCCACCAAAGCTACTGATAATCTTGTCTCTACTGATTTTAAACAACCAACTACTTCTGGTGCCAACAACAGTGGGAATAGAAACTCCCACAGGTTTTCCTCAATCAGCACCGCTTACAAAATTAAAAGATTACCAGCAGAAACTCTAGAAACGTTAAGTGCAACCTTCAGCGAGTATGTCGGTGGTGAGGATGCATTACGGTATAAATCGTTAGATCCATGTTCTGAAGCAGCGTACTTGTTGGAGCCGAAACTTGATGGTAGTCGTTTGAAGAGAAACGGTCAAATAAAGCAAAGTTGGGGGCTTGGGATAGTTTGTTCAATGGATGAGTATAATGAGTCACTGGAAACAGTGGATTTGATGAGACTGGATGCTGGGTCAATGATCAAGGTTTAATATTGACCTTTCTTCTAATAAAACTTCAATTCTGTCAGTCGTTGATCAATCCCTTATAATTTTCTATTTCTTTTACTTCTTATCGTGTTTTTTTTTTTTTACTCATTTTACTTTTTTTATTTCTTTTTTTTTTTTTCAGCTTCACCAGTACTAGCTTAGCCATTTTCTGGTGCTTGATAAGTTCATTTGTTTGAAGCTGTTTTATGGAAAGCCCATTTGCAAAGCACACTCATGGGCAAAAGCAGCCCTGTTTGCTCACACTTCTCACCTTCAGACCATCAATATTCAGCAATATTTTTACATATTGATTTCCTCTCAATGCTCCTCTCAAACTTTCAACTCCATTTACCCATGATATACCATAACCATATCTACTGCGGTTTATGTCTCGATATCATAAAACTAACAGGACAATCTACGACGCTAAACCACTACAAGTGTACGCTCAAATGCTCTTGCTCTCAACACGAGTTAACCTCTGCTTCGTCTTTCATTTTTTTCGCACTGGCACCCAACTTGCTCGGCCCAAGCGCTGCCCGCTACTATTGCTAATAATAAGAGCAATGATACCTTACTACCAATCACTTTCACAAATTAATACATTTTTCAACTCCATGCTTTTCTGATGCAGCATACCCAAGCCTCTATCAGCCTCTATCATAACTTTGCATTGTCCATTTCGTTCATGCTGGTTTATCCAGCTTTCAACCACATGTCTTATAATGACCTCAACTCCAACCCTCTCTTTTTCGGCAGCACTGCAAAAATTTTGCTGCTCTATATACGTTGCAGATATGGTGCTTATGCTTTTGGTTGTGGCCTTGCGAAAACAAACCATGATAGAGCTCTACAGTGGTCTTAGCTTCTTTACTTCTTTCAAAGGATAATTTTCCTTTCTTGTTTACTTCCAGCTATTTTGCCCATTTTTTCAAGTCTCAAGGCGCTTGACTTTATAATATATCAATATACCAGTAGTTTATACCATTATATGGTGATCACAGAGAAAAAGAAAAGCTAATTGAAATGAACGTAAAAACAAACCAAAAAGAAAGGTAAAAAAAAAAGAGAAACAGAAAACTATATAAAGTAGCCAAACAATCAAACAACCAAACAACCAAACAACCAAACATAACCTTGAGTTAAACTTTATTCTCCGCAAACAGCTCCACAATTTCTTTGCTGTTTTCCCATATACTCAAATATAATCCTCCGAGTAATGTATTTTTCATATTGTAATTTGCTAGTTCTCCCCACTGGATAAATAAGACCCAAAGTTTTACCATATATGTCAAGAAAGTATTGACACAGTTGCCGAAATTCGTCGTTGTATGACATGCCATTATTGGGTTTTGTAAAATTGATATCATCATCAGTATCAATCTCCCCATCAATATCATGAGTGTTGCACTCTCTATGTAATTTTGTTTCTGTCTCTGTTTCTTCGTTATGCGTGTCTTGTTGTTGCTGATGTTGTATCATGATTTTGGTTCTCATATCTTCAAAGATACTCGAGCATTGCTTTAACAACGTGTCGAGGATGAGGGAAGATGCTTCTTCTTTTGGTTTGGTGTTGTGTGATTTGGAGGATTCGAGGATATGTAGTGGCTCATTATTCACTGGGTTTGAACAATATTCAACATAATTCTCAGTAATGTTTGATTTGATTTCGTGGCTGCCTTCTTTACCAATAACGCCTGGCTCGTCATGAACATCTTTTTCAGTATCTTTTTTAATATCTTGAAGAATGTCCACTTTCTCAGGTTTAATTTGCTGCTCTTCTGGGCTAACTTCAATTTCCTCTGTTCCTATAATCTCCCCATCTTTATCATCAGCTAAAGTATCCCATGAATATGCTGAATCATCACTATCACTCCCAGTCTCTTCCACTTTACTTGTGTCAAAAATGAAAAATCTATTTTCTTTTACCTCAAAATCTTTCACATTTTCATATGTTTCTTTTTCCTCCTGAAATCCAGAGTCTTTATTTTCCCCCATTACATGCTCCTTTTTGGTTTCCATATTTTTTTTTTTCAAAAGCTTTGATTCATGAGTCTTCAACACCCCAAACAACTTCTCTAAACTAAACCCATAATAAGCAACATTATGAAATACAACATTATCAAAATATTCTCCTTCTAGCCCTTTCAACACACACTTAGCAATCAATTTCTCAGGAATATTTTCTCTTGCTAGTTGAAGTTGCCCAACTATGGTGTTTATATGATCTTCAAACTCGGCTACTGTTCCTCTGGTGCCGTCAAACTGTAAGCAGCAGAGAGCTAAGAGACAGTCAACAGGATTTCTTACACCAGGGCGGACTTGCACTTTCCAGATTTTGAACATGTCTTGTATGCCAACTTTAGTGAAATTAAAGTTGGCTATTGTAACTGGCTTTGACCTTGCTGATTTTTTTGTTTTTGATGTCATGTTGTATTGCAATTGCTGTTTGGGTTCTTATTTTAGGATAAACTGCATCATCATTTTACCAATACGGAAGGAACACGCCCAAAGAAAGATGAGCATGCTGCTACTTATATACCATACCGAGCCTTCTCTTCTCTTCTCTTCTGACATGTCATTTTCTAATCTTTTCTTCTTCGCTCTATCCTTAATTTCATTCGCTGCTCTTCACTGTGCCACTGAGTGAGTGCTTTTGATTGGTACTTTCTGACTAGTCATGTTGAGCTTATTGACCGTTGAATAGACGGTGCGCGCCCGGGTGACCCCTGTTTCCACCCGCTAGTTTCCTCACTCTCGCTCTCGATCTGCGACTCTTTCACAACGCCGCTGCTTCAGACAGACAGACAGACAGACAGACAGACAGACAGTTGGTTAGTTAGCCTGCGAGCATTAACCAGAAAAAAGGAGGGGTGGTGTGGAAGAATACAGATCAGCTTCCAAAAATACCAGTCAACTTTTACCCACAAACAAAGCGCTAATAGCATCAGAAGATCAGCATACAATAATTTAACATCGATGTGGCGATGTTACATTGCAATGCTTCCTTTGCCCTCATTTTCCTTCTATCAGCCGCCTTGCTAGCTAATAATACCATTATTTTTGTTGAAGCGTACCGCTCACAGTCCCAATTCAATAATCCTCATTATTTTGACAACAATGCGTTTCCTCAAAATTTCACTGCTCACGAATTGCTAGACTCTGCCACATTTACCAAAACAAACCTACGCCACTTGCGAGATCAAACAAAGCAGCTTTTCCTTCACGGTTGGCAATCATATATGCAGCATGGGTTTCCCAATGATGAAGTTAGACCGTTGACTTGTGAGTCCTATGGACCCAATTATGAAAACCGGCAAGATTTGCGTAATGATGTGTTGGGGAATTATTCCGTGACGCTTTTAGATTCCATTGACACGTTTATCATTATGAATGATTATGAAAATTTCGCCAGGGGAGTTAAGCTAATTGAAGAGAATATTTCCTTTGATATTGATTCCACTGTGCAGGTATTCGAAACATCGATCCGTGCTCTCGGCGGTCTTTTAACTTGCCATTTGTATGCCAGCGATAGCAAGCGTGGGTTCCAGTTACCGAATTATAACAACTCGTTGCTTTTGCTAGCTTACGACTTGGGCCAGCGACTACTTCCGGCTTTTGATACCAAGACGGGGATCCCATATGCCCGAATCAATTTGAAGCATGGCGTTGCCTCAGTGCCTTCGAATTTGATGTATGAAACGTGTACCGCGGGTGCTGGGTCACCAATGCTTGAAATGACAATGTTGTCAAAGCTAACCGGCGACCCAATTTTTGAGAAAGTTAGCCGGAATGCATTCATGGCACTCTGGGACTCTAGAAGTGCTTTGGATTTGTTGCCAATGAGCTTGAATCCGCTGAAAGGGAAATGGCTTGATCTGATAACGGGAATTGGTGCCAGTGTTGATTCATTTTACGAGTATGCTTTGAAAGGAGCGATTTTGTTTAATGACGAGGAGTTGTTGCAAATTTGGCAAGATTCGTACAATGCGCTACGAATAAACAGCTTCCAAAGTGAATGGTTTTTTTCCAACATTAACGTGGAGACATCATATTTGAGCACGTATTGGGTTGATTCACTTAGTGCTTTCTTCCCCGGGTTGTTAGTGCTCGGAGGCAAAGTTAGCGATGCGGTGCGAACGCATACATTGTTTTTGAAGATATGGAACACTTTTGGAGCTATTCCGGAAAGATGGAATTTTTTCAGCGAGGTGCAAAGTAGTAGTGAGTTGAGTAACTTGCAAAACGCAGTGGCTTTGGAGTGGTACCCTTTGAGGCCAGAATTTGTTGAATCCACATATTACTTGTATCGTGCTACTAAAGATCCATTGTATTTGCAAATTGGGGTGCGTATTTTGAAAGATTTTAGGTACAGATTCATGGCAAAGTGCGGCTTTGCCGGGATTCAGGATATAAGGACCAATGAACCACAGAACAGAATGGAAAGTTTTGTGTTGAGTGAGACGTTCAAGTATTTGTATTTGTTGTTTGATGAAGATAATGCTATTCATCAGGACGGATCGAATATTTTGTTTTCTACGGAAGGCCACCCAATGTGGTTGGATGAATCAATAATTATCCCATATGGTGGGGATGAAATGGATGAGTTGGCGGAAACAGTATCATCAGGCACTACTACTGCTACTGTCTCGACTGCTTCGACTGCCTCGACTGCTTCGACCGACACTCAAGCAGCAGAGTTACCGAATGATGACAATTCAATACCTAGAGAAAAGCTCGTCTATGGAGGAGTAATTGAATCGCTTTTTGAGTTTGCCTCTTCGAAATTGTTTGCCAATGATGATATGCTTGACCGATTCAAGGCGTATTATCAAAGTTACAAAAAACAAACTAGACCTTCATTATCTTCCAGCTCAGCGACCAGCAAGAAGAAGCAAGTTTTGGCAGAGCTTGCAAAGGTGCGAATGGAAGGAATTGAGAATTATGGTCTTGAGCATGTTGATAAAAATGCATTGAACCGAGAAATATGCGAGGTAAATGCGTTGAGCAACGACAATAACAACAACAAAAACAACATGAGCTGCATTAATACGGACTTGAAAGATTTTGGTGCGTCTAAATTGATGTCGTGGGATAGATTTTATGAAATTGATCAGCGATACGCAAGCACTTTGGTGCAACCCAGCTATTTGAAAGCAGCGGGATATTCCGAATTTGAACTTGATGTTCCATTTTACGATAAGTGGGTCGATAGTAAAGTTTCAGTTTGTGCTAGACGGCCAACTACTGAGGCGTTTGAGTTATTGTTTGGTGACAAGCCTGATATAAGGGTTGCTCAAGTAGATGAAGTTCGCTCTTTGAATAGTAGAGCTCATTTCCAGAGGAGAAAGCAGAGTCATACTAGCAATAGTTATAATAATGTTGATGAAGCTTCAATTTCAACGCCAGTGGTCAAAGCAAACGACTTTTGGGTCCCGAAACTTGATGGCATACGAATACGACTTGAAAAATTGGAAAGTGGTAAAGTTGATACATCAAATACTGTTATTAAGGACCAACGGATCAGTGCAGTACGTCATTCCAGTTTGATCAATGATGTAAACGAAAGTTCCGATCTTCATGGTTTTTGCAGCCTTGTTGATTGTCCCAAGACTCTTAAAGTATTAATGGTCAATGGACGTAAAGTTGAGCATGATTCTGTGGTTTGGGTTTCACCGCAAGCGATTAAAAGACATCGCAATTCGAGTATTTTGCTTCAGGAAGGCAAGAATGGGATGGTGTTGATGAAGAATGACCCGATTGAGAATATGTTTGTGTATCGTGAGCAGCAGTGAGGAAGGTATGCGCTACAGCTACAATTACTTTCTTATTGAAAGTTTATTTATAATAGACGTTGTGTATGTATTTGCATATCTGTATTCAGGATATAGTCATACTTTGTACTTTATATTCAAAAGCATTTGTAGAGCTTTGAAAAAGCTATGTCTTTTTGTTTTCTTTGCAGGCAAGAATAACTATAGCTCTGCATTTTAAACCAAGTCAACTCAACCATAGTTAATAATAATCCATTGGCTCAGTGAAAGCCGATTGAGCGGGGAAAAAAATTCCGGAATAAAATTAGATTTATGTTGCTGATTAACGCTGATATTCATGTTGCAAAAAAAAAAAAAAAAAAAAAATATACATATATGTATGTATATAAAAAGGGTCTGCGTCCTGGGATACAGCAATGGTCTAGACCTTTTATATCTGATATGAGCATATACCTGCATTTTAGTACATACTTGTATGACTAATTACTTATGTAATGCAATAGCCATCGCGCATAACCAGGATGAGAGGGTGCTAAATAAAGTGTCAAACAGTGTGAGAGATAAAAATAAAAATAAAAAAAAAAAAAAAAGTAGGAAAAAATGCCGCGTGCTGTGGGGCTTCTGAGCCTGAGAGCTCTGCTATTAGCAGAAGCAGAAGCTTAGACGGTGGCAGTGCAATAATAGAGAGCTGTGTGGCACTGCTGCTACATGCATTGGGAAGTTTGAAAGCTTATAAGCGCTATGCTTGTGATTGATTGACTGACTGATTGACTGAGTGAGTTATAAGCAAATAGTAAGCGTGTGACACAGTGGCGGGCTGCGATTGGCTGGAGACGGCGTCTTTTCCTAGGAGTGAGCATAGACCGCAGACCGAAGTAGAAGTAAAATTAGAATGTAAAACCTGATTTATATACCGAATCAAGTAGGGTTGAGTTCAGCTAAGCTCAACTGTTCTTGGCTTCTCCCTTCATTGGTGAATATTATTATAAAAAAAAATATATTATACTGTATAGAACATACAATTTACGCTGACACTGCAAGGTTTGTGTCAATACTTTGCAGTTCCACTTCGCTAACAGATACAAGAACTGGGACTGTTCCTTCCATCGTATTGGAGTCTTTCGCTGGCGTCTGCTATTGTCACTACTGCTATTCATATCTTTTGCATTGGGCATACATAGATCGATAGACAGACATGACTACTGACAGCGTTGCTACTCCTAGAAGTTGTTGCTCCCATTACCATTACAATTGTTACTATCTTCATACTTGATTAGCCCAGTAAGCGCTTGTTTATAAGGGTACTTACCGGGCCACCTCTGCTACGACTGCCACACATCACATCACACATACTCTCCAGTACATTACACTCTCTTCTGGGCTGTGCAACACTCGTGTTGGCTTTTAACTTCACTTTGGACTTGCGTGCGTTATTTTATTCTGCTGCTTGCTCAGTCTCACGGACTCAGTCAACCACTGTCTAAGCTCAAGACACCGGGCGGTTAGGAGTAAAACGCCATATCCACATCCAAATCCAAACCACTTTTCTACGAAAAACTAAAAATTTTACTTCTTTTTCTACTGCTACTCTTCCCACAACACTGCTCTTGCGCACCATTTGCTCTACTCTACTGATACCAGTCACAACACTCTCGCTTGAATTGATTCACTTCTCTTCAATCACTTACGAACTCTCTTCTCCCGGCTACAACCCCCGCCCACTGCCCACTACATCCCGCTGTCTCGATTAGCGCCGCGTGGTGATTGGTCGGATAATCCTTTTTCCCACTTCACTCTAAAAACTGACTCCAATTTCCGTTTTTCTTTTTTCGCTGCGTTTGTGTGCGTTCGCTTCTCTTTTTTTTTACTTTTTTTTTTACTTTTTTACTTTTTTTTTTTTTTTTTTTTTTTTTTTCACCATCGGTGTTTCAACACTCTCTCGCTGGCTGATCATCCCATTACCACTGTCTGTTCCTCCTCGTACTACAGTGGCTCTTATCTAGCGTACTTACAAGATACTTCTTTAGCGGTTCCTCACCTTGAATATTCCAACCACAAGGAAAAAAAGTAACCAATTTTTTTTGCTCAACAAGGAACCTTTCCAAAAAAAAAAAAAAAAAAAAATATAGAGAAAAAAAATATTAGAGAATCATAAATTATTCCTTTTCTTCTATTATCACCATTGATAAAAACAGACTTAATCATTTAAATAGACATAAAAGAACAGCTATACTTGATAGAAATACACTCCTCCTTTTTTGAAAAAAGGACGTCACCATGGCTAGTAATATCAAGAGCGAGCTAACGAGGGATGTCCCCAAGAACATGGCAAGCAATCATGGGTCAACAGATTTTGTCAAAAAGCTATTTCAAATGCTTGAACAAGACGTCTACAAAAACGTTGTGAGGTGGACAAAAAATGGCGACAGTTTTGTGGTTTTGGATACCAATGAGTTTACTAGAGACATTTTACCCAAACATTTCAAACATAGCAACTTTGCTAGTTTTGTTCGCCAATTGAACAAGTACGATTTTCATAAAGTAAAGCTTTCCAATAACGAAAAAGTTTCTAAAGACTATGGCGATGGGGCTTGGGAATTCAAACATCCGGAGTTCAAAGTGGATAACAAAGATGCTTTGGATAACATCAAAAGAAAAGGCCCTACTCAAAAGAAAGTTATTGATGAGCAGTCTCAAGAAATAATAGGCACTTTGTCAAAACAGGTTCAGTCGTTGAATAACGATTACGACTCGTTAAGTGAAGAACTAAAGATTATGAAGTCCAAATATAACAATATACTCGAAACTTTAATGCAGTTCAAGAGCGTGAATGATAAGTATCATAGCTCGCTAGCCACTTTGGTGCAGTGCGTATCCAGCCATGGTATTGAAGTTCCCCCATTGAATTTGCCGCAGCTAGGCTCGCCTGCCCAGTCTAATGCTCAAACTTTACCAGAACAACAACAACAACAGCAGCAGCAGCAGCAGCAGCAGCATAATAACAAATATCATTTGGAATCGCAACAAAGAACTAGGGCTCATTCTCAACCACTATTGGTGAATCAAGTTCCACAGCTGTTACAGTCGCTGCCACAGAATCAACAAACACAACCTCAACAGCTGCAACCGCCATCGTCTCAACAAGTTCCGCAAACACAACAACAGGCTCAACAGCAAAGTCAACAACCAGCACAGCAGCTGCAACAGCCAACACTACCAGCACCTCAGCAACAGCATCATCAACAACAACAACAACAACAACCAGCCCAACCCCAGCCCCAAACACAAGTACCTCAACCACCACCTCCGCCACAAGCACAGCAACCTGCTACTGGAAACACTCATTCGAATTCACACTCTCTTGAATCTTTAGACCCAATGGTTAATCCTGATACACACATAGCCCCTGGAATCTATAGAGGAAGCCCTTCCAATCCGATTGGCCCGGTGCAACCAACACCAGCACCAGCACCACCTGGTGGGCCTAATAATGCAATGATGATGCCAAATCCAGGAGCAAGTGAGCTTCCGCCCCCATTCGATAGCGCATTCCATGTCTTGCTTGTGGAAGATGATATGGTTTGTATTCACTTGTGCAGAAAGTTTTTGTTGAAATATGGCTGTACAGTGGAAATAGTTACTGACGGTTTATCAGCAATTTCAACTGCTAACAAAAGAAAATACGATTTAGTGTTGATGGATATTGTTATGCCTAACTTAGATGGTGTTAGTGCTACATCAGTGATTAGAAATTTCGATAGCACTACACCAATTATTGCCATGACTGGTAACATTCAAGACGATGATTTGATGGCATATTTAACTAATGGTATGAGCGATATTTTGGCTAAACCGTTCACTAGAGAAGATTTGTATTTGATTTTGGAAAAACATTTGAAAAAAAGAGTACCTGTTGCCCAACAGCAGCAGCAACAGCAGCAACAACAGCAACAACAACCACAACTGCAACAAATGCAACAGCAACAACCGCAACAAACTCTGCAGCAGTCCAATCAACAGCAGCAGCAGCAGCAGCAACAACAACAACAACAGCCTAACCAACAACAAGATCAACAGCAGCAGCAGCAGCAGCCTATCCAACAACCACCACAAACTCAGTTACCACCGGGTGGTCCCCAAGCAATACAACAACCAGGACCACAACAGCTGCATCCTAGACAACTTTCACATTCTGAACCTCAACAGAGTACCCCGACTGAGCAGCCACAAGCTCCTGGTGCACCAGCAGCACTTAATGGTGCATTACCGCCATTGGGTCCACCTACTCAAATGGGCGGTCCTCAACCATTGACATCAGAGAATGTTAACCAGTTAACGGGTCAACTAACCGGACAATTAACTCCACCAGTGCAAGGACACGTTCAAACATCCCAAATGGCGCTGGCCAATGCTAATATTGCTCAACAAAACATGAATACAGCTGCAAGTTCCCGTCAGCATTCCAATACTCCTCAAACTCCTCAATTGATGAGCACACCTCCGCAGCAGCCAAATGATGGTAGCATGGTTCAAGATCCACATCGCCAGCAGCAGCAGCAGCAACATATGAGTAATATGGCTATGGCTTCAATGACAGGAGGTGTTCCGCCACCACAAATGATGCCAGTAAATGGTTCTAGAACTGGACCTTCAATGCCAGGCAACAATGGAAGTTTATTGGCTCAGCCCATGCCAGGACAAGTAAGAAATATTAACTCTCTCAGTGATATGATTGACGGACCATTAAACAAAAAACCTAGGTTAGCTTGAACAGAATGTTTTTGCACTATTAAGTTGTTCAGTGGAATGGCGATATCAACAAGCTAACAAAATTGTAAATTAAAAAAAAAATTATTTTTCTTATGCTTATTTTATTTTGATTTTGATTTTAACGAATCACGATTTTTTTTTTTTTTTTTTTTTGTTCTCTCAGAGTCCAACAGGTGTATTTTTATTTTGTTTTTCGTTTTCTATACTTATTGTGGTTATATTTTGATCTTTTTCCTTTTATTATGTTGTTTTCTATTCTTTATTTTGGCTTTTTCCTGACCCACTAACTCCTGATTTTGTTAAAATGATTTTGGCGATCTAGGTTGTATTTTTACTTGTATTTACAGTTTTTTATTTGTCTTTTTAGTTTTTATTTACAATTTTACTTCGATATTCATCTCACTTTTTCGGCTTTCCCTTGGCTTGCCAAAATTTAAAACTCTACTTTCTTTCTTCTATTGTTCGATACAATTCCAGCTTAATTGCTAATGTTTCACTTTTGGTTATTCATTTGTACCAGAGTTGATTAGTTTTATACATTGCTCAGTATACTTAACTTGATGAGCCTTTCAATCATTTATAAACATTTTATTACTTTTAATTTGCCAATTATACATTTATACATTCTTCTTCGTCTATTTTTTTTCTTTTTCTTTTTTTTTTGTCTTCAAAAAGTATTTTTGTTTTCGTTCTAAAAATTTATTGCTTATTCTGTATTTTCATTGTCTCAATTCTTCTTTTAGAAAGAAAGTTAAAGAATTTCTCAAAAAAACTTATACTTTTTTGTTTTCTCATTTTTCTTTCATTAAAGCTTCTTTACAAACTTAATTCTACTTGATAATCGGTATGCTTCCTTGCTGTTCATAGACTTTGTTTTGATCTAGGTTTCATAGTAATTTGTGTGGGGTTTGTAGACGGGAACAGCAGTATTGGACAAAACTGTCCGTCAAACATTCTTCCAACTCACCACTATTTCCCCAATGATGCAGATACTTTGGGGGATACTGTTGAACATTCCCACATTATGAAGGCATAAAGCTGGAAAGCCAGTGGTACAACGGTGTATTCCACAACATGCAGATTTTTTGGCTTCTCCAGCCAGGCGAATAGGTTACAAAAATTTTTTAAAAAAAAAAACCAAGAAAACTAACGCTTCCCATCAGATTGTAAACTACTGAATGCCTCGGGCCTTGAAACAGATATTGACCTAGGGCTTCTTCCTTATTTTTTTTTCTGATAATAGGGTTGTGTGTTATACAGTTGTTGTTGTTGTTGTTTTTGGTGGTGGTGTTGGTGCGGTAGTTAATACGTGGCTGTATATTAATTCACCAGTTACCCTCTCATATAGCACATCTGCAGCGCCTAACTCATCAGCATATCAACATTAACTACTAGATCATTAATACTACCACTATCAACTATGGCCATTAGTATCAATACCAATACCAACCATCATCACCACACACACGCACACACACAATGTCCTCAGACATAGACACCCTGGACACTGTCTCTGTCATCACCACTTCGCAAACAAACAACTCCCATTCCCACTATCTTCCTTCCCTCGCTTCCTCAGACTCCCTCAGCGCTTCTAGTTTTCTATCTGACATCAACAACTCCACCACGTCCATTAACCCAAATAATACCAACAACAACAGCAACACAACAGTATATTCCCCATTGGGTCCTAATTCGATCTATGAGCTAGTTCTGTCCACCGATTTTAAACGCAAAAACAAAATCGCTGTTCAAGTCAACAATAAAACCACCAAGATTCCGTTGGGCCCCCCATCTCACAATGACATTCCTCCAGTCAAACTTTCCAAGCTCACCAAGGTCGACGACGCTCAATTCGAGTCTTACTTGAGCTCCATTCGCAGCGAGTTCTCCATCTTCCAGCAGAACCGCAGTCTCACTGAATCCTCGTTAAAAGCGTTGGATAAAGACCCTCCCTCTAGCAGCAATACAAACATTGATAACGTGCCCGCAATTTTTTTCGACAGCAATTTCAGGCTAGATAATCCAAGTGTGTTTTACAAAGTCATTGAGGGAAATAATATCCTCGACACATCAAAAAATAACAAGCAATATCTTTCGGAAAGTCTACTACTACAAGAAAAGTTATCATGGTACTTGGATATCATTGAGATCCATCTCATTGATGAAATATCAAAGTCTTCATCCTCTTTTTTCAACACATTTAATGAATTGTCCAGAATTACTGAAACTTCCAAGCAGAGCATCACTTTATCCAAAAAATTGCTTGCGAATTTTGATCAGCTTCATGCTAACCAAGTGGAAAAAGCTTACGCTGTGTTGCGCAACCTGAAAAAGCAACTCAACCTCCTCAAATTACAACAGTCAATGCTTCAAATTAACATGGTGCTCAAAATCGCCGACTATGCAGAAATCATCTTTTATCAATCAAATTACTTGCAATCTCTTAATTTAATCAATTTTTCCGAATCCTTAATTAAAGGCGATTTGTCATTGTTCCAAGAGACTGACAATAATTCCTTGTCGAAAACTTTTCTTACTAATTTGCCCTTCATTAATGCAATTCTTACCAAGTTGGATAAATTTCCTCACAGTTTACAAAACTTGTCTTCCATAAAGTCTCTAATCCACTTACAACAACTTTTTGGCCAACTAAAACTCAAAATCGGTCAATCTTTTAATAACTTGTTTATTGATTATATCATTGAAGATTTACGTAATTTTTTTGATTCCTTCAAGATTCAAGCAAGTTTTAAACGCTTGCTAAATTACACAACTATTGATAACCATATAATTAGGCAAATTTTGCCTACAAATACTAACACCATTGATTACAATTTTTTTGCTCCGCAATTCAAAACTTTGATCAAGCAGTACATTTATGGATTAGTCAAGTGTAATGAAATTTTTAACACTTTTCAAAGACTAGAAGAAAAACTTATTGTGGAATTCAAAAATATAATAAAGAATCATTTGCCAAATGAAGAGAATTTTAGTAATTTGGAATCATTTTCAAAAACGTCGTCTCATGTTCCAACGGCAGCTATGTCCCAAGTATCTCTCAATTCAAAAACTAATACATTCCAAGCAAACAGATTCTTGCTGCCGGCAGGTGGTGGTAGCCTTGATGACCGTTCAGAAACAGCTAGTAACACCTCCAGTTCAAGATTCTCCTCAAAGACATCCAACGCAAACCAAAAGCTAGTCAATTATTTGCGTGCCATGACCCCAAAAGAGTTCGAAGTCATGTTAATCAACATTTATTGCAACGTGGCTGAATGCCTAAGAAGACTCTCTGCTCATCAGAAGTTCTTGCTTGATATTTCTCTAGATATTATCCAGTACTTGCCCGACGACAGTACCCAAAATAATGAAGAAGACATTGTCCTCAAACTTGACTTATCACCAACCATTACTAAACTCATTGAAACTTTACAAAAACGAATTTTCAAAATCCTCAACATCAGAAACGACCTAATTGGTCAATTCAATTATAAATTTTTCATCCGATTCTATGTCATAAATCGTTGCTTTTTAATTGACAATGAAAATTTGTCCAATGGATTAACAAACAATTATTTCTTATCTAAATTTTTAAGCAAACAAATCCATGATTTTTACACGATTTATACTACATCGTTGAAAAACCACACTATTGAAGTTATTGAAAAAGATGTTTGGAAAGATTTAGGTAACGCGGTAAATGGTCAAGCATTAAGGCAAAATGGTCAGACTTTAATTGATGAATTACTGCAATTTGCAAATTCAGAGAAACATGAATTGCCTCCATCGTGGTTAGAAATTATTGATTTTAATGACTATACTACCGAAGACCTCCTCACTAATGATGGTAAGCCATTGCTTTCTTCAACTTCTGCCCCTGTCTCTTCAGAGTCAACCACAACCACCCCCACCTCCTCATCATCATCATCATCAAAGAAAGACTTGGGCCGTATTAAGGTCAATAACCAATCAATAGTTGTATCTCCCCTAATAGTAACCATTTTACAATCAATTAAAGAACTTGTCTTACTTCACGCAATTCTTGGCAAGCATGTGCTGACATTCCCCTTTGTCCTAATTGACTTGATTAGTCTTACTAATTCCAAAATAAGACATCAAATTCTTGGTGCTAATGCAACAAGAACTGCAGGATTAAAACATATCACTGCTAAACATTTATCGATATCGTCACAATGCTTAGAGCTGCTTATTCAATTGATGCCTTCAATTCAAGCGGCCATCAATCATATTAATAAATTCAATTTGAATAAACCAGAATTCAAAAGATCAGTCGAGGTGCAAAATAACGACAAGAATAACAATGAAAATGATAACATTACTATTGATCAAGAGTTTACAAATATTACTAATTTACTCAAAGATCATCAAAATGACATATTTACCAAATTGATCTCAATAATGAACGATCGTGTAACGAATCACGCCATATCGTTATCCAAAATCGATTTCTCTCAACCTCTCTCCAGCACAAACGACAACACAAACGGCACCACAAACGGCGCTGCAAATGCAAACACCACAGCAAAACAACAATGTCATCCATATATGGAAACTCTAGTCAAAGAAACAATCACAATTTCCAAAGTGTTGACAAAATACCTAAACGAGAGACAATATCTATTAGTTTTATCCGAGATCTTCACTGCGTATAAGAAAGTCCTTTTACAGGAATTTCAGAAGTTTTCTCCAGCTAACGGCAACAGCGGTGGTAAGCAATTTAATGACAATTTAGAAAAAATGAGCTTACTAAAAGATATTGATTACTTCAGAGTAAAGTTGGGCGATTTGCCAGGTTATGGAGAATCAGGTACTGTGTTGTGGGAGTATGTCAATGGGTTGCAAACAAAAGAAGAAGGTTAATCTCATATTGAGATGCGCAATACATGTATGAATATATTTGAGTACGTTGTTGATTGAAATTGAATTGCTCTTGCTTGTAAGATTAAAGCTTGTAAGTGTATTTGGTTGGACATTACTGTTTAGCAGGCTTTTTTTTTTTTTTTTCCTTTTTTTTTAGCATCAGATTTAAATTTTGAAGAGGAAAACTTACAGAGCTTGTCCTTATGATGTTTTATTAAACATGAATAGAAACTGTATGAGGGTCCAGGAAATGAAGGCAGCTATATTTTTTAACAACTGCCACATAACTGTATATTGGCTTTCTATTTTAATTTGTACTTTTACCTTAAGAGGTCGATAGAAAGCGACCCCAGAAAAATTAGGCGCAGTGAGCCCGACACCAAGAATACAAAATGGGCATAGACAAAATATGGAAGAATAAAAATAAGGCGCTGGAATATTGAGTTCAGCAACTGAAAAAAACCAAAAAGTGGAAAAGTTAATACTCAAGAACGATAAATTAAACTAGTAAGATGAATAATATAATCAATTAACTTAAGGAGAGTTTAAAAAAAAAAAAAAAAAAAAAAAAAAAAAAAAATAACAAGAAGTCACTGTGAAAGAAGACAGCCAAAAACCCGAACCTAACGTTATTGAAGTTAGAAATAAAAAAACAGATTTAGAGTAGAAAGGAATATATAATAGAAGTCAAAAAAAAAAAAAAAAAGGATGTAAGGATAAGGCAAGCAAAGTAAAGCAAAACAAATAATACAACACAACACAACACAACACAACACAAAACAAAACAAAACAAAACAGAATACACGACAGTTAAAAGCAGCAGCCAGTATGTCTAAGTTTACACTTTGGGATCCCGTCTAGGAGTGATAGTAGAACGGTCAAGGCCTCATGATTGACTTTGGTATATGGACACATAATCGCATTCCTAAATTCGTGGATCCTAATACAAATAGTCTCTTTAAAAATGAGCATTTTTTTATAGGGGGAGGGACTCGATCAGTACAAAAAATTCACAGAAGCCCCCGTTTTTTTGTTCCACTGTTCAGACTCCTTGAACTTCTTAAAATATTGCCAATAGAAACGAATCCTTCATGTTCCATGTCTATTGCTGCTGCGTTTCCTCATCCCTGATAACCCTTTGGGAAATTGTGTTATAAAAAGCTTTTCCCTGATAATAAGCAGTCTTTAACTCCAAGTCACTAGGGTAGCGGGTCCCATTATTATTAAAACTCCCCGCGCCCCAAGGCGACCCACCGTGAGCCTGATCAAGCTCAGCTAAGTTCTTAACCACCGGCTTGTATCCCAAAGGCACAAACAAAATTCCATGATGAGTCAATGTTGATAAAGCGGCTCCCACCACAGATTCTTGACCAGCGTTGGAAGAACTAGTCAGCACAAAGACACCACACGCTTTATGATATGTGATCCCCTGAGCCCAAACGGCGCCAGTACCATCAAATAACATTCTCCAAGGGGATGGGAAATGGCCCATTTTAGAACTGATACCAAACATGAAAGCATCGTATTGCTGTAACGTGTCATTGGTGGCTAATGGATAATCTCCTTCTGACTGAGTGAGTTTGTAAATGTCGCATACCCCACCGGCTTCACGGATTCCTTTGGCTTCTTGTTCAGCAAGTTGGATGATGTCGTCGTAGAAGGCATTATATATCACGGCTACTCTAGGCTTGGACATTATGGAAAGTCTATAGTTGAGAAAGTGTAAATATAAATATAGATAGGAGGATTATAGTATATGAAAGATACAAGATAGGAGAAGATAGCGAAGTGACTCAGATGACAATGAATGACAACAGGAAGATATTAAGATCGAGATATTGGCTGTATAGAGATCAAGAGAGTAGCTAGGAAGTTTTTAATGGACCATGAGTTTCAATGATAGGGAAGGAAGTGCCTGGGAGTAAGCACCGAAAGCGGGCTGCAGGGATTCTTCGTTATTTTAGTCCCAATTTGGATGTGCACTGCCAGCGAAAATTGTTGAAAACCAGCGCGCGGTATGGGCCCGTACCGGCGGTGTTTGGCGGGATGTTAAATTATATATGGCAAAGACCAGCTGCTTTTGAGGTTGATTGCTATTGTAATTAGGTCTCTTTGGGAACGCATTTCCTAAAAAATGCTTCGACTTATAGCGTAGACTGTCCATTCGGTCCTGTCAGATCAAGAAAGTGTTCCACGCAGCAATTTAACAACAACACGCGTAGATTGCTTCATCAATTAGTCAAGCCGCTTACCCAAAAAGGCAATACCTGTCATCGTGTATTGCAGATATCCTCGAGGATAGTTCTAGCTCGCGTTCTTTCGTACAATACAGCAGAGGCGTAAGCATGGATTCATACTTTGAGTTTGATCTGGCACTAATAATAGATATTATTTTTGACAATAGTGGCAGTTGCGGGAATGCGTGTACTTTTTCTTTTCTTTTTTGATTGACTGATTTGGGAGTTATGCTAGCTTGTTGTGTAATATAAACATTAGTGAATGAAAGAAGCAGCTGTATGCACTATGCTATCATCTTGGCTCAGACCAGATGTAGATGCCTACCAACATGCAGAAGTATGAGAATAAAATTACCCTAGTTTACAAGAAATGAAAAGTCTAAAATGCAGGTTGTTTACCTTTGGTATAGCAAGCCATCAAACATTCTCTCCCAAGACAATTATTTTCAGTTTTAAACTAATGGCATAATTTATGCAATTTATAACACTATAGAACTTTATTTTATGTACAAGCTTGATGCAATTTTCCACTCTCTTGGATAAACAATTTTCAAACTCAAATCGAGACTAATGGTCATTCAAATGTCATGATCAGAAAGAGAGATAGAGAAGGAAAAAAAAAAAGAGCCATCATTCGGAGGATGGTGTGTCCAATGGCACATTCTCAGCAGCCTTAATCGACTCATACTTCTTCTCCAATGCCTCGATATTTTCTTTCACTCTTTGATCCGCCACTGCTGATTCTGACAGCTTTTCTCCCAACGGGCTCAGAGTTCCTGCTCCTGCTCCTGAGTGACCCTCCACCAGCAACCCTGCTGGTGTTATTATATTAGGAGTCTGGCTTTCTGCCGTACCGTCTCGAATCTTCAAAATCTTTGGCTTGAGCTCCTTAGGCAAAGTGTAGTCATCCAACTTCACATTGTGCTCATTGAGTTTTTTCCGAATATATTCGATTTCATCCTGGAGCGCTCTAATATCGTCTTCAATCATCTCAGTCCGTTCATTTTGCTTCTTTTTGGCCTTATATGTCTCATAAACAATAATAGAACCAGCAACGCCAAACACAAACGTCTCTGCTAGGAAAGTAGCGCCATCTTCAATGGCTTTACGATCATTAAGGGGCCTCACTTTGGTGTTTTTCTGGCCAAGAAGGGACATCCGGAGTTTGATGTCGATAGTGTGAAGTCGTTGGGCAATTGCTATGCATGTTTTACGAAATGATTCATGTTGAATTGCTTGTCCTTTGATAGTTAGCTATTTTTTGGAAAGTTAGTACTCGGTAGAGTGTTTTAATGCAAAAAGGAAAAACTGTTATTCAAAGGATAGCTTGTTAGTGGTTGGTGGTGCACTTGCTGGACTTGCTGGACTTGTTTACAAGAGGCTGAGAAAAAGTAGTCTATCACCACCTATTTCCCCAATAAAATATATTGGCGTTTTAAGCTATTGTCGAGCTCCATTTTCCGGAGCTTCGTTTGAAATAGTGCTTCTAGCAATCCCCATTGATCACAAGTTCTATCTTACTTGTAAAGTTTAGTAGATCTAACGGCAATTCATGTAGAGAACTTGAAGAAGAAGAAAATTAGGCGCTATTCATCTCATCATAAAAAGAAAACAGGCAAATTGTCTCACGCAAATACGACATACCTTGACAATTGAAATCATGTTGGAATTAATTGAAATCGTAAAAGCTACCTGAGAAGCATACCTTAAACGCAAACGTAAACGTGTTGTACCTGCCATTTAAAATTACAGCATTGGTGTATAAATTCCAAAAGATGCGCTGAATTCATACAAGGTCCTTGGTCCACACCGCATCTTGCGCGAGATATAAACAGCAATACCAACCCTTTAGCTATCCTGCAATAACAGTAAAATCAGCAAATGGTGCAAAACTTTGAAGAGGTCAAAATACTTACCGATAGCGGTTTAGCAACTTGTCTGATTGCTGCTGCTACTAACTTCCCGCCAATTCCACTCATTTTATTGACTGATTTATTTATTTGTTATGATATGCTTGCGCTAGTGCAAAACGGTGTTGTTATTCTGTGTATTGAATATAAGCTTCGTCGTGACACACTGTTATCAAAGGCGGTTGATATACTTGTCACGGTAGACTCAATGATTGAATATTCCGAGCTTCGGTTGATTTGAAAAAGAGCGTAATGTTTTCAGTTAAAAGATATCGAATATTGCAAACGCAGTGTGAGAATAAATTAGAATGTCCAGTAATTGCAGCCTGAAGTTGCAAAAATGAAAAAAAATGAAAAAAAATATATATATATATATATATTTGGCAATGAGTTCTGAAAACTTTCAACGATAGTGCTGAGTCTATCGACACACTTTGAGGGAAAGACTGCAATGTTTATTGCCTCCGGTCCGCTGCTGCGCTCCAGAGCTAACATCAAAACGCCGTTGCGATTTTCCAAGAAGACGTTCCCGTCCCTGATTTTGTATGCGCTTCACGTGCTCATATTATATACTCAAATCTATTCAAGTCCGTATACGGACTTGCAAGCTATGCGAAGTTGGTTGATTCTAAGGAGTGAAAGCAGCAAATTTCAGGGTTTTTTGCTGAAAAGCGTAAAAAGAGAATATATTGATGAAAAGAATAAATCGTGAAGTCAAAAAGGAAAAAAAATAAAAGGAAAAAAAAAAACAAGTAGCAACCTCGCTAGGCAAAAGAAGTAGAAGAAGCGAAAGACACTTAAAAATTAGAAAAGGCATAAAAACATATCAAGTTAAAAGAAGAGAAAATCAGATAAAAATACAATGAAAAACATGTTAAGTGTAGTCAGCAAAAAAAATATAGTAAAAAATGCAAAACAAGACAAAAATCATAAACGAAACTCAACATAGCAGAGCAATTAACCATTTATGCAAAGTGTTTTCAGTGTTTTCAGCATCAGCAACTTACTGGCTACCATTACCATTCACTGGCCTAAACTTTGGCTGAATTTCGTAAGCATTAGGAGGCACCGGCTTCTCTTCTTCTTCAACTTCTGTACAAGTATCACTACTCACTTTACTCTTTCCTTTAGCTCTTCTTCTTCTTCTTCTTCTTCTTCTTCTTCTATGACCTTGACTGTGACTATGGCCATGTTCACACTGTTCTCCATTCTCACCATGTTCATGTTCATGTTCATGTTCATGGCCATGTGCTTGTCCGCGTCCACTGCGTCCAAAACTAGACCGTGCCCTGTCGTCATTGTCACTGTCACTATTGCTGTCGCTATCACTGCTGCCGCTGCTGCTGCTGCTGCTAGACGAAGAACTTTCTGACCCAGATTCAGGCTCGCTTTCCTCTTCGAAATCGCCTCCCGCTGGATGGAAAATACAGCAAATTTTACTTTTTTTCTTATTCATGAATTCGTTATCAACGGTGTCATCGGTCCAAGCAACATGTCTTCTGCTTCGTTGACTGTCTCCCTCGTCACCGTTTTCGGTTTGATCTTCATTTCCAGTCTGATTCTGAGTTGCGGTGGCAGTTTGAGCTAGTGGAGAGGCACCTCGAAGATGTAGTGATGCAGGCACAGACACAGTGGTGATGGTGGTGCGTTGATGCGTTGCGGTATGGGCGTTATTAGCTCCGTTGTAGGGCGACATCTTTGGTATGATTTTATTGTACTATAATTGGCTGATTATGCTAATCTGTGTGGTAGGGTGTAAGTGTATGTTATATCTTACTGCCGGCGATGAATGATAAAGCGATGAGCATGAATATAAATCGCACAAAAGGGGTAAGATCCAATATAAATTCTAGTTTCTCGGCGCTTTGCAGATTGATTCAAATAAATGACCAGACTATAACAAAAAGACAATTAAAGATCAATTGTTTGAGTGTTTTTATTTTTCTTCCGTGGTAAAGATTATGCTTATAAATGAACTCTAGAAACTTTTTTGTAATTGCGACGGACGATCCAAAGAATGGCGAATTCCAAATCAGAGATCACAATATCAAAACCAAATGTAAAATCAGTGGCGCAATGTAACAAATAAAAATAAAAAAAAAAAAAAAAAAAAAAAGAAATGAAGCACAATACTTGGTATATGCCTATCCTGTGACTTGAAAATTGGTTAATTGTCTCAAAAATACAAGCAATTTTGTCACATTCACTCTTCTCTACTGTGATCTTCTCATCACTTCTCATCATCATCATCATCATCATCATCAATCTTGATCACACGCTTTTTTCTATTTTTTCTTTCCATGCGCTTCCTTATTTAAATGACTAAAATATTACGTAATAATAAATTTAAGTCACATGCACAGTCATATTGCATATGCATACTCCAGTAAGAAGGTAATATTGGCTTTATATAATATATATATCAGAGGTAATAATAGGTTGTGTAATACAAAACACACGGCGCATCAGTAAAGTACCTATACTGACATGGTGTAAATGACGATGTAAAAGATTAAAAAAAAAAAAAAAAAAAAAACAGTTGCTAGGCTCTAAATGCGTTTTGGCATCTGCTTTTAATTTGCGTTTTGTTTAAGAACTATTAACGTTTGCGGAGAGCTGAGAGAGAAATTGTAACTTGGGATTTTGATTGTCTTTTGCACTTAGGTTTCTGTTCAATACAATTTACAATATTCTTGCCAGTTCTCAATAAATAAAAAAAATAAAAAAAAAAAGTGTTTAGAAATCACAATTTTCCCTAAAAAGCTGCAGAATAGTACTGGTTCATCAATTTTTTAAATGTGTGCCTTTGAGGAGCCCAAAATAATCGGCGAGCTGATGCTTTATGGTGATCAATGGCCCAGGATGCATATAGACAAGGCCCCTTAACGGCACAAGTAGGATCACCGAGCTTTTGGCATTCCGGTAGTATGGCTGTTTTGATTGAATTAGGAAGTTGGCGATAGGATAGACTTACGTTAACCTTAGCGTTAAAGACTGGGAGAAGCCTACTGGGACAAAAACCTTCGTGGCGGACATTTTCAAATTGACACGTTTTTGTCAAGATACGATAATATTCTTTACAAACGGCAGAATGAAGCTAATTACAAAAACAGCCAAATATCATAAGTCTATAGGGCGATTCAACACCAACGTTGTCTTTTAGTTTTGGTGTTTCAACGTAAACGACTTGTATAGCTCAACGATCATTGTTCGTAAAATTATCTCAGCACGCTATTAATGTTAATTAATTCTAAAAAATGTAGTTTCTCAACAGTAGTGCATTCATTTTTCCTTTTTGCCACTTTTGGCATTTGTAATTATTGGCTTACTTGTAAGCTTTTTAGCTGGTCCGCTAATGTTAAGCCCCTAAATACAACCTACACTGTATCAAATATCGCATATCAAAAGCAGTTTTTTCTTTCTTTTTTGTTTTTGTTTTTGTTTTGAGCTGGACGTAAAAATATGGTGCTAATTTCCTCACTCCATTGTTGGTCTCAGTTTCCTGATGTGCTCTCGAGGAAAACGCCTGTCTTACGGCAAATCAGTCTAACTGAAATAATTTCCCTATTTGTCGAGGTGGGTCGAAAATTGCAAAAGTCTCGGAAGCTTTAGAAAAGAAGCGCGTAATAATAGCACGCCATTTGATTGCCTGCAATATAGTATTCGGCGCTCAGGAGAAACACCACACATCATTTTTGATTTCATCTCTGTGAATAAAATATCAGAGAATCAAGACAAATAATTCAGGCATGCAGGCTTTGTTTTGAGTCAACTGAACATTCGTCTTTTATGCGATGAAGCAGAGGTCTGATATGCTTTTTATGAAACCAGCTGCAGTGCGCTACTGGCTAGCTGTCTGTCTGTCTGTCTGTCTTGTTGATCTCAGGCTCCAGCCATCAAACGTGCAATGCAATGAGTGGCGTTTACACGCAGCGTATGTCTTTACTACGGATTAACTTTCGCCATTAGCCTGTTTCCTCTTGATTGAATTTGGCAAAACTATTTGCGTTGCATGGAACACAGCATATATGTTATTAGGGCTTTTTTTTTTTTTTTTTTCTGCTAACCTAAAGGGTACGGAGACAAATTTACCTGAGCAAAGTAGCCTGGAATAAACGTTGAGACAAAGGATTGGGGGTGCGGCGACGCAAAAGAGAGGATCAAAAGCTCTGCAATAACTAAAGCTCAGTATTCTAAAACTTTGGCTATCTTTGACCGCATTAACCAGCTTTGCTGATTGTTGTGTCTTTATTTTATGTTACACATTGTGAAGCTCGAAAGATCACCGGTTGGGCAAATTGGTGGGATTTGAGGGCTGGCTAGTATGGTATTTTTGCCATATTGGGATAGGAGAGTGCGGCAAGCTGGTAAGCTAGTGTTGTTCACTACGGTAGCGGCTGCTCATCATTATCATCATCATCATCATCATCATCATATGCTCACCGTATATTTTATTTTGTAGATTGAAAATTGAAAATCAAAAGGTGCAACTCTCGAGCACGAGCACAATGTGCAGAGCTGCTATAACTGCTAGTGTATGTCGCAAGTCGCTGCTCTTTTGCGCAAATGGATGCAAATCCACAGAACCAGATACCGCTAAGCACATTATGGCGCATTGCGATGCTTTGTCGAGCAGCAGACTCATCACCAAAATGGCAGATGCGAACGAAAGTAAACACAGAGCGATGGCCGAAAAGGAATGTTTGAAGTTTTGAAAACAGCAACCGGTGTTGGCAAAGACAGCCTACAGTTTGTGTCCATGGTATAACATGTTTCTGGACAAACAGCTCATGAGCTGTGTGTTCACAGAATGCCGACTTTTCGAGCACATTTGTTAGCAGCAGAGGGTGTACACACACCACCAGGTTGGATTTTAAATTTGCGCTTAGCGCGTTTTTTCCCAACGGCAGAAAACCCAATTGCTTACTGAGTGACAAATTGTAGTAGCGATAATAATAACAGTGATAACAATGCTCATTAAGGATGATACACAGCGAATCAACAGCAGATTGTATAAAACAAAACAAAACAAAACAAAACAACTGTTTTGGAGCAAAACATGGCTAACAGAGTAGCGCCATGATGAGCGGCGGCAGCATCCGCGACAACAACAATAGCGGCTCCCGCTGCGATTGTCCTAAGACCGCAGCGCTACTGCCGTGGCTCTCAAAGGAAAGCCTGAGCAAAGACAAAAGACCGCTGCCACTGCCATAATGGCTCTCGATAATATCGCACTATCCACTATCCACTATCCACTGTAGCCATCTAAAATACTGTGCCCATACACCATTCTGTAACGCTGGTGGACCTGATCGGCAGAACGGGTATCCCCCTCAGGAACCCCTAGTTGAGCGTCGACAACACGAACAACGTTAAGTGCCCACCAGCTAAGCTAAGCTAAGCGCCCAAGTGCTAAGCGCCGACGTTCGCCAGTCTATATAAGCAGCACCGCGCCCACCTCGCCCGCTAATACACAAAAGTGTATTAATATATCTGTCTTCCTCTACAACAACAACAGCAGCAACAACAAAACAACAAAAACAACAAAAACAAATAACATCATCATTCGCTTTCCACAGCGCTTGCGCCCTAATTAACTGTCGCTCATTAATTAACAACTTTGTCACCGCAACCCTCGCCCAAGCACTTTCCCAATTCGTCACGACGCGCCCCGGTCGGTTTCCTCTGCAAAACCTTATTCTTGGTGCCTGTCCTCGCTTGCAATTTTCAGCTTCCCTTCCCTGTGCACACACATCATTACACGCATAAACTGTAAACAATAGCTTCTATTTGAAGAACAACAACAACAGGCGGACGAAGAAGTAGCACACAAATAAAAAAGTAAAAAAATAAAAAAAAAAAAAAAAAAAAAAAAAACATAAAGAAGAATTTCTAGCGTGCTCTATATATATATTCATCCATCCTTCGCCATGGCATTTCCCTGCGCTAGCTCGCTCCACAATCGCCAGAATAGAAACGGTAATTACCTCTCTCGTCATTCATACCATTTCCAACCTCCACAGTCACAGCAACAACATAAACACCGCAAACAACAACTTTCAATGGTCCACAATCACCACTCATTGACCATCAATGGTCTTTTGGCACAACAAAATGACAATGCCTTGAGTAGCGTCCAGTCTCCTCCAAGTTCTTCGTCTTCTACTCCTTCTGACAATATGTTTTCATTTGAGTCACCATCTAGCTCCAGTGTAAACACTCCAAACACCTCGGTTTTCGATTTCGAACAGAAGAACAACACACTTTCTAACCTCAGCAATAATTCAAGAGATTCCCTACTAGAAAATGATATCACTGATATAATTGATGGCTATGCCACTGAAGTTGCCACTCCTCAGTATGATAGAACCATTGAGACTTTTAATGATAGTCAAATCAACAATGACGACGAGCAATGGACACTCACGCCATCATCGAGAGCTCCTGTTCTGGCTATCAAGAGAGCTAGAAGACAATCCAGTGTTTACCAAGACGTGATATCCATGATTTCCGAGGAAGAATATCAAAATCTTGCCAACAATGACATTCATGACAAGAAAAGAAAAGTTGTATCAATAGACAATGTTAGCTTGCAGTCTTTTGACGAAGACCAAGAGCAAATGACATATGAAGAACCACATTCAGTAATGTACCAGCAACAACACCCAACTATCTATGAACAACAACCAATACAATATGAAACACCATATGAACCATCACAATCAAATAATGAAGAGCCACAGCAGCAGCAGCAGCAGCAGCTGTTGCCAAGAAGATACAACAGTTGTGCCTCTTTGATCAATCAATCCAAATTGTCAGTCAATATGTTGGAAACTGACAAACAGCGCCCAGTAAGCAGAACTGGCGGATTCAGTTGTATATTCCCCACTAACAGCACGAGAACACAAAATATTGAGAACAGTTACAACAACCGCTCTTCAGTATATACCCATTTGATCACCAATGGTCTCAGACCAAGCGAATCTGCTAAAGACTCTATTGGCACTGATTTTTACAAGCTATCATCTCAAGACTATCAAGGTAACCATTTTGAATTTTCGGAGCTCGCAGATAAAGTGGTTCTTGTGGTGAATATTTCATTTTATGGCAAGTTGGCTTCAAAAAACCTCAAATATTTGAACTACTTACATGAAAAGTATAGTGCAAAAGTTTAGTAATCATTGGATTCCCATGCAAGCAGTTCAACATAACGAGAAAAAACAACTCAGTACCAGAAGTACCGTTATTCAACGGCAATGAACCATCAGCACCATCGCTTCATAAGAGAAGCGTCTCTTTATCAGACATTAGCAGTCGTATGCAACATGAACGTCAATTTTCTGCTCCAGTACACGCCCGCACTACATCCAACACTTCGATTTTCTCACCTTTGAATAATAGTAACAACCACAGTGACTTGTCAGTAGAAGAGCTAATTGCCACATATGACATCAAATTCCCGGTTTTCAGCGAGGTCAAAGTTAACGGTAAAAACTCTTGTCCTATTTACAGCTATTTGAAAAACGAAAAGAATGGAGTGCTTGGCACAAAGTTCATTAAGTGGAATTTTGAAAAATTTATTATTGACAAGTATGGTAACGTTCACAAACGTTTTTCATGTTTGAAAAACATGAAGCAAATTGAGCAAGTCATTAATAACTTGTTGGACGACACAGGTGTGATGATTGATAGTTGTCATTCCTTGGTTGGTTTTAATGAGAACATGTTTGACTAATCCTACTGTTTTTGCCTGTTATGTTGTTATGTTGTTATGTTTGTGCTTTTTTTTATTTTTATTTTTTTTTTTGTTTGTTTGTATGTCAGTTGCTACAAAAAAGCTTTAATTTTCTGGTTTTTGTTTCTGCTTTAGACTTTATTTGTTTATTCTGTGCTTTTGATACCTTTTCTGGCGTTTGCTTTGATACTTTTTTTTTTAAAAGCTCTTGTTTGTTTGTTTTATTGTTTGGGGTCGGTCAGGTTACTTACGACAATTCTTTGTTTATCTTACATTCTTTATATTCATTATTCTTTAATTTTTGCCCTTTTTTTTTAATCCATCAAACTGGATGAAAAAAGAGCATAATGTTGTGTTATTATCATATATTATATACCCATGATGTACCAATATAAATACCTAAGACACCAAAATTTGCAAGCTTGTAATTATCACCTATTCTAAACTTTTTGTTTGTCTAGCAATTGCCAGTACGTTCTCCCCCTGGTCTACACTGGTGAGGGTTTTGAAGAAGATTGATTAGCCATCAATTTTTCTGCAAACACAGCGTCCAGTCTGCCAGTCTACCAGTCTACCCATACAACATGCAACGGAGTAAGCAGCGCTAACATCACGCCAGCAACCAAGCTGTGCTGCTGAAGTAAAGAACAGCAAAGTGCCTTCCGCCTTATTGAAGAAGAAAGAACCACCAACAATTATTATACGTTAAAGGGACATTTAATTGCCTGCAAAAGGCACGTACGCAAGGAGGGCCCGTCTCTCTGCAACATCTCCTACAACAAAGGATAACTTTGCATAATTTTCTCCGACGTTGCAGTTTTTTGGTTGTTTTTTTTTATTTTTATTTTTTTATTTTGACTGCATAACGGCCGACGGTGCGGTTGCATGTGCAGTTTCAATTTCAAATACAGTTTGCATCCCTTTTGAAAGAAAGGAAGGGAAAGAAAGGAGGACAACGTTGCTGAGCGGTGGATATGAGACGTACTATATATATATATACGTTATTTTATTTTATATGCGTTAGCGGCGATGAATTGGCTGTTTTTAGACGCGGCAAATAGTCGCTGGGTGTACGAAAATCACATCTTTGAAACTTTAGCGAAATATACTATCATTCAATCAATCAAAATACTAGAAACAGTAAACTAAGCATTTTTTATCTTTACCGTCCCTTTCTATAAATGAAAAGTTTGAGATAGTAATAGCTAATCTAAAGTGTGCGCGTTGAACCTTGGGCCGCTCGACGCTAATTCCCATGAACTCCTATTATTAAAAAAAAAAAAAAAAAAGGACTATAACTTTCCCCCTTTTGTGCATATGTATAACATCACCTCATGGAGTTCACTTATTATCCCCTTCTAAGGCCATCATAACTTAATCTTTCAACCCCCTGAGGTGAAAAGGACGAGGAAAACTTTATCTTTGAATTTCAACTCAGGCGGTAACAAAGAAAAAAGATGAGACAATAGGCCGATGGATGCGAGGTCGCCTACTTATGCGATGGGGTTAAATAATGCGGTGCTGTGCTTTGACCTCCAAGGAGATCCAAAGAGCATATAGCTGAAACTTTGTTTCCTGGTTACTTGGATTACTTGATCAAATGCGATCTATTGACGGAGGAGCATGTGACAGTGATAAGGTGTTATCAGCTATCGCGATAAGAAATTTACCAGGCATGATTTGGTGTTTCGCAGTTTGGGCAGAATGATTTTATAAAAGCCCCAATAAGCCGGCATTGGCTAAAGACCCGCTGTACAAATGCTAATATGTAATACCGCAAGTCGTGACCGCGGCATGTTGAGAGTGATAACGACTTGGCCATCAAGGTCCTGGCCGTTCAACTTCAAGTTCCGTATTCTGGGAGCAGATCACTATCTATCAAATGGAAGCGTAAAAAAAAAAAAAAAAAAGTAAGTTAACCATAAAAGTTTTATCGAGAATATACGTGACATTTTGGCAATAAAAGAAATTACATATAACTAATAAAACAAATAATCTCTATATGTATATTCACAACTGACATAACCAAAAAGCTACTTCCGCAAGCGCAGCCTCCAACAGTTATTCCAAAATTTTTTGTCGCGCGTTGTTTCCATGCCGCTAAACGCAAGCTGGACCGGCAATATATTTTATCAGCAGCGGTGATATAACTTGAAGATCCATTAGTGCTGCTGCATAGCAAGACACAAGAAATAGCAGCAACTTCCAAATCATGGAAGGTTGGAAAAATACCGCTGGAAAGCAAGACAGCTGATTAGACAAGATTTTTTTTTTAAAAAAAAGAAAAAAAAACAATTAAGGTATTAGTAATTAATATTAGTTGACTAGCATGAACAAACTAAAAAGAGAGCACTGCTCGGTAACGGTAATAATAATAAGCAGCATTGAGAAATGAATAAATAGAGGAAAACCAAACAAACAATTAAAAAAACAGAGCAACAAGAAGATCTAATATGAAAAAAGTACCAAACGTTCAGGCTTCCCTTAGGAACATCTAAAGATTATCGTAGCAGCACTAACAGAAACCGAATGATGGACGGGGGACAAAAAAAAACTTTTTTTTTTCTTTTCAATGTTTATGATACTATTTGCTTCATGTTTAGAACAAGAAAGCAACACCAACGGCAGCGGCAGCAGCACCCAAGATGGAGGCAGAAGAAGCTTGAATAGAACCAGCAGCGTTAGAGGATTCAGAACCGTTCACGGTGCTGTTGGAAGAGATGGTGGTGTTGTTGGCAGCTTGAGCAGTGGCGATTAAAGCAGCGGCAGCGAAAACAGTCTTGGTGAATTGCATTTTGAGAGATATATGTTTTGAAGTAGTGTTTTGTTGATTTAAGTTTATGGGAAACTGAGTAAATGGTTAATGGATAAAGACAAGAAAAAGATATAAACAAACAGTGTACACAGAACCGAAAAAAAAAGACAGAACCCGTTCGTTATTTATAATTTTTCATCTCGGTTTGAGCTAGTCTGTTGTTTTGTTGTATAGAACGTATTGGAAAACTGACCAAATCTAGAAACAAAACACTTCCTCATTCTGCTCAGAGTGACAAAAAGAGGAAGAAAAAGGAGAGTGCACCATGCACTAAACGGTAAGATCCGCGCGTATGGCAGCGCTAGCACCGGTGCTGAGGCACATATTAAGACATAAGGCTGCAGTTATGTGCTTGGAAGCACCAAGATCAAATTCAAAAGCTCCAGAAGCTCCAGACAACTCCAGACAACTCTATAGAGAACCAGTAGGCAAAACAATTGTTTGTTTGTTTATTTCTTTTTCCATTTCACAAAAATCCAAAAACAACGAGGCCGCAAGTGCAAACGGCCGAAACAAGCGCAGCATGCTTTCTGTTACAAATGCCAGTGCTAAAATGTATGGTGCACTATGCTTACGGTTGGCTGCAAAGTAGTCTGGCGGACTATTTGTTTCGAGACGCCGTAATGCATTGTCTGCCCGGAAATCTGACACAAACAATAGAAATTGGTCCGTATATTTTTGAACAATAGCTTTTGGTGTGATATAGCCGTGGATAGCTATTATTGCTAAATATATCAATAGCAGTATAATATTGTGACACAAGCCCGGACTAGGGCTAGGCCAGACCGGTCTTTAAGAAGTTGTGCTACAAATGGAAATTTAGTTCTGTCTGGGATGTAAGCCGAAGCAGACGACGCGTTTTATACGTTTGCAAAATTTTCTACTAATGAATGTGGTCCCCAGACACCGGTCCACCCAGAAAAGCGCAGAGACCCTAAAGTACTTGGAAAAGTAGTAGACATCCATGCAGACAGTCGATAGTCAAGGTGGTGTGTGTGTTGATTAGACTAATCATCAAATTTGACAGTAAAAACAGTAAAAGCGAGATAGGTTCGTTTTGCCAAAGTCGACCGTCTCTTATCTGAAGAAAAATTGATACGCTATCTATCTGGAAATTTTTTTTATGATGAAAAGTAGAAAACGGAAAAGAAAAACACTATGCGAGTGCTCACTGTAGATACTGAAAAAGGGGAGAATAAAAAGGATCTTTGATAGGCAAAATAGGGGCAATTGTCCATCATCAATCACCAAGATAGCGGCAATTTACGCTCCACCTGATACAAGCTTGCAAGCTAGCTAGCTAGCATTGGCTCCACTAATTACTAGTAATCTTCTGGCTTGATAGCAGCACTATCAGTGGCTTTCCCACAGACATTACTGCATTAGCTGTTTGTATTGAATGCTGACAAGAAAAAAAAAATTTTATAAGAAAAAGGCCAAAAAAAAAAGAAAAAAAAAATTACTACCAAGAAAACTAAAAATCAAAAACAAATCTCAAAGTTTTCTTGATATAGCCATAGCCTTGCCAGCGAAAACAAATCTGCCGACAGACTAAGAACATTTTGAATACACACAAATATACGACCAACCACTTTCTTTCCTTTCCCTAGCTTCTGCTACTCTTAAAAAAAAAAACATGAGAAGCTTTTTGCACGGCACTTGCCGGCGAGTTTATATATCATAGACACCACCACACTTACAAATAGCAGCCGTGCTGCCACAGTTTTGTAGTCTTTCGTCGTCTTTACAGTTTCTCGCTCTTAGTTTTGAGAGGCACTGTGGGCTTCTAATTAAGGCCGGGTATCTTCTTAATCTCGCCAAACGCCATTCGGGAAAATCTTATCGCCGCGCCACAGACGCACAGCGTAAGCACGTGATGTGCTGCCATCGGCTTCGTGCGTTGATGTTTGCGCTCAACATGATTGAACAGACGCATCCAGGAAATGGAAGAAAAGGCACCAGCTGGTTTGACAGAGCCACAGTAGGTAATACTTGTCAATATGCAGATTTTTTCATGATTATACACGTCTTGGTCCGGCCTCAGCATGGTACACTGCAGTAAAGCTTAAATGCCCAGTATCTACTGCTCGGCCGTGCTGTGCACCAAATGGTTGTCTTTTGCGCGGGAAGAGATACACGACGGCTGAGCCTGACAGAGGCAAGGAGGCAAGGAGTTAGATAACACGATAGTGGAGCCCGCTTTCACATTTTTGTTTACCTTTTTTACATCCTTCTTTTCCTTATCAATGCCTGTCATAGAGACAGATATTGCCAATCAACTAGAGTGCTTTCGGTTATCTTTTCTAAGTGAGGCAAGATCGAAATAGCTTAATTATAGTTGAAGATCAAAAGCAGATGTGGTGCGCAAAGCCTATAAAGCTTTTTCCCTCCATGCCTGTGTTGGGAATATCTTATGCAGGTCGAGGTGAAACTGTGGTTTAATAGCATGATTGCAAATATCACATTACTCATGCCATGCATTGTGTTCCTTGATTTACCATTGCAACAGTACTTATCAGCTCTCCATAAATGGTATTTGTCAAAGATGCACTCATGTAAGTATAAAAGATAATAAAATTCCACAATTCAATAGAATTACTGGGACAAAATGGACCGAAAAGAAAACGACAAAGCAACAATCTGCCAAAATACAAGCCTCTCATTAGTATCTTTTCATACTTCAACATGCCAATAGAAGTTGCAGACTCGCTATCGTCCAAAAATGAAACGGACAAAAGAAATGCTGATATCGAGATTCAGCAGATAAGTTCAAAATCTGAATCCGATTCAGCAATATTCTATGAAGACAGAAGCAGACTCAAGTCGAGTTTGAAAGGGCGCCATCTACAAATCTTAGCTCTTGTTGGGGTCTTTGGTACCGGCATTTTCCTTTCAAGTGGTGGTATCCTTCATACCACTGGCCCGGCAGGTATGCTTATTTGTTATGGTGTTATGGCCATTATTGTCGGCTTGAACCAGGCTGCCCTTGCTGAAACAGCTGCTTTGATGCCGGTTACTTCTGCTGTTATTCGTCATATAGAACACTTTGTTGACCCTGCGTGGGGATTCTCTCTTGGTTGGATTTCTGTTTGGGGCGAGATCATGCCTGGTGAAATATCTGCTGCTGCGGTGATCGTTTCGTATTGGACAGACATATCACAAGCTGTATGGATCAGTATCATTATTGTTGTTATTGTTGTTACCAACTCATACAATGTCCGATTCTATGGGGAAGTGGAGTTTGTGTTTGGGTTAATCAAAATTTTTCTCTTGATTGGTTTGATCATCACTTCTATTGTTATTACTTCTGGTGGTGGTCCAAACCATGAGTCTATTGGATTCAGCTACTGGCGTGACCCAGGTGCTTTCAACACCCTTATCGAGGATGGTAATTTGGGTAAATTTATTGCCTTTTGGAAAGCTTTGGTCAGTACCGTTTATTCTTATGGCGGGGTGCAAACTGTTCCAAACTTGGCTGGGGAAGTTAAAAATCCAAGACGTACTGTCTTTCAGGCTTGTAAGAGAATTTTCGTCAGAGTCACTATTTTAATGATGCTTACCGTGCTTTTCTTAAACATGATCATTCCATCCAATAACAAGACAATCACCAACAGCACGGGTAATGCGTCATCATCACCTTTTGTTGTGGCCATAACTAATGCTGGGATCAAAGTCTTACCAAGTGTTATTAACGCTGCTGTCTTAACATCTGCATTCAGTGCTGCTAACTTATCTTTAGTGAGTGGCTCTAGAACTTTGTTTGCATTAGCGGTGAAAAAGCAAGCTCCAAAAATATTTTTGAAGACTAACAAAAGAGGCCTTCCATATGTCGGTGTTGCCTTTGTTACTATATTCATGCCATTAGCATATATGAACGTTTCCAATGGTGCCGCCAATGTCTTTAACTGGTTCCAAAGTTTAACTTCTGCAAAATTATTGCTTAACTGGCTTATGATCAGTGTTAACCACATCCACTTGATGAGAGCAATGAAAGCACAGGGCATTCCTAGAAGTAGACTTCCACATACTATTGCTTTTGCTCCAGCTGCTGCTTGGATCTCAGGGATATTATCGTTCTTATTGTTATTGACTGGCGGGTTTGTGAACTTTATTCATGGGCACTTCCTCATTAGTAGCTTTTTTAGTGCTTATTTCATTATCCCATTATCTCTTGGATTATACTTTTTCTGGAAATTTTTCAAGAAGACCAGATACTGGAGACCTGAAGAAGTTCAATTGGAGGCATTGTTTAGAGATGTTGACGAAAACCCAGAACCACCAGCAGAAAAAGGAAAATGGTGGTTCATTACCTTTATCTGGGACTGATTACAACGGGGTCTTTATGCTTTTTTTTTTTAAAAAGAAAAACCATCTTTTGTTTCCGTAGTGTTATTTTTTTGTTGTTGTTGTGGTTTGTATATTTTATGTCCATAGTTTGTTATATCTTATTTTTTACGGTTCGTTAGTTCAATTCTTTGTTTTTGTTTATCATCTAGACCAATGGTTTTCTGTTTGTCCATTGCATTGACTTTGCTTTCATAGTTTCAAAACTAGATCTTTGTTATTTATTCCTTCCCTTTTGTAAGTTTATTTCGGAAGAGCTACCTATAACATTAATATTCAGATTAGGCGATACCATATCTTTGTTAGAAAAAACTAAGCGCCGAAGACACATGCTTTGACGGCTGACGAGTGGTTGCAGATACCTGCAGACTGAGAACATGCATGAGACTCGCTTACAGAGAAAAAGGACAAAATGACAAAAATATTTAGCAATAACATTTCGGAAAGAATTAAATAAGGGTTCATTGAGAAATTGTTTCATTAACGTCTAAAAAATCATCATATTCGCAGAGTACGTATCGCGAAAGCATGCTGACATGTATACGAGTTTTTGCCATCACGACCGCCATAATACCATCTAATTAATTCGCGACAATCTCATAGTCAGCACTTCTGCTTCTGTTTTAATTTTCAAATTATCAATCACCACCTCCAAACCGCCCACGGTTTCCTTCTCTAATTTTGTTTCATTAAACTCTTTCAAAAGAGCCAGTAGCTCTTCAGCGAAAAGCGCACTATATACCGCATCGCTAAATTTCAAAGGGATGGTAGCAATGGAAACATGATACCTTGATGGGCAAAGAGGCTCAGTATATTTTTTGTAATAATCAATCTCCAGGAAAATTTTACGGAAAATTGCTAGTTTTTCCCATGACGGTTTGTCAATTTCCAAAGTGAGAAAAAGCTTAGTGAAATATTTATTAGGTCTAAGAAACAAACGCGGTTCAAACTTGAGCTTGAGATCATTTCGGGGCACATCTTGCTTTACTATTTTTTGAAACAATGACAAACTCAGTTCCGTTTCTTGCTTTTTGTCTAAAGCTATTTCCGGGTTCTCATTGGTATCACTCATGTTTAAAAGCTTCACTCTGTACTCGTCATACATTCTCACCAATTTTTTCAACTCGTGTCTAGATGATACACTTTGCTTTATTGTACTATATGGGGCCATTCTTTTATCTACCGTGAGAGAAAAATGCAAAGGCGCAACTGATCCGAATTGACTGTAGTAAAGCTGTGTAAATAAAGAATTTACTTCTGGTCCGCGGTCATCTTCATGACGTTGAACACCACCACCACCACTACCCAGCGCCGAGCGCTCTGCACTGGGTATAGGCTGGTTGTTGAAAATCTGCAAAAGCTGACCATTGTAATCTTCAACCTGTTCAGAATCATCCTTTCTATTAAATCTTTTGAATAATACATCGAATTGCGGAACCCCTATTGATTTGAATATCGGATCATTAGTAAACGTGAAATACAATGATCCATTAATCCCAGTCCCATTACGCATATTTGCCAATGTCTTGTTCAATTTCCGCTGATCTAACCTGAACCTTTTATTCACCTGTTGCTGTATTGTTGAGTTTAACTGGCATATTATCTGGTCTAAGCTTTGAAGTTGCTGTTTTGATAGTCTGAACTCGGTGTAGAAATAATTTGCGAGATCTAGCTTATGTCGCGGCTGCCATCTCTTGATAAACATATTTTTGCGATTATTAGTGTTGTCGTTAACTTTGCTGTTGTTTCTGCTGTTACTGCTAATGCTTTCGTCACTTTGATGGCGTATTTGCTCAATAACTTGTTGATCTATTGGGGCTTTATTCTCAGCCAATCCAAGTGCTGGAGCTTTGTAATATTTATCAAACACAATATCTGGTGGCCTAGGCAATACTTTTCTTTTGTCACTCTTTGTGTTTTTCGGCTTGATTATCCCCTTTGCTAACGAGAGTTCGGTGTGCTTATAGTCTTTGCGATTTATTGCTTCGGCTTTTGTTTTGATGGTACTATTGATTTCCTTTCCCTGTGATCTGTTTTCACCACCTTTTTGTTCCTCGACTTCAATGTCACTTGCTGCTGCTGATAATGATAATTCTTCCTCGTCTTCACTGAAATAATTCAAATTCAAACTCATGAACCTTTCCACTTTCAATATACAACAATTCAAGAGGGGACCCTGAAACTGAATATTAGTTGCAAAGATCGATTAGTGATTCTAACTTTTGAAATTTCGATTTATCGTTACAGTTTTCTGCTTGTTTTTTGCATTAATTAATTTTTCGAGAATGATGAGACAAGAACCGTGTTATTGGTATATGTTTTCGCGGAACTGATGATAAGCAGAACAAAATAACTAAGAATAACATCAAACCAGAACTTGAAAAATAAAACTCACAAAAGGAAAACATGAATCTTACAAAGCTCGGCATACAGCATGGAGCTTAGAACAAACGGGCTATTGATTATAATGAATGACTAATATCTAAACAAACAAACAAACAAACAAACAAACAAACAAACAAACAAACAAACATGCAATAAGCAACATAAAAAATAAAAACAGATTATAAAATCATCAGCTAAAACTAGAACTACATGCATATATATATATATATATAAAACAAAGACTAAACAGGAGCAAAAATAAGAAGAAAAAGAACAAAACCAAATCCTCTAGGTTTATGAATCTATTTGAAATGTTATGTGGATTTTTAAGCTTTAGTCAGAGAAAAAACTCTTAGCCACATTCCATTTCTTTCTCAAATTTTCGTGTTCCTTTTTGACTGTATCCAATTCTTTTCTGCTATCTTTAAATTGATTCTCAAGGGTGTTTAACTGTTCTTCCAAGAATCTGTTTGCTTCCATCACCTCCAAGTTTCTCTCCATGGTTCTTCTAATTTCTTCTTCAATATTAACATCGTTATTTTTGACTTTATCAAGCGGTATCTCTTCCATACTATCACCCTTGGCCTCAATTTCTTCAAGTTTTTCCTGTTGCTCAACTTCCAAAAGCTTGATTTTTTCTTCCAAATGAGAGATTTCTTGCTTCAAATCAGAATTTTCATCTTCCAAGTTGGCCAAATTTACTTTTCCTTGAATCATTTCATTAGCAACTTCAACATGCTCTTTATTCAAAACAGCATAAGATTGTTCCAATTTCCGTATCTCTCTAGTAAGTTGTGCATTCTTTGTTCTTAAAGATTCAACTTCTTCTTCTCTTTCCTTTTCGAGTCTATGGATCTCTTGATATTCACTTTCGTATTTTTTCAAAGTTAATGGCAAAATTTTGATCTTCATGGCATCTTGTACTAATTCATCCACTCTGTAAGAGTCTGTAGCTGCAACTTTATTAGAAACACCACCACTTGTCATGAATGCAAATGGATTCAAGCTAGTCGTTTCTTCACCGAGACTTTTATTATCTTTATCATCAACCAAATAGTAATCAAATAAACGGTCTTTCAAATAATCCAACAATTGGTCAAAATTGAAAGTCAAAAGCTTTTCTTCATTTTTCTGCATAAGAGCCACGGCAAACTTCAAGCTTGCTTCAATGCCCTCAGCAACAATGACATCAAAAATTCTGATAACAATTTCTAATGGGAACTTATAAGCAAACATTGTCAAAAACCATTGTGAAGCATACATTGATGACTTGACACCTTGTCTCACTAAATGAGTGTGCAATTTTGGGCACAAGTCTTCCAAAAGTCTTTCAAATTGATACAAAACCAAATGTAAGCCAGGCATATCAGGCAAGTAAAACTCACGCAAGTTATAGTTTTTCATCAATTTAACCAAGGCACAGAATGCTTCACTTTCATTCATATTCATTAATAATGGCACAGTAATAAATGCCATACCCTGAGTGTACCCAACTTCAGTATCATACAACGAATATGCTTTTATGATGTTATACAATCCATCGCCTTTATCGAGCATACTTGCTTCTGACACAAATCTAGTTCTTGACAAGTCCTTTTTGATTTGTTTTTCATGATTACTATTTTCCAGAACCATAGTGGTGTAAAATTCCTCAAGACCAAACGATTTTGAATTTAGGATTAACTGCCAAACTAATCCTCGTAATTTTGCCGGAATACCATTAGTAAGTTCAGCATATAATCTGATAGGATCATTTTTAACAACACCGTGGTAATCATTGACAGTAGTAGCCCAGAAGTCCCAATCGATGTAATCGTTACTTTTGGCATCTTGGTCTCCATGACTTTCCACATTAGTTTTAAACTCACTGAACAAGTTCTTCAAAGTATCTGCTCCTGACTTTATTTGTTCTTGTTCTTTGGTACTTGGTAATGACTTCAAATCTTCAATATTTTTCTCTGCTCTAGTGGCTAGTAACTTAAAACTGATGATATCGCCTTGGTCAGTTTGAAAAGCAAAACTATTCTTTGATTGCCGCGAGCTGACAGAAGTGACTGATTTTCTTCTATTAAACCAACTACTAATAGCGCTAACTGGCTTTTTCGGAGCAATACTGGAAGTCTCACTACTTGGTTCTTTGATCTTTTTGGAATTCAATGAAAATGATGATGTTCCAGGTGTGTCGAGTGGTATATTATCCGTTGATTCTGTTGATCTCATAGTTTGTTTCTCGTCAAGATTGATTTCTTGCATATCATCATCATATGTATCGTTTCTAATTTCTTTCTCTTGGCTTATTGAAAAATCTGTCTGAGATTGTTGATGCTGTTGATGCTGTTGATGCTGTTGCTCTTGTTGTGACGTTCCATTAGTGTTATAATTCTTGTTATCTATGCCATCACCAACGTACGACTCTTTCGTCATTGGGGTTTTATCGGTGTCAATAAACTTTTCAGAAGCATCATCAGAGACATCGTCATCATCCAGGCCCGCCTTGATGTCCGACTTCAATGTATTAAGCTTGGCGTTGACACGATTCAACAAATCTTCGTCATCTGAATCTTCTTCGTCATCGTCTTCTTCATTGCTTAAGCTCCCCTTTTCGTCACTTTTTGACAAAATTGGGGTTTTGCCTTTATTTACTAATGTTGCATTGTCAGCATCGTCACTGATATCATTCTTGGTCATGTTAGTTTGATTCGGCTTGATCTGATTAAATTGGTCCGGAGTAAGTATTAATTAAATGAACTAGAATCCAATCAAGCTTATGGATTTGTGAATGTCTATTGTAATGTATTCTAGTGTATCGTATAGGTGCTGTATAAAGTTATTGGAACTTGCAAACCTCAAAAAATACAAAAATAAAAATAAAAATATAAATAAGGCGTCTGGATGACGATGAGATGGGAGGGTTCTTTCTGCGTAGTTCACAAAGAAGAAAAAGAGGAAAAAATAAAATAAAAGGTGCAAGAAAAAAAATCAAAAATCGTGCAGCTCAAAGGAGTAGTAATGACACACTGTAATCCTCAAAGATCGGTTATGCTTGACAAGGATACTCTGGCAAAAGTTTGAATAACAGAATTAACAGCTGTTACGTAGAAGAAAAGAAACAGCGGCTATTTTGTTATTGTTTGGTGCTAAATCCGCTAAACGAAGCTGAAGCAGTACTGGCCTATGGATAGCGACTATCACAATCAACGGCGATCCCTTCCTGATCCTGACAGAGGTTTTTACATAGAACAAATTGTTAACACATGGCACTGCGGGGCGGATAGTAAACTACGCATGACGCACTAGTAGTGCGGGATTATGCGCTATAAAGCATCAATCATCAATCATACTCAACGCTTTTACAGCGATAATAAACCTCTGAATGTTGCCAATATACATGGCACTTACAAATTAAAACACACTCGAAAAAAAAATCTAATAATGATAGGTATTAGAAAACATTCTATTCTAATTTTCATCAGAGCAAGGCACATTATAAACAAAATGTCTGCAAAAACCTATAGGTAACTTCATACATCATTTATTATCACCACCACCACCACCATCATCATCATCATCATAAAATTAACTCATTTCCTTACCCTGACTCATATCATCGCAACTAAACTCCCGTAAATTACTATCAAGTTAAGCAGCACTTTTGCTCTCCCCCTTTGCATTCACAGAATAAACGCCATTCAAATCCTCATAAGAATTGTTGATCTCTGAATTATTCTCATTTTTGCATTCGCTCTTTGTAACATTCTCCCATGTTTGATTGATGCTGTGATCTGTGTTGGAAATCAAAGCTACTAATTCCGGTTCTTCACTGGAAGCGTGCTTTCCTTCATTGAAGTTTTCTTCTGAACTATCATCTATGGAAGCGTGGTAAAATCCATCTTTATCCACTTCATTCTCACCTGGCTTTTCCCTTGTATTTTTATGCTGTGTATCTTTCGGTTCCTCTGGCTTAGTGTAGCCAGTAGAGGGTGCAGTAATATCCGTTGATGAAAACGCCTCGAACTCAGCCCCCAAGTCAACAAATTCATCGCCAACTCCGGAATCTGATTCCACGAGTACTAAAGGACCTTCTGCCAAAAAATCTAAGCTGTTTCTTCTTGCTTGTGAACTAAAAGTGTTATTTCTAGTACCGCTCACTATATGAACAATTTTGCTCAAGCCACTTGCGGAAACAGACTGCTTGAAATCTTCCCAATCAGCCTCATTCCTAATAAGAAATCCGATAAGCATTGATGGATCCATTTGCGATAAGTGGAGCTTGTTAAAAGCGGTAGTATGGACAGAATTGATATCAGAATTAGTCAACAATGTAGCAGAATGTAAACTGTTTTCTTTTCTGAACTCCAGCTCAGTTTGGTTAATTGGATTTTCATTAGAAAGATCAGTGACGACTGAGTTTGATAAATCATAATCCGCGCTCAACTTTAGAGCCGGTCTATGTGATATGTGAGGATCTAAGAAAAAAAGGTAGTCTCCCTGATAGCCAAAAAAGTAGTGAGAAGCTGATGGTCTCCCTCCTGCAATACCAACCGATTGTTTCAACGAAAGAACGCTTTTTAAGCCTGGATAATATATTTTATTGACGTTGTCGACACCTAGCCTGATGCCCAATAAAATAAGAACAGGTGTTTGCTCTTGTTTGGATGTGTGATTCAGATATTCTTCCTGTTGTGGATCATGCTGTTCAGTTTTGTTGCTCTTCTCCTGACTCTTTTTATCAACTTTTTCTTGAACGTCGCAAGGAATCTGCTCTAGATGTTTCTCTGAATTTATTTCTTCGTTTTCTTTTTCTTCTTCCTTCTCTTCTTCATTAACTTCTAAATCATCTAAATCTCGGACTTGATCCTGTTCCACGACTGTCTTTTGATCTGTATCCTGTCCTTCATCAGAAGCGCTTCGAACTTCTCTTTCCTGTGAAAATTCTTGGTCCACTTGGTCACAATTATCATCATTGCTCAGTTTGAGTATCTTCAAGAAATCATTTTCATAAATCTCACCGCTATCATCGCCAATATAAACGTTTAAGTTAGCTTCTGTAAATTCTTCGCATAACGCCTGGATAGATCTTGATGCAGCAGAAGGACCAAACCATTCACCGGAGCTCTTACCACACAACACAAAGCCTTTTTTAACGAAATTATGAATAGAAAATGGTGATATTGGATCATCTACAAACCATGAAACGATTCTGTCGTGAACTAGCTCAAGATTCTCAGTTTGCACAGCCGTGTTTGAAGAAAGTATTTTCTCACCAAGATCACTAACACTTCTGCCAATACTTCCATTGCCTTCTTTTGCTCCATTAAATCTCCATTGCCTACCAACATGTAAATTTAATAAACAATTTGCTAGCAAACTTTGGCTAGTTCTAATCATGCAACCCCATCCGCAATCTGTGCTGAAGCCATCACTGTTGATATCGGCAAAATTGCCCCTCATTATTGCACCCATTACGGCAGAAGGGCTGTTTTTATCTTTTGGTATAGATGGAAATCCTACTCTATAAGTTAGCCATATTCTTGTTTTAACATCATCGAGAAACTCTGGTGGCCAGTTTACCAATACCTGTTGCTTTTGCTGTTGCTGCTGTTTGTGATCATTGACTGCCAGGCCATTATCGTCCTGTCGAATATTAAACAATGAGTTTATATTGAGTTGAAGCTTTTGCTTGAAGTCATTTATATTAATGTTGGGTGTCTGAGCAGTAGGCTCATCTAAAGCCAGCTCTGCTGAGGAGAGTTTTTTCTGATCTAAAGTCAGCTTTTGCGGAATTGTGTCACTATAACTTTGTTTTTGATCTATTGTATCACTTGAAGGGCTTTTGGTTTGCTCCTTTGTGGTTTGTGTTTCAGGATCAACGATGATCAAGCTGTCTTTCTGAGAGGAATTTGAATTAATATCGGCATCTGAGTTAGCCTTTCTGTCATTGCGATTTGAAGCTTGAGCAGTCTGATAGGTCTGACCTAGCACAACGAGTGGGTTCTCTCTATCGTCATGTTTTAGCTCTTTGTCCAAGAACATGCTAATAACCCTTTGGAATCCACCCTTGGATGACATTGCATAATCGAGATAACAAGGGCCATAAAACAATCAGCACAAAAATTGAGCAAAAAATAAATGATTAAAAGAACAGAAAAAGAAGATAATAACCAAAAAATCCCAATGAACTGACAACTACAGTCAGTCAGCATCAATCTTATAAACCCCAGCGCTTATCGTTTTTTTTTTTAAAGACAGCTTTCAATGCCTCGTAGACAGAACGCAGCTGGCGATGGCAAACACTCGCTACTGCTCCTTGTGATCCTGCGATGCTGCCACGCACGTGCCCTGTCACTGGAAAGAGCCAACGGGTGGGTTTCTGTCTCTGATGAGTGCAACAGAGCATTCTTCTCTGCGTATAAACTAACTACAGGGTGCTTATTCAACATTATATACTATTAGCAACTGCTTCTGCTTCTTCTGCTACTACTCTGCCGTATTTCTATTGTAAGGCTAATGATGTATCCGCCGATGGCCGATGGCATCGCGATGCCCTGTGCCTACTCAGCGCTTATATAATCTATGCATCTAACTTTTCTCTTTCTTTTTTCTTTCTTTTCTGCTTTTACTGCAGTACCGAAAATGATTAGGAATCATTCATCCCGCTCATGAAGAAGTTTCCCAGGGAATATGAAAAATTGCTGCCATTTCGACTAAACTTACTTAAACATCATTACTTTTAGTTGTGTCTGACCATTTCATAAAGAAATATATAATTCTCAACTAGAAATAAAATGGCTAAAAGAAACGGCGGACGTGGGGGACGCAAAGGTGGCCGTGGTGGTGGCCGTGGTGGTGGCGCCTCAAGCGGTGGCCGTGGTGGTGGTAAACCTCGTGGATACAATAAAGGTAAAGGTAAACTGAAAAGTTTTCATAGACCAGCTTACCCAAGCCTGGTTGGATTTGCACAAAATGATTTTCCCGAACTTATGGATCTTCAGGCTGATTTTGGCGTACAGCGTCCTAGCGGTAATACCCAGTTTGCTAGCGAGGTGGAAAATACTAGAAGAAATAGAAAAGATTTGTTTGGCAGGCAATTACGCAATAGACCCGTGGAATTTGTTAAATCCACCGAGGTTTATGATCCTTCAAAGCTTGTGAATTTAAAATTGAAACAAAAAAAAATTTCAAAACCTCAACCGGATGCTGTTGAAATTCATAAAGATGGGAACGATGATGGTGATGTGCCTATGTCCGAAGATCATGATGAGTCGATCAAACCAATTAAGGTTGATGAAGCTGATGTAAGAAACGATAAGAATGACACAGATACAGCTCACGAAACATCAAGTGGACCCATTAATATTGAAGTTTCGCAATCAATGCCACAATCAGTGCCTGTTCACATCAAAGATGAGGGCAAGAAAGAAGTACCGTCTGTGGTTGATTCTGTTTTTGTTAAGGAAGCAGAAAATGTGAATCACAAAGCTGAAAAGGAACTTGGTTTAGTCGGAGCTACTGATAATTTAAAGCAAGACATCACCCCAGAACAACATATACAACAGGAAGTGCAATTGCAAGAGCAAATACAGCCGCAGGAAAAACAGCAAGTATTCGAACTCCAAGAAGCAAAGGTAAAAATACCAAAAGAGCAAACAATCATTGAAGAAAAAAAACTAATAGAGAAAACGCAATCATTTTCCTTGGATGAGCCAAAATATGAAGCTGTGCAACCACAAGAATCAGTACCAGAACAAGAAGAACAAGAAGAATTTGACCCTGAAGAAATACAGCCATATCAATCCAGCGATGAGAACTATGACGATGATGATTATAATGATGATGCAGACATGATGGAAGATACAGACCAATCAGAATCCGATATTAATGACAATAGTAACTTATTTTTCATTGATCTGACGGGCGAATCACAATCATCGATACCAGTGCCCAAGAAGGGTGTTTCCGCAATTCTTGCTGAAAAAATTCATAAAGAAGAATTAGCTAGAGCACAATCAGAACCTCAGCTTACTATTGCTAATAATAGTAAGCCCGTTGGTCATACAAATAAAAGAAGAAACCTCCCATATAAAGAGGTAAGACTGACGAGGTTTGAAAAATCTACATTAGCATCAACTGAATTCAATTCAACTTTAACGATTGGCAAAGTGTCGCTTCATATGGAGCAAGATTCACGTAATGGTGGTGTTTACACCAGTATGCCCAAAGTTTCTAAAGCAAAGCAAGGATTCAAAGACATTCCTCAAATTGATCAAAGACAAACAACAATTGATCAAGATCTTGATGACGCAGCCAAAGAGTATGCTGCTAATATTGCAGATTATAATGATGATTATAATGATGAGAATGTTAAAGAATACAGCGGTGACGATTACGATCCAAACGAATCAGATAGTGACCTAGATTACGAAAATAATAAGGATTATCTTGACAGCTTGAGAAAGACTCATGCTGATACGATTGACCGCGATTCTGATTTTGAATTCGATGATGATTACGACTACGATGATGATAGCGACGAAGAAGGTGATAATTATATTGGTCAAGACAATTACGATGAGGATTCTCTTTCTGGTGGCGATTTTGAACTCACTGAAGACGAAGAAGATGATATCACAGTAGAACAGTTTATGTCTCTCAGTAAAGGAAACTGGAACGGAATCAGCCACGGTTCCAATTCTTCATTAAACTTACAACTTTTACAACAACAGCAACAGCTCATGGGAAGTGCCGATTACGGCTTTTTACCACCCACATTACTACCACCAGAGGCACAAACACAAACAATTAAGTATTCCGGAAAGGGTAAAAACAAAAAACCCATCCTTGATCATGTTGATGATCCTGAGTTACGAGATCGTTTAATGCAACAGTTTGAAACTATCAGAGGTGATAAGAAAGCGAAACGGAAATTACGTCATGATTCAAGATTACAACAGCCTGAATTGATGGAAAAATATCCATACACGATGCATATTCGTGATATCAAAAGCGAATTGCAAGATTTATATAATGATGAATCGCGGTACTGCATTACTTTCCCACCAATGGATCCTCATGGAATCAAAACCATCATCAAAATGGCGAAATATTTCAACTTGGCCGGTCGTAGGATGGGCAAAGGGAAGAAATTGCATGCAGAGGCAGGTAAGACTAAAAATACATATGCATTTTCACCAGATTATTCAATGATCGAAAGATTATGCAAACAAAGACCTATTTTCAATAGAACTGATGTTAAGAACAATGGCGTTAGTGCAAAGAGATCAAAGAAGGAAAAGAAAAAATTGGAAAAAGAAAAGGTAAAAGTAGAAAAGGAAAAAGGTATTAACGTTGTCAAAGCACATATCAAAGAAGGTCAAGTGGTTGGTGAGAATGCCCCAGAAATTGGCCAAAGTAATATTGGCAGAAGGATGTTGGAACGTTTGGGTTGGAAAGCTGGTGAAGGTTTAGGAGCGGATCATAATAAAGGTATATCTGAACCTCTTATGGCCAAAGTGAAGAAAACTAAACTTGGTATCAAATAAGTGTTAAGAAGTTCTTTTTGTTTATCGTTATTGTAAATTGTATATTAATATAAACAGTACTTGTCATTTTATAAACCAATAAACATTTTGTGCATTACGTATTCGTTATCATCAATCTACGGAGTAAACCTGCTCCGCCAAGTAATCTACTTTTTTTTCCATTTCGCGAAGACATCTCAAGAAACTGATTTTCGAATTATCCATTCTACGCTGATCAGCTGGACTAACTTTCTTTTTGTTTTTTCCAGGTAAAGATTGAAACTCTGGTATCCTAATGTTTGTAGAATACAAGGACCAATGTATCTTGTCTGCAAATTGGAGCAAATACCGTTCTGATTTCAAAATGTCATCGAGTGACACTATGACTCCTGGCAATTCTGAAAATTTAACATTGAGCTTGAAGCAAATGTTTTTCAATGTGTTTTGTGATTTGATATAAGAGAGATTGTCAATGAGCCCTAATTCTAATTCGTCGTAGCGTGTTGTACCGCTTTTGGTTTTCAGTCCTAGTTCAGGCACTGTAGTAGTAGATATGGGAGTATCAATTTTCATGGTCCTTGTTTTCGTTGCCTTTGCCGCAGTGACTGGATTTGCCATGCGAGCCTTTAGTGGAGGCGTAGTATTTTGGGGTTCCTTTGTTGTGCTATTTGCTGTGTTTGAACGCGTGTTGGCCGTTGCTGGCGTATTGTTGACTTTATGTTTAAAAAATTGCAACTGTTGTTCTTTTTCCTCCAACATTTGCTTTAAACTTTCAATTTCGTATTGTAAATGTTCAGTGGAGGCTAATCTATCAGAAAACGAGTTTAATTCTTTAAATGAAGCTTCGGGCTGATTTTGTCTCTGTTGTTGGTTTCTTGTAATTGGTGATGATTGAGAAGTAGGCTGAGATCCATTATTATTATTCTTGGCAGGTTTTTCCCTATCATTGAAACTTGTTTCTGTGATATCCTCCAAAATCTCATCAGTGGGTGACACAATTTTATGATTAGATGAATTCAATGAATGTCTTATTTGAAAAGAAACATTTCTTTTTTTCTTTCCGCTTTCACTGGCTTCGTCTCCATTTATCAAGGTGGAGTTGTCGTGATTACTAATATTGTTTTTGTTGTTATTATTAGTATTGATATTGGCGCGGTTACTTGGGAATCTAAAATTTTTATTGCTTTTCTTCATGATGCTTTCGGGGAATTTGTCTTTGCTTTGAGATTTGACCAATGGGGTTGAGTGAACCAATGGTGTCAAGCCATCATCATCATCATCATCGTCGTCGTCGTCGTCGCCGTCGTCGTTGTCATCACTTTCATCAGCTTTACCATTATCTTCATAATCTTCATGATGATTACTTGACCCTGTTCTATTATTTTCAGAAATGTTACTCTGAGTCTTTCGCTGGTTGTCCTGTTGTCGTGACGAATTATTACTAGAACTTCTTGAAGCTGATTTCTTATCCATAGTTGCCTTTTTTACCACTGATGGCGAAAGCTCGGCGGTTTGATTACCTGTACTAGTTATGAACAGGCTAGTGTTTAATGTTTCGTCAATATTTTTACCACCTGATACATCTGACTCAGGTTCAGAATTAGAGTTGGAATCAGAATCCTCTTGACTGATATCATCGTCATGAGCTTCCAGCAACGCTTCTAGCCTACCCTTTTGCAGTTTGTTGCGAAGTGAAGTTTTCCTCAGAAAATTATTGGCTCCTATGACATTATTGATCTGACCATTAACCTGACCATTGGTGTCAGTATTACTACTTCTCTTTTTATTCTTCTTATCCAACATTAAGCGATGCTGCAGCAGATACAAGGCACTATCATCCCAATTATCAAGCACTTTTGCACCATGTCGTATGAATGACAAGTCAGCAAAACTATCTATTGTGGCAATATTGGTTTCTATTTCTGTAGGTTCAGCGGAGAGGTAGCGATACGACTCTGTGTTGTCCGATATGTCAGATGCGATTGAATATGCCATCGGTCATATATGTGTAAGTGAGGGAAAATAATGGGTTAGGTCTGCTAAAACAAAAGAAAAAAAAAAAGATTAACAATAAAAAGAAATGCAAAATAAGTGAATGAGATGTGTTGGCAAATAGTATAAGCAAATATAGAGCTGAAGTGAGTGACTTAGCTAGCTGGTAAAGATGCTGATCTGTGGATTAGCAGTGAAGACCTGTTGTTTTGGTTTTGTTGTTTTGGTTTTATGTTTTTTTCCGTTACGAAATTTTATTTTTATCTTTATTTTTTTTTTTTTTTTTTTTTTTTTTGATCTCCGCGTCGACGTTTGTGTCACTCAAAACGAAACGCGGTTGATGAGAAGAAAAGCTACAACATTTACAAATAAAGTAAAAAGAAGCATTACAGTCATTAGAATTAAAATTAGCATTTGGTAAATAGCCACTCTCTATATCAACTCCTGATTATTTTCACAAAAAGTAATCAACCGCTTCACTGCGGTGATCCACTTACGAGTCTTCTCATTAATCATAATATTAGCCACATTCTTCTCCCCTGTAATTTTCTCTTGGGCTTTTCTAGCATGAATTCCTACCCCAATTACCCCAATGGGCCAAGCAACATTACCGATGCTCAACTTCAAATACGTTTCGTTAGCTAATTTAAAATTATTCTGCTGTATGTAATGCATAATGGTGGAGACACTAGGGTACATGTTTTCTGGAAGTTTTTGTTTACGAAGTTGTACAAGCAATGGAACAAGTTGCTTTTTGGTCTCTGTAAGTATATCATTATCTGAGTCAAATTGGGCTTGGCTGTGATGCTTGTGGTTGTAATCGTTGTGAATTTTTGATTCCCACTTGGAAAGAATATGCATTATGAAGCTGCGGTCTTGAGCATAGACTTTTGGTTTGTTGGTAGCGATCTCCTGGGCATCGATGATTAGGCCCTCGACTGATGTTGAAGGAGTAATGCTGGTGGTGTCGGTTTTCGCTTGTGTAGGTTTCAGCTCACATTGCGATTCAGATTGAGTGTCAACGAGCTGTTCATCGGTTTGCGCTAAAATCGAATTTTGCTGTTCTTGCTTTAACTCAGTATCAGGAGAACCTTTTGCCGCAGTATGTGCCTTTGTATTGCCTGGTTCGTCAGAATCCTGTTCATTATTAGGTTTTGTCTTATCGCCATCATCGCTCTCATGCTCAGTTTCCACTGCTGCCACTTCAGCCAGCACCTTTTGCATTTTTCGATCATTCTCTTCGATATATCCATCTTTGGCATTCCTCTGTTGACCATCCAAATCCAGCAGTAACTTTCTCTTACCACTAAAAGTATCTGTTGTAGTTGTCACTTTTTGCCTTTTATTATCATCATTATTGTCATGATTATCAGTGTTCTGAGCTTTGCTTTGTGTATGTGTATGAGAAGCGACAAACTCCTGCTTCTTTTTTGATATTTCACTATTCAAAAGCTCGGCAAAGTCCATTGTAGCTGCTTTTGTAAATTTTCCAGGGGACTATAAGGTTCTAATGACAATGTCTAATATAATGTTTCGCTCTCATTTGTATTTTTCTCTTCTTTTTTACTTTTTTTTTGTTTTTTCTGGTGCCAAAATGCGGAGTTTTCCTACTAAAAGTGCAGCCGCACTTTACCTCCTATACAGCATGAAATCCCTCCAAGAAACAATATGCAACCAAAACATTTAATGGACATTACAATCAAAAATACCGAATAATCTTTGCTGTTTAGGTTCTTGGCTAGATACTCTGCTGCCCTTTAACTAACACTGCAGATCTATACACTTGCACCACCACCATCAAACAATAGAAAGACACCACCACCACCACCGCCAAGCACCAAAACAAACCGCATGATTATCGTCTTACTATCAAGAACACCAATAATTTATAATAATAATAAAGGTATTCTGAGGCTGTCCAGACAGGGCCACTGTTTCTATAGTAGAGTATCTGGTTGGGTGCCCCTGTTTTATATACCGCAGAAACGGTTCTTTGTCTACTAATCGCCGAGGAAGGAAATCAAATTTTCTCTCGACACACGCAATTGCGAATCTCCGAGGAGTACCTACCACACACGGTGTTGCACTGTGTGTGATTAAGGGTCTAGCACCGCGACTATAAATACTTGAGCACTGAAGCACCTCTGCTAATCCTATTTTTCTCATTTCAATTGATAATCAAACCCGCAAACAGAAATTCAATAATACTACAGCACAACTCTTCATCAACATGGCCGAACAAAAATATTTGAAAATTGCCACTGACTTAGTCAACAAACACCGTTATTTTCTCCTTGGCAAATCTTGGTGTCCAGACGTCAAATACACCATCAATGCATTTCAACAAAACAAGGTGTTTGACAAGGTGTTTTTATACGAATTAGACAAATTGCCAGATCAGCAAGAAGCCGCAAAGATTGAAAGTGGATTCACTGAATTAGCTGGAAAGAAATGGGTGCCTGCTATTTTCATTGATGGTAAATACTGGGGTAATGAACAAACCTTGAAACAGTTGTCGGCTCAAGATAAGTTGGAAAGCACTTTGAAAGAACTTATTAAATAAGAGCTTTGAATTATGATAACGGTTTAAAGATGTTATGTTAATCTACTGTTTTTGGCTGCTTTATAGAATCGAATAGAATCGTTTTTGCTTCTCAAAGTAGAAAAATGCTAGCAATAAATGCCTGATACTTATTATTTGACAAGCCTCGACAGACCTATTCTATTCTCAAATTACTGGAAAAGAGTCAGTCAGTTGGCCACTCTTCATGGACCACTCTTTGTCTTTCTGTATGAAATGTACCATCTTTGCGGAAAGCAAAGTTATTTGTCGATATTGACGACTTGTCAATAATACGGATAGGTGTAACATATTGTAGTATCAAGGAGATCCACCAAATACACCGATACTGCTTGGTGTCTGCAAAAGAAAATGTAATCATAGCTATACAAGTCTATGAAAAGTAAACAAATGCCTTTTTTTGGAAAATGAAATGGACCGTGCTCACGGTTCTTATCCGCCAACCAACGAATTATGGCTATTTGACATCTTTTATGTCACCCATCTCATTTTTCTTTCAGTCAAGCACCGATTAATCTAGTTCAAGAGTAAGCTGTCTATATACCTATAGAGCTTATATACATACAGAGCTGATATGCATATTGAACTGACGGCTATCTTTCACCATACTAAGCCTGGCAACCCAAAGACGCATTGTTTCAAGATCAGTTGCCCCCATCCACCGGCAGGTTCATTTTCAAATTCTTGTAGGCATTTTCGTTGCAGTAAACAGCTGAATCTTTCCGATGTCTGTCGAGAAAATCATCTCGTGTATATATTATAGAGGCCGATGTTGACTCTCGGTAATAACGGTAAAAATCTATAACATAAGACAGCTTTCACAAAATGCCGTATATGTACATACAGATACCGGTACTGCTCTCGTGATGAAAGAATGAGGTGCTAAATACTCCGTACAGCCAGTAACCTGGGCTAAAGACACGCCAGCACCAGCAGAGGGCATCGATGCCTAGGCTGCGACTATAGTGAGCCTATGCGGGTTCCAAACCACTGCAATGGCTCGATGGATTAATTTGCACCACGTTGTGGTATGCCATATACTACCACCAATGTTTTATAAACGCACTGGTGGTTTGACTTGCCTCAGGGGGGGTTGGCTTAACGTTCAGGTGACTGAAAATGTCAATAGAAATATTTTTACGGGCATACTGTTTGTTTACTGTGCTATACTACTACTACTACTACTACTACACTGCACCTCACACTATAGCAGTGTTCCATAGATAAAAAAAAAAAAAAAAGAGTATCCAATGATGACCGGAGTTGAAGTTTCTCGATGCACCACGAGCTCATCACTGGAAAAACTAAAACACAAAAAAAAAAAATATTTTTCAGCGGGTGTTGCACCCCATGTCTGCGGGGGTGGAACAGCAATTGCGGTCTCCGTATATTGCACAGCACTAACGGCTAGAGAACGAGGTGAGCAGCGGACACGATTGAGTATGGTGCAATGTTTAGTACCGCGCTGAGCTGAAGACAGCTAGAACATAATTGTATGCTTTCTTTCCACACACACACACACACACACACACACACACACACACACACACACACACCCTCCGTGGATGGGGCACAGTCGATGTCTGTTGTTGTATCTTAGCGAAGAGTGAAAATGTTTGAAAAGATAACGGAAAATAATGCACTTCTCTGTACGAAGATGCAGACACCAGCGGGGCGTGCGCCCATCACCCGGTGGTGCCAGTGGTCTGCGCAGCCTGTCTGCCGTTCATGAACGGACGGTTGCCTGATGGTCCTCGCTGTGCTATAAAAGTCTGCTGCTTGCTTGCTTCGTCGACACTATTCTTCACCCTCCCCTACTTTCCCTCCATAGCATCTTGTATCCTCAATTGACTCCAATTGCTAGTACAAATTATCATATTATCGCACTACACTACATTACTAATAACATAACACAATGGCCCCAACTACCTCCCCATTAGAATGGTTGACTGGCCTTAATGTCACCGACACCCCAGACAAATACTACCGTCGTTCTTCCATCATTGGTACCATTGGTCCAAAAACTAACAATGTCGATGTCCTCGTCAAGTTGAGAAAAGCTGGTTTGAATATTGTCCGTATGAACTTTTCCCACGGTTCCTACGAATACCACCAGTCTGTCATTGACAATGCTAGAAAATCTGAAGAAATTTACACTGGCAGACCATTGGCTATTGCTCTTGACACCAAGGGTCCAGAAATTAGAACTGGTACCACTATCAATGACGCTGATTACCCAATTCCTCCAAACCATGAAATGATCTTCACCACCAACGACGAATACAAGCTTAAATCTGATGACAAAATCTACTACATTGACTACAAAAACATCACCAAGGTCATTGAAAAAGGTAGAATCATTTACGTTGACGATGGTGTCTTGTCCTTTGAAGTCCTTGAAGTTGTTGACGACCAAACTTTGAAGGTCAAATCCCTCAATGCTGGTAAAATCTCTTCTCACAAGGGTGTTAACTTGCCAGGTACTGATGTCGATTTGCCAGCTCTTTCTGAAAAAGATAAGGCTGATTTGAGATTTGGTGTCAAGAACAAGGTTCACATGATTTTTGCTTCATTTATCAGAACCGCTAACGACGTCAAGGAAATTAGAAAGGTTCTCGGTGAAGAAGGTAAAGATATTCAAATCATTTCCAAGATTGAAAATCAACAAGGTGTCAACAACTTTGATGCTATTTTGAAGGAAACCGATGGTGTTATGATTGCCAGAGGTGACTTGGGTATTGAAATTCCAGCTCCTCAAGTGTTTGTTGCTCAAAAGAAATTGATTGCCAAATGTAACTTGGCTGGTAAACCATGTATTTGTGCCACTCAAATGTTGGAATCTATGACTTACAACCCACGTCCAACCAGAGCTGAAGTTTCTGATGTCGGTAACGCTATCTTGGATGGTGCTGACTGTGTCATGTTGTCTGGTGAAACCGCTAAAGGTACATACCCAATTGAAGCCGTCACTATGATGCACCACACTGCTTTGCTTGCTGAAAAAGCCTTGCCATACACCACTTTGAACCTTGACATTAGACAATTGCAACCAAGACCAACCGAAACCGTTGAAACCATTGCTATGGCTGCTGTTGGTGCTTCTTATGAACAAGATGCTAAAGCTATCATTGTCTTGTCTACTTCTGGTACCAGTGCTAGACTCTGTTCCAAGTACAAGCCAATGTGCCCAATTATCATGATTACCAGAAACCAACATTCTGCTAGATACTCCCACTTGTACAGAGGTGTGTATCCATTGGCTTACAATGAACCACCTTTGGAAGACTGGCAAGCTGATGTGGAAATCAGATTGAAGGCTGCCATTGAAGAAGCTAAAAAGATGACCTTTGTCAAAGAAGGTGACACCGTTATTGCTGTTCAAGGTTGGACTAAAGGGTTGGGTCACACCAACACTTTGAGAATCTTGACTGTTTAAATGCATGCATGACCTTTTTTTTCATATGTTGACTTTCGTTTTTTCTTTCTTTCCATAATCTGTTTATTTATTTTTGACTTGTTTTGAGTTTCTTTAGTTAATGCAAAACTGACATGACCGTATCAACATTGGTGCTTTTGTAAATATAAAGTCAAGTAGTTTTCCGGACGCAATCGTATACAAATTGGTTGTTTTTTTCTTTTTTGCAAAAAACAAAAAATAATATAATTTTTATTGAATTCTCAAATGCTTTTGAGACGTTTTTTTACTTTGACACAGATATTCTAAAGTATGCGGATACTCAAAATATTTTTACGAGAATAATATATTATTTGAAGCAGGAAAAAAAAAAAAAAATCCTCATCAGAGACTAAAACCCTGGACAGACCCTGGACACGTTGGTTACTTATTTCTAAAAGCTAACTCTCTACAAACTGAGCTAATAAGGACGAAATCACAAATGTTGCATAATGGACAATTTTGTCTAAATGACAAATCGACATATTTCTGCTTTAGCCATTATGTTTATCAGTTGTCAGTGTTGTTAAAGTTCTGAGCTTTTAGATCAGTCGAAGAAAATTAAGAGCATTTCAAAAGCGATCGCTTAGTTTCGTAATATCTGTAGTCCAACAGGAGCTTTGTGACTTGGTTTAGTTTAGAAATAGATAGAGAATAAGAAAGCGAAGATAATAACGGAGAAATATAAAAACTAATTCGGATCAGGATACAAGACCTCAAAAAATATTCAAGAGCATTGCGGTAGAACGTGCCTCAAGGAAGTCAAAAAAAAAGAACGAGAACAAAATATAGTCCAAAAAAGACTGACGGTTTGAGGATTGATCTAAAAAACAATTGTATTTCGGAGCACTGATCATTATACTACCTACAACTTATTTAAGTTTCTTTTATTACCCGGTTGCGATTTTATTGCGATTAGAGACTTGAAACTTTGGCAAAAAAAAAGATAAGCACCGAACCTGGGACTCGAACCCAGAATCTCCTGATTAGAAGTCAGACGCCCTAACCAATTAGGCTAGCCCGGCTACTTTGATTTTTTCAAGTATAATTGTCATACAACTGTTTTGATAACAATTGTTGAATTTTTTTTTGTCTGGTGTTTCCACTTATTTAAGTTTTAAATACAAGATATATGCATTTATAACAATATATTTTCATGGATTGCATACATATAATAAAGTTACCTTGTGCGGAAAGAAAAAAGACTGTATTTTTTGTTCTGTTTGGTATATAGAAATAATAATTCGATATTGTGTGTGAAAAAAAAAAAAAAAGAAAAGTAACCATGAACCCTGAGATATAAGCATTCCGTAATGGTGCAAACACTGAAATTAAACACAGGACTTTCAGATGATTTACTAAAGTAAATGATACTAAGTAATAAGACAAGACGGGCACTCACACCGACACGTAATAATTTATTACCTAAAATTTTCTAGAATCTTCTATTTGGTTTCACAATATGCATATTTACAATAGCTCAACGCTAATATCTGTTTTGTTCAGCCTGATTATTATTCATATACTGTTCAATCCAATATCGCTGTATATTTATCACTACTTAGTTATATTAGAAATACACTGCATTTGCAACCAATAACCATGAACCCAGAGATCTCAGTAAGTGATTTTACTTAACTACTAGAGGAAAGAGCAATCTAACCAGTGCTGCTCAGAGGTGACTCCCTCAGGTATAAGCTGTAGATCTAGTCACTTTAATTCGACAGGTATCCCATGTTTTTAAAAATTCGTAAGCCAAAAATGCTTTTTTACTATTATAAAATTCAGAATATGTCATAGTATCTATATCAAAAGCTAAATAATCGAATCTATTGTCTAAAACAAACTTTTTATATTTTAATATAAAATGTGCAGGGAAAAGAAATATACAAGAATTTTTTTTTTTTTTAAAAACATTTCCAAGCCAAAGAAAAAATATTGATGGCAATGAAACCTTGATAAGTAGTAGACAACAGCATATGCCCAGTTTAATAGTAGTACGACAAATGTGTTACGAGCCCGGCGCATATGCGCATGTGATAACTATGTTTTTTTTTTTTTTTTTTTTTTTTTTTTTGAAAATCTCGTACAGCAGCCAAACTGTCAGGTTCAACATCCCGAGATTTGGCCATGATCTTGTTTGATTCAAAGAAGCTGAGTATTTATGAAGAAAAATAGACCCCAAAAAAAATCAAATTTCAGGTAAAATTTCTCACCACAATGACAGCAGATCTCAGGCTGCTTTCAATACAGGCATACGTTACCCACGGTTTTGTGGGCAACAAGGCAGCTACATTTCCATTGCATTCTGGGATGTTGACGTGCTTAACACAGTTAATTTTCTCAATCATACAGATTTCGGAAGGGTGGAGGGATCAGTAATGAGCCGAGAAGAACTCCAAAAAAAATTACCACCAATTAAGCGCTTTGAAACTTAATTATCACAATTGCTTGTTGACAGGCTATGTTCCAAATAAGGAACTCTTGACCCAAATCTGCAATGTGGGAAAATGACTAAAAGAGTCATCAAATAAGGAAATCCTTTGGCTCCTTGATCCGGTAATGGGGAATGAAGGCGTTCGATAGCTCGGTGGTGAAGACATACCATGACGTTATCAAGAGCGGATATGTCGATATCATCACTCCAACCAATATGTAATTGTGCTTATTTTAGGGTTCCCGGTGAATAGTGAGAAAGGTACCAAAAAAGCAGTGAATACCTTGCATAAGCAATACAGAATCAAGTATGTGATCATCGCTTCACTTTATTTCATCAATGACAAGAGCAAGCTCCATCTGGTGAGTTCCAGTCAAAAGAATCATATGCCCAATATATAAGAAAGCAAGCCGGTGATTAAAGTATACTTTGCAGGAGTGGGTGATCGTTTCCCAGCGCTTATTCTCCATAAAATATACCATCGCCAACAGGAAAAAAAATAACAATTTTCAACAGATGCTCTACTTGAGTGTTAACGAGGGCATTGCGGCCATGCGATTAGTGCTTCAGCAGACTAAGGGTGCTGCTGCTGCTGCTGCTGCTGCTAGTCTGTCAAACGGTGGTGATAGCGATGGCAGTGGGTTGGGAGCGCAGAAGAACACTAAGTCGATGGTGAGTCACGAGCTACGATCGATCGACTGCATGCGCTTTTTCACATGACTTGTGCTGATACGTCAATTTTGCAATGGTGAATTTACTCCAACTTAAACAGTAAAAAACTACTCAATTTAATGATTCATTTGACAATTTCCAAAAAAAAGAAAGGGAAAAACAGCCTTTTTTTTGTTGTTTTGTTTTCTTTTTTCTTGTGCTTCTTGTTTTCTGCTGCATTATAAAAAGAGCAAAGAAGCTTTGGCACATTTGGTTTTGTAATTGCTTTTGGCACGAAACAACAATATGTCGCTCGATAGGCATTTACCATTGATCAACAGCAGTTTGTACTCTTTGAACAATAACTCAGCTTCAGATGTTTCATCAATAAACATCAATATCAATTCCGATTCAGCTGACGGATCCAACGGATACTCCAGTGTATCCTCGTCATTACTGTACTCTTTGCCAACATCGTCCTCAAACTCCGTTTTCTTAAACCACGACAATCCAACATTATTGCATAGGTGGAGTCATGGATTTTCTGTCTTATCGATTGCCATTTCCAAAAAACACAAACTACTTTTCAGTGGTACACAGGACTCTAAGATTTTGATTTATAATTTGACAAATTTCCAAAAGATTGGCACGATCGATACCGATCATAATGGGTCAATTCTTAACTTGATTATATCAAACAATGAAAACTACTTATTTTCAACATCGTCTGATTCACTTATTAAAATTTGGGATATTTCAGGATTAAACAGAGACACAGAGCATGACTCCCATAACGGCATCAAAGAAATTACTACAATCTATTCATTGATTGATATTGGTGATATTTTTTCCATTGCCCTTTCAAAAAACTTGAACATTTTGTTTTTTGGCAGTCAAAATACTTCGATTCAATGGGTAAATTTGTCTGATAAGCAAAATTTTGTAAAAGTTAACAAATCCACTTTAAATAAGTTACCATTCATTAGATATGACAAGTTTTTTGATTCAAAGCCAGGGGTAAGATCTCTGGAACAGAATTCATCAAATGCAATCAATGAGAAAATTGAAAAGTTTTCAAACAAGTTGGAAAAAACTAAAACTAACTTAGCCTTAATAGAGGTTCCATTGGACAACGTTATTCCTTTTGCTCATAATGGCTTTATTTACGACTTGAAAATTGTTTCTAAAGAAGTTTTTCAAAACAGCAATTTTCCAATTACCCCAGATGAAAAATTTGAAGAGTACTTGGTTTCCGTGGGTGGTGATGGATTGGTGAAAATCTGGGGTATACACAACGAAATCTTAACTAACGGACCTCAATTGAAATTTCTTACTGAATTAGACAATGACGATCCAACTTTGACAATCACCATCAATGGGTTTTTCCTCTATTGTGGCTTGACTGATGGTAAAGTAAAAGTTTGGGATTTATCTACTTTTCAATTAATCAAAATCATTGATACTGATAACTCCGTTGAGATTAATTCTGTAGCATACTATACAAACTTAAATTGTTTATTTAAGGGAACAGAGTTTGGATGCTGCAAATATAACTTAAACACTACTGGCGGGTTTGTGCCTAGTCCTGATGGTTTCACCTCTGAATGGAACTCTAATGAAAAATCAATTCAATCAGTCGACATTCTATACAACTATAACAACAGCAATGACAATTTATTGGTAAGTGCCGGTCATTCAGGAATCTCCATCTGGAACTTGCCAAACAAAGTCAATGATTATGGCCATATCACAGTAACGGAGGATTTTCAGACTCGATTTGGTCATTCTAATGATTCAAATAAAGGACTAGTTAGCAACAACGACTTGCTAAAAATTTTGTCTAATTTTATTAGTTTTAAAACTATTTCTCAAAAACCGGAACTTTACATTGAAGATTCCAGAAACTGTGCTAATTTTTTAAACAACATTTTTAAAAAATACGGTGCTTATGAGTCAAAATTGTTGCCAGTGGAAAATGCTAATCCTATTGTTTACGCTCTTTTTAAAGCAAACAAACCTAAAAACCTGCATAATGAAAAGGTCCCAAGAGTTATCTGGTATGGCCATTATGATGTTGTTGAAACTGAAAATGATAAAGGTTGGGACACAGATCCATTTACCATGATTGCTCAGGATGGGTATTTGCATGCTAGAGGTATTACTGATAACAAAGGCCCAATATTATCATCAATCTTTGCAGTGTCAGACTTAAGCAGATCCAAAAGTTTGAGCTCTGATGTGGTGTTTTTACTAGAGGGTGAAGAAGAATCTGGATCATTTGGTTTTCAAAGTGTGATTTCCACTTATAGACATTTAATTGGCGAGATTGATTGGATTTTGTTCTCAAACTCATACTGGCTCGATGACTATACCCCATGTTTAAATTATGGGCTAAGAGGTTTGATTAGTGCTGAGATTGAAGTGTCAAGTGAGAAGCCAGATAGACATTCTGGTGTTGATGGTGGGGTCTCTAGAGAGCCTACTATTGACTTAGTCAATTTGTTATCCAAATTGACAGACACAGCGAATGGTAGAGTGCTTATTCCAGATTATTATAAGCCAATTCTTCCAATCTGTAAAGAGGAACTTCAATTGTATCAAAATATCATTGAAAGAATTGTTCCTAATGATAGTCACAATGATCTCAATATCAACAACCTCTTGAAGAAGTGGAGATTGCCTTCGTTGACAGTTCACCGGGTTAAAGTTTCAGGACCAAGAAATACCACAATCATTCCAAAAGTCGCTAGTTCAGCAATTTCAATGAGAATTGTTCCTAACCAGGATATTGAAACCATTAAGGAGAATTTAGTGAATTATTTGGGAGAATCATTCAAGCAATTTGACAGCAATAATACTTTGAAGATCAAATTCATCAAGGAAACTGAACCATGGTTGGGTAATCTTGACAGCAAACTTTACAAAATTTTAAATGAGGCAATTATTAGTGAATGGAAACTCAAGCCATTATTTATCAGAGAAGGTGGATCTATTCCGTCAATCAGATTCTTGGAGAAATTTTTTAATGCTAATGCAGCACAAATTCCATGCGGCCAAAGTTCTGACAATGCTCATTTGAATAATGAGAGATTGCGAATCATTAATCTTTTTAAATTGAAGAAAATCTTGTTTAACGTATTTAATGCCATCCCTGCTAATGATCTCAAGACCGAGGCACAGCAGCCTTCAGATTATGTTTCTGCTAAGCCTCATAGAAAAGAATACATCTTTGAGCCTCAAGAGAAAGATAATAGTTTGAAAAATAACGAGAACTCTGATGGACTTGACGAATATATTGAAAATCTTATTATTTGATAACTTGACAAATTAAGATTTTTTCTCTTTATTTTTTGCTATATTGCTAGGCAGGCTGCTTAATATTCGTTATTGCACTATACTTTATACTATACTATACTAAATTATATTATACACTATTTTTTCTTTTTTGTCATTTGATTTCATTTTTTTACGCAAGCATAAGTCATAAAAGCATTTTCTTATAACTCAATGTTTTGAAAAAATATTAATTAAAAGCGAATAATTTCTAACAGAAAAGACCTGTATTTGTTTTTCTTTTAGGGTGCCGCGACATAGTTGCTTGAAATGCTTTGAATGCCGCTTCTATTTCCTTGCGTAAGGGATCATTACTATTTTATATCTTAAGTGTAATTAAGGCGAAGCCATTACTATCTAGTTCAAACTTGACTGGCTATTTGTTGCCTGATAAAATGGTTCAGGGGACACTTTGTCAATATATAGCATACATTACTATGTGGTGTATGGGTTAGTTTACTTAACACCCCTGCACCACAAGTGCTGATGAATCAGAAAAACAAACTGAAAATAAAGCGAATCGTGAATGAATAGAGAGTAAATATAAACTGAGAGAAAGAGCTAATAGCGACTGTTAAACAACAGAGCATAACCAGCAGCACCATCAATACCATGGCAGAACACAGCTCTTTGGAAGAACACAAGAAATGGCTTGATGAATCCACCTACCTGCTCTACAATCTCGCATTCACTATACATTCTTACATCTTTCCTGAACACAATATCTCTCAATCCATATGGGATGCGGGTGCTAATAAGCTAGCAGCAAATATCAGTATTCCCGACGATGACCAATGGTCGCAGGTAAAAAAGCCATTGATTGACAATATTATCAATGATAGCATATTAGAAGCTTTCTATCCCGAGTTTATATCCAAGGTACCTGACGATGCGAATAAAAAGTTGTTTTTAGAGTTAATTTTCTTGAATGTCTTATCAAAGTTTGAGCAGTCAGTCAACACCATTATAAAGAAAAATGATAAACAGCAAGATATTGCAGACGAAGAAAACAACAGCGACAAAGACAACTTTAGCATAGATAGTATCGAGGAGTTCAAGCTAAGTTTTTATGCTATACTATTGGACTTTGCTTGTTTTTCTGTCAATGCCAAGGAAGATCCACAATTTGACTTGCTCTTCATCCTTATACCAAAAATATTTACCAGTAATTCGCTAAATTTTCTTTACAAATTTTGGAACTACATGGAATCAAGACAGTTTGAACTTATCAAATTTTTGACAAAAAATGACGGCCAATATTATAAGCAAGGTTCAGGAACCGCTGGCGTACCTATCCATACTACAAAGTTGATTGGGAGAAGAAGGCCAGGTCTGGGATTGTTGAGAGCAGTGAACGAGTTGATTGATCGTTTTGGACAAGTGAAAGATAATATCTTTACTCATAAGACCGAATTTTTGGGCAGAATTAGAGTATATTTATCCAAAAATTTTTCAATTAATGATCCATTATATGCTGATCAAAGCTTTACTTTCAATGAGCAGATACTTGATAATATAAATCTTCCTATAAAAAGATACGGTGATGAATTGTTTTTTAGATTTTGGAAAATACAAGAATGGTTGGCTAATCCATTGTTGAACTATCCTCCTATGAAGCAAGATTATGTTTTGAAAGACCAAAAAGCACTAGTGAAGGAATTAACAGATATAACTTTACAAAAAGCTGACATTGCGAGTAATGATGTTCCTGAAGTAATTACAGATCCAAACAGATTAACAGAAAGCATAAGCCAGTACCTTGAACATGGTGATCCTAAGTTTGTGGAAGATTTTTACCAAAGAACATTTATTCAAGATAAGTTGAAGTATTACAATCTGGAAGAAAGATTTAGCGGTCTTACCAGAATCGTGAACACTACTCTTTTTGATAAGCAAAAGGCTAATGATTCCAAATGGAGGTTAGAGGTGCTTGTGCAAATTTACATTGTTAATAACTTCATGTTTAACAATCTCGAAAAATACAAAAAAGATAATTTTGTTCAAATGACTAACTATTTTAAAAAATATGATGAATTTATTGAACAGTTGAATAAAAACAAAGATGACTCTATAGCTTTAGTGCCCCAAAACCCCAAATTGTTGTATAACACTTTCAAAGAAGTGTACGCTACTTTGGTAGACCGTCGAAACAATGAATATGATTACTATCTCAATATCAAGAAAACTTTGGGCGCTTTTTTCAGCGATTACAGCAAATCTTTATATTTTACCACAAATTCTATTGTTGGACATAACGACTTGATTTGGTTTTCTTGGAAATTGAACAAGTTCAATTTATTCAATATTGCTTATGATAAGCCAACTTTCGACAAAAGTCTTGATGAAGTGTCAGCCAAATTGAAGGCATCCTCCAGTTATGAGAACTTATTTGGCATTCAGTTCGGTAACAGAAACCTAACCAAAATATTAACGGCGCAGAATCAGTTTGATTTCAAGAAACCAAGTGAAGAAGAACTTACTGAAAAATTGGATAAGATCAAAGAGGAGATAGATAACGAAATTGGTATTCCAGATCCAAACTTAAGACCACAGTATAGTTTAAGCAGTTGGAAAAGATCAAGATACTTACGCAAGAGGGGTTTGTGGCTCAAAATTGATGCTTCCAAGTTATTATTGCCAACAGAAGATGAAGCTAATACAGAAAATGACCAGAATGCCAGTAGCAATGGCAATGGTAGTGTTGCTGTCGATTTTAGACCGCAGTCGATACAGAAAAGAAACAACGACAGATTGAAGCGCAAACTCGAAGAATTGAACTCGGAAGTTCAAAGTCTAGTTGAATCTAACAATAAGAAACTCAAGAATTCTTATATTCTGTGGAGCAAAGACGATCAGAACGATGGTGAGGATGCTGGTGTCAGTTCTGCTGGTAATGGAGCCGGCAGCGAAGATGTGGCTATGAAGGAGCAAAATAATGCTGCCCTAGATTATTGATGGGTTGTCGATGGTGTGAATTTTGGGATTTACTGTCCATAACCTAAGCTGTGACTACGGGGAGAAGAGGATGGGTGTATTTGTAACCAATAAAATTATGTAAAATTCATAAAAAGGGAAAAAGTTTTATTTATTTATTTATTTATTTTATGACCAGTACATGTTGTAGAGTTGTCTAAATACTAAATTTTTTTTTAGCTGTGAAAGATCAGGTAATGTTAGGACAAGCACTATTAGACCCAGCAGGGCCAGTACAAAATAATTAAACTAAAGAGCTTTCAATTTGTCAAAAAACGCCGACGCGCATCGAGTTGAAGCTCATCTCGTTCACGAAAAACAGAAAAAAGAATCTCAAGCAAAAATTTCAAATTAAAGCCTAGAAACAGGATAGTTGGCTTAGTTTATTCATTCATATCACGCATCACTTGGTTTAGACCCTACTGCTACTGTTCAAAGATCTTTTTCCTTTTTTTTTTTTTTTTTTTTCCCTTTTCTTTTTTCGTTCTTTTTTACTATTAGTTTGCCCTAGCACTTGTACTTCTGTTACGCTCCTAACGCTGTTAGACTACGCTTCACGAAAATACCTTCAGCAACTGCCTCAGTTTTGTATTAAAGAACCACAGACCACTTAACAATACCTTAATATAACATCCCATCAAAATAATATAGAAAAAGAAAATGCTCCTATTTAGTTCTGGGCGCACCAGCCTCGTGCGATCATGCTTGCCGCTATTCCAATTGCAATGTGAATTCCAGCTCCATGTCCAATTACCATCATCATCATTAAGGCGTTTGGCTCCTGTAGTGCCCTTGACGGTACCACAACTACGACACAAACACGACAACCATGGCCCACCTCAGGGTCCCCAAAAGAAAAAAAGTGGGTCATCACAACGATGGCTAGCACGCAGCCAAAATGATTTCTACTCCCGCAAAGCGCGTTCCCTCAATTTGAAATCCAGGGCAGGTTTCAAACTTCAAGAGATCCATAAAAAGTTTGGCATTTTTAATACTAGTATTCTTCGTGGTCCGCTTAATGTGGTGGATTTGGGATTTGCTCCAGGAGCGTGGACTCAAGTTGCTGTTAGTTTGTGTCCTCCAGATTCCAAAATTTTGGGAGTGGATATATTGCCTTGCAAGCCTCCGAAGGGGGCTTCTTCAATCCAAGCAAATATATTGTCTAAGAGAACGCATCATTTGATATATGAGTATTTTGTCAAGAACGATGTTATTATGAAGAATATTAAGCAGAGGAGCACTGCAACCATGACCCCTTCTGACAGAGCTGCAAGTGGCGGTGAAATTGAGGGTGAAGAAAGCAGCAGTGAAAGTGAACAAGCAAGTGAAAGTGATACCAAAAACAGCACTAATAAGCAACAGATTGTTGATGTTGTGCTCAGCGATATGTATGAACCATTTCCTCAATCAACTGGCTTTTGGAATAACACTACTAATAGCGCATACTATAGGATGGCCAACACCACGGGGCTCAAAGTAAAAGATCATTTAATGAGTATGGACTTATGTGATGCTGGGCTCATTTTAGCCATTGAGATGCTTAGGCCCGGGGGAACATATGTTTGCAAGTATTACACTGGACCAGAAGATTATTTGCTTGAGTACAGACTTCGCCAAGTTTTTGGTAGAGTGGTTAGATTTAAGCCAGAATCGTCACGCAGTGAGAGTAAAGAATGCTATTTTGTGTGCATGAATAAGAAGGCTAATGTTGATAAAGTAAAGGTGTTTCAGTAATTTTTGAAATTCTGCTTGATGCTTTTCTGTTTTGTCTGTGAATATTGTATAATAACTTTTTATAATTGCTACTAGTCAGTTTCCAGTTGGTGGTGATAAATGATATAAAACTTATAATTGAGTGTCATTTTGACAAGCATGCGGCATGATGTCATTGATGTGAGTAATTAGGCATTTGTGTTCAATGATTATATATCCTGTTGATTTTACATCATTTATTAAGTCATGTAAACATCAATACAATCTAAAATACTTCTGTACGTCACTCGAAATAATTATTTTATTGTATATATCTGAACTATATATATAAAAAATCGAACACATTAAGAAACAATTTACAATGTTTCTGCATCTAATTACCATTCAAATACTTGCTTTCTTTATAATCCAAGTTGTTTGAAGATTTATCAAGTCCGTTAGGCCCGCCCAACTGCTCAACGTAGTTCAAAATGATAGATTTGCTACGATCGCCAAACACTTCACCGCTTGACTCCCACCACATGCCACCACCAAGTTTCTGCTGAGCAGTGTATTTACCTTTCAACTGCGATGACTGGACGTTTTCGTAAGACAAGAAAGTACGAGTTTGCGAATTGTATGAATACCCAGTTCCGGCACGAGAGTCAAACTGATCGTTCACAGATTGATCACCTAGGAGTACTTTGTAATCAACTATCCCTTCGGTACCACCAACCCCACTGAAGGGCGAGTTTAAACCACCAGTGCCCTCGAACCGTCTGGCATACAATGGCATCCCAAGAATAATTTTTGCTAGGTCAATCTTGTATTCGGAAGAGGTCAAAAGTTGTACTCCTTGAGATGCAGACCACTCACCCCCTTGGTATGGATGCAAGTTTGAATGGTATTGCGCCTTTTCAGACCAGCTGCCGGAGAAGTCGTAAGTCATGAGGTTCCAGAACGAAATGTACTTGTCCATCAGCTTCAAGTCGATCCAACGTAACGAATATGGAAGTGCTGGAATAGCCGCTGTCAAGATTAAAGACTCAGGGACAAGATTTTTCTCTTTCTCAACTTGTTGGAGTGCCAGTTTGAGCTTTTGGGCAAGTTTAATATACTGCTTTTGCTCAGCGGCATTGCTTGGGTACTCCCAATCCAAATCAATCCCATCAAAGCCATACTCCTTCAAGAAATAGATAGCAGACTGAACAAAATTATCAATTTTTTTGTCGGTGCTGACACCAGCCGAAAAATGTGATCTGTACGACCATCCACCAATGGAGAATGCCGTCTTTAAGTGGCGATGTTGTTGTTTTAGTTTGTACAAGTGTTGCAAATTGCCCGTGGATCCGGTTGATGGCACAGGGATCTGAATATCGGCCCATGGGTCACTGAGCTTCAATTTGCCTGAATGAGGGTCAATATCCACAAAGGCATAGAATAGGTGAGTAACGAGGCTGAAATCGATGTCCTCGAGTTGATGCTTTTTGGTATAGATGGACCAGTTGGCGAAATAGAGGCCGGTTTTGTAGCCCCCTGTCTTGACCAGTGGCTGCTGCTGTTGTTGGTATGGCATTTGCTCCAGTGGGCGGAGCCTGCCAGAGAGCTTGTCGAGAAATCTTCCCATGGGGCCGGTCAAGGTCAAGTTCAAGTTTCCAATGTAAAAGTAGCAGAATGAAAGCCAGCAAAGGAGGATGAGAAGAGCTCTGACAGTGTGCATTGTTTGGTATTTTTTGGCGATGGCGGCTTTTTTTGTGATGTGGAAAGAAAGGGAAAAAAGGAAATCAAAAAACGCACAGAAGCGGAGTGATACTCATTGATATGATATACACCCACACTATATATATACAGGCAATTGGCAGACCAAGCTTACAGGAAACACTGGCATAATTAGCCAGTAGAGCGTGTGATAAGCCCATGCTGTGTAATGTAGCCGATATGGAAAATCGTTGCTACGTATCGCTAGAGTGCCAACATGATCATAGTCTATCAAACATTGTGGTGGTACTATGGCTGAATGCGATCTCATGTTTTAGTTTATCTCAAGAAATGGAGATATAATAACCGTTACTGAGTACAAATCAATTGCTATTACTAAAACCTCAGCTGCCGTAGTTAAGCCAAGCTAGAGACAAGCTGGGAAAAGAAATTACATCAACAGTATAACTTAACCTACACATAGTAGCGTTGACAGCTAATGACCAAGCCAGACTGCTTCTATAGTCGTTCTCATGCTATAAACACGCATAAAACAAACAAGTGAAATGAAATGAAATTCTAAAGTAATTCTATGGATGCAATATTGATTATCTTCGCAACTTCATTTGAGTCTGCGTTTTTTATTTAAAAACTTCTCATTCTGCTCTTCAACAGAGTCCATCTTTTTGCGGTCTTGCAATTTGACATACTCTTTGATCGGCTTACCCTTGCCGTCTCCAATATTGATTACAATTCTTTGTTGCAGATTATTATGATGATGATGATGCTGCTGCTGCTGTTGTTGTTGTTGTTGTTGTTCAGTTTTCACCACCCCGCTAACCTGATCCAGCAACAAATCGCCATTCACGAGCCCATTTATGTTGCTCTTCAATCTGTAATCAAGCCACATTGGATACACCTCACTAGATTTTGAATCAGCACCTACTTGCCACTCAATGCTATCTGGGAATTTACAGTCGTACAACACCAATGGAATGTCATGGGCCATGTCGTACACAGGCTTATTTGGGTTATTTGCAACATCGAATAAATAGTCAATGATTTCCGCCTTTTCCAACCGCGAACCAATCAAAAACAACACGGCAATCATACAACGCACCTGGTGCCATAGGAACGCAGTGCCCTTCAAATCAAACACGCAAAACTCGTCGTCATAGCTAATGATGCTGCTGGACAAGATGGTCCGATTGAAATTCTTGATTTGCTTGGATCCATCAATTTTGCAAAAATTGCGAAAATCATGACCACCTTCGTATTTTCGGGCGGCTTGCTGCATGAGCTCAATGTCAAGGTCCTTCTTGTGGAACATGTACTTGTAGTGACGGTACTGACAACTGAATCTGGCATCGAAATTTGCTGGTGGTCGAAGACACACTGCCTTGAAACGAATGTCTCTAGGTACTAGCTTATTGAGTATTCGCACATAGTCTATTTCTTTCTCATCATTTGCTGGATCAAGTTGTTCTTCTTTGGATTTCAAGTTGGACCGCACATTTAAGGAAATTACTTGATTCATGGCACTGACACCTTTATCAGTTCTGCCGCATCGACTGAAATTGAAATCTTTAGGCTCCAACGATGGAACCAAGCGACACTGATACAACGCTTTGATGATTTCCTCTTCCACGGTTGGAAGAGCAGTCTCGTGGTTTTGAATAGCCAAACCATTGTAGTTCCAGCCCAAGTACGAGAAGCGGAGGGCCACAAATCTGGTAGAGTATTTGCTAAAGTCAAACTGTTTCTGTTTAGGCTTCACTTTACTCTCGGTTATTTGCAGTCCATCCGGAGTAGATATACCCGCATTATTCTTTTTGGCGAGTTCTTCAAGCTCGTTTATTCTTCTGATGAGCTTTTTCTTGCTCCATGTATTGTAGCCGTCCCGCTTGGTCAGTATTTGGTTCTGCTTGTTATCTTCAGCAGCAGCAGGAACAGCAGCAGCAGCAGCAGAAACGAGTTTTTCCTCTTTTTTCCCCATCACCGACTTGATTATATTTCTACCAAAGGCCCTCCAAGTACTCATTAAATCGTAGAAAAGTAATCCTTTAGCAGTCTCAGTGATTGTAAAGTCCTGAAACTCTTCACTTTTTTTTTTTTTTTTTTTTTTGCACTCATCGCCATCTCCGAATTTTTTATTTTTTTTAACTATCACATTTGGTTACGTGCCCGGGGGTGATCTCCAGTACTATCTATATTTTGTGTGTGTGTGTGTGTGTGTGTGTGTGGGTCTCGTACAAATGATAAACTATTGCTGTGCAAAGCTTGGGGAATTTGTTTGTTACTTGTAGTGAGTCGAAGCAGACAGGCTAATATTGGGGGGCCGCACAATGTTTGAAGCGGAAGTTGCGTGTGGATAGTTGGACCCCTGTCTAAGTGTCTGTTCTATGTTACGGCCGCACGCCGACTCCAGGAATAAAACAAATGTTGTTTGACGGGATCAGTTCTGCTGCTCACAAGATGGTGGTCCTATTATGTGGCTAGCCAGATCTTTTTCTATTTGTTTAGGAGTACCTGCTACGGCAGATAATAGTAAATTCTATGTACAAGCAAGCTTCCATACCATGAAGCAGCACAAATCTACAGTTTTTTTTTGTAAATGTGCAAAAGTGCGAAGACCTTGAAAACCTTCGAGTAGTGTATGGTTAATTAACACAACTAGCGAAACAACAACAATAATAACATAACCAGGGCAAAAATTTTTTTTTTTTTTCCATACACGGCACCCCCAGCAGCAAAAGTAGCAGATAATCATGCCGGAAATCAAACCCGATAGCTCATTGGCCAACCAGGAGCCTAGCTAGTTGAAGATCTGTCTTCTCTTCTTGACAAGAATTGAGAATCTCTTTAGGTATTCAAAAGTCCGGAAGGTCGGCATACAAGTTTTCGCGGTTATTGTATTCTATCCTCGTAGGGTGTGGGGCCACGTTAACATGCGGCAAGATTCTGCGAATTTTCTTGAGCGCTTCAGGTATTTTGACTCCCGTGCAAAGAATAAGATGTCTCAAGCTTGGAAGCGAGCGTATACTGTCCATGTCTGCCATTGGGTGGTCATCGTCATCGTCAGCTGCCCTCATGAATTTGAGTTTGAGCGTTTCAAGATTTTGCAACTTGCGGAAGCTTTCTGCTGGCGGCAATGGGATGCCCTTATGCTGCTCAATTGCTAGGTATTTCAAATTGGTTAGTGAGCAAACACTATCAAATCGCGTCAACAAGGCATTTTTGGATAGATAGAGCATCTCGAGACACTGAGCCCAAGCTTCAAGGTTCTCTGGAAGCTCCTTTAGCTTGTTGAATACGAGTGCAAGTTTGTTCAATCTTTGTAATTTTAGCAAAATGTCAATGTTTGTCAAGTTATTGGAGCAGATGGATAGCGTTTCAAGTCTTGTCAAATTAGCAAAACTTTCGGGGATACAGTCAATCTTGTTAGCATTCAAGTTGAGATGCTCCAATTCAGTTAGCCTGCCAAGCGGTTCAATATCGGAGATATTGTTGTTTGCCAAGCATAGGTGCTTCAAGCATTGCGAGAACTGGACATTATCCAACTTTTTGATCTGGTTCAGGCGAAAGTCGACTTTGGCAAGCGTTGGCAACTGAAACACATTTGGCATTTCCGAAAAGTTGTTCCGCACCACCGCTAGCTCTTCGAGCTTTGGCAACAAGTTGGGGTCGTTGAAGTTCCGCAAGTCCAGGATTTCGTTGGCACCCACCACCAACTTGCGCAAGCTGGGGAAGGCAACGTTCCTTGCATCGAGCACTCTCAAAGCGAGGTCTAGCTCAAGCAGCACATGGGACAAAAACAGCGTGTTGGGGTAAAATAGGAGGATTGAATCGTTTACTGGTCCCCCAAGAAGAGGACGCGCGCCGCCGTTTTCGCTTTCGTTGCTTGTGAAATTGTGAATTGGATTGAAAACTCGGTGTCTGCAGCTTTGCAAATGCAATATCGTAGCCTGTGTATTGGTAAGATGTAGCTGGTAGCAATTGCAATATATGTGAATTTCTCGAAGGTTGCTTGCATCAAACAAGTTTTCCAAAGCTGGACTATGACGAGGAGCGACACTTTCAGTCTCATCAGCACCACCAAGTACGGTATTATTGTGCGGGGCGCCCAATACATGGAGCTGGTGCCAAACTTCTAGACAATGCACCTCTATAGTTTTGAAGTGCTTTTTAGCACGGTGCAAGTCGCTCAATGCTGCTTCGCTCTGAGCATGAAGGACAATTCGGTCGCTGTGTTGATATTGCTCGAAGTAGAAATCCCCTATTTTGACCAATGTTGCGTTAGATTGGTGATGGTATACACATACATTCTCGAAAAGTATGCTATCTAACAAGGGATTCAATTTTCCATTGTACAGTATTGCTTCGTAAACTTTTTGGAGACCTGGTAGCTTGACGAGGTTGAAGATTTGCAAGATGATCTCGTTGGGAAGATCGGTAATTCGGGTGGCAGCCAGTGCCATTGCTGCTGCTGCCATTATTGAATTGCTATTGCTGGTTGGTGGGCTCGCTCGTGGGACTTCATCTTGCCAGGTCAACCAGTGTGTTGTTGTATCCTTTGTTTGCCGACATGTCGACATCTATTTTTTTTTTTTTTTCTTACTCACCAACAAACAAACAAACAAACAAACAAACAAAAACACACACCAGATGAACGGGCACCCAACATGACGGACGGACGAACAGAGCCCAAATGATAAGATAAGTTCTCTAGGGCCACAAGCAAGTTTTGCCCGAGATATTATCTTATCAGCAATTTTTTAGTGATAGCGAAGACAAAAACTATGGCATGCGCATGCCCAAAGCCAATATACGAGATAACAATGTTATACAAAGCGTTTATGAAGAAAAAAACAAAAAAAAAAAAAGTCTGTATATTTGTGCCGCTGGAGGGCCAATGTCTATAATTGTGAATATAAAGTATTCTTTTTATCATCAAACTGTGAAGCTGGGGCCTACCAGTTGAAGAAGATCTGAGCGTTTTCCTTACCAAGCTTGCTGATTTGGGCCACGTCTTCGTCATCAAGCTCAAAACTGAAAATGTCGAGGGCTTCCTGCAATCTGTGCTGCTTACTGGTGGTGGTGATTGGAATGACGCCCTTTTGGGAGACCCATCTGAGCAAGATTTGCGATTCTGACTTTTGGTACTTTTGGGCCAACTGGGCCAAGAACTCATTCAACGGGTTTGGCTCGGAGATCAAAGTGATTGGCGCCAACGGAGCGTAGGCTTCAATTTGGATACCGTTCTGCTGAGCGAATTCCACCAAGCCTGGCACTTTGTCCTGGGCCAAGGCGTGGTACTCGATCTGCAAAGCGTGAGGCTTGACGGTGGCTTGCTCAAATAATGGTTTGAGGGATTCCAACGAGTAGTTGGACACGCCAATAGCCTTGACCTTGCCCTCGGCGTAGGCCTTTTCCAAGCTTGCCCACTGCTCGATGTTGGAGAGCTGCTTGTGGCCTTCCGGATAGACGCTTTTGGAAGAGTGCAAAAAGTACAAGTCAAGGGAGTCTGTTTGGAAATCTTTCAAGGACTGGAGCACCGACTCGTATGGCGAGGCAGTAAAGGCTGGCATCTGAGGAACGCCGCAGAAATGCTTGTCGGCGACAAAGACCTTGCTGCTGCTGCTGCTGCTGCTGCTGCTGCTGTCCTCGCCTTTGCGAGAGTTTGCAATAGCGAGCCTGAGCTCCTTGCGGGTCTTGTAGATCTCAGCGCTGTCGAGGTGGGTAAAGCCGGCGTTGATGGCGTTTTCCACGGCGGTGACTAATTCTGGCAATACAGATTCGGAGTCGAGATTGAGGTCCCGCTTCTTTACACGCCAGCTACTGCCGACACCAAAGCCAATGGCAGGGATCTGGGTTCCGTTGCTGAGGGTGAGTTGGGGCACAGGCATTGCTAGAGGATGGTGAGTGCTGTTATTGAGTTCTGGGGTGGGAAGCTCTGGTGGTGAGTAGATATGATGTGCTATTAAAGAATGTGTCGGTAGTGGGGCTGGGGCTGCTGTGCTCTTATTATACTATACTACTGCTGCCTGGCTGCTGATAAGAAGCGAGCACCGAGATATCACGTGAGACCATGAGTGCACCACAGCTGACTAATGGACAGAGTGTTTACTGGGAGAGCTACGGCGGTGGTGGTGGTGGTAATGGTAGTGGTGGCATTACGATGCTATAGCATTATAGTGCTAGTATTTGTGTTGGCATTTGTGCTGGTATTGGAGCTGGCATCAGTATTAGTACTATAGCACTATAGCATTGCAATGGCCACCACTCACTCGCCCAGCTCTCTCTCGTAGACTGTTTTACCTCGAGAAAGGTCCCGCCACACTGGTACCTCCTTCCGCCCTGCTATTAATTCTCACTCACTCACTCACTCACCACCCAGAAAAACTTTTTTTTTTTTTTTTTTTTTCCTTTGTTGCTCTACTGAAACTGTCCTTTGCAATAATATTATACCACATCACATCCTACTCAGTCCTTGTTATTACCCAACACCACCATGCCATCTGGCCATCTCGCTCCACTAGACATCCCATAGATACACACACACACACACACACACAAATATACAGCATTCGAATCCACTGACTGCATACCCTCCATATACACATCCCTCCCCAGCAACAGCATACATCCAATGTCATCGCCTAGCGACCACTCTCACAAGGCCAAGTCCTTCTTGATCCCAAACTCCTCCTCCGCATCCACCAGCAATACCATCTCCAGCCCTCAGAACCCCAAAACCAAGAACCGCTCATACAGAAACACGTCTCCTTACAGCCGCAACATCACCGCCCCTCGTAGCGCCGCCGCCGCCGCCGCCGCCGGTCCCAGCTCGCCTGCTCTCAATGCTGACACCACCACGGAAGGCTTTAGTCTCCCCAACAACTACGGCGCCACCTCCATAGGCGCCACCAACAGCAGCAACTTTGACTCGAATCCTACCACCTCCACCGCCTTCCAGCGAGGCAGCAATGGCAAGAGAAGAAGATACAGCGTCACTCAACATCCTTCAACGTTGGGCAGCAGCAGCAGCTATCATCATCATTATCAATCAACGGGGAACATCAACAACAACAACAATAACAACAACAACTCATTGCTTGACGGCCTCCATTTCCATCTGAACATCTCCGATGCCGATAACTTGCTGGACGATTTTGAAGATTCTCACCCAAGCTCCTCCGATGACGATTCGGATGACTCCTCTTTGGACGATGTTTGCTTGCCGATAAACACAAACTCCAGTTCTACCCTCCGCAATTGGCCTGACTTGTCTGTACTTGAAGACTTTTACGAAGAAGAAATGAGGGAAACTCGCGCCATTGCTGAAGCAAACAAGCAAAACATTCCATTTTCCGATGGCTATTCCACCGCCGACGAAAATTCTCATGACCCCAATCAGGCAGTAGGTTTCCATTTCCCACTAGTCAGCAAAATTGATACTCCTGCACCTACCGCAACTGCTGGTTCTCCTCCTCCTCCTCCTCATACTCCCCAAGTTCCAACATTGCTCACTAGAAAAATCAATGAAACTGAAGCTATTCAAGGTAGACTTAGACCTCCTAGATTTAGTCCTTGGGACAAATCCGTTAGACAAAACTTGCAGAAATACTTGCCAAATGAGATCGCTGGCGGTCCCTTGGCTAACCATCACGGCGCGTCGTTCCCACCACATGGAAAGGGCGGTGCTAATACCAATGCTAATGCTGCTGCCCTCGGCCACGGGCCAATCGCACCACATCATCCACACGAAAAAAAATTCCAGCAGTTCAGATACACATACTTTAGACCCACGTTGGATGCCACCATCCATTCCCCTTCCATATCGGGGCTCTTGCAAGACAACCAAACGTTTGCCGATTTGTTCGTAGTGTCTCAGCAGCAAAAGGCTAAAGTGCCAGCATCAATAATCAAGCAAAAGTCCAGACTTAATATTCCAGACTCAGCGGCTACCGCTTCCAATGCTTCGTCCAATCCCAAGGACGGCACTGCGACCCCAAGAAGCTTTACTGGCACTGGAACTAGCAATGGCATTGGCAGTGGCAGTGGCGGCACAAATACCAGCGGCACGGTCAATGGTAGTTCACCGCTAGTGCCGGATGAGCCAGTACCTTTTTGGTTGGACGTGTTGGACCCGACTGAAGAAGAAATGAAGGTGCTCAGTAAAGCATTTGGAATCCATCCATTGACCACTGAAGATATCTTTTTGAACGAGGCTAGAGAAAAAGTTGAACTTTTTAAAGACTACTACTTTGTCTGCTTCAGATCGTTTGACATTGTCCAAGAAAAGTTGAAACGCAAAAAACTAAATGAAAAACTATCCAATCTCGAAAACATTGACTTTGACGAATTGAAAAAAAATAGCTCCAAGCTTGGCAATTTGAAAAACATAATCAGCAAAATATTCACCCAACGTCGCCGCGGTAGTCATGACGGCGGCGGCGGCGGCGGCGGCGGATACGCCAGCTTGGACAGCGCGAGCAGCACCACCACCGCTGGCAATAATGACCACTTAGCGAGAGAAATCATTCAGCGGAAAAAAAGACAAGGCGCAAAAGTAAGAAGACAAAGCAACAGATACAGAGAATTGCAACCGCTCAACTTTTACATCATTGTGTTCCACGAAGGCGTATTAACCTTCCATTTTTCTCCAACTCCACATCCCGTCACCGTTAGAAGAAGAGCAAGATTGTTGAAGGACTACTTGACGGTTTCTTCAGACTGGATCGCGTATGCTTTGATTGATGATATCACTGATGCTTTTGGCCCAATGATTGAGACGATTGAAGACGAAGTGTACTCATTCGAGGACGCGATCCTCAAGCTCCACTCGGGGAATAACAGCGATTCAGACTCTGATTTGGACTCAGACAGTGATGGCGGCGGCGCAGCAGCAGACGCAAAGACAATCGGCACCACCGCAAGCCGCAACAGCAGCCGCAGTGGCTCCTCCTCCATGACGTCCTCTTCCTCATCGTCCACTTCGTCTACATCTTCGTCCTCCTACTATTCCAACTCCTCAGCAGAATGGCAGCGCAAGGGCGACATGTTGCGCCGGATTGGCGAGTGCCGCAAGCGCATAATGAGTCTCCTTCGACTCCTTGGCTCCAAAGCCGACGTCATCAAAGGCTTATCCAAACGATGCAATGAGAATTTCGACGTTGCCCCAAGATCAGAAATTGGCATGTACTTGGGCGATATCCAGGATCATATAATAACCATGGTCCAGTCGTTGAACCACTACGAGAAGTTGCTTGCTAGATCGCATTCCAACTATTTGGCGCAGATCAATATCGATATGACCAAAGTCAACAACGACATGAATGACGTGTTGGGGAAAATCACCGTGTTGGGTACCATTGTCTTGCCGATGAATGTCATCACCGGGCTCTGGGGAATGAACGTCTTGGTCCCTGGCCAGGATGCCGAAGGCTTGGCTTGGTTTTTCAGTATATTGGTATCGATGTTGTTGATTGCTATTGCTAGTTATTTTATCACCGTTAAAGTTTATAATTTTTAATCAAAGAAAAATCTAGCCCTTTTTTTTTTTTTTTTTTTATATACACTCATTCAAAATTTTTTTAGCTTTTCTTACATTTTTACTGCCTTTACTATTCTTGTCGTTCTTACTGTTCTTGCTTGGTCTGCCACCGGTATCATTTAACTTTTTTCTTACTGTTTTATTTTTCTTTATAGAGGTTTCCATCATACTTTCACTTGTGCTTCTTGTTCTTGTTTTGTTCTTTCGCTGACAGTTTTTTTTTTTTTTTTTTTTTTTTTTTTTCCAAAAGCTTAATTATACATCTAATGTTTATTCATCATTCGTCATTGTTATTTGGCTACGTTGCCTTGTGACTCTCCGCAATTATGGCTCCACGCATTAACGTTATAGTACCTCAATTGAACTACGCTGTAATAAACATTAGTAAAAGCTGGGCAGCGGAGCAGAAGCATAGCAACTTGGGTAAGACGATGGATTATCAGTTGCCGCGTGGGCCGTATGGCCACATATTCTCTACATGTAATAGATTAGACATATCTGTTATTGATGTATGAACCGAATTGCAGACATCATCGTGTGTATCTTTGTTTGTTGTCTCTTGTTAATTTCACTTCATTTTCGTTTCGCTTACTTTGTGATTGATTGATTGATTTTTTTTTTTTTTTTTTTTCTTCACAATAAGCATTGTGCTAGTGTGCTAGTGTAGGAAGAAAGGGACCGACAATCATTTCGCGACTTTGATTCGCGGGACAGCTAGCCCTAGCCTAGCCTAGTCTAGCCAGGAGAAGGAAAAAATTTACAATGAATGAATTCCACATGAATCCCAATGAAATCTTGGCGATTAGCCAATTGTCCAAACGCTATGGCATGGCATGCTGGCTGGCATGCTGGCGATGTTGGTTAGTTCCAAGTCAAACCATTCCCCGAGACAGCTGTACTGATACTTAATAGCTGTTGGATGTCGGGCCTTCGCACAGTTTGCGGCTTTCATTTTATGCATAAATGTAGCTTGAATCAGTAGAAAGACGGACACTTGGAGAACTGCGAATACGAAGTCGACAGGAGGTAGGTTGAGGAAGAAGAGAACGCATTTTGGGTGGTTTTGTACCCGCTTAACCACTTAACCACCACGGCTAAGCCGAAGTTTGCCCAACAAGCCGTATAGCCAACGCCATCCTCTATGCTATCATTCTGCTTGCTACGTCCACTGAACTGCAAGGAAACAGCAGTTGAACAGCAGTTTGCCTTACTCTGTCCTGGTCTGGTCTGGTCTGGTCTTCTACAATTGTGTTTGGTTGTAATTGCTGAAAAGCGTGAAAGTGTCTCAGAATCTGCTGCAGTCCACACCAGAAGCTTCGACCTGCATACGCACAAAATTCACAAAATTCACTGCCGAAAAACAGAAAAAATAAAAAAATATAATTTAAAAAGAACACCCAGGCAATATACACAAAACAAACAGCCACCAAGCACCAGCAACAGCACAACACAACGCAACTCAACACAGCATAGCAGGGTCCCATCTTCACCAGCACATAGCACACACGTCCATCCCTCTTTGTTCACTGCTGCCTTTCTGTTTCCTGCCTGCTCAGCCATCCTACCTACCCATCTATTTCCCTTTGTTGTTGGTTGGCTGTCCCTTTGAATTTTTGTCCGTTGAGGTCCCTCTTCTCCGCTGTGTCTAAGTCCTTGTCCTGACTAATTCCAATCCAAATCATTCAATTGCATTTCCCGTGTCTCAACGGTAGTTGAGCTATCGTTCCCATCAACTCCTACTTCCAATACCATCGCCATGGCCACTGATCAGATATATCAGGGCTACCATAACTTGCAGCATCAGCATCAGCATCATCATCATCAGCAGCAGCTGCTGCTTACTGATCAAGACTCTTCCAGTCAGATAAATGAAAAAATATCCACATTCACTAGCAATAGCCAACAGCAGGACTCATACTATGACGTGAATTCTCGTCAGACTTTTGATCAATATACCACTGTCAGTGCAGACCAGTTTCAAGATGATGATCAGGACCAAATACATATTGATGATTTCCATTTGGACTCATTGTTACTTTCGGATATTCTCAAGACTTGCCCTTCGTTTTCATTTTTTGATGAACTCATCAATATCAAGTCTATAGAACAAGCTCAAACATTATTGCATTATGATTTGGTCAAGATTAATAACTCCATTCTTGATATCTCCACCTATTTGGGAGAACTATTATTACTCTTGCAGAATTTGGATACTATCACGAATAACAATTCGCCTTTGAATAAGTATTATGACAATATTGAATGGATATACGAGGGAAGAAATGAAATCACAAAGATTTCCAAAAATGTCGATGGTATAGACTCGATTATATCTCAGCTTTTACACATTATAGAAAGTAAATTAGACGAATCTACAAACGATGACGAGTTTTTCGACAACTTGGCTAAAGATAGCGTGGACCAGCTGGACCAGCTGGACTATGAGGATTTTGTTGAAAAAAATGAACACGATGGGCAGCATTATCATGGTGATGATGGCTATGACGAATATGGGCACGTTCACGGTCACAACTGCGAAAAGAAGAGACTTGAATATTTGCACTTGTTGAGTAATTTTGATGAAATCAGCGACTTGTCTTTGCAAGTGAAGAAGTATTTGATCATATACAAAAAAAGATTGGATATTTCTGTGCAATACAACGAGCTTTATTATCAGATTCTTGATTCAGTAAATGACGAAATTGAAAATTGCCTCAAGGACTCATTTAAGACTCATGAATTGAAGTTTAGCTTGCCTTTGAAGTCAGTAGAAAATATTAATATAACACAATTATCTGATAAAATCAAGAAGATCCTTGACAGCTTACACGATATATCAAAAAGAAAATCACTGGCTACAGCCAGTGCCAGTAATGACTGGAGAGCATCAACAGCTAATACTTTACAAGCAAAATTACCTATTCCCGATCTTCTGTCCCTGGAAGAAATCACCGCATATCCAATATTTGATGACAAAGAACAAGAACTTTACGATCATCTATCCAACTTGAAAAAATCCATTGACCCAATTAATGCCTCTATAGATTATATCAAACCGCAAATTTCCCTTTATTCTGACAAGGACGAGATTAAAGAGTTTTATGCAACATCGATCGAAAAAATGAATATCAAATTTGACACAATTGAGGAAAAATTCATTTTTTTGATTAACGATTTGGACGATTTGAGATTCGAACTTGTGGAGAAAAGATGGACTGACGCAATACAATTTTTGATTATCACGATACAAAAATCTACATCCAATATTACCAACGAATTATTAGAAATGGGAATAATTCAGTCAAAAGATAATGACCAATTAATAGTTGATAGAAACGTTTTGGTTCCATTTGAGATAGAGAACCAGTTGAAATCAACGTACTCATTAGTTAAGTTGACTGAAAAGAGCTTTGAAGAAAATTTAATTCCAAAAGAACCACTACATGCAAGATTCAGTAATGAAGCTCAGTCCAAATGGGAAATCTTGTATAATAAACTCCCCGAGGAATGGAAACGAGATTGGTTTGGCATATCCAATCAAAAAGATACATTGATTCAATCAGAGCAAGAACATAGCAACAACAGCTTTGGTAACCAGAGGTCGTCTAGAAACAGTTTCCTGGTTTCTGATGAACCACAAATTAGAGCATTAAAACTTCGTTCAAAAAGAAACACTTTTGCCGGGAATACTTTCAGCAATAACCCTATTTCCGGAGGTAGTACGAACGTTTCTCCAGCATTGTCGCATACTTCCGCATTTAATAACCATCATCATCATCAGCAGCAAAACCAAGCAAGAAGAGCGCCTGTTCGCAGCCCATCTTTAAGTTCAGCAATTTCTCCAACCACAGCTGACACTGAATTTCAAGTGCGGTCTTTCAGTTTGAGTAGAAGCAACACCCTTAACCATATTAGCTCTTTTGCCAGCCCAGAGTTGGACAACGGGTCACAAGCTGTAAGTCTTGTGGATAACAATTATATCAACAATTACAGTATTGATAATGTAATCAATAATAATAGCAATCATAACAATAACAACAATACGGTTAATAACAGCAATACCACTACTTCTTCCAATGCAGCCAATACATCCGGAGAATTTGCGTCAACTACATCAAGGAACGATTCACCAAATATTGGTGGTAATAATAACGGTGGTTTTGGCCTCGGAATTAGTTCCTTCAATGCTTTGGCTAACAATACCCAACAACAGTCGCAACCACAACCGCAAGGTGAAAGTACCCCAAACAATGAAAAACGTCACATTCAAAGAAGATCAATGACTGGGTCTTTGTTAATTGGCAAAATGAATCTCCAGCCTATCTTAGTCCAAGGAACTCCCAGCTCACCAGAAAAGGACAAGGACAAGTTTCTGAATAACGATAAAGGAAACAGCGAAGAGGAGCAGCATGATGCTAACAGCAAAAACAGCGCCAAGAAAATAACATCCCCAAGACAAATGAAAAGTAGCGCTTTCAATGGCATTATTCCAAGAATGGGTCTTTTAGGGGCTAATAGAGATACAAAAGTTTTGAGTACAGTGGAAAGCGTAGCTGATGAAGATACTAGTAGTCTTCTCTATGATTGTAATGACAACAGCATGGAGATTGATAGTCCGTTGACCAAGAAAATTCAAAGAATGAGCAACAATACGTACAAGAAGTACTCAAGTGGTTTACCTAAAAGGTATTCATTCACCAACAATAGTGCATTTGCAAGCCCTTCTCCAAGATACGGGTTAGGATTTGATGATCTGACCAACATTTCAAGTATTGAAAATAGCCGCCTTGAAGCACTCCAGAAATTGGAAAATGGTGAAGAGGAACATGTTGTTGATAGAAATATTCTTGATCAATTGAATAATTTGACTTTGGATGATTTGCAAAAAACTTTGAAAGACGATGAAGAGCAAAAAGCTGCTGCCGGAGGTACTGTACAACCAGTAACGACAACTCATACTCATAGCACTGAGGGACGCAATTCCGGAACTGGGTCGGTGTATTCTCCACGTTCTTCAATTTCTCGTTTACCAGTAGCTAAGAGCAATCGCCCAATTAGCAAAAGATTTAATATCACGGCTAGTCCAACTAATGACTCGTTCAACGAAGCTGATTTTCATCACAATGAAGTTCCAATTATTGGTCCAAAAGAACTAACTGACATTGAAATTTCTCAAAAAATTCATTCAAGCACAAACTCTATTGCCAGTACTTCTTCTCCATTAGCAAGAAAAAGTTCTTTGGTTCCTGTGCCAGCAGCAAAAGTCAACAGAATTAAAAGTCCAGAATCTTACTCTAATTCCAGTAGCCGTCCACAATCACCAGCACAGCCACCTCCGCAACTTGAAGGCAATAGTCAATTTGATACCGCTGAAGCGATGAAAACAATTGACAGAATCAAAAAACTTAAGAAATACTCTGTCAAAAGGTCATCTTGGATTCCTCAACCAAAGACTACCAAATTGGCTAAAAGTGCCAACAGATCAAGTATCGATAGCACTTCCTCAAGTTTGAAAGATGCGCCTTTAGGTTTCAGTGCTAATACTACGAAGGTATCAGGAAAAGAGGGCGATAATAATCGGGTCAAGCATAGTTCTAATGGACATGGCAATGGTAATACTGGAAGCAGAAGCTCAGCCGGAAAGTCAAGTGGCTTGAAACCAAAAAAGCGTAACTCTAATGGGAGAGCAAAAATTATTGCACGCAGAGAGTTTGTTTAAATTTTTTTTTTTTTTTTTTTTTTTTTTTTTTTTTCTCTGTGTAATGGGTTTCTTCTAACATATTGTTCCAACGTCTAACGCCCCTTACTATTTTGGCTGTTAATTTGGTAAAAAAATGAAAAATAAAAAATGAGAAATAAAAAAAAAAAGCCCTGTATCTGTAATGTTTTTTTATTTTGTGGTTTGTTTAAAATCTGTTTATTTGATTTTGATTTTCTTTCTTGTTTTTGATATTCTGTTTTTAACTTCTTTTTCTTGTACTTTTTTTTTGTCTTCTTGTTTTGCTCTTCTTTCATTCTTTATACCTAGACTGCTCTTACGTTCATGTTATATATTTGCTATACTCGCTAATTCTGTTTTCGTTTTTATTGTTTTAGTTTCCGTTCTTTCCTTCTCCTACTTTTTTGATCGTTCTCTTTCGTTGGTTTCGTTCTTGTTCTTGTTTGTTTCTAGATTCGCTTATCCTTGTCTTTCAATTTCATTTGACATCCACTTTTTCTAGGTCTTAGTTCTTTGTATTTAGTCTTTAGCTCCTATTAAAACATATACTATACCTCAGATATTTCTGTCTTAATTTATTTGATTTTCGTTTAGCTTATTTCGTTGTGTTTGTTATTTAACTCTTTTTTCAGCAATTCGGTTTCAACCACCTTTGGGTCTTATTTTAGCTACCGACTCTTTCGGAGTCTACGAATCAATTTTTCATGATCAAATACTAAGCTAGCGTACGGCTATAGTGTAGTTATATTACTACTTATCAGAATTGATTTTCGTTATGCATATTCGAACTTCACAGTTCTGTTGTTGCTATTATACTATAAAGCTTACAGCTACAGCTAAAACCTTCACAGCTATTTAGGTTTCTCTCAGGTCGTTGGTCCCTGTTTCTTCAGTCTCTCAATCGCACTATGAACTGCGGTTTGTCTTTCTCTTAGTAATTGGTCTTTCATAATAAAGAGTAATTGAAATAGAAATGCTATGTTGTTGCCCACCAGCGCGCTCTACTTGTTGCCACGACAACGATATAACGTATACGCTGGAGCTACCCGGCAAATAGTCTGTAGGCATTTGTGGCTAGGTTGCCTGGGACAACACACTTGTTTGTTTTTGTTTCTTGTCTTTTTTGTTGACCTTTTTTTTTTTTTTTACTACGTGCACATCTAACTGGGCGTTAACGCCAATATCAGACAATCTGGTTATGATCTTGAAACTGGTTTATATCAAATATATAATTACCATCAAGCTTTCTTCTAAAGCGTTATATGAACATTTTCTCGCAGTATGCGCTGTTGCGTGTCGAATATTGCAGACCAAGGTCCGTGCTGAGCGCCAACACAAGCCAACCTTGGAGTGCCCGCAGTGCGCTGTTGTTACGGTAACAGGTATATTTGGTTGGGAGCACCGCTCTGAAAAAATTCAAACAAACACAAGCAAGAAAAGACGCTAGAAGCAAGCAGGAAAAAAAAAACTATAAAAGGCCCAAGCGACCGCTTTTTTCAAGATAATAATTTTTCTTTTTGACTAGTTTCCTTTCTTCATACTTACCTTGAGAAGTCATTGGGGATCATGAAGCCCATATGGCCATTTGGACCTGCTTACATTGCACAGCGTATCAGGTTTGAATGTCATATCTTTCCGATTTTCATTGGAGAGGTATGGGTCTCATAATTTTTGATTTTAATTAACTAATAATTTTACAGTTGAAAATTATTGTAAATTTGAAGAAAGGAAACTTATTAGCACTTTTGGGCGGTTCTTGGTCAAGATCTCCTTTATGCCCTTGTGTCATTTTAATCTATCGACATGATTAGGATCGCTTGACGGGAATTGCCTTTTTGTGATTGGTTTCTTGGTATCTTCTTTTTAGAATTCTTAGTATGGCTACTAAGTTTTTTAAAAAGAATGGCGTTGATAGTTTTACAATGTATCTTTTATTTGGTGACCATTGTTGGAAAAGCAGTAAGGTAGGGTGTGTATTTTTTTTTACAGTTTCAAATGTATGGACTGAGGTTGGTGGAGGTTGTATAATGGATGGCGATTTTATTTGTTCTGTTTTGTAAATATTCAATAATTAGACAGCGTTACAGTTCACTCACTCCTCCTCTTCTAACTGATTCAAAAAGCCATATATATGCCAGACAAAACATACAAGCAATAATAAAACAGTAAATCGGTTGATAGACCATCATCAATGAAACATATTGTCGCAAAATTTTCGCTTGTCTTCAGTCTTGCCTTGTCGCTTGTCTGGAAAAATCTCCATGTTGCATTAACGAATTCGCTAATGACCAATAACGGCTCATTTATTGACGTAATTTAGCTAATGGAAAGTTACAGAATGGTTACGAGAATCAAAGCCTGCTACAATGCGTTCTTCAGCGAAACATATACGAGAATAGACAAGCAACCACCATTTATGGGCAGTTGGACCATGAATAAGCCAGTCAGAGAGGCTTTGCTAAAAAAGGAGATTTGAAATTGGCTTTCATGCTTAAGTGTTACTCACTTTTACGCATTCCGGACTCAATATTCAAAATTGATTTTCACAAATTGATATTGAAATTCGTCACGTAGGGCTTAGTATGGCCGATCGCTAAGAAGCGAGAAGAAAAAAGATTAAATTTCACAACAGCTTTTTCCTGTTATACGCCGTAAATGATTAAACAAAGAGAACCAAACACTCAGAAGTAACTTACCGGTATGCGTCAAAAGTTTTTACATCGTTTCACCATTTCATCGTTTCATACTTCATTCATCTGCAATTAAGCGGCCGTGCGGTTCTGTTCTCTTTCTTTACCCCGTGTTACAGTGTATTGTCCGCATTGTTCAACTCACTAGTTTCAAATCGGAATACTCAGAAAAGAATTCAGGGCTAATAAACTCGCGCCCAATGAATATGTTCAAAAAAGACAAAAAAAAAAAGCATGATACACTACTCAGTGCATTATACTGTAAGGAACGTCTTTTATCTCGCTGCATTTATTGTGCTGCAGTACAATTTTGAATCTTGATTCTGTGGAATTATCTCCAGAAAATTTTTCAAGACAATAAATGATAATGCGACCCTCCACTTTTTGGTTCTGTCTTGTCTTGAACTGTAATGAACCGTTTCCAAACGTTTTGGAATTTTCAACGCTGCAGATATACTTTAATTTCATTGAGAATTCCTGTGAATGGCGTGAAGTTTTAATTTAGTGAGTTGGCAATATGAATCATTAAAGTAGAAACTGACTTGGAGATAAAACAATAAGCTAAACAGATTGAAGTAAAACAAAAAAAAATTGCATTTACAATTTCATGATATATGGTATTCGGAAGAGTGCATTTTTCTCTACACACGCTTTATTATAGGGTGATCTATGTAAAGGAGCAGCATATCTTTTGATATTGCCGGAGATGCCAACCCAGTAAGACCCAGGAACATGTCGCATGTCGTATGTCGAAAAGTTTAATAGCACGCCTAAACACAGAAGAAGAGAAGAGAGAGAAGGAATAAGAAATACATATATACAAATCAATTAATGCTTTACATGTTCTTATTCCCACGCAACTTTGCCTGTTTTTCACATCAAATTCTCATAAATCTCAGTAAAAAGACATTCAAATTTGCCGAAAAAGGAGCTCAATGCAAACGCCCATCCACCACACAAGAATAAAAAAAAGATAACATCATAGATTTAATTTTTATTTCTGTTCAACCAGGGCAGGTTTTCACTGAACAATAGAAACCTAACGCAATTGCCCCTTGCAGGAAGCAGTTGTGTTGTTACCCCCCATCGAACAAAACCATCGACAATAATAAATTGATTTGATTATACCAATTTTAATAAAAGATATTAGAATACTCAACAAGGAAGTTTAGAAACCGCCGATTGTACCACCGGTGTACTATGGTGCATGTTTCATCATTATGCATGCATCGATAAACTGCTGGGCCGTCCCAGATGCGGTTTACACAGACATGCATGTATGCATGTAGATTACCGACCGGTCTGCCACCGGTGGCGGTCTGCTTTGCGAACGCACCCAAACTGTACCGTCGCGTACCGCACCGTGTAACACGCTAATCAATTGTACCGCAAGGGCAACGTACAACGATTAAGGGGAGATTTTGGTGAGCGCTCTTCTTCAAATTAAAGGAGTTTAGTATTGCTGTTGGCATTTGCTGAGATTCGATGGCAGGTTATGTGACATCATGAGCAGTCCAGCATGGCGATATTGCTAGGATGAATTACATATTGATTGTTTTTGTTGCCAGAAAAAATATTAATATCTTACGTGCTGTCGATTCAATATTGTTAGGTATAAAGATGATACCTTTTTTTTGTATAATTGTTTTGCTGTTATTATCATTCACTTAACTTTTTTTTGAATCAAAATAATTCCTAAAATTGTAGTATAAAACTAAGAAATAACAATTCAACTGCTGGATTGTGAATTGTCATACTCTCATTGCATAATGTTGCCCACTTTTGGGAATCTTCGTTTCTCTGTTAATTTAATTTTTTTTTGGCCACCCACCTTTTAGCAGAGAGCTGCCATTTTTGATTATTAATGTTGTGATAATATTATTAATAGTTCGATCATAGTATTTAAAATTAAATTGTGGGAAGGTTGCTCAAAATGCCGCATCTTCAACTGAAGATTGCTCGCCTTGTTTAACAATTGCAAAGAAGCGGTGATTGCTGAGGGCTTTCAATTCATTATTATATCGATGCTGGTAGGGGTTTTTGGAGGTTACATAACGAGACATAGATTGGCAACCAATTCAACCACCAGCATGCTCAAACTAACCCCTGTCTTTTCCATGCCCTACCTGGGGATAGGTGCTCCTTCCCCAGTTTGATCTACTCTATCTCGTCAACGAGACTCGGGAGCTCGGGGCCAGTCTCTATGGCTCAAAGAGTTTTGCTGATGAGTTTCGTGTGGGGAAAATTAGTATGACCAGATTTTATAATATGATTAATCAAAACGGTAACATTAATAAAACAGTTATACACAAGTAATGGGTAAAGATATGAAATCATTTACGCTCACTATTGTTTTCCGTCGTATTTCTTGTTTTCGTTCATTATTTGGCGGACTTTTAACGTCCCACATATGTAAAAACATTTTTGCAGCCTAAAATTGAAGATCTCTAAATATCACTTTTGTAAGATGGGCTTCAAAGATGGGCTAAAAGCTATAAAACGAGATAATTTATGTTAGAGCATTGTGGGTGTCTGATTATGCGTAGTCCGTGTTTCAGATAGCGTGACTTATACTGTAGATTAGATATATAAAATTGTGTAAGCCAGTGAAAAACGAGTTGTACTGATCAGTTGGCAAAAAAGCAATAGACAGCTTTAAAGACTTTAAAACTCTTGTGATGTCATTTTGGTTTAGCCTGCTTCGCTATCTCTTGCAACGCAGCTTACAACATTACTCAAAACGATAATTATTTTTCATTAATTTGCAATTTGTTTTTGACCCCAGTAACCGGCATGACACTGAGGCACCAACAATACAACGTGATACTAACTAAGACAGCTAACTAGTGTAACAATACTACGTCATATATCCCCTGTTAAAAAAAACGTTGAAGCACTAAAAATTGGATTGTTTGCGACTGTTAAATTTACTTTCTATTCTGGCCGAAACTAACAAGAGGTTCTATAACTGTTACACCATTTGAGAAAGCAGAGGCGCGGCGTTTATTATTGTACTGCTGCTGTATCTATCGTTTGCGCTGTAACGTATACGTAGCGAAGCTGTTCCAACTGCATGTCAAAAAAAACCACACTCGTATTATAAACATATTAACACTCACCATGTGAAGTGTAATAATCCCGCAGGATAAAAAACCAATTTAAAGCGAAATGGTTTAATTACTAATTTTACCCGAAATTTATGCTGAGTATTTCGGATTAGAACATGCTTTTTACGTTTTACGTATCTGCTCAACATGTCCGCTTTATTTAAATCTAAAATAGCTTGATACAACCTAAATTCTCGGAACCTTACATACCGCGCACAGATCTTGAGGATTGCCAAAAACACCGGCTTTAGTGAAGAGCCGTATGACGACTCATAAACTGAGCAGAGTACCCAACAATGATAGCGAGCTTCGGCAACGTTTTACCCGAGGAAGGCCTGATGCTTTTTTATTTTGTGATAGTAGGTGACGGATCTTTATAAAGCTAGATATACTTTTCCCGATTAATTCCATCGATGGGAGCGTGGCTTTAACGGTTTTGTATTTTTTAATCTTCGTGTTTGAATTTGTGATTTAATAGCTGTTACAGACACCGTAACCATTTCAAATTTTTTTTTACAAATAAAAATTAGCTTAAGATGGGCAAGACTTATGATATTGTTTATTAATGCGTTGCAACGTTGGACTGTGATATTCAATCACACTAAGTTGTACTAGCTAAGGAAATAATAGTTATTACTTTCAGGCTAACATATAGCTTATATTGTAACCTTTAATATTGATAATTTGCTTGAGAAGTGAACTATTGAAAAACTATTGCAGTATATGTTACAAAATTTTGGCCGGTGAAGACACTAGGTCAGACATTGTTGCTGTCTTGCTTTGAATTTACATGGTACGTTAACCTGAAGTGCCGTCATTTTTGAAATCCGTAAAAATGGGTTACCGTAAACTTAGAGTTCAATTTACTAAGTATTCTACGCGAACATTTCATAGGCTCTCGCAAACCTTTCCAACATATATTCCAGAAAGTTAGCAATGTCCAAGATAATATATCATCCCGAGTACTCATACGAGCAGCATTTACGACAGAGAAGAAGGAAACCAAGATATTCCAAACTTATTCAACTTAAATTCGTGTCTTTTCTAAGCTTGCTCAGATTTTACAGACAGTATGTTTTCGAGAATTTCATTTGAGAAGTCACTGATAAAATGTTTCTTTTTCATCGTTGAAACAATAGCAAGCAAACTGTCGCAAGTGAAGCTTGGTGAAATGAACTTTCCTGATTCTTCTTTTTCTTTCCTTTTTATTTTTTTTTTATTTTTGTACCTTTACAAGGATTTATCCTTGCTGAATAGTGGTGGGGTTTCCAGAACACAACAATAGCATTCCCTGATAAGGGTCATCAGGGTGCTAAAGGTACAAGAATTTAACTGCAAAGGACGGTACTCGTGTAAATGATTACGAGTCCTTCGATTGGCAAGATACTATAGTTTTAAATCCGCACTATGAACATGAGGTAACAGCCATTTCATTTATCACCATTGCCAGGATCGCATCCTGTCAATAAAAAATTGTATTGTGACTTTTCCATATAATAGAGCGAATTTCAGCTAGTCCTAATTGTCTTCTGCAGTCACTATTTTTGCAAGGTTAGGTTTGCACAGTTGTTTATACCAACAAGTTGCGGTAAAAGTTCCATTCACATAGTAAAGTTCACCAGATCAGATCTTAATCCTAACTTGTACGGAGATGTATATAATAGGAAGAACTAAATGACAATCAACTCCGCGGTTTTCCATGCTTTAATATAAAGTTAAGTTTTGTAACTATACTCATTTTATGCTTGCAAATCGAAAACATTTGCTATTTTTGCTGAAAATCTCTAAGTCCAGCCCTTTTCCAGCAATCTTGGGCAGAAAATAAAGTACGATAATGCCGGCGGCTTAAACTTTGATGGTTTATATGTTTTAGAGTTTGATGACCAACATTTCAACATTTTCGAGATGCAATCAGAGAATATACGGAAAAACAACCACACACCAGAGTATGGTAGTTGGGCAATCTCCAGATTTTTTAAGACACACTGTTGTTTTAAAGTAGGTTTACTGACTCCATAGATTCTCTCAATAATAGTCAGCGAAGGTTGCTTTTTTTCTTCTCCACAATCGAGCTACCCTTTCGCCATAACAAATAGGTTTCGGAACCCCCAAGCGGATAGAAAGCAATTCAAGGGTTCAACTATAAAACTATACTCTGCAGTACGGCTAGCTGTGAGACACAGCTGCGCAGCGCAATAATATAATTGAGGATGAGAGAATATGATCACAGAGGCAGTAGTGATGATAATTTTGAAATAGTGTGGCCGTCTTCCCCATAGGTCACCATCGATCACTATAGATCACCAACACTATCTTCTCCGAGAACGATTAATGCTTACCGTAACTCCGGCCGCCACCAGATTTCCCCGTTTAGTGGGCCTCCGCTTTCCAGCACAAATTGGAAGTTAACATATGCAGTGTAACGCGAAGCCATGCTTAGAGGGTAATGTTTCATCTAAAAACTATAATTAATAGTCAAAAGTCCCAAGCGCACCTTGCAAAAAGAAGCAAGCAGAAGCAATATCACCAAACACAAAAAGATGATGGATAAATGAGAATTTCGTGTAGTTCTAATTTTTATTTCTGGTAGTTTAAATATGAGCTATCTAGCGTCTAGATGTCACTATCCTCTATTCTTCCCAGCCCTGACATGTTTTCAGCTTGTTGTGGTTTAGTTCTTTGTTCATTACCGTCAGTTGTAACGTTTCATTTCACCAGTGGACTGCATGTGGATATGCGAGAGTCAGCATGGTTTAGTAAGCACTCTCTCGCACCTGGGAAGGACGGGAAATTGCCGCCGCTTTTGCTGCAAGGCGATAACATCGCAAGCCATATATGGGTTGATCTAATTCTTCCTCTCTGGGCTTTGCTTTTGCCTAACAACATTTGTCACTAAACACGGCTCATAGTTTCCGAGTTCAAATTGATTTTCCCCCATCGTATTAGAAATGCTCGGGTTTATAAATGGGAAAAAGCTTTGATCGCGGGGTACAAACTACTTGACATGGTAGTTGTTTTCTTTGATTATCGATTAACATTTTAATTTTCTGACTATACCTTTGCTGAGATCATGTTTAAACAATCCATACAATAATAAAGGTCATTTAACAGGCATCACAAGGCAAGAAGACGGCTTATATCAACGATATATCATACACACATAGCAACTATAGCTACTACAAAATCTGGGTATAGCTTATTCGGCGTAATTCGACAGCTATACGTTTCCATACCCACCGGATGTTTACTCAGGCCATTTGATGGTCTGATTGGCCAGCATCGTTTGTCGCGCCGACCGGATTGTGGAACCGGAATTCCCCATATTTCACAGTTAATTAGTGTTCTTTCTTCGCTGCTTTCATACTGTTGCTGGGTGTACTCACTCAAAGCCTGCCCTAACACTAAGTAGGGCGGGTCATTATGCAAGGCGCAAGGCACCCACAACGTGCATTAGCAATCGCATCAACGCTAGCTCTAAAAGCAGTCTTAGTACTGGGACAAGTCGCAGAGCCTATGACCATAATGTCGTTCAGAGGCCTGTGTCAATAACACCTGCTCCATGCTGATCATTAAGCACTAAAGTTTCTATCCAGCATAATAATTAAAGGTAATGGCAAGCGGTGGTAATGATGATAATAATAATACTAATAATACTAATAATAATAATAATGATGATGATGGTTAAGGTGGGATTCTGTAATGTCAGGTAAATGCGGGCTTCTTACTGAAGCACATCATGCTGTAAGGTGCAGTGGTATGTGCAGCAAGAAGTGCATCTCGCATAGAAACATGCTTGTAAACATATTTGCCTGCATCTCACTGATGCATGTATGTTTTTACAGCGCAGACGCTTCTTTTTTTTCTTTCACACTCTCTCAATCGATTGTATTACGCTTATTCTTGCTTTCACCGCGAGTGATTAATCAATTATGGGCTGTTTTGACTTGTTTGATATCTCTGAGTGGATGGTACGCTTATGGTTGCATGGGCTTTTACTTCAACAACCCCCGAACCGAAACACCCCAGAAATGCGTAATGATATAAAAGCATAACGTTTCCCACCTCGACATTCTTGCTACCGTTTTTATTTTATTTTATCTTACTTTTTGTATCATTTCTTTTCTATTGCCACTTTACTCTACACTCAAACCATCCTTTTACTCAAGAACCTTTCAACGTTTCTTCTACTCTTGGTTTGTGCGTCACACATTACGCATTCCGGTTTCACACAGTCGTTCCTTACTTAAAATTACCGAAAGCTCATCAATTCCGCGCCCGCATTTTTCCATACTGGAGAAAATTACATCATCGATAAATTGTCCGATCCCACCAATTTCTGATCCCATAATCGACGAATTGGCCACCTACATTTGGTGAATATATTTTTTGAGAAAACCCAGCAAAGCAAGCAGACATTCTACTTTCTTGCTATTTCAGGTTTCTTGGTATCAATACATCTGAAAACACACGATACGCTGCTTAACTGCTAGGTTAGCCCCAAAAAATAATTTGAAACAAGTCACAATTTAAAATGATCAACAAAGTTTACAGCGAAGAATACGGTTATGACTGTGATGATCCAAGTATTGTCTACTGGTGCTGCTGCCACTGTCGTACCAAAAACCCAGATTTTTTCCAGCAATGTACATGCTGCAAAAAACAGAATTGTTCAAAGTGCAATTATCCTTGGGTGGATTAAGCTAGCTGCTGTTACACTTAAGCTTCACCGGCCCACCAAGATTCATTAACGATTGAACGAATACTATACCTTGCTATCTCTAGTTGTAAAAAAAAAAAAAAAAAAAAAAATTGAAAAAAGAAAATTAAACTTTACCTTGATCAACACAAAAAGAGAAAAAAAATTTCCTTTAACACGTCTGTTGCTTATGAGACAAATTATTTTTGGCTTTTATCTTCTTTGTGCTTTTTATTTTGCAGCTTCTTAAACTGGTATTCTTGCTCACTCTCATTTCAACTACACCATTGTATCTTGTCTCTTTTACTTTTTACTTCATGATCGTCATTTTTTTGGAGCTAAGTGAACATTAATCCCATCCCTGACTGGTCTGGTATGCTGTTGCTAGCGACACTGCCGTTGAGTTGCAATTACTTGCTGTTACTATTTCCTTTCTTTTCCTTTATATTTCTACTCGGTACTTGGCCATGCAAATACTATCACTAAACTGGGTGACATATTTATGGTTGCACTGGATGCCACTGTTGCCGTTTCCTTTTTTTTTCCTTTTTTTTCCTTTTTTTTTCCTTTTTTTTTTTTTTTTTTTTTAAGTCTCCTTAGTTTGGTTTTTATTATGTTCTTTTACTTTTGTTGCTATATTATATTATCTATCACACCCTAGAACCATTTTATCATTTTTGGTTGGTTCTTTGTTTTTTTCTATTTGGTTTTTGTTCCGCTATATTTTTGTTTTACTATTACGTTGCTATTGTACTATAGTTTTGCCCATTTTTTTTACATCTTCTATACTATTATTTTACGAATGTCAACTATTAGAGGTCTATTTCTATATCCAACATTACTTTTTGTGTTTGTTTACTATTTGTATTAGCTTGCCTCAAGTTGAAACGCATCAGAGTTATGACTTTGTCTGCTTAAAAAATTTAATTTTGCCTCGTGTCTTCAGCTTGTTGAAAGCCCCTTCAATTCTCCCTGGTTTTGAGTGTGCTGGACAGCACTCTATCATTTACTACTAAATTTTTTTGGTTCTTTTCTATTCATTTTTGTGTAACAGATAAACAAATGATACCATGAAAGGCTTCCTTAAGATAGATCTTTTGCTAAGCGTTATAATATATGATTGTTATCGAACAGCATAATATTGTGTTTGTGCTTGTCAAGCATTGGCAAGGGATTTTTCATTAAGTTAATTCCATCACCAGCTTTATACAGGCAATGTAATTTTAATCCTAAATAAGGTATGTAGGTAATGAAACCAATTGTGAAGATATAGCCTAATTAGCATCCCAAAAGCTTGTTGTTGACTATTTAACCGTATATTCGCTTCGAATCATAGGAGCATGGACAGATAAATCATAAGCTCAGAGGTTGAACGATGCTTTCAAGTTATTGACCAAACAATTCAGTACATACAAAAATTAAAGCAGCAAAACCTTTTCCACAAATACTTCAACCGTTACATTTTATAGGAATAGCCAACAACAAAATCTAAATCCTCAAAGAACTATCACCGTGTAATAAAGTATACAAAGGACAACTGGCTTTCAAACGATTGACTAAAGAAAATAATTTTTTTTTCCTTTCCATGTTATTCTAAAGAAAGAACAAAATAACCGGCAATACAAAGATACAAAGGTACCATTTTGAGAAGAAAGGTAAAGTATTTTTTTATAGCACCTCTTTGTATCTCACGGCTTCATATTTGTTTTTGCTGATTTACAAAGGGTTAATTGGTGGCAATAGTGATCAAGTTCTCTCTACAAGCGGCCATTTTACATCAGATTTTCCTACTGGCGAAAAACAAGTTGTGAAAAATCAAATCCTTGTAAGTGAATACCATTACAGCAGAAAAATTCTTTTCCCAGAAGCTTGTACTGATATTGTATCCAAAATTTTAGCATATTATTTTTGTTGTTTGATTCCTCCCTTCAGATTCTCGACAATCTGCCGTGGTACTCTTTTTTGGCAAAAACGGCACACCCACACGGACTCAAAACTTTACTGTCCGTCTTGCTGCAGTGTTGAAGAAATTTTTTTGTTTTTTTATTTTTTTTCGTTATGCTTCCCGTCACTTTTTCTGTTTAAACTTTTTACTTTACAGTCGCCCAAAATAGACAATATTTTATTGTGCTTTTTCATTCATGGTTGTCTTTGGGTTTTTGGTGAATCGACAAATTAGCTTGTTTAAGCGACAGGACAGGCAAGAAATTTTGATAAACGGTAACAACAAAAATAGAAGGACCAAAGTAGACGATCTGCGAGTTTTTATCTATTTATAGAATTTTTTTTTTTTTTTTTTTTTCTTTCAATCGGGCCCATCTATCCATTTGTGTATAGTCTTTCCATTATATGAAGTCATCGTACAGCAAAAGTTGTTAGACAGCAGAAACTTTTGCCTAATTGGAGTTTCGCATCTCATGCTCTGAATACTTGTTACCTCTTCATAAGGAATATCTTCTTTCATGCAAATCGATTTTTTAACGGTCGCATGTAATGTACAGTAGATCGAATTGAGCACATTGAGAGATTCATCAAATGCTTGTGTGGATCGAAAAACTGAGACCCGCATCGTCCTAAATCCTGTGATGTTGAAAGTAATCAGCTATACAAAAATAGAATCAAAACCTGAAAGATGTAAATCGCTCAGAATCTTGGTTTTCAATTTTCACAATTACCATCTTAAGAAGTAGGAAAAGCGTCCCATCGCACAAAGCTTTGAATCATAGAAAGCGTTAGTCAAAGTTCCAAATCCAAACTAGCCGGAAATAACGAGCCGATCAAATGAAGCAATATCTGCAGAGATTGTTTCCACTTGTTCACCGTCGAATAGGAAATAAACTCTCTTTGGTTGATATCATTCTTCTTACCTGAAATAGCAATTTTCGTAATGAAAATATTCAGTATTCTCATATCATTCGCAGTATGTTACTTTCCCCTTTTGGACGCAAGCAGATATATGTATTTTCACACACAAGATCGATTTATAATTTCTTGATAGTTTCCAATAGGAGTTGATATGCTCAGCAAGTTTTTAAAATGAGGAACTCTTTTGATAAAGCCTTCTTTGCGATCCGATATGAAGGAACGTCCTTTTCTAAAAAAAAAAAAAAAAAAAAAAAAAAGATTAGACTACTAGCTACGTACCTGCTCTGCTTCATGTTGAAGCCCAATCCATTGCAAATCGAAGAGATCATCTTTTAGGTTTTCAATTAACGCCTTTTTCCTACAGGACGTCAATGAAAGGACGCTCTGTTAGATTTTCATGACAACAGTGTTCTCTTCGTAAGATATTACTCAATTACAAATAATTTTCCATCTAGACCAAACATGAAGGTTGTGTAACGGTTTCTCGTATTTAGATTCAGTATGTTCGGTTGATTGGAAATTTCTTTATTTATTTCTTTTTTTACATTATTTAGTATTTTAAAGAAAAGCGGGGGCTGCATGAACTCTAAAACTAACATTTGGGACAAAAATCTTGAAGCTGTCTGTCAAGAGCTACAAAAAAGAAATCTTTATTTATGCAATGCTTGTTTGATTAGATACTTGTGTTCTACATTATAGATAGCATGTCATAACAGCATACAAGTACTGCACATGTATGTGGTGCGAAGCTCCATAGCCAGTGCTAAAAAACTTGATTTTTTAATCATACGGCACTCGATAATCAGCTTGATTTATTAACAACACATCTTCCATTCACGTAAACCCTCACAGTATTTCTGTCATCACCATTAAATAACCATTTTGCAATCAAATCCTCGAATTTTTGCTTGTCATTTTCAGAAAACGTTCCGTCTTTGTTTAGTTCGGCGTTATCAAATCCACTATCATTGTTATTAGTCAACCCAATGGCTGCACCAGAGTCATTTTGAACGTTAAATAAAAGCTCTTCAACTGCAATTGGGCTTTGCAGTGCATCAGCAACATGGCTTGGCTGTTTTGCTCCACGTCCAAGGAGAAATGACGGTATTTGCCAACTGAAAATATCCATTTGTGATCCACTTGATCTTAAATCTACCAACTGAGCTTCCCATTTTTTGCCAATCTGGAAATCACCCAAAATAGAATCCAATGCTAAACATTTTGCACCTCCAGCTGTTGCTAAATAAAGCACATCATTTACTGACAACTTATCACTATCTTGCTGAGTTTTCATAGCCAAATGTCTGGATACCAAATGTGCTTGACGTGCTACCGACAATATAGATGGAGAAAATCCGCCAGAGACATCAGTACCGAGACCGACTTTTATATCAGCATCAAGCAATACTCTTATTTTTGCTTCACCAGATGTTATGGAACTATTGGATATTGGGCAATGCGAAATGCCTGTTTTTGTTTTGTGCAAGATATTTTTTTCATCTTTTGTCAAATGGACCCCATGAGCTAAAACAGTTTTGTCTGATAGTAGGCTATGATCATCATAAACTGCAGTGTAGTTTTTTGAATCTGGAAAAAGTTTGGCAACCATTGCTATTTCATCCACATTTTCAGAAACATGCGACTGAACATGAAAATTGTGCTTTGATCTTAATTCACCTAACCAGGACAATGACTTGGAAGTGCAAGATGGTGCAAATCTTGGAGTTAATGTAGGTTGCACCAATAAACAGTCGTCTTGTTTATTATCTTGAGAGTACTTCTGCAGCATGTTTTGTAACTTTTTTATATGGCCACACACTTCAAGTGTATTTTTTTGTAATTCTTCGTGAGATTCGGAGTAAAAGTCAGGAGAGTTGTCGTCCATACAAACTCGGCCAATTAATGATCGCTGTCCTACTTTGTAGCAAATATTGGCCAATAGTTTTGTAGCCTCAGGATGAATGGTTGCGAAATAAGAAGCAGTAGTGGTGCCATTTCTCAAAGTCTGATCCACCACTTTGGAATAAATAGAGTAGGCCTTTTTTATGTCTTTGAAAGATGCTTCTAAGGGAAACGTGTATGTTTCCAACCAGTCTAGTAGGGTGGAATTGCCAAAGATGCCATTATTTGGAAATTGTGGGGCATGTATATGAGTATCAATGAAACCTGGGAAGAAAAATTGACATGGATTAGATGTGATATCAACGATCTTGGTTTTGCTGGAATCGAGCTGATGTTTACCTATTAGATCTGATTGCAACTTGTCTTTGGACTGGCAATTTCTAATAATATCCTTTATGGTACCTTCTTGGTCCACGAGAACAGCAGCTTGAGGTAAAGCCTCTAAACTACCTAAAGATGGCGTATGGACTAAGGTGCCGTAGTATATTGTGTGAGAAATAGGGGCCAAAGCTTTTGATGTTATGGATAAACATTTCTTAGCGCCATTAGCACTTTGTTGTGAATTGAGTTGTGCCATAAGATATTGAGGCAATGATTACTAGTTGTTCTATAATAACTGCTGACGAGTGTAAGAGCTATATCCAAGCCAATGATGCTACAATAGGTCGTAGATAGCTGAAAAGAAGCAAAAGAACGTGAAAACAAGTGGAAGTCCAGCGCAGTTTATATACTAAAAACTTCCTCGGAAACCACGATAAGCAATAGACGCAAATACATGCACTCCGACGCGCCTTAAACACGGCCGCGGAAGAGCCGCGGGAGGGGCCTACGGCAGAATTTTGAGGGTCAAATAGGCATATTGTTGGGTGGGCTGATGGCGTGTGAAATTGAAAGCAGCTTAAGTACAATTTTGTTTTGGTTTTAACAGCATGTGCTTTTTATAGTTGTTGGTAACAAAGGCAACAGATGTAGCAAAGTGTTCGGAGAAGTGACAGGGTTCATCACACCATACAAATGGTATATGTGCCATATATATGGTGACTATCAGTGCCCGCAACCACCGGTGATGGTCAAAAAGAACGAAACAGAAACAGAAACAAAACAGAAAGCCACAACAGACAGAAACTGCTATACCATACCAGCTACTGCTTCTTGGTCCCTTCTTTGACGCTATCTACAGGATACACCATCTCTCATAATGTATCATATACGATGCAGCATAGCAGCTGTGGTGCTTTTCATAGCATTTGTGTGTGCGAGCTACGATGAGAAGTTGTCTTTAACGCCTCTTCCTAATGGCCACTTGCATACAAATTTCAACTTCAACTTGACATCTTCGGATTTTCCAAATCATGATCTTGACCAACAGGAAAACTCAGCATCTATTATCAGTAATTTCAATATATTCCCAAACTCTATTATAAACCTCATCACTCAGACAGATACAAAGAACTTAAGCATTCGTTTCACCAGCGGGTATTGGAACTCTGAAAGCTGGGGCAAATTGCCAAGCGATGGCTACACCAGCGGCGGCAACGGCTTGGAATTATGGGCCACTATCAAGGCAAATAATAAAGAAGAAGCATTTAAGAAATGGACCTTTTTGGTGAATTCGTTGTCTGGCTTTTTTTGCGCTAGTTTGAATTTTATAGATGAGACCAGAACCACATATCCTGAACATGCATTCAGTCGCGCTATTCAAACTAGCGACAATAACACATATTTACTTAGAGCTGCGCTCCCAAGAGAACCAATATGTACCGAGAACTTGACACCTATAATGAAGCTTTTGCCTACAAAAGGAAGAGTGGGGATTTCTTCTTTGCTTGACGGGCATAAATTATTCGATAGTAAGTGGGTAGGTACATCTATTGATGTTAATACTTTTGACATTGATGAGTCAAATGTCTACTATAAGATGGTCATTGATTTGAACACAGTTTTCGATGTCCCTACTGTACTAAACAAAATTAAAAGACCATTGCCAAAACCAATACCTGGTGAAGAATTGAATTGTGATTATGACAAACATTACGATTCATATCACTGTTTCCCAGTGAATGATTATTCAGATGAGTTGAGCTTTGATTTTGACAAGATTTTCGGGAAAAAGGTGAAAATTGACAAAAAGATAGGAACCAGTGAAATATGTGCGAATGTTAACAGTGATGATCATTGGGAACTCCGTGGCGAGTTGTCATCTATGGACAAGGAATCAGGCCACTTATTATTTGCCAATACCGATTTGGATTCAAACAATTGTTTTACTTTGTACAACAATCCACCAAAAAAAGAAGAATTCAATTTGAAGTTCAACTTGAAGAACTCATACAACAAGATACAAATCAGCAATTCTGCAAAACCTGAAATTTACGTGAGCAGATCCATTACTGGTTATGAGTTAGACAAAGGTGGGTTTAGAATAGTCTTTAAAAATCCAACAGATCATGATTTGGACCTCGTTTATTTCGAATCTTTACCATGGTATTTGAGAATATATTTAAACACATTGAAAATTAGTCAAAAGTCTGATCAACAGCCAATAAATGGGCCAGTGCTCAATAAGACTGACATCATCAAAAACATTTCTTATGTAACCGCCATTGATAGGCAGAGACCAACAAAGCTAGAGTTATGGCTTAGAATCCCAAAAAATTCAGTAATAACATTCACTTACTCCTTTGACAAGTCATTATTATTATATAGTGAATATCCACCAGATGCAAACCATGGGTTTGAATTGGAACCTGCGGTAATCACTTTGATTGACACTTTTAGCAACCAGTCTTATTATGCACTACGAACCGCACCATTGTTGGTGTCGTTGCCAACACCAGATTTTTCAATGCCTTACAATGTGATTATTTTGACATCAACAATAATGGCACTTGTGTTTGGCACTGTATTTAATTTGCTCATGAAGAGGGTCATTAGTGAAGAAGAGTATGAAAAGTTGGTAGCTAGTCTTCCTGCAAGAAAAAATTTGTTGCAATTGCTTATACTTACGCCCATTAATAAAGTGAAGAATACCATCAAGAGTAAGTCGAAAAAAGATTAGCGGTTTTGTTTTAAATATTATATATACTTTTCTATTTTTTTCTTTCATATCTCATATTTATTCATTATCTATCATGACAGTAAGCGCAGTGATCAAATTGTTTGCTTAACAATTATTTGAATCTTTTGTAAAGTCAGCTAAACCAATTACTCGTAGGTAGTCTGTGGCAGTTAGAAAAGATGTGGTGTACAGATGTTCCTACCTAATGTATGGGGTTCACGGGTGTACTGGAATGACAATGGCTGTTTCTGTCGTATAATAATAGAATCACAAGGATGCCACGGCACCGCCGTTTCCTTCATTTCTGTTTCTCCTGGTCTTTAGCAAGATATATGTTTACTTGAACACGACTTCGCTATCACTACTACCCAGGAACAACCATTTTATCTCTATCAACTCAACTCACAAATAACAATGACTAATACATTGAGCGAAGACTTCTGGACTCAGGTCAAGCAGGCCGACCACATTGTATTTTCTGATTTCGATGGCACCATCACTTTGCAGGTATGTTGCTGGTGTATTAGGAAGTTGCCCCAAATTTGCATTGCATCAATTAGTTCGTTTGGTTGATACCAACTGGACCCTTTTTTAATTTTTGGTTTTCAGATTCCTCGGAAATTTAGCCTTGTATTGACCATAATTAGCCGGATCTACCACATATGTCCCCGCTAACTTATTTGTGGAGTGATCTGGTTGCTGTCAATATCTCTAAGATCTCCAACCAACTTTTCTTTTATTATTATTATTACTATTCCAACCCGTACTCTTCTTTACCAAATACTCTTTTACTAACTTATTTTAAAGGATAGCAATGATTACCTAACTGATACTCTTGGTATGGGATATCCAGAGCGTAAGAAGCTCAACGACGAAATCTTGCACGAAAGACTCAGTTTCAGAGACGGGTTTCAGCAAATGTTGGACTCAGTTCATACTCCATGGCCAGAATGTATTGAGTACTTGAAGAAAAACATCAAGTTGGACCATGGCTTCAAAGGATTTTACGAATGGGCCATCAAAAATAATGTCTTGGTGATTATTGTTTCCAGTGGCATGAAACCAATTATTCATAACTTGCTTCTTAAATTATTGGATGAAGATCATAGTGGATTTTACAGCAAACATCCCCTCGAAATAATATCCAATGGGGTTCAGGTAGCCGCCGATAATTCATGGGATATTGTTTACAGAGACGATACTTCATTTGGTCATGACAAGTCTATTGAAATTAAAAAAATCATTGCTTACAAAAATTTGGTCACTTCAAAGGACAAGAAAGTCCATTACTTTTATTGCGGTGACGGGGTTAGTGATTTGTCTGCTGCCAGGGAATCTGAGTTATTGTTTGGTAAACAGGGTAAAGATTTGATAAAATACTGTGAGAAGGAAAAGATACCATACAAGACTTTTGCTGACTTTAGTGACATTCACGAAGCAGTTGAGAAAATCATCTCTGGAGAGAGAACTATTGAATCCTACGTTGAATTGAAAAACAAATAATTGATTGTTTATAATTTTGTTACTCTTATTACTTTCGTTGATTTTGTATACTTTATGCCTTAGTTTGCATATTCCTCTTCTCCACTGGTGGCTGTCCCCTCTCCATTCCAATTGTTCAATAAATATAGAATGTGAAACATCTGATTGTATTAGTTACGTCCAGTACTTTTGTCGTGTAAATCCACTAATTATTACCTTTTGTACCGTATGCACGGGCCATTGGTCTTCTATCGCCGCCGCAAAACAGAATATTTTCACCGCAGTTGACAGTGTCGGGCACCTAGTCTGTCAGAATCGAGTATCACCAACTAACTGACTCCTTGATCCTTTCAACAAGGCACAACTCGCTTTGTTATTGACCATGGGAGGTGGCCGTTTGGTGAAAAAGGAGAACCAGTCTCAGGAAAATGCTCTATCTGGTGATGAATCCCAATGGAAGAGTGCTAGTTGTGCTAGGATAGTGATGAAGCTGGTGGTTTTGGCGATCATGGCCATAGCCGTTGCACTTTCAATAATGGAAATCTTTGCAAACAATAGTGACAGCACCCCAACATTCATCAGCATAAAACACAAAATATCCACGTTTTGGAACACATTACCAACAGATGTCACATTCAATAGAGATTCATTGTCATATTCAACTTCACTAATAACTTCAAATATCAATACTGGCGGTCTTCAAGGCCAAAAAACATCACAGGAATCATCATCAACATCACAATTTTCAAATCATGATGCAGAATTCAGCCGTCTTGCAACAATGGAAAACGTTGCTGATACCATAGCCGGTCATCCCAAAAATACATATCATTTTCAAAATATTACTCTTCCACACATGAGACTTAAAAGCTATACTGCAGCTGGCAGCTCACTGGGCGACCATCCCCCAAAACATGCCAATGCAACTTTGTTCACCCTTTGTCGCAACTCGGATCTATATGAAATGCTTCAAACTATTCAAAATGTTGAAGACCGTTTCAACAGAAACTTCCATTATGATTGGGTGTTTTTGAATGATAAACCATTTACGTCTGAATTCATTGTCAAAGTTTCTAACCTTGTTTCTGGCAATGTATTCTTCGATTTAATTCCCTCGAAATACTGGTCATATCCAGAACATATTGATTTGGACTATGCAGCATACCTTAGGGAGCAACTAGCTGCCATTGGAGTAAAATATGGCAATTCAGAATCCTATAGACACATGTGCCGATTTCAATCTGGTTTTTTTTACAATACTAGCTTCATGCAAAATTACAAGTATTATTGGAGACTCGAGCCTGGAATAAGGTTGAACTGCGATATCAACTATGATGTGTTCAAATACATGGAGGAGAACAAAAAAGACTACGGGTTTGTTATATCAATATTCGAATACAAAGAAACCATTTTCGGGCTTTGGGATATTGTCAAAGAGTGGCTTTTATCTCCAGTTGAAGGGGAAGCAAGGCCAAATAACATAAACGAGCTGCTGCTTGAGAGGTTACAATCACCAGCTCCACGTTTTAATTTGGAAAGCATTGACCCCAACTCATTGCTTGAATTTCTAATAGGCAGTCCTCATGTAAATATTTTTAATGACTCAAATACTTCATTTAAGGATCTTTTCCATCCTTCCAATTTTCATAAACTTGTATCCATAATTGAAAATTCTGAATACAATCTCTGCCACTATTGGAACAATTTCGAAATCGCCAACATGGACGTATTTAGATCCGAAACCTATCAATCATTTTTCAAACATATAGACCAAACTGGAGGCTTTTTCTATTCAAGGTTTGGTGATGCGGTGGTTCATTCCATTGCGGTCTCCTTATTCTTATCCAGAGATCAAGTACATTGGTTTAATGATATTGCATATTTGCATGCTCCATACGAAACTTGTCCATTGAATGACGAATTGTTTTTGAAAAACAAATGCGCTTGTAGCCAGATTTTTGATTTCACATTTGACGATTATAGCTGTACAGGATTCTGGTTGTCCTTGATGGGCAAACTTGAAGACCAGCTGCATTATTATAAAATGAAACAGTTAGAGTTTGGCAAGCAGTTTGTGTTGCAAAAATACAATCTTTACAAAGAGAAATATGGTTGAATTTTTCCTAGTGTACATTTTTGTTTATTTGTTTTTGTTTCTAGCACCTAAAAAAAGCATTGTTCCCTTGTTCTCATAATTTTTAGTTTCTTTTTATGATTTAAGTTTTTAATATTATAGTCATAACTTCTGCATTGATAGTTTGTCATATGTTTCAACTTTTGCTTACTTTTGTTTCTTCTATTTTTTTTTTCACGTGAAGATGCTCAAAAAGACTTAGTCGAAAACGCACTCATTTATGATTTAATTTTACAAAACAAAAAATATTAGAGTTATTTCATACCCTTATTGATTCAGTACTCTATAATGACTTGCGTAAAGAAACGAAAAATGTAAAAATGTGCCAAAACCATCAACGGCAAAAAAAAAAACTAATTAATTTTTTAAAAAACAAACAAAGAATGTGAAACAAAATTAAAACTAAGATGTAAGAAAAAAAAAATATAGATTATAAAGAATAATTATTATCAAAAGAAGTAACGAACGGTATAGTTCAATGCTTCTTTTTGTTCTTTTTAGCAATACGACGCAATGCTCTCATTTCATTCTTCATCACACCATCAACCATCTTATATTTACCCTTAACACCTCTTGGTCTACCAGACAAACCCTTGTTTTGACCAGCAGCCACAACCAAAGTAACCTTTTGCTTTGGTTTAGGTTTCTTGGACAAACGTTTCATCAACTTAGTAATCTCTTCAGCCTTATCCTTTTCAGACATAGCAGAGTCATCATTAATCACTTCAGATTTCTTCTTCATCTTCTCTAATCTTCTCAAAGCTCTCATCTTCTTTCTACCTTGAGCTTCAAGCACCTTCTTAATCGGTCTTGCATTCAATTGTTTAAGTTTTTCCTTGATGGCATATGCAGCTTCTTTAGTGATTGGTTTAGCAATCTTGGAGTGCTGTTTTTCTTCATCAAGGAACCATTCAGGTAAGCCGTCCATTTCACGGAATGAGTACTTGTTAAATCCATCATCCATCACGTCGTGCTTGGATCTATGACCAAGAGCAAGTTGGTGAGCTAACGTCATAGCTTCCACTGTGGCAATATCCACTTTTTCTTTATGAGCGTCTTTACCACTGGATTCATCGTCAGAATCGGAAGCAAAATCGGACTCAGAATCATTGACGTTACCATTGTATTCTTTACCACTTGGCACTAATTCAATTTGATTATCCTCGTCACCTTCTTCGTCACTGGAAGAGTCGTAGTTATCTTTCATGGTAACGTCATCATCATCTTCTTCAACCTTAGATTGTTTCTTTGTCTTCTTCTGCGTCTGTGCTTGAGTCTCTGGTTTGTCTTTTGGTTTAAGGGCTTCAGTTTGCTTGAAAATTGGATCGTCAAACAACAACTTAGCTCTTTCACTTAAAGTCTTCTTTTTCTCATTTCTTTGTCTAATAATTTCATTAATACGCTCATCATCATCACTATCAGAGAGTTCACTGTCAGTATCATCAGCTTCGTAATCTTTCTTGGCTTCTTCATCTTCATTGTCGCTCTTGTCAGCTTTATCTTCAATACCACCCCATTCTTCATCATCATCGCCACTTCTATTATACTTAGCCTTGGCGTTGGCATCTTTCTCAATTTGACGTTCTTTAAAGTCTTGGTACATTGAGTCCAATTGGCTTTCCAAAGAATCAAGATTATCCAAGTCACTATCCTCATTCTTGTGAGCATCCTTATCATCGTCATCACCGTAATACACTTCATTACCATTGAAAATATCTTCTTTACTGAAAATCATTCTCTTTTTACCTTTAATCAAATCATCGATCTTTCCAGACTTTTCAGCAGCTTTAAGACTGAAAAGAGATTCAGAACCATTACTAGCAGCTTCAATACCCATTTCCTTATCGGTAATCATACTCATTTGCATTCTGTAAATTTCTTTTTGTTTCAATTCATTAGCTTTCTTCTTGATTCTTTTGATTTTTTGCTGTTGCTTGTTGGTTAACTCTTCCAATTCTTTTTCAATCTTTTGCTCTTCACTTAATGGTTCCACTTGTACCATTTCAGCTTCGGCCTCTTTTTTAGCTGTAGCCTCATCTTTGATATCAAGCAATTCTCTTGCCTTCTTTCTCCATCTAAGCAAATGTTTAAATTCCTTTCTACCCAACACTTTCAAATCCTTCATACATTCCAACAATTCTGGAGTAGTTTCTTTCATCTTCTTAAGGATTTTCCATTGTGAATCAGATTTATCAATAGTGAACTGATTCATTGAACCCAACATATCAATTGGTTCTTCAGTCTTAACTAATTCCATGATTGGTGTGGCATGGAACTGAGTGTAATCTCCTTCCTCATAACCATCTCTCTTTCTGACTTTCTTGTGAGGATTGAAAACTTTAGCTTCCATATTCTGTTTCCCATCAGGTAACTCTTGGAAAGCTTCTTTAGGATCCAAAAACTTAGGATCAATTCTTCTTGGAGCTTTGTAACCTTTGCAGAAAACGAAAATTTCAGCAGATACATTTCTGGAAGATGGTGGTTTGGTTGCTTCCACTTTTTCGAATAACTGGTTGAAAATCCACATTAACTTGTTGTAATCTTTCGATCTGAAAATCTTGGTAACAAAAACACCACCTTGGTTCAAATGTTCAGTGGCTAATTTCAAAGCACTAAGAGTCAAAGTAGATTGATAATATGCATCTTGGTACCAATTCAAACCAACATTCGGAGCACCATCATGAAGCACAACATCGGCCTTCACGGTTTTCAAAAACCCTGCTAATTGAGACTTGCAGTCTTGGGAAGTAATATCTGAACGGAAGAAAGTGACATTCTTCAATGGTCTGATAGGCACAATATCCACACCAACAATCAAAGTACCTGGAGGACAAACCTGAGAAGCCACTTGACACCAAGAACCCGGAGCCGCACATAAATCGATCACCACTTTAGATTTGGACAAGAAGTTGTTATATTTGGAATTAATTTGTAAAATCTTGAAGGCAGAACGAGCTCTGTAGCCCTTCTCCTTGGCAAGATAATAGTATCTATCCAAACGCCCTTTAGCGTTTTTCTTTTGCCCCTTCTGACCCATGTTTTATATGACTATTCTAATGAAGTTATGAAAATGACTTCTACCACTCAGAACTAGAAAAGAAATATCTACTAGTCTCTTCTCATCAAAAGAAATATTTTTCATACTCAGTTAGAAAAAATAAAATAAAATAAAAAAATTTTTTTTTTTTTTTTTACTTTTTCCGATGATGTACACGTGAGTAAGATGACCCAAGCATGTGGAATATGCATCTGGAAAGGTGCTCCTGAGCACTGGGGCTACAGATTCGCCTCAACATTGATTGCACATAGGCACCAAAACCTGGTGGAAGGAGTCTAGGAGATTGGGAGAAAGATTCCATGATGGAGTAGATCCGCAATTATGCAACTTCGTACTTGTCAATCAATACGAATAGTATGGAAATGTTGCGCAGGTATATATAAAGAAACTATTGTTTGCTTTAATTTTGAATTAGTGCTAAAATCTACTCCAAGAAAGAGAAAATTAAAAGAAACCGAAACACTATACATTACCTTTCAATGCTTTTGAAAGCCTGAATGAAACAAAGGAAAGAATAAAAAAAATCGGTGCAAATATTAAGCGTCTATAAGATTTCAATTATGAAATTCATTGAAGTGACTTGTCTCCTGATCTTCTTGTCAGCCGCCTATAGCTTGCCTACTCAGCCGCTCAATGCACTCAACACCACCGCTGTCAAAACCAATAACTCTACCACCAATAGAAAGGCAGTAACAACACTTAAAGACCCAAGGGTCTATAGTAGCGGATTTGGGGCATTTGCAAAGCTTTTCTCTAGAAACATTGAAGTAGAGGTCGTCACAGAAAGCCCATATGATGCTCATCTACTTGGTTGAATAGCGGTAAGTGCACTGGAAGATAATGATAACAAAACTACTCATTTCTTGCAAAGTTACGGTTTGAGACGAATTTAGAAAGAGAAAGTGCGGAAAACAGCAGCTAGTGAAAATTTTAATCATGAATATCCTTAAGTATTTTTTCTTCTTTAAATCTACTTATTGCTAAAACATGCAACAGTAAATTATAAAAAATTGTTGACGATGATACGGAGAATAACAATTTGGAAGATTAACATAATTACAAGGGAACAAATGAACAAGGTTCAAATGTTTGGGGAGATAAAGTAGATAATTTGAAGTGCAGAATCAAAGTTTCATTTCATATTGCTTGATAATTGGCACACTGGTTATTTTTCATCAAAATGTAAAAGTTTGATACAAGGTGAAACCAAGATACTGACATAAATATTGGCATGAATGCTCATGTTTTGCACCATTTGAGAGAGGATAGAGTGAAATGAGAAGGGAAATTTGGGGAAGAACAGAGACTATTGTTATTATTTATACTATTTAATGAAAGTATCAATATATACCATAACCCTTTCCTTCTAAAAATATGCGACTTAAATGCATCACTAAAGACAGCCAAAGGACAACTCAATCATCCAACGAAATATCCCACACTGTGCACGCAATACAACAATCACCTTGTGGGCTTCCGGTTTTTGATCTTCTCAAAAGCACTTCTGTGTTCTGACTTACAAATAAGGGCACAGGTTATATTGTTTAGCTAAAGCATTATATAAAAGAGAGCCGTTCTAAGCATAGCAAAGTTTTATATAGTTCTATAAAAAAAACTCCTCTTATCCACTACATTACTAACTACAAGCTTATATTATTTCAAATGCACCTTACTTCTAGTGTAGTAGCAAACTGTACTCTGGCTCATTATCTTAAGTCTTGTACAACAAAATCAAAGAATTGCGATAGTGCAAGCAATCAACCTACGCACCGCAAGAGCCTTCTTATTTTCCGGTTTTTTTTTTTTTCTGTGTGTTTAGCGATATATTCAATGGACTCCGCATAAATGCCAGAAAGTATATTAGAACTAGCTTGCAACACAAAGTTTATATGATAATTCTAAAAAGGATCATCAACAAGACTATGGATATTACAAAAACGAGAAATCCACTAGTTTTAGGAACTCGTAAAACAATCTTTGGATTGAGTGGCATAATATGTAAAACAGAAACGTTTCCATTTCTTTGTCCATGGTAAGCTAGCTGAGCTGACATGAAAGCAGAGTTTTTGGGAATAGCAACCGGTTTTCTAAGGCAATGATTTAAATTTGATTAAAAAACATAAGGGGTCAAGATTTCATTATTTGTCTTAGCTAAATTGAATATGTCGACACCAAGTCCCCAAAACCCGAAATTGTGAGTTGAAAAAGAAATGTTTTTTTATTGCCATGTACATTGAATTCTGCCAATCCTCTTAAAGATTGACAGAATTTAAATTAGCAATATTTTTAAAATTTGTTGGCAAACAAACATTGAAGCACAATACTTTGAGTTTTTTTCAACCTGTAAAAACAACTAGAGCCTGCTCAACATATTTTTTTTTGTTTTTTTATGTTAAATCAAAAAACTCCAAGTCCGTAAGTTGTGTAATATTCTTAATGCCTAAGATTTCTTGAAAATCAAATCTTAAGACATTATACCTTTGGAGAAGGAGAGGCTCCTTCCAGCTATAAATAGTATTGCATTAAACGTCAATTATTAAACAGATCTCAGATGCTCTTGGTGTGGTCTTAAGTTGGTAAATGTGGACTTTTGACTACCATACACCATAGGATAAACATTTGTCGTTTAGAACGATGATGCACCACATAAGGTGAATATAGTTCAAAGCTGTGTCAGTGAAGTACTGCTTGGCAGTTTTGGCAATGTTTGTAATGATAGGGAGTGCTAATAGAATATAAGACTTATAGCTGAGGGGTTACCTACCACTTTTGCTGATGTTGGGACCATAATTGAAATTGGTCAAGCCTTCCCAGTTTTCCGGCACATGCTTCTGCTTGTTTATGCAGAAGAGACAAAAAAGTAAAATATATGTTATTGTTATATTTCAAAACTCAAAGAAACGACTATATTCTTTTCAGTCATACATCAAAATATTCAAATTCGAGGCAAACATTTTTTTTCTGAGCCAAAGTGTGTAATGAAGGGATAAAGGCCAAGTAACCTAGCTTGGTGTTCGAAAATTTTACTTGTTGGAGGCTGTTTACTTTTCCTGTAGTAATTCTATTCTTTTTATGAATAGAGACATGTCAAATAATTACAATTTCCAGTCAAAGCCATTATTCTTTGCAATGTGCTAACTCTTTGGATAGCGTATATTTATTCAGCCAGAAGACTTCATTTGTAACATCATTGTATATGATTTTTAGTGTTCTTATTCTTAATGTTGCAGCATAAAAAAGCAGCCCTAGAATGGTCCCGTCGTTTGATATAATATTACTGTGTAGTTCTGAAACTTAACTAGCTTCCGAGTGTCAATCTGGTTTTTGAATTAATGTTCAATTGGATCATATTATACAGTCTTTGTGCAAACAAAACCAAAATAAAAAAAAAAAAAAAAAAAAAACCTGAAAAAAAACTTTATGTACTGTCGCTAAAATATTCCCAAATAGGAAATGTCCACGCGTGCAAGAATCTACATTGACCGATGGATCCTTCAATTTACTCGCTCACCTCTTCTCTTTTTCGTCCTTCACCTGTAACTTAATCAAATGATTATTAAGAGGAAAACTTTATTGAATTTTTCAGTACATGTATCTTTTTTTGTGAAAGTGCTCTTTTCCTTAAAGACACCGTGCAAGTCGGTTTAAGCGGCAATAGTAGTGGTAAACCCGGTATACATGTTGCCCGTTACGCTAATGTCTTCATGATGGCGCACTGCAATGTAGTCTAACAAGCCGGCTAGCCAGGGCCCACTGTCAGCTCTAGAGGGAGCGCGTCTAATGGCAAACCTTGATATGTCAACACAGGAAAGCAAACAAGAAAAATTTGCAATGCAACCTGCCAGTAATGGTAATATAGTGGCATTTAATTTCTGCTATTATTTGACAGTTGCATTAATATGGTGTAAGTTTGTTTGTCCTTGTGTTGAGCTTTGTGTATAATTGGTAGTGAATCAAGTACACGGATAATGACAGCTATGTTTATTTTCACCGTTAAACTGTTTGCTCTTTTTCATCTTCTTTCATTTTCGCAGCAATTAAAACAACAATAATTTCAAGCAGGACCGCTGAAAAGAGATCTTACAATGCAAAACTGAAAAGCAGAAAGCAGGAGGATACTTTTAGTCTATTAGTGCATATGTTCCTATATGTGTCTATTAGTGTATAAATAAAACGAAAAACAAAACGAGAAATGAGCCAATATGTAAGCAACAAAATTATCAATGAAAGAGACGACTTATTGTTAACATTGTAAGATTAGTTGAAAAAAAAGTATTTTTAAGGTTAAAATATAAACAAAGGTATAGTTTGATTAAAAAGCGTGTAATAATGAACGTATGACCAGTAAAAGTAACATTAAAGATTAAAAAACTAAACGATTAAAAATGTATAATTTTTAAAAAGCGCAAGTTTTGAGAAGATAAAGAGGCAAGAGCAATAAAGTTTGAAATAAGACCAAGAAAACCAAAAAAAAAACAAAAAAAAACAACAACTAGAAAGCAGAAAAATATCAAGAACCGTTGTCGATTGGTAATAGAAATCAAGACAAAAACCAAATGTGGAAAATTGAGAAACGCATTTTATCATCAATGTCACCTATGCTGACCACATTCATTATAAAAGTTGTAATTGTCATTATTGAGTTTTAGCATTTACATTGTAATTAGGCTATGCAGAAGAATTTTTGAGTTGATTGTGAATGTTTAATAATTGGAGGGCGCTGCATATGACCATCCATTAATCAAAATATGATAGTGAATGAGAAGTAAAAGTGAGACTCCATTGCACCAGGCGGCATTTTGAGTCCAAAATGAAATGAAATTATTGATGTGAGATGTTAATGCTTGGTGACTGAATTTTGGGTGGTTAAAATATAGAAAATAGTACGTTTGATGGTACATGTTGGATTTAACCCTGGTAAAATATGCAATATTTTTCTTTTTGATGCATTATTGATTAATGTGCTGCAACTGTGATGTGGCCACAACTGTATGTCTGGATTTGCAAAAGATGAAAAAAAAAATTAACAGTATAGGTGGCAAAGGATATAAGATCAAATCAGGGATATAAAAAGCTCAAAGAGCAAAAAGCTAAGGGAAACAGAACAATAAATGCTGCTATGGGTAAATACCCTATTGCACAAGCACTTAGCAGAATTATAGGTTCTTGTATGTCATACCAAGGGGTACTGATCAAATGAAAACATAAATAATTTAAAGACCAAAAATCCAGGATGTAGTTGGGGTTAATAAAGCGAATAAAGGGTATGATTAAATGAAAATGTGATAAAAAAGCAATAAAACAAATGCAAATCCAAGCAAAACGACCGTTGAAATCAGCCAACAATTTTTTTTTTTTTTTTGATAAAGAGAATTATCAGACAAACACATAATAGTATGCCAAACAAAACACATAAAAACCATAGGCTTCAGAAACAAAACTCAGCTGCCAATTTAATAGCACTGTACTTCCATATTAAGCTTTGACTTTCTTCTTGGTCTACTATCATAGCCATTTCCAGTTCCGTTAGCACTAAGGTTCAATGAAGCGTTGGACATGCTTCTTGGAATATTAGCATTACCGGAAGACGGCACAAATGATGTGGCTCTAGCAAATGCAGGGGTAGTGCTTGATCTAGTCATTGTCATTTTTTGATTAGCACTAGTGGTATAATTGTCAACTGAAGAAGTTGGATTACCACTATTGACAAAAGAAACTCTGCTTGATGGAGAAATGGAGCGATGTCTAGTAGTAGTGGATGATAATGATCCTTTACGGTCATAACTCACACCGCTTTGACTTTCTGAAGACGATTGAGCTTGCATGGCTTGTGCTTTCAACTCGGCATACTTGTCCATTGGGCTGGCTGGTGGGGTCCAAAAGCCAAACTTGCTAGAAAAATCCATTATTGGGGCAGCGTCTAAAGTATCATTCTTTAAATCGTCAAATATGTTTGCTAAGCTACTCTTTTTGGAAAAAGAACTATTAGAAAACGAATCAGTACTGGAAAGTTCTTCTTGTTCTTGGTCTTCTGGGTTTTCAACTTCAATTTCTCTAGTGAGACGATCATCAGCGACACATAATCTGTGCAAGTTGATAATTTTTTGTTCCACTTTTGCTGGCATTGTTTGAGCAGGAATAGACGTTGGCATTCCATAGATGGTGTTTCTTTTAACAAGCATCAGTTTGCTACTATTGGCAATGCCATCCATATGGATGGAAAGTCTAGAAACATTTGGTGGGTTGATGGTGGAGAAACGGTTGCTGTTAAGTGCGTCAGTGGACGATGAGGATTGCATCAATGACAAAGCGGTACTTCTTCTCTTTGAAATCATGGTTGGTTCTCTAGAGATCAATGATGGGTGATCCTGTTGTTGCTGCTGTTGTTGTTGAAAAACAACATCTTTTGGTGATGCAGCAGAGTAATAATCAAAAGAGTCCGCCATTTCAACATCGTGATCCATATCGCCAACACTATTATTAACACTTTCATCAGAAGATAAAGAATCTTTTTTTATCAAAGAATCTAATGGAGCAACAAAATTTGGGTCATAATGGTGCTTAAGTTTGCAGTTCAACACAGGAATGGACTCAGTGTCTTCAATTCTCTTTGATCTTTTGCTGTCTTTAATAACGCGAAAGATAGCTTTCCATTTGCTAGTTGAAGATTTGTTATTTTTACAATCGTCTTCGTCAGATTCAAAATCGCCAGCCTCAACAACTTTCACTTGTTTGTTAAACAACTGGCGACGTCTTTTAGAATAGTATGCTTTTTCGCGAAGTTTGCGGTTAAGTCTATGACTGTATTGCAAAAGAGCGGTATTAGTTTCTATTTCTGGATAATTTTCCAAAAGCATCTGGATTTCTTCTTCAGTGTCAGCACTTTTATCAGCAACATGAACTTTTTCAATTTTAACTTTTTGCAAATCAAAAATATTATTGCTATTACTATCTGTATCCATGTTAATGCTATTTTCTAAAAGCTGAGTTTCAGTTGGGGATATAAAGTCATTTAACTCAATAGAATCCATCTCTTTTGGGTCGTCAAGGTGGATAACTGACTGAGCGTCTTTGGCTGAGAGTTTGCGTTGAAGCTGGTCGACAACTTGGTCTAACTTAGACTCACTGGAAACGATAGTACAACTACTTGATGCTTGTGAAGTTTGTTTGGTTGAGAGTTGGGTAGCGAGTTTGTGTTTTGAAGTAAATTCATCACCCAATATATCGGCGAAAAGCTGGTACTCTGGGGTGGCATTTGGCTCATTAAAGATGAAATAAGAGTTGGCGCCAATAGAAATGACGGATTTTGTCTTTGCCTGTCTATCAGGAGCGACCATGGTGATAGTGATTATTTGTGAAGGTTTTATAAACAACCAAAGGAAAATTAGGTATGATGGTTGATGAAAACCGCTGGGCAACTGAACAAAAAGAAAGACAAAGGAAAACCAGGACGAAAATTCTTCAACAACAATGTTGGCACTTCATAGGAAGGAAAGTGGGAAAGTTAGTAGTATAAATATGCCATATTTTTTTCTTTGGGACTGCAGAGATCGGCAAAGCAGGACGAAGCATTTGGATGCAAGGCAGATGCACGGAGGTGTAAGGCGTGCGATTCCTTCGTTTTCACCTCAAATTTTCAGTCGTTGCGCCTGAGGCCGGCTATTTGCAGCAGTCAATGCTCAGTCACTCACAATCACCACCACCATCACCGCCACACTGTCCGTTATATAAACTATGTCACAATATGTTATCGCCATATATTGATTGATGCCTTACGATTATCAGTCGCATATTAATATTTATTTGCATATTGATAAGCGCTTTGTGAACCGGAGGGCCCGTGGTGATAATTTCGCTGCTTCCAGGGCGCCGCTGGCAGCAGCCTAGTCAGCAACCACAGGACAGCGGCAACTGAAATAACTAAAATTAACTGCCCAGACACAAAAACAGTGACTGCATTCGCTATAGTAACGCAACCGTAGCTTCCATGGGAGGGGGAAGGGATGACTGGTTGGACAAAATAAGCTTCAATATGGAAATGTCCGCTTTTTTTTTCTTGCCTGAAGTTACTATGCGCAATTATAGTAGCCGGTGTCTGTAGAGCTATTTAATATGTTATACAGACTACGTAAATTTATAGCTTACAGCTCCAGTATGCTAACAATATATTGTGTAAGCAGCCAGTTTCAGTTGGGTCGCGGTAGCGATGCTGCTGTGCTTCGTGACCGAACTTGTTAACGATGAAGTTTCTATGGAATCTCAAAGGCGATTCGTGTTTGTACAGCTTTCCACAATCAAAGTTGTCTATGCCAACACTGCTGATCGGTTTGTCAGTTGCCTGTTAACCAATCAGTAGGTTTTTTGGTCGGTAACTAAAGACATTGCCGCCTGCTACACGATCTACAATATTGCCAATATTCAAACACTTCAGTATACTCAACAAGTTGCGCGTCCACACCGTATATAGACATAATTGCCTGCCACCATCTTGGCTAGACTCCTTTACAGCTATATCCATGACGAAAATATCCAAGTATAACTGTAGCAGTTTGCTATACAAGAAACAGCCGGTATAAGGAACCGTGTAAGGAACCCGTGTAAACGCCGCGAAAGGCCATCCCTACCAGTAAGTCTCGGCAAGCAGCTCGTGCAGTTCAGACACCACGGGGGATTTTTATTACAACACCGCTTTTTACTCCATTTATGTAAATGTAAATGTATTTATAAATGATTCAGATACGTATTCTTTTAGTGTCTGACTGAGGCGCGCCCCTAAGAAAAGAAAAGAAAAATTTTTTTTTTGCTCTTCAAGTCTTGCTTAAATCACTATTAGTATCCATTGTATGCTGCTATACTTAGGACAAAGAGGCTTGGTGAAACTCTATTATTGTTTATGTGGCGGCTTTCCCCCTTTTTCTTTGATCTCTATGACCGGGTGTTCCCACAAACGGAGTCTGTCTTGCATTTGAAATGCATTTCAAATGCATGCTAGCTGCAATCTGTCTGCGAGCTAGCCGGAGATCAGTGGAGCTGGCTAATGGCTTAGAGGTCAGTTTAGCGCTCAGTGTAACGCTGATGTTAAACGAGATCAACTTGACGTGACTTGATCTCAGGAGGGAGCCTGGAGCGAGCGAAGCACAAGTTGAAAAAACCACGTTAGCGTGCGCTATGTTCAGTGCTAGTGTGGTTTGAAGGAGTGCACACATGGGATGTTAGCCCGCTAGACGTCGAAGTTCATGCACAAAATTTTATAAATACAATTGACTCGAACCTCCTAGAGCAACATGGAAAGCTTAGGCTTTTATTTATAGAATGAGTGATATTATACAATACACGTATATTATTCCTGGATGCCTGCCAGATCTTGCACACAATAAAAATGACTAATTATTTAACCTGATCAAGTAGCATGAACGTATACTAGCATATTTTATGACAAGTGCAAGTATAATTTGTACTCAATAGTGATGGCCACTGTGAAGAGCTTGTTCGCTATCGGCGTACTCATACTCTGTCTTCAGTTTTCGCCATTCGCGCACAGAGTTTTGCCAATTACGTATAGAAGGTTATCGAGAAACTCTGCAACATCACTTTTCCCGCGCAATTCCCCATGCTTACTATTTTGGAAGGCCGTATGAACCCTTCCAAGAAAGGAAAAATGTACACAGTTTATTTATAGATCTGCTGCTGCCCGTTTACAGTCTTTTTGAACATGTGTGTGCAAACTAAAGGGACCAAAATCTGTCAAAAAAAAAAAAAAAAAAAAAAAAAAAAAAATAAAATAAAATAAAATAAAATAAAACTGCGAACATTCACACAACAGAAAGAATTACAAAGACTGTGCCCGGAATAGTTGGGAAGGCAAGTCAAGCCAAGACAAGGTAGTTTACTTCCGCGGGTTCAATTAAATTCACCTCAGTCCGAGTGACAACTACAAACTGCGGCGTTGAAACTCACCCCGACTACTGTAAATTTAATTGTAGATAGACCATATCAAAATGAGCGATCATACCATGACAGGTTTCTTTGAAACAATTATAGGCTGCCGCAACTTGAGCACTGCTCAAACATTTATTAGGCGTTACCCACAGAGACACAGCTGCCACAGCAAGAAACAACATGTCACAAAATGACGTACGTTTTTTTTTATTGTTTAGCCATCTTTGGCAAATTTATCGGTCACATCAAATCTTCATCATGTGGGCATAATTCCCAGTGAGCTTTTCACCATTTTTATCTATGTTCTTCTTGTCTTGCTAAACTGCATCTGTGCACATACCTATACATGTACCTTTTCCTGAATTGCTTGCGTGCTGAGCACTCGTAGCAGTAGATGTAATTTGTTTCTGTTTGGAGTGAAACTTCGCGTCATACATTCATCCAGGCTTCCATAAAGTGAGAAGCTTTCAGAGATGCAGATTGCCAGTGTTCAAGTAAACTTCAGTGTTGGAATTCTGAAATCAGTAAAATAATGCTAAGCCAAAATCACAGGGTGCATGCAGTGTATAAAGTACAGCACTGTTCACAGCGTTATTAATTGCTCTTTTCAATTAATCTTCGCTTTTCAAAGGTCAATTCAGGAATGCCATTTTCGACTGTTCGTTCTCATCCATCATTAAGTGATAATTGTAGCCGATAATAAATGGTCTCTATTACTAAATTTGGCAGGTTTAACATATCACTCGGTCGATGTATCTACCCCAAAGCAAGCCAGTTCTGATTCAAGTAATAACCAGCTAGACATTATGGTATCCTTACAAAACTGAGCAAAAATCTCCATCTTGAGCAGTGACATACGCATTCATGCTCTACGGGGATTTGTTCAGTTGGCATTAACCAAAGAGGTTAAACTTGCGAATAAAAAAAATTTAAGAACAACTAAAAAAAAATTGTTTTTTAATGGATAACTGTCTATTATAATATAATGTAATAAATGATAATGTGATAACATGATAATGTAATAATGTAAATAATATAGATATACCTTAGTATACGTTTTTTTTTCTTTTTTTTTTTTTTTTTAATTCACTTAATGCTTCAGTCTATCAAGATAAATTATTCCAATTCAGAGATTGATAAAACTCAAATCACTTTAATAACTTTTCTAAAATTCGTAAATCTTTAATAATCTCCTCCTTGTTTTTAGCAGCAGCTCCCGTTTTCGTTGCCTTCACTTTGTCATAACTGTTTTTTACAACGCCTTTCGCATCATTACCACTATCACTATCATTAGTTACGCCTTCATTAGCACCAACACCAGCATTAACATTGTCAAAGCTCTGAGTGCCTGTGCCAAATACTGACGGATAACTATTTCTTTTACGAGCATCGTTTGGTGACAATAATGCTTTTCCAGATGATGACGGTGAGGACAAAGCTGATGATGGCCATTGTCGTGATACTTTAGTGGGTAACACAGGCAGTTGCAACTGCTGTTGTAGCTTTCGTGGTGATTGTGAATGCTTAGATGTTGATTGCAGTTGTAACTTTAATTGTAAAATTTTTGCAATAGTTTGGTCATTTAGGCTTAAGCGGCGTTTCACTTGTTGAATGAATGGGCCAAAAGGAACGAGTTGATTCGGGAATTGGCTACTAACTGGCAGTTCCATACTTTTTTCATCAGCGCGCGATATTATAATATTACCATGGGTAGTATTATTGAAATCCGTGGTGGACGATGACGACGATGACGACGATAATGTTTTCTTGGGGCTAGTATTAGCATCAGTTGCCAAATCCAAATCTGCATTTGCATTCGCCTTTGGATTTGCAACATTTGATGGCAAGTTGACCATAGTGATAGCATTCATTATTGTCTCCACAATGTAAAATTGTACCAGGTCAGCAAGCTCATTAAGCTCTTTTTGCTTCTTTTTATCTTCACCATGATAATTACCTGAATTATTAAGCAAACATAATATTTCAACTAACACACTTTTGCTACTGTCATTACAGCTGAGGTCATTGGCGTAGGTACTATTATGCTTAGCTACAATAGCGTTACTATTTGAAAATAACCCATTTCCACCATCAAAAGCAGCGTCAAAGTACCCCCCACCGCCACTGCCGCTATTGCCATGAGCTGATAAAGGTGATTTTAGTTCACTGCTATTTGACTGTTGCTGATATGGATGACCAGCACTAGGCGAACTTATACCCATACCCAATAATGGCTTTGAACTAGCTGGACTATTATCATTGTAATTCCTATTGTTATAATGAGCATTGTTATTGTAAATGTCATTGCTGTTGCTTTTATTGTTAAAATTATTCCTAAAGTTACCGTGCAACGAAATTGGACTGTAATTTCCACCAGGGCTCAACATTGGGTTATCCCTAGGACTCATCTTGATCCCTTTATTAGCCGACGTTGGCCCTGTTGTTGTCGATGCTGCTGCTGCTGCTGCTGCTGCTGCTGCTGCCGCCGCCACTGCCGCCGCCGCCGCTGAGCCAGAACCACTAGAACTACTAGAAGGACTCATTCTATAAATATTCTTGTTCAAATGCAAATTTCTGTTGCTCGAAATTGGGCTCTTGTTGACGTTAGTGATTTGCGGGCTCTTTGTCGATACTGGACTTCTGTTTTTAATCGGGCTTCGATTAGTAGGACTGCCCTCAGGGCCAACTGAACCTAATGTTCCATTTGAAGATGGACTATTTCCAGGTATATTGACATTGTTTTGGTTAGAGCTACCAGAACTATTGATATTGAAAGCCCTACTGCTGCCTATATTATTATTACCGCTATTGAAAACATCTCTTGGTGGTGGCTTCATGTCAATTTTTTGCATTTTAGCAAAGCTGTGCCTAGTAGACAAAGATGATGCCGATGATGAAAACGGCCCTGCGGAGAGTAAAGCTCCAGACGCCCCGGATACCGGGGTTAAAGTTGAATTTAATGCTGATGCTGAAGTAGGCCCCGTGATAGGACTACCGCTGTTGGTAATGTTGATGTTGACATTCACTTTAAGGCCATTGTTGTTGAATTGGTGATGATGGCTACTGCTGCTACTACCACCATTACCATTACTGAAGTTTGTGCGCAAATTGAAGTGAGTTGGCAACTTGCTAGCATTGCTATTAGCATCATCACTGTGCTTCCGTTCACTTGCATTTGCATCTGTTTGTGTACTTATGGTTGCTGGTGGAGATATTGCCGAGGTCGGGGCTATTGCTGCTGTGGCTGCGTTTGCCGCTAATGACGGTGGTTCAGAAAAACTTATATTATCAGAGATATAACTTGATTTTTTTGGCAACAAAGATCTTTGAAATTGACTAGCGGTTACCGTCAAATTTGAATTAGAACGAATGGTGATATTTGCTTTAAATGGATTGGCATTTGGCGACTTGGCAGAGTTATTAGCATCAATAGTCAGAGGAGCACCAGCAATGCTGGAATTTGCAACAGAGTCACTAGTATTGTTGCCAGTATTGGTGTCACTACTAGCAGTAATGGTGGACGCACCACTTGAAATAGCCTCCCTATTGCTATTGGACAACTCCAGCGCATTTTCGACTTTTGTCTCTTCATTACTATTACTGTCGCAATTATCATTGTCGTTGCCGTTGTCTCTGTTAACCACTTCGGCAAAGTTCAATCCATATCCATTTTTAAAACCAAAATCAATCACGTATCCTAGTTCTTCAAGCTTTTTGTAACCCCCAACAAATCCAATCGCAAACTTGAGCACCGCTTCTTTGTCACTAAGCAATGACTCAGAATTGGAATTTAGATTTAGGTTCAGATTCAGGTTCAAGGAATATAGGTAAAGTAATTTCCAAAAAAATTCCACAAGTCTTAAATCGTTAGCATAGCAATGGTCATTATTCATATTACTGGCGCTGTTTGAAAAGACAGTACGCTTGCTGCTGTTGTTATTGCTATAGCCAGAATTCTGGAAAAAGCCGCTATTGTTGTTGCTGTTGCTGCTGCTGCTGTAAGTACCGTCTCTGTTGGTATAGACGTTGTCGTTTGAGTCTTGGCCGCCATCATCAGTATCACCGCCGGTGCTATCGCTACTAAAACTAGCGGTATTACCACTAGATTGATTGAGTATCAGATAAATTCCACCACTGTTTACATTATTAAGGTTAGACTGTTTAGTATGGCTTATACTACCGTAAGAAACAACACTGCTTCTTTTTTCGTTTATATCAGCAAGGTTAGCAGTACTAGAGAGATCAGCGGGACCGGCTACAGGGGAAACTGCAAAAGGCGTTGGGGCAGAAGAAGTGGCCGAACTTTCCTTGCCATCAAAACTCGACTGGCTAAAAATATTAGCATTAGGTCCCGTAGGAGTTAATGCGACCGGTAAAGAAGAAAACGTAGCACCACAGCTAATTAATTTAATAATTTTGACCAACACTTCATCAATAAACAAGCAGTTTCCTTTAAACGAACCATCATTCTTTTTGGTGCTACTGTAGTGACCAGCCTCTTGTTCCTCTTTGAGTTTGTGTTGTTCCTTCCGCGTCTGCTGTTGCTTTCGCATATCAATCATTAAATACCCGAAACAGATTACTAGTAAATCATTTAATTTGCCGCTGCTTGAAAATCGCCAATTGTGTATTTTATGCCATAATGAAACAATTTTAGCGACAATCGCCTGTTTATCTTTGCTCGCAAAAGCTTCAAAATCAATAAGGAATTGCGAGAGAAAGTCAATCACTTGATCAAGTTTACCGATAGCTTTCGTTTTAATTATTATTGTGAATTGTGCTTGTAATTTTGATCTTTGTTGTTGTTTTTTTTGTGCCTCTAATTCTTGGTCTTCAAAGTCTTGGTCTTCATTTTGGTCTTTTTTTTGTTGCTCACTGCTGTAAATATCACCACTTGTTGGGCCTTGCAATGCAGCCTGTGATTTGTCTTGAACACCATTATTACCATAATTTCTAGATATATGGTTTATGCTATTATTGTGGTTATTGAGCGTACGAATCGCATCGTTGATAACTTCTTCGCTCAACTCTATCAATCTGGTAATCACAAAAAACTTGTAGCACATTATTGATTTTTGAAAACTTATAGAAAAGCGAACGAGTTTGTTGAAACTGTTGAAAAATTCAATAAAAAATCTTTCATTGCCAAATAATAGCATCCGATTAGTCTTTTGTTGACTCTGTTGCTGTATGGCTAACTTTTCGGTAAAAGAATTTTGCAATGTCATCAAATCAATAGTTTTTAAACAAAACATGTCAAGCTGAAGCACCTTCACAAAGTAAGCAACATCCTTCTTGTTGAAAGTGCCACTAGCATCACCATCATTAATGCTATTGTTGCGGCCACTCAAAAAATTGTGGATAATCTCAGCTGTTTTGATTATCATCACTGGGTAGGTGTGGACTAACTGCCAGCGAGGGTCATATAATAAAGTAGCAATTTTCTCAAATATGTTGCTACTGATGAAATCGGCCATATCATTATCAGTGTGATTTGGTTGGGTATCAGCATGAGAGTATATGTAAAGAAGATTGATAATCATATCAAAGATTATCAATAGTAGCTCAATGTTTGGTTTTGGTATGTGCTGCTGCTGTTGTTGTTGTTGTTGTTGTTCATGAAGCGATTGAATCTCATTAGAAAGCATTGGTACAATTAGCCGTTCCAAAAGATTCATTTTTTTAAGAATATCAATATCGGCTTCCTCATGGCTAACAATTGTTGCATGGATCAAATGGCTGAAAAACTGTGCTGCTGAACTATCTAATTGGTTACTACACCTAGTGTGACCAGAATTAGCATTGAGATTTGCAAAACTAATAATTTTGTCAAGCACCTGGTCTGATTCCAGTTGTTCAACAAACCATTCAAACCCTTCTTTGGTGTCCTGAATAACAAAGCTCAATAACTTGATACTGTAGCTAATTAGTATTATATTATAATTATCATTATCGTTATCATTGCTCGGCTCAGTTTTTAATATGGCGTTAAAAAGAGCATCTTTTAAGCGATTTTCAGTCATTACCAAAGATATCAATACCTCAGGGCTGCTTCTTAGAAGCAAGCTGAATATCATGAGTTTATCAGCTTGACTATTGGTAGATAAGTAATCGCAAACAAATGAAGTAAAATGCGGGCTATTCGATGCCAGCTCGAATAGCACTATCGGATTTTGGTTGTTTGAAATTTCTAATAAATCGTAAATTGCGTCAACATAAATGTCCTTTGTAAATGGGGTGTTGTTGGTGACTGTGGTGTTTGCGCAATAGATATCATTAATTAGCAAGCCAATCATGTTGGAGATGGTATTTTCGTTGACAAAGTATTCATCAACTATCTGCTTATTATATTTATATGTCCTTATTATATGAAATAACTGCAATTTCAAATTAGTGTTTAGATAATGTTTCCGGTATAAAGCGTCAATATTGGGCACCAATTGAGTAAAACGTATAAAATCGGTAAACGGTTGAGTGCATGATACCAATGTTTGAAAATTGGGGTCCAATAGTAGTTCGAGGTACTTGACTAGACACGATATCAACGGCACTTCTTTGCGATAGTGGCACTCCTGCCGTTCCTGCTTTTCATGAAAGTGATTATGCAAATCCAAGTAGATCAAGTTATCGATTCTGGTTTCTATTTTACGGAGCTGGTCTGGTCTGAGCAGCACTTGAAGATAAGCCTGATCGTCATTGAGCACCTTTAGCAAAAAATCGACAATATCCCAGTCATCATCAGTGTTGTTTGAATTTATTATCAAGTTGCCAAGTACGTCATAAATGTTGGTGTTTAGGAGGTTCTTTGTATTGGCCTTGTTGATAATAGTACAGGTGTTACTAATATTACTAGTGGCAGCTGGTTTATTGTATTCTAGCTTAAAAGCTTTGGCATGAGGACAATCTGGGAAATTTTTCTTGTAATAAAGAAACTGAGCTAGTAGCCTAACCACTTCTGTTTTCGTGCCGTTGCTGAAGGGAAGTGAAAGCAAAAACTCAGCCAAGTTTTTAAACAAGTTTTCCATAAAGTTGTGTTGGAATAGGGTTTGTTCATAGCCTGTAAGTAAGTTTTGGAAAAACACAAGAATAAGCTTATCAATCTGCTCAAATTCTTTATCATACTTGTTGATTTGCAAAAAGATAATCAAACATTCGCACAACTTTTTATCAATGATGGCAGATTTCACCTCTGGACTTGTGGTGGATTGCCTTACTATTTGAGCTAGGACTTTTATGGCAACGGTGAAAGCATTAATGTTGCTATTGGTCAAGTAGCTTTCAGCAATGGTTGTGGTAATGTAAGACTCAAACAAGTTGGACTGGGTGAACTGGAGCATGTGCAAGCCGTCCAACTGCAAGTAGCTGAAAAGCAAATTCTGGTAGCGGTAAATAAGCACCATGCGCTTTTGACTTAGAACATCGGCACCATGGTCGTGGACTTGAGCGAGAATGAGAAACAAAGTGTCGCCAAACTTGCAATCCACCAAGACCTTGTATTTGAGAGAAGCCAGACACCGGGAAACGAGGGCCTCGAAGATGTTGAGCAAAGAGTTTGAGATTTTGAGGAAGTGGTTGTTGCCCAAAAAGTTGAGTTGGAAGAGTTTCTGAACAAACTTTGTGAGGAGCTGGCTTTCAAGAAGGGGCGATAGGTAAGATTCATTATCTGTGCGGCCTTTGTCGGGACTAGAGTCGATGTAAGTGAAGATAAAGTCCAAGCAGAGAGCGGCAAACTGCTCGGAGGAGTTGTCCAAGATGGTGGCTATTTGGGAGCGGAGATGGTTGTCTGAGAGCAAGTCGCTGAACGCCAGGAAGGACTGCTTGACATCCAATTCCAACGACATGGCAGGCGGTGGAGGTGGAGGAGAGCCGGTGTGATGAGGGCGTTTTGGAAGCGCGTTGGAATGTGGATGTGGACGAAGAGATGTACCTACTGGTACCTGTAGAATGTAAATTAGATGGTGATGATGTCCTTGTTTGTTTGTTTGTTTGTTTGCAAATAAGCGCTGAAGGACAATAGACCTGGCTCCGTGGAGGAGTGTTGCCCGGACGCTGTAACTGTATACTGTGGCTAGTTACGATTGGTGCAAGAGTAGCAGCCCCAACAGCCCCAAAAATGGAGTAGGGAATATATAAGAGCAAGACCCACATCCCAGGTTTGACAAGCCATCGGTAGGGCGGATTGTCTGTGTGGGAGGAGATACAGTTTGACACCCAGAGTTGAGTTGAGTTGAGTTGAGAAGGCAGCACATAGTGTAGCATCGTACGACAGTGGTGGGAAGAAGCCGAAGCAGAAGCAGAAGCAGAAGCGGCGCGCACTCCCTTATTGCTACCAGCACCACACAGCCAAAGCAAAAAAAATCGAAAAATCGAAAAATGGAAAAATGGAAAAAGCGGAAGACTGTAGCGTGTAACGGATAGCAGCAGAAGCAGCAGCAGCAGCAGCAGCAGCGGTGCTAACTATTAATAGCAAGAGAATTCTAGACTAAACGCTGCACATATATATATGCTCTTTGCAAACGGTACTGACTGACCCGGGCAGTATTCAGAAAAACAATTCCAGTTGCGCTTCAATACCAATATATGTAGCAAGATACACTTTTCGCCCACCCAAGTAGGCACTTTTTTCCTTTAGATTACTCACTCCACTCCACTTCATCCATCCGTACATCCGTACATCCCTACATCTGACCTCCCGGGTGCATCTTGTCATTCTATCAATATATAATCTATCATTCTATTAGTATATATATTATATATATTATTTTGGCCATCCCCCACCGCAACTCGCAATCTTCATCTGTCTCCGTTCCCAGGAACTCCACGTCGTCTCCCTCCTTTATGTCTCCTTGACATCTTCACACTCACCGCAATACCAATCATGCCCTTCCCCAAATGCCTCTCATTTTCATGGCACCACAACCTCCTCAATAACCCAAAATTCACTTCCTTCGTTGCCCACGCTTCCAAGTTCCGTCGCTTTTGTCTAGGCTCGATCTTGATTTCTGTTGCCTACTTTGACCCCGGCAATTACTCTACAAACATTACCGCCGGTGCTACTAATCGATTCTCCTTGTTATGCGTCGTGCTTTTATCTAATCTCATTGCCATCTTTTTGCAGTCTCTTTGCATCAAACTTGGGTCTGTTACTGGCATGGATCTCCCTAATGCTTGCCGTATCCATTTGAACAAATATGTCAACTGGGGCCTTTACATTGCTGCTGAATGCGCCATCATTGCTACAGACTTGGCCGAAGTCATCGGTACTGCTATCGCTCTCAACATTTTGCTAAAGATCCCGCTACCGGCCGGCGTTGTCCTCACTATTGTCGATGTGTTTGTCGTGTTGCTTGCTTATAGACCTGGTGGATCTGCTCAGCTTATCCGCTACATTGAGTACGTTGTCGCTGTCTTCGTGGCTGGTGTGGTGGTTTGCTTTTGTATCGAGCTCAAGATGATTCCCCCAGTACCTATTCGCCAAGTTTTCCGCGGTTTTATTCCTTCCAGTCAAATGTTTGAACACAGCGGGATGTATACCGCTACTTCCATATTAGGGGCCACGGTGATGCCCCATTCGTTGATTTTGGGCACAAGTTTGGTTAAACCGAGATTACGCGAGTTTGACGAACAGCAAAATTTCATCAAAGAAGAATGGTTCAGCAACAGAGAAGAAGCAGAAGAATATTTCTACTACCATTACCGCCCTACTCTCAAAGCCATTGACTATTCTCTCAAATATTCCATTATTGAACTTACCGTTACTCTATTTACCGTGGCGCTTTTCGTTAACGCCGCAATTCTAATTATTGCTGGGGCTGCTCTTTACGGCACTGACGAAGCTGTAGATGCAGACTTGTACACTATTCATTCGTTACTTTCCAAGCTCCTCACTCCAGCCGCAGGAACAGTTTTCATGGTGGCATTATTGCTCTCCGGCTTAATGGCAGGGGTGGTCTGTACAATGAGCGGCCAGATTGTCTCCGAGGGCCATTTAAACTGGACAATCAAGCCATGGAAAAGAAGAGCAATCACAAGATCCATCGCAATCATTCCTGCCTTTATTGTCACTTTGACCATTGGTAAAAGTGGGCTCTCCAAAGCACTAAACGCTTCTCAAGTCTGTCTTTCCATCTTGTTGCCATTTTTGACTGCCCCTTTGATTTACTTCACTTGCAAAAAATCAGTCATGAAGGTGGAGATCAAAGATGATTATGTCATTGATATCAAAAAGAGCGAGACTCAACAGGAAATTATTTCCTTGTCAGATATGACCTCAACAACTACGGAGGATGATAGCCAGTCAACAACAACAATAAGGCAACGCCAAGGCGGTGCCGCTGGCGCCGCTGGTGCTAATACCACCGCCCCCGCTGTCCCTGCTAACATTGATACCGCTTGTCCCGACGCAGAGGGCCAGGTAATTAGAATTCAAACCACTGATCTTTCAGAGCAAAGATACGTGGACTATAGCAATAATTGGGTTACGTCAATAATTGCCGCTATCGCGTGGCTATTTGTTTGTGTTTTGAATGTTTACATGATTGTTCAATTGGGTCTTAGTGGCGGTGATATCAGTTGAGTATTGCCGCTGACATTTTTTCACAGCGGCCAAGCCAATGGCCAATGTAGAAGTGTATATCTCTCCCCTCAATCAAGACACACACAATCAATATTCATTATAAACATGGCGGCACTCAATATATTTGAATCATATAGTAATTCCCAAGACGATGTACAAATATTTTCCGCATCCTTAGCATATAAATATCATACATCAGCACATAATATTAGTAATAATACGATACAAATACGATGTAACGAAAAATAAGATAAAGTAGCGTAGTTTATACAATTTGCAGTATAATGTAATACTGTCGCCGCCATAGGTTGGCTATCCAACACTTTAATTTCTCCAGAAGAGAACAGGAAGCTGGTAGTGCGGTTGCGGGGTGCAGGGCAGGGTAGGGTGCAGGCAAATTTGTCCGGTGTTACACATATAGGTACTTGACTGTCCACCTAAGTTAATAAACGAATAAACAGAGAAAAACATGACTTTATTAATACCTGAAAAAAAGAATTGTAAAATAATTTTTTTTTAAAAAAAAAAAAGAAAAAAAGAAAATAAATAAATCTCGAGAAAAAAACAAGTATAAAAATTCAACAGAGAAATCTGATCTTAAAAATACAATTATATAGTTTCACAAATTAAGAACAAAAATATAAAAGGAAAAGAGAGTGATCATAATAGGTATAGCAAATTAAAATAATGAAAAACAAAAAAAAAACAAAAAAAAACATATATGGCAATAACTGCACAGAATTGAAAAGAAGCAATATAAAGCAGCATTTCTGGGCTCCATCCATAGCTGATTAACCCTTAAAGTCAGTTAGTGAAACAGTAAAACGAAAAAGGAAAATACTACCAATGAAAGACACCCTGCCAAATTTCCATGCTCAATTGACTTGCTTCACTACATCAATGCAACCATTGGTCAAATGTAGACGCAAATATAATGATTCTCTTTAGCTGGTTCTTGTCGATAAAGCTTGTCCAAACCGCACTTCACTTTTTTCTCATAACGACAAGTTTGGCTGTCAGGCTTCGACTAATCAACAACGCTAGACCCGCTCTCAACATAATAAAAAAAAAAAAAAAAGGAAAAACCTTACTAACCAAATAGTCAAGAAACATTTCGGCCTTCACTAATTGGTCTTCCCCATTGCCTAGCAAACAGCGACACCATTATGCTCCTCTAGAACTTTTCTTCCGCTCAGAAGGCGGTGGCGATAATGGTCTATTGAACCCTTTCAGTCTATTCATATACTGTCTAAAAGAGCCAGCTTTTGGTTTGCTGGCCACATAAACATCGGTACCAGCAACATGTTTACCCTTGGTGGTGCCGAACCCACCAAATCCCATAAGTTGTTGCATCATTGCCATTTGATCGTCCTCATCGTTATCAATTTTGATTTCTTCATTACTAACTTCGCGACTATCAGTAATCGAATTATCGTTATCTGGCAATATCACATCATCGTCATTATCCGCATCAAGTCGTTTCTGCTGTTCGTGGCTATTGTCATTGATGCTGCTAAAACTATTTCGTTTGCGATAATCATTAGATTCTTGAAATTGTTTGCGGCGGGGAGTGTTCTCTCTGTCATTGCTCACGCCACCATTATCATTACCTCGCTGATCCTCGTACCCACCGCTGCTTCTGCGTCTATTTCTTCGTCTTTGATTGTCCATTTTTTGTAGCTCTTCCTCATTTTTATCTATGACAAGTCCTTTTTTGCTTCTACCATTAACATTATCATTATGGCCGTTACCAGCGCCACTTTCAGTTGCGGCAGTTGACCTCCGTAAAGGGTCTCTTTCTCTGATTCGGCGATTATCGGCAGCGTCGCGATATTTGGAAGTGATAGAATCTCTGTCCTTGGTGTTATTATTAATATCGCTAATTCTCCGTTGATAATGATTATGTTGATTTTGATGCTGATCATTTTGCTGGTTATGGCTTGTGGTGATACCATCTATACTACCGGTATCATTATTGCTCCTACTTTCGCCAGGGCCGTGGGTGCTCGCACCATTGGCACCATTGTTATGATAGTTATTATGATTGTTCTGATTACTGCTATTCTTATTATTGTTACTTGTTCCATTCATGTCATTTCCCGGAGAGCGACGCGGTTTAGTTGTCGATGATGAGGATGAGGATGATGGCGAAATATTGTTTTGTAATTCATATTGGTCTCTTCTAGAGATCCGCTCATTTCTGCTCATTTTGTGAGATTCCAGTTTCTGACTCTATCTGAGTATCTATCCGTAGTACCTAAACTGTCTCTATCAAAACAATTTGCAATATGCACACCACAACTGAATTATGTAAAGTGAAAGTCAAGTGAGGCAAAGAAAAACAGTAAAGATGAAAACAAATGCAATCCCGTATTCCGTATCTCTTGATGTAATTGGTACGCTTGTATGTTAGTAAACTCGCCAATGGCTTGGTCTCTGGGTTTGTTTGTGATTGTGATGTTCTGTGGTGTTGTGCAACATTAAACGTTTCTGATCCCAATCATCTTGAGCTTCAGTACTTGTGCGCCCGCCGCGATTGCCCGGATGGCTCCTCATCGCATCGCTGGAAAAAAAAAAATAAAATAAAATAAAAAATAAAATTTTTTTTTTTTTTTTTTTTTTTTTTTTCACTTACTTAATAGTACTGATCGTTTATCACTTTCTTATCTTTATACGTCACAATATATTGCAACAGTACAAATATTTCATACGAGTATATTCACTAATAATAAAAAATGGCTGAAGTAGCGATAGAGAAACTTACAAAGAAACAAAGAAAGGCTCTTGAGTTTCGTAAGAAGAAGTCCGGTCAGCTGGACGATGCCGAAACCAAGCAGGAAACCACCAATAATGACAAGAAACGAGTACGTGACATACTGTCCGAAGCAGGTCAAGGTAATGACAACAAATCCAATCAGAATGATGACTCAAAGAACATTCAGCAAGATGGAGCAACTGTGGTGACGAACCCAGATGGAGAGCCGGTTAAAAAGAAGCGCAAGACCAGAAGAGGGAAAAAGGGCAAAGGCTCATCCAATGGCGTTCCAAGATTTATTTTGTTTGTTGGTAACTTGCCATACAATACCACCGAAGATGAACTTCGCCAATTATTTAAGCATTCGAAGCCAGACATAATAAGAATGAGAAAAGATAAGGGCATTGCATTTGTTGAATTCAATGAAAGTACCATTAAGAGTAGTAAAAATAAAGCTACAAAAAAGGATGGTGAACAAGACAAGGACTCAAAAGATGGTGAAGACAAGGACTCAAAAGCGGATGGTAAACAACAAAAAAAAGAACCAAGAGCATCATCACTTCGCTCAAGAATGGATATCGCATTGACTAAGCATCATGCGATTTTCAAAAACCGTAAAATTAACGTTGAATTGACCGCTGGCGGTGGTGGGAATTCCCAGGCGAGATTGGAAAAAATCAAAGAGAAGAATTTGAAGCTAGATGAAGAAAGAAGAGAAAAATTAGCAAAGTCTCTTGAAGAGCAAAGGAAGAAAAGAAATAATGGTGGATCATCGTCTTCTAGCCACAATACTGGCTCTAGTGTTGGTGGTGAACAGCCGACAACGGGTATTCATCCTTCAAGATTAGCAATGATGAAGAAGAAATGAGATATTCTGTTCTAGTTGAATATTGACATATCAAAACTTTACATACTCATGTATATTAGGAATTCTTATAATTTTTATTTTTTATATTTGACTCTATCTTTCATAATAAGCATTTTCCATAATTTACTGTTTCGCTGCCCCTATTGTTTAAATAACGTTTGCCTGATTATACAAGTTTCATTTCTTTTATAGCCTATTTGTGTACCATAGAATTTAGGATTTTGCTTTATGTGATTGGTATTACCCAATTCGAGGTCAGCATAAAAGCTACAAAGAACAATATCATAGATCAAAAATATGCGATCGTATTTGTATTAACTTTGGAAGCCATATATCGTTGTATGTAAATAGCCTCAGCGAATGTCAGATGCTGTACAGAATTGAAATGAATCAAGTCAAGTCAAGTAAGGTCATATCAGAAAGAAAATCAAAACTCAAAACTGATGACAAACTGAATTGTTGAAAAAGTGATGGTGGCACTGGCAAAACAGTAGATGCAATGGGAGAGGAAAAAGTGAAATCAAGTAATAAAGGAAAAAAAAAATTTGAAAAGGATGAAGAAAATACAATTAAGAGATTAAAAATAATAATAGATGCAGAAAATGAGAATTGGAAATAGATGAGCAGGAAAAAGGAAATGGAAAATCAGAAGTTTTGCGGAAAGCAATGAAGACGGAATGTACGTTAAAAAGACATTAAAAGCATGATTAAAAAGAGCAAAAAAAATCAAAACCAAGAAAACCAAAGAAATCAGGTCAGCAATATTAGTCTATCATAGTAAACCACAGAGTAACACTAAAAGTAAAGCAAGGGATACTAAACTTCAACCAGTATCTTGCTTACCAATATAACTCAGTTTCTTCTGCGTTTCTTGTTGTTACCGCCGCCATTACTAACGTTCCCATTTGGAGAATTACCTCTTTTTCCTTTTTTAATACCCATAGCATTGGTGGTCACAATAGCAGGAGTATTACCTTTGAACTTCAATCTGGTGTATACCAAGTAATAAGCATTTGGTTCTTTCAACACCTGGGCTTCGGAAATAGAATTTATGTACTCATCATCATAAGTGCTCCATTGGCCAGATGGTTGGCGACAGTGCGCAACGTAATGACCAGATGATATTGATCTGCCTTCGTGAACAACAACGGAAATTAACTGGTATCTTATAGGATCTTTGTGGTCACCTGCAGAAGCATTAGCAAAAACATTTCCTTGATCTTTGCCCTTCTGGTTCAATTTCTCATACATTGACAAGTTCTCATCTTCAAAATCAGTTAAATCCAAAATCAAAGGATATGAAACTGGACTCTTAAGCTTTGATGAGCTGTTGGAGTTTTCATTGAATCTAAATCTTTTGATATGAATGACTAAAGTCTCTGGAGCTCTGTCAATAGAAGAGAACTTCAAGGCATCCGTGGTTTTTTTACAGTTAGAACAAGCATAGCCAGCAGATTGATCATGTCTATCTGATTTTATCAATTCCGGCTCAAAGAAATCATTGATAGCATTAATGACAGAATATCTTGGCTTCTTTTTCACCACAGGAGCAGGAAAATCTTTATTGTTGTCACTATTAGCAGAAGTAGAACTGGCATTGCCATTTTCAACATCAGCACTGGCACTTTCACTTTTCGGAGAACTGCTCATTAACTCTGGTGACGTTTCTTTGCTATTAATTCTGCTGGTACTCATAGAGCTAGGAACAATTTGTCTTTTCTTTTTAGGGTCAAGAGACAATGATAAGTCATAAAACTCTTGTTTAGTCTTTGAAACATGATTACAGTTTTGACAGACCACTGCCTGGTTAAGCACTCCACCAAAGATATCATAAATAATACTGGTATTCAACTTCTGTTTCTTTGGAGTGGAATCTTCTTGTAATCTAGAGAGCAAAGACATGAAGTACTCGTGAGAGTCTTCTTGTTGCCATTCAGACATCATGCAATTGATATCGTCAAGTCTTTTGATCAATTTCTTTGGATTAATGTATCGAGCCCCTCCACCACTAGACTTATGTTCTTCCATAGTTTTCCACATTCTAGAAGTGATGTTTGCCAAGATAGTGGTGACTGACCTGCTGTTAATGATATCATCATATTTGTGATCGTTAACGTCTTTCAAATAGTGCTGTACTGCAGGAATGTGAATCATTGCTTGTACTGCAGCGTTCGTGTAACATGTAACGCCATGGTTCAATAACCCAACTGGTCGACTATTGACGAACGTGTGTCTCCAGTTTTTCCAGATTCTTTTTGAGTTAGTTGAGCCCCTATCGTTAACGTATTCTTCAAGTTGATAAAAATGATCATCGTTAAAATCCAAGTTTTGGCCATACAAAAATTCGTTATCTTGCTCATCTGATGAAGTGGCCGCCAGGGATCTGCTTGGAGAAACACTTCTCACATTACTATTCTCTTCAGGTGCTAAAGCGTTACTTTTTTGTTCGCCTTGCTGTCTATCAATTATGGTTATAAGTTCTTGGTTGAGCCCCTTTAAGTCATGGTTGTTTGCAAGTTTCTTCAACTCTATCTTGTCATTAATTTTTTTGATGGCATTCTCATCCTCAGACTCGTCTATAGAAGTATTACGTTGGTCCACTTTAACAAAAGGCAATATAGATTTTTTCTCAGTTTTGCTTTCCTCCTTCTCATCTTCTGATTCGCCATCCTCCTCCTCCTCGTAATCGTCATCATCCCCATCATCTTCATCTTCATCTTCTAACTCATAATCTTCATCATCTTCATCATCTTTATCATCATGCTCACCAGATTCGGTAAGTTTTGGCTGTTCAGATATTTCGATACCAGACTTGGTGACTTCATTTTTGACCCTAGGAGCCCTTTCCAACTCTTTAAACTGGATCTGACTTCTAGTCGTCTTGGCCACTTCTCTATCGTCGCTGCTGCTAATATCTATGACATTATCAGCGTCGTGGTCATTATCATCGTTGACAACCTCATCAACTGCCAGGGCATAACCCTGTTCATTATCTTCATCGGAGCTGAGTTGGCTGTCGGCCACTATCTTTGTAGCAAGATCCTCGCCCGTGTTATCGTTATCAATATTATTGGCATTAATATCCTCTCCAAAATCCTCATCATCATTGCTGTTTTGAGCAATAGCGTTTAGTGAGCCCAAAATTTTTGACTTAGACTGCACCAATGGACTGGTAAATTCAGCCGTCTGTTGAAGCTTTTCTTTTTTTTCTAATTTCTTTTTCATCTTCTTCTCTGCCTTTGTCAAGTATTTTTTGCCAGTGTAGGCAGCAACTGCCTCAGCCATTGATTTTGGCTTCGGGGATGATAGCATTCTGTTTGGAGAAAGTTTGTTTTGCTGCTTTTTGATATTATTGATGTTGTTATTATTTAAATGTTTAGTCTGATTGGCGGAGCTCTGCTTGCTTGAGTTTGTGATTAAGACGTAAGAAGATGGCTTCAAGTTGTCTGATTCAGCATGTCTTGCGGGGCGAAACGAAACTGGGTCCGATAAGATCTTTTCAATGAGTATCTTAGAATTGTTTGTAGTTGTTTGTAAGTCACTCATCTAAGAAGAATTCAAACAAGAAAAATGAGACATATAGGAAAAAAAAGGTGAAAACAAATCCCGAACTAAATGGTATATGAGAGGGTATGATGTATGGTTAGTAGTTAACGTGTATTGGTAACCTCCGGCTTGAGGTAGGTATGGGAAGTTACAATTGACACGAGATTGATATACTGGCTATGTGTGATATACTCTCAAATCAACAATATAAACGAAGGAATGAATGGAGTAGATAACAGTAAAGTATATTGAGTTGAGATAGATCTGGCAAAAAATATATTTTTTTTTCTTCTGTTTCTTTCTCCAATGCAGGAAAAAAAATATTTTACGCTGCTCCTGAGACAAAAAAAAAAAAAAAAAAAAAAAAAAAATTGTCGCTCCAAAGAAAAAAAGTAACAAGAGAAAAAAAAAAAATAAAAAAAAAAGAAATTGTAAGGAAAAAACCAGTAGGGGACGCTATGAGGTTTCAGGATCCAAATTAAAAAAAAAATCAAGGGTACTGTTTCCGAATAGTATTGCAATGAATTGCTTTATAGAGAATTGGTTTTTATTCAAAGACTTTCTTGGCCTCTTAGTACGCTTTCCTCAATTTGATTTGATGAGCTCCCTTTTTTTTTTTGCTTTGCCATCAAAAAAATTTTTTTTTTTTTTTTTTTTATTTTGTGGCGGAAAACAAGAAAAATTAAGAAAAATAAAATTTTTTTTCCTACTTTCACGCGCAAAAACGCGTCCTCATGCACTGAACGCAGCAATCTTCACACCGTTGCATGTCTCTGCAGACACGTCTTTTTCTATCTCTTCTTCATCGTCACTGCTGTCGTCGTAGTTGGTTTGAACATCGCGACGGCCTTGAGAATAAGCTAGAATGTCACTCCACACAGGATTAATTTGCACTGATCCAATAGTTGTAGTCTTTGTATACTTAGCATCGCTTACGCTTCCAATTGCTCGCAGAACAGTACTGTAGCTGCTAACATCACAAGATGGTTCCATTAAAATTTCAGGCTTACCACCAATACCAATAGCACTATCCGGCCACAATTTAACTTGACCAAATTGATTTCCAACTATGAAGCCCTGGTTGTTTGCTAGCAAATCTCCAAAGCATTTTTGATTTGTGAGCTCTGGTTTTCCAACCATATCTTGGTTTTCGCTGTATTGCCATTCATTCAACATGTCCACAACATTGTAGTTCATTCTCTTATCAAGAATTGGGATCGAATTGCCGCGCCGAGTCATCAAATAGACATAATTATTGTTATCTGACTCTATTATTTGGTAAATTCCATTTCCAATGCCATCGCAGTATGGTGTGAAAGATTTGCTTGTCGTTAGCTTTTGTGAGTTTAAGTCAATCACGCAAAACTTGTTAAGGTAACTTCCTAAGTAGCAGCAATTTGGTTCAGATTTGCAATTAGCAATTGTGCCAAAAATTCCAGCCTTTCTCCCCGTACTAGCTAGTTGGTTATTTTCCACAATATAATCAAACTCTTGGAAAAGTTTTGGCATTTTAAAATGGGCAACTGGCTCACTGTAATCTAAATTAAAAATTCCCAACTGATCTTTACTGCCAGCAAGAAAATTTCTATTGTTGACGAAATTTAAAGAAAAACTATCAAAATACTTTTCATTTTCCTTGTCCTTAAAATGATAATTACCAAGAACTGGACTAAACGATTTACTTTCTTCCGGTATTAATGATACTAACTTGATTGGTAACTGCCGCTCGGCTATCAATATATTGTTTAAGCCACAGCTATAGGAGCGCTCATCATAGAGACAAAATCCAGGATTTACCGAATGCGACAATATGGAGTTCTGTCTAAATATTCTATTCAACGGGATCATTAACTGTGGCTCTTCGAGTTTTGTTTGGGCGTTTTTTTTAGAAACGTCACTTGCTATGTCTGCTGGAACCACATACATTCTAACGGCAAAATCATCGTTGACGGTGATTAGGGTGGTACCATCTTTAGACCATGACATATGTTTGACAATATTTGGTCGCTCCAAATCAAGTGCTGGGATTTCATAAAAAGGCGGCAATCCACATTTTGAAGCAAATATGGGAGACCTTAATTCTGGATATTTGTAGTCCTGGGAGCTGGCGTTTAAAGCTTTATTGTATTGGGTTTCGCGGGTCCATGATACTGTTAGAAATTTTCCAGTTAGTGTATCGCCGGTTGAAGCAACTGTTTTATTCTGCCTCATTTCATTGTAACCAAAATATATCCCTTATAGCATCAATGTTAGCAAAACGTCAATATTTGAGTCGCTATTCTACAAACTACCGCCGCAGTCTCAAGGAAGATGAGATTGAACTTTCATTTTCAAATATACGCTTTTCTTCTGCTATCACGAGAAGCCTCTGGTATTTCCATCTAAGTGGTACATATAAATCCGGGTACCCCTTTTCCATCACACTATGAGTAGCTATTATTGGTAAAGTTCTAGCTAGTACTTAGTAGCTGTCTTTATATGAAAGGAAACTCTGATTAAAGCGAAGTATATCACAATGATGTTGCTATTGAAGAACTAGTGTTAAATTTGTCTTGTTTCAAAAAATGAATCTGTGAATCGCCAAAAAACGATAAAAATAATGGTGACGCTGAAAAAGAGTATATTAGCCCCAAACAAACACTCAAATTTGCTTTAACGAAAACTCAACCGTGTGAAAACGCGGTGCTTACCTATTGTGGCATAAGCAAAGTGAGCTTTATCATTGACATTGATTCCAAAAAGATGGAACAAGCGTATTACAAAGAGTTACAGGTTCCCAAAAAATCCGCACAGTTGTCTATTGTATTTAACAATAGGCTTGCCAAGTTGGTCAAGTTGACGACAATCCTTTGACAAGCGGATTTAATGTCAGCAAAAAACAATTGTTCAAGCTATATAACGGTTATAGAGAGCGATGTTTTGTGGTTTTCAATCCCCCACCAACTGTAGTCTGCTATAAGTGAGATAGATTTTAAACCTCAAACAATAAGTAGTGCCATAAGAAGAAAACAATGTGCAAAGAACACAAGAGATTCCAAGCCTAGGCAGCCAAACGGTATTTCCGCTAGCCAATAATATCTGCAAGCGTGTGGCAATTAGCGGGTATGCAACATTTCCGCTGCGCTCGTATCCACACCTGCCCAAAGCGAGAAGGCGCCGCCAAAACGGCCAGCATAGAGACTATGCTTAATACTTCAAATATTATTGCACAATACTTGAAGTCTCAATCCAGTCTGTGGGAGCCTTTGGCGGAAATGACTGGCGGATGTTGTCCGATTCGCCGCTCAGAAGAAGATAAGCCGCTGTAGCGGTGGTCACCATTTGTACTTGACAGCGCTTTGCTGTGCATTTCGTATAGAAAACTGCCTTTGAAGACGAGTTCCTTTCCCTGGAAGTGAAAAAACACTTTGTGCGACGGAATAATTATTTCGGATTTAATGCTCCACAATGCCCGATTATGCCTAATGTAACGCATTGTGCTGCAATATCCTGCTTTCCTCTGCTGTGGTATGCGGACGGCTGGAGGCCAGGCGAATGGCAATTGCCACTTTGAGAGTTGTGCTATGTTAAGCTTCGCTACTTTGCTTAAAAAAGCTGTTGAAAGGGCCTTTTAATCAATTGAGCTCAAGACAATCAGCGTTATTTCCGTTGACTGGTTGCTGCGGCCACCTGATATTCTTATTTGGATTGTCATTGTTGACGGCGAGTAAAACATTGGACACAGCAGCTGCTATAGCATTGCACTGCAAAACCACTGGCAAAGTAATGTTTTTGAAGACCCGACGACAAAAACCAACCGATGGGAAAGGTGGAGAGAGTACAACTTTGTGGAAAACGAGGGCCTACGGCGGACATAAGAGACCAGCAAGAGTTTACCGTTCTGGGAAGTGTGGGTACGACAGCAACTGTAGTTGGTTGGTCACCTAGGGCTAGTTAACTACTATGGCGCTGTTTTTGAGTTGCGGGCGATCTATGCAACGGCGATGACAATTTGATTGATTGTGTTGTTCTCGGGAAAAAAGAAAAAGTAGAAAATTTAACCTGAAATAGAGCAAAGCCTGCAAAGTATTACAAATACTGGCTGCTATCTTTTGCACTAGCGTCATCACCGGCTATATATATAAAGAGATAAAACTCTGCCTTTTTTTTTTCTCTCTCTACAGCCTCGCCATCCGGGTTTCTCGTCGCCTTTTGTCTGCCGACACTCTCTTTTTCCATTTACCATCTACCATCTCTTTGGCTACGCTAAGTCACTTTGCTTATCTCATCTTGTACATTCATACAGAGAGCACATATCAATTCCATACGCAGAACGCAATCTCTAAAAACAACTAATTATGGTTTTAAGCGGTTCGTCGTCCAGCAATGGCGACAACGAAAAGGACCTGAAACCCCAGTTTTCTCAGCCGCCTTCAGACATTGAGAAAGAGGCCCAATTAAACACAAAGCCTCAGTTGCAGAGACACTTTTTGACTCCTATCTTGCCTAAATCTGTGCCTCCAGTGCCAGACCAGTCAGAAAAGAAATTATGGCCCAGATCTGTCAAGCACATATTCAAGTTCATCTTTTTTTGGTGGTTGCATCCATTAATGTCAGTTGGCTACAAAAGAACGTTGGAAAATGAAGATTTGTGGACATTGAAAGAAAGTATGGAAGTTGAAACCTTGTACCGTATCTTTTGCGACCATTTGCAAAAAATTGCCATCAAAAACAAAGAAAAAGCAAAAGCTAAAAATCCGAATTTGTCTGATGAAGAACTTCACGAATTGAGCTTAACAAAGTTTTCCATTCCTATTGCCCTTTTCAAAACTTTGAAGTTGCGTTACCTGATGGGCGTTCTTTGCAAAGTTTTATTTGATGTTGCTTCAGCATTAAATCCGTTGCTCAGTAAAGCCCTTATCAATTATGTTGAAAAAAAATATTACTATCCTGATCTTTCTCTTCGTAAAGGTGTTGGGTACGCATTGGGTACATCTTTTGTTGTGCTTATAAGTGGTATTTTTATTAACCATGCTTTTAATTTCTCAATGACTTGTGGGGTTCAAGTGAAGGCTATCTTGACTAAGCTTGTGTTGGATAAAGCTTTTAGACTCGACGGCAAAGCAAGACAGAATTTTACTACGGGGAAAATCACTTCCATAATGGGTACTGATCTTGCTAGAGTTGATCTTGCTGTTGGTTTCCAACCATTTTTGATCTCTTTTCCTGTTCCAGTTGCCATAACTATTGCTTTATTGATTGTAAATATTGGTCCCGTGGCTCTTGTTGGTGTTGGTATCTTTATCATGACTTCAGTTTTAATCACCATGTTGTCCAAAAATTTACTCAAGTTCAGAATAACTGCATCCAAGTATACTGATGACAGAGTTAGTTTGGTTAGAGAAGTGCTCAGCTCCATTAAAATGATTAAATACTACGGCTGGGAAGTTCCATATCATGAAAATATTAAGAACAGACGTTACAGAGAAATGAAAGTGGTACTAAAGATGCAACTTCTTAGAGTTGTTTTCACCGCTGTGGCTATTTGCTTGCCAACCATTTGTTCAGTGGTTACCTTTTTGGTGTTATTTCATTTGCATCCACATAAATCTCCTGCTGACCTTTTCTCCTCTTTGTCACTTTTCTCCAATTTGGCCCAGTTGGTTATTATGATTCCAATGGCATTGGCCAGTAGTATTGATTGTTTTATTGGTCTTCAAAGAGTTAAAGATCTATTGCAAAGCAGTGAAGAAAAATCTGCTGATCCCGAGTTTGAAAAACAACAAGCCATAGCCAATAATTACCAACCCGATGACTCTATGGCTGTGCAAGTGAAAAACGCCGAATTTAAATGGGATAGTATTGATTATGTCAAAAATGAAGAAGACGATGTGTTGAAATCAGGTCATTCCAAACACCATAATGCAATTAGTGAACACAGCTTGTCTAGACAAGCAACCAGAGCCAGTGTCAATAGCAAAGGGTTATCTAGAGTCGGCACCCTTGACGTCGTTGACCCATCGTCATTTACTGGTCTTCATAAAATTAGTTTTGATATCAAAAGAGGCGAATTTGTTATCATTACTGGTACCATTGGTTCTGGTAAGACTTCGCTATTGAACGCTATTGCTGGATTCATGAAGAAGAAAACTGGGGTATTGGAAGTCAAAGACTCGTTGTTATTATGTGGTTACCCATGGGTGCAAAATGCTACAATCAGGGAAAATGTTCTTTTTGGTAAAGAGTACGATGCTGAAAGATATACCAAGGTGGTACATGTTTGTGCATTGAATGCCGATTTGGCAGTGTTGCCGGCTGGCGACAAGACTGAAGTTGGTGAAAGAGGTATTACATTGTCTGGTGGGCAAAAAGCTCGTATCAATTTGGCTAGAGCTGTTTATAATGATAAAGATATTATTTTGCTTGATGACGTGCTTAGTGCAGTGGATGCTAGAGTTGGCAAACACATAATGCAAACTTGTATTATTGATTTTTTGAAAGAAAAAACTAGATTTTTGGCTACTCATCAATTGAGTTTGATTAATTACGCTGACAGAGTTATCTTTATTACTAATGAAGGTGAAGCAATTGTTGGTACAGTGGATGAACTTAAGGCCCAAAATGAAGATTTTTCGAAATTGATGGAATTCAGTAACCAGCTTGAAGAAGAAGAAGAGGAAGAAGTTGAACAGCAAGAACAAGAGTTTTTAAATGATCAACACCAGCAAATCTTAAATGAGAAAGTAGCAGTTTCTTCTGCAGTGGTTCCATCAGAGTCTCATTTGTCAAAGCGTAAGTCAGTTGCTGCCAAAATTGATGAAGAAGATGTTGACTATGATTATCAAAACAAGCAAGGTGATGGTACGTTGGTAAAAAAAGAAGAACGTGCTGTTAACAAGATCAAGTGGGATGTTTACAAAAACTATCTTACTGTTGGGGTTGGCAAGAAGGCAGCATTGCCTTCAGTGGTTTTCCTTTTCCTTCTTGTTGCTCTTGCTACATTTTGTCAACTTTTTACCAATGTTTGGTTATCATTTTGGACCGAAGACAGATTTCATAAGGGTAAAAGTTTCTATATGGGTCTCTATGCTATGTTTTGCTTCATTGCCCTTTTCTTAACTACTTTTGAATTTGGATTTATGGTATTCCTTATCAATCGTTCTGCTAAAGAACTAAATTTGAGAGCAGTGCGCAATGTGCTTTATACTCCAATGTCTTTCATTGATACTACTCCAATGGGTAGAATTCTTAATCGTTTTACTAAGGATACAGATGCTTTAGATAATGAAATTGGTGAACAAATCAGATTGTTTGTTTTCCCAACAGCAACGGTGGTAGGGGTGTTGATTCTTACCATCATTTATTTACCGTGGATCGCTATTGCCATTCCTGGTATTGTGATTATTTTCGTTTCCATTACTTCATTCTATCAAGCTAGTGCTAGAGAAGTTAAGAGATTGGAAGCAGTTAACCGTTCATTTGTATTTAACAATTTTGAAGAGTGTTTGTCTGGTGTTAACACCATTAAGGCTTACCAATTGCAATCGGCTTTTATCAAGAAAAGTGATAAGTTTATTAATCTTATGAACGAAGCATATTACGTCAATGTGGCCATTCAAAGATGGTTGGCTATCCATCTTGATATTACTGCTTTTGTTTTTATTTTAATTGTTTCTTTGCTTTGTGTCACTAGACAATTCAACATTAGTGCATCTTCCACAGGTTTGGTGCTTTCTTATGTGATGAACATTGTTGGGTTATTATCACTTTTGATTAGAAGTTTGACCCAAGTTGAAAATGAAATGAACAGTGCTGAAAGAATGATTCAGTATGCTACTGACATGCCCCAAGAAGCTCCATACAATATTGAAGAAACCAAACCACCAGCAGATTGGCCACAAGCCGGGGAAATCACTTTTGAAAATGTTGATATGAAGTACAGAGAAGGGTTGCCTTTGGTTTTGCATGATTTGTCTTTTGAAGTTTTACCTGGCGAGAAAATTGGTATTTGTGGTAGAACCGGCGCTGGTAAGTCTTCATTAATGACTGCATTGTATAGATTGGCAGAGTTGGAAAGGGGCAGAATTGTCATTGATGGTATTGATATTGCTAGTCTTGGTTTACATGACCTTAGATCCAAGTTGTGTATTATTCCACAAGATCCAGTGTTATTTAAAGGATCTATCAGAAAAAATTTGGATCCATTTGGTAACAGTAATGATGAGAAATTATGGGATGCATTAAGAAGAAGTGGCTTGATTGAAGGCACACATTTACCAACAATCAAGAAACAAGTATTGCAAGATGAAAATTTGGAATCTTTGCATAAATTCCATTTGGACCAGCAAGTAGAGGAAGAAGGTTCAAATTTCTCGTTAGGGGAAAGGCAGCTCTTGGCTTTGGCTAGAGCATTAGTTAGAGATTCCAAGATTTTGATTTTGGATGAAGCTACTTCTTCAGTTGATTATGAAACTGATGCAAACATCAATCATACCATTAGAACTGAGTTTAGTGATTGTACTATCTTATGTATTGCTCACAGATTAAACACTATTGTTAAGTTTGACAAGATAATGGTTTTGGATAAAGGTACCGTTGCTGAATTTGGTAAGCCTATTGATTTGTTCAATATGAAAGATGGTATTTTCAGAGAAATGTGTGAAAGATCACAAATTACTGAGGGTGACTTTGCTCCTGATGTTGTAGAACAACAATCTTGAGCATTGTTTTTTGAAAATTTTATTATGTTTATTATTTTTTTTTTTGTTTTCTTTGCTGCTTAATTTCAAATTTTTTTAAACTTTTGGCATATGTTTATTAATCTTAATCTTTTTGCTTAAACTATCACATCTTACTTCCTCATATTCTTGAAAAAAAAATTTCAAACAGTTCAAATTTTCCTGTTTTTCTTCTTTTTTTTATATATATATATAATTCATTTTCTGTTATACTGGTCCCTTAATTTAATCCATGTATATAATTATTGTCATATTTCTTTTTCATTTTTATTTAATGAAAAAAAACGCATTTAAAGTTACTTGGTGATTTTTTTAATCTTTTTTCTTGTAAGTTATCGCTTTTTACTCTAAAGTTACTGTCCAATAAATGTTTTACTATTTTATTATTTGATGAGTCATAAACAAGCTTAAAGTCTTTTCTCTATGCTGAGATAGTGCTGACTTTTATTCTGTGTATGTGTTTTATGCTTGCTTGCTGTGTTTTTTTGAACCCCGTATAAAACTTGTGTTTGTGGTCTCAGTGACATTTGCTACACATGGCTATTCATAGGGGTTTCCACCTCTCGGGACAAGCTCTCGGGATGAAGGCTAAATTAACTCGCATACCGATGCCTACATATTCTGCATGCATAACTATAGTTTATCATTGATACTGTTTGAGTGCAGAAAGAAGATCCCTGCTGTACTTACTGTTATTTTGTTCTTTTGGAATGAAATTTACCGGAACTTTTAAGTACTGAGTAAACTATGGAACAATCACTTTTGTATGATTAAATAATTTTGGAAGCGTAGATGATTAATTTTGAATGATATATAGAAATATGTTGTGGTGTTTGGCGATGAGATGATTCGTAATGTGATGGTGGATGATTATGGCTGGGTTGTCCCAAGAAAAGTTACCTATACCCTTGAGGGTGTTGTTATTCTCTATTTGGAGCAACCGGAGCAGCTGTAACGAGTCCAAGGAAACAGCAAGTCAAAAAGATTGATTAAACCAATTTTTATACATTAAAAAAGGACAAATAATTTGAGTAAAAATGCATTTCATTAAGGATATCAAAAATTAAAAAATTTGCGTGGATCAAAATTAGAACTAATTTTCAAACATAAAAGAAAAACCAACCAAAAGAAAGAGAAAAAGATTAGAGCTAATAATATAAATAATTTGAGAAAATAACAAAATTTGAAACAAAGAGAACCAATAAAAAACTATAATATGAGAAGGAAATTAAAAATAAAAAAGCTTAAAAATGCCTGAAATGAAATCAAATGCGTCAAGACCATAGAAAACAAATTAATCTTCAATATTGCAAATTCATGTCATTATTAGCTTTACGACCTTGATTATTAGTTAAATTAAACATCCCTTGGCCACCAATATTACTATTTTGCATTGGTGCTCCTCCTGCAGAAGATACTGGAGCAGTGAACATTGTAGTTGGCGGTATATTGAACTTGGCGGTATCTGGGACAGGAGGATAAAACAAGTAAGGGTTAGGATTGATAGCTGTACTTGGTGGAGGGTAAGCGTAACTTTCGTAAAAAAAGGTGTAAGGATTAAGGTTGTAGTAGGATGAACTTCTTGGAGGAACTGATGGATTGTAGCCGAGATTAGGTTGCATACCTTGAGTACCAAAAGAATACAAATAAGGATTTTGACTTGACGGTGGCATTGGTGCTGCCATAAAAGGGTTGTTATTGTAACCAACTGATGACTGTGGAATCGGTGCCTTCTTGCTATTATTGTAGTCTCCATCTTGAGAAGTCTTGGTGTTAGAAGCAGCTGTTGTTGGCGAATAGAGAGTCTTTGGCATTGCTGGATGCGAAAATGCTGATTTGCTAGATGGGGAAGTATTCAATGACCCAGTTTCTGTGGTAGTTTTCTTTGGAGTAGAAACTCTTTCTTTGCCAGTTGCTTCATTCAATAATGCTCTATCATGAGTAACATTTTCCTGATGTTGAGGTTTGTTGACAAAAGGAGATTTGCTTTCATAAGCAGCTGAAGGCTGGTATCCGCGGTCATAACCTGAACCAAAATTATTATAGCCAAAAGAAGCAGCTGGAACCAAGTGTGCTGGGGAGTTTGAAAACACTGAAGAATGATTAAGAGGTAATGAAGAGTTATCGTAAGGTGCTTGCCTAGCATTTGGAAAGCCTCTTGTAATTGACGCAACATTTGCTATTTTTTGTGGCAAGTTAGCTGGAGGAGAACATAAGACAGGAACAGGTTTGTTAGAAAACTTTGTGTGAGTCTTGTTTGTTTTATGGTGGATTTCCCGATACTGAACGTGTAAAGTTTCCTTCATAAACATAGAATGATTCTCTCTCTCAACTGCTGCAGCCGCCGAAGATTCTTTTTCAAATCTAACAAATGCAAAAGTTTTGTTTGGCTTTTGAACAATAACACACTGTGTAACTTTTCCATGCCGACTAAATCTTTCTGTCAAACTTTCTTTAGTGACTTTTGGGTCAAGGTGACCAACGAAGATCGAGCATCTGTCGACAGTTTTACTATCGGCGGCATTTTCCACATTCTTAACCCATTCAATTAACCATGTTGTACATGTTGATCTCAAGCTTGTATAAGCATCCATAGCATCTGATCTGTAAGAAAATTTACAAAACCAAGCCGGAGCCATATCGTATCCCTTTGGGTTGGGGTTAATTTGGTCCAATCTTTCATTACTAGCGAGAAGCTGCTCAAGTTCCCCGTACTGGGTAATGGTATCAATAATCTCTTGTCTTGTAATGTCTTCACCAACAGATTTGATGTAAATGGTTCTATTAACATTAGCAGGCTCACAGCGGATAGCCCTACCATCAATGAGGGTGTGTTGAGCTTCTGTTCTAGCTTTCTTGGCGGTTTCATCATTAGTGAATTGGACAAATGCATAAGGTCTCTGTGCGTTATCACGCAAAACTTTAACAGCGATTTCGCCCCATTTTGAAAAATGCTCATGAACCATGTTACTTAATTGAGTATCTGTGCGGATTGATGGGAGACTTGCAACAAAAATACAAGCACTAGGCTTTTCCCTAATGCGGTTGCCTTTATCAGTGGTAACATATTCATCATCCTTTTCAACAGAGGAAGTTCGTTTGCCTTCTAAAGAGCTGAACTTATCGACTTTGTCAGCCTGTTTCAAACTACTGACTTTGGCATCATTTCTTTCGCGTTTAGATTGGGAGGTTTGAGAGTCAATAGAATCATTCTCATCTAATGATTCTTCTCCGGAAGAAACATAAGGTGGAGGCAGCATGTCTGCGCCCAAACGTGTAGTAGAACCTTTTGATAAAATCAAGTCCGAGTCTTCAATGCTGACACAATCAGAAATTTGTTTTAAAGAGTGCATGCTTTTGCCTGGCGAGAGAAACGGGAAGACAGAAGAAAAAAATTAAAATAAAGTAAAATAAAGTAAAATAAAGAGGGGCTCTTTAAGTTTGAATCAATTGATAGAAAAGCTTGTCTGGCAAAAAACGGAATTGCAGGAGAAAAATAAAAAAAAAAAAAAAGAATTAGATATCAAAGACAAGCTCAAGAGGAAAAGGGTAATTATGTCGATAGCTGTCAATCAACAAACAAGATTGTAAGCCAGCTAAGCATTAATTTTAAAATCGCCAGATAGGAAAAGTAAAAAGAGTAAACTAACAGAAAATAGTTTTAGAAATATAGTTCCAGCAAATGAACCCGCCAGTTTTTGTAGCTCTATGTCCTGAAGATGTGGAGTAGACCGAGAGAGTAGAACGAGATGAGTCAGCGCCTGGGAAAGTGGATGTTAAAAGATATACTTCAAGTAAAATTATGGGAGCCATTACTTTAAAAAGAATATTAAGCGCCCAAGGGCGCCTCCCCCGGTATTTATATTATTTGTCTCGCCCTTTTTGCAATGTTGACAGAGTTTTTTGTGGTGGGAAGCTTTTTGGTTTTGTGTTCACGGCAATGCAGCTGCATGCATGCACAGTTGAAGCACGCGTTTGCGCCAATGTGATGTCAAAAACTGAAGGCAGGGCCGAGGGACTGGAAGGCTAATAAATTTTATGGATCTGTGGATGAATTCCCTTTGTGCCACTAGACTTCCCATGAAACGGGAAATGCAAATACTACAAGCCCAGCAGCAATTGTAAAAGAAACAAAGGCAAAAGAGCCGCCTTTCTTTGTGCGAATTTGCACTGTCATCGGCGGAAGAATTGATAGTGTGTTTATAGTAAAAGGTAATCCTGGCGTTAAATGGTGTCCAATATTGACACTAGAAACAGCTTTCTCGAGCTCAATGTCGCACAGAACACAAACATGACCAGTTTGCCCGAGCACTTTTGAGTTTTGAACTGCACTGGCCTGCGTTTCAGACTCTGTCAGCTACGAGAATAGTCTGCAGTATCTTGTTATCGGAGGATGAGTGGGAATGGAATAGGGAGAGGGAGGGATTTCTGACAGACAAGGCGGAAGCCTTCCAAATCAAGTACCAGCGAACGACAGGTGTCAATCAAGATACCTGCACTGCAGAAGCTCCCACAATTTTCCCGTTTATTGATGAAGACCTACAATGCAACTTACACGTTCTGAATCAAACCGAATTGTTCTGATGATGTTCGGCAGCCATTTACTGTACTGATTTCCTGGCTTTCTGTATGACGTATGGGGGTAACTCATCGCATTTGACATCCAATACCATCTGCAGTATCTTGCTTCTCGCTTCTCGCTGTCCGTAGTTGTATACAAGAGAAAAAATAAATAAATAAAAAAGACATGCCGCGGTTTTAACTGGCATGATAGCCGCTGTGAGATCTCCCGGCAATACATCCACAATCCTAAATAATTTGAGTTATTATAACGACATATGCGGACATAATTAAGTACTTCTGTATAGCTTTTGTATTTCAAACGGGCGATGGTCATTTAAACGAGATAAAAGGGTGCACATACTTTGGCGCCAGATGTTAACAAGGGAAATTTACGAATAGAGTGGTGGTCAAATTTGTGAGTGCAAGTATGGCTGAACAGAGTCAAAACATTGAAAAAGCTCATGGAGGGAAAACAGCGGGAAAAAAAGTGAGGAAGGGAGGAAGTATAAATTTAAATAATGAATGCATGATTGCGTGATTGTTAATATTGTTGAAATGTAGATTAAACTGGCTGTAATAGAAGACAATACCAGTCTTTAAGATTTTATAAGTTAATCCCCAAGGCAGCGGCAAGCCCGAGGATCTTCTGTTTTGGGAAATGGTCCTGCAAAAATGCAAAACAGAGGATTTCTGGCCATCGTATTGAACAATCCTGTCTAAATGAAGAAGAAAAAATAAAACACACCAAGAAGAGCCTTTTACGGCAAAATGCAGCCAGCGCCCTTCCGCCATTTCTGGAACCCAAACATCAATGCTTCTGCTTCGATGGCATAATGTTTCTTACCGACTCGCCTAAATTTGTCCCAAAGCGTTTTCAGGTGTCCTGAAAATTCGGTGCACGCTCTTTGCTCCAATTTTTTTTTTTTTTTTATCTGTACTCGTTACAAATTTCCCTCGTAGCGGTTAAGTTTTCCTCTTCGATGCGTATTACAGATCTATCGGATCTCTGCTTAATAAATGTTTCAATGGCTAACCAGCCATCAAAGAAACAAAAAAAAAAATAAAAATAAAAAAAAAAAAACAAAAAAAACGGCATCTATCCTTGAGGTGACAGGCAAGCGGATGTGGGGGTGGAAATGATGTGTGCTGAACAACCCAAATAACAAGGGCTTTCCTATTGCGTCTCCAAGAATTGCGACCTAAGTGACGCTTTTGGAGGGGCTCGACCTACTGCTTAGGAAGCCAGTACTAATACTGTGTAGTGCATGCTGGCATCCCTGCCGCCAATTTAATTTAATTTAATCTGCCAGATTTCTTTAGCGCTGGGGGAAATGGAACGGTTGATTGTCCAGACGTCGGCGCTTATCATAACGCTGATAAGCTCAGAGAGTCGGGACTAATATACTGCGCATTCAGTGATGACAATGTTTATTACTACAGATTTACTCATCGTGCTCAATTAGCTCATTCAACTGCCCAAAGTGTCAAGACATCGGCTTGCAATATGAAATCGGCTAGTGCAGTCTCACTAAGAATTAAGCTTAGGGTGTTTACCGCTGTGCTGGCAATCTAAAACCAAAGTTCAATTGAACAAAAAAGGATAATTTCACCATTGGTGCTTGTCTGGAGAAATGCAGCTAATTAGCGGTGGTCTCCGCCTAGTGGCAGTTACATTGACAACCGCCTTGTTGCTCCTTCCATTCATTTTTCTGCATTGCAAGCTGGCGCTTACAAAAAATGTAAACTTCAAGAAAGTTCGAGCTTGTTACAGAATATTAGGCCTTAATCCATATATAAAGAGATGGGAGGCTCCTTGAAGCTTTAAACTTACAGCAGACAAACGTCGTTGCCTCGTTTTTGTCAACCGCAGTTGCCATGTGAGTGTGCAAACAATTTAACAATGTCTATAGAATAATAAGAAAAGAAAAAGAAAAAGAAAAAGAAAAAATAAAAAATAAAAAAAACAAAAAACTATCATAACATTCATGAGAAGCAGAAAGGAATTAAGGTAAGAAGTAAACCAAATCAAAAAAAAAAAAAAAAAAAAAAAGGCGAAGATATAAAACTAAGTCATTTATGAACCAAAAACACCATCACTGTCCTTTTTTGCAAACCTTTTCTTTATATTCTTTGTATTTGTATTTGTACTTATACTTTATGGGCTTCCCGGACTTATACTTTCGTTTAAAAAGCTTCTTCAATGCTTTTATTTCAATTCCCAATTCGCCCACTGATGGTGAATTTATTTTACTGTCATTTTGTTGCAGTTTCAAAGAATCCACCATCTTTTGCAAGTCGTAGTTCTGATGATAGAGTTGTTGGATATTATTTGCTTGACTATCAATAATAAATAACAATTCTTTTTTAGATGCTTTTTCTAAGTTTTTACGCAACACTAATTCTTTACCGCCAACATTCCGTGATTCTGTCTCCCCTGAAAAGAACTCAACATCCGAATCTCCATCGTCTTCATCGTAAGCAGCACCGGTAGTAGTGGTAGTGGTAGTAGTAGTACCGACACCATTAGAATGCGCCTTGTTATGCTGTTTGTCTATCCTTTGCTGTACCTGTTGAGTCTCGCTGGCTGTTGGGGTGGGATAATCAGGAGTGTTAGCCGCCACCTGGTTAATATCATTGGCAACAGAGCCTTTCTGTTCGCTATCTTGTACAATGCTAACGATAGTTTTTTGTTTTTGCGCATGATCAAATGGAACTTCAGCGACGGCATTTTGAACCGTTGGGAGTCTCAAATTATGCTCTTCTTGCTTATTTTCATTATTACTGCTCTCTTCTGCATTCTCAACATTATCCTGTTCATTTTCAGTTCCCTGCTCGTCGACATTCTTGTGTTCATTTCCACTTTCATGCTCATCCTCATTTTCGATGACAATATTTTCACTTGAAGCATTACTGTCGTGACCATCCTCATCATCACCTTCCTCTTCACCGTCTCCCTCATCTTCTTCATTCGCACCGTTCACTTCGTTGTCACCGTCCGGATAACTGGCTTCTTCATGATGAGCTCCAACAGAACGTGATAACCTAGCGCTCTTAATTTTATCAGTTTTTTTCTTTGTATTGCTTATCATTGCCTCGCCCAATTCCTTTGCCTTCCCGTACAAAGCAAGATCTTCTTCGTCCAAGCCTTCAATATTTTCTTCCAACGCTTTTCGATATAATCTGTTGAACCTTCTGCGGAGACTATCTTTACTTCTGGGCACAAATTCCTTATCCTCTGGCCCATTAGAGTAATTTTGATCATTATAATATTCAGCAAACTTCACCCAAAACCCACTTATGCCAATGTCCGGGCTTTTTTCAAACACGAAGGTATCCAACAATCTGATCACAGTTTGATCTTCTTCGAAAGTGTAGTATGCGGACTTACTGGTGTTATAAGCACTAATTTCATAATCAACTGCCTCATTAATTGGTTGGTCTTCTTCGTTGTTGCTAATATCTTCACGCTCCACACTATCGTCATCACCCTTTAAAATCTCCTTATCGTGATCTTCATCGGGTTCTTCTTTGAAAATAAACACATATCCAGACATCACTAGTGTTTTCGGTATTCACGTTTGCGAGATCAATAGCGTTACCGCCCTCTTCGGTAGTTCGATGCACTGAACAAATCAAATTACCTATCGTCGTCGCAGGCTCAAACTGTTGCACTGAAATAACGCTTTTTATTGGCGCTGTTATGATATTATCCACAAGGTCCTGGAAGCTTCACTCTTCACAAGAATTAGTGTTTGCACCACTCACAGACGATCGGTAGTCGCTCAAACCGCCCGCTCACGCACCCAGTCAACCACCCTTTTTTTTTTTTTTTTTTTTCTTTGGTTTTCCCCTACCCCCACTTCGCTATCCGAGCCGCTGGTTCTCAGGGGCCAGTTGACGTGAAGCCGCCGCCAACCTCACGGCAACTGGATCTCTAGTCGCCCGCCCCGCTTGCCGCTTGCCGCTTGCCGCTTGCCGCTTGCCGCTTGCCACCTGCCTAGCGCTATAGGGAGCACACCTAGTCTGCAGAACGGAAGCAAAACTGTTATTCCGCGCCATTGCCGCTCGTGGAATTGCTTACATAAGCGCCAGGTCGAAATATATATCACATGACAGTAAAATTACCCAAAACAGATGAAAAACAAACATCATTCCTTATTGGGAGAAAGGTAAACACAAAACAGAGCATCGCTGCAACACATACTCTTCCTCTTCGAGTGATTTTCAAACATTCAAAAGACTTACTACTACAATCGGCAGATTAACCGTCTTTGCTCAGGCAACTTGCGCAGCTTGTAATTCACAGCTGCTATTATCTTCTTTTTGGTTGTTGTTGTTGTTGTTGTGTTTTACTTCTTTTTCTCTCTCTCTACCTTCCATTTCTCTTCCCTTCTTCCTCTACATTCGTTTAATCTGCCACCTATCAAAAGGTTTGTCCATTTTTTCTGATATTTCGTTCCTTACACAAAAAAAAGTGTAAAGCCAGTATAAAGGAAGAGATTTATTTATAATAAAATTACAGACCAAAATAAGGACACTGGCTATCACTAATATTTGATATATTTCTAACAGTTTAATTCACCATGCCCTCGATATTTGATTCGCCTAGAAATTCTGAAAACGATCCATTTTCCAACAGTTACAAGTCTCGTCACGTCTCACCGCTCAAGTCTTCCTCACCGTCCAAAAGACTCATCTTTAGCAGCAGATCACCAAATATCTCAAGAACCCAAAGTTATCTCTCCAAGCCAACATTTTCCTCCCCGACTAAACTTAATGTGGTGACTTCAGACTGGAATGACAAAGCAGCACCTGTCGACTCGTCCTCCAATAGTTTCCCGGTGCTCAAAAATAGGTTGAACTCTAGTAGTAGTACATACAATTATACTAGTCAAAAACCATCTTCCTCTTCAGGACCACCTTCACCTTCACGCCGTGCGCTCAAGCGGGCATCTACGACTGATAGATTTATCCCATCCAGACACTCAACTTCTGGGAAATTATTTTGTGAAGAGATTAACCCAAAACCTACTGATTCTCCGACCAAACATATTGAATTCCAATCAACCAAAATTTACCAACACTCAGTTGCTCAAGTTTGCGGCGTTAATCTTAATCAAAAGATCTTACAGTTCCAGCCTGCTCCACCAGAAAGAAAAAGAACTATTGATTTACACTCGCAATTTTCCAGTACTTTGAACGATGGCCTTTCAAGCGTCTTGGCAAACTCCAGGATGTATAACAATGGTATTAATCCATCTACTGCGATTGCCAGGGCGAGAAAGATCCCAAGCATTCCAGAAAGGATTCTTGATGCCCCTGGATTAGTGGATGATTATTACTTAAATCTCCTTAGTTGGTCTGTGACTAACTTGTTAGCAGTTGCTTTGGAGAATTCTGTTTACATATGGCAAGCTTCTGTTGGTGCGGTTAATCTTTTGACAAACTGTGACAGTTTAATAACTTCTCTTTCTTGGTCCGATGATGGGTCCTATTTATCAATAGGTAAAGAAAATGGTACAATAGAAGTCTGGGACATTGAAGATAATGTTAGACTAAGAACCATGAAAACCACCGATTCCAGAGTAGCATGCCATGCATGGTCGAACCATCTTGTCACTAACGGTTCCAGATCTGGGGAGATTTACCATCATGATGTCAGAGTTGCCAAACATGTTGTCGGTGAAATGAAAAACCATACTGCGGAAGTGTGTGGTATACAATGGAGACCAGATGGTAATCAACTTGCCTCGGGAGGTAACGACAACATTGTGAATATTTGGGATGCCAGATCTTCAATCCCTCAGTTTACTAAAACTACTCATACTGCAGCAGTTAAAGCAGTTAGCTGGTGCGATTATCAATCCTCTTTGTTGGCTACTGGTGGTGGGTCAAGCGACAAGTGCATACATTTCTGGAACACCACTACCGGGGCCAGAGTGAACTCAATAAACACTGGATCGCAAATAACTTCCCTCAAATGGGGGTTGGCCAATGGCACAGGCAAGGAAATTGTGGCAACAAGCGGATACCCAAACAATAGCATATCTGTTTACTCATATCCAACATTACAAAAAACTGGGGAGATTGTTAAATCTCATGATGCTAGAATTTTGTATAGTGCATTAAGTCCGGATGGTATGACGTTGGCCACCGCTGCCGGTGATGAAAACTTGAAGTTTTGGAAAATTTTTGATGTGCCAAGCAATAGAGCTTCTGATGAAGAAAGCTCCTTGACTAATGGGGGCAAACAAATTCGTAAAGTGATGACTATTAGATGAATGGTTTATGCTTCATTTCTTCCAAAAAGTTCTGAAAACCGAGATCAAATTATACCTTTTTATTTCCCACGCAATACAAGCATCAACTCAGCCTATTGTTATTCTGTCCTGTTACGAAATATTTCTAATCATTTCTTTGTTTGTTTTTTCTTTTGTTGGTTTCTTTGTTAAATTTCCGTCGCTTTTTGTTTCTCTCTTTCTCTCATTACTGGACTGTTTTTTCATTTCCAAAAAGACTCTTTGTTATCATTTTTTTTTTGTCTTCGTTAAGTTTTAGTTTCTTTCCATTGCATCCTTTTCTTTCTTCAACGCATACCCACTTCGTCATGTCCCGGTTTCGAGACAAAATAAAAATTCTATTTTTCAAAAATAAAATCCTGAAACACTTCGTAACTACATCTATTTTCCTATGCCTTTATAGCAATAACTTCTCATCAAGATTTTCGTTTTCCAGATTAAAGAGCAATTTCACAGTTACGCTAGCATAGAATCTACTTCATTAGAAAGTCAAAGACAATGTAGATCTGTTTCTTCAACTGACATAAAACTCTATACAAACTATTATTAAATCCAATTAGCTATACTGAACTATATTCACAAAAACAGGATTTTTAAACATGGGTTTAAAAGAAAAGCTCCTGTTGAAGCTTTAGTGATAACGAATTCCTAAGCTCTTCATTTGCTAAATTTTTGGCCTGATTATTCAATTGCCCAATGTGTACATCGATATAATTATTTCTTGTCTTTTCGTGCTGCTGTTTACATTTCTTCTTTTCTTCAAGCCCTTGAATGTACCTTTGATATATGTAATCTTCGTCTTTGGCTTTGGAAGTTTCACCAGGGATGGAAAGATGTCGCTTTTCTTCATCCTGTTCGCGTTTGGATTCATAGTATTTTAACAAATCTTTTCTCTTTTGGCGTTGCTGCTCAAATTGCCTCTTGAATTTGTGGCCAATAGAGCTTGAGCCTCCAATTGGTTGCGGTTTAGTAGAAGGAAAAGCGTTAATGTCAGCAGAAGCACTGATGTCAGTAGCAGAAGCACCAGACACACTAATTGATTCAGCATTAACGAAACCTGAATTTGAGGCTGACACATTGGAATGTGTCAATGCATTGCTTGAGTTTACATTTAAGCTTTGACTGCTATTTAGCTTTTTCAAGTAGTTGCTACTTGATTTACCAAAAGGCTTCAAATTGCTGTTGACAGCTGATGATGATGAAAAAGTAGAGACATTATCAATCGAAGTATCTGAATCAACAGAACCATAATTTTCGTAATTATCATCATCATCAGCATCTTTCATCCTGATATCAACAGGCCCGGAGCTGCCGTCTAGTCTATCTTCACGAAGGATAGGCACAGATTTTCCCGCCTTATTATTGGTAGCGGTGCTGCTGCTGTTGGCCGATAGCGCATCATCATTGTCATCTGAAACTTCTATATCAACGGTGTAATCTCTTTCACTTATTTTGTAATTATTGTTGTTGCTACCAATATTCAATGTTTGTTGCAATTGAATATCGCTAGGCGTGTTTCTCGACAGTGAAGGTGCTTTTGTTTGCTTAGTCAGCTTTACCTTTTCTGACTTAGGCAATACTAAAGCAATATGTTTATTCTTGTCGCTTTTCCCGGAACTACAATCTGGTAAATTTCTGGACAATGAAGATATTGCTTTGCTTGATTTTATTAATAATTTTGACTTGATTATCTCATAACTCTTATCAAATTTGTTCAACAACGATAGCATTTTGGCATTAGTTGATTCCTCCGACTTTTCTAACAAATTTGTATCTTCACCATCGTCATCTTCGTCATCAAACAATCCTGTAAGCCCAGATACCCAATAGTTGTTCATTAATAGTCTTAAGATCGACTCGTCGTACTTCGATTTGAATATGCTAACGTTTAATGAATAATATCTTGATGAATGCACCCCAAAATCCTTTAATTTGGAATTCGGAATCTTCCCAAGAGCAATGTCACCTGTATCCGTCTGCTTACTCTGCTTTTGTTTCTGCTTTTTATTATTGCTGCCAGTATTTGAGTTCTCCTCAGGATAAGTTCTAAAAGCGCCAATTTCAACTTTGCCGTCGATTTTTGTCTTTTTAGGATCAATAACGATAGCCAAGTATGGGTCCTGGTAAGTTTGGTTCAAACTTTCGGTAGCCACATCGATACCACTTAACCAGCATCCATACCCTGGATGCGAATGGTACCATCCAATAATGTTTTCGTTTCTATAGCCCAACTTGTTCAAAGAGTCTAAATATTGCACCATGAACTCATAGGACTCTGACTGGGCATTGACTCTGGTTTCGGTACCAACAACAGGCAAGGAATACGTATCCATGATAACCATCCCATGGGGAATAATTTTGCCAATCATCATTCCCATCACCTCAATATCGCCTCCTGAGTCAGCGTGGATTGTCATTTTCATCAATGCCACCGAGGAAATGTAAACATTTTGGAAATAAGTTGCGTTTTGTTTCCAAGGCTTGCTATCCTTTAATGATCCAGGAGTATAATTGTCCAAGTCGTAAAAATCTTCTGCTGTGGACCATTTACTATGAATAAAATTGCTATCATTGCCATTAGTGTTGCTCTCATTTTGAGACTGCTTTTCTTTTTGGAACGCTTCGCTTTTCAAAATTTTATTTAAATCAATAGTCAGAGGCGCCAAGTCGCTGATGAACTCTGTGGAGCGTGCGGTTGTTGCTGCTCCACAAGAGTGTCTGTGCTTTGCCTGCAAGTTAGTGCTCAAATGATATGCCAATGAGGAATTTATATTTGGCTGAAACATTGCGATGGCTTTATATTGTGATAAACCAAGCTTGATGATTACAGGCGCAAAAGATGTTGTTATACTCGATGAGTGCTGCTGTTGATGCGGTTAGCGCTTGTGTAATTTCAGAATTTGACATATTTTTACTTTTTTTTTCTTTTCTCCACCTGCACCGCTATCGTTACTTTTTTCAAGTTTCGAAGCCTACAACCAATTTTTACTTTTTGAGATCATCACTCATTAGTAAAGTCTGCCAAAACTACAGATAAATTAAAAAGCATTAAATTCCGCTTAATATTATAACATATTAGCGTGTGCCATGAAAACATATAAACTTGAACCATTTTTCAACAGAAAAAATATGTACCATTAATAAAAGAAAAAGACAAAAAAACTGACATTAAAAAGGGAATCCAATCAATAGAATTAAATAGAGGAATAAATAACTTTAATAAAATAAATTTTGTATAGAGGGAAAAAAGAAGGAAGAAGAAATAACTAACATTTTTGCTCTCAATTAATCAACAACAATGTCTTCTTCATCGAGATCAGCATCATCATTCCAGTCATCAAATTCAACATCAGCTTCACCTTCGTGGTTAGGCACAACTTCTAGACCATCGCCAAGTCTATTAAGTTCAACTTTTACAGTTTCTTTGTCCAAAACTTGCTGTCTCAAAATCAACACCGCTAACTTGTTTAATATTTCAGCTTGGATCAAACGATTCAATGGTCTAGCACCCAAGTCATCAGAATAACCATTTGCACACAACCATTCAACAGCGTCGTCAGAAACATCCAACTTGATATTCTTATTGTTAGCATTAAATCTCGCCTCAATCTCCTTTAATCTGATATGAACAATCTTGCTGATAGCCTTCTTGGACAACTTGTTGAAAACAATGGTTTCTGAAATACGGTTCAAGAACTCCGGTCTGAAATGTAATTTGACATTGTTAACAATTTGTTGCTTAACTTCTGGACTTGGAATTGAGGTTGGGCTACCAGCAATTAATTCGGCACCAAGATTGGATGTCATAATAACAATAGCATTGGAACCGTCAATAGTCTTACCAGCAGAAGAAGTAATTCTACCATCATCCAACAATTGAAGCAACACCGTGGTGACTTCTGGAGCAGCTTTTTCAATTTCATCAAACAAAATGACTGAATATGGTTGGCGACCCAAAGCGTTAGTCAAAATACCGCCTTCTTCATAACCAACGTAACCAGGAGCACTACCCAACAATTTGGATGCAGACCATTTGTCACCCAATTCTGAACAGTCAATTCTGATCATTGCTTTCTCATTATTGAACAAAAATCCTGCCAACTTCTTAGCCAACTCTGTCTTACCAGAACCAGACAAACCCAAAAATAAGAAAGAGGCTGGTTGATTCGGATTAGCCAATCCAGATCTACTCAATCTGATAGCATTGGAGACAGCTTTGACTGCTGCGCTTTGACCAACAATGTCCTTGGAAATTTCTTTTTCCATGTGGATTAATTTTTCGTTTTCTGCTTGAGTCAACTTGGAAACTGGAATACCAGTTAATCTGGCAGCAGTTTCAGCTACTTGCTCGCTACCAACAATGTTTTGAATCATAGCATTTGCGCCAAGATTTGCTTCTTCTTCAGCAGCCTTTTTTTCTAATTCTGAAATTCTTTGCTTAATATCTGGGATGGCAAAATATCTTAAATCGGCCGCAGTTGCAGTATCATGTCTTCTTTCTGCATCTGAAGCCTTGATTTCCAAATCGTCTAACTTTCTCTTTGCAGAAGTCAATTCTTCATGACCAGCTCTTTCTTGATTAAATCTTTCTCTCAATGGTCTCAACTCATCCTCCAACGATTCTTTCTTTTGAGTAGCTTGCTGGAGTCTTTCTTTGGTTGCAGGATCAGTATTAACATCTCTTTCCAAAGCCTTAATTTCAACTTCAAGTAATTGCAATTCTCTTTCTTTTGAATCGAGCTCTTCAGGTTTAGAATCTCTGGTAACAGCAACAGTAGCAGCACTTTCATCAATCAAGTCAACAGCGCTGTCTGGCAATTTTCTATACGTCAAGTATCTTTTTGCCAATTGAGAAGCGGTGACCAAGGCAGAGTCCAAAATTCTGACACCGTGATGAATTTCATACTTTGGAGCCAATCCTCTTAAGATGGCAGTAGTCTCTCTGACTGTTGGTTCCCTAACATCAATCTTTTGGAATCTTCTCTCAAAAGCCCCATCTTTTTCAACATATTTTCTATATTCAGTGATAGTGGTTGCACCAATACAATGTAAAGTACCTCTAGCCAACATTGGTTTAAGCAAATTAGCAGCATCGGATTTACCATCACCCATCAACATGTGAATTTCATCAATGAACAAGATGATCATGTCTGTAGCATCCTCAATCTCTTTCAAAACACCTTTAACTCTTTCTTCAAATTCACCTTGGAATTTAGCACCAGCCCTTAAAGCTGTGATATCAAGAGCAAATAATTTGCACTCCAGCAAAATGTTTGGCACATCACCGTCGATAATTCTTTGAGCAACTCCCTCGACAATAGAGGTCTTACCGACACCAGGATCACCAATGAGACATGGATTGGACTTAGTTCTTCTAGCCAACACTCTGATGGTTCTTCTAATTTCTTCTTCTCTTCCAATCACTGGATCAAGTTTACCTTGTCTAGCTTGTTCCGTAACATCAATGGCATATTTGCTCAAAAACTCGTATTTTTGGGAAGTATCGGCTTTTCTGGAATCTATTCTCTTGCTACCTCTCAATTCATAAACTTGGTTTCTCAAAGTTTCTGGATTGACACTGTTCTCTTTCAACAAAGTCTTGATTGAAGAGTCATCCAAAAGAGCAAGCAATATGTGGTCTTGAGCAATATAACTATCCTTTTGTGTCTTCATGTATTTCTCGGCCTTCTCCAACAACTCCTTGGTAGAGTATGAGATGCCAATGTCATTAGGGACAGGAGTCTGAGAAGGCAATTTCACCAAATGAGAATTGATTGATCTGAACAATTTTTGCCAGTCGTATCTAGCTCTTTCCACAATAGTCTTCAAGTAGGGCGTTGTGTTATCGTCTCCCTCAGGAGCTGCAAATGCTCCGAGGAAATGAAGGGGTACTATTTGGGTATTGGCCTGCTGTTTAGCCAAATTGGAGGCATTTGTAATAACAGCCAATGCGTTGTCAGTGAACTTAGATTCTTCCATGTTTGTAGTAGTTTATGTGTATGCGTGTAATTGTATTTGTGATTATAATTGTAAATGAATAAGTTTGTTTGCTTATGTAGAAATGAAAAAAATGCGATGAGCAAACTCAGGTACAAGCATTGTTGGCAATAGGCTCGAGCGATGAGCTTATATACTTGACTTTGCGTTCTTTTGCGGCTAGCGAGGAAGCTTCTAGCAAAGTCCTGCTGGAATATTCTCGAAGGTGCTAGAACCTGTTAGAATATGCTAGAATATGCTAGAGTATGTTAGAATATGCTAGAATATAACGCTTAGAGCATATTAATACAAGTTTATATAGGCATTTATTGCATTATGCTACATAATTCCTGCTGATTATTACATCAAGCTACAGAAACTCGCAGAGTATGACAGAAAACCGAGGTTTTTATTATTAACTTGACTAACTATGACAATAAACTAGCAGTGACAAACTGGTAACAAAACAAAGTAATGTATGCAATGATGATTTTTTCGTAAAATGAGAGAAATGGTGTTTTCGTGGATTCAGAATCGTGGCATTGGAGGAGAAAAAATTTTAGTTTGTTGGTATTTTTGTGTGAGAGGGAGGAGATGGTGATTTTTTTATGTTTTAAATTACTTTTCAAGCAATTTTCTTTTTAGTTGTGCTGCTTTCCTATGTTAGTTAATGAGTGAAACATATTTTTCTTTCTTGCGAACTGTAAGTTTTGCCTGGAACATTAAAGTCATTTGCAGCGGTAGCCTAACCTGTTTCAACCTTGCAGCGAGCGATTGGAAGTGTATCAACGAATGACCAATACTGAACCAACAATTTGAAAAATGAAATGAGTAAATGTAAAAGGGTAAAAGCAAAACAAACAAAACAAAAGAATTAAAAATGATAGCTATACAATTATTGATTAAATAAAAATAAAAATAATAATAAACTAATAAGGAAGTATAATGTGAAAAGCAATTGCTTTAAATGACTCTTGTAAACAAGAAAAAGCAAAATTAGTTTTTTTCAACATCCTTTTTAGCTTTCTGAAACTTTCCAGCAGGCTTCTTGTTATTAGCATTGACAAATTTTTTACCATTTGGCTTTCCGTCCTTTTTAAAGTGTTTACCTTCTTTATCATTGCCCTTTGTAGTTCTTGGTTCAATCGTGATGTCAAATTTTCCATCGATGGACAAGGTTCTAGTCTTAAGTGCTTGCTCTTGGGCTCTAACAGTCTTGAAATCCACTAATGCAACAAAATTTTTGACCACACAAGAGAAAACGTCACCAAAATTAGATTCCAACTTAGCAGTCAATTCTTCAGTGGTCAACTTTTCAGAAATACCGCGGATGTAAACAGGATAGACCTCTGCAGAAGAAAGTTTGAAGGACTTCTTGATTTTCTTGTTCTTGACCAAGTCAAATCCATCATCCTTTCCTGAAGCTGGTTCAGTAGTAGTAGCAGTAGGTGGCTTAGATACAGAAGACTTGGAAGTAGGTGGCGTAGTGATAACTTGCTTCTTGGCCGGTTCAGTACCTTTCTTTGCTGCTCTTGCGGCCCAGGAAGTCGGGCCTTTAGATTCTGATTCAGAAGTTGGTTTCTCAGCAAGGGCAGAAGCAACATTGGCAGAAGTTGGTTTTTCAAGCTTGGTAGGGGATGCTTCCTTGAGTTTCTTTTCTTCTACTTTCTTTGAAGCATAAGCAGCCTGCTTTGTATCTTGGGAAAATTTCGGCTCATCCTTTTTACCAGGAGTAGAAGCAGTAGAAGTGGCAGCAGTAGAAACATCAGCAGCAGACGTGGCAGTAGATTCATCTTCTTTACCCGCTTTCTTGTCAGCAACAGACTTCAATTCGGCATCTTGTTTTACAGTAGGAGCAACAGCTGGTGTTGGTGTTTTTGAGTCTTCTTCTTTTTCTGGAGCAGCAGCCGGGGCTAGGGTTGGGGTGGCAGTAACAGCTGGAGCAGCAGGAGCTGGACTAGAATTTGAAGCAGCATCCTCATTATTAGCAGGCTTATCTTCCTTTACTTCCTTGGCAGCTGGTTCGTTATTAATGGCAACAAACTCTTTTTCGTTTTCATCTTCCAACGGAATGATCCTCATAACGTCATTGACAATATCGTACACATTTTTGTTAGATTGATTAATGACAAAAGTTTGAGCAAAGCTGAAAGCCGGAGAATCGCCTCTAGCAAGCTCGCCAACAACAACAATCAAGATAGTTTTCAAATCACCAAACATGTTCAAGTTGTAGATGTCTGCAGAGTTGACAACAATCTTGAACTTATGCTTCACATCGTCTTGGTTCTTGTCGGCGGTAAAGTTGAAAATCTTGGATCTGATCTCCTCGGTGCCCTTAGCTTCAACATTGACAAGAGCAGGATGCTCCTCAGTTAAAAACTCATCAAAGTCATCATGAGCTACAGTTGCATTTGGAGCATACAACTTGTAAACTTCGTTTGGGTTGCTAGAAAACAAGTTGTAGTAATACTGAACAAAAGACCAACCAATTTCCTTGGACTCTAACTCAACTGCAGAACTCTTATCAACGGCACCGGCAGCGGTACTTGGGGTGGTGGCAGGAGTATTAGAATTGGCAACGGAGCTGTGGGTGGCAGAGTTAATTGAAGTTGATGATGATGATGAAGTCATATTTTCTTTTTAATTTTATTGGCAACACGCTGAAAAAGTAGCAATTATTGAGTGGTAATATTTTTTATTAAACTGAACAATCTATCTATCATGGAAAAAAGAGATAGTAGACACGATATACCCAACAGAGTAAATTGAAATGGATGGAATTACACAAAAAAAAAATAAAAACTTCAGCAACAGTTTCTAATTTTTTTTATCTTTTTGAAGATAATAAATCCAATGGCAAAAAGGAGAACAAGCCAAAAGTGTGGTTTGGAAATTGGGAAAAACTAAAATAGAAGGCAAAGAGCAAAAGCCTATTGTTGAAAAGCTAAGATTGTGATGAAAAAAAAAATTGGATATATGAAATGAAGATCCAAAGCGCTGATGACTTCTTTCTCTTTTATGTTGATAATCTAAAGAAATTAATGTGAATATTTATACACACACGCACGCGAGGTATGAAATAGTAATAATACACGTAAACAGGCGGTGTATTTGGGGAAGAAATTCTGTCTCCGATTTCTAGTTTCCTGGCCATTGAGTTTTTCATGTTCGCGGAAAAAAGAAGGAGAAAAATTCTTGGAAAATCGCTTTTATTTTTATCAATATCACGTGGTGGATCGAGTCGTGTGAAATTAAGCGTCTTCCAGAGTTATCCTGCGTTACGATGCTTGTGGATGCGTTTTGTGGCTACAACATGAAGAAATACAGTCTAATGGCGCCCAGGTCTTCTCAGCATGATGGGCTTCTTCATGTTAGGACAGCTTGGGTAGCAATATGCTTCAGGAATAGTTGTAGATATATTGAAAGCTGACATATAATGGCCAGTAATTAATCATGACCCAAATGTTTATTTTTGAAGAGTATAATGTTTAGCTCGTACATCAATCTACCAACCTTTGCTTACATCGGTAATTTTCCAACAGACAAAAACAAACAATTTATAACGTCTAGAAACTTATACACAAAAATTACATTAAAACACCATAGTTTGAAACAATATTTTTGATGAAACCTAAACAAAGTTTTCATCCGCAATAGGATTCTGGTCAATAACATTTATCACACTGTTGCTTTCATCTGAACTATCTGCTTCATAGTTAGACAACAAATCACAGTAACTCCCAGCAGTGTTTATATCCTTATTATAAAAGCTCGAATTTTGAGTTCCACGCAAAGTATTCTTGGTAACTTCTCTCAACGACAATGTAAGTCTATTGTGATCAACCGTGTTGTAAGATTTTATTGTAAGGACATTATTTGAAACCTGTCGTTCTCTCATAACCTCTAATCCATGAACAGAGCTGGCTCTTGACCTTTTTGCAACCGTAACAATATCTTTGGGCTTCGAGACTTTATTTGGCTCCTTTTTTGTGCTTTCCTTATCTGAGCTAGAATTAGTAGTTTGCTGGCTATCATCCATATTATAAACCAATTGCTTTAATGGTGACTCTCTGTTTTTTATGTTAGATTTTCTCGTAGAAGATTCCTTAAAATTTGCACTTGAATTACCGCTATTAATTGAACTCTTCACTGACCTATTGGTATCTCTATCATTATTTGCATTGGCGTACATATCTTCAAAAAATCGGGCATGCTTCTTCACTGAAGAAGTACTAAAAGCCGCTTGGGCAACACTTGTATCAACGCCTTTCAAAGGCTCTTGCTTGCTTAACTTATTCAATGCAAATCTTTGGCTGGACTTTTTTTTTGCTGAGCGGTCCACAGATACAAGAGCTGCTTTCAACGACATTTCGTTTACGCTATTTTTTCCCTGGATATCATTCTCTTTCTCCCACTCCCTTGTTTGTTTGTCGCATTTATAGCATTGGCATACCGACTTTTGGGTAAAAAAAGAATTTCTGGATATCATGGAATTCTTGGTATAGACAGTCTCGTATTTTCTAGCTGATATTATTGATTGTTCTTCCTTAACAGTATGTTGATTTGACCTAACACTTGAATGTTGTTTTGCCACCGAATGAGAGTTATTGTTATACTTAAGATCGCCACTTTCTTCATGCGTTGGCCTAATTCTCTGCGGTAAAGTGTTACTGCTCTGTTCGTTTGCACCTGCTGGCCCTTCTTCTGCCAAAGCAGAATTTGCTTCTAAGATAGGCGATGGGACAATAGTAAGAAGGTTGAATCGTCTTTTTCTAAATCCGCTCACGACACGATTTGCAAAGTTCCTTTGTGGCTTTCCTGTCACAAAACTATGGTAGGGCCTTTGGTAAAAATCAACACTGGATTCCCCTTTATTTCTAGCCGAAGTTTCTATCTGACTGCTATTTAAGATTTGAGCGCTATTTGTGATATTAGCAGTACCACCACTACCATTACCATTGTAATTGCTGTAAGTTACGGTGCTCCTAGATGGTGAATTGGCTGTATCTGGATTTGCACTTTCATACTCCTGCCTCTTATTATAGTTGCTATTATATGCGTTTCCACAGTGGTCGCAGCGAATCTCAAAATCAAAATTTCCAGTACTTTGATATTCTTGAGACTCCGTGTGAAAGCCTTGTGCGGACTGTTGAAAGCCAGTGCTATCTTCAGGCTGCATAAAATACTCACTAGCATCCTCGTATTGTAGCATGTCAGCAGTGTAATTGTTACTGGTATTGTTATTGTTATTATTATTGTTGTTCTTATTTTTTAGCTGATACAGTACTTCGTACCGGTCACCGACGCCATTGCAAATCTCGTCCCCCTCCTCTAATTGCAAGTCTTGTCCAGTAGCATAGTTTTCTTCTGCTCCAGTTGAAAAGCCTCTAAACTGCTGTTGTTGACTTTGTTCCAACATATCTGGCACAATATCCTCCCCTTCATCATGTTCTGTCCGCAGGGTGGTCAATAATGTATGTGGATTTCTCTTGTCAATCACACGGGGGTCTTTTCTTGCAGTGTAGCGTCTATGTCGAACCTCTATTTTCAACCTGTCAAACTTGTATTTGAGTTTATTGAGATAGTACGACATTGTAAATATCGCTTAAAAGAAAATTCTTTTGACAACTTATTCTCTTGTTCATACAAGTGTCAACTAACGCCAGTATAGCTTTGCAAGTATCAAGACAACCAAACAGATACAAAAGCTTATAACAAGAACAAGCCCGAACGTAGCCATATGGACAATGTGAACAATATAGCACTTTCACATTATGCTGAAACACCCAGTAGGTGGCAGCATCCATGCTTACAGAGGGTAAAGAGAAACAAGACACTTTTTGTGTATAATGGAAAGTGTTTACTTCCACAAAGACAGAATGTCGAAAAGAGGCTCGCCAGGAGGCGTCCATGGGCGCATCGCACTGCAATGCACACGCTAGCAATGGCGAGTGGCTACTACAGTTAGTGAACTCGACACTTGTTTTTTATCATCTATAAGAATCTCTATTTTGAAGCTTTCCTAATGTTCTGATTTGTAGTTGTCAGTTAATATTTGGAACACACCTTGTCAATACCATTGTGGCCTTTCCTGGAGCGGAATAATAATGTTAAACTCTCGATAGCAGACGCAAAAACACAAGCATTCAAGAGAAATGCGCACTTCTTGTTCCCTTTGTTTATAGAATATTGCTATATCGTTGTTGCGTTTGCTTAAATGATAGTGTTTCATCATTATTATGAAATGAATATTGTGAGAACAGGGGGTCTTTGCACCCTGCAACTCCGGCCCTGACCAGGGCTCAGGCCCCCAGAAAAGGCGTCGACACCTCGAGAAAGAAAAAGAGGAAAAGAAACAAAAAAACAGTATACGAAGTCAGACACAGCGAAGACACTCACTCACAGATTGATGGCCACGCGCATCGCTACCATCTACACAGGGCTTACTACGCAACAGTATACGTCGCAACAGTAGCTTATAAAATGGTAAGTTAGTCGAGGATTACGAATTTTAGCACAATAGAACGAGCAATGGTTTCATTACTCATTCAGATCACACTCCCTAACACGGTTTTTGAAACTTATCATCACACAGTCTTTAAAGCCATAGAAAAATACTAACACACTAATTAGCAGCAATACTACATCCAACAACCTCAACAAGGGAACATATCTCTACAACAGCAGCAGCAACAGCCCCAAACATTGCAACAGCAACAGCAACAGCAGCAACAGCAACAGCAACAACAACATCAACAACGGCAACAGCCTCCACAGCAACAAGTAAATCTAACCAGCCTCAAACTCAATCAACTGCAACAACAAGGCTTAAATGCAAATATTGGTAATTTGAACATTAATCCAAACGCCATAAACCTTGCTAATAACCCACCTGCTTTGAATGTGTTGAATAACAATGTGGGCGGACTTAATGGTGTCAATCCTCAGCTTTTGCAAGGCGGCCGTTTGGTGAGCCAACAAAATGCAACAGCTAGAGCTCAAATATTGGGGGCTTTAAACAACCCTGGGTTTGCTGGCAATAATGGGACCGGAATTGCTGGCAGTACTAACGTCAACGTCAATGTCAATGCGGCAGCAGCAGCTGCTGCTGCCGCGGCTGCTGGAGCAGGAAATGGCTACAATATTAATGCTAACAATATTGGATCTTTGATGGGTAACAGCGACATCAATTTGGGTGGTGCTGGCGGCAATGCAGGAGGAGCTACTGCTGCAAATCTTGCTGGAATTGCTGGCCTCAATGCTAATGCTAATGCTGGCTTTCCAGCAGGTTTGGGTAATCATGGTGCAGTACCTAACCCAGCTGCTACCGCCGCCGTTCTTGGAAATGGTCTAAATGGTTTGGGAGCACATGGTCAACAACATCAAGCACAAATACAAGCACAGCAACAGCAGCAACATTTGTTGGCAAATGCCCAGTCTCTTATTGCTGAGCCAGATTTGATAAAAGAGGTTTGGGGCAACAATTTGTATGCAGAGTTCAATGTAATCAGAAAACTAGTCAGGACATTTAAATACATTTCCTTGAGCACGGAGGTTCCTGGAATTATTGCTAGACCTATAGGAAAATTTCAATCTGTTAGTGATTATCACTATCAAACAATGAGAGTAAATTCGGACATATCCAACCTCATTCAGCTATCAATAACTTTGAGTGACGCCAATGGTAAAAAACCGAACAACTTGAATCCTGGGTTACCATCCACTTGGCAATTCAATTTCAAATTTGATTTAAAAAATGAAATGTTTAATAGCGAATCAGTCAACGATTTGAGGTTAACCGGAATAGATTTTGAAAGGTTTGAGAAATTTGGCATTGATTACGTTGAATTTGCTGAACTTTTGATTGATTCTGGGTTAATTTTGAGCAGCGATAATGATGTTTATTGGATAAGTTTTAACTGTGGTTACGATTTTGGATTTTTGTCTAGCCTATTGATAAATAGTTTGATGCCAGATGACAGTGAGGACTTTTTGTGGTGGTGCAACAAGTTTTTCAACAATTTTTACGATATCAAATACATTTCATTGCATCAATCCAATTTGTTTTCAACCGGCTCAAATAATGCAGCAGCAGCAGCTGCTGCTGCGGCTTCCATTAATACTAGTTTAGGTAACAATGCGGCTAATGCTCTCGGCAACATTATTAATGGGTTGAACAAGAACGGAAACAACAACAACAATAATAACAACAATAATAACGCAGGTAACAATAGCAACAACGCTAATAGTTTGAATGCTACTGAAATCAATTTTAAAAGATTCAATTTGGAGAATTTAGCGGATAATTTGGGTATTCCGGTACAGCAAAGCACTTATTTACAGTCAGGAAACCAATCGCTTTTGACTAATATTTGCTTTTTTGAGCTCAAACGTTTGATTGCCTTATCCAACAACAACAACAATAGCAACAATAAGGAACATAATAGTTTGGAACATTTCAAGAATTTGATCTGGGGTATTAACAAGAACAATGATATGCCATATTCTGCTACCGCCGACGATACTAATAACGGTGGAGCCGGCACTGGTGGAGCTGGAGCCGGTCCTTATGGAATGGCTGATACGCAACCACACGGCGGTGTTGGTGGTATTAACATTGGTACCCCCTTGCAACATGCAATGAGCATGGGTACTAATGTCAGCTCTCCAATGTACCTTAATAGATGAGCTTGGTTTTTGTATTCATTTTCCCTGTTGACTGCTATAATGTGTGGTTTTATAATTAATTTTTTTTGTTCTTTATTCGTTTTAGTTGATATGTCAGTTTGGTTTGAAATTTTTTTTTTTTTTTACTTTGCAATGTTTAATTTTACATTGGTTTAACATCTTTGCAGTGAATTCTGTGTCACTGTTTCTTTTTATCGGCCTTTAGTATGTTATTTGATAGATGGAGGTAGTTTATTATCCAATAAATCTATTAGCTGACTATTTAGCTGAATAAATAACTATTATTGTATGATGTACGCGAAATGGAATATAAATGCTATTGATAGCTCTTATACGCCTGTTAAGAACACGAAAAGCCTGAACGTGGACTTAAGGTCTTAAATTTTGAAATTTAAATCAAAAGTTCTCAGATAGGTTTTCAGATTCTAGGTTCTGAAATTCCATGTTCGCCGCTTGCTTCCTGACTTTTAAGTGCAGTAACACGCAGCACAACAGCTTCCAAAAATTCAGCGCCCAAATAAAACTAGAACCTTTAAAAGCATCTTTGAATATTGAATCAGTAGAATAATACAGTCTCTTCTTTTCGTCACCACCATTATGAACATCTGTAGTTATTGTGATAATTTGTATACAATACCAGCATTAAGCTCTATCCTCCATGCACGTGAAGCGGAAGCAGCGAAAAATGCGCTTGTCCAGTGGAAACCGGATTTGTGATACGCAATGATGAAAAGAAACCTACAGTGTTTGCCACCAGTGGCAACTGCCCATTGCTGTGCATCTAGAGGAAAAGACTAAGACTGCTTGAGAAATATACAGCTGCGGATCTCATATTGTTGTGCTGTATTTGATAGTTAGCTGTGCTGCATTGTTACTACTCCACTTATTTGTAATAGAATCTATCGCACCACCACCATGTCCAGGGTAAAGAGAATTATGAAAGAGTTAGAGGACACCAAGTTGGACACCAAGTCCGGGGTCACTTTAAAACTCAAAGACGAATCAGACTTGTCTCAGCTCACTGGTACATTTTTGGGCCCACCGGATTCTCCATACGAAGGCGGCCGTTTTGTCATTGATATTGAAGTGCCATCAGAGTACCCATTCAAACCACCGAAGATGAAGTTTGTCACTAAAGTGTACCACCCAAACATCAGTTCCGCTACCGGAGCCATTTGTTTAGATATTTTGAAAACCGCATGGACTCCTATTTTGACGTTGAAGTCTACGTTGATATCTTTGCAAGCATTGCTCCAGTCTCCTGAGCCAAATGATCCACAGGATGCAGTGGTGGCTCAGGCGTACTTGGCCGACAAGAGCCAATACGAAAAAACTGCTCAGCAATGGACTAAACAATACGCTCAACCAGATGGTGCTGATACAATTAGAGACGAATTTGAAGGGATCGAACCAAAGGCCGTGCAGATGTTTACTGACATGGGGTTTGACCAAAAGAAAGTCGTTACTGTGTTGAAGCAAAACAAGATCAGCAAAGCAGCAGACTTGAATGAAGAGTTACAGGATAGAGTTATTCAGAGCCTTGTGTAGCTGCTGACTATAAATAATTTCAATATGATTTGAATTTGTCTTTGTTTTTGATATGATATTAGTTTCCCTATCTGACTGTATAGCATTTTATTAGTTTTTTGTTTTTTGTTTTCGGTGATTCGTGATGAGTAGTATGTCATTCAGATGACTGTTTGTTTACTACTGATTCCTGTGTTTCGATTTTTAATTCACATTATGATATCTATCTATTAAATAGTGTTGCTTTGATAATTGCTACTGGTAGTTCTCTTAATCGATTAGCACAGAAAATCCGTCAAAGACCCGTGCCCATGGTACCAAAACGCCACGCAAAAAAAAGTGAGACGAAAACATCAGCAATTCGGTAATACTGAGTGACGAGGAAATGTCGTGTATTGTAACAGATCAAATTACCAAAAGCCATCGCCATAATACCAGCCCTTACACCAAATATCCACAATCTCTCAATGACAGAGCGCCGTCCCAAGCGCCAAAGAACCTCCTACGCCTGTCTGTTTTGCCGTTCCCGCAAGCGCAAGTGCGATCAGTCTCGTCCAGTATGCTCCTACTGTCTTAAACACAACTCCGCCGGCCGATGCGACTATGAAAACTCATCAACCTTGGTGAGAGTGGCAGTACAAAGACTACTTGAGGTGAATAATGGCACCAACGATATTCATGATGCTAGTAATATTACTGCTTCTCCTGCCGCTCCATTTGCAGTGCGGCCTCACTTGGTGAATAAAAACATTATTGACGACCATTCTTCATCACAAGAGGTTTCGGTGCTGTCGCCCCTTTCGGCACGGCAATCAACCCCGCCCAGTAAGCGCCGCAACACGTCAATTCAGTCGCTATTAGTTGACAGCAGTATTGATAATGAGTCACCAAAACAACAAGATATTGATGAAAAAGAAACTATTGAACAGCTCAAATTCAAGCTTAAACAGTATCAGGAAAAGATAGTACGACTTACGGATGGTAACAGTGAAAATAGTACACCGCTTCTTCCCCAGATAGGCGATTCTGATGTGGTGAATTTTTTTCAAGAGGACCCCTTGGAGATCCACTTGAAAGTCAATAGTATTAACGAAATTAAGCCTTTGACTCAAGACTATTTCATTCAATGTGATTACCTTTATTCTGCGGTGCTAGCATGTTTGGCTGACAACTATCTGATAATGAAACAAAAGCTCAAGGAAGCCAAATTAGATTCTAATATTTACTACTTAATGAACCCACTAGCAACTGCCCTCAACGAGGACTTCAAAACTAGTAACTACATCGTTATGGGCAAACATATTCTCGACAAAAATTCATATTACTATCATTATAATGTCAAGCTCTTTCACTCATTATGCACCTCTAAACAAATCAAGCCTAGTTTTTCATTTTACGCTTCCAGCTCAAACGAATTCTGTGCTCAGCTCATCAGTGAAATCGAGTCCAAGCTCCCACTGCTAGAAGTAATTTTATTTTTGTGGAATATTTTTGTCAAGTATGTTTATCCATTTATCCCTATATTAGATTTGCCAGCTTTTAAAAAAGATTTGGAGTTAATAATATCGGGGTTGAAGTTTGATATCCGTCCCGACGAGCCTATTGACTTGTCTCACTCCAATTACAAAATTTACATCACCACTTTTATTGATATTGGCCATGTTGCCACTTTTCTCACTATCCTAAGAATTAGCTATTTGGCTCTCAAGATCAATGTCAATTTTATCAAACCCAATAGTCTCGTGGAAAACAATATTATCAACAGCAATTGCTTGCAGCTTATCGGACCAGAATTTATTGACTTGGCATTTCTGGGCTTATCACAGTGCAAAACCATGAAAAAGGGCAGTTTGGTAATTCTCATTGCCCATATTTTCATTTATTACTACTATTCCATTTGCGAAGAAAGACCTAATGGTATTGTTGGCAATAATAAACAAATTTTGCTTGGTACGATATTCTCCTATGCATACTCAATTGGCCTCTACAGGGACTGGGAACATAGCAACTTGCTATATACCATGACAGGATACACTGATACTGATTCAGAAAGCAAAAAGAAGCTAGTGCACTTGTCAAGAAAGGTCTGGCATTATATGAAGAGATTGGATGCTCGAGAAGCATTGATCTCTGGATTTCCTGTGCATTCCAGTCTTAATAAAGTCAAGGTTCCAAAAAGTGAAAAAAGACAACTATCGTCTTTGGAAAACATTGTTGAAGAGGACTTTGCAATTGAAGCCAAATATAATAAGGTATTTTGCAAATTGCCAAAGTTTGTATATGATCAAGATTTTACGAAAGTCAGTGATTTATACGCTCTTTGGATTGAAATTGATAACTTGATTAAACTTGATTTTCCCAATCCTGTACAGTATTTTGCAAACAATGAGAATTTTGCTGAAAATATTTCATACCCATCACTCGGTCTAATAAATGCTTCTGACTACAAGTATCATCTCATGGTCCGCAAAATCTTGCTTTTTGAAAAATACCTTCATTTAGAACTAGAAAAGTTTAAAATAACACAATTGTTATGTTTCCATTATTCCAAAAAATATCAAACCAAAAACTACATTTATTTTCTCAAACAAGCGTTAGTATCAATAACCACTATTTTGAAAGTAGTTTGTCACCAATACATTATTCAAAACAAAACTTTTATAGAATGCAGTACCCAGGAGACAAGTGATTTCAAAAATTTCAACTCTTACTTGGTTACTATTGTTGACGAACTTCTCGGTATCATTCTTCATTTCCTCACATGCTTGATTATTTCCTTATTTAATGCCACGTACCTCCTTCACCAGCAAAGAGCAGCATACTTAGCGAAAGAGGCAGCGAATAGTACAACTACAGGAACAAGCTCTCACGTTGCGCAAGAAATTTCAGACAAACTAACGATGACAATAATCCTTAAACAATCGTTAATCAAGGTTCTTGATATCATCAGCAGATCCTTTTACCAAAAATATTGTCGTTTTTATTTTTTCATCATGCGGTCTGGGTTTGTGTTCCATGGTTTGCTTGGCCTGATTAAACGTAACGCAAAACCTAACAATACCGGCTTACATAGTGCAATATTATCTGTGCTCTTTGGGGCCAATGAGGCTAATGGTTGTGATGAAGCGGCAAATCCGAGTGATACATGTACAGGAAGCAATAATGGAAATGGCAGTGATAATAATCGCGACATTGTGAATGACACAAATGGTAATTCCGCAGTCCATAGCACTAATGGTATTGCCAGTATTCATGAAAATAACGGGCGTATGAATTTCAATGATAAAGGCCGCAGTAATAGTAATAACAAAATGCGTCGTACCACGCTATCGTGCAACGATGAGCCAGAGGCCCCTAAAGTCGACAAGACCATAGCTCCAAAGGAATCCATATGGCTTAATTTTTGCACCAGTGATATTGCAAATTTATGCCGTTTAATTGGAATTGAAGTAGATGCTAATGAACCGCCTCTGCTTTCGGAGATTATTGCTGAGTATGGAACTGTAAGTGTCGGCGATAATGAAGCCGACAGCGGTGGTGGAAATTTGGATAATACAGATAAAAGCAACGGGAACTTTGGCAATATCATCAATAGCAATGATTCTGACATGGGGAATGTCAATGGTAGCGATTTTGATCATGCTAATTTACGTAATATACAGAGCAACATCAACAATTACAATACCAACCACGAAAATACTGACCCTGGCAGTTCAACAGACCTCAATAATAAGTCAGCAAGCACTAACAGAAACATTATCGGTAAAAACCCAGATTGGCTCGATGACATAATAAATATTATTGACAACGATGACCTTTATCGGACATTCCATAAAGAGATTACATTTCATGAATCAAGGCAATTCTTTTTGAAGGAGTATATATTAAAGCTGGACAAGAATGATGCATCAGCTTAGAGTGACTGTTCTCGTTCTACTTGATTGTCTCTGTATCTATCTTCCGCTATTCTTCTTTCAACGACCTATTTTGTCTTATCCTCGGGCCCTGCATTTTCTATCTCATTTCAACTTAATTCTTGGTTATTTTATTTTATTTTATTTTTTTTTTTTTGTTGCTCTAAAATATTTATTTCGATTCAGCCTTATATCGCTCTCAAATCCCGAGTATTTCTTTTTGAGAAAGTTTACATTTGGCATTTATGTACCTTTTCTATTGTATATTAAAAAGCTGGTATTACTACAAGCAGCAGGTACCAGTATAAGTGCTGACAGTATCACTCATATTCTTGCCACCGTAGAAGTATATCTCTGTAGTTGTATAGCACACTAACGGCAAACTAATACAGAAACTAAGCTCAAAATTTACGAAGCTTAAATTGTCAAATCTAGAAAAGTTATTTGTTTTTTTGTTTTTTAGATATAAAAAGGGTCAGTAATTTTTTTAATGATAATTTATCTGATGCTAAAATCTATAATAGAGAATATAATCTGTAATCCATTTTTGGAGTATTTTAGCTTAGCTTGTTATAGTTTTGAGTTAATGATTATGATTCGGCATAATTTTGTTAATCAACATTTAATCACAATTATCTTAGCTGAAATAATAAATGGTTAGCCAGGAAGCGCTTTTAAGGAGATGTATATGATAGATACTAGTCTCGAGGCTGTCTTAGATAGCCGACTAGATGTCAAAGAGTGCTTTCAACTTTATCTTTTCTTTTAACAACAGGTTTTCCAAACACAGAGGAAGTAATAGTTTCTGTCAAAAACTGTGCCCTGATTTATATTTTTATATACGCACAAACTTTCAATTCTTCCCCTTCGTTGATCAGATACAGTTTTTCCTCATTATTCCTTGCCAACTGTAATAATATACGACCCAATAACTTGCACCATTGCCTCGCTACCAAAGACAAAGGGTGAAGCAAGTTGCTTACTTAACTCAATACTTCTCAATAAGTGTCCAAGCCAAATAGTGCAATAGAAAGCTGCAGATTACTTATTGAAAGCTTCAACCCATATTCTTATTTTTTTTTTTTAAATTTGTAGACGAGCTAGCAATAAGTTGTTTACAGTCTACAAAGTTTGAGAACTCGACTTCGGGCGAAAGTATGGAGCTGTTAATGCATTGGTAACTTATCGTTTTAGTTAAAAAAAAAAGTTGGTTAATCTGTTAAAATACAAATAGGTCCTTATTGTAACATAAAACCTAAAAAAGAGATATTACTGACATTTACGTCAAACCATTTCCTTTTCACTAATACTGTTGTAATCATACACGAATAAAAAATTAAAGCCTAATTATACGAAAAAAAAAAGGAAAGAGAAAATAATTAATGTAGAATTGAAATGCTATTAAGTATTAAATACAGCAGTGAATTGAAGCAAAAGAGCAAAATGCAAAAAACAAAATATAGAAAAAAAGTGAAAAGAAATGCTAGCTGGAAATACCTGGATATAATAAACTTTAGTGAAGCGAGATGACGAATTAAAAAAAAAAAAAAAAAAAATAATAATGCAAAATATTTTGGTTAATCTGGTAAGTATGAATGTAGGTGCTCCACGGAGTCTTTCTTCGACAACCCGACTCTGTATCTAACTCTACTTGGAGCAGATTTAGCACATAGTTCTGCTAAACTTGGTCTTTTGCGCCTTTTTGGAGGTACGTATTCACAAGCAGCAGATGCACGTCTGCTTTTCAACTTTGAGCATATATTGGTGTTGATGTCTGTTTTACTTTCACTTGTTACTTCTTCAAGTCTGTTTTTGTGTTTTAAATGAAAATCAATGTTTATTGCTTCTCCGGTTTTGCTTGAGGATTGAAGTGCCGAAGGTCTGCTTTTTAATTCAAAGTCACCAGCAGCAGTAAAAACTTCGGTTTCGCTTGTAAGTTTAGGTTCCGCAGCGAAAGATGCTTTAGAAGTTTTCTGATATTTAGTCATTTGAATCTTGCTAAAATAATCATTGTTTAACATTTTTTCGTTTAGTGGCTCCAGCAAATTTTTATGGTCAATTTGAACCAACTCATTATTTTCTTCCATAAACAAAGATGTAGCTACAGTTTCGTCTGCCATGCTAGTATCTGCCTTCAGGGTTGTATCCTTTGAAGAAGAGGATGGCGGCAAGGTTTCCTTTTCTTGATAGATGTCAATGTCAGTGGAATTTCCGAGGATCTCATTCAGATCAGTAGTAAATTCCTCTTTTCTATTGATTTGAGTAACATTTATAATGCTAGAGTCAGCACTTGCATGGTGGTGCTTTGTCGTTAGCTTCGTTTTATCCAGCTTCTTTTTAACCGGTATTATTGGTCCACCGTCTTGCGAGTCCAAGTCAGTGATATTTTCTGACACAGGCACAATTTTTGAAAAGGCTGTCTTACAATTTGCCTTAGCGCCATGCTCACGTATTGTTTCTATCAGTGCGTCACTAAAATTTCCTGAAATAATAATATTTTGTATTATATTTGCTTCTTGGGAAATTTGAATATTTGAGAATTGAGAATTAATTGGAATATTATCTTGCTGGGACTCATTTTCCTCATCATACGTAGAGGGAATTGTGGCCTGAATCTGCTGTGAGTCTGATATGCTGGGTTTACTTAGCTTGTGGTCATCATGCTTCTCGTGTACTAAAACAATGTCTTCATCGTTATTTGAATCCAGTTTCTCATCCAATTCCACTTTTGCATGAGACTCTATCTTTGGTTCCAACACAGACCAATCCTCAACATCGGTTTCATCTGCATCATAATCTTCCTCGTTATTGACATTGTCAACATCATGAGCAATTTCAACAGAATCCCTCAACGTGTTTTCTGCTCCATATGCTGGGCGGCTATGATGTTCTGTGTCGGCGCTTATGAATTTTGGCTCTTCTCCATCACTGAGTGATTCATGGAAAGCTACATTACCGTGATAGCCATTACCATCGCTACCATCATCATCGTCATCCTCAAACACCCTTATTTTTTTGACGCTTCGCTTAGGATATGTGCTTGGTCTGACCAGGTTTCTAGGAGCGCTTATCGACAAATCGCTTTCTTGACTATCATGGTTCTGACTTCTATCATCGGCGCTTGGTAGAAAATCAGAATCAGAGGGCGGCATGGTGGCCAAGAACATGGATCTCCGATATTTTGAGCTTGGTGGTGCTTGTTTCGTTCTAAGGTTATATAGCTTTTGCTCTAGTGAGTATCAAAAATATGCTTGTAAGCGCCCAGATGGCTGATAAAGGTAAAGTAAAAAAAAAAAAAAAAGTAAAAAAAGGTAAGAGACTCCATCTCATCGCCGAGTTTTGTAAACAGAGAACGCGTCTCCATGTGACAGGAAAAACTAATAAAAAAAAAGAAAAAAAGAAAAAGTCACCGGAGACGCGCTTTACACTCGCTTTGATCAACACAGAGTTCTGTTTAAATAAAAACAATAACATCAGCGTTTATGGATTTGGTGTTTCCAACAAATGACAGAGTATGGCTTCCAAAATGAGCAAACGTATGACGACCTACGGTTCACGGCTAAGGAAACCTTTGGCCACAAGTCATAATCTTTTTCAAGAGGCTATCTCTCCAGAATCACACATAGCACGCAATACCTCGCCAGCCAATAGTTGGGACGAGGGTTTAGATCTCCTGTCTATAGAGTACGAAGCTGACAGACCTACTACACTTATCGATGAAAGCACCACTCTAGAACCCAATCTTTTGAAGTCTGTGTCTTTTTTTTCTAAGTTAAAATCAGATACATCGGTTCCTGAGGGCATACCAAGTGATGATAATGATCGAAAAATACCGAAAGTCGACTCCAAATTGGATAACAATTTGAAAAGCACAAAAGACGAAGATATTTTTGATTTCAGCAGAATCTCCAAGCATTCTAAAGCACCTGCCATCTTCAGAAGAAAAAAGAGGACCTCGAATAAAGATACTTTGAGCTTTGGACCTCGAAAGCTTGCAAAATTATTTCCGACCGATGGCACCCAACCACCAACACACATTGGCATGAGAACTTCTCCTGTTTCAAACGAGGATAACGCAGTAATTTCACAGAAAGAAGTTCTCGACATGCCAATAAACTCTTTTTCAAAGGTTTCAAAAGAGGATTTAAGCGATTTATTTCGTGAATCAGAACTGTCCGGAGCGGACAACAAAAGCGAGGTATTGCTTGCTAGTAGGCCAGATATTTTTAGAATAACTCCTGAATCTGAGAACGAGCCAACAACGAAGTCACAAAGTCAAAGTAGGAAGGCTATTATGTCCAAGGCTAGTAAACGAGTAACCTTTGCCGAGGAAAGTTTCACAGATACCACAAATTCCCAGGACGCTAATATTACAGAAGAAAGTCCTCAACCACCTTCAAATAGTTTCAATCCACCTCCAAAAAAAGTTACTATTGGCAAGGAGGCAGAAGCATGGAGCCTATTGGATAGTTTGGCCGAGAATAGTGTGAGCAATAGTTTACAGTCTTCTAAAAGCCAGGTTATGAAAGTATCAGATAATATTGATCCGCTTTTGGATGACTATGGCACCGAAACTGATCATGATGAAGTACAGTTTGAGAACCGGGAGTCTGCTGATCTGGATGAAAGTGATACCAACACTGACATGTTATCATCTCAGCTTTCGCAAAGCTTGTCTGAGAGTTTTTACAATATAAATGCATTGGATGAAGACCAGGAAGAACTGAAAATGACCAAATTGTCCACTGCAGCAGAGGCAGCTCCTCATGATGTCTTAGTGTCGCTGATTTCTTCAAGAAGTAGAACTTACGGTTTACAAAGAAGTTATCTTGCCGATCATGAAAATAAGGATGGAAGTAATGATGAGCCCGATAGTGATATAGAGGAATCATTTCATGTACCTAGAGTACCCTCACTTCAAACTGGCTTAAATACATCAACTTCGACTGCAAGTAATGTGTTACCGCAGATAGTACATAAAAAGGTAAGGGGCATAAATGATCTACGAGTATCCTCAACAACTAAAAATAGCGACGAACTCGAATTCATATTACATGGGCTAATTTATACCGAGGACATCAATCTGAAACGTTCGGCATTGTTGGAGTTGAGCTTGAAGATTATTAAGAGCAAAAAACTGGAATTTCAAGGTGGAAAAAGCAAAATTTTGTTCATAGAGTTTTTAAGAGATTTCGAATTTCCACAATTATTCTACCAATCAATAGCAAAAGAGCAAGATCCAATTATATTATTTTGCTTTGGGCTAATTATGAATGAGTTAATTACTGGTAATGGAACGATGCCCAAGCCCCTCGAAACTATACTTCAAAATGAGACCAACTTTTACTTTTTCAAAACAATTTTACTGAACATGATACTTGATTGTCAATTGAGTACTTTAGTACAGTGTGCCAATGTCAAGCCTAAAATTTCCAAAATTTCCAAAATGACACTTGAAGACCTTGTTTTTGAGTTTGCTAGTCAAACTTTCTACCCAGAAAACCAACACGCGGGAAGCAAAAAATTGACAAACAACGGCAAAAGATCAAAGACCAAAAAGTCAAAAGATGAAGATCCTGCTATAAAATTCACACAAACAGAAAATTTAAACTCTTTTTTTTTTGCTGTCAATATACTCAAAAAAATCAACCATTACAACAACACTCGGGTGATACCTGCACAATATAGTGCTGTGGTGTCGTCCCTAAACTACGAGGAAGGGGTTGTGACTGGTCTATTTAATTCCACTTCAAACTGGAACGGACTAATCTTGACGAAGCATGAAAAGACACAAGATCTATTGGCCTTTTCCAACAGCATATCTCTGTTTGAGTTAGCAAATGTGTTCCTAATCTTAGGACAATGGATTTCTTTGTTGAATTTTGCTGATACCGAGCTCCTATTCATTAAGAACGCAGACCTGCCAGTTAACTATGACAATTTGCAAAAGATACACTCAACAAGCACAAGTAAATTGAAAAGCATATTTGCCGCGCAAAAATCTAGATTAGCTTTTCATCATATCTTGAAAAGTTTCCGACAGATTATTGTTATAACCAGTGAGTTATTGTCAGAAGAAAGCCTTATCCAGTGCCAAACACATCTTGGTTCCGGTAAGAAACAACTAACGATTGAAAGTAGACACTGGGAAAAAGTTTTACTCTTATCAAACTGCTGTTTGTATATCATCAGACTCATGATTTCATTGTCTTCAAACTTTGACAAATTTATTAACTTGGGAAACGGCATTGATGCTGAATTCGAGATTTATCACTCGGTTTTTAGCGGTCAAACTATCGACAGTATGATAAACCTTGTTTACCGGACTAAAAAATTACAAAATAAAAATCTATTCTGTGAAGATACATTGAGCGAAAAGTTTGATGCAGTATTTTCTAGCATTTACTTGTTTGGATTGGGATATCTAGTCAATTTAGTTGAAGATGAAGTGTGTGTTGAACATTTCATGAGAACAAATACGTTAGAAATGTTAAAGAATTTATTCCTCGGTATCGATTTGGTGAAGCAGAAACAGGCCTCTGTTAACGCATTAAGTGCTGGTGAGAATCTCCGAGATCAAGAGCACTTAGTTTCATCGAGTGGAGAGGGGCACTCAACTGGGTATCTATGTTTACTTATTGGACTACTTTCCATTTACGGGAAGGACGGATCCAAGATACATGATATTTTCAACAAACAAGATCACAAACTTTTGATAATTTGTTTGAACAGCTTTATTGACCAGATACCCAAAGACAGTGTCAACAGCAACGACGATGACGTTACAATACCAGTAGCTGTGTCAGTGTTTGATGGTATCAAGCACCAGATACACCTAGTGTTGCAGAAACTTGCTCAAAAATAGTAATGTTTTACAAGATTGATAATGAAATATCCTATTCTTTTGCAACGCACCATTAACTGTATTCTGGCAACCGTTGCTAGCAATTGAAGAAAGTCTGGTAGGAGTTTATGGCTTTCAATTGCTGCAGTGGCCGCCGTCCGAGACCCCGGTGAAGGGGAAACACATGGACAGCGTAATAAGAAATACACACTTTCGAGGGTAAATCATGTGCTTCACTTGCTTGCTAGGAACAATTTGCGGTGACAGTATAAAACGGGCGGGGCGGGTGGTGCCATCGCAGACGCAGCCTCGGCTGCCATAGCAGGCAGATATATAAACGCAGCGACAGCACGTTAAACTCAGAATATATTCAAACGTCTTCTTTCTTTATGTCTACCAGAATATTTACCAGATCATTCACCACTTATAACGCATTACGGTATCAAACATCAAAAATATTATCGTCCTCAATGTCTGAAGAAGCAAAGCCAATTATTTGTATGTGTTTTTTGTCTGTTTGACTGAAATGGCGATGCCGCTGATGATGAATAGCTTGAGTCATTCATTATTTTGTCTCGATTTTTCTATTGACAAAAGTACTAACAATTTTCAGTCGCCCCGAAGACATACCAGTACAACAAATTTAGTTTGGATGCTGACCAGATTGAAAAAGAGCCAATAGCACAATTCAAGAAATGGTTTGATGAGGCAAATAAAGCCGGGGAAGATTTACCTGAGTCCTTGACCTTTTCAACTGCTTCAATTCCTGCAGGAAGAGTCTCTTCTAGAGTGGTGTTGCTCAAGGAGCTTGACACCAAGGGGTTTGTTATTTTTTCTAACTGGGACAAGTCCAAGAAACATGAAGATGTCAAAACAAACCAATTTGCCGCTTTGAATTTCTTTTGGAAAAACCTACAGCGTCAAGTCAGAGTTGAAGGTGTTGTGGAGTTTGTTTCCAAGGATATCAACGAAGCTTATTTTAAAACTCGACCAAGAGGCTCCAAGATTGGTGCATGGTCGAGTCCACAATCTCAAGAAATTAAGGATAGAGCGGAGTTGGAAAAATTAGTGGAGGCAAATGAGAAAAGATTTGAGGGAGTGCCAGACGATGAAATTCCATGTCCAGAGAATTGGGGCGGCATTAGAGTCGTTCCATTGGAGGTAGAATTCTGGCAAGGAAGAGAAAGCCGTTTGCATGACAGACTCGTTTTTAGAAGAAATAAGCAATTAGATGAGTTCAAGTTGGTTCGTCTTGCCCCATGAACACAAGAACAGCATCCATATTTTTCAATACAATAATCATCTCGTGCAGTTTATAGATAATATCTACAATCCTTTTGCAATGTGCGAGGATTACAATTGAGTCCTGCTACTCCATCTGTTATATAGCTTTTTTTTTTTTTTTTTGATAAAACTTACAAAAAGAAACATGCTATACCTTCGAAAATTATTGTCCTTGAGTAATTCTGCTCTTGTATCTGGATGGTATCACCTCTCTGGTATGGTGATGTCGTAGACGGTCATCAAATGCAAAGTAATCAATTACACAATCATTAATAATCAGGGTAATGATAAAATACCCACCAATGAGATGGGAACTTGAAGGAAGAAAAAGTAAAAAAAAGTAAAAAATAACAACAGCCGCTCACAAGCTATAAAAGGTGCGTCGCCCGCCTCCCCAGTTTTTCTTGCCACCTTTGTTTCCCAAGAAAAGAATATTTGTACCGTTGTTTTAGTGGTTTTCCATAAATTTTTTGTCAGCAGTACTAGTTAATTCAATTATCAGAAGTCGTACTTCATAATTTTTTGCCTTTTCGCAACATAATATCGGTAAACTTTTTTTTATTTTTTATATTTTAAAACTCATTGGAATAAAGTAAAAGAGACAATTAACAAAGGTTCATCTTCATACCCGTCATCAAGAAAAGTAGTTCATACATTGTACATTGAAATTATTTAAAATCTAGTGTGCTGTGCTGTGTTGTGTCGAATTCTTAAGATTAAATTAATAAAATATCAAGTAAAAGTCAGATTCCATATAAATACCATAATGTCAGATATACAACAGATTGACACAATTTTGAACGAGATTAGCGCTCTTAAAGCCCCTGGGGTTTCAGGCTCTCGTATTAAAAAGTTGACCGAGATTGCAATTAAAAACATAAGTGTATGTATAACACCCACCAGTAACTTAAAGTAATCAGGGTTTTTTAAATACCATAAGTTTTTGTTCTAGTTTTTTAACTTTGTGTTATGTTGGTAAAAAATACTAACTGTATTTGCTGCCCTTTTTTTCCTTTCGTTGAGAGTTACTGAGTTTTAGCTCTCAAAGTTTAAATGGGAAAAAAGAGCTGTAAAATATATTTTTTAGGCTGAAGCTGAAATTGTCAATAAGATCTCGAATTTTTGTAAAGATTCTCAACCATCTCATAAATTAGGTGCTCTCTACATCATCGATTCTATTTCAAGAGGTTTCCAAAATGAAGCTCGTAAAGTAGATAATCAGCGTATTAACTACTCAAACTTACACGATATGTCTATCCAGGAGGGCACATTTTTGTCTGGTTTGCTAAAGTTAAACAACAATATTCAATCGCTATTAGAAGATATACTCAGCTCAGTTGACGATGCTGCTCAAAAGGAAAAGATTCGTAAACTAGTAGATATCTGGTTGAAAGCTGGTACCTTTGACAAGGACGTGTTACAAAATGTTCGTAACAATTATTTTGGCGGTGCTGCTGGCTCTTCTAACTCTGCCCAATCAGAATCCAAACCTTCTGCTCTTGCTGCTGCCGCTGCTGGCAGTGCTCCTCTTCCCAGTGCCCCTGCCGCTGCTGCTGCAAATGATCCTTCGTCAATTTTAAAATCTTTAGCTTCTTTGGCTGGACCAGCTCCTGGCACAGAGAACCAACAATCTGCTACTCCTCCGCAACACCAATCCCCTGCTCCACCAGCACCGGCAATCAATAATCCTTTACCTTTCCCATTCCCTGGGGCAAACGGTGCTCCTAGTGCACCTGGCATTCCTGGTGTTGCCGGCGGTGCCCCAGCCCCTGATCCTAATGCTATTTTCCAAATGTTACAACAAATGCAACAAACTCAAAACTTGCCAATGCCTAATGGATTTTCTCCACCTGCTCAGCAGCAACCACAACAATATAGCCAGTATGGCCAGTCGCGTCGCAATAACGATTATGGATCTCAAGATTCATATTCTCAGGACTCATACGGTAGCTATGGTGGTCGTCGTGGAAGACGTGGCGGTGGTAATGGTCCAGGAGGTAGAAATAGATCTAGATCGCCATCAAGAGGTGGACATGGTTATCACGATAGAATGGATTATAATAATGGTGGTAGAATGGATTTCAATGATAGAAGAGGTGGCAGGCAACAAAAAGTCAACACTGCTGAGACCTCGTTGTTAAATCCAGGTGAAAGAAATACTCCTGGTACTCCACATTTCAGAGTCAGAAATGTTTCTCATGATCCAAGTTTGCCTGCCGGATCTATAAAAGTCATGAGTAGAACTTTATTCATTGGGGGTATTTCTAACCATATGGACGAAAGAAGTTTAGCATCAATTTTGAGGCCATACGCCGAGGTCCAAAGTGTGATTCTTAATGTTCCAAAGAAACACGCATTTGTCAAAGTCTATTCTCGTGATGAGGCACTCAATGTCATTTCGTCATTCAACAGAGATGGTCAATATAACTTGCGTCTTAGATGGGGTGTGGGCTTTGGTCCAAGAGACTGCTGTGACTACCAGCATGGTGTCAGTATTATTCCGATTGCTAGATTAACTGATGCTGATAAAAGATGGGTGGTTAGCGCTGAATGGGGCGGAACTGGTGGTGCTCAATTAGTTCCAGGTATTGTTATCGATGAACCAGATATCGAAATTGGTAAAGGGGTTTCTTCCAAAGCAATCTCCAAAAAGATGCCGACTGACGCTTCGAGAAATGGTCCTAAATCTACCAAACCAGGTGAACCAGATGACGTTTACACTGACCCATTGGCCAATCCAGTAAGTGTCATTCCGACAATTAGCAAAGAGTCAAACCCATTGGCTAACTTGTTTGGTGGCAATCCGAACCCGGCTCCAGCACCTCCATCTGCATCAATCAATCCAAACCATATGCCTCTTGGCCAACCATCCCAAAATCACCAGTTCAACAACGACAATGGTAACAACAATAACAATGGTGGTGGGAATAGTAACGCAGCTGCAGTGGCTGCTTTGTTAGGTTCCATTCCCGGGTTGGCAAATAATCCAGGCTTGAGTTCCTTGTTGCAACAAAGCAGCAACAATAATCAACAACAGTAAACTCTCTAAAAAATTAGTTGCCGGTTGGCTGTTTCTCTCCCTTTATTACGCATTGTTTTATAGTTGTATAATTTTCTTTTCACTGTTTTGTTTTGTTTTTTTTGTTTTTTTTTTTAATGTATATTATTATTTTTTTGTTTTAGTATCCTAAATTTTCGCAGTATGGTTTGACTTCCCAAAAAATAAGGGGATATTTTGAATTTTTAAACTAACGGTACTGTCCGCTTAGATTTCAAATACTAAGTTCATATGTCATATAGTCAATGAACTACGGCGCTCTATATGGACATGAGCCATGCTCCTCCTCATTGATAATTTAAAAAGCATTTTCTCGTTTATTGATGCTTTCATGCATGTTGGAAGCCAAAAAAAAAGCCAAATTACAAAAAGAGTGCAGACATGTAAAAGGTATATTATAATCAAATAGAGCTGAATGAAAGAAGCAAAAGTAGAGTTAAAGTAACGCAACGCAAAGGTAGAATAAAACAGAACCGAAAACATAACAGAATAAGAAAAAAAAGTTTGAAGATAATTGATATATATATAGTTTTTGAGCCACTCGTAAGAAGAGGTGAAGGCATCTATAGCAACGCCAAACAAAGCAAGGCAAGCACACTAGTGCTCAAAGCTGTAGTGAATTTGCTTTCTGCAAGTTGGGCAGCGGCAAGATTAGAACTTGAAGAACTTGAGCTGTTGGATGATTCTCTAGAGCCATTGTTCAATGATGATGATGATGATGATGATGATGATGATGATGATGATGATGATGATGATGATAACAAGTCTATCGATGAGTCCAAAGTGGAAGATGGGCCACCATACTGAGCTAGCGTAGTGCCACTGCCATCAGTATCATGATCAGTATGGGTATTGTCACTCAAAGTTGTGGTGCTACTTGATTTCGTCGAAGAACTGTTAGATGATGATGTAGTTGAAGTAAGTGTGGACAATGAAGAAATAGAACTGGTGTTTAATGAGGTAAGCAAGGACAAAGACAAAAACGAAGACGAAGCTTTAGCCCCCGAAACCGTAACAGTGACAGTTTCTTTAGGTGGGCATGTCCCACTGTCACACGATTTATGGGTGATACGCTTTGTGCTGTAGGTACTGGTAGTCATCATGTAAGATGTTTCAACGGTGGTTTCACATTGAGAGGAAACAGGCACTGTAGTGACAACCACGACAGTATTACGATCTTTTGAGGTGAATGTTGATGTGACTGGTACCAAGGCGGTGCTTAAATACGTGGAGACTTTGTAGCCTCTAGACATACTAATATAGACATTTGTGGTTGGAGAAGCAACTACTGTTTGAATCACTGTGGTAGTTTTTTCATCTGAAGATGACGGTGTATTATCTTCAATGGTTGACGGGAAGACCGTTTCGGTTATTGTAGTAATGCTATCGTTATCGCCAGTATCTATACTAGTGCTTCTGCTGCTGCTATCGTAACCAGAATCTGATGTTTGAGCATTGCCATCTGTTTGTTGAAGAAGAAATGACAAAGAGCTACCAGCAGCAATCTTTACACCTTGGGGAGTTTTAAGAATGTCTGGAATGTACGATCCGATGGCGCTACTCGACAGAGTAGAGATTGGTCTCAAATTCACAAGCACCCCATCAGTGCAAATATCTTTCTGGTTACCGACGTACAAACTGTAACTTATGGAGGATTTGGTGGAAGAGGGACAAGCAACAAAGATAAAATATTGGTCGAAATGCAAATGGTTGCCAGTGATGAAGAATATGTGAGATTTGTCAGTTGCGTCAGAGACTTTGAGCTTGTTGCTATTGCTAGTATCAACAGTCAAGTATTTTTCAGTGTTTTGTACCTTGATAAATCCGTTGTAGTCAATCTGCAACGTTAAGACAGTATTAGTAGAGCCCAACAGAACTTCATTGTTGCTGTTGAAACCCAAAGGAAGTGAACTGAGTTTGTAGTTTTGGTTATCGATGTCATTAACGTTGAATAACTGAAAGTACTCAGAAACTGTTAAACAGTGCGCCGTTCTGGCGACCATCAACAACAACAACCATAAAAGCTTCATCCTTGTCTTTCCTACTATTTTCTGTGTTTTGACTGTTTACTAACACTGAAGCTTTGATGTATAAATGGTAATGTTTTCCAACAAAGTTTTGCAGTAACAATCCTCGAACAGCAACAGTCACAGCATATAATAATAAAAATAAGCACAAAACCAGCAGCAACAATAACAGCACCTCAGCGATGCACTTCCCATTTTTTGGAAATGACCTATAATTATATAGCTTGCTCTGAGTCGCTGTTGGGCATGTTGAGCAAGCTACACGATTTTGACAGCCTGAGACACTGTCGCAGGCAGATCGTTTAGCCCCATAATTAAGAGACAGGGTGCATTGACGGCCTCGTAATGGGCCCTTCTGGATCCTTCAGTACCCCTAGACGAAGACTAACTTCTCTTCAAGGCTTAAACATGACACTGTATGTGTTTACTCTGCTACCATTAGGCTTAACACCAACTTCTTTGTGCTACATTCTCTTTTCTTCTTTTCCCTTCTCTTCTGTTCTTGTTTAAAAAGCTTCTACAAAAATTATGCTGCATGTTAACGTGATACTCAGCATCTTAATGCTCCCATCCCGTGGAAGCTATCACGTGATCAAACGCCAAATTAAAGAGACAAAAACAGCATTGGCGTTGTTTATGCTAACATCGCCAAAACAAACAGTGATGGTAAAATAACCAGTAAGCGCGCCCAAATCAATGGATTAGTGGATCAGCACTCTTACACGGCAACAATCACATCCCACCTACACTACCATAAGTTGCAACATGCAGCGATGGAATACCCGCGCTCGCCACAAGTCAGAAAAAGGGCCAGCAGGGTCCGCATGTTGATCAAAAAATTCTCCGACCCCAACTTTAAGACTCCTCCTCCTTCGAGAACTACTCTGCTTTTGGAAACAGAAAAAGATGAAAAAGACTTGTCTATAGAAGCGCCCAGAGCCCTCGAACATGCCAAGGGTGATGATGATATAACTCAAATCACCAATGATGACGAATTACATGACTACAATTATGATATGGATAACCTTGCTACCAATGTGGATACAAAGCTCCTAATTAATAAAGCTACTAGACCTCAATTTGTCCAGCATGATCATGACGATCTTACAGATGGCCAACCCGAAATGCTACCACCGTACTATGACTCCAATACAAGATATGACACAAATCATTTGATATCTTTAGCTACCAGACATCCTATTCTGTACAATAATGACGAGTTCGAGGACCAGCCCAATCGCACTACGGAGAATACTAAGTCCCACACGGTCAATTATAATAATACACCTGATGATGATGGTGATGACGGAAATCTTCTGATATCTGATAATGTCCAGAAATTTAACCAAAATATCAAAGTTGAGCGTAAAAATGATATTCCTGAAGCTGAACCTCAACGGCAGCCAGAATCAACAAGTATAAAAACACAAAATGTAACTCCGGAGAAAGAAATCACCGAAATCTTTAATAAAAGCAATTCGCCACAGATTGTATACATTGATTCTCAAAATCTAAAAGTAGTATCCTCAAACTTTGTCAAACACAGATTATTGCCGTTTAAGGAAAAGGATTTCAATTGCAAGGTTTCATTTATCAGTCCTATTGAAGATTTTTCACCAAATTATCCTGAACCGACTGACAAAAATACCATAATGAAAAAGGTTTATATTGCAAACAAAAATGATTTTGAATTTTACAAAGAGTTATCTGAGTTGGTTAAGAATCTATTAGATGCATTTCATTATAGCAAGTTTAAAGAGTTTCCTTATGTTTTTTACAATTACTGCTGTGTGCTAATGGATAGTGGTTTCAATCCTGTTCAAGACCTCATTGTTGCATATCTCATTACTTTTTTGAAAAAATTGAAAAGACATAAAGATAAGTTCAAGAAGCTTCCTTTGAAAATCAAATTAATTGCTCGAATTTTTGCCTTAAAGAATTTGAAGTCTGAAAATTTTTACGATAACAAAGATGTTTATGATTCCGACGATAGTTCAGATCAAGATGAAGTGTATGAAGAGGATATTGTCAACAAAGGCGAGATTGCAAACAGCAGCTCAATATCCGCCTATCAATTAAACAATAATTGGCTTTTGAATGATGATTTTTCATTAGTTGAATTCAACGACGCGAACTTTAATTTGCTAATTTCTCGAGCAATTAGGTATTCTATTTTTCTATACTGGACGAGAAAGAGGTTATCAAAAAAGTACTTTCTTAATATTTGGAATATGAACTTTCAGTTGATAAAAAGGGAAAAATTTCTTTGTCAAACTTGGGAAAATTTTCTTTTGAAAAAATTTTTTGTCAACAAATTTTATCTTAACTATTTAAAGACCAAAAAGTCAAACAGAATTGCAGCGATCTTTAATAAAAAACACTTGAAGAGCCACTATTTCAATGTTTGGAAGGACAAATTTGCACATCAACAAACAATTTCAGTCAATTGCAAGGCTATTTTGCAGAGAAGATTCTTAAAAGTAATGATTGCAAAGTATCAAGCGTATCAAAAGTCGCAAGAATTGGCCATTAATATTTTCCATCAAACAGTATATAGACGGTTTTTTGCTAAGCAGTGGAGAATTTCATTTAAACTTCATCAGTCCATACAAAGATCAGAAACTGATCGTACTAGTGCGAGAAATAAAATAGCAATGAGGCTTGCTTTTCGGACTTGGAAGCAAAAATATTTTGAAGTTGAAACAATGACAAAAGATGCTCATTTACTAAGTGAGGCGGTATTCTGTGGTCCAATACTTATCAGTTGGCATCAAAAAGTGACGCAAAAACAAATAGAATTTGAAACTATTTGCAGTAGCCTCAATTTAAAAATTTTACGGCGCTATTTACTCCAATGGAAGAAACTTGCCCAGATACGCTTATTATATTATGAGTTTAAGGACTCGCAGAAGAGGATTGCCAGAAATTTTGTGTTTCGTGAAATTTTTCTAAAAAAATATAACTTGATAAATATTCAGAATCATTTCAGACTAGAGAAAAATCAAAAGCTACTAAAGGACACTTTTCAAGCTTGGAAAGAGCTCACTATTCTCAACCTTAAGGCAACGAAATTCGACCAACAAAGGTTAAAAGTGTTCTTCATTCACGAAATAAACAAAAGCTATGAGGTTAGCATGATTGATAAATATTATAATTTTAAATTATTACAAAACCTGTTTAAAAAATGGGCTGTTTCATTTGATGACCAACAAAAACTTTACCAATTTAATTTGATTATACTTCGAAAATTTTTCATGATTTGGAAAGAATCTTATTTCCAGCTAAACAGCCAGCATGTTAAAGCTATAAACATTCAGAAATATTTTCTTAAATTCCGGTTTATGAAGAATTGGTTTCAGGCCCTCAAGTCAGTTGAAGAGCAAGCTGCGGAAGCTGATGTTGTGTTTTTGAAAAATAAAGTTTCGCATAATTTTGTGAAAGGTCTTCAAGCCAAACTTGAGACCATGAGCAATAATAAGTTGATATTGGCTGCTAAGCGTGATAACCATTTGAAGAAGAGATATTTTGAAATGTGGTTGGACAAAAAACTGAAAATTACACAAGCTAAACTTGAAGCTAATTATGAATTTTTCACGAGCCGGAAAAGCAGTCAACTAAAGGGCAATTTTTTGCAAATGTGGCGTAAAAAGCAAAGAACAATGGTACAATTAAACAAAGCATGTCGAAAGTTTATGCTTTGGAAGTTTTTCTTGAGGTGGATTAAACGCTTTATTGAAGTGGACGACATGATTATGCAGTCAGTTGACGTGTGCGATAAAAACTTGATGAAAAAATGTTTCCATGCACTTATAAACACTTCCAACAAAAACTACGAAATGAGATTTAGATTAGAATCATTTCTAAACAATACAAATTTTGAGATTACAAATAAAGTTTTCCGGGACTGGTCCTTCAAGTTGATGAAAATTAAACAAAAAGAGCAGGCTTGTGAGCCATTCATTGTACGGTGGGACAAGGCTAAAGCCAGAAACTTATTATTGATTTGGTATCAAAAGTCATTAGAGTTGAGGCAAGCCAAAGAAGTGAGCACTTCACAGATTTTCAGTAGTAAAAGCTATCGACAGCAATCTAGTGTCCGCAAAGTTTCGCCAATAAAAGCGATTAACGATCGTATAAACAAGTCGTCTTCATATTCATTCATGAATGATGATTACGATGATGTGGCCGGAGATGAAGATATTGAAGAGTCGCCATTGATGAACAAACAAAAAAGAATTATATCCACGTTAAAGCTGCCATCATCATCGTCATTATCAAGGCAGCAGCAGCAGCAGCAGCAGCAAGACTCACAACCACCAATATTTGCAAAATCTCCTGGGGTTTTGAAATCACCAAATTTTGCACTCAATCCACTATCCGCATCTACTCCTTTTGCAAATGACTACAAGATCCGTAGTCCACAATTGCGAAGATTCCAAGCAGTCAACACTACTGGCACAGGACCTAGTATGTCTCGAGTAGCTAGCACTGCTGGTGTAGGTGGAAATGCTAGTGCGACCATGATTCGTCCCCTGAATGACAGTATTGCAGGCAGTACTACCAGATACGAAACTGATGTGACCTCAGCAGCAAACGCTCGCTACAAGCCAACGATATCATCATCTGCGGCGGCAGCAGCAGCAGCACCGGAAAACCCGCTGAACATGCACGGTAACACCACGACTGGCAGATTTGAGTTCCGGACACCATCAAAGTCAAGGATTATTGATGTTTCAAATATGGCAATGCCGAGATCCGAAGCGATAAAGTCACAGCGGTTGGAAAGTTTGAAACGGTACTATAACACGGGCGTTAGGAAAAATTGAAACGGTCATTTGGCAGCTTTTTCTCTGTTTATTTTTACGATGTTATAATGTTTGTTTGTTTGTTATTTTTTGTTTTTGATAGAAGAATGTGTCACGTTGGTTTTGTTAGCTTTGTATATTAGAAATTCAGTATACTTTTTTTTTTTTTTTTTTTTTTCCTTTTTTCCTTTTTTTCTACTGCTCGCCGCACGTCAATAAATTCGTAATTATATCATATTTTATTTGGTTCTGTCCTCCGTGTGAACAGAAGCCCCCGTTGCAGTATTACAAAACAAGAGCATGCCCAGTATAATCGGCAAGCGCCCAAAGAACGGCTGTATTCGGGCGGCCAGCTGGGCTCCCCTTGACTGTTGCTGCTGTCTCTTGCCATTTAGCTGGTGGTGTCTACCTGGTGCACCGTATCACTGCTGAGCTCGTTGATCCCGACTTGTACGACTTGGCTCTAGCTTAGCTTAGTAGTGATAATAACGGCCGCCTTACAATGTGAACTGAACGGCACACGCTATCGTAAAAAAAAAAAAAAAAAAAAAAAAAAAAAAAAAAAAAAAAAAAAACCAACAAAGAATTGATTATGCTGACGAATGGATAAATGAACAAATGAATATTAACGCAGGACAGGACGGGGCAATGAAAAAAAAAAAGGAAAGCCAAGTAGAAAGCCCTAAAAATAAGGGTTTTTCATGAGTGAGGGAAATCAAAATAACAGCAAGTGTATTATGTGACAAGTAAGGACAAAAAGGCGAGAGGACAAAAAGGCAAGAGGAGGACAAATAAAAAAAAAAAGGTAATGATGGAAAAAAGATGATAGGCATAGAATTAAACCATGACTATGTTATGTGTGTTTTTATTATACATAAAGTTTTCAATCTTGCTAGCTCGCTAGCTACTTGCCAAAAATCCGGTTAATCTGGTGAATCAACTTGGTGACGCCGAAAAAAAAACTGATAAACAAAATCACAAGGTTCAAGCACACCAAAATCAAAGAGTTGAACAAGAAGCACGGGACAAAGATCTTCCAGACCATCAAGTGCCGCTTGAAGAAGTTTGTGAAAATCAAGCTACTCAACGTGACCACGGTTTGCGACATCAACAAGGTCAAGCAGTTCACGATGATCTTGGACAACAAGGAGATTGGTTTCAAGTTTGGCGGGATCTTCCAAATGGTGATTAGCACAATGCAGAGCCCCGTGAGGATGAAGGGGCCGAAGCTGTTCAAGATTAAGGGGATGTGCGAGACCGGGAACACGATGGAGTCCGAGAGCTGGAACGCTAGCTCCCACTTGATGGAATTGATGGTGATCTGGTGTCCTCCGGAGTAGAAGAACGAGTACGCTAAAAGGTTCAAGATGATGGGGCCCACCATGTTGTTCCGCAAGTCTAGCAAGTTGACAAGCTCAAGCACGCTGAGGATCTGGTAGACCAAAAGCATTAGCGAGATGGAGGCGTACGGCTTGCTGGTGATGAGGATGGCCCCAAAGAAATTTAGCACTAGCAAGAGGTACGAGGAGCCGTAGATGTTGTCGTAGCCCACGATTTTCGTCTTGCCGGTCCTGTTGGCTTCGTCTTCGTCGTTTGCGTACTCGACGCTGGAGTCGCTATCGTTGTTGTTGTTGTTATTTTCTGCGCTGGCTGGCGGCGACTTTGGCTTTTCGGGAAACACAAGCTTGATGCACAAGGGGCCCTTGGACCAGGCAAAGTTCCCCGCAACCAAGCAGATCCCCATGACGACTCTAGCAATAGTCAACTTGAGGCTCTTTATTGTGTTGAAGGACAAGTTGAAGTACATTGAGTTGAAGTCCTGGTGGAACTCCAAATAGTCGAGCAACCAGTACCCCCAGTTGGCAAACAATACTAGTCTCAAGAATGTGCCTATCCACAACTTGGCGGAGTTCTGGTACGAGTTGACGTTGCCAATGTTCAAGAACAGCTCTAGGATTTTGGGGAAGATAAAGTTTACCAAGAATAGCAAGCCGAGAGCAGTTAGGGTAAAGTTGTTTGTTGTCTTGCAGGATGACTGCCCGTTGGTGTTGGTGATCAATTTCGGGCAGTGGTTGGACTGCTCCTCGCGGCATGTTTTGATGAGGGAGTTTAGTTTTTGAATAACAACAAAGGACACAGAGTGGGTGAGACCGTAAAGTAGTCTAATTTTTTCTCTTGTGCGGTTTCTGGTTTGCAAATGTGCGAGTTCGTTGTGGTGCGTTGCTGGTTCGTCACTGCTGCTGCTGCTGCTGCTGTTGCTTTCGTCCTGCTCAGCAATTGCCACTTTTGATGTTGCTCTCTGGTGCACTAGCAAAGCACGAGCAAATACCCACAAGTTGTACAACCCGTAGTTTATCAACAAAAAGTTGATGATGGTGTCCTGGAAAATGATAAAGCTATTAGAACTGTAGCTGATAAACATAATCACCAAGAATACGAGCGAGATGAAGGACCAGCTTGCGTCAACGTCATTGACGAAAAACCTAAACTGCTTGACAAGCCATGTGATGTTGTACCTGTCAAAGATTATAATCAAAAACCCGAAAATTATGCCCACGGCAACGGCAAGTAGGTTTATTGTAAAAAGGGAGAATATTGACGGCTTGAGGACAAAGTAGATGGCGTTGATGATGATTAGCCAAAAGAAAATCATTAGCACAATGATGGTTAGGAATTCTGTGACCAACTGGTTAAAGACAATTGACGGGATGATTTTGGCCAAGAGGACTAGTATGACTAGAGAAAAGGCCATCAATGTGATGCCAACGTAAATGTAGAAATTGTTGAATTTTGCCCAGATATCATTGAACAATGCAAGGGATCTGTTTTGGTAGCTGACCATTGAGTCCAATAGGATGTTTAGTTCTTGCAAGGAGACGTTTTGGGAAGCGGTGGTGGTGTAGTCGGGTTGCTGTTGTTTGAGCAAATTGTCGATTTTGGTATAGTTTGCATAAATGTCGAGAAACTCCTTGAATAGCGATTGGTCTTTGAGAGCCAAGTCGTTGGTCTTTGAGATCAAGGTCAACTTGTAGCGCTGCAAGTTCAAGATGTTTAGGTAGTTCACCTTGACCAAGTTTTTCAAGTTTTCGAGTTCGCTGAGCTGGGGATCTGTGTGAAGAGCATTGATTGGTTTGCCAAGGTTGTTGAAGGGGATGGGGATTCCCATGAGCAAGGAAAAGCTAGGCACGAAATCGATTTGGGTAACTGGCTGGAATCGGGTGTCCAAATCGTGCAAAGTGTATTTATGCGAGGAGGAGGAGGAGGAGGAGGAAAAAGCGTTGGTGGCAGAAGTGAAAGCCGGCTGCTTGGAGTATAGAAACAATGTACTTTCTAGTTCTGGCTTGGAATCGCCGCCATGGTTTCCCGTGGGATCCATACCATGATCGCCCATAATGACCAAAAGGGTCTCGTTGTCAATGGAGTGGATGAGCCTGGACATCTCGGCGTCCATTTGCCTTTGCTTGTTGACCATTTCGAAATTGTCAGGGCCGTATCTGTGGCCCACGTGGTCCATGCCTAGGAAATGGGCGACTATAGTTTGCCAGTGCTGGGAGTCTGGGTTGGACTGGTTTAGAAGCGGGAACAAGTGCTGGAGCACGCCGTCATCAACGGTGTGGATGTCCCAGACGTTGAGCGACTCGTAGGGCCACGAAAGGTTTGTGTTCAAGTATGGCCGGAAGAGGCTGTCCCAGGTATCGTCGCCAATCAAGGAGACGTTGCTGTTGGCGTTTTGGTGGAGCTGGTACACTATGTTGTCTTCGTTGATCTCGTCGCCGTCGAAATTGGAACCAGCATCGATAAAAGTGGGCAAGGAGCCGGTGGTGAGGCCTTTCAAGCGCTGCAAAGTTGTAGTGGGCGGGTCAGCAACGAATTTGAAGAGGGCGGCGTTTTGGCTGTGGTTAGCGTAAAGGTTGTATAGAAGGGGAAAGTTGTTGTGGTAGTTTGGATTGTAGTTTGGGTCCAGCTGGTCAATTGGGATAACGAAATCAAACCTGAGGGCGTCAATGACAACAATGATTGATTTTTTGAATTTTGGCTGGATCCAGCCCAAGCTGGAGCTGGAGCTGGCGCTGGCGCTGGCGCTGGCGCTGGCGCTAGCGCTGGAAGCGTGGGCCAATTCATTTTGGAACAAGTAGTTTGAAGGTGGCTGTATCTGGATGTTGTTGTTGTTGCCAAAGTGGGTATTGTAGTACAGTAGGGAGTGCTGAGGGATGTGGTTGAGCAAGTAGGAGGTGTCGTTGAGGGAGGAAACGTTGGGCAAGACCAGTCTCGATAGCAAGAAGCCGAGCTTGAAAAAGTAAATAGCAATGATCTGGAGGACGCAGATGGCGAGTAGGTTGAAAAAGTACAAGAAGTTGGAGCGCTTGAGCTTGAGGATGCGAGAGTTTTGGCGGAGGGACTGCTGTTTCAAGAGCTTGAGGCGCTTTTCACGGTAAGCGAGGAGGTTGTAGTCGAGCTGGGCGGTAGCAGCGGCGGCAGCGCCAGCGGCGGCAGCGGCAGCAGCGGAGTCTGGCTGGGGAGGAGGAGGAGGAAGGGCAGAGCGGGAGTCCATTGTCGAAGGCATTAGTGCAAGCCAGCATTCATTTTCCTCTTTGGGCTGGGATGGGGGAGGGAGCGATCTGATCTGGAAGGAAGGATGCAGGGCAATGTTGTGGAAATAAAGGAGTGAAAGGATCAATTGGTTGAGAAGTGAAGTGAGATCTCACTGACTGACTGACTGACTGAGAATTTGAATTTTGATTTTTGAATTTTGAATTTTGAATTTTGATTTCACACTGCGAGAGAAAGAAAGAAAAACAAAAAGCGAGAAAGAAAGAAAGAGAGAGAGAAATGACACGTGCCAAATCATGTGATGGTAGTGCTCGGGAACTGCTACGCGCACACGAAAGCGGGTATGAGCGGCAACTGCCGGCCAGCAGTGACCGCAGCACCGTGCGCCACCACGCAGAGACAAGCAGGAAAAGCGCCACACACAAAACGCACAAAACGCACAAAACTGGTGATGACTCACGCTACGACGCTCTCTCCCATTTTCTTCTCTGCTGAGACAAAAACTTTTCGGAATGCGAACGAGCACTACAACAACAACGCAACGCTAGACCCCCGAATCACCACTGTCTATCGTATCAAATAAAAAGTAAAAAGTAAAAAAGAAAAAAAAGAAACCGCTCTTTCTTGCTACAAGACACAGGACAGCAACCCTTATCGACGTTGGTGTGCAACAACCTTGTGCCAACTACAATAGCAGTCAGCAGTCGGCAGTCAGCAGTCGCTCTGTCGTTTCCGCCCGTAGGTAGACAAACCGCCATCTGCTGACAGCAAGCTGCCCTGCCTCCTCCGAGCAATAGTGCAATGGTGCAATGGTGCTTTCCCAACCGCCCGTTAGTCAAGCTCTCAATCTAATCTGCGCTAATGCTAGTGCCGCCTGTCATCTGATGCTGCTACCACCGTCCACTAGTGTGTGTATATTCCACCCTCGCCCATCGCCCATCGCCCTCTCGTGCTCCATTTCTGATTGGCCAAAACCCTATTGTGCGCCATTAAAAGCAGTAAAGAAACTCTCGAAAGGTAAAATGAACAAAAAAAAAAAAAATTTTTTCTTGTCGAAAAACTTTTGGGTCTAAATCATGCAACCGTGCTGCACTGTGCGGCCCTGGGTATTTAGTACAAGAAGAGAATTTATACTTATATACATATATATATATATATATATTTAAGTCCTCTCCCCCATCCCGTTTTCTTTCTCTTTAGTTTCCTCCACTACCACCACCACCACCACCACCACCATTCAAAATGTCTGATGTTTCTATCGATAACACAACGCCACTTTCCAAACCAGCTGGTAATGCCATCACCTACGTCACCTACATGGTGTTGCTCATCACTGGGGTCGGCATTGCCTTCTGGGGCAACAACTCCAAATCCTCCTTTTTAGCTGCCAACAAGACTCAAAAGGCTCTTCCGTTAGCTTTGAATTTCCTTGCTTCAGGTTAGTATCTTGACTCAAAAAACAATCATAATAAGAAATGATAATTATAATGATGATGAAAAAAAAAAAAAAATCTCCACTCACAAACATTACAAGTTTTAATGTTGTATACAAATAACTATTCCGCACTCACGCTGTCCCAAGTGACACTTGTCTCTTATTAACCCCCCTCTAGGTTTCTTTATTGAACTACTTGAGCACAACCTTGTTCATTTTTCGAGCTACTGTTAAATTATTGCAATAATAACGGGTGCTTTTCTCAGTGCTATTCTCTTCTTTTTGAATCCTTTGGTTTCACTCGCTTTTATGAAACTCTACAAGAAAGAACCCCGCACTGGAAAGGCTGAGAACATACCGTGAACTCGATCAAGATAATACTTGCGAGAGGAATATTATTGTATATGATTTAAAACTTTTTTGTTTTTTGAAGCAAAGGTTAGTGGCCGGGGAAACGTGTTTTCAAGCCTTTGGTCTTTGGCCTCTGGTCTTTGGCCTTTGATCTCTGATCTCACAGCACAGCACTTCCCACCATAAGTACACTTTCCAGTACCCCCTGGCCATTAGCTTGGACGAAGAGAGGAAAGAAAAAAAAAAATAGAGATTCCCATGTTTGTACTAACCTCCCTTTTAGGCACCGGTGCTGGTATCTTGACAACATACACCGAAATCGCCAACATTGCTGGTCTCCAAGGTTTGATTGTGTACTGTCTTGCGGGCTGCTTGCCCATGTTTCTTTTCGCCTTTTTGGGCCCCGTCATCAGAAGACAGTGTCCTCACGGGTTTGTCTTGACCGAGTGGTGTTTCCAGAGATTCGGCCGCGTTGCTGGCTTGTGTCTTTCTGCTGCCACCGTGCTCACCTTGTTTTTATTCATGATTGGCGAAATCTCGGCCGCTTACTATGCCATCGAGACCTTGGCCGGCATCAACGGCATTCCCGCCGTCATTATCGAGTGTGTCGTCACTTCCATCTACACCTCCATTGGCGGCTTCAAGGTCAGTTTCATCACCGATAACATCCAAGCCACCTTTGTGACCATGTTGTTGGTTATCGGCAGCTGCGCCATTGGCTCTTACATCCACCTTGACTCCTCCATCGACAAGGCTCCGTTGCTCTCCTCCACCAAGTTGGGCTGGAAGTTGGTCTACATCTTGCCTGTCGCCATCTTCACCAACGACTGCTTCTTGTCTGCCTTTTGGTTGAGAACCTTTGCCTCCAGAACCAACAAAGACTTGATCATCGGCTGCTCCATCGCCAGCGCCCTCTTGTTTATTTACCCATTCATGATTGGCTTCTGCGGCATTGTGGCCGTCTGGACCGGCGCAGTCCAGCAGGGCGACGACGACGTCACCAACGCCTTTTTCTACTTGGTTGCCTCTTGCCCAAAATGGGTCAACGGCTTGATTTTGATCTTCACCGTGTGCTTGAGTACCTGCACCTTTGACTCGTTGCAGTCGTCCATGGTCTCCACCATCTCCAACGACTTGTTCAGAAACAAGTTGAAGTTGGTCTACATCAGAATCGGCGTCGTCTTGGTCATGATCCCCGCCGTGGTTATTGGGTTGAAGTGTGCCGACGACGTGTTGCAAATCTACTTGATTGCCGACTTGATCTCAGCTTGCGTTATCCCAATCTTGTTCCTTGGCCTCTCCCAGAAGTTCTGGTTCTTGACCGCCTGGGAAGTGGTTATTGGCTCCCTAGGCGGGTTCTTCAGCGTCTTTGTCTTTGGCGCCATTTACTACAACTCGGCCAAGGAAGGCGGGAAATTGTTGATCATCTACAACGGTATCTACATTGACGACTGGTCCGCCTTTGGCGCCTTCATGGTTGCCCCGGGCTTCAGCTTGATTGTTGGCTTCTTGACCCTCGGCGCCAGACTCTCGGTCTTGAAAGTCTTGTCCAAAATCAAGCACGACGACTCCATCTTCACCAACGCTATCGACAGATCAAAGCACACCTTTGTCTACCACCCCGAGGTCGACACCACCCAGGAAGACAACAACGGCATCAAGCTCGACGACGACAACGACAACGACAGCAGCAGCAAGAATAACATCAATGTCGACAACGATCTTCCTGCTGACACTGAGTACCAGGCCTCTTCCAGCGGGTTCAAGGGCACCGTCAAGAACTTTTTCAGATGAACTGCTGCATGCACCATTGATTGATTGATTGATTGCTGTTGGACATTTTTTTTTTTTTTTTCGTTTTCTATTCCGATTTTTCAAGTTCCTCTGTATAAGCATATCTAGTCTGGCTGCTGCTAATTTCTTGGCCATTGGCAATCTCGTTAGTTGAGCTTTTTTTTTTTTCTCTTTTTTTCCATAGAAGTTTTTATCATTCCTTTCTTTTTTTTTCCCCCAGCTGTAATAGTGACAGTTTTAATCTTTTTGACACTTTTGAAGTTGGTTCCCTGTAGAGTGTGTGCGTGGGTTTATTGCATCTCATCTGCTATTTAATAGAGGGTGCGGCACCCTCAGTAAACGCGTCCAATGTACCACATCGCCGGGTCTTACCCTATTGCCCGCTTTTTCTTTTCTTTTCTTTTTTTTTTTTTTTCTTTTTTTTTTTTTTTCGGAATTTTCAGTTTTCTTTTTTGCTAGTCAGCTAACGATATAATTGATCAGTGGTAATCCAAACTTGTTAGTCATCGTAGTGCTCTTGCTCTAGATTCCGCGGAACGACAACGTCTTATCGGTCACTATAAATATAAATCAGTCCACCCCAGTCCAGTCCATCCAGTCCAGTCCAGTCCAGTACAACACTGGCATTCACACAGCACAACACAATCCACCATACCATGGCTAACATTGAGATCCAGCCAAGCTTGGAAAGCTTGATCCAAACCATCAAAAATGACCGCTTGACCCACTCCAGCGACGAGATCCCAAACTTGTACCCAATCTACGCCTACGTCCTCAACGACTCGTTGACGCCCCACATTGCGTACTTGAAGCTCAGCAACCCGGAAAACAAAATCAACAACGGCCTCAAGTCACCCAGCTTCCTCTTTGAGAGCGCCATCAACGGGGACCAGATCGACAGATACTCCTTCATTGGGGTCAATCCATACAAGACCATCAAAACCGGCGCCAGCGGCAGCTTTGGCAGCCAGTCGCAGCAGCCACGGTTGTCCAACGAGGAGATTGGCGAGGAAGTGGACCCTTTGAGCTTGCTAGAGACCAACTTGAAGCACTTTAGACAAGCGCAGTTGCCCGGGGTGCCAAAACTCAGCGGCGGCGCCATTGGGTACATTTCGTATGACTGCGTAAAGTATTTCGAGCCAAAGACCAAAAAGCCGTTGAAGGACGTGTTGAAGTTGCCGGAGTCCTACTTGATGCTCTTCAACGTCATTGTGGCCTTTGACAATGTCTACCAGAGGTTGCAAATCATCAACAACGTTGCAGTCGACCCAAAAGACGACGTGCAAACCATCACCGCAAAGTACCACAAGCTCTCCCAGGAAATCAAAATCATCAAAGACGTGTTGTTGAACGACCAGGTCGTCTTCCCGGCCCAGCCGCCAATCAAGCTGGACCAGACCTTCACCTCCAACATTGGCCAAGAAGGGTACGAGAACCACGTCAAGACCTTGAAGCAGCATATCTTGAAGGGCGACATTATCCAAGCAGTCCCATCGCAGAGAATCGCTAGACCTACAACCTTGCACCCGTTCAACATCTACAGACACTTGCGGACCGTCAACCCGTCCCCGTACTTGTTCTACATTGACTACTTGGGCTTCCAGCTCATTGGCGCGTCGCCGGAGCTCTTGGTGAAGTCAAACAACGTCGACAAGGTAGTAACGCATCCGATTGCCGGCACCATCAAGAGAGGCAAGACTCCCGAGGAAGACGACGCGCTAGCCACCGAGCTCAAGTCGTCCTTGAAGGACCGCTCCGAGCACATCATGTTGGTGGACTTGGCCAGAAACGACATCAACCGAATCTGCGATCCATTGACGACCAACGTTGACCGTCTTTTGAGCGTCGAGCGCTTCTCCCATGTGATGCACTTGGTCTCTGAAGTCAGCGGCACTTTGCGGCCAGACAAGACCAGGTTCGACGCATTCAGATCCATCTTCCCAGCAGGAACCGTCTCGGGGGCCCCGAAGGTCAAGGCCATGGAACTCATTGGGGAGTTGGAAAAGGAAAAAAGAGGCGTCTACGCAGGAGCAGTGGGCCACTGGGGGTACGATGGAAAGACCATGGATACTTGCATTGCCCTAAGAACCATGGTGTACAAGGACGGCGTGGCGTACTTGCAAGCTGGTGGCGGGATTGTCCATGATTCTGATCCGTTCGATGAGTACATTGAGACCATGAATAAGATGAAGGCCAACAACAACACAATTTTGGAAGCTGAAAAGATTTGGATCAGCAAGCTTGCAGGTGCTGATGGTGATAGCAGCAGCAAGGACCTCTGAACAGCCTGTCTGAACCGGGCAGCCAATGGATACTGCAGTCCCCACCCCCATCCCAGTGTCCAAACTACTACTGTATTTATGAAGTAATAAACGAATGGAAAAAACGTATAGCATGAATTTGTACTTTAGGGTTTGTTTGTTTGTTTGTTTGTTTGTTTTTTTTGTTTCTTGTCTTTTGAGACACAACTAGATTTCGTAGTAGTAGTAGTAAAGTCTACACCAACTACATAGACAACAACGGCCAATAGAACTACTGAATTCAGAACACAAGAAAACACGATTTTTACTGCATTTTATTTATTTTTTTTATTAGAGAGAAAACTTACAATACAACATGAGCTCAGACGCTCAGTAATTATAAATCTAAAATAAATAAAACAAAACTAGATGGACAAAGAAAAAAAGTCAAACGTCTCTGCTACTGCTGCTGCTGCCCATGTCATAGGCAGGCAAAAGTTGAACGTTACCGCCAACATTTCTGCCTCCTTTGTGACCATGACCAGAATGCTGCAACTGCTCGCTCAACTCAACAATAGGGAACGCTGAGTGGAACTGCATTTCCACTGGCGATATAGGCGAGGCAAGTCCGCTGGCACCGTTCATCTTAGCATCGCCCATACCTGGGCCATTGTACTGGAGCTTCATATTAGGAACGGTAAACATTTCTCTGTTCTGGTTAATGGTGGACAACCGCACTGGGGTGTGTGCCTGTGGCGGTGGCGGCATCATTTGCTGCTGCTGCTGCTGCTGCTGCTGCTGCTGCGCAAAACTAAAGTTGTGGTTAAACTCTGAATCAATTGGAGAGAATTGCATATTGCTGCCAGCACCATTGCTGTGCGGGTGGTAGGTTGGTGGCGATCTCATCATGTTTTGCTTGTACATTGGAGAGCCGTTATTGTAACTAATATTCAAGGACTGAGAGTGGAAATGTCTCTTATTGATGTTACTATTATTGTTGTTGCTGCTGCTGCTGTTGCTGCTGCTGTTGCCGTTCATGGCAATGTTGAGGGCATTAGCATTGTTGTTGTTGTGGTGGTGGTGGTGGTGGTGTTTGTTGTTGTTGTTGTTGTTATTGTTGCTGCCACCGCTGCCACCGCCCAAGCTTGGAGAGTTTCTTTTTAAATCAATAAGATTATACGTCAAGTCAATGGTTTCCTTATCAATCACTTTGAAATCATAATCTTTCAAAAACTTTTCCAACGCTTCGATTGCCGCTTGTGAATCCTTCATATCATTGCACGTCAAGACGATTTCACTATCATTAAGCACTTTGATTTCAGTGTTCAAAAATATGTTGAATGGCACAACAATCTTGTTCAAGAACTCCTCGTTAGAATGGCTAATAATTTTGTTGGCCTTGAAGCTGTTTGACACTGGTGAGCTGATGGTCAACTTTATTTCTCTGGCAATATTTTTAGCAAGCAACTTGAACGCCTCAATAGAGCTCTTGGTATCAATTCCCTTCACATCAATGATGTCATAAAAGTGGGACGAACTAGCAAAAGCAGCAGTAGTATTGTTGTTGCAGCTAGGAGTGATGTTGATAGCACCAGAAGCTGCTGCTGCTGCCGCCGCTGCTGCTGCTGCTGCTGCAACTGACTGGCTAGGAATTATTCCTGAAGAAGCAATTTTCAAAAATTCAATTGGGAAATTGATAAAACTGTTGGTTTTCTTTTCAATCTCATTGATAGCGCTTCCATGGAAATTGTTCAAAAACAATTTGTACTGGTTCTCAGAAATTCTAAAATTAATAAAATTAAGCTCCTGACAATTCTTTACCAACATTTCAAGCTCCTGTTTGACCCTTGGTATATTAGTGGCGTTCTTCTTTGGACACTTGACCAACACATTATCAAATCTTTTGAAACTTATCAAATCCTGCTTCAACTCAAAGGTGTTTGAAAATTTAATGAAAACATTATATTTTCTCATAATCGACTGGATCAAGTTGCCTCCAATACCAATGATTTGTCTATGGTAAATTTCAGGAATGTAGAAGGACAACTCAGATGGAAATTCTAACTCAAGCAATCTTAAGCCAATTTCCAAGTTTTTAGTGCTGTCGCTGGAGATCTGGATCAAGAAATTGTACTCATTGACAGATTTGAACGTTATCAGGGTGGAAGTCTGATTCATGATCTTTATTAATTTACCATTCTTTTTACCACAAATAAACTCTTTTTCGGCATTGAGCAATTCGATATTGAAGCGGTATTGGAAAGCACAGCTATTAGCAATGCTGATAACTTCATTGGTCAAGCTGGACAAACGGTTATTGAAGTCAAGCTCCTCGCCAAAAGTTTGGCTACCGTTTTCGTCGTCATCATCATTGTTGTTTTGACTAATAAAAGAGTCGGTTTGTGCTTTGAACATTTGCAAAGCATCCTTCACATTACTGGTTTTGCCAATTATCTTGTAATTCAATTTTTGATTTTCCAGTAAAATCAAGGTATTGGTAGCGTTACTGATTTGCGTTAAAGCTTCAAAGACCTTTTCCTTGTCAACCACATCACCGTCATCATTGTTATCATTGTTGCTAACAATGCTGATTTCTAATTCATAAATTTCACTCTGCAATTCCATAAGCTGCTTCAATGTTTTTTCAACAAAAGTCTCATTCATGGCTTGAACCCTAACTGTATCGCTGTCGGAAAAGGCATCAGGGAATTGTACAAAAGATCCATTGTTGTACATGATTTCATTAATGGAATTCTTCATGTTAGCCAACATATGGTTCAACTTTGTTTTGCTGATTCTAATGTCCTTGAAGAAAACCGTTGATGCTGCTCTATCTTTGAGCTTCTTGAGCATAAATTTGGCATGTAACACTTGGGATTGTGCTCCAGCCAAGAATATTCTGTTGTTATTATCGTGCTTGGCAAATTTTGAGTTACTGGCATTCAACAACCCAGGAATGTAAATGAAAATTCCTGTTTGCTTTATGATGTTTTTGAAATTGTCCAAGTTGATGCCACCAATCAAATTGATCATACTCAAATCAACAGAAATTGAGTCAACAAATAAGTTTTTGAAATCATCAATGAGTAATTTGCATCTTAGTTCAGCTCCGGAAACAGCAGCTTCGCTTCCGAGAATCTGCAAGAAATATCCGCTCGTATTGTTACCTTTGTTGCTGTTTTTTTTATTAAAGGTGTTCAGGTTGGTATCAAAGAAAATCTCCACATTGAAAAACTTCGATATGGAGTTAAGCTCATTAAGAAAGCTAGTATTGACTTTAGATGTTGCAACGTCCATCAAGTAGTCGTGAACAAAGCTTTGAGTTAAGCTGATTTTTTTGATGGCATAATTGTCAGTGTGTGCTAAAAGATCAAATTTTGTTTTGTAAAGGGACTCTAATGAAGCACTTGAAATAGAAACGCACTGGTATCCTGCGTTAGTGTTATCATTGGGCAAAATCTCAACTTTGGAATCCTGGCCATTAACAGCAATAAACTCTTCCACCATATTCAAGTTATTGGCAAAATATTTTCCAGTATGTTGATCAGGTTTCCAAAAATTAGCATTGCTGGTTTGGTATATGATAGATTGACGATTAGTGTAAGTTGGTTTAGCAAAAATCGTTGCCTTTAATGGAAGAACGACAAAATAATTAGTGGAAGTATCGAGAAGTGGCTTTTGCGTCGATGATGACGATGATGATGTTGATGATGATGGTGCTAATGACCCTGGGGACAATGTGTGGTATTCAACAGCTGAACTGACTTTTTGTGCAGCAGGAGCAGCAGGAATCACCACTTCTTGAATTTGCTTAATAGCACCAGAGTTTTTCTTTAAGTTGGAGTTTCTTCTGTACTTGTTGGTAATTTCTGAAAGAATCCCATTACTGTTTCCGTTGTTGTCAAATCTGCGTCCAAAAGCAGCATTACTGTTATGATTAGACAGTTTCAAGCTCAAGTTACCCAAAATGTTGTTGCTTCTGCCACTATAGTTGCTGTTAACGTTGGCAATATGATTAGAAGAAGCATTGCTGTTGTCAAAATCGCTGTGGATAAATGGGGCAGTGTTGGTGTTGCTCGTGCTATAGTAAGCAAAGTGATCGTAATTAACCATGTTGAAAGAGTTGTTTGTGAAAAGCTTTTTTGTTGTTGTCCTGTAGTAAATGGAAGATAGATGGTAGGTAGGTAGGTAGGTAGTCAAAGGGTATCAATATAAACAGAAGTTAACGTCAATTAGAAAAAGTAGTTTTCTGACTAGTCAGTTTTTTTTTTGTTGTTGTTATTGTTGTAGATGGTATCAAAGGAAGTACAAATATCAACTTGTCTCTCTAGTATCGCTGTCGATGTGACAAATTTATTAGTGCAGAAAGTGAGACAAAAAAATGCAAAATTTCGAATTAGAAAAGGAAGCCAGAACGAAAAACCAAGCCAAGTAGAGCACAGAAGACAGCTTAAGTATAAATGAATATCAATCTTTCCCATGTCACCGAGCATCTGCTTTTGTTTTGGCCTGTTGCCTAAATTTGACAACTCGAGGCTGTTTTCGTTCACTGCAGGCAGGCAGCACTGCTGCAGCAAGGAATAACAAACAATTATTTGTTTGGAACTTTCCTAAAATGGGAGCCTCACCTGACTTAAATTTCCGTTTTGAGTAATCGCAAAACAAACATCGATAATTTCAAAATAGACCATCATTGTGGGTGTTTAGAGATGTATAAAGATTCTTATGTTTTTTTTTTTTTTGTTGTTGTTGTTGTTGTTAATTGTTTGATTGTTTGACTATTTAGCTTCTTGTGCTGTTTATGGGTGCGTCTTTATGTGGCTCAATTGACCTTCCCACTATCCATCCTCAATTTGGTTATTAGCTAACAAAAGCGCAAGAAGCCAGAGTCATTTTGTTCAGCGATCAGCGCTGACGCATCATAAACTTCATTTGATGATAATGTTTTACACTGTATCCTTGCTGTTGTTGATAATATATCATGCTGAAGATGAGCTGCAATGAAGCTAATGGCAGTTATGTAAACATACTGGTACGTATTCAATCTAGCTCATGCCACTTCTATATATAGCATTCTGGAACAAAATTTGTCAAGTGATGCCTTGACTTGTAAAATTACCATCTAAAGAGTCAAACTGTAACTTTTTCAACTTCTGTTTACATTTTATGAGCATGTCATATACTTTAGCATGGTAGAAATTCCGAATATGGACTATCATAGTAAGACAAGCAAGGATTCTAAGCTCGTGCAATAAATCATACTTATATAGCTACAATGGCGGTTTCCGTAAACATAATCATGTCAGCTGAATTAGGCAAGTAGCCAAGACTTTAAAGTGCCAGTGCCAGGGGTATCTAATCTATATATCAAAGTTTTTCGAGACGACTGCTGTTTGATTTTTCCAACGACATTATAATTTTTTTATTCATGTCATTTTTTCGCAGATCATGATATGATGAATTTCAACAATCAATCGGCATTTATAAAGAAACATTCACTTGAATTAAAGGGTCATCAATTCTAGTCCACAATCGGTGCTCTTTTGATGTCGTCTGTTTTGCGAACCCGTCTGCATTCACAATCCCACAGAGAAGCTTTTCTTTTTTTGTCCATATTTTTTTCAAATTTGCGCACCTTAAAAGCAAAGATGCTAAACATTTATTGACAGGAAAATAAAATCCCCCGTAAGCGAAAAACAAAAGGAAGGAAGGAAAAAAGGTAGAAGTCTAGTGCGGAAAGAAGTAAGAATAATATAAAGGAAATTTTCTTTCTAAGCAAAGTTGTGGTAACGCTTGAATCTCTCTATAATGTCTAGCCAACTATATTTTTTATAGAGAATATTCTGAAACACAAGTCTAGGCAATAACATGTTTAGCCACGATGCAATAGTAGAGGCCCTACCCCTGTTAACATTGAAAGGTGTATTTTTGTTTGCCAAATCATTCACCAATTTCAAAGCCATGTCTTCTGGTGTGGTACTTTTAGCCTTATTAGAATACACTCTGGACTCTATTTCCGCATTGACGTTAGTACCATCATGGAAATTAAATAATGCCTTTTCATCTGGTAGTAAAGTAGCAGAACTGGAAAAATCAGTGTTGACAGCACCAATGGTAACATGGATGATTTTCACTCCAAGCGGTTTCAACTCCAAATCGAGACAGTTTGCGTACTGAAGCAATGCCGCTTTAGAGGAACAGTAGGCTGACAAGAGGGGAGCAGCGGCGAAATGGAAAATCGAGCCAGAGAAAGCAATTGTGCCTTTGGCCTTTATCACAAGTGGTGCAAATTCTTTGGTGATCCTCATTGGTGATAATAGATTCACATCATAGGCGTATTTGAGCTTTTCTGGATCAAAATCAATGGTGGCTGCACAGTATGGAAATCCGGCATTGTGGAAGAGTAAGTCCAACGTACCTTCATTTTCTTTGGCAATGAGGCTTTTTATTTCTTGAGTTTTGTCACTGTCTGTAACATCACACTGGAATACCTGAACCCCAAATTCTTTCAAAGGTTCCATCCTTTCTACTCTCCTTCCAAGAGCATAAACTTTGAATCCGTTGAGGGCCAAATGCTTTGCTAAATAGAATCCGATCCCCGAAGTTGCACCGGTGACAAGAGCTGATTTCTGGGGAGTTTTCTGGTCAAATGACATGTTGTATCGTACGGCTTTAGCTTATTATTGTTTGATTGCTTTTGTCCTTTTTTGCCTTTTTTTTTTTCGTGAAAAGAGGTATTTATTTTTTGGGGGATAAAGTGTATATTCTGAGAAAATTTTGAACATTGCAATAAAAATAACTTTTTTGAGGAACTGGACATAATTATATATTGTGGTGTTGGTGCTCGAAAATGTTTCGCATTGCAGAGATTCGTGTTGCCGCAGTTCAAAAGCTTAAACATGGTCCGAGTCTAGTAAAGACATACTGCAAAACATCTAAATTTTGTAACAGTTTTTGAAACGCTGGACAAGATAATACCGTGAGATGCTTTAGCGCTCAAAATAAGCTACAGTGCACTTATGAGTACAAAAGGAAATTGGCACTAAAATTAGGCTAACAAAAGTGAAATTCCTCAAGATGGTATGCATGCAGCGAGAGAGGTCTGGCAAATGGAAAGCAAAAGAAAAGAAAAGACAGAGATATTTTTTCTAGATATCAGTAGTAATGGCACTAAATATGCAGAGAGCGTTCAATAGTGTATAAGACAGCATGCATGTACAGAAACAAGAGCAAGCACTCGCTGTGATCTTATAATACTCAAAACTCAAGATGCCGTGGCCCTCGGGCAGAGCCCATGTAATGTTGGCCCATTTTTGCGGTCTGCCATGCAAGCCCGACGCAGATAAATGCATACGCGTGCATGTAAGTGCTTCGATTCGATTTGATTTAATTCCTCACTTCTCGTTTCTCGAGACCACGAGCAGGTCTGCACAATTGCATTCAACAATCTAATCAAAAGCATGAAGCAAAGATTCGACAAATACGAGCAGGCTTGGAATTTTTAGTGAGCGGACAGACTTTAATAGAGCTTTCTGTAGAATGGCATGTGTATACACATGTCTGTGAAGCCCCTTTTTTCCGCAGACGGCAAACTTTAGTGTTTTCAAGTTTGACCTGTCCGTCTATCAAACATCTAGTATGGTCTCTGGTACAGTTTGTGATCACGTATATGTGTGTGACTGTTTTATGAAAGAACTCCATGGCTCTTGGGGCCAGTAAATGGCGTGTCGTCTGTTAAGTAAAAAAGAGAATCGTTGAGAGAGAAAATAAAACTTGCTATATTATAAGACAACCTCAATGAGCTCGCCAAATTTGCCCCTTGAGATTAGGTTTTGCTCGACAAGAACGGTCAGATCTTACATGCGTACAGTGCGTTAGACGGTCAACTATATTGCACTTTGCAGGAATGTGAATAGGACTAATTGAATTATTACGGATAACAGCATGCGTATGGTTGGGTACTTTATGTGCTCGGGAATCTAACCTTTAATTTCAACAGATTAAAATTCCATTGTAAAAAAAATTGCTTTAGTTTTTTTTTTCATTTTTTACTGCAGCGTTGTAGATTGCAACTTGTAGCATATGTCCCGTAATCTCTTTTTACATAGCAATATGTCTATTTTTATTGTTGATCAATTTTGTGCATGGTGAATAGACGGATCATACTAAGGTTTCTGAATACAAAAGCATCAGTTTCAAGATTCCTATAATCACACCATCGTTCATAGTATACAACAAACAGTGAGTAAAAAAACAAAACATATGGGAAGCATGTCTTGCCAAAAAGTATTATTTTTGGACGCTTTATGAATATATGCTTACTATCATCATTGTTTTGGTCGTTTTAACAGAATTATAAGAGTTCGGTGAGATACGGCTTGATTAATCATTAACTTAAGACCTTCATTCCTCTATTGGTTTAATGTTTACCGTGAGATTAAAATTAATTAGCTGGTGGCGTGACTTTTAGTCTCAAGCAATTAATTCACACAGTGACACTTGCAAAAACTTTGAATTGCCTTGGTCTGGAGTAGCTTCTTGTGCTCAATTATGAGTTTATTCCGTTACATATATTAAAATTTTGCCGTCGTTTGTGGTTTACTTCTGATGTTTTTTTTTTTTTTTTCAAAAATCATTTTTGCTTCTTTATCTTGATTTTTATCATTGGTAAAAACTACAACTGCGGTTTAGTGTCTGTCCTGCGCCTCTCGCGGGTTTTTCTTCACAGCCCAGATAGGCCTATAGCAGTGTCTTTCTTTTATAGCACCACAGTTCTTTTTTGGCATCAAATGTTTGAAAAATTCCTACGGCCAAACATATTCGACAGCTCGTTTAAACCTATCTCAACTTGAACTTAAGTGGTGGATTTATGATTATACTGCAGAGTCCAAAAACTAGGTATCGCTGTACAGCCTACCATCCATCGCAGTGTTACATGCTTACTTAAATGTTGAATCATGAAACAATGTTCATTTAACTTTACGGAGAAGGAGCATTGCCGCCTAAAATGAAAGTTGAAAACGAAAAAAAAAAAAAAGGAAGGATGCAAGAGATATATCCTAAAATCAACTTTGTCTGTCCTCCTGTTTTATAGTTCAAGCATAAGCTTACCTCCTCTTGTTCCATCTTCACTGCCATGGAACCTGTCAACGCCTCGCTTTGATGCTGGATTAGTGTTAGATCTCTGCGCAACAGTTCGCACAGCCCGCCCGCACAGCCCAGAAACTGCTATAAACACCTCAGAAAATGGCTGTAGCTGTGACAAATTGCTTAGTAATTTACTCCAAATCCGCTTTAGATCCACACTGCACGTGAGACGTGTCTTACTGTTATATGATGCAGGTTCTCTGCATATCACCTTCCATTTTGTGCGATATGAAACAATCAGTGTCCCTTCCAGTGTGGTGCCCGCCCTGTTCATAAACATATACGCCCTTGTATATAATACATTCAGTACACTGACATTTCATTTCATAAAGCACCATCTTCCATCTTGCTTCTACATAGCTAGTACTCAGGCTGTCTTCTCTTTTCTTGGATAATATCAATACTTCATCCACGTTACCGTCGCAATGCCTGACCAGAAACCAAAGTCAAAGCCTAAACAGAAACACAGGCCCTCTGCACTTTCTTTGGACAAAAACAGCTCCAAGATGCAAGATATCGCGGTGGACATTTTGAGTCCTGGCTTGAACCACAATAACTTGGACAGCGAGCAGAAATCCACTATAGAACTCTCTAACGCCATCAAGGAGCAACAGAAAAAGCTTATAGCTGCCAAACATAGCCAGACTGATGCTTCTACTAGTGACATCGAAAATAACAACAACTCTTCATCTTCTGCCACGACGAATATCACAACCAAAACCACCCTTAGAGCCCCAAATACGAAAAAGAGAACCATATCGACTCCGACGATTATCATCGAGCAGGTTTCAGGAGGTAATGCAAAAGCTGCTAGTCCTTTGCCTTCGGCTAAAAAATTCAAAAGAGACAAAGCCCCACCGCCATTGAAAATAACCCCAGCAACTAACACTGCCGTCACTGCTCCTTCCATTCAGACTGCGCCAATAAGAAATAACCTCCAAGCCCATTCCTACTATGGAAACAGAGGTGATTTCGTCAATAATTCGAGAATCATCAATCAAAGGTTTGGTGCCAATAGAAGAGCCGCGCCAGGTCAGCTGCAGCAACAACATCAGCAGCCGGGAGCTTCTCCATTTGTCCCAAGATTCAATACTAGTGCTGGTGCCGCCGCTGCCGCTGCGGCTGCGGCTGCTGCTGCTGCCAATGCTGGTGCCGGCGTTGCTCTTCCATCTCCAATAGCGTCTCCATATTTTGCTCCAAGATACTATCCTGGCTTCCCACCACCTTCTCAAGCTGGATCAGTAGCCACACCAACTGCATTGACTCCCAGCGTGTACCATAATCCATACTATAGATCACTCTTGTTAAGAAACTCACAGTTAAATACACCAAGAAATCCAAATTTTGCTGCCGCTAATGGCGGTGCTGGTGGTTTCATTTACCCTCAAATCGTTCCTGGGGCTCCAATGGCCGCCAATATTCCAACTCCAACTGCCGCAATTAACGGCTCAGCTATTCCTATTACCCCATTAAACTATGCTTTCCAGGCTCATCCCATATTAACCGGCTCAGAGAATTACGTAATAAATCGTCATGAAGCATCTTCATTATCCGAGCTCAACAAGGCCGCTATCAAAAATGCTCAAATCCCAAGAGATCTCAACGAAAATAGCAGAGATGGCTCTAATACAGCTACTACTAATATAAATAAAAGTGCCAACGTCAGTATTGACAGAAAGAACAAACCAGCAGCTCTCAATACAGCAGCCACCACAGCCATTGCTGGTAAAGAGACCAGCCAAGCTGATGATTCAGCAGCTCCTAGAAAAACTTTACAGTCTCCATTGACTTCCAACATTGTCAAACAGACTATCTCTACACAAAAGCGAAAACCAAATGGCGAACCTAAAACCCCAATTCATTTACAAAAGTCCAATACTCCTCATGTTACTGATGTTTTCCCTGGTGAAATGACCAAATTTGCTCCAGTGTCTAATCAACCGCTTTCCGCGCGTGATGAGCATTTTGACTTCAACTTGTATAAAGAGGAGCCTTCAAAGCGCGGGGTCAATGATGGTAAGCCAGGAAGAAGAAGAAACTCTAGCAGTTTGAATAAATCCATCACTGAGGAGGAAGAAGACGACGATGATGATGACGACGATGTGGAAAGTAAAGCTATTGAAGAAGACTCTAAACTAAATGTGGAGTTAGAAGTTGATCACAAAATAATAAAGACTGGCAATTTGGACAGTTTCAAAGATTTTAAAGTGGAGCTTAGATTGAAAAATGAATACGCTCACAAATTAACTAGATTCAAGTTTGAAGAAAACAAAAAGGCTAGAGGTCTTAATGAGAAAAAGGAATTTTTGAAGCATTGTGAGCAAATATGGGATGAATTCGCCGCTAGCAAGAAAAAATTTGAGGAAGGAGAACGTAAAGCTAAAAAATCCAAGGATGTTGTTGATTCAAAGTCCAAAAATGGGACAAAGACTGCTTGAGGTTTCCCGAATACTCCTTTTATCTTCTAATTTTTTACATTCTGGTCATTAATGACACTGATCAATGTACATTATCTCAAAATACCTTGAATTTTTTTTTTTTTTAGATTTTGATAAACAACTTCTTGTGCGCTATTTTTGCTGCTTTATTTATTTCACGTTGATGTACCATTTATTTTCTTTTCTTTTTTTTTTTTTTTTTTTTTTTTTTTTTTTTCTTTTTCTCTTTGCCTCGCTTTATTTACCAATTTTAATCCATCTTTATATCTTGGAATGCGTTTCCTTTACGGTCGTTTGATTCTACCAATTATTCTTTCTTAACTACTTTTTTTAGTCCTTAAATGCCACCGCACCTATGCTTTTCTTTGGTGTCTTTTGTCTTGCATTATGTGTTTGTTTGTTTTTCGTTTTTTATTTTTTTTTTTTTTTTTTATTTTATTTTTTACTTACTATTATACAAGCACCTTCAAACAGCTTTTTCCATTTGCTTTCTAATGTTAGATTTATTCACAACTACATTTATGTTCTTTTTTTTTTTTATATAGGTCTTGTTTTGTGTTTAAATTTTTAATGTATATATCAGCCATTAACCATATTCTCTGATACCCATAAATCATGCCATTTAGTGTATAATGTAAAAAATATAGTCAATAGCACTTCATTTCCATCTCCATATTGTACCAGCATCAGAGATGTGAATATTAACAGTTTGCCGTACTATGTAGCACATAGGCAGAAGCTACCGGGGCTGCCCAACCACGGCCAGGTAACCTCTTGAGCGCTCACAGTGCACTGTATTTTTCGCAGCGGCACTCAGTCTCACCAAAATCGAGCTGTAAGCTCACTAAAGAAAGATGTTGCATCTCAATTGAAAAATCGCCACTATCAAAGAAAGCGGGAGTTTGTAATTGTGCCCATATCACAGCTTCAAAGGAACTATTCAATTATTTCAAAAGCAATCGTCTTTTTTTTTCATCAATTCAACCTTTATTCTCAATCACGTAAAGTAATCTATATCAACATTTTTTAACATAAAATCGCACAATGGATATCATATTAGGCATTAAGTTGAACGACTCCGTGTTGTTCGCCACCTCCAAAGCTGCCACAAGAGGTATATCTGTTTTGAAAGCCAGCGATGACAAGACTAAAAACTTGGGTGAACACACTGCAATTGCTTACACAGGTGAATCTGGTGATACTGGTATGTGTTGAGTTCATGAGCATATTGTTATGATTGATAATTGTGCCAATTGTGGCATCTAAAGCAGGACAGCATTGCATACCTTGCGATTTAAAACAGTTTCTGCTCGTACATGCCACAATTGCATTTTTATTATTGGTGAGGTATACTTGCAATAATAACAGAGATGAACACGTTCTTTACTAACCATTAACCTCCAAAAACAGTCCAGTTTGCTGAATATATTACTGCCAACTTGAAACTATACGCTATCCGCCAAAATTACGAACTTTCGCCAAACGCTATGGCTTCATTCATTAGAAAAGAACTTGCCACTTCGATAAGATCAAGAAAACCATTTGCAGTGAATCTTTTACTTGGTGGGGTTGACGTCAATAAAAAAGACTCTAAGCCAGAAACTTCATTGCACTGGATAGATTACCTTGGTACTCATGTTGAATTGCCATATGCGGCTCATGGTTACGCTGCCTTTTATGCTTTGTCCTTGTTGGATCGCCATTATAAACCAGACTTAACTGAAGAAGAAGGTATCAAATTGTTGCAATTGTGTGATAAGGAATTATCTACTAGAATGCCTATTGACTATAAAGGATTGTCAATTAAGGTCATAAACAGCCAGGGCGTGCATGAGCTCGGGGACTTGAAGTCTCTTTAGGAGTGTGAGCGCGATAGTGAGTAAATGTATGGCTGAATGATGATGTATAATTTTCAATTATTGAATGCGAAATATTTTTTGTTCTATCTGTATTGTTTTTTTTTTTTTTTTTCCTTTTATTTGTTACTTTTTGCTACTGGCTATTTTACGATTGTAATCGAGCATATTTTTTATTTTTTTTTCTTTCTACAACAACGAGGTAATATAAAAAACAAAGTCAAACTGAACGTGTATAATATTTGCATTCATATCATCAGTAGAAAATTCTGCAACTAACAACTACTATTTTCACTCCTACTCCGTAGCCAATACTTTCTCTATTAACTGCTTATTTTCCTCATTGACCCAATTCTTCTCAACAATCTCTTTCAACTTATTTTCTGCTAGTTTGTTAAGCTTCTTGTATTCTTCCGTTTTCCCGTTTTCTTCAAATTTGGTCAACAAGTTTTTATTCTTGAACTTTAACGGTTTAGTCAACACAAACACCCCCGCCCAGCTCTTGTAATAGCTTTCAGATAGTTCCACACTTTTCAAAAAATGTTTAATTGCCAAAGTATAATAGGTATAAAACCTCTCAATTGTGGCACTATTATAATTGAAAGAATCTTTTTTAGTATTATTGTTAGTGCTGGAAAAATCAAACAATGTCTTGAATGCGTATGACTGATAAACTGTTGCAAGCTTATAGTGCACATTGTAAGCAAACGGCACGTTAAGCAAGATTTGCTGAAGACTATATATGGATTGCTGATAATTACCAAGTTTTAAATATACTTCACTAAGTTCATACCATGCTTGATTGTCGCTCGGTTTCACATCAAGATAAGAAAGCAAGTCTTTGACGTATTCGTTAGCAGCAGCAGCAGCGGCATTGGCGCCTGCGGAACCGCTGCCACTTCCTGGTGTGAGTTTGCTGGTAAGGTAGGTTCTTCTTCTAATAACATCAATTCTCTTACCGAATTGCGGCAACGTTTCCAAAAATTTGGCTGCTTCCTGGTAGCCATTTGTGCTATCGTTATTATTGCTGCCATTATCTTTTTTATCATTGCCTAATGGTTGCGGAAGGGTAGTAGCTTCAAGGTACACCGATCTTAAAATGGCAATTCGCTGAGACTTGGTGTAATGACCAAACTTGTCAGTTAACCGATCAAGCATAAGTTTTGCCTCAGTATCGTGATGCGTGATAAGAGCTAGGTAAAATTGAAGTTCAGCTAAATCATAAAGCTCTTTGCTGCTGTCGAGCAACACGTTTTGAAATGCGGTGTTCAAGTAAGCTTTGGTCTCGTGGAATAAGGATAAGGCTTGTTCTGGAGTTAAAGCATTATAGAGCCCCGAGCTGTGGAGTTTGAGAAGTCTTTGATTGACTTGATCTGTCATTGTTGTTATTGTGTGGGTTTTGTTGGAAATATTAATAGTATTAGATAGTTTCTTGTTCCCACTAAACATCAATGTCAACCTGCTGGCTGTAGCCGTCCATTTTTGTTAGGATCTTCTCCTTTGGCCAAAGCAGCGATAAACGACTGTGACACTCCGCGCACCCCTGAAAACAGCTAATTGCACGCAGATTCATATCTACACTTCAATCTACAAATCAGTTGATGTATATAAATTACAAAAAACACACTCCAAAAAACACTATTAGTACATCAATATTACACAAATCTAAAGAGAAATAAAAATAATAATAAAACTAAGAACCACAAACAAGTAAACACCCCCTACTCCATACTGTGGTCAATTTGGCTTAAAAAGTCATTGTCGTCCAAAGTTGAATGAATACCGAACCCATCATCATCCATGAACCCAGGCAAATCACCATTAAAGACATCATTATTACTCAAATTGAGTTCATTGGAAATTGCTGTTGGGTCATAATTGAAAGCCATTGCATCGGCTGCTCCAGGCTGCTGAAGTAATGGTGCTGCAACAATGCCACCAGGCTGTTGTGGTTGTAGCGGTAGTTGTGGTTGAGGATGGCCCTGAGCTTGAACTTGTATTTGCTGATGTTGTGGTGACTGTAGCTGTTGGTTTTGCTGTTGAGCTTGGGCTTGAGCCTGTGCTTGAGCCTGTGCTTGCTGTAGTTGTTGCTGCTTAAGTTTCTCTTCTTCTTCTTTTTGCCGTTGACGTTTGCGCTCCTCTTCTTTTTCTTGTAACTTGCGTTGTAATTCTTCTTCTTGAAGTTTCTTCTCCATCTCAAGCTTCAATTGCTGTTGCTTCTCGTACCACTCTGGTGGGGCTTCCGTATAGTCATCTGGCTTAAGTTTGTGTAGGCTTTTTTGAACATAGTTGGTCTGACGTATCATCTTTTTTCCTTTCGAAGCAGTATGGTACTCTTGCACTATTTGGTTAAGCTTGTCTTCTGTATCATTTTCTGAGCCATTGCTACTAGCGTGTATTTTCTTTAACCTTTTGATAAGCTCCATGCGTTTGCCATATAGTGGATCATGCAACTTCTTGTTATATCCTTTATCACCATTCATAGTCTTTTCTATTTCTGCTTCCTTTTGTTCTTGCTTCAACTTTTCAATCTCTTTTTTGTTGTTTTCTACCAACTCTTTAACCCTTTCCAAGTTTCCAATCCATATACTGAATGGACTATCTGGATTATATAACCCAGCATCGGGATAAGGATTCGGCAGGACAATATTCTTCAATGGAACGTTTTTCTCCAACACAATCTCAAGCAATTCCTGGTTCTGAACAAACCTTGCCGCAGTGGACTGTCTAAAGTTCATCACGTCTACTTCGTCATGGACGGGGATCGCGCTGACAGGCTGCGGTGCCGCTATCACATTGGACATCCGCTTGCCCTGCTGTGCTGCTTGTTGCTGCTGCTGCTGTTGCTGCTGCTGCTGTTGGAGAAACTGCTGTTGTTGAAGCTGTTGCAACCTTGGGTTACTCACTTTAAACTGTCTCGCTTGTTTTTTTGGTTTCATCATCTTGCTTATTTATTCCCCGATAATCCTGAAGATAGTTGTCTTTATCACCAGCTTCACACAGCTTTGACTCAACCGCTGGCTGCTTGCTGTATTTAAATTTAACCTTCTCTTCAATGTTTTGGAGTTCAGGCGATTCCGTTTTTCGTGTTTTTAACAAGTGAACGTGATTTTCATGTGACATCCAATGCATATACCTCCAGTATGGTATTTAGCGATATATAAAAGATACAAGGAGAACATCGATGGCCAGCCCGGACAAGAAATCACAAATGACTAATGAAATGTTTTCTACCAGCAAAAATGGTGTAAACATGTCTCTAGAATTTTAATTACTTCAAAAATTTAGTTCGCAATTGACAATGTTGAAAGAAAACATATATATAAAAGCATTTGGAAGAAATTATATAAAACGAATTGATATGTTGGCAGAATTAAACGCTATAGTGGGTATCGATGGATAGCTAAGAATTTAATTACGCTTAATAGTATAACATGTTCCAACAGTTGGTATCCTATACATCGATAACCTCAATATCAGTCTCATTAGTGTACTTTGCCTGAGCGATTCCAACTTTTCCATCTTCTAAATCATAGTAAACATAAGCAGACCTCAAGAATGCATCACCGAGGATATAGATATTCGAAGGAGAAGGCAACACCCCAAAAAGGCACTGATTGCTAAATTGCTGGTTAGCTTCACCATTAGTGTGGAACAACAAATAATTGAATGGCACTGTAATAGATACACCTTCAAACTTAAACACAAAATCATTGCCCTTAGTGTCACAGTCAACAAGGTAACCACCAGCGCTTACTGAAAATTTTCCATATTTCAGTCCAATTTCTCTAGCAATAGTTTGAGGAGCATATATTAATGTGGTACCAGAATCTAGTAACGCTGGGTAGCTTTGGTTAGCTACATTGTTAGTGGTGCCATTACTTTGTGTAATGCCATCCAAGTTCACAAAAAATGCTATTGGCTTGTCAGTCTTTTCACCGTAGTTGTCAATGTCGACGACATCGAAAGTTTTTAATTCACCGTCAAATTTGGCATGGTCAATGGCTCCAAACAAAATAGACCCAGCCTGTGCTTCTAACGAGTTCAAATACAATGAGTATGCGACTTTATTGATTATGCCCTGCTGTTTTAACTGGATTGGAAAATTATCGTAAGTGAAAGCATTTGAATCTTGATATGCTGAAGCTTCATTGTCCCTGAATCCCACTCCCAATATGGCTTGGTTGGCAGATTGTTGAGTAGCGTAGCCAAATGTGACATTTTTAACTTCTGAACCACCGATGGTGATGCTATCGGTGGCCCAATCTCCATAAGCAAAAGTTCCATCACCATAACTTATTTTGAAACCACTATTGATTTTTTCATAACTTGATGATGCATTATTCCTAAAAGTGCCACTGTCGCTGTATGTTCCCTCCGCAGGCAACCACAAGTCTGATGATCCAGTATCAATATTAACTTGCAATTTTTGACCAGGAGTTCCTACCTCAAGATCAGTCAAGTATAACGCATATTCATTTTGTAACACCAAATTTAAACCATCATCATTATAAACAGATGAAGAAGTCTTTCTATTAGACCAATTAGGCTTATGCTTATGGAAGCCACTCAAAGCACTAGAGTTGAGTCTAAGCACATTGAAATCGAGTTTGAATGGGGCACTGTTCACCTGAAATTTTTCTGTTTTGGCAGGGGCCGCAACACTATATGGAGTCAATGAAGCAAGCGAGGCTAATATAGAAAAGCAGAAAAAGTGCATCCTGTATATACAACTGATGCAAATATTGCAAATGAAAGATAGTTGAGTTCAAAGAAGAAGAAAACGGTTGCAAAAGAAGAATGGTTGCCAGTTTTTGAAAAGACAATTTTGACTATTTATTACTGGGTGTCATAATTTTGAGGTAAACAATGTGCAAGTTGTTTATTCATTCATTTTTACATTGGTTCATCAATTCTTTCATTTGTTTGGACTGTTTGGATTAATTTGCCGATTTTCGTGTCCTCGTTAATTCATGCATGTTCGCGCAGCTCATCCTCGCTCAGCGCATCTCCTGGCATTTGCTGATTTTCAATGTGAACTATAAGCTTATGCTCTTCAATAGTCGGCTTTTAAGTTACGTACCTTACAGCACGGTATAAGTGTAAATTTTCGAATATTTGCTTACATGTTACATATTCTTTAGTCACAATAGTTTGTGTTTGTAACCACCGTTTAGCTCATGTGGGTAACTTAGCCAAGGAAATTGCCAATTGCAGAAAAGGCACGCATACAACAAATTCATTATCCACCGTATTGTGACAACAAGGATGCTGCTGTCTTGCGATCCAAAAACGCGCTGGGGAAATGCATTGTTCAAAAACATTCACTTTTTAACTGGCTTAAAAAGCTTGGAAACAAAACGTACATTATTGTATTTCTTGGTCACCATTGACGGATTCCAAACTTAAGGGCAATCATAATTAAAAGTAGTCATTATGCACAACCACTGGTGTTCAAGAATACAGCTATGCGATTTTTCTTGGATGAGCATTGCATATCGCAATTCTTCCAATTTGACGGAATCAGTTACATAGAATTAACACTTCAGCATGTATAGTTGAAGATATGCATCCTGGGCCCTGATATCTTGTAAAACATTATACGTTTTCTACTATTGTTCGTGCTCACTCATTCAAGTTGTGTTGTACTGTCATACACCTGTATCCAAAACATCAATAGAGTGAAATTTCCCCGTTTGAAATAATTTTAGTGAAGAAAAGATGAATGCAAAAAAGTTAAGTCAAATCATTGAAAGTATTATATACAAATAGTATGAGTAAATAAAAGAAGAACAAAATTAAATTTAGCGAGCAATTGAAACTAAAACTCCCTAGCCATATATCACAGCTTCTTGAATCTCCATTGTTGGAAAATAAGTTTCTGTCTACCAAAGTCGTCATAGCCATCCTCTTCTTCGTGTTGTAATTTTTCTAACTGAGAAAGCACAGGATCTTCGGTTATCAATTTCCACAAAAGCTCCCTATCGCCTTCAAACTTGGCTCTTGCTGGAATCTCAAGGATCACTGTACCACAATTTTTCAAATTCAAATATTTTTTAATCATGTTAACTATAAGATATGGATGTTTGGACGAGTAAACTGGATCTGAAAGAATAACCGTGTTAAAAATGTTTGTGTTACCATTAACAAAGTTCATTTTTTGGTCAAATGAACTTGATTCCATCCAGTCCAAGTTTAATACTTTGCAAACCTGGTCAAGATTGTTCAAACTGACGTTATTCTGCAAATTTTCAGTAATTTCTGGTAAATCTGTTAAATAAATTTGTTGGTCAAATGCGAAAGTTGAATCTGTGGAGTCTTTTGCTGTTTCTTGAGATGATTCAAGTAAGCAATGTTTTTCTAGAAGGCCAGCCATGATTCCCACTAAACCGGTTCCTGCTCCAAGCTCCAATATTGGTTTCCGAAGATAATTTTGCTTAATATCAGACTTCGCATTCTTAGCATAATTTTTCAACAATCTTTCAGCAAGAATCAATGAAGAACCCCATGTTTTCAATCCAAGATTATCTGCTGTCAAAGATGGTTCCTTCAACTTAACATTAAATCTTGAATCAGCTTGTGGTACGCTTTTGAACACAATTCTCCTAGTAAATTCAGGTTGAGCAGTACGGCCACAATTTTCTGCTAGTCTCAAACTAGCCAATTTCCATATTTTATCCTTTGTTTGATTAATCTCTTGAGGTGTATTAAAAGTTGATTCTTTATCAATCCATGACAAGCTGCAAGATACTATTGAGGTAATGTAGTTGAAAAATTCAAATGAGTTCAAAAACCGTACTTGAGAGATATTTTTCAAGCTTTTCAAGTTCACTAGCTTGGTGTGTGCATTGATTTGGAACCACTCAAGAGATTGGTAGAGTTCATCGATAGAAATGTCCTTATTTGTGAAAAAACTGAAATCAATGTCATCGTTATTGTCATTTTCTTCTTCTTCTGAGTCTCCTTCGCTCGATGCACCACTGGAGTTGAAATTGTACTGTATTTCTGGCTCGAAAAGCTTCAATATGAATAAAAGAACATAAGATGGTGGTTTCAGGGCAATGTATGGGAGATCAAATATATGTATCACTTGTTCTTCTTCCTCTTCTTGCTCCTCTGTCTCCACCTCTGCCATTGCCTCCATTTTAGACTCTATCTCGACAACGTTACTGACATTGTCAAAATCTTTTGATGTATTCTTTCCTGTAGTACAGGAAGACAACTCAGTCACTGTTGGTTTCATAACCGCAGTTCCGAAGCCATTGGCATTAGTCTCTCTTATTTCCTCATCTTCTTCGGTAAGTGTTGTGGGCGTTGGTGTGTATAGATCCAACGGATCAAAAAAATCTTCCATTGTCATTTGTGTTCTAATAACTGGGTACGTATGATCCGATAGGTGCAAATGAAGTGCAATGGAATATTTATGAACTTTCTTACTTTTTCTTACTTCTGATTTTCTCCACTATAATACCAATGTAAAGTGTAGTGTGTGTGTTTTCTTTTTGTGTATTTATAAAGTTGTTATATTTTTTTATTTATAATTCCTTCTTATATTATGTCGTCTTATTTATAAACTCGTTTTCCACTATACCACGTCAACCTGGACCAAATCTGTATTTTATACTCTTTTTCCGAAGACTCTGCAGAATGGAGTTGAAAAAAAGAAATCGATTTTCAAAAGAAATAAAAAAGTCAAATTATAATTAAAAAAGAAACAAGAAACGCACAAGGCCGCCGCATGCGTTGTACATGCATATCCCGAGCAGATTTAAGTCTCGCGAGCCTCAAAATTTCAACCTGAATCAGAGGAAAATAAAAAATCAGGTATCTTGTATTAAAAACAGCCATAGACGTTCTTCATCAAAGATGTTAATGAACAAAGCACGAATTATTACTAACAGATTAGGTCTGTACAATTAAGGGTAAAAAAATACTGAACGATGCGAGATTCGAACTCGCGCGGGTGAAAACCCAACAGATCTTAAGTCTGTCGCCTTAGACCGCTCGGCCAACCGTCCACTTCGGTGTCAGTTTTTATGTCGTTGGCGAATGGCTGAAATCTGCAGCAAAGGTCTTCCGGGTAAATGTTTTATTGCAAGAAAAAACACAGAAAAAAAAATAACAGCAGAAAAAAAAAATTTCAGAGGTGATGAACTGATAGAGCTATTAACGGATAGGCTTGTCATCTTGAATTATCTAAATTATACTTGATATTGCTGGATCACTAGGGAGCTAGGAGATATTTTGGGAATCTTTCAGTCGTATCCTTTTTTTTTCTTAATACGAGACATTATCATACAATAGAATACAATATAATATAATATCAATCAAAAATGGAAGATTCAGATAGAGTAACTTCTCGTTTATGGAGAACTTTTAGAACCGTCAAAGAAATGGTTAGAGACAGAGTATGTAATTGTTTTTAGACTTGGGATTATTGAGACATCGAGATTCTCCTTTTCATATTAGGGGCATTTTGCTTTGCTCTGTTAAAAAGGGAATTATTATGGGCATTGCCCCAGAATAGTTAGTAAATACTAACATCCATTTAGGGCTACTACATTACTCAAGACGAGCTTGAAATGTCTCTCGACGAATTCAAATCCAAGATTTGCGATGCCATGGGCCAGCCACAAAGAAAACTTATGTGTTTTCAAGCCACTCCAACCGCTGAAGCGTTAGAAAAATACCCAGACCTCGGCCCATTATGGGTTGAATTCTGCGATGAGTTATCCGTGGGTATCAAAACCATGAAAAATTTCTGTTTGCACATCAGTGAGAAGAACTTTTCTACTGGTATTTTCATCTACCAAAAGGCCATCTCGCCATCTGCTCACAAGTTGGTGCCAACCGTGCAGCCAGCCAGCATTGAAATTTTCCAAGAAAGTGACTTGGTGGTCAACATTACACAACATGAATTGGTGCCAAAGCATCTACGATTATCCACCGACGAAAAGAAAGAGTTGTTGAAAAGATACAGATTGAAAGAGAGTCAGCTTCCAAGAATTCAAAGAGAGGATCCAGTGGCCAAGTACTTGGGGTTGAAAAGAGGTCAAGTTGTTAAGATTATAAGAAGATCTGAAACCGCTGGTAGATACGCCAGTTACAGAATATGTTTGTGATTTGCTACCTCTATTTATTCATCATTATTTTTCAATCAGCGTACTATAAACTATTGGATCTACCTCTATGCACACATTACACTCTCTCACTGAGAATGTCTGATCCACCGGATGTAACTTCTAATCAATATTTCTATCAATTACTTTGTCACTTTACTACTTTTTCTAACAGTTTTCCTCCATTTTCTTTTCTTTCGCCATTATCTTCAAAAAGCCCTTTGTTTTAGTTTGTAACATAGATACAAGAGGAACGCGCTGTTGTGCGTGTTGTCTGTAACAGTGTTTTTATTGTAGCTGGTCATTGTGCCGTAACTACTCAAAGTGTATAAGCTAGCAGCCGTCCGTCTCACGTGCGTACGGTTGCTCACGGCGTAAATAAACATCGAAGTTCGTTTTTCGTCTTCTAATATTTTGCAGCGCTTTCTACTTTTTTTTTTCTTTCTTTCTTCTTTCTTCTTTCTGCTTCTGCTCCTGTTCCTGGACTCGTTCTCAATAAACTCCATCAACCTCAATTCCCTCACTCTCGCCGTCTCCCAGTCGTGGCTCTTCCGAGCGCTTCCAACTCACCCACTTGCGTGTTTAATACCTCCTCTCAACCACCGCCCACCCCAGACCATTAAAGATCCATAAATAATTACAGCAAATTTCATATCAAAGTTTTTGTCTTGAGTTCAGTATACGCAACCACATCAATAAAAATATCAGAATCTGTTCATTATCAATAAGCAATACTACATAGCAAACAAAAATAAACAAACGCTTCATTTAAATACACGCAACATCACACACAATGGTTAGCAAGAAATTGATTACTGATAGATTTTACGGTCAAAATTTTAGGCCAGGCCAGCTTGTTTTAGCTAAAATGACAAGTTATCCTCCATGGCCAGGATTTGTGAGTATTTGAGATTTTGGGGTTGTTATTTGCCAGCTGCTTTTTTCAATTTTTCTGATTAACATCGTTACTAACAAGTTCAATTTAGGTCGCCAAATATGAATTCATCCCACCAGCAGTGATCAGGTCTAGAAAAGATAAAGCTACCATTCCTATATTATACGTACCGTCCGGAGAATATAGCTGGGTCAAGGAAAAGGATATCTACGAATTGACAGACACAATGATAGAAGAGCGCTTGAATAACCCAAAGAAGAAGAAGCAAAGGGTGGAGCAAGAATTAGATGAATCTTTTGATCTTGTGAAAGACGGATATACGTATGAGCAATTCAGACACGACTTCAATATCACTGATGACCAAGACAATGGCCTTTACAACGACAATGATGACAACCAAGAACAGCCACAACTAGAAGCGTCAAAGCCAAAGCCAAAGCCAAAGAAGAAGGTGGCGACAAAGGAAACTGACAAAAAAGTATTGTCTAAACCCACAACGACAGCAGTAACGTCGCCGTCATCAGCGTTGACAACAAGCACAAAAAAGAAGATGGTGCTGCCTAAGGAAGCAAATAAAAAGACTAAAGCTGAGTCAAGCCCACCAAAAAGTAGATCTACTTCCACGGGAAATAGTGAAGAACCGGAAACAAAGAAGAGAAAGATAAAGCATGAGCATACTGGTAGTATCAATAATGACGTGCCGGTAGGTTCAGTAGAGTCTAAAGAGCGTGACGCCGCATGGAGATTTAGATATCTTTTACAAAAAGGGTTAATACAAAGAAAATCGGAAGTCACTGAGGAAGATCTTCAAAATGCAGACAAAGTATTTAAAGAATTAGAAGAATTTAACCAGACCACTGGTTTTTCTGTGGCAATGTTGAAACATACAAAATTACACAAAGTGCTAAGAGAAATACTCAAAAAAGAAAAGTATGGACAATCACCATACAATTTTCACGAGAAATGTAAAGCATTGTTGGAAAGTTGGAGTTTATTTATTGAAGAATTGAAAAAGGAGAAACACCACAGCGGCAGTGAAAGTAACAATGAAAACTCATCAGTGAATGGTCACCATCATAGAGATTTGAGCGACGTGAGCGACTTAACGGCGAATGGCACAACAAAGGAGAAGAAGGAAATTGGTGATACGAAGCTCAAAAGTGAAGTAACAGCTGAGTAACTGAAATATATTAATGGTTTTCTGAGCAGAAGAAACCAATAGTCGAGCTAATTTTTGGTATATATTCTCGCCTTTTTACTTTTAACTTAATTTTTGCACGCGTCTCTGCCGGCTATTTTGTTTTCTTCAAAAATTCTCGCCATAATATTTTTGGCCTTAAAATTGGTATTCTATACCGTGTAACATACAATACTTTTTTCCTTTTAATTTTTGTCTGACTCTCTTGGTTTATTAAATTGTTTTCATAACTTCTATTCTACTGTTCTTTTATAACTTTTCTATTTGTATCTACATATCCCTCAATATTGCATTCTCCTGGTGTTAGTTTTCTCCATGTTTTTATACTAGTTTTCGTTCTGAATTTTTGTTGATTTTTATTCAATGTACCGGCGAGCCTTGATAACGATTGCATGACACTTTACAAATAACGCGTAATGAGCGATGATTGAAAACGCACATTGCGTTTCTGGCGCTGGCTGTAATTATCCTGACAAGTGAATCCACTTCAGTCCAACATGTACTATTTGAGCGCCGACAACCAGCCTTTCCAGGAGTGTACACCACTGTGGAAAACAAATACTTCACAATACTCGGATAGACTCGCAAACACATTGCGAAACCAACTGCCTTATGTTGTTAGTCGATGCAGCCAAAGTGAGACAAGCGCCACCAGATTCTTTTCCTTGTCCTTGTCCTTGTTGTGCCTTTATGGCCCTTGTTTGTCTGTGGGAGCCTCGCTAAATTAACCATCAATACTCGCTCGGCGCTTAGTGCTAAACAGCTAGCATCAGAGCTGTAGGTTGCCAGAATTATTGCTTTCTTAAAATTATATTCATGTTTTGCTCATCATGGTTCATGATTAATTCTGTTGAAGTCCTTCTTTTTTGGCTGCAGAGGCAAAAAACATGTTAACATGCTCTTCACTGAAAACTTGCTAACCTCTACTACCAATCACAATTCAGAGATTGGCACTGTGTGGCTTCTTGCCACTGTTGGTAACAGATCATCATACAAAAAGCTCCTGAAGAAAGATGTTGTCTCTGTTTCCATCCCAAGTGTTTGCAACTTGATTTCGGAACAATTTGAACCATTAACGTTGCGGCTTTCTTCAAATCTTTTATATGGCGTTTCTTTAGCTTACAAACAAAAAATCAATTATTTTTACATCGAGGCGAATTCCATCAAGAATAGCTTGCAGAAAAATGTACTTTACCAAAAGACTAACAACATGCTTAATAATCATGTCTTGCCGATTACTGACTTGCTTAATATCAATGGTGTTGAAGATCGTATTGGTGCCATAACTGGTGGTGTTGCAGCTGACACTACTAGCCTTGGTGGTAGCGCAGGTGGCAGCACAACTATTAGTACTGCCAAAAAAGTGAGATTGGCTAAGCACGTTTACTTGGGTGATGATACAAGTTTCGATATTAGTAAAGGATTACTTCCTCCTCAAAGTGCTTCTGCATTTGATGAATTTTCCATCGCTGGTGTCCAACAACCAACGCCAAATACTATCAATAGTACTAGCGAGGCTGAGACTGCAAAAAATGTCCATACTGAAGATAGTGGGGATAATGAGGAGCGTTTTAACGATATTGGTCACAAAGAATCTCTCCTTGAATTGCAAAGAAGGAAACAAATCAAAGAAGCTGATATGAGCGATACCTATAATATTTCTTTGGTGCTTACACCGTTGCAAAATTCTAGTAATTCCGGGAATTCTGTGTTCTCGAATTTTCAACATGGCAACATGAGAACCAATGAGGACAATTGGGAAGTACAGCAACAACCTCAGCAGGAAGGTACTTTCCATGAACCGTTGGCAATGATTGAAATGAATAACAACGATTTACTTGGTGACATTAATTTTGAGTTCAACAACGAAGGCGATTTGATGCCAGTTGTTGAGCCTAATTTGGTCGATAAAAGCATCTTGAAAGAACAAGAAAATCCCGAGGATATTGTTACTGGTGCTGGTTTGATTGGAGTTCGGAAAGGTCCTGATGATTTTGTTCAAAATTTAAATGACAACTTTAACGATGTTATTGAGCCATTTCCAATCGCTGATCAAGAATTTCAAGTGCCATCAACACCACCACTGCAACAACAACAATTGCAACAACAAGATCAACCTCAGGAAGCACAGGAAGCACAGCTACAAGTTCCGCGTGAATCGGGATCTGTCGAGCCGGAACGCCTTATGGGTTCAGCTGCAAATCGAATCAAATTTGACTCAGATACTGAGATGACAAACTCTGCTCTTCGACACCTAAGGGATAGTTTTACAGATAATGTTGCAAATTCAAAAGCCAAGACAATTGAAAAAAGACTTCATACACTTCAAACTGCAAAAGGTGGAGTTTCCCAGATATCTATAACAGGGCACCCTGTAAATGCTAATGATATCATTTTGGAACAGCAAATGTCCGACTTGGCTTATACAAATTTGATGAATAATCTTTTGGATGATGAACAAGCGAAGATGCGTGGAAGAACACTAACAGAAACAGGAATTGCGGATGCTGCTGCTGCCGCTGCTGCTGCCTCCCGTCGCAGAAGCAGACGGTTTCAGCAACCAAATTACGACAGTGAAATTGAAATTGGAAGAAACAGAAGGTCACGGTCAAACTCAGCAAGTGAACGAAATTCACTTGATGTGGAGCATTTATTACGCCGAAGCTCTCAATCGCACTCGCAACCACTATCCCAGCAACATGCTCACCGCACTTCGAATACTCCGGAGGTTGGTAGAGATCAGTATGATCCGGTAATTATGATGGACAGTGGTTTTGATTTGTCCTTTTCTGGGTTTGATATGCCAGATAGAGCTGTGCTAGCAGACGATAACAACATTATCAATGACAACATTGACAATAATGGCGACAATAATAATTTATTTGCTGATTACTCTAACGCACCGTTAGATCTTGAAGATTATTTGCAAACCGGCAGTCCTAGCAAGAAAGCCCGCAGAACCTCCTCTGTGAATCAAGCACTTAGATCAGCACTATATAGCACCAGTAGTGTTCCTATCAGGAAGGAAACCATTTTAAATTTGAAGAGAAAAAGACAACGCAGATCACAATCCATATCAAGAAGCAGCAGCAGAAGTCTTAGCCGCAGCAGCAGTGGCACGGCGACAAATCGTAACTTTTTCGGTTTGCAAAACGATCCATTGTATGAGCGCTCCCATGAAAATGCTAATCCTCAAATAGAAGACATGGAATTTAATAATAATGTTGTGGCAAATTTTGACAAGTTAAATGATCAAGTCAAACGATTCATTTGTTATTTGTACACAAGGGTGGATATAAAAGATGATGCTGCCGGTAATAGTAGCGGTAACGGTAGCGCAAGCGAAATTGAAGACACCGCAGTATCTCAAATTGGAACCAGCTATGTGATTCCAGCAGACCAAATTCCAAGAAATTTAGAAACTAGCTATAAGAAACGAATTGAATTTGGCACTAAGCTAGTCAGATTGAAATTTGACACTATTGTTCCGGCAGCCACAAGCGCAGGTACAGTGAATGATACCTTTACTAGTCAAGTCATTGGTGATAATAAAGACTGTTGTTCTAGATCTACTGCTGCAGTGGCATTTTCCAGCATTTTGCATCTTGCTACTACTTCATTAATTGATATTTCATGTGATGCAGTAGAAGCAAGTTATATTCCAGCCCAGCCTGATGATATAAGCATTTACTTGAATTATTGATATTTTTGGACGCAAAATCCGGCTGGCTTTTTAGTAAGTATGCTGGAGTATTGGTGAGAGTAGTTGAGTTAGAATGAATGTATAAGACAATTGTGCTATCTTGCTAAAGTGTAAGTCGTTTACCAAGTCAGTAATGAATTGAAGTTAAAACAATTAAAGCAGTCTATATTATTATTTTTTTTCCCAGCTATGCTATTTAAGGTAAGTAGAAGATACTCTCGAATCAAACCACACAATTGGAAATAAAAGGCTAAACAAACAAAAACAATTGCCCATATAACGTATAAAAAAGGAAAGTCAAGAGATATGGAAAAATAGCGCAAAATGATAGTAGTAGTAAATAAAGAAAATGAAAGGAAAACTAAAAGTAAAGAGGGGAATTATATATAATGTACAAAATGACTGGCAGGCAAACGGAAATGGCTCAAGCCAGACATTGCAAGATTAGTGAAGAAACAAAGCAACGCAACTATAAAAAACTGGGAAACGAAAGCAGGAAACGAGAGCGCAAAACAGACAAGATGGTATAAAGCAGAGAATAAGGAGGATAATTAACTAGGCTGGCTTGTTTGAAATAAGTAGCTCAGTCAGGATTAAAAAGTGAAGAAACAAAAAAGTAAACTAAAAACAAAGAACCAAAAAAGTAAAAGAAACACCAAGAAATAGCAGAACATACGCATTGACAAAGCGTAGAGAACATCAAGAAAAAAAGGAAAGCGGAAGACGAAGTTTATCAGACCACAAGCGAACATCAAAATTAAAACAAAACTCTCAATTTGCGACCATCTTCTCCACTGCCGTTATTGTCATCACGATCATTTTGCGAATGATCATTATTTTCGAAAGCGTTGTCATCCTTCTTTTCATGATAATCTTCATTGTCACTGTCGCTGTCACTATCATTATCTGGGTTGGCAATTGTCAATCCGAAAGGCGATGGGCCCTCATAACCATGTACAGAGCCGTCATCTCTTTCAACACTAGAGGCAATCTCATCATCCACAATTATTTTTCTGGATTCAAATGAGGCAAATGAGTACCTATCAGAAGCAGTGGCCGATCTGTTAGTAGCACTAGATGTGTTTCTGTTCAACGCTGCTGCTTCTACCGTTGCTGCTGCCTCAGCTTCAGCCTCTGCCATCTTTTGAGCGTAATAGCCATCACTAGTTGCTGACGAAAATGATCCTAACGTCGAATTGTTAAAACTTTGATGCTCATCATCATGGCCAGTGCTTCCCATTCTCATTGGCATGAAATTAGCAATAGATTCATGACCGGTACTACCCATTCTAATAAGATGTTGATTATTATCATAAAATTGAAATGAGTCCTCTCCGTCTGGCGAACTAAGTCCATCCAAGCGTCGTTTAGTGGATGGTTTGGATCCAAGAGTATTTTTACGGTATTGATCATTGAATGGACTACTGCCATGATTACTTCCATGGACTGTTCCGGAGTACGACAAGTCTCCTGCATTTTTGGAAACCATAGTGGCAGCAATGGTTGCCAAGTTTCTTTGTTTTTCTTCTTCATCTTTCTGCTTGACCCTTCTGGTGTAGTACCAAACTAAAAAGCAAATCATTGAAATACCTGCGGTACCACCAACAACACCACCTGCAACTTGTGATTTGATTGACTGTGATTTATTATTGACAACGGTAACCGAAGACGAAATTGTATCATCAGCAGTTTGGGTCAACTCAACATCGCTGCCCATTAAAGTTTTCAAAACAGCTGAAGTGATGGTAATACCATCACGAACGAACTCTGAGTCTGTGGTAATTACGCTCTCAGATGATGTTGATGCCGATCTGTGAGAATGAGAGTATCTGCTTGAACTCAAGCTTGAGCTTGATGTTGTATAGTTGTATGGAAAACTGCTGCTGCTACTGCTACTGCTGTCACTACTGAAGGATGAAGATGACCAGAAAGATGAAGTAATCCAGCTTGAATTATTGGCCGTAGCTGAGACAAATGAAGCGGAAGAGCTTGGGGAAACAGTGATTGTTCCCGAAGAGCTATCCAAACTTGAACTAGCCAGAGTACTTACACTCAGCCAGTCGGAAACTGAATTGGATGACAACGACGACCATAACGATGAAGATGGATCTGACGAAGATGAAGACGGGTACGAAGACAATGATGAGCTCTGCACATCTTTGTTTTGGTAAAGTGCATAGTATGAAGATCCACCGCAGTTTCCCGAAGATCCTGTACAATTGCTGTTACAATTTGCATCTGATACTGAGTTACTTAACGGTGAGGAATCGCCACAATAACACTTATTTCCTTCTATTATACCAAGGTACTTTGATTGTTGGCATATTGACGAACATTGGTCTAAAGGATTCGAAGGGTATGTGTTTTTAAAACCCAATGAAACCCCAGTATTGGCGTAGCAGCCCATATAGGAAAAGCTTGCAGCTGCATTTTGAATCTGAAAAAATAGTAAGATAAAAAGAGATATTATCCGTTTAATCATAATTGGTTTTTGAAATTATAATATAAGTGTTTTGAGCTAATAATGAATTGTTTTCAGGCAGATCTTCGTGTTAATGGGAGTGGACCAATAACAAGAAAATTTTTATTGATATTGAAGAGGTATTTGAAAATGCTGTAGTTGGAATAGTAGTAAAAATGAACGAATGAATAAGTAAAAGAATGAATTGATTTAAATAAAGTAATTTTTTGTCTAGCAGTTCATGAATATTGATGTCGACAAGCACAGAAAGAATTTAATGAAAGTGAAGTGAAAGGCTTAAAACAAAATATTTGTTAGGTTGACATTACCTTTTTGGCGAAATAGGAGCTCTGGTGTTTTATCCCCTTTTAGTGAAACTTAGCTTTCTTTGGACGCGACCTTGGCTTAAAAAACGAACGTGTGAATTTTTGGAAGAATGTGCTATTGATAACTGCACTTTTTATATCTAAGATGTCAGCGTATCGATATGAATAAACAAGACCAATAATCAAAGACCACAAATATTGACAACAAGAACAAGAAAAAGAATAAAATAAAGAACAAGCAAAAATGGCAGACGTCAACAACAAAAAAAGCTACAAAGGGCGCTTCCCAGGCAAACGGCGAACAATTTTTGGCCGGTATGTACTTATATGCATTTACCTGCTTCCTGGTGCGAGGCTTTGAGAACGCGCAGGACTCTTCGCGAACCTTCTGCTTATTTGAGCTTCGTGATGCAGAGACTTGCATATGTAGTTTACCTGCACGGTGGTACCAGTTTCATTTTTACACCTAGAACCAGAGTAAGTTCTTCAGGGACTGTAATGAAATTGGGCCAGACTATTCAAGCAATGAAAGGGAACCCTGCTGAGTTTGGGGAGCTCACTGACGAGAATTTCAGCGTCTAGCTAAGTCGTTGACGTGCTTTTTATTACGTTCTGAACCTTTTTTATTGTTTGGTGCCACCTGCTGAAGGACACAATAAGCTGGGGTACGCAGTATATCTGATCTCTTAGAAAGCGAAACTGATCCATGAAGGAAAAGAGAAGAGCCCTTAGTTGTTTTCATTTATTCAACGAGACACGCACAAACATGTTTCTATTCATTGGCGACATTCTCCACCTCAGCATGCGCTAGTTTCTTTGATTCCTTGCATATGCTTTCGAGATGAGAAAAGCAGCTACTAAGTAACGGTAATTACCAGAAGTAGAATATAGATTTTCAATATTTACCGTATATTAACAAGCAGAGCAAATCTTGGAATCCGTAAATGCCGCTGTCTTACTGTTTTACCTCTGTCAAAATGTCACTGTAGTGAATCAAATATTAGACGCAACTATTTGACATACTTATATTGCTAATACCATGGTATAATGTTTACTAAAAAAGTCTAGAATATTTGGCAGTAGACCTTTTAGGAAATGGAAATCTCTTTCTGTAAGTTTTAAAGCCTTACTCTTTAGTTTCCGTGACTAATATGCGTATAGCTATAATTTACCAGAGATATAACTATAACAAAATAAGGACATTTGGTTTTGATCATTATCAACTTCAAACGTCCGGCACAGCCTTTTTGTCTGTTTGTTGATTCTACGATGAGGTTTTTCTTGATCCTTATCACTAACTTCTTTTTCGAAATTACTATAAATAGGCACCATGCCTTATTGGACAGGTTGTTTGCAAATTTAGTCACCAAAAGCTTTGAATATTAACTTGAGTTCCATATTTAGAGCGTTAAGCATCATGCTTATAGAAACGGGGAAGTACTCCTATATTCTGACTAACAATGTGGCTTACCTGCAGAAATAGCTTATTGTAATATGATTCGGTACTACATGTATTTTCACCAGCATCTTGTGAAGGACAAATTGACTTGATACCTTATCTACATACTCTTTTTGAGTTGTTGTATCTATGGCACCAAATATTCAAAGCAAATGTGCACTATACCGGTACTACGATACTAATTTCTTTTATTCAATTTTCAACTAGTGAAGCCAATTTTCCGGTTTGTATATTAGCGACAGTGAAATGTGAGAATTTGGCACCGCATGATAAAATAAAGAATTTTATAAAGATTTTTATGGAGAAATATTACACTATATAACTTTTACAATTCTTGAAATGTAGAAATTTTTGCACTAAATTTTTGGAACATCTAGCCGGTTAAAAATTCTCTTCGGTGTTGCTTGCTATGTGAATTTGTTTAAATAAGGTCGATTTCCGTCAAATGCTATATTTTGTGTTCAACCGTACAACACAAATTCTCAGAACAACTAGATACTTATAGTTAGAGCCTATACATGATGCACATATAATCGCAGATTGCTAATTTTTGAGCTTGAATAAGAACAATTCTAAATTAAATTAAAAAATTAAATGATTCCCTATTAACGGATTTTATTGAATATAAAATCATTTGCTTAGAGGCTTACTAGACTAGACCTAATACCTCTAACAAAACTCCGTGGTAATGCATAGTAGAGAATTATATCACTTTGAAATAAAAAAAACCAAAAAGGAGTCCTTAATTTTCAATTGAATATAAAGGCATATTCAAATAACTTTTGTCAACACACAGAATACTTTATTGTCTACATATGATTGATAGAAAAACTAATCTTATGAATTTATTGAAAAGTAGATGTACTATAGTAGATGTAGGATAGTTCAATTGTTATTATATGCGGGAAATTTAGATAAGTGGAAACCCGTTATTTTTTTTTTTCACACACAATATCGATTTATTATTTCTATATAAACGGTAGAAAATATAATCTTATAAACTTATCTATATAGTATATACAGTATAGTTCAGTTGTTAGTTTATAGGGGAAACTTGTACAAGTGAAAACCCCATTAGTATTAGTTAGACTTTAATGGATCAGTTGGATTTGAAATAGATATAGGAGAGATTATAGTCTAGGATGAATGATATTTTATTTTTTTAATTTTTTTTTTTTTTTTTTTTGAGGGTCATTGCTTTGCTGTCGACAGATAAGTTAGCATTAGTTGAAAATTTAGTAGTTTAGCCAAATTCGAAATAAAGGTAGAGGAGCTTTTGGTTTATGATGACTATTATTCCATTTTCTTTGTTGTTGGCTTTAACAGTAACACAGTAAAAAAGCTCAACTTCAATGCTATCTCCTACTCACTAAAAAAAGTGTTATCTAATTAATTAGCATGGTGATGTAGTAAATAAGACTAGAAATTAATTTTTTTTTTTTTCACACAAGGCCGATTTATGACGAACATTGAGTTCTAGACCTTTATATCGACGTACAAATACGTCATATTATTTACTCAATATTTTTCTTTAATCTTATTTGATTCTACAATATGCACATTTCACATATTACAGTATTTGGTATAAGGCATATTGTGTATTCACTACTATTAATAGCTCAACGCTAATTTGTGTTGTATTCAGTCTGATTATTATTTATATACGGTTCAACCCAACATTGTTATATATTTATTACTATTTAGTTATATTAGAAATACAAGGCTTTAACAATCAAATGATGGACTCGAAAGATATAAAAGACTCCCAAGTCCGGAAATTTATTATTTTTATATCAATTATAAAAAATATAATATTAGAAACGTATCTATATAGTATATACAGTATACCTCAGTTGTTATTATATTATATAGGGGAAAGATATGTAGGTGAAAACCCCACAGTTAGAATTTTTATATGATTCAATAAAACGACCATTATATCAGTAATACCCCCTCTATTTAAGGGCAACTCCGTCCCTATTAGCTCAGTTGGTAGAGCGTTCGGCTTTTAAAAATAAGGAACCGAAATGTCCAGGGTTCGAGCCCCTGATGAGGAGTTTATTTTTGCTGCCTAGCAGCCGAAGTTATTTTTTATTTTTTATTTTTTGTTGTTTTGGCCAGTAGCAGTAAATGTAAAGCAAAGAGATTCTGTGGAGTTCCGGGTTGGTTTGCTTTGAGAAAGGGTGTATTTCAAGGTTGTAGATTCATTTTTTTTGTAAATTTTGCAACCCGTTATTGTCTTCACAAAATGCATTTTAGGTTGACAGGTACGCGAAACGTAAATCAGATTAAATATGCGCTATCACTTATAAAAAACAAAAAAATACTTGAGACCGCATACAATCCATGTAAGTAGTATATGCATATAGAGACGCTGTCATACCTTGGGTAACATAGAACATACATGTGTTAAACGGGGTCTGAGAGACTTCTGAATATCGGAGACGGTTCAGCCACCTCATTTTTCAAACCCACATACTGCACATACTGCGGGCCTATACTGCTAAACTTTCCATAGTAGACATCCAGCAAATGGCATGACAGCTGTGCAGCTAGACGAGGCGGGTGCTGATTTTGTAACCTTAGAAGAGCCTGTCTCCTACATATAGTAAAGGTTTTAGCTAGACGTGGTGGGGTTTCCTAGCAGCATCTTACTATGGCTGGCAAATATATATTCTACAAGATTTCCCGTGTAAACGTTTTTTGTTTTCATTTTTGTAATTGTTCGATAACCTGTTCTTTACATCCAAAGCAGCTTAATAAATTTTGATACCCTGACATCATCTTATATACCCATTATCCATATACGTTATTCCACTACTAACATTGAATCTAGGAAATAACCACCATTTTGTGATACCTCTTCCAATATGATCAAGATACTAACCGCATTGGCAATCTTACCCTTGCTTTCCAATTCTGCTCTCGCAAGTTATATTCCTGATGACTCTTCTTCATGGACGACACTTACCCCTAGCACTACCTTGTCTGATATTCAAACAGACTATACAACATCATTTGGCATCGCAATTGTACCAATAAGCTCCAGTGAGTCAGACTCTGCTAGCTTTACAGGTGTTGCAAAAAGAGATTATGTCTCTTCGATTGTTCAACCAGTAAGTCAAATAAATGATGGGCAAATCCAAGGACCAGTTAGTCAAACGTCGCTCACCACTATCAAGCAGACTTCCGCACCAAGCGTAAGCATAATCTCAGGACCAACTCAAACAGTTTCTGTGACCAAGCTCTCAACTATAAAGCCTGAATGTGACGTTTGTACAACTGAACATACTGTCTTTACTTTATCTGAAACTGATTCTTCAGCCCCAAGTTCCACATCAGCAAACTCAGCATCGTCCAATGAAGAATGTGCTCAATTCACTACTTTTACCACAACAGTACTTGGTTCCACTTATGTTGTTGAATCATCCCTTGGTGGTTGTGACGATGACCAGACTTTTGCTACCAGTAGTACTTTCAGCAGTAGTGAAAGCAGCAAAATTGACAGCAACGAGGAAGCCACTACCATAACATCTACCACCAGCGCCTTCCCAAGTTCTCATGCTCTTTCAACCTTTGCAACCATAACCACATCCAGTGACACTGATTCAAGTATTTCAACTTCATCCTCCTCTGCTTCCTCTACTGGTATCTCAAATATTGGAGCTACTTCTTCTTGCAAGAAGAACGGCACTTTGACATTAACTTTGGAAGACTCTATATTGAAAGATTCTTCAAACAGAATTGGTTCTATTGTGGCTAACAGACAGTTTCAGTTTGATGGTCCTACTCCACAAGCCGGTGCCGTGATTGCTGCTGGTTGGGGTATCACCAATAGTGGCAGATTAGCTCTTGGTAATAGCTCAGTTTTTTATCAATGCCTTTCAGGCACTTTCTACAATCTTTATGACCAAAATATTGGCTCCCAATGTGCCCCAGTTTACTTGTATGTTGTCAACTTGATTGATTGTTAATGGGCCTCAACGAGTTTCCCTCATACTTATTTTTGTTTTTCAATTTTATTATTTTCCAGCTCCTTTGTCCTTTATGGTTTTCCACCTTTTGCAATTGTTATAACTTATCAGCTCTTAATTATTATATATATGCCTTTGTACATTATTGTCTTCTTTGTTCGTCTGCCTCTTTACTTTTTCACTTAATTTATGTTTATGTTGAACCTGTAATTGCATCGTATAGCTGCTACGCGCACCGCCGAATGGCTTCATTGCTCGAAACCGCGAAAGCACTAATTAAGCACACAAGAAAATAAAATAAAAAACATAAAAAATAAAAAAAAACTGAAATGGCGGGAATCGCTGTGCTGGGAATGACGACTGTGATGCCAATAGTGCTCCTCGTCAACTACTATCTCTGTTGAACAAGCTTTTCTTTAAGAAAGGTCAGAACAGATTTACTCTTTGCTCCGGGCTTTCATAATTATAATATTTTAGCCACACATATAGTCACCCCTAATCGTTCGTTTTATTTTTCCGTTTATTGTTGGGTTTGCATTTTCAAGAAAAGGAAAAGCAAAAAGGAAACAAATCAAAATTCTAAGATCAGCCAACGAACGCTCGAAGTCAATACCTCAAACTCCAACTTTTTTTTTTTTTTTTTTTTTTTGCATTGCAACGTTGTATCAATAATAGCTGAAGCAGCTCCAACAGTTTTACTAAAAAGCATAGCACGGTGTGAACATCAATTTTTCCTGAATATCATTATCCTTAAACATACAAATATTCCAAATAAAAGACTATAAAGAATGAGCCAAACTGCACATATACAATTATCGCAGTTTGATGTCAATAAAATAGATGTTGACAAGACGTTGATTGAAATTGAAGAAGTCAAAAAGCAAATTGAAATAGTAAGACGTGAAGTAAGCAATTTTCTATCACTTTTAGCTCATGTGTCTGATAATGCTAATGAGCAAGAATTTTTTCATTCGGTGGCGGCCAAATTGTTTGAGTTGAGACAAAAATTAACTGATTATTTGAAGAGGTATAACGACTTGTTGCCGTTTATTGAACTATCTCATCAAGCTAGTGGTTTCAAAGCGCAAAAGTTTGAGCTAGCCAACCTTAAACCATTTATTAATGACAGTTCTTTTAACTCCAACAGTAACAGCGGTAAAAACACTGTTTTTAATAATAACAATAACAACAACAAAAACAACTATAATAATACTGGCAGCTCTGGTCGGCCAAGCTCTCAAGCGCCAGTAGTGAAAAACAAAAAGTCACATAATAGAACTAATAATTCAAATACGAATAATAGCAATAATAATAATAATAATAATAGAAATAATAACAGTGGGGGTGGGTTAGTGATGAATGGTAGCACCCCTAGTCAGTCAATAATGCTTTAGGAGAAAAGGCATAACGAACTTGGCCCTAATCAGTTCCAATGGGTCTCCATATGGCTCTTACTGCACTTGCTTAATGGTTGTACTATTTGTATGACTAATAATCAGTTAGTTTCTATTCTTGCTATAATAATCAAACTCTTAACAATCTAATATTCTGTTTTACTTATGGTTGTTTTACCAATGATTGTTTGTTAATTTTTATTCCATTAACTTTTTGAAATTCATTTATCTTTTTAATTCTATTTTATACTTTTTACCTCAGTTCTTTTCTTTTTTATTCTTTATTTTTATTTTTATTTTTGTGTGTTTTGCTTTCTGTTTAGTTCGTTATTGCAATCTATAATGCTCTCTTGGTTTGCCTGTGTCGCTATTTTAGACTGTTCAGTCATTATGTTTTTTTTTCTTTTTCCTTTTGCTGCTGTTCTGTTTATTTTTTTCACCAAATTACTGTTATAGTAATTTTGTTATATAACTTTATAATTTTGTATAGTATTACGAACGTCTGGGTTTATCATTAAGTTTTACAATTGCTTGCTTTGCATCCTCTCGTAACGCTAATGTCTTTCATGTTGTTGCTAATAATCTACACATCAAATTTTCAAAGTATCAATTTTTATTATGTTTTGCTGTGTATGAAAGGACTAAAAATAAACTAAAGAAATAAATAAAATAAGAATAAAAAGAACGAGAAAAGAAAAAAAAAAAATAGAAAAATTGAACAGACAAAGATAAAAATGATTTTTTTTTCTGAAGTTCCAAAACTAGTTCATGATGAAAAGTTAACAAATTAGAAGAAGAAAAAAATGGCCAAAAATTACAGAAAATACTTCATTTTCTATTTTTTTTAATGTTTACTCGCTGGCTTCAGCAAAAGATTCATAAAGGAAGCTATTCAACTTGTCAAAATTTTCTTTACCAGCGTCTTCACCTTCACTTGGCTCAAAGAACTTGGCACTAGAAACCTTGTGTTTAGCTTCAGCAGTAGTTTCAGCCAATTTGGACCATTGAGCACCATTAGAAACAGCCTTTTGGGCTTCGTCGTAGTAAATGATGAAAGATTTCATCATGTCATAGGTTTTCCAAATTGGACAGAAAGCATCATATGAAGAGTAACCATTTTGTTGTAAGAAATCTTCCTTGATCAAATTAGCGACATCCAAAGTAATCTTATCAGAATCGGAAAGAGCAGATTTACCAACTAATTGGACCACTTGCTCTAATTCTTCAGCATTGGATAAAATTTCCTTGATTCTGTCCCTCAATACTGGAAATTCTGGATAATTGCCTTCATAATATTTATTCAAAGCACCAGTGTATTTAGAGTATGAGATGGAGGTGTTGATAGATGGGAAATGTTTTCTTTGAGCTAATTTTTTATCCAAACCCCAGAAAACTTGAGTGATACCCAAGGTCGAGGTAGTAACTGGATCAGAGAAATCACCACCAGCTGGAGACACAGCAGCAACAATAGAAACAGATCCAACCCTTTCTGGAGAACCCAAGGCAACTGCTTTACCAGCTCTTTCGTAGAAAGAAGACAATTTGGCACCCAAGTAGGCTGGGAAACCCTGATCGGCAGGCATTTCACCCAAACGACCTGAAATTTCTCTCAAGGCTTCAGCCCATCTAGAAGAAGAATCAGCAATCATGGAAACATCTTTACCTTGATCTCTAAAATATTCAGCCAAAGTGATACCAGTGTAGATAGAAGCTTCTCTGGCAGCGACCGGCATATTAGAAGTATTAGCAACTAAAGTAGTACGTTTCATAATTGGCTCTTTTCTGTCTCCAATAGTGGTGTACAATTCTGGGAATTCCATCAAAACCTCAGCCATTTCATTACCACGTTCACCGCAATTATGGACAAGCGCCAAGTTAGATAACAAGAATTGGTGATCAGAGCCATCTTCAAGAGTGATACCATAGTATTTGTCAACTCCGACTTTCTTGATATCAAAGTACATTTTGGTAGCTTCACGCTTAAAGTCTCCTGGATGAGCAGCATTCTTGCCAGACGAAGCGCACTTACTAAGAACAGAAGCCAAGACCTTGTCACCACTCATAAAAACTGCATGGTTTTCCTTTGCTGCATCGCTACTAGCTGAAACGCAAATACCAAGAGAACGAGCAACCTTGATAAGACCATCACGAACTTGTGGGAAGATGGTTTTGATAGTAGCGTTGTAAATATCTCTTTCATTGTCATATTTGACATGTCCATCAGAATCAATAATACCGGCAATGAAGCTTTCACGTACGTTAAAAGAATCATGAGCAAGTCTTGATGGAACACATTTGGTATTGCTTGCGACTCCAAATTCTTGCAAAATGCTTGAAAAGACGTTATCAGTCTTACCCTTTTTGGAGATGGTGACGTAACGACGAGTTTCGTCAGATGTAGAATCAGCAACTAAGTTCAATTTTTCAGCATATTCTTCAACACGGCTGTAAATTTCATTGTCAATTGAGAAAGCAGATTTTTCAGAATTGTCACTAGCTACCCACAAACCGAGAAGGTATGCAACTTCTGGAGCATATTTGGAATCCAAAGCTTGAGAAGCAAGCTTATCAGCAATGAATGGTTTTTCTAACAAAATTGGGTTGATAGATTGATGAGTTGCTCTACGGACATGTTCCTTCAAAAGATCAAGATCTCTAGCTTCCAAAGTCCAGTGCAAATCTTCCTTGCTGAGGGAAGCAACAAACTCATTGGCTTTTTGTTTAGCAGCTTCCAAGCCCCCATTAGTTTCATGTTCAAATGATTTAGTGAACTCATCGACGACTTGGACAGTACGAGATTCGAGAGTGATATTGGAGAAGCCAAAGTACTTGACGGAAGTCTCACTGTTATTTGAAAGAATGCGATTTGTAATACTGATGTTTTGTGGAGTTACAAGAACTAACTTGTGGTTGGAATTACACGTGAAAGACACTTTTCCGCAATCATCAGAAGCTCTGAGGCTAGACTTTTGAGTTACCTCATACATTTCATCTTCACCACGAGGCAAAGCAACAACACTTCTTGGTTTACCATCCTTACCCAAGACTTGGTGACCAACATCAATGTCCTCGATATTCTTTTCAGTACCATCAGCCATAATGACTTCCGTACCTCTTGCAAAACAACCCACATAAATAATAACATCGGAGTTGGAATATTTAGACAAAGATTGAGAAATAACAGTCTTACCACAACCGAAAGCACCTGGGATACAAGTAGTACCACCTTGCACACAAGGAAACAAGGCATCCAAAACTCTTTGGCCGGTCAACAATGGATAATCAGCAGATAATTTACTGGCCACTGGTCTTGGGGCTCTGACAGGCCATGTATGCATCATAGAGTAATTGTATTTCTTACCGTTGAATTCAATTTCCAACACATCATCTTCAACGCCATAGCTACCAGATTCGGCAATATTGGTGATGGTACCTCTAGCTCTTGGAGGCAACAAGATCTTGTGGTCGCTAAGCAAAGAGTTTTCGTAAATGGAACCAAAAATGTCACCACCAGTGATGTGGTCACCAACTTTCAAAGACCCAGGCTGGAAATCATATTGGGCAGTTCTTGACAATGCAGGGGCATCGATACCTCTTGGAATATAAATAGATTGAGATTTGTCTTTAATATCCTTTAATGGTCTTTGAATACCATCATAAATGGTTTCCATTAAACCAGGACCCAATTCGACGGATAATGGCTTACCAGTTCTTAACACTGGGTCACCCACGGTCACACCGGCGGTTTCTTCGTAAACTTGCACGGTTGCTTTGTCACCATCAATTCTAATGACTTCACCAACCAAGTTGTCGTGACCGACCTTGACCAATTCGTACATAGCACAACCAATCATGTTTTCGGCAATAACAACTGGACCAGATACAGAGTAAATCTGACCATAGTCACTTTCATTGCTATCGTCTAACGATAGGCGCTTGATTTCTTTACGAGCGTTTTCTATAGCACCAGCCTGTCAAAACTGCGGTTAGTACTAAAGAACATTCAGGAATTCTTACTTGCATTGCTTTCCACACTTTTAACAGCCAATTGCGCAGCAGGATACAACGGTAACAGCAGCAGCATATAGATCTTTAAACATACCATTTTTATAGGGGGATTGAGATGGGGAGGAGCAACTGATGTATGTGTCTTGAGAAGATAACGGAGCTATAGGGCTGGCAGTTTCTCACTTGAGTCAATTAAAGGCGAATTGGAATGCTTTGTTGGCCTGGAATTTGCCGCTGGGCGACGGGTAATGCGTATGTTAACTAATTAGGCTGATAAGCACATAACCCTGTCCCACACTGCCAAATCACTAAACGCACGCACATATGCAGAATATTTTTTTATTTGAAGTTTTCCGCTTCTGGCAATTAGCGACTGAATATGGCCACAGAGATTCATACCTTTTCGTACTTCCTCGCTGATCAGATAGCAGAACCAGAAAATGCGCAAATGTGGCCATATACTGGGAACCTTGGTGTTCAGCTCACGTATGGCATAAATGGGAATCCGTACTGTATTCCCGAGGAAGATGACTTTGCCTCAGATAGCAGCGGAGAGGAAGCCGCTCAACGCCTGGATCAAAACGCGTATTCTATAGACGGCAACAATCCTTGGAAGTTCCCAAAAGCTTCCTTGTCTTCTGACCATGGGTCAAAATTATTTAAAGTCAGATTCTCTTCAAAGAGGCTTGTTACTGCGAACAGAAGGGGGCCAGCAGCAGATTGTGAAGCTAATATACACCATTACAATGACAAGAACTTAGCTATCCCATCACAAGTTTTGGGCCAGCTTACCAATGAATCCAAAAATTGGAATTCAAATTACATTTTTGACCCAACGATGGACAAAGTTATGGATACTACACAGCTTCGTTATATGCATACTGAGCTTTTCATTAGAGTGATTGGATTTGTTTCTGGTGATATTGGATCAATTTTGAACTTGAGTGCGGTGAAGGATAAAACAGAAATTATTTATGGGACAGGAGTAGTTGACAGTCAGCCCAAACAAACGAGGCTTGCATTTGACGTGCCACTGTTGAATAAACCCGTGACTGTGGACATTGGCAATGTCATCAAACAAGTTGAATTCAGTAAACCAGCGGATCCACTAACGGCAAGATCTCACTTAATGGCTGTCCGAACTGATCTCGAGGTTTTTGTCTTCAAAATTGCCGTCTCCAGGAAAACTCAAAGAATCAAATTAGAATTAGTTGGATCTTTGCAAGCAGCAAAACATACCAAAGAATCATTTGCTGATGTGTCGTTTAATTGCTGGAACTATACACAATTTGCAACGGTAGACATCAAAGGAAACTGGCAAGTTTGGCAAATTAAACCTGGTAGATCGGGAACTATTGTGGAAAGTGGCGCGTCAGGACAAATCGATGAACCAACAGAACTCTCAAATTGGAAGAAACTCATTTGGGGAAGTGATGTTGATGAGCTATTTTTTTTCAACAGAAGCGGCTTCTATAAAATTATGCTAAACAGTGACAATAAAACTTCAAGCACCATGAAGGTTTATGCAGAGAAAAAACAAGTTAAGATATTGCAAGTGGAAAGATGTGTTGACAAATGTGAGGAAATTTTTCTATTGACGTCAACGGACATCTTATGGTTGAAATTTGACGCGTCACAGAAACTGTTCAGCCATATTCTTAGTTGGAAACATTACTTAAACCCAGAAGATTTTTCCTTGAGGTTTTCGTTGAATGCTATTGGCGATTATGCTAAAGGTGATAGAAAGTACATGTTAGCAGTACATTCTCAAATTCATTCATCAAAGTTTTTTTATCAGTTCGGTTTCGACAAACAGCTAGGTTTACACAGAATACTCAATGATCCAATTTTTATAAAATTAAAAACGGACACCATTATCCGCAATACGTTTTTGTTGCCTGTGCATTTTTTATCAGCAGAAGAGGAGCTTCGCAGAAATAGACTTAAATATAAAGTTAAGCCCTCATTGTCTCGCAAGAAATTTCTTTCTTCTGAGTTTGTGGCAATTGATGATGATGATACTGATGATGATGATAATGATAATCAACACAATGACGAAAATACTAAAGAATCAACCAAGAAATTGCCTAGTGAGGTTACATGCAATCACGTTTATTTTGCCGTGTTCCAAATCTCCACCAGTTATGAAATTAATAGAACTTTGATTTCCAGCAACTCAAATGCAGTAATTTACAGATATAGAAAAGCTGAACTAGAAGATGATGATACGGAAGCAATAGAAAAAAGATTTTTCGAAAAGACAATTACCGACAACATTGTGGTAAATACAGCTACATTACCAAAATATGATTTTTTGAGAATGATGGCCGATGTCGGGAACGTAGGAAGCGTACAAAAAGTACACAATCAGTTGATTAGTTGTTCTAGTAGCAGAATCAAGACGGGTGCTAATAAAGATGCAAAATTGGGTGATTTTTCAGAATACCAGAGACTGATTTTGACATTGACTTTGAAAGAAATTTATGATGTTGATATCCAGAATGAGGACATTAATTTGAACGGCATCGAACAGCTCCACAAAATTTTAAACAAATCCGTAACTTTAAGGGAAGAACCCGGCGATAAAAAGCTTACAAAAATAGCTAAAAATTGTGCATTTATGTTTTTGGATGATTTGATAAAATTTCTCAAAACTGACATTTGCAAGTTTCCTTTTAAATTCCCAGATAGTCGGAGCCAAAGGAATGAGTTTGACCAATTAATGTTTGAACTGACTGACGAGGACACCGACTTCCAAGAGCTTAATACCGCCGAAGAAGGAACAGGGGTAATTTTGAAAAATTTTAAACCGGAGAAAGTTCATCCACGAATGCGGTTTATCCTTCAAGACTGGAACGAACTGGCATCTGACTCTCCTACTGACTGGGAAATACCGCAAGTGCAAACCCAATACTTAGCACAATCGCAACTTTATGACCCATCACAATCAATGTACTCTCAACAATTCATGAATGACACAATTGCTGATTCTCAAGCATCTCAGCAATATTTTGGCCCTGTTCCAGTAATCTCCACCGCCCCGTCATTTACCAGCAACAGCCAAAAATCAAGCAAAAAAAAGCGCAAGTTAAAAGCAGGACTATCGGTTTCACAGCCCGCATTTATGTCAACTATGTCTGCTGGAGCAGGCGAGGGTACCTCAAGTAAACTGCAGCAACCGCCCTTAGGTATATCCTTGTCTCAAGGAGCCGTCAGGGCACCTACCAGAAAGAAAAAAAAGAAAAGGGGTGGATTTGCATAAATGTTATTTTATTATTTTTCAAATTTACTTCTAATTTCTTTTCTTTTTATATATTTTTTTCTTTTGGTTTTACCTTTTTTTTTTTTTTTCAATATTAGGTAGAGTTTATTTTGATGGTAGCATTATAGCCTTTGCATAATCACTACAAAAATTTTCTCTTTTGATAGTACAAAAACAGCTATTGACTTTATATGTACCCAATGAAACTACAAGCCAATTTTGGTAAGAATTGCACAGGAGATTAAATTGAAAATTTGCGGGTATATTAAAAAGCGAATACCTAGTCATTGATGAGCGTAAGCCTCAACTCTCCGTTTTCTATGAATGAACAGAAGCTAGTGGCTAAATAACGCGAGGGGTCTAATGATAAACAAAATAACCATTTTGAACTTTGGGGTAAAAGAAATTGAGGATATTTGTATGACTAATAATAAAGGGTGGTAAAAATGAAAAAATTAAACTAACAAATTAAAAAAATAGTATAAAAAGAACACGAAAGTAAGAGTAAAAAAGCATCTCAAAAATTATTAATGAAAAAAAGTAACAAAAAAGGTTATCAAAAAATTTGCCAAGGGAACCAACACTAACCAGTAATAAACCGTAGCTCCAATGCATTTGTATTATATTTCTTCAGCAACATCGTTCAAACTTACTCCATCATATCATCAATAGGAGCTTCGTCAGCATATTCAAGTTCTTCATCTTCGTAGTCAATTCCTGCTTCTTGGTATTGTTGATATTCAGCAACAAGATCATTCATGTTAGATTCGGCTTCGGTGAATTCCATTTCATCCATACCTTCAGAGGTATACCAATGCAAGAAAGCTTTTCTACGGAACATAGCACTAAACTGATCACCAACTCTCTTGAATAATTGTTGAATAGAAGTGGAGTTACCAATGAAAGTGGCGCTCATGTCAACATCAATTGGTGGAACAGAACAAACAGCAGTTTGCACATTATTTGGAATCCACTCAACAAAGTCGGTGGAGTTTCTGGTTTGAACCTTGTGCATTTCGTCTTCAACTTCTTTGACAGAGACCTTACCACGGAAGAAAGCGGCGGCAGTCAAGTAACGGCCATGCTTTGGATCCGAAGCAGCCATCATGTTTCTAGCGTCAAACAATTGTTGAGTCAATTCTGGCACAGACAAAGAACTGAATGATCTGGATTTGATGGAAGTCAATGGAGCATAACCAACCATGAAGAAATGCAAACGTGGGAAAGGAACCAAGTTAACAGCCAATTTTCTCAAATCAGAGTTCAATTGACCAGGATAACGCAAAGAGGTAGTAACACCAGACATGACAGAAGAAACCAAATGGTTAAGATCTTCGTATTTTGGTTGGGCCAATTTCAAATTTCTCAAACAAATGTCGTACAAGGCTTCATTATCAATACAGAAAGTTTCTTGAGAGTTTTCAACCAATTGGTGGACAGACAAGGTGGCGTTATATGGTTCAACAACAGTATCAGAAGTTTTTGGAGAAGGAACAACAGAGAAAGTAGCCATCATTCTGTCTGGGAATTCTTCACAAATTTTAGAGATCAACAAAGTACCCATACCAGAACCAGTACCACCACCTAAAGAGTGGGTGATTTGGAAACCTTGCAAAGAGTCACATCCCTCAGCTTCACGTCTAATAACATCCAAAACTGAGTCGACTAATTCGGCACCTTCAGTGTAGTGACCTTTAGCCCACACATTACCAGCAGAAGATTGACCAAAGATCATATTGTCAGGACGGAACAAGTTACCGATCTTAGAGGAACGAACAGCGTCAATGGTACCTGGCTCCAAGTCAACCAAAACAGCACGAGGAACGTATTTACCGCTCATGGCTTCATTGAAATAAACGTTTAAACGTGATTTTTGCAACTCGTTGTTGCCATGGTAGTTACCAGAGTCATCAAGACCATGTTCGCCACAAATGGTTTGCCAGAAAGCAGCACCCTACAATATGTTAGTATTTAGTTCTATAGCTCGGCAATGAAAATCCCTTGTCATGTTCTAGAAAACTTTCTAGTTTGATTTGATTTAAAAGGTTGCAATTCGGGATGAATAATTGTTATTGAATATGTATATCGCTTCATTGTTATTGTTTTTTTTTTTTTTTTTTTTGCGTCAAATGTAACTCTGATAGTAAGTATCACACTGATGAACATTATTTGAATTTAGAGTAATTATGATCTACTTCTATGGCTGAACTAACTGAAAGATGGTATTGATTTTGTGAGCACTCTTTTAACGTTTTCCAGGACATACAAAGACACAATATAAACAAAACAAAGACATACAATTTGGTTACCACATTGACCGGTGGATAAATGAATCTAGAAAGACGTGTTAGTAAGATGAAATTCTTGTGCTTGAGATGCCCACCATCAAATCTACTCGTTGGCGCGTAGCTGGTTGTGGCAACACTCTGTGAGTTGCATATAACACGCACACAAAGTCTGGCATAATTCCTATCACTCAATCAACCGCTGGAGTTGTGGCCAAGTGATCAGATCTAAGGTGGGAAGCGCCAATACAACGAGTAGATTCGAGCAGCGGATTTTGGAAAATATTTTGGTGGAAAATCACCCTGGACATACGATTTCTCTCATGATTGGGGTATAAGCAGTACACTAGACACTAATAGCGATGGACTGAATGGAACAAAAGAGACAAACAAGAGAAAACAGGAAGAAAAAGAGAAGAAAAATAAGGGCCAAAATTTTCCATATCCTGTAACAAAAAAATCAGGAAAAAGTAAATAAACAAAACAAAGCCAAAGGCGAGCTGGACAGCGCACGCACACGCCTGCCACCGCTGAGGCCCAAGCCGGGAAACCCTCTGGTTTTATTTGTTTTTGTTTACTGCCGCTGCGCTTCCTGCTTTGCTAGGCGTCTGTATGCATCACAATGCTTATAAGATTATGTGTATGCATGTATCACACCGATTATGAATAAGGACACGCTACGGGGCATGTGATCGATAATGTCACATGATATATCAAAAATGCAGATATGAGCCCTGTCCACATAAGATAAGCTCTGTCATGTGGCGCGTTAGCATGCAAATATTCTGAGCTATACTCCGCTGGACAGCGCTAGCGCTATGGCAGAGCGCTTAGCGGGTGCGCGCTAGTAAATGCTCAGGCAAGCGCCGTGGTGGCTTTAAAGCGAATAACAGTATTAAAATGGATAAGTTACTGCTGGGTACTTGTATTGGTGTTTAAAGGATGGCAGACAGACACTGTAACAGGAAGCACTGTCTGGCTCGTTATTTCTGGGAACAGACAAAAAGATAGCTATCTATCCCCTTTTTGGAAAGTACGGTATTAACTATTTGATACCGGTGATGTAGCCACAATAGCGATATTTATATAGAGATCTTTAGCGGTGGCAGTGAGGGAGGGGGGAATTATTGCCGTATGGATACGAAAGAAAATCTCACTCGAGGCAGAGGACCCGTAGCCCTGGGCCTCAGCAACAATTGCCCACCGGCTTCCTTGACGATTTCGGCAATTTTCTGTGGTATTTTCTATTAAAACAGTTGTTTCTCATTTCCTTTTGGTTTCCTTCATTCGCTTAGTGATAATTTTTCTTTCCCTTTGATTCTCTTTCTTCTTGACTTGTTTATTGCCACTGTTACTTCTTCTACTCTCATTCACATCATTTTTTTTTTACACGCCAGCCCACTCACCGCCTTTGTTATTACTGGAAGCCGGAGAAAATCCAAATTTCTGCTCATCTCTGCCGCTTCTTTGTTGAGCGAAAAAGAACAAAAAAGTAAAAAGATCTGCCCTTTGCATCATAAGGAAAGCTAGCAAAAGCTCCACGCAATACAGTACTTTACCAGCCCATAGTCATCCAGCATAGCTTTTATCTTTGCTAGAAACAACTGCTACTACAATAACCGTCACCATATTTCCCTAATGCCAACCTCCAGAAGAAGCGTTCAAAGAAGCGCTCCATCTTCTTTTGCTTTGGTAAGTTTCGGCTTTTTGCCGCTTAGTGCATCCTCGATCTTATTGTTCTAATTCAAACTTTGAAAGGTCATGGATTGCCATTAAGTGTTACACCTTGCTTGAGGTTGTTAATACTAACAATTTCTTTTAGAACACCCACTTCCTTTGGTTTGTTGGCCATTCGTTCACTGTCATCAATACACTTGCTCATTCTTTGGTGACCATATTCAGACCGCTATCATCAGCATCGACAACCTGGTTTACTTATACAATATACTCAATAATACTATGCTACTCCGTAGTGCTTTTTAAGAGTTATTCTTTCAACAGAATTGTCAAAACCATGTTTACTGAGCCCTTTTTCTTTTTGACAAATAATAATTCTCTCTACTTGTTATTGTCCATACTCTTTTTGGCTAATCACGATATCATGAGATACCTTCAAGGCGCATTATACCCATTTGCGATATATTCACTCTTTCACTCTTTGAACTATCTCAACAACAATATTTTGGGCAACTCTGCTCTTCGTGTTAAATCGAAAATTAGCGCTTTCACAAAGAAATACTATGAGAATTCATTATTCGTTGCCGCAAATTTGGAATTAACGGTGCTACTTCAATTGATTTTTGCATGCATTAGAACTGTTATTATGGTCTTTAAAACAGGTCCAACAGTCGCCATAAGAACATTCACGCTAACCGCCCTTTACATTGCTTTCGTGAAGCTTAGGTTTGATGATAGCATTCATATGAAGACCATCATTCAAAGCTATGATCTCAGAATTAACCAGTTTTTGTATACAAACCAAAAGATTCCAAAACCAATAGTGACTGCTTGGACCAGTATCAGAGCAGCTATCAGTACCTATGTCTCTCCAATCAAGATTATTGGACCATCTCACCACTAATGAGATACACATACTTCCACAGTAATAGAAACAACACACTTTGAAAACAACTAGTTTGTTGGTTTCCAGCTTTATTATAGTATTTAACACGAGGGCGCTTATTTGACATTCAGACAGATTCCAGTCAAGGACATCAACCGCAGTAATGGTTTGCATTTACTCGCTATCAACTAATTTATCAATCGTACTCTACAGCGAAACACCCTCCTCATCAAACATTGTGCACTGCAGTTTTTAAGCGAAATCATTCATCATTCGATACCTTCGCCGACGCTGCATTTGGTTGTCTCCGCTACATCTAGCACTTTACTTCTCTACATTCACTTCTCTTTTGCAGTATCCATTTACTTTCTGTCATATATTTTATACTGATTATTTAACTGTTAATTGATTGTTTTTTATTTATTTTTTTTTTCTTTCAATTGCATCTTGATACGTAGTACTACTAGCTGGTTGATTTATCTATAACTATAGTAGCAATAATTATCTGGCGCTAGTAGTGATATTTGCGGTAACCCTGCCTATAATACTCACACAATAAGCGGGTATTCCGTGAATGCCAGGCTCAATGAGACCAGTGTTCGTGTGCAGAAAGGGAGCCGGGCTCTCACTGAGGCTCAGGCTGTGGTGCTGAGTTTTGTATACTGCTATCTCAGGCACCTCTTTTTCTTTTGATTTTAATAATTTTGCCCCTAGCCATCCTGTTTTTGTTATCCTTTGTGCCACCAATCATACATATCACATCACAGTACTGTTTTGTTCTATTTCACCCTACTCGTCGACAGCACTCGCATTCATTCTTCTAGATAGCAAATCCCGAACTCTAGCATTTCCTTCCCCTTCTTTGTGATTTGTCCTTTTACAAGTTTAGCTGTTTCTCCCTGTTCGATTGTTGATCGTGTTCTCTGTTTCATTTAATCTTAATTTCGACCACCGTTTGACCGCATCATCATCAGCCTGATCTCCCATACGTACTCACCTCAGATCAGCTCTTCAACTTTTTAATAGCGCATTTTCATATTTACAATCATCTAACCTTTAATAATGAACAGCGATTACGATTATTTATTCAAATTGTTACTTATTGGTGACTCCGGTGTTGGCAAGTCTTGTTTATTGCTACGTTTCGCCGATGACACCTACACCCAAGATTACATTTCCACCATTGGTGTTGATTTCAAAATCAGAACTGTGGAGTTGGATGGTAAAACCGTCAAGTTGCAAATTTGGGATACCGCCGGCCAAGAAAGATTCAGAACCATCACTTCATCTTACTACAGAGGCGCCCATGGTATTATTATTGTTTACGATGTCACAGATCATGAATCCTTCAATAATGTCAAGCAATGGTTGCAAGAAATTGACCGTTACGCTACTGGCGGTGTAATGAAATTGTTAGTTGGCAACAAATCCGATTTGACTGATAAGAAAGTTGTTGATTCTGCTCAGGCTAAAGAATTTGCTGATGCTTTGGACATTCCATTTTTGGAGACCTCTGCATTGAACAGTAAAAACGTTGAACAAGCTTTCTTGACTATGGCAAGACAAATCAAAGCACAAATGGCTACTTCTAATGTCGCTAATAATAACTCTAAAAACAATATCAAGATTAGTGGCCAACCTATTGGTCAAACTCAATCCAACGGTTGCTGTTAGTTTCTTTTCGTTAATCCATGTGTTATCAAATTTTGCCATATAGTTGGCTCTCTTTGGTACGGCCATCATACTCCTTTTATTACCTCTCTCTTCCTATGCTCCTCTTCCTCACTTGTTACTCTCTCTATGCTATAGCTCGTTTGTTTGATTGGATGGTTTGGGTTGGTGCTTTCCTCCTCTATGCTATTTATTTTTAATTTTTTTTTTTTAATTTTTTTTTTATTCATTTACCTTTTTTGACTAATGCTGCTCCTTTCTGTAATTTTATATTTCTCCAAAGAATAAACGAGTTTAAGATTTCATAAATTCGAGTATAGTGACTTCTTAGGTGAGGTAAACTCAACAGTGGGATGTACTAGCACAAAAATGGAAGACGAAAAAAACATTTTGTATTGAAAGGTTTACAAATGTGGCTGTCTTGCTCTTCATTCTAATGATCTAGTTTTCTATAGACGGTCTCTGATATGGTTTGTCTTGGTATTTAGCATTCACTTCTTACTTTTCTAAGTTGAGGTCTTTCTTTTTTTTTTTTTTTTTTTTTTTTTTTTTTTTTTTTCCAACATAGCTGATATGCTCTTTATCACCACAAGCATGGGCATTTTGTACGTTTTAATATGTAGCTATTCTACATTGGTATTAAAGTTTTATATTTGTAACTTGACGACTTCAACTCAAAGTATTTTACGATGCTTTGTACATTAACCGAGTTTCCAATCTGTGCGCGTGTGTCTTGTACAGGATTATAATCTTATCTGAGCAACTAACATTTCAATAATATGTTGTTTTGTGTTGAGCAAAGCAGCTGAAACGCAACTTTCATTTCACTGTAAAAATAACTCACAAGTAATGCGAAAGGGTGGAGATAAACAATATATTAGAAAAAAGTGCTCATCAATGTATGAATATTGCGGGTGTTTTACTGCTCACAGAAACTTGGATTCACATGAAAGGAAACCAAAAGCTATAGTTTAGCATCTCTTGATGCTCAAAGATACAGAACTACAAAAAGAAGGCTCTGATACTTTTCTGCCAGGGTAGTTTTTTAACCATGAACTGCATATATAAATTTTATCTTGGGATTGTTTCAGTATTTGTGGTTTGATGATAAAGCGTTTATGGATCGAGATTGGGGCAGAAATCTCAAGTTTAAACATCTCAACTTGATGGAATGGTGAGAACCTTTCTGAAGAATCATTTATACCCATCGGTTAAATGTAATTGTTACCTAATCTCCCACCCTCGCCGTAGTTCTCCAGACAGGGATTAGTAGCTAGTTTTGTTGTCAATGTTGGGAGAAAAGCTCATCATGCAAAGTCACGCATCCAGATTGACAGCCCGTATTCCAGACAAAGAAAAACAAAAATAAAGCCTAGAAACACCAACCATCCCCGTAGCACCCAGACAGAAATGGGACCTTATTCCACAGGCAATCTTCTTCCTCTTCTTCCTCTTCTTCATACTAGAAACATAAATCTATCAACCTTCTTGTGCTAGTACCACTAACCATTGAATAAATAACCCTCAAAATGTCTTCAAACATTCTCCAATACACCCAGATCAAGGATATTGCCCCAACAGTGCAAAAATTAAGAAAATCATTTCATACCCGCGAGTTAGACCCAATTGAAAACAGAATATATGAGCTTGGGAAGCTTTATGATGCTATTAATGAAAACAGCGAGTTGCTTATTGCCGCATTGCAAAAAGATTTCCATCGCGCTAGACTTGAAACCACGGTTTGCGAAATCAGCCCCCTCTTGGCTGAAATCCGTCACATTATTAACAATTTGGGAAAATGGGCCAGACCAAGTTCGCCAGCATCCGTTCCATTCGTACCATTTGCTCTCACTGGTAAAAAGATTGAAAGAATCCCATTAGGTACCGTGTTGGTGATTTCTGCCTACAACTATCCAGTGCTTTTGTCAATCAGTCCAATTGCTGGGGCAATTGCTGGTGGCAATAATGTTGTGTTCAAGCCAAGTGAGTTAACCCCAAACCTCGCCCAGGCTTTGACTGAAGTATTACCTAGATACTTATCTCCTACGGTGCTAAAAATCGTTAATGGCGGAGTGGAAGAAACCACTGAGTTGTTGGCTCAAAAATTTGATAAGATTATGTATACTGGTAGTGGAAGAGTTGGTAAGATTATTAGTGTTGCAGCAGCTAAGCATTTAACCCCAGTGGTTTTGGAGCTTGGTGGTAAATCGCCAGCAGTAATCAGCTCGTCATTGAGCGAAAAGCAATTAAAAATCACTGCTAGAAGAATTGCATGGGGTAAATTTTCTAATGCTGGTCAAGTCTGCGTTGCTACTGATTATTTGCTCGTTGATGCCAAAATTTACGATAAGTTTGTTCAATTGTTGAAAACAGTTATTGAAGAAGAATTTTTCCCTAATTTGACTGCAGAAAGTGATTATTCTCATATTGCCACAGAAACAGCTTATAACCGGTTGGTTAAGTTGCTAAGCAGTACTAAAGGTGAATTAGTCACTGGCGGGGTCACTGACAGTTCAGCAAGATTTATTAGCCCTACAGTTTACCAAAATGTTTCCTGGGATGACCCGTTGATGGAAGATGAAATTTTTGGTCCACTTTTGCCTGTGGTGAAATTTGATAATCTTGATAAAGAAATCGAGAATATAATTGAGTACCACGACACACCATTAGCAGCTTACATTTACTCTAATGACAAGAAAGAGATCAACAATTTTTTCAAACGCGTCAGATCAGGTTCTGCATTTGTCAATGATGCCACAATCCAGTGTGTTTCTTTAACAACCCCATTTGGCGGGGTCGGCCAATCAGGACAAGGAGGGTATCATGGTCTCAGCAGTTTCAAAACGTTTACCCACGAAAGACCAGTTTTCAAACAGGCTTTTTGGTCAGAACCGTTGTTTGAAGGAAGATATCCACCATACACTAGCATAAATGAAACTTTACTTACCGCCACCTTTTTGCCATTTGGGAAGAATCGTGATTATGACAAGTACTTGAAAGCTGCTGGTTACGCGGTGCTAGCAGGGCTTGCTACCACTGCATACAAATCGGTCAAAGCACGTCTTGACAGTTATTATGGAAATTAGATATATGCTGTTGGAATAGATTAGATAGGCAGGTTGGTTGAGATTGTTTGAATTAACGTTTTGTATGGGCTTCTATGCTTTAAGGTTGTTGTTGTTGTTGTTGTTGCTCGGGAGTGAAGGACATGCTGATGTTGCTAAATAGGTTTTGTCCACAGCGAGCTCATGACGTCTGTAAGTTAATAAAACTGATAGATATATCTACTAGCTGAAATTACCCAAACTGTTGCCGGTTGCCTTACAGTTTCCAGTAGCCTACCCGCTTATGTTTCGCTAATTCCGTAAACTGATGAGAAACTTGGAGTTTTACAGCGTCTTTTATAGTCAGTCAAAGCGAAGCACCGCCAACGTCGGGCTACTAGATACTATACAGTAGTAGTATTGTATTACTGCTTCGCCATCTTCCGGACAAATGCGGTTAAAACTTACATTTCACCTATACATATAAACGATAAAAAGGACTAGAAAACCAAATCATTAACTCTAGCGTGAAATCGAGAAAAAATGTTCCTGAAATCCGTTGCGGCTGGCACTGCAATGTAAACGACACACACTGCAGCCGAGCCGGTACCAATTGTTACTCGCTTCAATATTGAGCAGCAATCACTGCCCCAGTTCTATCTATACAATGTTAAGCAGCGGGTCAAACAAATACTCGGAACCGTTATGTCAACTCAGACAATCGCTAATGTACGCTGTTCAGTAAGTAATCATACTACCTGTAGTCCACATATGGAGTCTACGGAACCAAATTAAAAACCGCATTATCAACTTGTACTCCGAATAGCTGCTTTTGGTTTGCCATATCAACTATCGGACACGCATTCATGTCTGCTATTACGATAGTGTATATGGTACACGTATATGCTGGCCGATCGTCGACAGTCGCGCACCCATTCAGCAGGTGAGCGAGTGAATAAGTGAAAGTGCTACGTATACCATAATCCCCAGCCCGTATGCCCCACCATGCCATGCCATGCCAAACCAATCAATAAATCAATTTATCTCAAATCATGCTGCTGCCGCTGCCGCTGCTGCTGCTGCTACTGCCAGATTGCAGCCTGAATTATATATAAATTCATTAATGTGATTACTTCGTTGATTGGAAGCGTCCGAGCTGATGGTTTGTGTGTCCCGAAACCGGAAAGTATCAGAGCGCTGCTGCTGCTAGCAGTTGGCACTATTTGCTGCGTATACCATTTTCGAGCAGTTGTTCCTCGGAACTTGCGCTAGCCGGCGTCGCTTAGTCGAGCATTGCAGTCGAGCCGTCACTTCTGGCCCCGGATTATCGCATAGTACAGTGGATAAAATGGCCAACACTGAGCTGAAGAGAAAAAAAAAAAAAAAAAAAAAAAAAAGCCTGCCGAGCAAATTGCTGGCGATGGATAGACGGGCAAGTGAGCTAGCTACTCAAGTAAGTGTTATATATCCCAAGATCATATCAGAACAATCTGAAATACACATTGCTTGATAAATAAAGCGACCCAGGAAAGTTATTCTACAATGGCAGGTGCATCTCAAAAGAAAATAGCCGCCAGCAATACCAAGGCGCTCAAAGAGATTCACATCTTGTCGGGCGCCATCAACGCTATCGCCATAATTGCAGTGTTTCTCTTAAAGCGCCCAGCAAACTACAAGCCGTTCGTCATCTTGAGCATACCGTTGGCTTTCAGCCAATTCACTATAGAGAAAAGTGGCAGACCCGTATACGGCTCAGATGGCCGTCTTGTGAAAACCGCTATCGATTTATCCCAGGAAGGGCTCACTGAATACCTTTTTGACATTGTTTATTTCACATTAATCGAGGACATTTTGATGGTGTTATTTGGTTCCAACAAGGTCTGGTGGCTCTTTGTGGCAATCCCAGTGTTTGCCATATATAAAGCGTGGGGTATACTCAAGTACGGCAAGAGTTTGCTAGGTGGATTTGGCGGTGGAGCTGGCGGCGCTGGATCACTGCCAGACGCGAACGGAGAGCTAGATCAGCAGCAACAAGGCGGTGTGGGTGTGCCAGGAAAGTCAAAGAGACAGGCCAAGCTTGAGGCCAGAGCACAGAAGGGCGGCAAGAGAAAAGTGATAAGAGAAAAGTGATAAGATAAAATCGGCTGGATTTTTTAATTTATTTTTCCTTTTATTTATTTACCTACTCCTTTAAATTTACATGTTGTTTGAATTGACGTCTGTCTACTTTGGATCCACCCACCATATCTCATCAGTTTGTCATTTCCCCCCGGAATGGTCGGCTCGTGTAGCTCACAACCCGGTAGAAGTTGACCGCATAACAACGCGCTCAGACGCCTAACTGGGCATTATAATGCATTTATTCGCACCGAGGTGCAGAATCACGCTGCTGCGGATGGCGGACGGAAGCTCACCCGGCCGAGTTTGCCGTTCGCTGGCAGTGGCACTTTGGGGCAGGGCTCGTGGCACGAAAAAGAGGGAGTTTCGTTGTTCTTTTCGTTTCTCTTCCAAGCGCCCCTATTTATTTTCTTCAGTTTCCTCTTCCCACTTCCTCTCTTTTTCCCTCTTTATCGCCAATTGGTTGATTGATTGATTGATTCGGTTGATTGATTTGTTGATTCACATTGATCAAGATCTTTATATTCACTATTATATACATATAATCTCAAAATAATACTTCAAAATGGACGGAGGTACGTGCTTATTCTTGTCTTGTTGTTCGTCTTTGTGCAGCTTGTTCTCTTTTTCTTTTCTTGTTTGACTTTGCCCATTTCAGTTTTTGATTGCCGCCTTGCTGTTTGCTTGCGTGGTCAAAAGATAAGAGGTGATTTACTCTTCAAAAGAAGAGTTGTGAAGTACCGATTCAATATTCAACATCTAAGCATAATACACTTCGCAATTGATTGATTCTTTTCCATTGCCTTTTCTCTTGTTCTGTCATAGCAATCAGAGGGCACCGCAGCGTCCACATTTCGTCTAGATCCCGATTTTTCAAACTCTGTTTTTCCACTTTTTTTTTTGCGACAACTGAATTTTCACCAATGCTTGTTATGCCGCCCCTTTTCAAATGGACACTTCAATGCAAATATGCTCATGACATATCATCAATTGAAAAATTGCAAATTACAGAGATCCAAAAGACAGTACTAGCGATCGAACTGAAATTAAAAGGGAAATTCTGGATTAAAAGAAAAAGGAGATAATTGTCCAAGTTAAAAATGAGAAGCAATTTACTAACAATTTTCTATAGAAGAAGTTGCTGCTGTAAGTATTATAATACTCAATAAGTTCATCAAGTTTTAATTAATTTGTTCAATTGGGTTAATTATCTTCATGATCTATAAACTTAGCATAAAAGTTGAATTTCATTCTGATATTTTCGAAATGGAAAATACTCATTAAGAAAGATATCGTGATCAAATATAAAACAAATTCCGGTAACTCAAATGATACATGATTGTGAATCTCATACTAACCTTTAATCTAGCTCGTTATTGATAACGGTTCTGGTATGTGCAAAGCCGGTTTCGCCGGTGATGACGCCCCACGTGCTGTTTTCCCATCTATCGTTGGTAGACCAAGACATCAAGGTATCATGGTCGGTATGGGCCAAAAAGACTCTTACGTTGGTGATGAAGCTCAATCTAAGAGAGGTATCTTGACCTTGCGTTACCCAATTGAACACGGTATTGTCACCAACTGGGATGATATGGAAAAAATCTGGCATCACACTTTCTACAACGAATTGCGTGTTGCTCCAGAAGAACACCCAGTTTTGTTGACTGAAGCCCCAAGAAACCCTAAATCCAACAGAGAAAAGATGACCCAAATCTTGTTCGAAACTTTCAATGTTCCAGCATTCTACGTTTCTATTCAAGCTGTCTTGTCTTTGTACTCCTCTGGTAGAACTACCGGTATCGTTTTGGACTCTGGTGACGGTGTTACCCACGTTGTTCCAATTTATGCTGGTTTCTCTTTGCCACACGCCATCTTGAGAATTGACTTGGCTGGTAGAGACTTGACTGACTACTTGATGAAGATTTTGTCTGAACGTGGTTACTCTTTCGTTACCACCGCTGAAAGAGAAATTGTCAGAGACATCAAAGAAAAATTGTGTTACGTTGCCTTGGACTTTGACCAAGAATTGCAAACTTCTGCTCAATCTTCTGCTATTGAAAAATCCTACGAATTGCCAGATGGTCAAGTTATCACTATTGGTAACGAAAGATTCAGAGCTCCAGAAGCTTTGTTCCACCCATCTGTCCTCGGTTTGGAAAGTGCTGGTATTGATGAAACCACTTACAACTCTATCATCAAGTGTGATGTTGATGTCAGAAAGGAATTGTACGGTAACATTGTTATGTCTGGTGGTACTACTATGTTCCCAGGTATTGCTGAACGTATGCAAAAGGAAATTACTGCCTTGGCTCCATCTTCTATGAAGGTCAAGATTATTGCTCCACCTGAACGTAAATACTCTGTCTGGATTGGTGGTTCTATTCTTGCTTCTTTGTCTACCTTCCAACAAATGTGGATTTCAAAGCAAGAATACGACGAAAGTGGACCATCCATTGTCCACCACAAATGTTTCTAAGCAACTTAGCTTTGTTTATATGTTGTATTCTTGTGATTTACTCCTAAAGAAAATAATAATTTATTTTTATTTTTTTTGTTGGTCAATTTAACTTATTTTGAGCCTGATTATCTATTTTATAATTTATAATTATTTTTGTATTTGTCTTTTTGAAAAAATGCTAAAAAGTTGAAAAAAACTAAAAATGGTGAAATAGAGTAACTTTAAGGAACCTATTTTTTTCCAATGTAGTAATGACCGAATCTACACAACTTTTCATAATGAGCATTATCTATTGTATTAAATATTGGCCCTCATTTTAAATCTTGAACAAAAATATTAAGGGACATGTACTTCTCAGCAGATAATTCTATCTTTGTGTTTGGTGAAATGCTGGGCGGCTGAATCTGATGCAAAGCAACAGGTAAAGTTGGGACAAGCAGGCCCACAACCAATATGCTATAATTTCCAACTTAGCGATGTACTTTAGTTACATTGTATATATATAAAGTGAGACATGACGTTACAGATTGTTGGCTTTGCTGCGGTTTTCACTCGTTAGATGCTTACTACTTCAAAAAACTATTTACTGTCTTGCTGTGTGCTTGAGGTATTGATCGTTGTCGCCTGTATACCAAAAATAATCTAAATCATTCATCGCTTGAAAAACTTGTCTGTATGTAAAATTTTGAAAAAAATATTAGATTATTGGTTCTGCTAGTGTATTTCAATTCATACAGATGATGGTACAGGAATAACAACGTTTTAAAGGAAGTGCTTGGAGGATGCTAATATGTACAAGTGCTGTTTTCCAAAAAAGGGAATTAAGAGAAATTATGACACAGAGCTTAACGAGTTTTAGATTTGAAGGATCTCTTGTTGGCAGAATACGATTTTGAAGGATATTATGAAACGGGAAACACTGTATTGTATCGATTCAAAATAGTGCGTTTGCACAGAACTGCACTAATGTATCTATCTCTTTTTCACAGAAGAAGAAGCACTAGGTCTTATTAAACAACAAGAACTTGTCACTTTCCCATTTCAATTTCAATCGCCATGACTGACATTATGATAACGAATGACATTGTAAAGCACACAGCAAGACACGATATCGTATTAATGATCGCATATGTGAAAGGTCTCACTTAGTGGGCTCTCCAGGCTGAAGCAAGACACAACTGTGGGATTTCATCTTGGTTGACTGCAAGTTTACATTTACGAGGATTAACGCAAACCATAGATCATCAAACGGGTGCTGGTGCTGGTGCTGGTGCTGGTGCTGGTGCTTATTGCTTGTGACAAAGTAGAAAGCCAAAGACAATAATTACTGCGACCAAATACGATGATAATGTTTTATGTGGTGAATATATGCTGTGGGATAAGGTGCGCTGCTGCCATAATACGCGGGTATCACGAGCAAATACCCTAATAAATACAACACAAGTAATGTGTACTCTAGGGGGTCACAGCTAAAAATAAGGGATTAATCCCTGCGCGTGAGAGATTGTTTCAGAATGGTTTGAAGCGTCAAAGCTTATTTCTTCCGCCTCGTCTCACAGCGTGCAGAAACCAGAGAAAAAATCGCTATGAACAGAAACACAGCGAAAAATCGCAGTTCTGCTTCTTTGGGATACGTGGAACCTGAAACCAAGGCTGCCCATTGTGAACTGTTACTGTCGCTATTAGCTATCTGATCACTGCCACTATAATAGCAACAGGGCTTGCTCATTTAAAAGTTTTGTTCACTTTTTTTCTTCACTATCGTCCTTCTTTTTCTTTTTGCCCTTTACATTTCAATTCTCCATCACTTTGCTGGACATTTTTACTCTTGAGGCATACATATATATAATATTGTCTATATTTCCGATCCCCCGGTACCATTTCACATCTTAGAAGCTACTCACAAATATTCAATCACCAAAAGGAAGCCAGATTCCATAGCATAAAAAAGAAGAGCTAAATTAAGCAAAGTTGACTTTTACAATTACTGCACCAATAATAATAATAATACACAATCTTTGAAATGACTGAAGAACCTAGACAAATCTCATTCAATGTTTCTGACTATTACCAAATTCTCGAAATCGTCGGTGAAGGGGCCTATGGTATAGTGTGTTCTGCCATCCACAAGCCAACGGGTCAAAAAGTTGCCATCAAAAAAATAGTGCCTTTTGAAAGATCTATGTTTTGTCTAAGAACTCTTAGAGAACTCAAGCTCTTGAAACATTTTAATCACGAAAATATTATCAGCATATTGGATATACAAAAACCACTATCGTACGAGACTTTCAATGAGGTGTATTTGATCCAGGAATTGATGGAAACTGACTTACACAGAGTGATCAAGACCCAACAGCTAACAGACGACCATTGCCAATATTTCATCTATCAAACTTTAAGAGCTTTGAAAGCAATGCATTCCGCTAGCGTATTGCACCGTGATTTGAAGCCAAGCAACTTATTGTTGAATGCAAATTGTGACTTAAAAATATGTGACTTTGGTCTTGCTAGATCTATTGCTTCATCTGAAGATAACTTTGGCTTTATGACGGAATACGTTGCCACTAGATGGTACAGAGCCCCAGAAATCATGTTAACGTTCCAAGAATATACCACGGCAATTGATGTATGGTCAGTTGGATGTATCCTTGCTGAAATGTTGAGCGGTAAGCCATTATTCCCGGGTAGAGATTACCATAACCAACTATATCTCATCATGGAAGTGCTTGGTACTCCATTAATGGAGGATTATTATGGCATCAAATCAAGACGTGCTAGAGAATATATCAGATCTTTGCCATTTAAAAGAAAAACCCCATTTGATCAAATGTTCCCTGATGCTAATCCATTAGCTTTGGACTTATTGGAAAAATTGCTTACTTTCAATCCTGCCAAAAGAATCACTGTTGAAGATGCGTTACAGCATCCATACTTAAAATTGTACCATGATCCTAATGATGAACCTAACGCCCAGCCTATTCCTGATGACTTTTTCGATTTCGATAAAAAGAAAGACGATTTGAGTATTGAAGAATTAAAACAGTTGTTGTACAGAGAAGTCATGGCACCTTTGTATTGATGCTCTACTGTAGTGTATCTCAAAAATATAGGGCATTACTTTGCTTTTAACCGATTTACAATCACGTTCAATATCAAAAGATTAAAACTAGACATTTATTTTCACTTCATAAAATGCATACATATAGGTCATTAATTCTTATTTCGCTCGGTTTAGCATTTCAGCTCATCTGGTTCATGTTTATACACACTTTGTTACTGATTACACCTTTTTACTCTCACAAGTACTCTGCTGTGGCTTTTTTTCTTTTTTTTTTTTTTTTTTTTTCAAATTCTCTTTTTCGTTCATCTTTTGTTCTCACTGTGATTTCTTGCTAATTTTTTGTTAAACTTATTTTCTTTTCTTTATTTTACCTTCTTGGCCTCTTTTTTGGCCCCATACACAATTACTAAACTTTTATTTGTTTAATTAGCTTAGCTCAATACATTTATCATAACCTTAACCATCTTTATATGCAAATCAACGCTTGGCACTACTCTCACTCTTGCTGTAAGGGTGAATTTCTGCGTAGATGTAATTTTTCTTTTTTTTTTTTTTTTTTTTTTCTTTTGTTTGTTTTTGTTTTTGCAGAATAATTAGGCACTGTCTAACAAAACTGTTATCGTGGCTCTTGCTGAAGCCTAAAAAGACATGTATATGTCTATTATGCACATGAGAAAAAAATTCACTTACCCGTTTCAGAATTTCTGGATCAATGTAGCCTGTCAAAATGTTAACGTTGGCACTAGCACCGGTTTTTTCATTGGAGTAAATGCTAACATCAAAAAATTTCCTACTGGGCACCAATATTGATCCACAGGCCACCAACTAAAGTTGTGCCTCAAAAAAGAAAAAAAAAAAAAAAAAACAGAAAACTGTTACCGGTAGCAACAATGGCCACACCAAAGATTAAAAGTATAGGGATAAACGACTTGCCCTTCCCATTGAAGGTTGACATATTGGACGGTTTGCCAACTGTAACTTTACAACGTGTTGCTGGTTTAGAACCAAGCAATCATGGCCCTGGAAGTTTATATGATGCTGTCAATGCAGTTCTCCATAAAAAAGTTTGTATTGATATCTCAAAAGGCCAACACCGTGAAGCTATAGAGTATATCAATGGAGAATTATTTATATGGCGTGAAAGAGAGCTTTTTAGCAAAGATTTTCTTTTATATACTAAGCTAGATGATTTAGATAAGCTACATGATCTGTTGCATCATACTAAGGAAGTGTTTATAGCATGTGAGGGTACCAAGATGGCTTCCTATTCTCGTGCTAGGCCTGCAGATCCTGCTCATAAATTGTCAGCAGAACAGATTCAAAAAATGGAAAAATTCATTGAGAGCTTACCTAATTTGCAGGTTTTGGATGTTGCTTGTACAAATGTAAGCTTTTGGGTCAATAAAAAATTACGAAAAGTAAGCTGCCGAGGTAGATGCTCTACATTCTTAGTTGACAATTCTAAACTAAGTGGAAGTTTTGTGATTAGGGGTCTTGGTAGAATGCCCAATTTTTCTGGTATGAAACTCATCAACTTGCACCAGTTAAATATTTCGGCCATGCATATCAACACAGTTGATGCTAAACAGCTCGCTTTGCCCAAATTGGCCCATTTGAAAATTACAGGGCTTCAAAGATTACAGACTGTGAAGAACTTGAATTCTTCATTTCTTCCTAACCTTGCTTCTCTAAAGATCATACACTGTTCAGGGGCTACCATCGAGGGTCCTATAGAATTGCCGAAATTGAAAAGTATTGTCATCCAAATGTGTCTGTTAACAGAGATTCCCCAATTTATTAATATGCCCGAATTACAATGCGCTTATTTTGATAAGAACAAAATTAGAGAAATCAATGAAAATTTTTTGCAGTGCAGAAACTTGGAATTTTTAGATTTAAGTTCTAACGGTATTATTCGTGTTCAAAACTTGCATTTTTTGAAAAAACTCCTGTACTTGAGCTTAGTAGGTAACCACCTTTTTCTGATTCAGGGGCTCCAAGAGTTAAAAGAATTGGTATATTTGAACTTGGCTTTGAATAAGATAAAGTACTTGGAAAATCTCGACGGACTAACCAAGATGGAAACATTGTTGATTTTTGGTAATCCATTGTTTCGCATTAGACAAGATTTCAGCGACTTCAGAAAGCTTAAGCATGTGGCTGTGAGCGAGAGCAATTTGAAAGACATTGAACCTCTATATAAAGCAACAGCTTTGAAAAGATTGGAAATCGGTTCAACCATGATAAAAGAGATTGGCGACTTATCGCATTGGCCAAATCTTGAGATTCTTCATGCAGAAGCTCTCAAACTCTACAGCGTAAAGTCTGGAAAGCTAGAAATTTTTTTAGAAAAAGATTGAGCATTTCATGAATCTGAAAAAAAGCTTTTATCGTAGTGACTATGTTTTCTTCACTATGAAAACTATCAAGTGTGTCACTCTAAATTATTCTTGCAGGCACTTCTTGTGCTTATGCTTTTTTTAAATATTTTGTATAATATAATCTTGTAGAAAGTTAGTTTTATACTTCTGTCCTTCCATTAGTTATGCTGTGAATAATATTTCAAAGACTGTAATGGTTGTAAAAGAACCTGCCCCATTATGTCTACCGTTGACTACATATGGGTCCCTTGGCGGGACAACTTTTTTTCCACGCTTCACCTGCTGTCATTTGTGAAGTTACTAATATTCAAGAGCAAGGCTTTGTCAAAATTGGGGTACTCAGTTATATATACGGTACGTGCTATTAGAAATTATAGATATGTATAGCCGTAAGTCATACCATCAAAACGTTTTCCATTGCTAAAGATACGACAAAGCTTCATTGTTACTTTTGAAGTGTTATATATAAAGCAAAGAGCCTAAAATATTTGCCTTTTCATACCACTAAAATGGGCCACCACAAAGTTACCAATACATTAACTGATAAAGCAATAGTTATCTGTCTATTAAATATCCAAATTTCCTCTCAAAAAGTCAGTACATATCTGTATACCAGATAATCCCCACGTGCGCCAATGTACCTAGAAAGGATATTACAGTAAGCATTTTTTTTGGGGGTAAGGGAATGACATAACATAATTACATGCGTCCCTGTGGAGCCATTATATAAACTAGAACATGTTTTGTATAACACTGCCAAAGTTTCAATCTCATTACGAACTATCGGATACAGTTTGTATTTTTCATGCAGAGTTGAATATGTTTCATGCATGTTGAGTCACAAGTGAGTCGTCGTTAGAATTTCACAAAGCTGTAAAATTTTGATGCAGAGCTCGATTTCGGCCTTTGAAGGCGACTCCGACTCTGTCTACGCTCCTCCTGCCTTTATTCTCGGATTTTACACCAGTATGCTCAAATTCGAGAGTTTCATATTATAAATGCTGTAATGTTGAGTATATATAGCTACTAATAAGCTGGTTTGAGTTACCAAAAAGTTATTAGCAGGAAAAACCAACAAACAATCAACAAAAACGTAAAATTGTCACTATTTATACACCACTCCACTCATTAAATAATACTTTTTTTAATATAAACACCAACTAACAATTAATCATAAAATTAAAGCTTCTCGTCACGGCTAAAGTATCTTGTTACTTCGTCAATAGACTTCGCAACGTAGTCGACATTGCTCTCATTCAAACCAGCCACTGAGGCTCTACCATTAGCGGTCAAGTAAACAGCGTGCTTTTCTTCCAAACGTTTCACCTGCTCTGGGCTCAACCCAGTAAAAGAAAACATACCGATTTGGTTGACAATATGGTCCCAGTTACCTGGGGTTTTGTAGGTGTCAGTCAACAAGTCTCTCAATTTAGCTCTCATGCTGTTGATTTTGGTAGACATGGTTCTCAAATCCTCTTCCCATTGTTTTCTTAATTCTGGGTCAGATAAGACTTCAGCGGCAATCTTGGAGCCGTAAGCTGGAGGATTCGAAAGTTCAGATCTGGTGATTTTCTTAAATTGAGACAACACAGCTCCTTTGAACTCTTGAGGGTCAGCTTCAGCATCTGGAGCAACATTGGTCTTCACACCTTGGCCAGAAACCTTGTTGCTAGAGAAGTACTCAGGCAAAACCAAGTGGATAGCCCCAGTTCTTTCACCGTACAAACCCAAGTTTTTAGCGAAAGATTGACAGACAATGATTGGAGTGTTTGGCAATTTTTGGACACCCAATCTCAAAGAGTAAGAATCTTCTTCCAAAGAGCCGGAAGCAAAGCCTTGGTATGCGATGTCAAAAATTGGGAAATGCTGTTTGTCCTTGAGGGCTTCCAAAATGGTATTCCATTGTTCTTTAGTTGGATCCAAACCAGTTGGGTTATGGGCAACAGCATGTAAAAGGAAAATGGAGCCAGATTCAGCAGAACCAATAGTGTTCAACATCCCCTCAATGTCCAAAGATTTGGTCTTTGCATCCCAGTATGGGTACAACTTGACAGTGAAGCCCAAAGATTCAAAGATTTGCTTGTGATTAGCCCAGGTTGGGTTAGAAAGGTAAATAATTCTTTCTTCAGGGGTCTTGTTAAGGAATCTACTCAAAAAAGTGCCAGTAAAGTGCAATGCACCGGTACCAGAAAGGGATTGCGCAGAAATTGTGCGATCCTTGATTTTGCTGGTCAAGTCTTCACCAAAAAGGATCTTGAGGGCTTCATCAAGGAATTTTGCATTACCATCAATTGGCAAGTACTCATGGTTAAAAGATGGATCTGCTTGAATTTTCTTCTCAGCAGCAGCAACCGAAGGCAAGATCCATGGCTGTCCATTGTGGTCCCTGTAAGCCCCGATACCCAAGTCGACCTTGACTGGTCTGGTATCCTTGGCCATTCTGGTCTTCAACCCGAACAATGGGTCTGGAGGCAACTTGTTGATTTTCTTGAAAACGGACATATTTCTTTGGATTTTGGAGGTATTAATTATTGGCAGAGCTTGAATACTGCTGTTTAATGGTGCTGATCTGAGATGGAATAGCGAGGAGTAGTGGGCTAAGAACACCTTAGAGCCCAAGAAGGAGCTCGTGGAGCAGCAGCGATGAGTAATTTGAAGAGTTTTTAGAGCGCAGCCACTTTGCGGCGGGATTCGGCTGAGCATGTGACTAAGAGAGGACAATTGCAATCGGCTCAAGTGCGGAGTAGTAGCAGTTGCAATATATAGAAAGTTGAACCGGATGTCTACTCGAGGAAGATCTAATGGATATCAGATGGATAGATGAGCAGAGGATGTAGAGAAATGGTGGTAGTAGGAGAAGCTGTTCCAGTTGTCGGTTGACGTGGAAGTTTCAATGGCTTTATATACATGTGTCGCTGCTTCACCTCCACCTCCACACAAACCCAGCCGCAGCCCCACTCCCCTCACCCACTTAATTGGCGTCCACAGTTGCAATTACAGTTGTCTACGGCCAGCCAGCCAGCCACGAATGCTAATAAATACAATTGACAGATGTCCGTTTCCCTCCGTTGTATCGCATTGGCTACCGGTATTCTCCAAGTTTCTCCAGGTTTCCCCAGACATTGATCTTCCATCTTTGATCGCACAAGATCTTTCTGGCAAAACATCCACGGATGAAATATCGGAACAAGCTGCCATTGTCGGGGATCGTCAATCTACACATGTGTGTCAGCATGTATACATTACAAATCACTAACATTTCGTCATTATTCGTTTATTATTGCGGAAACTTCGCCATCCAATAATATATACTTCATCTATTATAACACAATTTTCAATCAGATTACGGCATGTACACCTTAGAGTAGCCGTCAATGCTTCTGCGACAGCATACGCAGCTGTTAAAATTTCTTAACACCAACGACAAACGGCAATTATCACAAATAGCCAAGCATTTACATGGCCACAAGATAATCTGCCGTGGGTGGCTTTGACAAATTACACAAGTAAACTGTTTTGAAAAGTCCATATCATCTTCCTCTTCATCTTCCTCCTCATCTTCACCACCATATTCATCAAATTCGTCATGTTCGTGATGATGCTTCCTTCTTTGCTTCTCGATATCCCCAACAAAAGCATTCTTGCGCTTTTCCATAATCAATCGAATCAACTTCACCGTCTCGTCGCCCTTGTTGCGAACACCGAGCATCTCACTAGCAGTGCCGTATTCTTCATCTTCGTCTTCATCATTGCCATTATTGTTGCAAAAATTTTGGTTGAAAAATAATCTGGTGATTGGTCTTCGATGAGACACTGTAACTAATTGTTCATGTTTGGCTAGACTTTGCAAGTCGTTTGACAAATGACAGGCCAAAATCTTTTTAAAATCATCATTTGCTGTAAGGCTTTTGGCGGTATCAGTGTTGCTGTCGCCACGGCTATTCAGTACACCGGTGCTGGATCTTGTAGCAAGCAACGAGTATATATCTTTAGGATCAAACACTTCAGAGATCAAACTGCTGCTTTTATTTTGATTGTAGTTTACGATATCCAATGTTTGTTGTTGTGATTGTTGCGATTTCATTGCATTCTTTGGTGGTCTGCCTCTTTTTCTTTTCACTCCAGCATCAGATAATGGCATTTCCGTCACCGAAGTCGTGAAACCAGTATTATTGACAATGCTGTTATCATTGGCATTAAAACTTCCATCCGCTTCACTTTCATACTCAGAATCAAACTCTAATGGTTCGTATACTTCACCATCATCGTCATCATCGTCATTTTCAAAATCTGAAGGCAAACTGTCAAGCTCAAAATCTGAAGTATCATCCATTTCTGCCATTACTGGGCCTTCAAGAAGTTTGTTGTAATCAATACTAAAGTCATTTTCATCGAAGAAAGTCTCTCCAGCAACAGCATCAGCAGTGGCTACAGAATCAATGTCTTGACTGGAATTAGACCCATTTAGTTTGCGTGCGCTTGCTTTACGAACTGCCGATGCTCTCAAAAGTTCATTTTTCCGGTGAAGTGATTTGTTTTTGGCAATTATTGATTTTCTCTTGAAAGTTAAGCAATAAACCAACTTGAAGAAAAATTTCAGTAATACAATGAATTTGTGCATCTTTTTTGAAATTATCCAGGTATTATTACCACTTCTGCCATTGCTAGTACTAGCACCATCATCACCGTTATTGTTGTAATTGTTGTTCTGGCTACCATTACTGTTCTGTTTTTCTTCTTCTAGCATTTCAATTAACTCTGGTGGCACTTCGAAAAATTTATTATAATTTGAAATGAACCGCTTGGTGTAGATAGAACCATCCACTCCATTCGCTTCATCACTGTTGTCATTGATTTCCGCTAACGCCTTTCGCTGTTGTTTTTTCCGAAATACTTTCTCGATTTTGGCAATCTCAGAATCTAACCAACTAGATTCAGGTAATCCTACAAAGGATAATTCTTTGATGAATGATTTTTTGGTTGCTGTGGTTAATGCAATCACGCTTAGCTTTACCAATACGCTATTGAAATCATCAGATAAATTCACGTTAAAATTTTCAAGCCCTAAATTCACAAATGTTAATCGATTGTCGTTGTTATTGTTGCCTTCGGCTAAAATACTAGCACTGAGATAAATCAAAGCACAAAAAATAATAATCATAATGATCCCAACCTGAGGGACAAATGACATAATCACAATGGTTGGGAAAAACTGAAGTCTTCCGCTAATGACTACCGAGATATAATACGAGATAAACGACATCCCGAGGGCTGACAGCACAATCAATCTGTATTTCTGCAAATTGAGCAACTTCAAAACATGAATAGCGCTGTGATTGAGTACTGAATTCAAACAGAGAAAAAGTAATTCAGGACTTGGTTTCTGCGCCAAAAGTGCGGCATTGTCAAATTCGTGGAAAGCAATAGAATGCTCAAATAATGTAAGCGAGGTATCAACACTAGGCTGTGTACCACTGGTAACTGAGCAAAAAGTCTCAACAAATTGACTTAGGCAAAATGTCAAATATAATGGCCACAAGAAGCTAGTTGATGGGCCAATGTGGCCAAATAACTTGTGTGGGTAGTTTAAATTTTCCCCCACTGTTACACTGCTGCCAAATATTTTAGTGAATTTTGTAGAGTCGTACTTTATTGAGGTTAAATAACTTTGCGACTCTTGCGGTGGCGGTGTATAATTGAAAATTTCAAAATATTGTAGCACTTTGTTCACCGCTGGTACATAACAATTCAAAGCAATGAGAATAATTTGCAAATTCTTGAGCAAAATCGCAGTCATGACTAGACGTAAACCAACTTTCACCCATTTTGGGAACTTGACAAGTTTATTAAACAATGATCTTAGCTTGTGTGCTATTTTCCGCACACTCCACACTCCATCTTCGTCGTCATCCAACCCCGTCTCTACATGAGCATTAACTGTACCATTAGTACCATTTAAATCATTTCTTGCGGAGTCTCTCAAGTTTCTCATTCTAGTGGTTGTGGCAAACACCATTGTCCGGTTTAACACAATCGCCATAAGCATACATACTGTGGCATACGGTGAAATCAAGTAGCTCAAGAAGAAGTTCAAATTGCGCTGCTGCGGCAGGTCTGCTTCATAAGACTGTGCAATTACCGAGTTGATTAAACCAATAACAACTTTCGGCACATATGGGTTGGTGGTATTGAGAAACTTGGGATGTTGCTGTTGGTCATGACTATGCTGATGATTGTGATATTGTTGCTGAGTATTAGCTAGTGCAACTGCTTGGTTGTTATTCGCAAGGTAATTCCAACTGTTGGCATTGGTGATGGCGCTAGTAGCTGATGCTGCTACGGCGGCAATCGCGGTGCTGGTTGCTTGATGAAAGAAGGTGATGTAACCGGGTGTAGCGGACATATCAAGTTGAATGATTGACTGTTATTTTTGTTTTCGTTTGTTTAGAATCGACTGCTATTGATTCTTCATATAATTTCTAATATTTGTATGGCTCTCAGTTCTGTGAAGTTGAAAAATCAGCTAGCCCAACACATAAAATTGCCGACAATTTTGAACCTGGCTTGTGCTTCGCGTATATGTCAAACTGACTTGGTTATTATTGACTGTAACACACAGATTTCAAAAGAATAGCCAACGCATTAACTGAGAAGACACTATAAAACCACTATATAACGCTGCAAACGAAAACAAATGCAAAATAATCAGCAAGATAAACCACAAGGCGACTCCCTCAGTATATATTCGTCTCCCCACCGGAGGTAAAAAGAATGGTTTGTAGAGTTAGTGGTTTGTAAATCTATTCATTCCTTCATTCATCGCAGCGCCTAATCGCCTTCTCCCGCTAGACGCCGCCACAGCATCCATCGCACTCTGTCTATGGTCGGAAGTCACGGGAGTTCTACAGCTTTGCTAATGCACTTACGAGGGTATACTATAAACATCACATATCATGTAAGTACAACAAGTGCGCCTGCTACGCCATCATTGGAGAAGAACTAAGAATCATCGAAAAAAAGGTAAAAATCAAAATTTCAAGTAGTCAAATTACATATTTATTCAAGTTACATATTTATTCAAAATATCTTTAAGTTCTTCCATCTAACCTACTCCAAAGACTTACCTAAAGCCTCTCTTTGAGTTGGAGAATTTGGATCAAAGAACGGCTTTTCAGCCAATGAAGTAACTCTAGTACCATGTCTTGGTTCTTTACCCTCGTGGTCCCATACGGTTCTATGTTGTGAGCATCTGTTATCCCAAATTGCTGAGGTACCATAACCAGGCTTACTTGGTCTCCAGTTGAATCTGACCTGGATATCAGCATTCTTTTCATAAACGTGGTTTAAGTACTTCAATACCAAATCACTTTCAACCGGGTTCAATCCAATGATTCTCTTGCACATTTTTCTGTTGACAAATAAAAACTTCCATCCAGTTGCAGGATGAGTTCTCACTATTGGGTGAATTCTTTCAATTTTTTTAGGTCCAGCAAATGGATCATTGCGGTCCAAATATGAGTGAGAGGAAGTGTAAACAGCTTGCTTTCCTTCTAAAAATTTTTGAAATTCTGGTGACAATTTATCATAAGCAGCGTAGCCGGATGCCCAAAGAGTATCACCACCAACATCTGGAATGGTGTCATTGTGTAAATGAGTAATACCAGCTGGTTGATGCTCGTGCACCAAGTCAGTGTGCCAAGTTTCGTTACCTCTAGCACCGTATTTAGGATCCCAATTACTCCAGTTGGCATTCTTGAAAGTCATTTTGGTCCCGCCAAAAGTTCTTCTGTAGTCTACCCAAATGGTAGTCATTCCTGGCAATCCTGGAACTTGTGGAGTTTGTGGATGTACTTCAACTTGACCCCAGTAGTGTCCCAATTCCAACTGTTTTTGTGGAGCCAATTTTTGGTCTCTAAAGAAAACCACCACTCTTTCTGCAACAAGAAGTGCCAATTCATCTTTTTGTTTATCGTTTAAATCAGACAATTGCAATCCAATGATTTCGGTACCAATGTGGTTGGTCAAATTTCTGACTTCTTTAGCAGCACCAAAAAGAGCCTTTTTCTCTGGGTCAGCATTCTTACCTCTTTCAATATATGGGTAATCCTTGTTTCTGATTTCAAAAGCCTCGTCAACGTAGATTGGAATCTTATCCTTCTGTGGTCTGGATGGATACCCTTGAGAGATATCTACCCCCGCGTCTCTGAATCTTTGTTTAGCTGGCTCTGGCAATATCTCAAGGCCTTTAGGATCGGCTCCCGAGGCAGTAGAGCCTTGCTTAAGAATAGAAGACTTTTCATTGTTAATAATGAGTTCTTTAATGTGCTTATCTATTGGGGCCTCTTCCTTCCCTGTTAAGCTAATAGTGGTGGACATGATAAAAGTTGTTGATTAGTTTTTACTATGCGTCTAAATAAAGCAAGAAAATGTTATAAACAGCTTTCTCAATACTTTTATTCTCCACCCCTGTGTTGAACTCTTCTTCGATTTTAGGATTTGGGAAGTTTATATATGAAAGACATTGTTCCGGCGAATGTGCTCCGACGACCGTGGCTTCCTGGCCAGATTACGCATGGCCATGGGGATTGCGCAATACTGGGCTGTCTATCTTGAGGAGAGGGTACGCCCTGAATAGGCCAATATGAAGCGAGCTTTTGAAAGCAGGTAAAGCAAGCAAAAGGAATTCAATCAGTTGGTCATTATCGATTAATCACTTACAGGGGGTGGGGCTATTTTTCGGTCCTCAGATTTATTATACTGGTTGGTTGATTCTTTGATTGATTAGATGGTCGGTGGACTTGAATGAAAAAGTGTGGCCCTTGCCATACTGCATGTCGCTGCCCCGATCGAGGATTATTGTACAGTGTCTAACCCTTGATTTTTACGCACCTCAGAAGCCTAGATATGAGTCATTTCAGGATGCTTAAAGGCTTGAAAGTGACTACTGCAGTGATACACCACATAGTAGGATATATTTATCATGAGAGGCTAGAGTCCTGACAGTTGCGCAGTCTGTCTGCAAACACGCTACTGTCAAATACATTCACACTGCTGCGGCTACACTGTCACAAGTACATATATGTGCCTGGGTACAGCCATACATTGATCTAGACTGTAGGGTAGCTTTATACATAACCCGGATATATTTTTAAACTATGGGATGGGTAACGGCTCTTGTACACTTAGCGTTGACGTCAATGTGAGCGGAATGGGCGTATACCAATACTATGGTATAAAAGTCATGACGGTGATGTGTGTTGCGTCTACGTGCATAACTAACACAAAAGCAGATAATATTTGTAAATAGAAATACTGAAGACAGGACAAGTACGAATAAAGGAAAACTGAAGGAGAGATATAGTTATATAAAGATAACTGTGTACTTGGGGGTTGGAGGTCGGGACCCAGCTTTATTAATTATTGCTACAAAACTCTTCCAATACACCACTTGATTTAATATGCCTAGAAACAGTAAGAGTTCTAATAAAACATCAAAAGGTCCCAGATGGTCACAAAGACAGAGCAGTAGCTCTGAAACTCGGGGCCCTACTGAGGCACGTGAATGGAACCGCGCGCCTCGCAATGCTTAGTCACTAATTAGGTCAGTGCCCTGATGGGACAAAAAAAATCATGTGCTCTGTGCCCGTGCTCTTTTTCGGAAAGATTTTTTTTGCCAGCTGCGAAAACTATTGAGACATTCAATAACCTTATAGAAGAAAAATCGGAAATCGGGACAGAAAATTTTTCTCTGTCTTGCCCGTGTTTCTTCAATTTTCTTCTCTTTGTTCTGCAAACGCATGCAAATGTGGCAGGCTGGGTAACAGCATGCAGCGAGCTACAGTCGGAAAAACTATTATAATTTGTATCCCGCAACATCATCGACTTAAAGTCCTGAGAAAAATAGGAATGATTAGCAACTGAAAATCCAGACAGCCTTCTAGCAACTCAACATTTCGGAATCGAGATAAGCAACGGCAAACACGCGAACTTTCAATTATGTCTTGCGTTTAGGCTAACTTTCTATTTGGCGTTGAAATACATGTGGGCGGTGGATCAATGGACTTTGCCACTAACATCGTCAGCAACACAGTCATTTTGAGGAGAAAAAAGTGATTGAAGCCAGGGAGAGACAGCTTCGGGTGTCAATAGCAACTACTGTGGATTTTGTTGTGTCCGATATCTCCATCTATTGATAATGCACCGCAGAGTATAAATATATAATTTCGAGTAATGCTGACAAAGCACCAGCCAGATGCGCAGCCACCGATGTGATGCAGCTTGCAGGGCTGCAGGACTGCAAGTTACAACGCTTTTTCCGAGCTTTTTTTTTCTTTTTTCTATGTATTTCTTTTTCATCTGAGCTTAATTAATAATGTGAATTGACCTGTGGGTTTTCACGAAAGTTTTTTTTTTTTTTTTTTGCATTTCTGCTGCTGAGGCAACAAATATAAAAGATATCAACGTTCCTGATTTTTTACTTTTTAATAATTCTCCTTTTTTTTATTCCTTTCATTAATATAGTATATTCTCACCCCTATACTTCTCCTATTCTATTAATTCAAGTTCTTACTCACAACCAATAATGAGTTACCCAGAGCAGTTTACCGGTTTCGGTGTCTACAGCCCACAAGAATGGAACCACCCAAAGAAGCACACTTTTGCCCCAAAGAACTTTTATGATGGCGATATTGACATCAAGATTGATTTCTGTGGTGTCTGTGGTTCTGATGTTCATTGTGCCCACGGTAATTGGGGCCCATCATACTCTCCAATTATTGTGGGTCACGAAATCATTGGTAAGGTCGTTAAAGCTGGTCCAAAATCAAACCACAAAATTGGTGACAGAGTTGGTGTTGGCGCTCAAGCTTTTTCTTGTGGTGAGTGCAAATCTTGCAAATCTCACAACGAACAATATTGTACCAAAGCCGCTTACACTTACTTTGGGCAATACCCAGATGGTTACAATACACAAGGCGGTTATGCCTCCCATATCCGTCTTCCTGGTAAATTTGCTTTCAGAATCCCAGAAGCTTTGGATTCCAAGCATGCTGCTCCATTGATGTGCGGTGGTATCACTTGCTACTCTCCATTGATTAGAAATGGTGCTGGCCCTGGTAAGAAAGTTGCTATCAGTGGTATTGGCGGTATTGGCCATATGGCTATCATGTTTGCTAAAGCTCTTGGTGCTGAAGTATACGCCATTTCAAGAAGCGACTCTAAGAAAGAAGATGCTTTAAAGTTGGGTGCTGACCACTACATTGCCACTAATGAAAAAGGCTGGGAAACCAAATACGCTGACACCCTTGATATCATCTTGAATTGTGGTAGCTCTTGGAGTGGCATTGACATCAATTTGATGCTTTCTACTTTGACTGCTGGTGGTAAATTCGTCAGTATTTCTGCTCCAGCTGCTGATGAAACTTTAGCTGTCTCTGCTTTCCCATTGGGCGGTAAATCTATTTCTCAATCTATTCTCGGTTCTGGTAAAGAAATTGAAGAATTGTTGCAACTCTGTGCTGAGAAAAATATCAAACCATGGATTGAAGAAGTCCCAATTAGTGCTGACGGTACCCATGAAGTTTTGACTAGAGCTGATAAAGGTGATGTTAGATACAGATTTGTGTTGACTGACTTCGAAAAAGAATTTAGTGATGCTTATTAAGTATTTGGTGTATGAATAGTAATTGCTCGTTGTTGTTTTATTAAATTTGTTTTATAGTATACATTTTTTTAGTTCTCTATTTTTATCTTTATGCAATATGTATATTGATGTACATCCTTTAATGATGCGAGTTTAAGAAACTCAAAATTTTGTATTTTCGTGACATTTCTGGTGCTGTAATACTTTTTACCTTGACTTGTCTAAAATCTCCCGATGCAGATCTGCCAAAAAAGAAACAAAAAAAAAAAAAAAAAAAAAAAAGGAAAACACGTTGCTGACTCTTTGACGGGTGGAAGAAAACAAGACTTGGAGTTACTTTGATTAAATCTTTCTTTCAATTCCACTGCTGTCTTCTATATCATGCTAAATTTCTCCTGCATAATCTAAGCCCACAATCCAGATTTCTGTTTATTTTATCATAAACGTCAGAAATGGAAGTCAGAAAACCTAACTGAAGTGGCTTACTGTAACACAATAAGCGCACGTTTATTCTATGTTCATACATCCAAATCACGTTTTAGTATTAATTTGATAGCAAACAAATTGTGGTTATGTTTTCAAATTATCGAAATGTAAACCATAACAGTAAGTCCCCATGTTGATGTTGGAGGTAAAAAAACCGTCTGTAGATTTAAGAACGTCGCTGGACACACTAATGTTGTCCGTGCATTAGCGTGCGCCATTAGCCTCCATGGACTGCTTGTACTCAAGTGAGTACTGTCGTAATTTTTAGCTAATCCTGAATACGATGGGACTTTTAAGCAAGGTCTAAATGCCACAAATATCTCCTTCGAGACACTAAAGACACATATACATAAAGGGGGTTATGGCATGTTAGATTTCAAAGCAAAACTTACCTATAGAAAAGCACGAATTGTGCAAAACTTATTTCTAGATAAAAGCGACCCGTACTTAAAGCTCTTCAGAGCGAAGCTACAATTTCTCCTAGATCACTTTTTCAAACTACATTAGATACGCCTACAAGAACCAAGACGTATTCTCATTCAATTTTGGTGGCCAGATGTTCTCGATACAATTGACGGAGGCGATGTCCAAGGACAATCTATACTGACACAGCACCCAGGACAGTGTTTTACGTTAACAAACACAATCCTGGTACCCCCCGGGCTTCAGCGCTCACCAGATATAGCAGAAGCAGTGAAGTTCTGAGTACCGCTTGTGAAAAAAAGTTCCTTCCAAAAGAAGTCTTCGACTTCAAATCCAGGACAAGTGTGCGAGAAGAAAGATAAATTACTATTCTCAAGTCAGTTGGCATGACTCGAGTAGAAAAGAGTGTCTTGCATTTTAAAATATGCAAAATAAACGAACTTTTAAAGCATCCTCGCTGCTTCGAGAATATTTACTACATCACCACGCTAATGAATCTGATAATATCTTTATCTTAGTGAGTGTAAGATGGTGTTGAAGTAAGAGCTCTTCTTTTTAACAGTCAACATCAACAACAACAAAAAAACAGAATAATAACCATTATAAACCAAAATCTCCTCTATCTATATTTCAAAATTGACTAATCTACCAAGTTTCCAACTAATACTAACGGGGTTTCCACTTATCTTAGTTTCCCTCATATAACAACTGAAATGCACTGTATATACTATATAAATAAGTCTCTAATAGTATTTTTTCTATCAAGTATATATAAATAGATAATAGATCAATCTTATATGCGAAGACAAAAAACAGGTAAAATGAGAAAGATCGGATGCAGAGATTGCATAGTTTCAAATACAATCAAACTTTTTACCCAGAGAATTACCATACTAACCGGCTTTTGATTTAACCAACCATAACTTCGGATGAGAAAAATACAATGAGAAAAAAAAGAAACAATATTACATTCAAAAAAACACCGAACCTGGGACTCGAACCCAGAATCTCCTGATTAGAAGTCAGACGCCCTAACCAATTAGGCTAGCCCGGCTAAGAATGACACTAAATTATAATGGGGAGATCACGACTGTCTATGCTCCAAAATAAGAAATATTCTGTATTTTGTGGAAACAAGTAGTCCCTAACAAACACAATCCTGGCATCCTTGGGCTTCAGCGCACATCAGATATAGCAGAAGCAGTGGAGCTCGGTGTACCGTTTTTGAAAAAAAAGTTCATTCCAAAAGAAGTCTTCGACTTCAAGTCCCGGAACGGTAGTGCACAAGTGCGCGAGAAGAAAGATAAACTACTATTCTCAAACCAGTTGGCACGTCTCAAACAAGTCACTAATAAACAGTGTCTGACATTTTGGCAAATGCTAAACAAATGGAGCACTCCTCGGTTAAATGTCCAGTAGCACAAGCGTTATGGAAAAAATTACATATAAATAAGGAATTGAGCTGGGACAGCCTCATCCTTCCATCCAGTGATACACGAGAATTAATCCAGGTCGACAACTACCTGATATTCCAAAAGAAATACTCCCGCCTACGGAGAGATAAGGACTTTGATTGGAAAACCATTCCAATCTCTAGTCTTGTTTACTACTTCACCACGGTAATGAATTAGATAACACACCAGTGTTAACTTAGTGAGTGGAAGATGGTATTGAAGTGAGACCCCTTTCTTTTTATCTGTCGACAGCAAAGCAATGACCCTCAAAAGAAAAAAAAAAAATAAAATATCATCCATCCTAGACTATAATCTCTCCTATATCTATTTCAAATCCAACTGATCCATTAAAGTCTAACTAATACTAACGGGGTTTTCACTTGTATAAGTTTCCCCTATATAATAACAACTGAACTATACTGTATATACTATATAGATAAGTTTATAAGATTATATTTTCTATCGTTTATATAGAAATAATAAATCGATATTGTGTGTGAAAAAAAAAAAAAAAAAAAAAAAAAAAAAACAATAGGTCCGCAAGGTGCAGAGTACCACAGACCACAGACCACTCCAGCATTGATAAAACCATAACTATTAAATATAAATTAATATTTTGTTTATATAAGATAGTATTAGGTCATTATATTATGTAAGAGAACAAAAATTTATAGTTTATTAGGTAAGTTTGGATCGGTACCAGAGCAACCAAGTACACCTGATTATGGCCTACACAAAAGCACTCTATAGATACATATGGATATCATGCTGAGACGAAATAATAACCTCTGTGGACATGCGTCCGATTAAAGTTTAATCTTATAAAGAATAGAATAGTGCATAAAACAAAATCTTATAAACCTGTCTTTTTTTTGCACAGAAAACATATAGTATACTTCAATTGAGATAAAAATCAAAGTTCTTCGATGCCAAAATGATACTTATTGGTAAAAAACCGCCCTCTTTATGAATGGCTACTTTCAGTCCGTCTTTAACAGCCCGAGTATTTTTTTGTGGGCTTTAATTTGCATAGTCTGGAGACTGGTCACCTTTAATCGGTTGACTTAATGATACTATATTTAAGATGCAAATTCAAAAATTGGTCTGCAAAATCTTACATGCCTCAATCCAGCGGTATTAATTGACGTTTTTAGCCAAATTTATGAGATAGTTGATATAACTGTTGAATAGACTCTCTATGTCCTTGCAATGTGATTTACATTAAAATTCTTGATCTGCAGAGGACTGACTTTCTGGACCGTCTACCTATACACATTAGTTGAAAATTTTCTTTACAACCGAATACTATTTTGAAAACTTTGGCCACTTTTTTTTATCTCTTCAATCGTTATATTTATCATATCTCAATTTACTTGTAATCTGATGCTTTTCAAAGACAATTATTGTTTTATTTTAACCGCAATTAATGTTTGAGATATGTGACAGTAAGAGCGGTTTCTGGTCTCGATTCTTGTTCCGTCGGAATTGACATAGCTTCAGAGGATTTGGTTGGTGTATGAAATTGTGGTTTAAATAACCATGCTCCGCCTGAGATTACATTGTGAAATTTGCAATATCTACACAACCTTTTTTGTGTATGGATGATGGTAATCTTAAGCTGAAAAGCTGCAAAAATTTCAAAGATGTCTGTAGTATATTTCTTCTGTAGTCAATATGTTTATCAATTAGTTGAATATATGGTCCAATAGATCGTGATTTTTTTGATTTAAAATTAGATAGAGAGCGAAAGAGCGAAGAAAAGAAAAGAAGATCTTGTTATTGTTAGTTGGAAGTTTAGTATTTTTGGCGTATTTGAAATAAAGATAGAGGAGCGTTGGTTTATGTTAATTATTAATTTAACTTGTTTTCTTGTTGGTGTTAACAGTTGCATATAAAGGGACCCACTTAAATACCATCCTCCACTCACTAAGTTAACACTGGTGTGTTATCCAATTCATTTCCGTGGTGATGTAGTAAACAAGACTAGAGATTGGAATGGTTTTCCTTTTTTTTTTTTCCGAGTTAAAAGAGTCTAAAAGTATTTAGTAGGACATTCTGTAATTTAAACATAACTTAAGTACGTGAAGGACGTGTGGCCGAGTGGTCTAAGGCGCTCGACTCAAGAGTAATATCTCTTGCAGCTAAAACAGCTGAGCAATCGAGTCTCGAAAGAGGCATGAGTTCGAACCTCATCGCGTCCATTATTTTTTTTGCTCCAACTGTCCAATAATCATGTTGGCTAACTGCTGACTACACAAATGGCTTATATTTCTTCGAGACAGTCGCTTGTTGACAACAAGTTTTAGTGCGTTATATCTACCCACAAACCAAGGAAAGGGGCCCGTTTTGATGTGTGCGGCGGGGCAATTTAGCCGGGGTGTTAATGTCTCGTTTAGCAGTAGGCTCCGCAGGGTGTTTCCAGAAGAGTACTGTCATCAAAGCTAATAGTAACTAATATCAGAGCAGTATTGTCAATTACACAGTATTGTATGACATATTCTATAGCTCAGGGTTTTATTGGCAGATGGAAATGGCTGAGGCTTAAACGAGGCGTAAACAGAGGCAGAAACAGAAGTATGAGACACCCTTACACCAAGAATAACGGCACACAGGTACAGTTATACCACACTCACCTTCTCGGAGAGCGTCATCAACAGTAATTTGCAGACCCCTTCCTTCTCCCCCTTTCATTTAATATATAACACTCTGACTATACTCTGCAATAGCACACAAAGCCGTTGGATCACCTTCTTTAGTGCCTATTTCAATCAAAACGGCCACTCACAATCACACATAACTATTAGCAATCATTTCGCGTGCTGTTTCAGATCTTCACCATCGTTATAGCAGACCTTTTAGCGAATTTCCACTATTGATCACCACTTGGATCGTCATCAAAATAGATCTTGTTTCAAAAAATATTTATCTGAAGAGACTCTAGCTGACCCAAACAATGTATCCGGGCCAAGGCAATCATAATTACGGTCGCCCTCCTGTCTACGGTCAACCACCTTCATTTCCTCCAGCCAACGGATACGGCTACAACAATGCCCCTCCGCCACCGCCATCCTACTTTAATGGTCCCCCAGCTCAATCTTCCTCATACGGTGGCGCTCCATTACCACCACCATCACAGTTCAATAGACCGCCAGGGCCTCCACCTGCGGGTGTCGCTTCTTACAACAGACCACCGCCATCATCTTTTCCTGCTGGCCATAGTTCTACTACCCATGCTCCACATGCTTCATATGCATCGCATGCCTCATCGTACTCCAGGCCACCAGGCCCACCACCGGGCGTTGCTGCCCAGCAGCATATGGGCAACCATTCATACAACTACACTAACCCAAACAATGGCCAGACATTTTCATTCCAGCGACCAAAAGATTTACCAACTCAGCAGCAGTCATTTGGCCAAGGCACAAATTTGACATTCAAGTACTCTAACTGTTCTGGTCGTAAAAAAGCTTTACTTATCGGTTGCAACTATGCTGGCCAAGGAAATCGTATTGAGTTGAAAGGCTGTATCAATGACGTTCATAACATGAAGCTGTTCATTACTCAAAGATATGGATATTCTGCCGATGATATTGTGGTACTCACTGATGACCAACAACAAATGGCAAGGGTGCCTACCAAAGCAAACATGATTCGTGCTATGCAATGGCTTGTCAAAGACGCTAGACCTAATGACTCGCTTTTTTTCCATTTCTCAGGTCATGGTGGTGTTACTGAAGATGAAGATGGTGACGAAGAGGATGGCTTTGATAACACCATTTATCCAGCGGACTTTAGACAAAATGGAGTTATCGTAGACGATCTAATGCATGATATAATGGTGAAAAATTTGCCAGCAGGGTGTCGTTTGACCGCCCTTTTTGACTCTTGCCATTCAGGGACAGCTTTAGATTTGCCATACATTTACTCTACGAAAGGGGTGGTGAAGGAGCCTAACTTGCTAAAAGATCTTGGTCAAGATGGGGTAGCTGCTCTTTCCGCATACGCTGCCGGTAACATCCAAGCAACGATAAAATCTGTTACCAGCATATTTGATAAAGTTAGTCGTAACAAATCTAAAGAAGACAGGGATCGTATTAGATCACTAAAAGCCTCTGCTGCCGACGTGATCTCAATTTCTGGCTGTAAAGATGATCAAACTTCCGCAGATGCAAATATTAATGGCTCAGCAACAGGGGCTATGTCATACGCTTTCAAAACTGTGCTCACAAACCAGCCTGTGCAATCTTATATTTCGTTATTGAACAACATGAGAGCACAGCTTTCGGGAAGATATAGCCAGAAACCGCAATTATCTGCGTCGCATCCTATTGATGTCAATATTCAATTTATTTTGTGATCATGTTACTAATGTCTATCTATTAAGATATTATTTGCTTCATAGTTTTATAATTCACCAGCTCTATACATTTTATTACATGTTTTAGATAACTACTACTGTTCCTCAAAGTGTGCGCCCATGCGCTGGATTCTTCTATTACAAAAGTCAACAGCACTATTGCTGTATATTTGAGTGATTAAATCAGTAAGTAGAGTTTTTTTAATCACCCAGATAGAGTACATAAAAATAATAAATTAACTAGTCAATGTTGGGTTTTTTTTCTTTTTAAAAAATAAATTAAAATAGTAGTAAACAATATTCTTTTCCTTTTTTTTTTTTTCAATTTTTTTTTTCTAGATAAAACAAGAAAAATTGTACATAAACAATACAAATCATAGGAAAAGTAATACTGCAATAGAAACTAACAGAAAATACAGGATTGTGTTTTGATGATGTATAATCAATGCAATTTCAAGGATACGTTCCATCAATACAAAAATCTCTTGCTTTAATGACACAACACAAAAACCTTGATTCTTTGAGCTGCTTTTCATTTATGACTACTTTAATTGTCATAAGCATCATAATTGTCATCATAATTGTATCCTCCTGGAGTTGGCGCGCCTCGATCATAAGCAGCTGGAGTCTCAGCAGCCCAGTCTCCACCAGGAGTTGGAGCTCCTGGTGTAGGAGCAGCATTCCATGGAGTTGGTGCACTGTTATGGTCATCGTCATTATGACCATTCACGTCATAATCATCATTATCATTGTCATTGTGATTTGGATTCCATGCAGATGCCCCTCCGTACGACGTAGCACCACCATATGAAGTGGCACCACCTGCACCACTTGCACCACCGTAAGATGTGGCGCCACCATAAGCGCTTCTTCCACCACCCCAGGCACTGCCACCACCATAAGAGCTCTTGTTGCCACCCCAAGCACTGCCACTTCCATATGCACTTCTTCCGCCACCACCCCAAGCACTAGCACCACCAGAACCGCCACCACCGGCAGCTGAAGACCATGCTGGAGTCTTGGAACCAGCAAATGCCGGAGTGCGGCCACCACCATAAGCAGTGGCTCCACCATAAGCAGTTCTGCCGCCAGCACCAGCACCACCATAAGCAGTGCCACCACCATACCAGCTTCCTGCAGCACCCTGTTTGCCTCTGCTGCTCCAACTGCTCTTATTACCACCACCATAACTTGAAGCACCACCATTATTTCTGTATGAGGGTGTTGCTCCACCAGTAGTACCACCAGCAGCTTGTCCCCATCTAGGGCCGTTCCCACCGAACGAATTGCTCATTGCCCATTTCTCATATGGCTCTAGCGTACCGTTTGGCTTATGGAAACTCAATTTTTTCTTGTCAATAGAAATGATTTTACTCTTGGAATGCAATTCAACACGAGCAATTTCTCCATTTGCATCCTTTACTATACCCTGCAAAGTTTTGTATGGCCCAGAATTAACAGTGACTCTTTGATTGATAGATTTGTCTCTGCCTACTGTTCTGGCTACTGGTGCACCACCAGGTCCATCTTTCTTGATTTGTAAGTTAGGATTCATCTTAGTCAAGTCAGGAGCCTTGAACACCGATGATAATGTACCTTTTGTAGAGATTGTAGCAACATTGGACGAGCTGGTCACAAACACACCCTTATTCTCCACTATGGTTCTAGATTTCAAAAATAACGTAGATTTATAAACATGTAATATAGTCCCTTGTCTGCGTTCCCCAGCCACTTCCTTGACAGTGTCACCAACTTTAATTTCTAACCCATTGGCATCAGTACCAACAGTTTGGTCTCTAAGCAATGTGATTTTATTAGAAATTGACGATGGCGTAACTGTAACGGTTCTACCATCCTGACACAATACTAAGAATATTTCTCTGTCCGCTTTGATAATAATACCAAATTCTTGAGAATTTAGCTGCACTAAATCATGCAACTCATATTCGCCAACTTGATTATTGCTGCTACTATCCGTCGATTTGATTAAGTAGTTAGAAAACACAGTAATGTCCTTTTGAGTTTGGTCAGAGACTAACGTCACTTGGTGGTTGCTAACGTCCAACACCAAACCAGTGTCATCAAGATGTTTACCATGAATAACTCTCACATGGTCACCAGTAGAGAAAATCTTTCTGATACTGGAAGCTGGTATTTCAATAACCCTATCCTTAAGATCCTTGTCATTAGATTCAATTTTGATACTCACAACATCTTTTCTTTCAGCAGATGAAACAAAACCTTTAATACCTCTTTGTTCACCTTTTACCACCTCAATTCTGTCACCAGGTTGGAAAGTGGTAGATGATTGGTTAGATTGTTTCAACGACTGAGCGATTGTAGTCAAGTCAATACCTTCATCGTTAATATTGAATCTGGACAATTCTGCTAAAGATGGGCTAACATCATTCGTTTGCAAATATTGAATCTTAAAATCTTTGTAAAGAAAACCGTCTCTATAACGTTCGCCTCTGTATCTGAAAGTATTTGGACCTTCTTTGATAATTGGGTTCTTCATGTCATAATTTTTGGCATCCAATTCACTAAAAAGTCTTGGTTGTGGTCTAACTTTATTGGAAGCTCTTTTACGTTTACCATTGATGTCATATTCATCACCTTTACCATAATCCAACCTTGGCACCACTTTACACAATACTTCCAAACCATTTTCACTGATATCTTCAACAACTGCCAAGTCATTTTTGTAAACACCTCTTCTGATTCTCACGTAAATACCAGGCACAATTTCAACATCGGTAGATCTGGTTGGTCTCAACAAATCTGGATATTCCGCCACTGGTACCAACAATTTGCTTCTAGAAGTCAAAATGTTGACCAAACCTTTCAAAGCCTGGTTGACGGCTTCAATTTTCCTTGCTTCAACATATATATAACCAGTGAAATTATCTCTTTGAAAAGCAGAGTAAATTTCTAATGGGTTTTTGGTCAATTCCAAACTGGCTTTCTTCTTCATGATTTGTCTAATCAAATCTTTTTCCTTACCTGGACTACATCTAATGGCCCAGATATTTGGATCGTTAACAGAAGGCATCAAAAGCTTCTGAGAAACCATCACTCTGTCACCTCGGTATCTTTGGGAGGACTTACCATATCTTTCTTTATAGTCTCTGGCAATGGCTTCCATGTCCTCATCTCTCTCCTTTTCACGAGCACGATCAAACTTCTGGTGCACTCTGCTGTCAAGTTTTTCTGGTATCCCATCGTCAACTTCATCATGGGCAATAAACTCTTCTCTGAAGTTCTGAGCTTCTTCATCGTCTTCTTCCTCTTCCTCTTCATCTTCACTGACTTCGGCAATATCATCAATGAACTTGTTACGACGGCGTTTCTTGCTGGATCTAATATCCTCGTCGTCGTCATTTTCGTCGTCATCATCATCGTCGTAATCATTTTCAAGTTCGTCCTCGTTGATTTCATCTTCAAGTTCGTCCTCATTATCATGCTTAATAGCGGCTTTTCTATCTTCATCACTTGGAGAGCTCATATTGAATTTGTATCACTGAGAAGGCAATAAGTGTAAATGAGATGAGGGGGAAAGTGAATTGTATTGAAAAATAAATAAACGCTACTGATAGAAATTCTGTTTCAGTATAGAGTTGTGTGGATCAATGAAATGAATGAGTAAATAGAAAGGTATAGAGATAGATGGATGGATAGATGAATGGATTGATAAGAGCACAGGGACGGTGTGATTACGTGTTATGCTATACTTCCAACTAGCTCATCCTCTTCCTTCTCTCTTCTTTCATTTTGAGCGCCTTTCGCGCAACTTGTTTTTTTTTTTTCTTCTTTTCTTTTGTTTTGGAACTTCTTGCAAAGGGTTTGTGCCCTGGCGCCATCTGGTGGTGTCGGGGTGAAGTGGGAAGAACGTAAAATATTTTGAAAAAAAACTTTTCAGAGGAAACTGGGTAAAGAGAGTGGAGCAGTGAAGGGAACACACAAGACCTGGTGATAATACAACACAATCCACACAGTAAACTGCCAAAATGCCATCTGAATTGTACGTACCGCCGCTTATTTGTTACAAATACTGATTGGAATACCCAATGAACATCTACTAACCATCTTGTTTAGAGCCTGGGCCGATGTCGACGATGATCTCCCTCAACCAGAAATTATAGACAACAAAGACGGAACTAAAACCGTGATCACATACAGAAGAAATGACAACCACAAGATAGTGAAGATTATTCAGAAGATCAAGCATACCGTCATAAAGGAACATGTCCACCCAGCTGTTGCCGAGAGAAAGAAGTGGAAGAAATACGGTGAAGAAAAGACCACTCCACCGGGTCCAGATCTCAGAACCACTCAGCTTGGTGAACCAGTCCAATTGAAATTGAGCACCAACTTGAAGGCTCTTGAACACGAAGAAGAACAGAAACAAAAGGAAGAAAGCTCCAAGAAGATTACTTCTACAGGCTTGAAATGTAGAACCTGTGGTGGTGAGCATTTCACCTCCAAATGTCCATTCAAAGATACTCTTGGTGCCTCTTTGGGTACCAGCGCCACCCCAACTCCAGATGAAGTGGTCGCTGCTGCCTCTGCTGCTCCTGAAGGCGCCAAATCAGGCGCATTTATTCCTCCACATCTTAGAAACCGTAAAGAAGGTGATGTTCGCTCTCCAAGTGGCAGATTTGAAAGAGACGATTCTACTACGTTGAGAATTACACAATTGAACGAAATTGTTGACGAAGACATGTTGAGAAACGAATTGCTTTACAACTACCAACCATTACAAAGAGTTACTTTGGTCAGAAACAAAGAAACCGGCAAGTCTAAGGGTTTGGCTTACGTTGCTTTCCGCAGTGTAGAAGAAGCCGAGAGAGCTTTGGAAGATTTGAATGGAAGAGGTTACCACAATTTGATTTTGCATTTGGAGTGGTCCAAACCAAAAGTGAGAAGTTGATTTTTTTGTTTTTGGAAAAAAAAAAGGATAATGGTGTTTTTTTATCTTTCTCTTACGTTTTACTTCTTTTATCATTAGTTTTTGCTTTGTCATAATATAGTTTTTTATTGTTGATACGATTTGGATCAGTTACTGTAGTATGAATGCATTGCTATTGCATTAATTATTATAAATTACATTGTTTTTAGACAATATATCATACTTATTATTATAGACAGGCAACGTTTAAATTTTAAAAACAGTGCTATATTTTCTTGACTGTTGCATAATATTTAGCCTTGGCTTCTTTATTATCTCCAAAATCAATATCCAAATCACTGTCACTATCATCACTATCATCAATCTGTTTCGACGCCTGCGCCACTAACTGTCCCTTCAAAAATTTCTTACCCAGAATAGTTTGGTTCTGCTGTTGGACATTTACCGTTGGTTTCTGAGGGCTCGGCGTTGCTGAAGACAAATGATTCTCATACTCTTCTTTTGCCTCTGTTTCCCTTTTATAACTTGCCAACGATTTGGCATTTGCATTCCAAGTTTTGGCCCTCTTCAATTTCGATTCTCTTGATGGAGACAAGTGAATTTTTTTCTTGCGACGTATGCTGTCTAAAAGACTGATTTTCTCTCTGGCCCTCCCACGTTGGTCACTTCTCAAGCTGGCATCATTGCTTGCGGCAGCAGTCCCGAACGGTTTACGGGTCGGATCGAACCCCAAGTTGTTTAAAGTGTCAGTAGTAAATGCGGTTTGCAAAATCTGGGAATTCTTTTTGCTTTGTAACTGTTGTTCTTTGTCATTTTCATTTTCATTTTTGTCCTTTTCTTGATGTTGTGACGAATGATTAACAATAGCTCGCAAAGACTCACCACCACTAATGTTCAGCAATCTCTGCATCAACTCCAACTCTTTCTTTTTATTCTTGAGCCGTTTCCGTTTAGCTTCAATGTTATTCAACGCATCTGGATTCACATAGTCATCATCGAAAAAAGCCCTTTTGGCATTAATGTTGGAGAAATATACCTTCCCGCTATTCAAATCGCTTTCCGCATTAAAACGTGCCGCATGCGGATTATCATAAATCTGGATACCAAAACTCTTGTTGTCATTACTTTTATAATTCAGGTTCATTAAAATTTGTTTACTGTTGGTGTTTTTGAGCTTATTTAGCCCACCGCTTGTGGCTAACCCTCCAAGCTCAAGTCGATTGGCAGTGATACGCTTCAAGGACAAGTTCTGATGGTACTCGCAATAATCTGTCTTTGATCTGTCCACTGGAATGCCACACTGCGTATGGCTATTCTTCCTAAATGCTTTACAAATTCCAAAATTTTTGGATTTGCCGATCTCTATAATTGCATCGTAATCGGTACTTAGTGTAAGATTGAAGGATTTGTACTGCCCTGTGGCCGGGTTCTTCCATGGTGAAATGTGCGGATTGAGAATACCGATAACGTCACCCACTTGTAATTTCCAGTACTTGTCAAATGCGTCGCCGAAAAGCATCAAAGATATTTCTAAGATGAAATTGGATATAGTAAGCTTTAAATACTTTTTCTGTTTTGCAATAGCCGACTGATTGTTTGTAAGTTTTGGTTCATCCTTTTTGGTGATGATCCCTACCACCACCCAATTCGGATATTCTGGCTCTTTGAATTCTGGAGGATACACTTTAGCAAAGAGTTTATCAACCCGAAGAACTTTCTTATCATGAAATGCTTTTTCCACAAGTTTTTCGTCAATATATCTTTCACTGAGCTCTTGGCCCGAGTATTTTTCCATCTCGTTTATTACTGGTTGTGGCAGTGCTCTAATCAGGGCACTGACTCCGACCTCGTTATCAACATCTTCCAAGCCGAAAGTGTATTTTCGTGATGACAAAAATGCCTTTTTTTGTTCCAATTTTGCTCTATCTTCACTTCTGACGGATGACAATTTATCGGCAAACGAGCCGGTCACTATACCACCTTTATCATCTAAGATATTGCGTTTGTTGTGCTTGATGTATTGTTTCTGCCTCTCAATCTCAGCCTGTTTGTGCTGCTGCCGGATTCGCTGTGTTTCCCTTTCTTTTTCCTTCTCTAAGTCATTATTATTCTCTTGCCACAGTTGCTGCTCTTCCTGTTTGCGCTTCAATAGCAGCTCGATCTCTTTTTGTTTGCGAAGCACCTCTTGCTCAATGCGTTCAATCTCGCGCTGTTTATTCAGGGCATCTTCTTGGTTTATGAAATCATCTTCTTCGTCACTAAGGACCCTATGTTCATCATGCAAAGCAGACATTGGCTCAAGGCATTAAATTTGAATTGTTTTGTAAGTAATCGTCTATGGAGATCAGAGGAAGACGAGAAACCAGTTCTGCCGATGAGTCCAGAAGACGCCAAAAAGGGAATAATCAAAAACGATAAAAAAAATTACCGCGCATTATACCATCTCAGTGGGACCAGCTAACGTTTCTTGCGCTGGAATAATTTTAGGGATGCCATATATGTTCGCATGCTGTGATAGCCAGAAAGAAATAAACTTCTAAATTTCTCGTTACAATAAGTATTTCTTTGATTTCTTTGATTACTTTTTTTTTTTTTTTTTTGTTTTTGTTTCAAACCATCCCATGCAAAAGTCTCATAGTTGTGGATAGTGTTGCTAATGTGCTCTACACAGCGCTGACGCTTAGACCGGAAACAACCGGGTAACAACATCAAAATGGAAATCGAGAAAAGAAAGTGAAAAACTGAGATTGAACAGAGCGAAGATGAGGAATACACAGATAGATAGGTGGATTGTGATCTATATCTTGAGACATATCAGTACAAAATTTAAAACCGCTTAGCAACCATGGCCAGTAAGTATCCTATAAATATTCTGGAGAGAATGCGAGTTGAGTGGTGCCGGCGATGCGCTGGCTGAAGCAAATGGTGGTATCTATGAGCTTCGAAAAACTCCTGCATCAACAATCAGAGAGAAAAAAGTTTTACAAATCATTATAGTGGTTGAATAACTAGGAATAGTGGAGTAGATTAGCCTCGGGAAGCTTAAACCACAAACACAAAAAAAAAAACATTTTTATTTTCTTGAGATGAGATAAATACTAACCTTCAACAGAGGCAAAAACCAGAACCACCGTCATCAAGTTGATCAGCGCTGCCAGAACCGGCTTTGCTAGATATGTTACTCGACCAAGAACTGCCCCAGTGGTGAAACAAGTGAGATACGACCCAGTGGTAAAGCAGCATGTATTATTTACGGAGGCCAAGAAGAGAAAAGTGCCAGATGTGCCTCCAATAAATTTTAAGAGAAGACCAAGTCCATTTTAGGCAGAAAGTTTTGATGTTATTGGTCATTATGTTTTTTGATTCATGTTTGCAAATGTGTGCATTATAGAAATGATTATGGAGCTATGCAGTTAGTTTTTCGGCGGTTGGAAGCTAACCGAATCTTGCTGAGCGTTCTGGATACAGGTATCAGAACGCACAAAACTCGAGTTTCTTGTCTTCAAGAAAGACATGAAAATCTCTGTACATATATTTATTTTCCAGGTCTTATATATTACTTTGTTGTATTATTTGATGATCATTTATTTTTTATAACTCGATGGTAGTGAAGCGTTATGAGGAATATTGGCTAAACTGAGACGCATTGTAGCTGTGGCCGTTTTTGACTATGCTTTTTAGCGGCCATTTAACTCTCCAATCGAAAAAAACCTGTTATTCTAAGACGCGTTCAACGTGTTGAAATAAAATATCAATTTTATTTGATTTTAAATGCTAAATGAAACCAAAACTAAACTATAAAACATATTTTTTGAAAGAAAGGCCAAGTGAATCAAAAGACGAAAACAAACTTGATTTTTATATGGAAAGAAAAGCAACAAATAAAAAAATGCTTTTATGATAAAAATCCCTAAACAATATTAATCCAAACTGCGCAAAAAGTCAACTATTGGTGCCCCAATAGTACTCAACACATCTTTTGCCCACAACACGTCCAAATGCGAATATGTAGGCAATATTTTATACTCAAACCGTCTGACATGCGGTTCGTATTTGGCAAAATGATCAAGCAACAAATCACAGTTAACCAAGTTATCTCTTCCTGGTACAAAAAGATAAATCGGAGGGGTCTGCTCATCAAACCACTGATCATTGTAGTTAAATATAGTTTTTGCATTAGCATAAAACCCATCATTGCTGAGCCACCAAGTCATTAAATTGCAGCTGATATACACTGGCGAGAATATAAAATGTCTGGTACGGTATCTTGAGTCCCAAAGTTTATCGTTCCAGTTGAAAAGAAAACTGAACATTGAATAGCTCAAAAACCCAAAAATTTTGTGCAGCACAAGGACATTTCGCATAGACATCATGATCGGCATAAATGAAAGCACACCAAAAAAATAGTGGAATTGCTTTTTTGGAAGAAAATTCATGAACTTAATAAATAGTTTGGTACGGAGTAATTCGCCACCAAAAACCGCTGGTGCTAACGCGATAAAACAACTAAGCTTTTGGTTGAGACCATTATTGAAGACCGCAATGTTTTTTGATAAAAGTGCAAGAAACGTTTGTGTAGTACCTTGTGAATGTGCCACTAATGCTACTTTGTCAAATCCGGCTGATTGAGACAATACTTGATCGATCATTGCTGGAAGATCATACATTGCCATGTTGTAAATATTCCAGTTCCACATATTTGGATCTTTTGGATCATAGAATACATGCTGTGGGTTAAACCCACATCTATTATTTCCCAACCACACATCATACCCTTGTTTATGCAAATAAAAAGCAAGGGAATCCTGACCCGAGGAAATGTATGCTCCAGAAGACTGCAATAAACCATGAAGTAAAAGCACAGGCTTCCGTTTGTCACGTAACTCAGGAGCTTCATCAGGATTCACAATCCGCTGTAAGTTTATGATAAAATTATCCTTCGTTGTCACTTTGTACTCAAATAGCTTGAGATTCAAAAGCTCCACATAGTATGAGAGATGCGGCACAAGTAAACGATCCTTCTTTGGCAATGCTGCCTCTTGTTGTTGCTGTTGCTGCGGTAGACCCTCCAGCTGCTGGAATCCAAGGTTTTGGAAATAATGCGTGGTTGAAACAACCAGTGACCGACATATCGCGAGTGTCATCAATATCGAAAGAAATACAAACGAGTTTATGCATGATGTGATTCTAAACACCCGCTGCTTGAATTTGGAGTAGTGCACCTCATCGTGGATGTAGAGCGGGTTCTCTGGCAACTCGTGGCTAACAAGGTTCATATTGCTGTCCAAAGATGTTTGGTCATGATGATCGTCAGTATATCTAGCAGCCATGGCAAAGAGCTTTGGCGAGAACGTATAAAGAGAAGTCTTATTTGTTGACTGAGTCCATATCTGCTACTATAGTAATGCTTTGATTTTTTGTCACACATCGATGTTTGAACATTAGCAAATGTTTTTCCGATCACTTTGCTTTTCAAATCACAGCGTTCATACGTATGAGAGCATTATATAGAATAATTGTGCATATAAACGCAGGGGGTGCCCGGCTTGAATACTTACGTATAAATTAGGTAATCAAATTTATGCAATCTTCAAATACCATTTACGCGGTATAAGTGTGGTGATAGTGATATCACATGCGCAAGTGACCTAAAGAAAAGTTATACTAATATCGGAAGAGGCCAAGTGCGGTTGGTGGTGGGATCTGTTCTCTCCTTCTATATTTATTTACCTATAAACCTGTTTACACAGAACAATGCAAGATACAGGCTGACAACTTCATGAGAAGAAGAAGAAGAAGAAGAAGAAGAAGTTGTGAAAATATTGAAGAGCCACCCAGACTAAACAATAGTTCCCAACCTCAGACCCCTATTGTGACACGTGATATCACGGCGAGAGACGCTTTAATGGACAGGGAAACGTTTCATCTCAACATGCTAACACTAAATGTGGGAAACAGCTCCTGCGAGGATCGTTTAGATGTTAGGTATTCCTTATCACAATGCCTTTCTGTATTCAATTGCACCATACTAATACACAATGCTGTTTGAATAAAACTCGTAAACGGTTGGCAACTGCTAAAAATTTGAAAAGGGAAGAAATACGCTAGTTTAGCGTAATTTAAGTCCAGATACGTTGATTAGTCCTGTTTCGAGAATCAATGTCAAGAACATCAACTATTAAAGTTAAATTTATTGCTACAACCCAAAACAAAGGCTAAAAAGCTGATAGTCCAACTATAGCTTCTTTGACTCCGCGGCATCAATTGGATTTGGTACTGTAGTTGAAAGACGATCGAAAGGCACTTATTTGCGCCAAATATTTGGCATATTAGTGTTGAAAGATAGTGATACAGGCTAAATTCCAGGTTATGTGGATAAGAAATGTTGCAGTTCTATATTATTTAGTTATCGGACACATAACTTAAGCAGGGTATGTTATGACAAACTTCTAACCTCCTCTTGTGTCAAGAAAACAGTCATGCACAATGATGCTACTTGACAGGTATTCATCGCATGTTGTGCTCGGGCTAAATCATTTAGTTAAAGATTCAAAAGCTATTATAGTAAGGCATGCTTTGAAACAACACAGAGTTCACGACATATGTAAAGATGTAGACAGTATATGAGATAAACTGCTGCTCAACAAAGCTGGTCCCGCAATTGGCAGTCTAGCTCTAATCTCATAGCCGTAATGACAAGATTTACATTGAACTTGCTATAATTTTAACAGAAAATTATATTGGGTATTCTATACAACCAACCCTGCCGACCATCACCAAATTAGTTTCTAAAAAAAAGGGCAAAAAGAAATTAAGTATCGGAAAAAGAAAAAAAATGAAACGTAGCAAAAGATAAATAAAATTCGCTAGCAAAGCCAAAGGATAAAAAACCGTACTATAAAACTCCTGGGTGTATAAATCCAGAGACATTTATGACGGAGAAGTGTCACAAATGGAAAAGGGAATCATGAATAAACTTCTTTTTGAGGAAAGATAAAAGTTGCTCGTAATAAATCGAAATCAAAACAAATAGATAGATATACATATAGAATAAAAAATAAAAAATAAAAAAACAGGTACAAATCAATCAAGAAACCGTCCCCTAGTACATGTAGTCAAAGTTTGGACTTTTGTCACCCAAGACAATCTTCTTTCTCTCTGAATATTGTTCAAAAGTGTCTTTATATAAACTAGTTCTCTTCTTTTTGTTCTCCCGATGAAGCACAGCCAAGTAGGCAATACTCATCAACACGGAAAACAAGACAAAGAAAAACCCAGTTAATATACCCTGGTGGAAGAACATGTCATTATTTTGAAATGCGAAAAGGGCAATTAACCCACCAAGACTGCCCATACTGATTTCCAAAGAAATAGCTACAGATTTTCTCAAATGGCCACACATGTTTAGGGTTGTCCAACAGAGCAAGATTGGCATGGCACTGTAGGATCCAGAAGCAATAAGGAAACTAGCAGCCCATTTCTTGTGATCCGGAAACTCAACTTCGTTTTTGCAGTAGGTGAAAAGTAGCCCAGCCATGGCAATGAGACAGTTAAGTAACAAAAAACCAAATCTGTTGCGGAAGTAGTCAGAAGCAAAAGAGTTGACAATACACCACAAGAATGCACACACGTAAATGTACGATGTCTTTGCATTCAATCTTTCCACAGAGAAACCTAATCCTTTGGCAAAAATTGGTTCGTAGAAAGAATAGCCATAGTAAGCATATTGAATACCAAAGGAAGCCAACCCTGGCAAGTAAATCATTGGATCGGTCACCGCTTTAAATATTTCTCTCTTGGAGTACTCTAAATTGTACCCACTCTTGCCGGAATATACTTCTAGTTTTTTAACAATAAACAATGTCTCATTGTCGTTGAAAAATCTGGCTCCTTCTGGGAAATCCGGAATTACGAAGAATAACAAAACTGCAACCCCCATTGTAACCGAACCTTCAATAATCAACAACCATCTCCAAGGCTCAAGTCCGTTACGACCAAGAAGATTTTTGTTAATCGAATAGTTGATCAAACTACCTGCCATACCGGCTAATGTTGACACTGAGCAAATTGCACTGAACCGTCTTTGTGATTCTTTTCTCTCATAATAATGTGCCATAATGTAGAAAACAGCTGTATCAGTGGCCCCTTGGAAAAGACCATGAAAAACCTGACAAGTAATGTAACCGCCAGAGGTTTTTGCATACCCACTAGCAAGACTGATTGCCCCATAGAGTAGCACGGAGATACTAATCCAAAAATGTGGTCTAATGTTTTTCAAAAGCACATTAGAGAAAAACTGTAGTACCAAGTATGGCACAAAGAAAGCAGCATAAGCACCGCAAAATTGAAGTTCTGTGAAATCAAGTGATTGTAAAATGCCATCAATGACAACTAAACCAAATGAAGATCTATTCAAAAAAGCAAGAAAATAGAGCAAGGCAAATGTAGGCACGACACATAAATCCACTTTCCACATGAGTTTGCGTTGATTGACGTTATACTGTGTAGCAAGATCTTGAACTTTAATAATTTTCAGTTCTTCGCTGAGGTATTCAACTTCAGTATATTCTGACGGATCATCAAATTTGAGATTTGTATCTCTGGTGACATTATTGTCTATCTCCTGGGAGAACATGTTCAAATGTAGCTTTGGATCCATAGCTGATTATTGTTTTGAATTGTTCTTGAATTGTATGATAGAATTGAAAGTATTATAAGAATATGCTTCTGCAATTTTATTGTAAGTGTTTTCTGTAGTGTGCGTCTATATGTTAATTAGGTACCCAAACCAGCTTAGCAATACTTGGAGAATTATTGATGGTACTAAAAAGGTAAGGCGTATATCACAAATTTGAATAGCACCGCAGGAGGCCAAAAAAAAGCCCAGCAAAAACCAGCGTCAGTTCGATGTCTTATATATAATCGAAGACGCTAAAGACTTTGATCCATTCAGATACAACACATTATAGAAATTCTCCATAATTTCCATATTCAAACATAATAAGGCTAAATGGCAAACAATGACAAACATTCAAAGTCGGCCTCGCCTTCTGGGTGATAATATCTGATCGACAGTGCATAAGTGCAATATTCAAATAATGCAAGAGGTGTTTTCCATCGCCACTAAAAAAAAGAACGCTAGGGAATAGCTGCGGTATTTAGAAACCGTGTAGATGGAATTGTCAGAGACCTAAGTGACGCTTTTGGAGACAAATACGGGTATTTGAAAATCGGTTTATAGAATGCGTTGTTTCTCGTTCGATTCACAGATTCGGTTTCTCTTGTTGACTCAGGGCTTTTGGAGCGGGATTTGAGTCAGGCTTCTACAGTATGCAATGTACTTTCTCACATTATTATTATTTTTCCTTCTTCTTTGTGTTTCTAATCCATAAGCCTCAAAAGCTTTTTGGCTTTCAATGGATTTTGTCCTGACCTTGCCATCTAAAGCAGAAAATTCAAAGACTTATTCAAGAACAGAGTTTTAGATAGTTTCAATAGTGTGCATGAAAAAGACTATAGTATATCTGACTGTGTAGCATGATTTATCTGCTAAAGTAGTACTAACGTTCATCTAAGCGCGTTGGGCCCGTGATAACAACACAATACAACTAAAACTGCAATTTGCGACAAACTTTAGTAAGCCAGCGTGAGCTTTAATGTTTCATTATATACGTACTCTAAGAGCAAAATAGGTCGTGGCCCCTTATGGGTTGTAGCTAAGATTTGTTGAACAATTCTCTTTTTTTTCTTTATTTTTCTTTAACTATTATTATTATGACCATTATTATTATTATTATTATTGTTATTATTATTTATGAAAAAAAATTATTTTTTTACATTGCCATTTCCGATAAATAATAAAACACCATTTTTGCGTCAAGTATGCTATGTATACTTACAAGTAAATTGAAACAGATTAGCAGCTATGCTGAGGCCAAATCGTACTCAAAGTCAGAAGCAAAAAGAGTCAATACTTTGGCCACCGGCCTTAGTTACAACACAATGGATTTGCTGTACAACTCTTTGTGTACACTCTGTCAATGCTCATTTTTGCAATTGAAAGTGCAAATTATCCTCGGCCGAGGAACGCAGTTCCGTCAAGTAGAATGCAAGTCTGACACAGACTAGTAAGTTTCCTAAGTGGTATTCAGTATTTCCGTTTTTTATTGTAGTTGCGAGCTAAAAGAAAAGGAGAACGCTATCGGAAATTCTTGCCATTTAGATCCTTTTTCAACTAGTATATTTGGCATATAATAAATTGTTGTGTAGTATCAAAAATTTATACACATTCATATTTATTATTCAGTGCTATCAACGCACAAGTTGCGTCAGAATTGCCAAAAAACTTTTTAGCAACACAAACCTCAAAAACCAAAAAAAAAAAAAAAAAAAAAAAAAAAAAAATTCAGTCGCTAATTCACCAAAAGGTTTTCTTTTTCTGTCTGTAGTAAGAATCATTTTCTCCTTGTTTCACTTTCTCGTCAAACGTTTTCAATGTTGGACAGCACGCTCGTGTGTTCTTCAAAATTTGGGTACATTGTTGTGCATTAGGGTGTGGGTTAAAACACAACCTGCGTTAAAAACCGCATATAAAACGTAATGCATTACATGCAGATAATGCACACACTTTGCTAAAGATCCACATTTACGTACGTCTTAACGCATCGAACCGCTCTTTTGATTTGTTGGTTCTTCTTTCGTGCACGACTGTTTAGATCAAATTTTTGGGTTGGTGCTATATATGCTAGAACAGTAGCGTAGCATACATTACATAACGTCAATTACAGATTCTTGCTTTGCAATATCGTAAATTGTTGTTACCATCGATCTACTTCGCTGTAGCTTGCTAAACATCTACAGAACGTTAAGTGAGCAAGTGCATGGTGATTACGAGTCGACTAGTTGACTATCCAAAGTTGGAGAAGTATTGGCTGCTCCGCAATAAACCTTACTGAAAAAAAATTGGGCTAAACTTAACAGACTATAGAGATCATGAAACCGCTTTGGAAGAAAGAGAAAAGGAGCTGGTGCGTCAGATTTAAATTGGCATTTTCCGTAAGAGCTCGCTTTATTATCCTGAGCTACATCTGTATAGTAATAGAACTTATAAGCACCTGTGTTATAGTTCGCAAATTGAGCCCAGTTTATGTAGTGATTACACTAAACGACAATTAATCAAATTAATGTGGACAAAGATATATTATAATGGGAATAAGACGGGAAAAATAAATAAATACGCGAGTCTATATGATTACCAAAAAACTCACAAGTGTAGGAATCAAAGAAGAAGAGATGTAAAAATTGAATGTGAACAAAAAAAGAATGGAGGGTGAAAAATTAAAATGAGCAATGGGAGGGAGAAAAAAAATTGAAGACACACTGAAGGAAGCAGTAAAGGTAGAGCCAAAGAAAGCTATTAGATCAGGGCAGGAAGATGCAAACGCCACGGCAAATCGTAAAAAAACAAAAAAAAAAAAAAAGAAGAAGATAGGAACGAAAAACAAAACAATCTTAAAGCATAATAAAATCAAAATAAGAAAACAAAAGAAAAATAAAAACATCAAAAACAAGCAAACGAAGAGACACAACAAAAACGAAAAAAATAAAGGCAAATGACACAACACAAAAACAATGTTCAATGATTAAGATTCGGGCAAAATACTCACCAACAAACCTAGAATTGCAAATACTAACAAGCATAATACTGTGACTGTCAATGCTTGCATGACAAACATAGAATGCGAAGCTGAATATCAGTCACTGATCAAAAAGTTGTGCCCAGCTTCAGCTTCTTCTTTCCCTTACGACCTTTCCGTTTTGGCTTTTTGCTGTTCTTCGACCTACGGCTGCTGCCAGTTCGTGGCGATGGAGATTTTGACTTGGACTTGAATATTTCGCTCAAATCTGTGCTAGCAGTATTAGTGATCGAGTCACCAGAAAGACTAGGAGTAGAGCTAACAGCCGCATTTAAAATTGTAGTAATTGCAGCATTCTCTTCGGAACGTGATCGAGAAGATTTGGAGATAGGATCTATCGAATCTAACGAACTACGGGCAACGTTATTACCAGTACCATTACTTTGTAATTCTGGGCCCAATGTAGTTTCTTTCTGTTGAGCTGTACCATTATTTTTTAGCACATCGACCTTTTGAGCATTTAAGCTTCCAGCTTTGCTAACACTTCCAGCTCCACTTCCCTTGCTATTATATATCAGCTGAGATTGCGGCTTTGAGTATGTATTTCTGTTCTTCAGTACTAATTGTGCTGATGTACCTTCATTGTTGCCATCAATATAATGATTATGATAGTGGCCATACAAATTTCCTGATGGCACATTAGCGGCGGCCACTGCAGACTCTTTCTTGTCAAAATCCACAGTATCTTCATAACCATACTCTGTAGACCTTTGTTCATATAGTCTCAGCCTTAAGTCAACATGCGAGTCCGGTGTCTGATGTCTTTCTTGTGCTTCCTCTTCATTCCGTAACTCTTTGTCTTTAAATGCAGCAGCAACCACAAGAGATTCGTCTGCTGAAGAATAACTAGGCGGTTTCAGTACCGGAGTTATTGAAGCAGCGTCATTGCTGCTGTTTCTGTTATGGTTGGTGTTGTTGGTGTTGTTAGTGTAGCTTGTATTAGTGGCATTTGTGTCTATGAGCAATGGCGTGGTCTCATCAGCTATAGATTTCTTTTTGGAAAGATGACCAAAGAAATCTTCTTGTGATGGATAGCTAGGAGGTATAGGATCACCTTTAGCAATCAAAGTGTACTCCTCTTCCTCTTCTACACCATATGCTGGTGGAGCACCAAGTGTGCCATAATTTTTTGCTAATCCCCATTTTTTAACATTTGCTTCAATGAATACAAATCCAAGCTGGCCTAAATTTACTTGAAATCGGTAACCTTGACAGTTTTGTGCACCTATTGCTGGATACAAGTTAAGTTTCATGCCATGAATAATGTCGTAGAGCTTCTTGCCGTTGCGTGTGAAAAACACAGACCCAGTTGCAGGGCGGAATCCAACTCCGATAACATCGCCTTCAGCAAGTTTCGGTAATATTTCAGGAGCATTATCAAAGGGGCGGTTGATGCGAACTTTACCGTTATTTTCATAGGATACAGAGTATTTGTTGTAGCCTGGGAGCCTGAAATTTGGATATGGCTTGGAGACAAGGCCGATATCAAATACCGGAACCACTGAATTTTCCAACTTGCTTCTATCTGCTATTCCATCATCACCGGCGGCGGCATTATTGTTGTTGGATTGCGATGGATCATAACCTGGCAATTCAAACAATTTGACTTCAAAATAAATAGTATCTCTTTCTCTTGATTTGATCGGCAAAGGAAAGTTTAACATTGCAGAGCTGGGATTGTTGGAAGTGAACAATATGTCTGTCCTTTCATCAACTGCATAGTTTGGGGCAAGTGGTTCGTTGGCATCCTGCTCAAAATGGAAAGCGTCCAAGCCGCGATCATCGATTTGCTGCTGCTGAATAGCTGTGATTTCTTTGCCCATTTTTGTAGTACTTGGAGGATATAATTCTTCAAATGACTTGCCACGTTTGTAGTACAATTGGTCGGCTTTGGGCAAAAGCGGAAGAAGCAGCTCTTCTTCTTGACGCAACGCCTCTTCGTCAGCAAACTGTCCTGATGCAGAAAAATTCAGGGCAAGAAATAACGAAGACTGACCAGTACCGGTGGTATAAAGGCAAATGAAATAGATCCCAATGACCAAAAGAGCGATAGTGAGGGCCCCTAACGACGAGGAGAGCACTATGATTAAGGCAAGATTGACACCCGCGTCGTCCCAGTCAATAGAGTCGCCCTGGGTATTAAACTCTGATGGCAGTGGTGAAGGAGGAAGGATATTCTGTTGTAAGCGGGCAGCCGAGGTGGCTGCTGCCCACAAATGACCTATAACGGGCATTTTTCAATAGATATATGACCTTATGTTGTACTATTATCGTGCCAGACTGTTTGACAGCATCGCGCTTAACGCTATCAACGGCTGTCGTTTTCGTTATTTTGTTGTTTTCCTTTAACTTGCAGCAGATCGCGCGACTGAAAAGAGATGAGCATGTGACAGCATGTGATCTCATCTCTGGCTGCAGGAAAAGAAAAAAAAATTTTTTTTTCTTGTTTCTTTTCTTAGTGAAATATTCTGTTTATAGCCTTTATCTGTCTCTGATATTCTGCTCCTCTCGCTTGTACCACGCCCTACAGCATATACTACCTATATCACACAACATACACCATGTCCGAACCAGCAAAGCTCAACTCTAACCCAGAGATTCTTTTGAAAAAGAGAAAGAACGCCGACAGAATAAGGTTGGAGAAGCAAGAAGCCGCCAGAAAGAGAATCGAAGACCAGTTGAGAAAAAACAAGGCCAAGAAGAACAAGTTTGTTAGAGCTGAAACCATTCTCGCCAAAAAATACTCCAGTAAAAAAGAGCTCAAGAGAATTAGCAGAGTTGCTAAGATCGAGAAGAATGCCGACCAAAAGATAAAGTTGGTGTCCGCTGCTGTCGATAATGTTGCTGACCAAGAAGTTCACAATGAGGCCTGGGACGAAAAGCCAAAGTTATTGCTTGTTGCTAGAGTCAGATCACCAAACAACGCCAAAATTCCTTCAAAGGCTAAGAAAGTTTTGCAAGCATTGAGATTGGAGCATTCCAACTTTGGTACTTTTGTTAAGTTGACCCCAACAGTATTGCCATTGTTGAAGCTCGTGGCCCCATACATAGTGATAGGTACCCCAAACTTGGTTACAGTGCGTGAACTTATTCAAAAGAGAGCCAGTGTTACTGTTGAAGATGAAGCAAACAACAATGCCAAAAAACAAGTGTTGTTGGATGATAACACCATTATTGAAGAAAAACTTGGTGACTACGGTATTATCTGTACCGAAGATTTGGTGCACGAGATCTACACTTTGGGCGACAATTTCAAACAGGTGATGAACTTTCTTAGGCCATTTCAGCTAGCTCCTCCAGTGACCGGCTGGGGTCCAATGTCCAAATTGAAGAGAATCGAGATCCAAGAACGGAAGGACAGCAACCCGGTGAATAACAGAGGTAGTGCGCCATTAGTAGAGATTGATATTGACCAGTATGTCGCCAACCAGAATTGATTAGCATTTAATTTTTCTTTACTTTCTCTTCATTTGTTTTGTTTCGTTTAGTGTTTTTGAATAAATTTGTTTCGTTCGAAGTTGTCTTGTAATGCTGGAACCTGCTGTTATAGTATACTGTCATTCTCCGCAATTATTCCCAATAAAGAAATCTCCGGTAATCGGTATTATCACGAGACTGATGACTAAGCATTACCCTCTTTGAATCATCTCCTCTTTTCTTTTTCCTACTGAAAATCCGAATTGGCAACCGATATAAAAATAAAAAGTTATCATCGCTAGCTCCAGTAAACTGAGAGTTTTTGTTTTTGTTTTTAGTTCATAATTCGTATCACAAAAGACACTTTTTTTTATACTTTGTTTCTTGGATTAACATACAATTCACAATGTTGAGAAACTTGTCTATTCCATTTAAGCAGACTAAGGCGCTTGCCTCCACATCCAAGACTGTTGCCGGGAGGGGCTGCTTCTCCAAGAGATTGATTAGTAACTCGGTTAGATCCTCATTAGCCACCCCAACTTCAGACGGCCCTTCATTTGACTTGAGCAAGAAAATACCTCCTACGGGAAAAGAAATGCTTAAGAATGCATTCCAAACTGATCCAACTGCTGGCACCAGACCAATCTATTTGGACATGCAGGCCACTACCCCAACCGATCCAAGGGTGCTTGATACAATGTTGAAATTCTATACCGGGCTTTATGGTAATCCTCACTCTAGAACACATGCCTACGGCTGGGAAACTGATAAGGAAGTGGAAAAAGCTAGAAAACATGTTGCTGATCTTATTGGTGCTGATCCAAAGGAAATTATCTTTACCTCTGGTGCTACCGAATCCAACAACATGGCCATTAAAGGTGTACCAAGATTTTACAAATCCACGAAAAAGCATATCATTACTGTGCAGACAGAACACAAATGTGTTTTGAACTCTGCTAGACATTTGCAAGATGAAGGCTTTGACGTAACATATTTGCCGGTGCGCACTGATGGTTTAGTGGACTTGGAACAGTTGGAGAAAGCCATCAGAAAAGATACTTGTTTGGTATCAGTGATGGGTGTTAATAATGAAATTGGTGTTATACAACCATTAGAAGAAATTGGAAGAATTTGCAAAAAGAACAAGGTTTTTTTCCACACTGACTGTGCTCAAGCTTACGGTAAGGTTCTGTTGGATGTTAACAAGATGAACATCGATTTAATGAGTATTTCATCTCATAAAATTTATGGTCCAAAAGGTATGGGTGCGCTTTATATGAGAAGAAGACCAAGAGTTAGAATGGACCCAATAATGACCGGGGGTGGTCAAGAAAGAGGCTTAAGATCCGGTACTTTAGCTCCGCCATTGGTGGTGGGATTCGGTGAAGCTGCTAAATTGATGGCAGATGAGAGAGAATATGACTCTAAACATATCACTTACTTATCAGAAAAATTAAAGAATGGTTTGCTTTCTATTGAAGACACTTTGTTGAACGGCTCTCCAGACCACAGATTCCCTGGTTGTATCAATATTTCTTTTGCATACATTGAAGGTGAATCATTGTTGATGGCTTTGAATGATATTGCTCTTAGTTCTGGTTCTGCATGTACTTCTGCTTCCTTAGAGCCATCTTACGTTTTGCACGCATTGGGTGCTGATGATGCTTTGGCCCATTCTTCCATCAGATTCGGTATTGGTAGATTTACTACCGAAGAAGAAATTGACTATGTAATTGATGCTATCCACAAGAGAGTGCACTTCTTGAGAGAATTGAGCCCTCTTTGGGAAATGAAACAAGAAGGTATTGATTTGAACAGTATTGAATGGTCAGGTCATTAAGTTGTTTGAATAAATTTTTTTCATTTTGATCGGTCTGTTTTTTTTCTCAAATCAACTCATTTTGCTCAGCCATAATTCATCCATTATGGAAACTCACTTTCTCATTTTTTTCATTTCTGTGACTTGTGTTGCTATATCTTCTGTCCATATATGCCTCTTTGTTCTCAATGTTTTTTGTTCTTTTTTTTTTTTTTTTATCTAGCGGCTCTTGTTTTTATCTTTTATGACTAACGTACATATGTATACTTTATTTTTTTATTCTTTTTTGAAGCATCTAACCCATTGTGATCTCTTTTCATATTATTTGTAGATGTTATCCCCTCTGTCCGCTCTGTTGCATACTGTAGATATATTTTGGGAATTATAGAACATAGCAATTCCAAACAGTTCTAATTTGTTAAATGAAATCTACGGAATAAAAAGTGAGAACATTTATAAATGTAAATTGCATTTAAAATTGCTAATGTTGATGAGTAAACCAAATATAAGAAATTTTAAAATGAAAAACTACTAAACTAAAACTAACTCACGAGCTGTAATGCAATTCGGTTTTAACGAGTTTATTTCCCACTAAATCAATAACCACATTGACCGTACTCATTTCTTGCCCTTCTTTTTACCCTTTTTATTTTTCTTTTTTGATGTACCAGCGGTAACCGTCTCTGTTTTTATCTCTGCTGCAGTACCTTCAGCCACCGGCGTACTGTTACCAGTGGCAGAAGTAGGTTCTGCGGTTGAGGCTGATGCTGGTCCACTCTCTGGCTCTTCCGATTGAAACTCAGTATTGCTCATCAAGCTAGCGAACCCTTTACCATGAACAATGTATTTTTCCTCCAATGCTTGTTTTACTTTTTCGTTTTCACTGTCTTTCTTGTCAATTGTTGTTGATTTTGTCACTTTCGAGTCTTGGCCATCTTGCACCTTAGTATGATTTTTCTTTATGCTTTTCGTTTTGGTGAATTGCACGCCTCGTGGTCCCAAAGCGGACAATATTCTTGAAAGATCCTTTGCTTTGCTGGTTTTGAACTTGTAGCAAGTGCCACTATGCGGATTGTACGTCTTGAAGCTGATGAAAGAATATGATGGTTTCAGCTCTTCCTTTTCCAGCTGTTGCTGTTGCTGTTGCTGTTGCTCCAGCTGTTGTTTCTTCTTGTTATTTGAGGATGGTTTGGTGTGGTAAGTCACGGAGACGAGGGTGTCTGAAGGACTGGCTTCAAGAAGCGACACAGAGCGCTCCACGTATGTGTCAAGAAGCTGTAGCTGTGGCATTATGTATTTAGTGGAAGTAAGCTATCCAACTGCTCAGGCTTGATATAATATACTATCTGTCTATACTATCTATCCACCTCATGGCACTCTCTCTTGTTTCTCTGTTCCTGTATGATTTTCAGCGTCTTTCAGTTCCTCGATTTCTACAGTTGCCCGGCACTAGTGTTTGTAAGGTTGTGTGCCCCGGTAGTACTTTGTTGTCAAATTGAGAATATCAAAACACACAATGATGATGATGATAGCAGCCATGATGAGGATATTTGAGTAGGAAAAGCGAAGGCGATTGCATGGCAAGAATTGCACTTCTTTTTTTCCTTAACAGTTTGACTTAGCCATGAAGTTCAATTTTTTCTGTCTTTTCTTTGCGCTTTTCAGCCTCAGCTTGGCGTTTGCCGATGCGGACTCAGAGGCCGAATTGCCAATCCCATCCAACTTCAAAAAGCTCACCAAGTCCAGACTTCTCAAGCTCAGAGATCCCACTACTGGTATTATCCAGCTCACTGATAAGACCAGTAATTTGTTGCTTGATACAGAAGTCCGTCAAGTACCAGTGGTGCTTCTTTTGACCGCCAACAGTCCAGCCATTGGCTGCAGTGCTTGTCAAGATTTCAAGCCAGTGTTTGAGAAAACGGCGCGCCAATACATCAAGTTGTACCCAAATAATAATGACCTTTTCTTTGTCAATGCCGATTTCTCCCAAAACCAAGCTCTTTTCAAAAGGCTTGGAATGAACAATGTGCCCCATATATGGGTCTTGCCAAAATATGACTTTACGTACAACCGCTTGTTGGACAGAGAAGACATAAAAGACGATAAAGAATTGGAAGACCCAAAACATTACAGATTGGAAACTTCAGAACATTTTGAATATAGAATTAGCGAAGGTTCTACTCCAGTTGAATTCGCTGCTTACATATCTGCTGCTATACAGCAACCATTTGTGATTCCTGGCGATTCAGATGGCATTTTTAACGAAAATACTTTTGCCATTGCTATCTTTACATTTTCATTGGTGGTCATAATTAAAAAGAAAGTCAATGACCCTGACAGTACCCTTTTGCAAAAACTCGCTCGTCCTAGAGTCTGGACCGGTATCTCAGTGCTCCTCATCACTTTATTCACTAGTGGGTACATGTTCACCATCATTAGAGGCGTACCATTGCTTGCTAGAAACGAAAATGGACCATTTTACTTTGCCGGTGGAGCTCAATATCAAATTGGAATTGAAACATTTTTAGTGGCTGGGTCTTATTTGTTCATTGGATTTTGGATGGTGCTACTTATTGATGTTTTGCCAAAACGCAAATGGTTCAGCAAAGTAAAGCTCAGTGATACCCAACAAGCAGTGCTAACCATAATTGCTGCTGGTGGGTTATACTATGCTTATTCTTTGTTAACTTCCATTTACTTGAGGAAAGATGGTGGTTACCCATTTGCTTTGTCCAAGGTTTTGTAAGGAAAAAGCCTACAAAATTGCTGTATTATTTTCAATACAAAAATTCTAAAATATTATTTTCCTCTTTATTATCCTTTGTAGCACGCTTTGGTTATGATGCATTATTTGTCTACCGAATATTAACTGTCCTAACTCCTAACCCTAAACCGTAGTAATGGACATATAAAGAACTGAATTGCAACAGTTGAGATTGCTACACTTACACGTCAGAAATAGTTGTTCTTGGCCAATTACCTGTTCTATATGTCTTCAAACATCCCATCAAACAAATGCGGACAAATATGCATATAGCTAACATGCATCAGTTCCCGCTACCCTTCTTAAGAGCATTACGAAAGCAAAAAACAAAAGCAAGTACAATGCCATTGTAATATCTGAAATGTTATATTAGTTGAAAACACCGGCCTTTAGAGCCTATAAATGAGGTAATGAGTCACTACTAAAACCTAGATCGGATATCAAAAAGGTAGAAAAGAAAATAATAAAACCAAAAATGCCCAAAAAAATGAGAAATGTGAAATAAACAAACAATGCAACATAAATGAGAGACAGCGAAAAAGATAGGTATAATATGTGATTCTATGCATGAATAAAATAAAATAAAAACCAAAACAATTGAAAATGACCAAAAAAAAAAAAACAAAAAAAACAAGTACTGTAGAATAAATTATCAAAAATAAAAATAAAAATAAAAAAAAGTAAAAGAAAAAGTAAAGAAAGAACAACACACGCTATTAATATACAGAGCGACGATCACTCCGATCTCTCTTCGCTAATTGCCTCCTCTTCTTCATCCTTATTGATTAATAAAAAGGAAATCCCAATAACAATGGCGCCCACCAAATAACCCAACGCCATGGTCTTGTCCTTGAACAACGCGTCGCCAACCAAGGCTAACGGAATAGTAAATGACAACCCTACTGTCACAGTTAATGGGCTAGTTAAAAGTACTGCTATAGCCCAACAATAATCACTAATAAAAGTAATTAAGCAATTAATCAAAATGATCTTCCAAACAAATCCAGATGGAGGAAGCTCAAATTTTTCAATACCTAAATAGTCCCAGATGAAAAGGGTTGGCCAGAGCAAGACCAAGTTAAAAATCCCCACAAATCCAAAAAACAATTTGGCATTAAGACGTTCTTCGCTTTTGACTTTGAGTTTCAAAAGCACAGTGTAAGCACCATAGAAGGATGCGCCGAGCAATGCAAGCAAATTTCCAAAAAACACCGCAAAACTGTAATGGTCATCTTTGAGGCCCAATTTGTTTGGGACTGAGTCAGAATCAATTTTCGTAATAATGACGATTCCAACAAACGAGAGCACTAAAGAGATGACTTTAAGGCGGTTGATACTGTCAATGCCAAACAAAAATCCAAAGAACAAGGTGAAAAATGAGGAAGTAGTTGACAAGATGGTTTGAGAAGAAACACTGGTGTATTTCAAACTGGCATTCGTGGCCAAGTTGGCCAAGTACCACAAAATACAAAACTGGAAACTTAGCTTAATGGTTTCTTCAAGAGATAAATTTTCTTCTTGACCAACTGGCTGAAGAAGTTTTGGCAATACTTGCTGCTGACTGCTAGATCCAGTATGATGATTATTTGCTTCAATGTCAAGCTCAGTTGAGCTATAATCGCTGTCGTTGTTATTAGTTAGTCCAGTATGTTCGGTTTGGTTCTCAAGGTCAACATCCTCGATTGAATGTGGCTCTTTCCTGCTTGCATGATGGTTGCTAGCGGTATTATTGTTGATTTCATTGCGGATGATCTCCGTTAAATTGACACGCTGATGATAGTATTTCTGCTTAGCCACTTTTAATGCCAACGGCACCAAATAAAATATGAATATGGACGTGTTGAAGTACGTTATAAGGAATGGTTTGCTATACAAATCGTTTTCAAAGATCTCATTAATGAGAAACGAAGAAAGCACCCATAGCACCACCACCGAGGCAAGAGACAAAAGTCCTAAAAGCCAAGCAGACTTGACTAATCTTTTTAGCACTGTATTCACAGTCATTGTGTTGTATTTGCAGTTCTGCTGTTCAATTTAGCTTTCTCCTTTGGCCGGCTTTTCTGCCAACAAGTATAACAAGCGATTGCTGCGGTACTAAAGATGAGATGAGTCCAACACTGTGGTTTTGAAGTCAACCAGATACCAGCAAAGGGGAGTATGAGCAGAAAGACGGGTTTGAGTTTGACGGCTGTCAGCAAAAAGACGCCACTATTTTACTTTTTTTGAGTGCTGTGCTTGACCGGGGACGTGCTGTCTATCAGCGGCTTTGAGCTCTTGCCTCGTTTAATTGAGGCCTCAAATTTTTTTTCTGTTTAAAGAAATCCTCGCGATGGTGCTAGGGCACGTGAAACTCATACGGTCATATCCATCATACGATCTCAGATACAGTCACATGCGTGCTCACGTGCGTTTCTTCAGTTTCTCCACTTTAAATCCGAGGGCGACTCTTCGCTGCTTGATGCTTTGTTTCGCGAGCTGAGAGTTGTTCTTCTTTAGGGAGAAACGGATTGGCCCTGCTGGTTGTACTGGTAGTGTAGTTGAGGTTTGGTCTGATGATGTTGATGTGGATGTTGATGTGGATTCTTTCGCTTGAGCATCTTCTCGTGACTTTCTCTCTAGCGCCTCTCTGTCCTGCTTCATCTTCTTCTCAATCATTTCCATCTTGATCTGCTCGTCGCTTTTCTCCTCTTTGCCACTCTTGATCATTGATTTCTTTTCATTATTGGCTGTTTTTTCATCTGGTAGCTTAATCATAAAATTTTGCATATTATACTCGTCGTTCTGGTTCTCTTCGTAGCCGCTCAAAGCCAATCTTTCCTGTTCAGCTTCATCGCTTTCAGTGACTTTGTCTTTGACGAGCTCAATCTTCCCCTCATCTGCTAAATGGAACACAAATGATGCTAAACTCTTGTATCGCGTAGCGTTCAAATGGATATGATCTCTGTCATTTCCAATGTACTCCTGGTAGAACTTATTGGCGTTAACTTTCTTAGTACCGTGGGCAATTCTGAGCAACTTCAAGAAATCGAGCTCGAAACTGTATGAGAAGTCCTCAATCTTCAGTTGAACTTCACGCTTTGAGGTTCCGAGTTCCTGGATGTTGCGATTATGTGATGGCGAAAGAATATGAGCTTTGAATCCGTTGGCATCACGGCACTGTTTACTGCACACTTGACAGTAAAATTTCAACTTCTGAAGGCCCTTAGCCTTCATTTTATTGGCAATGTATTTTGGTGTACCAAACTCTGCTTTCCCCATATTGAACTGGCTCGTATTCTGATATTTTATTAGCGTATGTGAAAGACAACTGATGGGCAAGTTCCTTGTCACTATTTCCCTTGTTACAATCTTTCATGTTTGATTTTTTTTTTTTTTCTAAATCCCCATCTCATCGGGGAACGGAGCTCGCAACCATGACAAAATCACCGGAAAAACGACAAAATACAGAAATCATAGCAAAAAGGTGGGCTAATCAGAAGGATAGAGCCCAGCATAATAGGACATAAAAGGGATCTACTTTGGCCCGGCCTGCTAGAAAAAAAAAAAAAAGGAAAGAAAAAAGTCACCTCGCAATGGACTCGGACGACGAAGATGTATATTCAGATAGAGAACAATCTGTTAAACCAGCTGATGGGGTTGCACGCCGTACAAGAACCCAAGGTCCCAATGCTAAAATCAACAACGATGTAGCCATGTTGCATGATGATTCTGATGATGAGGGGAACAACAGAGAGGAGGACGAAGATGATGACGATGGTGAAAGCTATGGCCGAGCCTCTGCAGCTGCCGCTAAACGTGCCAAAAGCGCGAGTGCTGCTAGCGGCGCTGGTGGCAGCAATAAGCCAAAAAGACAGAAAGTTGAAATCAATGATCAATTAAAAGGTGCTAACGGTGGGTATGCTTGGGAAGATGAGATCAAGCGTTCATGGGATATTGTCAAAGAAGATAAAGATGGGTCGCTCGTTGGATTGGTGAGTGGGTTAGTCGAAGCTAACAAGATGAAAAAAATTTATAAGAATGTGACGCCATTTCAGCGAGGTATTATAAGAACATTGATTTTGGTTATTGACTGCTCGCAAGCAATGGCTGAGAAGGATTTGAGGCCGACACGATACAGTTTAACCATAACTTACGCACTAGAGTTCATTGGCGAGTTCTTTGACCAGAATCCAATATCGCAGCTCGGTATAGTGGCAATGCGTAACGGTATTGCTACCGTGGTCAGCGAAGTTAGTGGCAACCCAGTGGATCACATTAATAACTTAAAAATGTTTAAAAAAAATGAACCAAAGGGAGATCCCTCATTGCAAAATGCGTTGGAAATGTCCAGAGGTTTGTTATTGCATACTTCACCTCATTCAACTAAAGAAGTGTTAATTTTATTCGGTACATTATTTACTAGTGACCCAGGAGACATTTTTAAGACTGTTAATCATTTGGTGGAAGAGAAAATCAGAGTTCGCATCATTGGGTTGAATGCTCAAGTTTCAATATGCTCCAAAATTGTCAACAGAACAAATTTTGGCGATGGGCTGAATTATGGCATTGTGCTCAATGAGCAGCATTTCAAGGAATTGTTGACTGACTGCATCACGCCAATGCCAATACTCAAACAAAACAAGAAACTAGATGCACAAAACCAGGCACAACAACCACAGCAGCAAAAAATATTCAACTTGATCAAGATGGGGTTCCCTACACGAATAACCGAAGAAGAACCCTCGTTTTGCTCTTGTCACTCAAACCTCAACTATGGTGGCTATATTTGTCCATTTTGTAAAGCAAAAATCTGTTCGTTGCCTGCAATCTGCCCAACTTGCAACTTGATGTTGATTTCGTCCACTCACTTGGCAAGGTCATACCACCACTTGTTTCCTTTAAAGAATTACAAAGAAGTTCCATTGATCAAATTTGGTGCTGAGCATATTGGTAACGACGGTCAACTTAATAACAGCAATACAAACGCTAAACAGTATAAATCGGACCGTTGCTACTCATGCCAGCTTGAGTTTCCTGTTAAGAACAACGAAGAGTACGACTGGCGTATAGTGAAGAGCAGCTCGCGGTACGAGTGTGAAGACTGCAAGAATGATTTTTGTATTGATTGCAATGTATTTATTCATGAAACTTTGCATAATTGTCCTGGATGCGAAGCGCAAGGGTGATTTTAGTGTGTATGTGGTGGTACTGTTTTTGGGAGATGTTTGTTTGTTTGTTTTTTAATCCTATATTATAGCATAACTATTTCAGTAAAGTTAGTGTAAGGTTTAGGTTTAGATCCTATTGGTAATAACTTGCAGATTATGCTATTGCTGCAATAAAAAAAAAAGAAAAAAAAAGAAAAAGAAAAAAGAAAAATTTAAATGGCTTTGTCAAGAGAGATGCTCACGTAGTCCTATGTCAAGCCAATTGTCGGTCTATTTTTTTGCAAAGATATTCCACATTGTTGTGGTTCTGTCGGTTTGCATTAATTTTGCGCAAGACGTTATCTGCATGTCAACCGTATCAGAGTATAGCACAGACGTCAACAAGTTATAACAATAAATAAGACTGTTTTTTTTTTTCCGTTTTCCGCACTATCCATGCAAGCACACTCTGCGCAAAGCCTTCGAAACGTCACAATTTATATTTCTTCAAAAGGTTATTCACTCTGAAAGCAACTAAATAAAGATCCGAACCAATAACATGTCGACCCTTGGGCCACACTTTATAACGGAGGCCCCCGTGTGTGTTCAGTCCAGTGCAGAAAAGGTTGCTTCGTTGCGTACATTGGAATACGTTCATACCAGAAACTTTCAATTTATACTAATTAGTCCAGTCATCCGAAAAAGCAGTATTATTAGCAAATAAAACCGCCCCACAGTTCAATGTTACGAATGTTTGTTCATCATTTATTATCAGTCAATAATTGGTTTTTTTTTTTTTTTTTTTTTTTTCAGCACTGTAATCAGGACACCACGACTGAGGAGTATGTCTATGAAACAGTGCAGTGCAGTGGTCCACTATTGCCCCGCAATTTGCATTCACAGTGGTGGTACCGTTGCCGTTTTAGGAAGGCGCTGCCTAAACATATTAAAAACTACAAAAATGTCAAAACAATTTAAATGAATAAATATGATTGATACTTTATAAAACATAACATCAACCTATATTACTTAATTGGTAGTAGCGTCACCAGTGTCTGGAGCAACATTCTTTTCACCGTATGCCTTAGTACCATACTTGCCACCATGGACAATAACGTCTTGTGGTCTGTAGTCCAACTTGCCACTAAAAAAACTTCGCAAGATACTCTTGACGCCCAAAGCGTATCTGACTTGAGCATCAATAGATGTACCAGAGATATGCGGAGTCATAGCATTACCGCCACCGTGTGGGTTGAAAGCTGTTCTCCATGGGTGGTCTTGTGGAGCTGGTTGTGGGTTCCACACATCACCACCGTAACCACGAATATGACCACTTTCCAAAGCTTCCTTAAGAGCTTCATTATCAACAATGGCACCTCTTGCTGTGTTGACAATCCAAGCGCCCTTTTTGACATGCTTGAAAAGTTCCTTATTGAAAAGACCGCGAGTGCCTTCGTGCAATGGACAGTTGATGGTGATGACGTCAGCTCTAGAAACAATTTCCTTCAAGTCTTCAACTCTCTTAGCATGAACTTTTTCTTCCTTATCCTTTGGCAAGGATTGGTAGTCGTAGTAAAGCAATTCTTTTGGATCAAATGGCACCAATCTTTCAAGCACCCGGTAACCAATACGACCAGCACCAATGGTAGCGATGGTTTTATTTTCCAAATCGTAAGAGTCTCTGGCAACTTCAGCGACATTCCAGTCGCCCTTGATGATTTGCTCGTGAGCAGGGACAAAGTTTCTCACCAAGTTGAGAATAGTCATCAAGACATGTTCAGCGACAGAAACAACATTGGAACCAGTGACTTCCAAGACACTGATTTTCTTTTCATTAGCAGCATCCAAGTCGATGTGGTCAGACCCAACACCAGCAGTGACACAAAGTTTCAAGTTTTTGGCCTTTTCGATACGCAGTCTTGTCAAGTAACCTGGATGGAATGGAGTGGTGATGACAATATCAGAGTCCACAATGTGCTTTTCCAATTCAGAGTTTGGACCGTCTTTGTCAGCGGTGGTGACCAAAGTGTGGCCTTGGGAAGTGATCCATTCTTCAAGCCCAAGCTTGTTTTCCACGGTACCAAGTAAACGTGGTTCTTCTTTGGCATACTTGCCGCCCTTGTAAAGCACAAGAAGAATTTTTTGGCCAGTTTTAGCGCTCATGGTGTATGTTACTTGTAAGTATTTGTATATATATATATATGTGTGTGTGTGTATCGAATCTAATTAAGATGGTGTAAAGAATTGGTTAAGTAGTAATTGTGTTTGTTCGACCTTCGCATTTTATCCTGGAATGGGCCCGGCATATATACCACTTCACTCCCCTCACCCTCAGTGGGGGGTCAAGCAAAATGGCTCCGCTGCCCCATAGTACCATTGCACAGCAACCCAGAATGGGGGCGGGCAACAGCAGGATCGATCCACAATAATACACAGTTGTACTCGTTATCTCAAGTTGAAATTCTTTCTGGAATAAGTAACTGCACCTGTTAACAAAAGCGCTACCGGATGTGGACTCGCCTTGTCTTTGCTACGTGTAATCGCAATAATAATCCTAATCCTCCAGGATCATTGGTGCTTATTGGTCAACCGCGATACACATTGAAATCGCAACATGCGTTGCCTATGGTATCTTACATCATGTCATGTTATTTTGAAATGTTTGGATAATATATTATTACCTCGACATTGACGGATGCTTATGCCCGATGAATAGGACTCTAAGATCTCTCAAAAAATTTCGCAGCAGTGGTGATGTGCACTGAAACCATTTTTGATTGCTATAAACCTTTTCACTACGGCGAGGATCGGTGGTGCTCTACGATCCAATGAGGTACGGTGTCAATGCCAATTCGCTCTCCGACTCTGTCGAAATGCGAAGCATCACTTTGGTCATGGCACACTGTACAAGATTGGCATTCTATAAGAAATGTGCACCTTGAGTATACTCCTATCGTGCCAACAGGGTATAGGGCAGCTATTTTTTCTTATCCTTCTTTTTCTTGTTTTTGCAAGTCCACGGTGACGCTAAAGTGACATTTTGTCTTTTTGTCTCATCGAGAAAAGTCTTGTTGGCTTGTGTGCTTCTTATACAAGATTTCTTAGTCAAGACCAAAGTTTGACGTATGTTTGCTGCTGCACGACCAGCGCTCGGTTGCGTCGCCAAGCATCCGCTATGTCTGCCGTCCACCATGCAGCAGCCCAGAATGCAGCATCGGAACCGCAACTTAAAACCGTGCAAAGTAGTGTGAGTGTGTTTCACTGTTTGTGAACCTCGAATCGTGCAATTAGATCGCCATAATATACTGTAACGATTGTCCCCGAATCCTATCTTGAGGTATACTTACTCCTCTCTATTGTCGGTAGCTAGCTACGCCTTGTTCGAATCTGAATAGATTATCGTCACATCACTTCGGCTTCACTTTTGGTAGAATCCTTGTAAAGCTACTGCTCTCAATGCCGTTTCGTGTACTGCTTCTGTACTATAATTTTGCAAAGCTTTAGCCAGTATGCTATAATATCAAAAAAAAAAAAAAAAAACATGATCGCGCACTGGGCCCATATCATTGGCGCCTTTGTTTATGCCACTTCCTGAATCAGCAAATAGCAAATAGCACGTCAAGCTACTGTCGAACCGATTAAAGAATGTTTCGTCTTTTTTATTCAGATATGCTATATAATTTGTTCATTTTAACAAAAAGTATGGGTATTATTAGCTATGACAATGATTACCGAAATATTGCATCATTTAGGGAAAAAAAAAAACTAGATACTTATAAGAGCAATCAAGGGTGCATAAAGAGATAAAATAAAGTATAGTGTCTTTTGTATGATTTCTAAGTATTGAAGTGAGAACGTTTATAGTGAGTAACGAGCAATGAGCAGCGAGTTGAAAAAAGGATAAAAACAAAACAACAAAAACAATAAAAAAGGGTATGCATTTTGAAAGCCATGAAGATCATGCAAACTCACGAAGATCAAGCAATCATTAAAATTAAAAACGAGGGAGAAAAAATAATGACAAATGCTAAACGAGAACCAGGAAAGTCGACAAAAATAAAAAAAAAAAAAAGAAATGTAAGGGGAAAAAAAAATGCAAACCTTAGTAAATCAATCGCTATCAAATACATCACTGTCATAATCCACGTCACCACCATAATTGCTCTCTTTTCTCAATTCTCCCAATCTTGCCTTTTCATTATTGCTTAACCTAACACTATTCTTTCTCACAAATTCTCTCGCATAACTAGCACCATCATCATAATCATCAGAATTAGAGTCGCTATCGTAATCATTGCCTAATTCTGACCATTCAATGTAGTTTTCTTTAACAATTTTCAAACATTTTTTCAAAATAAGGGGATCGAACGGGAAATATGCAACCAAGTCCAAGAATTCTTGTTTTGAGAAAAACAATATTTTTGAATCACCAGCATTACTCTTTTGTTGCTGTTGCTGTTTTTGCTGTTGCTTCTGTGAAATTGAAAAAGTGGATCCATTTGAGGTACTTGAACCAGATTTCGACTTGGCACCATTAAACTGGTCTCTTCTATTATGCTCAATGATACTGAAACAGTAAGCAACATTTTCTTGATGAGCGATCTTAGCAAACATAAGCACCACCGTTTCATTACAAAATTTCAACGGATTGAACTTTGTCAAGATCAATTTTTGGAAAAATTTATCAATACCACATTCCCAATCTCCATTCAGTTTATGCAATTGTTGGTGTCTGAAACAAAAAATGTAAAGCAAACATTGCAACACTGCGTAAAAAAGTTTAAATCTTTCCATTCCCCCATTCCCGTTACCAACTTCGCATTCTCTTTCAGCAACATATTTGTTAATCCAACTAACCAAATAACTAGTGACAAAAACAAGTTGATTTTGGGTAACCTTTTTGCCTCTGGCTAAATATGATGCCAAGTATTGTACAGCTTTGATTCGCTGTTCCAAGCTTTCCTCATAACTAAAAGTAATATCAATCAACGTTACTAAAAATGCATCTATTAATTCTGGTTGTTGTTGAGAGAAATGAAATAGAATAAATTGAATGGATCTGGTGTTACTGGTGGAAAGAATGTATGATTTGAAAATTGAAAGTAGTGATCTAAAAATCGTGATACCGTCACCGTTATTGAGGTTTTCCAAAGTGAAAGAGTCTTGTAAATTGATAAATATTTTTTCCATAACACTATCTAATTTGGCACTAAGCTCATTGATGTTTACAGTCAAATCAACATTATATTCTTCTTGTCCTTCAAGTTCTTCATCCTCGTCGTCGTCTCCTTCTTCATTGTCCTCATTCATGGTTGTATCGTTGACATTAGCTTCATCCTCATCATCTTCTTCATCACTCGAATTTTCACCATCATCGTCTTCACTGTCTTCTTCTTCTTCATCATCATCATCATCGTCGTCTTCTTCATCATCGTCATCGTCGTCATCGTCATCTTCTTCGTCAACTTCATCCAAATTATTTTTCAATTCAACGTCAAGTTGTATGCAGTATTCCACAATTAAGCTAAGAATCTGAAAGCGGACTTCAGTAGCATATTTCATGAACTCAAAGAGATTGCTAACATAGTTGACAACCTCTGATTTACGAGAATACTTGTCAGGAAAATTGCTAATTGCTGCTTTGAGCAAAAAATTCAAACTAGTAGGCATAATTCTTATCAAGTATTTGAAAAACTCATGATGAGCCGAAGTATGTGGAGTAACAAAGTCTTTGATAAACACAAGACAAACTTCATTGTACCATTTAGGAATGCCAGAAACTAGCACACAAAGAAAAGTAATGTAATTATTTATAAACTGTTCATCTTGATGATACCATTTGGGAATATTCAAAATGGCAAAAATCAACGTCGTGCAGTGCCTCAGGTCGAGCCTGGAAATATTGTTTGCTAAAATTCTAAAGATTGTCAGAAGATTAGCATAAGAAATAGCATTTGCTGAGGTTCTGGGCAACGAAATTTTCGCTGCCAAGGTGTCTATGGAAGTGGTGTCGTTCTAGATGGCGGTTAGTAAAATATGAACACTAGGAGAACAGAAAGAGAGTCAAACCAAATTGTACAAATATAAGGAAGGAAGATCAAAAAGAACATACCTTATCCATAGAATCCAAAGCGTTTTTTATATACGACTTATAAATCTTTCCAGAGATTTCATCGTTTGAGGTGTTGTTGCTAATGCTAGTTGCAACGCCACTTTCGTCAATAGTAACTGTTTTCTTTTGTCTTTTGGTAGTAACGGTAGTAACATTCGACGTGCTAGGTCTTTTATTATTGCTATTTTTTTCTAAAGATTTACCATTACTAGAACTATCGCTATTTTTATTTTTATTATTATTATTTTTAGTTGCTAGCTCGGTTTTTTTAGCGCTGCTGGAGGACATTGCCATCTCAGGAACTCTTCGCTTCTTGATTGATGATGATTTTTGTTTTTGCGTCTGCGTCGTCTGCTGGTGAGGATGTTGAAGCAGCACAGATTTCACAGTGATCATATCTTCCTCACTTTATTGTTGCTCTTGTTGTTATCGATAATGATGTTGTTGCTGCACTTGTCTTTTGATGATTTGGGCATGAAAAGAGTAAGCAAGAAGGAGAACAGTACTAAGCAGCTGGGGATAGGTTCAGACAGAGGAGTGATGGTATTATTGTTGTTGATACTGGTATTGGTGTTGTTACAAGAATCAATATACTATGGTACAGTATGCTCCAATGCTGACCGAAAAATTGCCAGTGTCTTTCAATAGTCTGTTTGCCATCGCATTGAAAGAGAATAAAAATTTTATTTTTTTTTACTTTTTATTTTTTATTTTTCTTTTTTTTTTTTTTTTTTTTAAATATTTTTCTTCCACAAGTCACGTGTGCTCATCTGAAAATTTCACTAAAAGTGAGTAATCGCATCAGCCGGTGACTGACTAGAGAAGAGATATATATATATATATATATATATATGTACTAATTATATATAGATACTTATATATATCTAAGTGCATTGTATTTTTTTACCAACAGGTAGACATTGCACTATTTTAGAATATCACATAATGTTCTTGCCCAAGAGACAGTGCGCCAGGCTATCTGCCCGCACGGTGGCCAGAGCCAGCTATAGATTCAACTCCACCGCATCTAAAACCACAACTGCAACTCCAACCACTAAACAGACAAAATTGTTCCCCGAATTACGCGATGCTGACAGGAACCCAGATGGCACTCCGGATTATGTTAAGTTGATTTTAACTTCCAAAGTGTACGACTTCATCAACGAAACCCCAGTGACACATGCGGTTTCCTTATCTTCCAAAACCAATAGTAACATTGTTTTAAAAAGAGAAGACACTACCCCAGTGTTTTCATTTAAGCTTAGAGGTGCAGCCAACATGGTGGGCCATTTGACCGCTGAGCAGAAAAATAAAGGGATTGTTGCCTGTTCTGCTGGCAACCATGCTCAAGGTGTTGCATATAGTGCTGCCAAATTAGGAATCTTGTCCACCATTGTCATGCCTCAGGCTACCCCGGAAATTAAATTCAAAAACGTTAGCAGATTAGGCTCGAAAGTGGTACTTTACGGCGATGATTTTGATTCTGCTAAAGCTGAATGTAAAAGATTGGAAGTTCAAGAAGGATACACCAATATTCCACCGTTTGACCACCCTTACGTCATTGCCGGTCAAGGTACTATTGCTATGGAATTACTTCGTCAAATTAGTGCTGGTAAGATCAGCGCTGTGTTTTGTGCTATTGGCGGTGGTGGTCTTATTGCTGGGGTTGGTGCATATTTGAAAAGAATTGCACCTCATGTCAAGATTATTGGGGTTGAAACTGAAGATGCTCCTGCCATGTATTCCTCTCTAAAGAATAACAAAATCACTGCACTTGATCAAGTCGGATCGTTTGCTGATGGTACTGCAGTTAAAGTGGTGGGCACCGAAACTTTTAGACTTTGTCAAAAATACGTTGATGAAATTGTGCTTGTGAACACTGATCAAATTAGTGCTGCCATCAAAGACATCTTTGAAGATACTAGAACCATTGTCGAGCCAAGTGGTGCCATGACTGTGGCTGGTGTTAAAAAATATGTTAGTCAACATCCAGAAATTGATCATGCTGATAAGACTTATGTTCCAGTGCTTAGTGGCGCAAATATGAATTTTGATCGTTTGAGGTTTGTCGCTGAGAGAGCTGTACTTGGTGGTGGAAAAGAAGTGTTTATGCTTGTTTCTATTCCTGATGTTCCTGGATCATTCTCCAAACTACAAAACGTTATTCATCCAAGATCAGTAACAGAATTTAGTTACAGATACAGTTTGAAAAACGCCAAAGAAGGCGATAAAAATAACGCTTACATTTACACATCTTTCTCAGTTAATGATAGAACTAGAGAAGTTAGTGAAATTATTGAACAGTTGCGCGAGCTAGGTTTTGGTGCCGTTGATATCAGTGATAATGAAATTGCAAAAAGTCATGGCAGATATCTTGTCGGAGGTAATGCAGACTTACCAAATGAAAAAATCATCAGTTTTGCATTCCCGGAGAAGCCAGGCGCCTTGAAAAAATTTTTAGCATCTTTGCAAAATCGTTGGAACTTGACGTTGTTCCACTATAGAAATCATGGTCAAGATGTTAGTAAAGTTCTTGCTGGATTGGATGTTCCACCTGAAGATGAAGCTCAATTGGAAGAAATTTTGAAGAATTTGAACTATTACTACAAGGATGTTACTGATGATTACGTTTTGCAAAGATACCTCAAATAAGTTTAATGGACATTTTATATATTTATTGTGCTTACAGTGCCTTTTCTCCTGGTGCACACATATTTACAATGCAATGGCTTTGAACAATGCACTTTTTATTAATATAGCTCCACGCAAGATTTATTTCTATGCTTATAAGCTTATGTATTTATGATAATGCTAAGTGATGCGTACACGTAAAGCGCCAATCTTACTGGTGGATAGCCTTTTCATTCAATTCTTGCAAATTGCCAGAATTAGCAGCCGCTTCCTTCTCCTCATCAGTCAACGGTTCCTTAATCTCCTTTATAACTTTTGCTGGGACCCCTGCGACAAGCACATTATCTTTAAAGTTTTTAGTAACCACTGCCCCCGCGGCCACTACGACCCCTTTACCCAAGGTAACTCCGGGACAAATTATAGCGTTAGCCCCAAGCCAACATTCGTCACCAATGAACACCGGAGCAGTTAGTTCTTTACCCAAATGACAGCGCGAATATCCATCTAACGGATGTGAAGCAGTTAGGATATTGACTCCCGGCCCAAGCATCACATCATTGCCGATTTTGATTATTGAACAATCTAGCAACACACAGTTGAAATTGCAGTAAAAGTTACGGCCCACTGAGATGTTGAAGCCGTAGTCGACGTAAAGTGGTGGCTCAAAGAATGATCCTTCGCCAACATGGCCGAGGACATTGTTGCGTAAGAATTCTGTTCTTTGTCTTTGTAGCAAATCGGAATAACTGGCCAACTTAGCAAGCTGCTCCTTGGTATTGTTGTTGGCGCCGTCGCTATTGCCCATTGCATTAGCAGAGGCGCTAAGCTGACTCAAGTGAGTGAATAACTGTTTGTCATCATTGATATTTTCATGATCTTTGATGATTTGCTTTAAAGAAATTTTGGAAAATTCATCAATGTACAAGTTTGACAAATCTCGACGAAACATTAATACTGGATCATTAGGGTTGTAAAAGACCCCCGAAATCATTCTTTCATACTCGGTGCTGTTCTTTGGTATGTGGTTGAGGCTTTGGTATGCATAGTCGATGAGTTGTTTATCCAATGTGGTTTTGCTGGTTGTCATTTTGGCTTGTAATTGGCGGTTTTTTTATTTTTATTTTTATTTATTTATTTTGTGGAAAGAATATGATGAATAGTGCTCAAAAGCAGCAGGAAGGATGGCTTATATACAAGCCAGCAGAGATCTAAACGGGCCTTGAGGTTTCAATTTATATCTTGTCTCTCTGTCTTGCCACTAATCAACCAATCAACTAATGGATTGGAATTCCATGGGATTTCCAAATGCCAAGGAACTGGCACTGTCTGAGGACACTCCCGCAATGCTAGGCAGACTACAGCCGCATACAGCGTTTACATCATCAGAGTTAGCTCTCTCTCTCTCTCTCTCTCTCTCTCTCTCTCTCTCTCTATGTATATATACACATAGAGACAGAAAGACCAGAGTTATCGGTGCATTATTTGCTGCCGGGACCAGACAATATCGTCCGAATATTGCAAAGATGCTGGGGCATGTCTCTGTCAGCCCTCCGCGTATCCTCAGGGTCCACCATGGAGCGCCCTCTATATGATACTGTTTTGTTTTGTTTGCCTTGCAGTTTCGGCCGGAGTGCACAACGGACTTGAGCCGTTCCGGTCTTAAAATCTTCCAAAACAAAAGAAACTCAGCCACAACAACGCACAACTGCAGGGCGCAGATCGTACAAGCTCCTTAGCTCGTTGACTCGACAGACAATCAATTGACTGACACATGTGCACACCGACGAGGGGCAAGAGAAAGTAGAGTGGAGAAAGGGAGAAGGGACAGGGAAGGGGGATGGATCGCATAATATATGAACTTGAAGGGAGTGGAAACTCACTAGTTGTACAGTGTATCGTATAGACATACCAACCATGAGTTAAATGATTAATAACCGAGGACCACAGACAATGAAAACGGTATAGCTAAAATTGTAATTAGAATTAATAGTAACTTAACAATATTAGTATAAGATAAAAGCGAATCAGAGTAAAGTATTAAAGTGTGAGTATAACATATATAACAAAATAATTATAGAAATTAAAGCAGTCAGAAAACGAAAAGACAAAAAAGTTGAAAACAAAAACAAGTAGTCGAAAACTTAGTACTTAGTGCTAAGTACTATAGTAGCAGAGTAGGCCAGCTGTTAGCCGAAGTTGAAGTAAATAAAAAAGAAAAGAAAAAAAAAAACCAGAACACGTTTTTTTTAAAAGAAAGTCTAGAAGGAAACAAATTTGGTTGATTACCGGTGTCAAAAAAAAAAAAAAAATATTAAAAGAAAAAACCAAAGTGATATCACAACACCAACCAATATCCATAAATGACAACAATGTTATAATGCAAAAGTAAGCTTTCCTCAAAAATAGCACCCTATAGCACTATTTTCTCATACAATCATATTAGATTTATAACTCATCAAGCTTAGTTGGATCTTCTCTTTTAGTAAATTGAAGAATACAGTCATCTTGTGGGAAAATAGTAGCAAACACTCTAATTTTCTCACTTAATGGAGTCTTTTTGTGTGTAATATGGTTAAACATGACTGATTTACCAATCAACCCAGTGAACAACATCATAACGTATTGTTGACCCAAGCAAACATGTGGACCAGTACCAAAGACCAACCAGTTCTTTTTAGCTTGATCAGCTTTACTACCTTCAATCCATCTTTCTGGAATAAACTCATCTGGGTTTTCATAGACTTCTGGATCGTGTAACGCTGGATACAATGTTGGAATAACCATAGAGCCTTTTGGAGCAGAATAGCTATCGTTGACCGGAAATTTTTGTTTAACAACATATGGAACCATCAAGACTGGAGGTCTAATTCTCAAGACTTCTTTAACTACCATAAAAGTGTACTTCATTTTTTCAATCAATTCAAGAGACAATGGAACATTTGGATCACCATTTCTAACGGCCAATTGTTCTTCGTGGATTTTTCTAACAACGTCTGGTCTATCAGCAACAATTTGGTACAACCAACAGGTGGCAGAAGATGAAGCATCTTGAGAAGCAAACAAAAAGGTGAAAATAGCTTCAGAAATTTCTCTATTGGTGAATTCTCTAACCAAAAGTTTGGAATCTGGATTATTAGACTTGTCCTTTTTAGCCTCTTCCATCAACTCAACCCAAGCATCCATGACACACTGTGGTTTACCACCAGCCTTGATATGTTCTTTAGCCATAGCTGCACACTGCTCAAAAATCTTCATTGTCATATCAGCGGTTTTTTTACCGTACCAAGTCTTAGTGTATGGCAAAATGATTGGGAAGTTAACCAATTCCAAAGCAGCGGTAACTAAATAGTAATCATCAGCGACTTTTCTAACCTGGTCATCAGTAATGTATTCACCACAAAAAGTTCTCAAGGAAACAGCACACATAATTTCTCTGAAATCATTGAAAAATGGTACTGGACCTTCTTTAGAAAGGTCACGGAATTTAGACAAATAAATGTCATAAAGCTTTTCTTGCACTGGAATGTACATTTGCAAAGCTTTTCTAGTGAAAAGACCATTCAAAGATTTTCTGTAGTCAACATGAGCTTTACCATCCAAAAACACCCAATTGGTTGGTCTTAAAATCTTGATGGCCACATCAACAACACATGGTTTAACATATTTTGGAGAAGCCAAGATTTTTCTAGCCAAGTCTCTAGTAGAAGCAATAACGACAAACTTGTGGAAAATGGAAACACAAGACAAAGGACCAGAATTCCACTTGTCCATGTATTCTTCAAATTTAGGGTCCAAAGACTCCAAAAATGGGCCAATGAATGGGTAAAACTTGAACTTTGGCCCGGCAATAGAACCTTTACTGACTTGATAAGAGACTTGATCATAAACCACAGCAAGGGCAAGGAAAGTGATGATAGCTTTCCACCAGGAAAAGTTGTTCCAGTCCACGAGGGAGGAAACTTGGTCCAAGAGCGAGCTCGAGGCGAAAGCGGTCGCGTTGACGTTGCTGAAAGTAGTAGCGATAGCTTCCATGGTTGTCAGCGGATTGAAGAGGGAAATAAAAGAGTGTGGGGGAGATGACAAAAATGGGGCTGAAGGAGAGAGAAAGAAAGAAAAAGAGAAAGAGAGATAGCAGAAAGAGAGAAATAAGAAAGAAAAGAAGGGAGAAGGAGCCTTACAAATATCGCCAGTTTGATTTGTTTGCAATTTTTTCGTTTCTCATGTTATGGCTGTAGCGGGTGGGAACGAGCTTTACGAAGGGTCGGCCCACAGAGGTTGCGAGCCCTGCGAGAGACGAAAAGAAAAGAAACGAGCCGAAGCGAAGGCTGAAAACAGAAGCGCATAAGATCAATTATGAGAGATATCATTATCATTATCATTATTACCGTTATTATCGTTGATAACAACAGCCAGCCAATTATACACTCTGGAGCATCCGCTTCTTGTCGCTGAGCTCCTCAAGCACCTTTTTACACGTCAAGAGCTTGTACGCTTCGCTGGCGTTGCGGCTGTGAAGCACAAACTCCTCGTCTACCACCGTGAGAAGCTTTCTGAGCAACTCCGAGATTCTGAATACGACCAACCGCTTCTCCACAAGCTCTCGGTACATTCGGTACTCCTGGCCCGACTTGTCCTGGAGCTGCTGGTAATAGTCGCGGTTGAGTTGTAATAGCTTGAGATTGTAACTCACCACATCGCTGCGAACGCTGTCAAGTACCGTTTGGATACTAAGCTCGTAGTTGTTGAGCAAATTGGTGATAACCGTTGAGTATCGCGTCTTGTTTTCGAGTTCGGTTTTCAATTGCTGATTCTTGAGTTTGAGCTGGGCAAGTTTTGCTTGTTTGGATTCTGCAGGCTGGTTATTGGCTTGTATGGAAAGAGAGTCCACAGAGTTGGCAATGTTGTCCTTGATGGCGTTAGCTTCTCCGACGAGCCCCTGGAGCAGGATGACAAGCTCATAGAGCGGCATGAGGTTTTCAGTGTGCGGAAGGTTGGGGGTGCTCATGATGGTTCGTACTGTTTACTTGAGCTACTGTAGAAATACCAATGAGTATGAGTTCAAAAGGAAGCTTATACCTAGTGGTTGTGTGTATGTATATTGTATGTTCAAAGTACTGCTTGTGCTCGGCGACTTTACCGTGTGTATACTCGTTCACCGATCATCGTTCGCCAGTTGTGAGCAAAGGCCTCGTGTACACACAGTATTAGTACTCCCTCACATGACTTGAGGCTAAGCTATTACTAAGCACTGCAAATATATGCCACTATATGTCACAATATGTACTGCCCACAACAGAATGCGTCAACAACTGCTGCTGCTTCCATTACCCTCCTCTAGCCCCTATCATGCCCCCCAAAGCTTTGACAAGTAACATACTGTATCCATCTGCAAAAAGTTGCAAACCTTTAACGCGTCGCACAGTGCAATTCTGCACTAATCGGCTCAATTATGTATCCGTGTCCCCTTTTCAATGCACTGTGCTGCAGTGTGTCGCGCTACCAGAGTTTCTGCTGTGGCAAAAATTCATGAATTTCAATTAATTTGCTGGCGTTAAAGTGATTTTTTTTTTTTTTTCTTTAGGCTCAGAAAACCTGATTCGATTAATTTGCCATTCTCATTTAAATTAATTAATCTCGACTGCCCATCACCACAACCAATCGCTCTTTATTACTGTTGCACACTGCGGTCCTTTCGCTGTCTTCTTTCGCTTTTATTTTTATATTTCTTTTTTTTATTTTTTTTTATTTTACTCCAATTTCTGCTCCTCTTCTTATTTTCTCTCATCTCTTTTAACTTCTATTCCCTGTTCAGCTTCTCTTTGCAGCCATATTTGTCACTCTTTTGTCCCATCGCCTTCCCTGTGTAATTAGTCGCTCCTTTATTCAGTCAAGTTTTTTATTATTATCTTGATAACACTTTTTTCTTTTTTTTTTATTTATTTATTTTATTTTATTCTATTTTATCTTTACTACCTACTTGGTGATCGCAGTTTTTTAATCTCCTGTCACTCATTTACTCCAACAGATTCAAATTTCACCGCCATCAGCAAAAATGCCCAGTGCTGCTTTAACAGATCCTTCTGGCAAACTCACGTCTTTCCCAGAGTACATTGCCCCAATGTCGCCGGTGCAATTCAATAGAATAAACAACCATTTTCCTCCATTGGATCCTCGCAAACACTACAAAGGTGTTTATGAGCGTTGTGGCTTCGATGTTTACAAAGGTGATGGTAAAAAGAAATCAAATGCCAAGTCCAATAATGGCGGTACTACGGTTGGCAACCATAGTAGCTCTTTTTTGAAATCAAATCAATCTTCTTCAACCACAAACTTAAAGGACGAAATATCAGGTATGCAACCACCTAACATGAGATCAGTTGGCAAAAAACCCAGCTTGCCAAATATGCAACAGCCTAATTTCCCTGGTTTGACAAAGAAGAACTCTTCCTCAAGTTTATCTTCATACGCAAATCAGCAACAGAGCACCAACAATAACAATATCATGAACAGCAGTGCGTACAATCTTCCACCAGCAACTCCTATGTCTCCATCCTCGGTTGGGTCTACTTCGTCGCGTTCTTCCATTCGCTCAGCTTTTTTCAGGCCATTTAAAAAAGGCAATAAAGCAAAAGGCGCTGGCAGTAATAATAATGGCATTGATTCTACTGCTTCTTCAGAATATTCAAGTTCAGCTCACACTTCGTTGTCCATTGCTACTAATCAAGCTAATCCTTTATTCAATCAAAAGCCAACTATTCACACGAATGGATCCTCTTCCTCTTCATCTCCATTGAAATCTACTTTTTCACCATCAGTTAGAATCCCACAACGTGAATTTGAAAAGCCTTCCGCGTTAGGCAACGGTGGCATGTCGACTACTCCATCTTCACCTTCTAGCATTAAATCATTCCCGAAAAATCCATTTGGGCCTAGTAGTGCCAGCAATAACAATAACAATAACAATAGCAATAACAATGCTCCAGCAAGAGGGCTTGGCATCAGAGGCAATAACAACTCCTCGTCTCCTCAGCTTAGCACGACAGTCGCATATCAAAAATATGACAATAGTACTGATAATTTGTTCTCTCCAGTATCAGCGGATAGTACCAATAACATTTTCTCGCCAACTGGTAAATCATTCTCTGACGTGAGTTCCACCGCTACAACTCCAGGCAATTTAGTTTCTGACAAATTTGCAAACTTTAATGACAACAATCCACTTGCTTTTAATAATAATGATAGTCAACAGCAGCAGCAGCAGCAGCAGCAGCAGCAGCAGCAGCAACAACAACAACAACAACAACAACAACAACAACAACAACAACAACAACAACAACAACAACAACAACAACAACAACAACAACAACAACAATCAGAAAACAAAAAGAAGGTGAACTCGGTGCAATACAATGGTTTTTTTGCTAGAAAAATCGGCACTTCAATGTCACCAAATAGTTTTACTAGAAGTACCAGTGAGGAGTCCATTGATGGGAAAGTTACCTCTGCTACCAACGACAGTAAAAGTAACACTGCTGTCAACGACAACAGCAACAGCGGCGAAAATAACCAACTTCCAAAGAAGACTAGCGAAAGAGGCTTCAGCGGCTTGAGTTCATCGTCTAACTCTTCTAGCGAGTCATTGATGAAACGTAATGAAAATTCGTCTAGCGATTCTATTCGAACCAATGACGAATTCCTCGACACTATCAAAACTTTTAACTCTTTTGAAGAAAATGATGATGACGTGGATGTCTACAATAGCTCAGTGATTCGTGCTGTCAACGGCACTGGTAATACTAAACAAGTCGAATCAGAAGCCAAACAAGTTAAAAGAGTTGCTCTTGATGATGATGATGATGATGATGATGATGATGATAATGAAAAAGGCTATTTAAATAACAATAACGATGACGAAGCTATGAATAGTAAATCTCTTGCTGAAAAAAATAAAGACAAATTGATGAGAAAATTGACCACTAAGCTTGATAGAATGTCTGGCCAATTTGGACTAAGCTTGACCAATGAGGAATCTTCTTCCGCTGCTGCCATTAAAAGCAGAAAGCATTCTTCTGTTGCGTCTAGTATTTACTCTGTTGATGACTTAGAGCATAGTGATGATAATGAAGAAGCGGAAAGAGAAAGAGAAGCTGCTAGATTGTTGAAGGAAAACACTCTTGCTAATTCCAGAATTGGTCATACTCCTCAGCAAGAAAAAATAGATAGCGATTCTGAGCTTGAAGATGGTGGTGATGATGAATTAACTAAAGATATTTTGGGCAATGCTGACAACGATGGTAGTATTAGAAACAGTCAACGTTTATCTAATGTATCAGACGACGACGACGATGATGATGATTTACTTGGGGACATCAAGGAGCTCAAGTCTAATACTAACAGCTTGTACATTGACAGCAAGTCACCACTCACAGAGAATGGAATATTCAACACTAGTAATGCCCCATTATTACCAACAATTACCGTTTCTGATGCTAATATTCACAACGCTAGTCAATTGAGCTTCACCAATGGTGATGATGAAGCTAATGAGTCTACAAGCTCCATGGCCAAATCTCTTTTTAGAGATTTGCAGAAGAAAACTGCTACCGGTAATGCCAATACCAATAGCAATGCTGCCAACATCGGCAGTAGCAGTAGCAGTAGCAGTAGCAGTAGCAGTAGCAGCAGCAGCAGCAGCAACAACAACGACAACAATAACAATAACAACAATACTACTAAAAAGATTGAAAACGTTGATGCTGATGTATCTTCTTCTGCTTCTGCTAAAACTTTGTATAATGATATTGAAGGTATTTTGAAACACACTAACGGTAACAGTCACGTCCAAATGAGCAATCCAGCTGATATTTCAGTAGATAGCTCAAGCACTACTCTTCCAATGGCCTCATCTTCAAGTGTTTCATTACATACTGCTCATACTTCATTCACTCAACCTGGTCATGAAGATTATTCTACCACTTCATTGTCTAACCCTGTGACTACTTCTACTAGTATGAGTTCTCTTTCAGAAGATCATTTCAATTTCAACCTTGCAAACAATGGTGGTAATTTTAATGTCAAGGCCAACAACAATGACATTGACAATGGCCGTTTTTCGAAATCAGACACTGCAACATTGGCTAACTCTAGTATCAGCAGATCTAACACTTTGGATTCCATTGATTCTGACGGTAGTGATGATTCAATTTTGAGAAAGATTGTCAATATGGATGAGAGCAAAGACAATATTTTGAGTGCCACCGCAACTGCTGCTGCAAATGGCACTGATATGGATAACGAAAAACCTTTAAATATTGCTGCTCACAAAAAGCAACAGCAGATTAATTTCTACAATGCAAAAATTCCAATTGCTAATAGAATTAAAGCCGGCACTGTTGAACTAAAAGACATTTCTGACTTGAGTAGAAATAACAGTCCAAATTTGAATGCGCAGTCTAATGGATTCCACAACTCTCAACAAGCTAATGCTAATGCAATGGGTGTGGCTAATTCTACCACTAATGCAGCAGCAACTGCAGCAGAGAATCATTTTGATGGTAACGACGCTATATTGCAAAATGCTCCTGCTGGGGCTGGTATTGGATTAGGTCAACAAGCTAATATTTCTTCCAAGCAAGATCAATTTTACAAATTGGGGATGAATTTAAGTAACAAGAGCATTCCAACTAGTCAAAATAGCAATGCTACAACTATTCAACCATCCAGCACCAACGCCAACACCAATGGCCATGGATTACAAACTCCAAAACTCGGGGAACAATTTCCACCAGATTATGAACTTCCAAGTCCAACATCATTTAAGTCTCAAGTTTCTGAAGACATTGATCCAATGGTTGATAATGAGCCTAAATACCCAAGTGGCGAAGGTCCATGTCGTAAGTGTCATACGGAAATCCAAGGTAAATCAATTTGGTCCAAAGATCATCAAATGTCTGGCCGCTGGCATAGAGAATGTTTCCGTTGTTACCGATGTGATCAAGTCTTTGCTAAAGGTACCAATTGTTATGTCATTAACGATCGTCCATATTGTAATTATGATTTCCACTTTTTGAACAATTCATTATGTCGTATTTGTGATCAAGGTATCGAGGGGAAATGCTTAGAAAATAATAACGGAGAAAGGTTTCACCCTGATTGTTTAACATGTATCAAATGTGGGGTATTCATTGTCAAAGATTATTTTGTATTGGATGGCAAACCATTATGTGAAAAAGATGGTCTCTATGAAATTGAATTAGAAAGAAAGCAAATGGAAGGTCAAGCTCAGTTTGGGAACTCTAATGGTGAAGAATTACAAGTCACCTCAAAAGTGGAAAAAAGAAGAACTTTTATTAGAGATTTGCCAGAAAATCAACCACTTTGAAGCTGTTGACACTTTAGTTTTAATGAAGTTTTGTCAATGATGTGGTATGCTTTCTTTTTCTTTGCTTTTTAAACTATATTTCTGATTTGGAATTTTTTTGTGCTATTGTTCATTGTCTGCTGTTTTTTTTCTTTTTCCTTTTCCATTTACATCTCTATCGTTCTCGTTTTGAATTTTGAAGTTTCCAGCGTTTCTATAGTCCCGGTACTCCTATAAAATGAACATCAAAATAAGGACTGTTCTCATATCTCTTCTCACTCTTATTCTTATCGATATCTTTTCCTATTGCCTACATAGCTATTCTTTTTCTTTTCGTTCTGTTCGTTTATTTTCTAGATTGGTTCTCACTTAACTGCAATTTTTTTTTTTTTTTTTTTTTTTTTTGCAAATCGGCATTTGTTATTCGTTGTTTCCCGATTTTTACTCCCATTCATCTGATTTTCCCTTGACTTTTTTTTGCCCTTTTGGTTTTTACATCTTTTGACTTTCATCATATCCTAATTTTGTTTCTCAGTATTTAACTTTTCAAGTTACTTTATAGTTTTGTATTAATATTACATTGTTATCCTTATTAGGCGCTGTCGCTGTTGTAGTTTATTCTGTTGTTTTTCTCGAATGAACGAGTGAAATCTTTCATAGCGAGCTCATATGTTTGCAAACTACTTCGACTTTATTTGGATCTATTTTTTTTCCTAAATGGTAAATGCATTGAAAAGCATATGGCCGCAGACAATGTGAACATCGATATAAATCACAATTTTTGAACTGTTGATCTCTAGCTAATTGCGCTACTATGTTTTAGTATAACTTATAAATTTACTTAATATTTCGTTTTCAAAAAAAAAAAAAAAAAAAAAAATTTTTTTTCGGTATACTTCTAGAAACCTGGAATTGTCAAGAAGAACAAACAGCAGTACATGCTGCTTCAGTTTCTATCGTTTGCTTGATTAGTATACTGAAGTAGGACACATTCCAAATTTACCCACAGCAGGTTAGCCGCCTTTCGCCAATCACGGCTCACAAATTTCATTATATACTTGAAGAAGCCGTACTAATGTGCTCAAAAGCTGAGATAATCATAAATTACTTGTAAAAGATCTATTTTTGGCAATAGTCAGCTCAGCAATGCTTTCAGTATCCACCACAAAGAGGGTGTGTGGGGGTGTTAATACATAAACTCTAATGTTACCCGACCAGTTTTGTTTCTGTTCTGTTTAACTGCATATATAGTATATATCTATATTAGCGAGGAGAGCATCCTCCGCCAGAAAGCTAATACTCTTAGTGTAAACGGTGCATGTCTGACAGTTTTTCTCATCTCCCGATGCATGAACAAAATCAAATTTTTTAATCACACATTAAAGATATATCAGTCTCCACACTACAAATCGGGTACGCAATTCTTCACCAAACTCAACATGACCAATATAACTGATTTATTCAATCCACCTGCTTCTAAAAATCTTAGTGATAAAGAAATTGAAGACTGTACAGTTTGCCAAACAATGGCTACGGTCACTGCATTGGCGGCGGGTGCCTATTTCGCCTCTGGTCAAGTTTTCAAAAATGAAAAACCTGGCACTAATCCAATGTGGTGGAAAAATTTTATCAAGGGGACAGGAATGGGGCTTATTGGATATGGTATATATAGAGGTGGCGATCATTGGTTGTGGAATAAAAAGCCAGCTGATAAGCAAAAACTTGAGGAATGAGTGTGTCGCATTGTCTTGTGGTTTTATGCAGACAGCTAATAATGTGGTCAACGATTCTATTGACAATATATCTTGTACATAAGCTATAAATCTAGCCGCTAGTGGCTCTATTATGTCCATAACCGCGAACTTTGCTGTTACATTACAATATAGTTTACGACCTTTTTTTTAATGATCATGACTTTTATTATTAATAATTACAAAGCAACAATATTTTTAATCATCAGAGATATCAAATTCTCCAGCTTCATACAATTCATAAGATTTTTTTGTTCTTTGGAAATCATTCTTCCAGTATTGGTCCAAGTATGGTTTTTCGAATGATTTACCATCCGGAGGATAAAACCAGTAATTTACTGCAATGTGAATATTATCTGGCGATGTATCCTTGTCGGTAGTGGACGTAACTTCATGAAACCAACCAGTCGGCAAATAAAGCATTTGATTAGGCCTAATATTCACCGTTATACTTTTGGCTTTTGCAAGGTTTGGAAAATGCTTATTTGTGATTTCCTGTACAAGTTTTGCATTCGATTCGTTTAATTCATCTTTATGAAGAAGTACTGGTGGCACTTTTGAAAAAGAAGGTGGATCTAGTTTCTGCTTCTCTTCCTTGTTGTCTTCTTCTTCACCTTCATCTTCTTCCTGATCATCACTTTGGTCTTCACTACTGCTTTCCTCACTCCCCTGGATGGTTGCACCGTCACTTCTCACGTGTTTCCATGTTGGTGCCTTTTCATTCGATTCATAATCAATGACCCCAGAATCGTAAACTTTATGTACATCACCGACAGTATACAAATTAAAAGCATCAGATGGTGCAAAAATCGTGAATCTTTTTTTGCCTTGTACTGGAATATACAAATTATCAGCATGATCATGATGTAAACCTGACGAAGTGCCATTACCAGGCACTTTTCTTCCAAGTCCTATATATTTTGCATCTTCATTAATTGTGAGGTTGAGTGCTTCGGCTTTTTCTTCATTGTTGGATCTGCCTATCCAAATGTTTATTTGCTGTGGTATCAATGTTTGTAATATGCCGGGAATTACTTTAAGTTTTCTTTTAGCTATAAGTGTAGTTAATGGTTTCTGGACAAGATCATATACTCGGTCAATTGCTTCATCCAAATAAAGCTCTTCACCATTGATGGTTGCTAATATCTTAAAATCAGAATTAAGCTCATCAAAATCGTCATGGAGGTCATTCATGTCAATCGACAAATTGTCACTATTATTATCATCATCATTTCCGCTATCGCTATCTTCATCAGCTTCATTCTGTAAGCTATCTTGCTTTGGAATAGCAGTGGAACCTTTGATATCTTCATTCCCATCATGTTCACTCTTATTAAGTTCTTTAGGTAGTTCTGGTTCTACATCAGACTCACCACTCTTGGAATCTTCATCTTTCTCCTGATCAAGGTCGTCCTCAATGTCAGACTCATCCTCGACGTCAGACTCATCATACTGAGTGGTCAAATACTTACTGGTATCGCCGTTTTTTAAAGCTTTGATGAAATCATCAAAGAACATATGCAATCTTTTTGATCCCGAGCCAAACCCACCTTGCTCCTTATGCTCCACTTGTAAACGGAAATGATCACCATTGTTCTGTTTCAATGATTCAACAATTTTATCAGATTTGAGGCTATCAACATCAATTTCAGGAATTATTCCATTAATCAAAACTGGTTTTCTAGCTTTGACGTACTGTTCGTAGAATTGTTGTGGTTGTATATTTTCAATATCAATTTCATCGATCTTTTCATTATCAATACTGGGAACAAAGCCGGAATAAGTAGTATGGCATGACGCATCCACTTTTAGTTTTTTTGCTTGCTCATCAGAGTGTTTTGAGCCGGCAACTCGTTTATTTGTTTTCGTCATTGTTTCGGGCTGATCTGGTGTCAATGCTAGAGAAATTTCTCCACAGTAGCATTATCCATTGATTTCATGCAGCCTCTGTGTATGCTTACAGTTAATCAAATTGCAATTCATCGGTGAAAAAAAAAAAAAAAAAAAAAAAAATTAACTGGCGATCTCTCGGATTCCCAAAGAGGAAAGTGCTACTCAAATGTGGACGTTAAATCGCAATCTTGTCTACACAATTTTAGGTGCAGTAGAGAGCTTGCACTTAACAACTGGGAAAAGAAAGAAAAACAAAAAGTGAAAAATCGGAAACTCCATATATGTAAAAGAAGTGTACTAACGTCTGTATTGTTTATGAGCAAGTTCAGGGCTATAGCACAGTTACAACTGTGTAGTGTGCTCGGTGCGCCGAATTGTGTGCCAGTATGCTAGACTGAGGGCTCCAATGAGACTCCTGAATGTAAAACAGGCAAACTGACAAAAGTTTTTTGTTTATTGTCTTCATGTTTTTGACGATATCTCTAAAACATACAACACATTAGTGCAGTACAATAATGTGGAAGAGCACATAATCAAATCCAAAATGATACCAAAACTAACTAAAAAAAAATCTCATTTCTGACATTAATCATTATAAAGCCAAGTTATTTTGCTGAGTACATTCTGTGTAGGTTTTCTCTCTTTTAGAAAATACTTAGCCAAGCTAATATAGCTCGGCATTAATGATTAATTTCGTAGGTATACGTTTATTTATTCACTCACTCAAAAATCTTTTTTTTTTTTTTTTTCAAATAAACCGCAGCTAACTAGTGCCTGTTGCTTATATATAACATTTGCGTCGTTATAGGCTAATGATGATTTAGTCATATAACCGTACATCACGTAACCTTCACCCTTGTAGAGCAAGCAACCTAAGAGTCAATCCGAGACCATCACAGCATTGTGAGCATGCAATTCCTTGTTGTCTTTTGCCTTTTTTTTTGGGGTGGGGTGCTAAAGTTAGTGATCATAACGCACCGGAACGCTTTAAGCATCTAGTGTAAGTGCAAGTTTGCAAAAAGGGAAAACAAGAAAGGATAAAAAAAAAGAAAAATAAACGAGACTAAAAATGCAGAGCGCTATTCGACAGGTTGAACAAATTCATGGCATTGTAATACCTACATTTTACAAACTGCTGTGAAAGCAATCTATGATTAAACTGTTGATTCAATGTACATACTTGAAAATCAACTGAGCTTCTATTCGCTTCATGAAAGAGTGAAGTCGTAATTTTTGTATAAATTTCTAAAAGATTCCACTTCCAACAGTTCAATTTCTTTTGATTGTGTACATTTGGTCCAATGAGCACGATTTTTCAAGTTCAAGAAGAAAGCAAATAGCTTTCTTGGAAATTGAAGATCAACGTATTTTGTTGAATCAACAGCAGTGACAAAGAAGTAAGATTCTGGGGTGCCGGCGATGGTTGGCTTAGGTGATGACAATGGATTGGCATCTGCATCACCGTTGCCGTTGCCTGCATCGTTAGACTGTTGATCAATCTCCACTTCTTGTGTGCTTTGTGTGCTTTCTTCCGTTTTGTTTTCATCTTCTTGAACTTTAGTATTTCTTTGAAGATCGGTATTGATTACTGATAATTCAATAGAGATATATTCACCTCGTTCACCAACAATTTCTTTAATTCTAGTATTTAAGGAAGTAGTATCCTTACTATCTTCTGGATTTTCTTTTCTCACCAACATAAAATTAAATTTACACTTCGCAAGGATAGCGTTTCTTCCACCACTATTGGTATTGCATTTTGATTCAAAACTCTTCAAGAAATCATAAAATTTGGAAATAGAGACATGTAAATTAAATGGAAAAATTTGACGATGATAGTGCACTGAGCTTTTAGTGTTAATTTCGAATCTAGAGTACCCCATTTCAAATTCTTTCCAGAAAAAAAGTTTCAAAGAATCATCAAATTTTTTCAAGTCATTTAAAATGTCCACCTCCAAAGCATCACCATTCTTGCTTTCATTTTTAGTGGTTGAGTCATCGGTCGTCTCAGACACTTTGGTTTCTTCTCCATTTTCTATGCTTCTTATACCAGTAATTGCAGCTACAGAATTAACATTGGGAATATGATTAATTGGGATAACTAAAACATGGCCTGAAATTGGCTTATTATGAAACTTCGTTGGCTTAGTCAATGGACCTTTCGCAATTGTCATATAACAGGAATTCCCAATAGAAATAATCATATGGGTTTCTGCATCGGGGTTGGATAGACAGAAAAAGCAGCTTTTTGGATTGACTGTTTTTCTCTTCTTAGCAATTTCATTCTCAGAATTGTTAGCACTTGGTGCACGTTTTTGCCCCAGTATGGTGGCATTGGAAGTATCTGGTTTTTTAGGTAATGCTAAGCTGTTTGTATCAGTCGTTGAATTAGTAGACGAGGTTTCTTCCTTGTCCATATTCTTAGTCAGCGTCGTGTATGGATTCTCGGCTAATGAACCATCGGTAGCGTCACTATCGATTTTGCCGCTAATATTAAATGCATAAAACCATTTTTTTTCAGACTTGTACTCTCCCAAACTAATAAACCGCGTTACTCTCAGCGTATCTTCCCACTTGAAAGCATCCAGCTCAAACGATATACCTCCAGGTTTGCCACAGGCAAAGATGTACCTTGGCTGACAATGACGCACCACTGCATCAAGAATACTGTTCCCTAAAATGCTAGCATTCTGCTGCTTAGCAATAACGGATGGCCATTGATACATTATCAAAATATCAACTTTTCGATCTTTGAATGTTTCCTCAATAGAATTTGGCTCCTTATTTATGGCGGTATTGGTATTTTCCGCATAGTCTTTGGCAACTTTACCACTAACAAACCCCAAAGTAAGTCCATTAGGCAATATTTTCACCCCCTGACTTCCCAAGTATTTTAAACTAGATTCGCTGACAGTAATACTGCTGCTGGGATCCTTTGCATGGTTTTTATTTTCATTCTCATTTTCTAGGTTTTTGATATCTTGATGATCTCCAATGTTCAATTCATTGAGTCCTTGCACAAAAAAAGTCGGAGCTTCGAGGCTCTGCACCGCAGGAGACGACAGTAACTGAGAAACATCATTCACCGAGTCACCAAGGAGTATAATTGAATCAAAGGGGCCATTAGATTTATTTATCTGGTTGGCTTTTTTAATCACTGAGTCTAGTTTTGGCGCATACGGATTGAGGATGAGGCTATATAAGCAGTATGTTAGTCTGCTGACAGTTAAAAAAAGGGTCTTTGAGTATCGAGTTTAGTGTCTTTTATAAAGACAGCTGGTGGCTCACCGAATATATACATACATTTTTGAGTCCTTAGGTAGAGATGACATGGTGCAAGTGGCCGCTAAAGTAACGTGCTATAGTAATGTAAGTACCACTTAAGTTCAAAAAGGTTCAGCGATGAGTTCCTGAATTTTTTTTTATTTTTTTTATTTTTTTTTTTTTTCGGTTTCTATTTTTCACCATTTTTCACACGCGGAGTGTCTCAACATGCGCAACTGCAAAGTTTGATTGAACTTAGTCTGTAATCTTATCGTTTATTACGTAGCAATGCTTATAAGATATTAGAGTACAAACAGAAAAAGAAAAAAAGAGCACAAGCAAAAGAGCACACTATAAAAGCTCTGTATTGTCAAAAATATCCAAGTCGCCAACTGGGATTACTGAAGGTCGACCATGAGCGCACTGGAACGCAAACCGGCAATCCTTTAACTTTTGAATTAGCTCCTGACACTGTGCTAAGCTAAGAGCATCACCAAACATGATTGCTGATCTGCAAGCTTTTGAATTAATCAAATCAATTAACACCCCGGGTATTGCGGGCATCCATTCCCACCAATTATTGATTTGATCGTTTATATCAGAGAGCAGGCACCTGCTAGCTAGAATGTGCACTCTTAAATTTTTGCGTTTTTCAAAAAGATCAAAGCTATGTTGAAGTAGCACTTTTCCGATAAAATCTGCATTAGTCTTCTCACATTTGCCCATTTTGTCAAATAGTAACTTGGGCAAATGTGTAACGGCAATGGCATGGTCAGTAATGTCGTACGATATATTGATACCCCAGAATGCAAAGTTGTCAATGTAATCAAGAACCAAATTGATTTCACCTTCTGAAAAACTGATTTTTATTCTGATGGGCAATTCAATGGGAAGCAATTTATTACCATTATTAGCGTTTAATATTACATCTTCAACAAAATTTTTAAATAATTTCTCCACTTGAATTCTCTCATCACATGCGTGTTGGTCTATAATCAATAATGTAGACCTATATGATCCTCCCTCTTTATTTATCTTGCTCTTAGTCACTACTGGCAACTTTGCGCTGGCTAAAATAAATTTTTTATCTATTTGGGCCACTGCTCTGCAAGTGGAGAGAGAAGTTCTGCTAAGTTTGATCTGGGAAAACCTACTGAAGTAATCTGATATTTTCAAAGTTTTAGAATTTTTGACTTCAGATGAGTTTTGGCTTAAATATTGTAAATCAAGCTTTGCTATTGGTTCCTCTCGATTGCCTTGTTGTCTCAGTAATGAGAAATCTTGCAGAGTTGTGGTAGAAAAATGGGGAGTCAAACCAAAATTAGGCAACGAATATTGACTCCCCTCTTTTAGTGATCGAGTTCTTTCCTTGTCTTGCGCACATAGCCTTCCATTAAGTTCAACATTATCAATATGACCAACTTTCATGTTTGAACTAAACAGCAAATGTGCGGAATTCAAACTAATACCATTGTCAAACGACTTGCCATGGTCTTTTTTGACCTGTTTTATTAGATGACGAGAATCTTGGTCCAAAAATAATGATACAGCGTGAATAACAAGATTTTTGATCTTGGTGAAATTTTCAGAGAAATATAAGTTTTTTGATGGATCTTGCAAAATATCTGAGATGGTACTTGGCCCTGTGATCTTGAATATATACACCGGAAACTGGGTGAACGGCTTACCAGTCAATGTTATAGTGTTGCCTGCTGTTGGTTCCTCAAAGACATCAGTCAGCTGGAACATCTTCTGCACTTCCTTGAAAAGCGAAGCATCGCAAACTTTTCGGCCATTGTAATAGATAAACTGAAGATTGGAAGATTGACTAGGCTGGCGACTTATTACGCCGGAAAGGTTGCAGCCATTCTCATGTAGCAGCGCATCCTCAAAAGTGAATTCTTTATGATAGAGCAGCCTAAACACCTCAGACATCGAAGCGCTAACCTTCTCATGGTCCAGCTGTCTAATCTGGTATACCAGTTTTTGAATTCCCAATTCGTCAACCTTAAAAACATGGATATCAAGACGAGGATTGACAACTGCCGCATCGAAGACCACATCGCGGACCTCATTCCAAAACTTGAGTGAAGAGACTTTCTGTAACTGACGCTTTCGCACCGGGACGTTGCCAAATAACCCAGTAGCAATTACTATTGTCCCAGCTCCACGCTTGAGGATTGCTGTAGGATCAATCTTACCAAAGTCAGCGTCTTCGAAAAAGTCGTCTATCTTTAAGCGCCGGGGCCTGGAATACAACTTGAACCCATTCGCAAACTTGACGGCAAAGCTACTTCGAAAACTAGCAGTTTGAGAAATAATGGTCAAATGTGATACGCTGGCTAGGGCAGCAAGCGCTTGTCCACGAAACCCTAACGTGGTAATACTGGCCAAGTCACTCAATGAAGAGATCTTGGAGGTGCTACCAGGACTTCCAATACTGGCCAAGTGGTCTGGGTCAATGCCAGTGCCATTGTCGATAACTATGAAGGCCAATTTTCTGGGGCACACTTTCGCGGTGACGGCGGTGGCACTGGCGTCGATGCTGTTTTCGAGCACCTCTTTCAAGGCCACAGGGAGCGAAGAAAGCAGCACCTGGGCTTGCAAATGGTTACTTGTATGTGGCCCTAAAGCGTTCATTATGGAGTCATGCTGCGTGTTGCTGGAGCAGTTGTTGTGGTTGCTGTTGCGGTTGTCGATGGTTCGCTGGGGATAAAAAAATCATTGCAGGAAAAAGCCGCTGAAGCAAGAAAAAATAATAATAGTAATAATAATGATAATAAAAAATAAATAAATAAAAAGTACATTGAACCTCACAGATATTAACAGATAGACAGATAAAAGATTAAATCACTTACAAAACACAAAATAACGCAGTTAGCACTATGTCTAACCAGACTTATTTACAGGATCTTCAGAACGATTTCGATCTAAGCAGCGACGAGAGTGACAACAGCGAAGAGAATAGCCAAGAGCAGAGCAACACGAACGAACATAGCATCAACTCTACTGGTCCTCATCATAATAATGATAACGTCAGTGGAAACTCGATAAAACCGCAAAAAGCAACCCAGACGGCGAATGAAGATAAAGATCTTACTTTAGACGATCTAATAGCACGTATTGGCGATGTGGTGTCTAAAGAGCGCAATTTGACAGCTGAAGATCTCACTACCAAGCAGGACCTCCAGTCGGTCTACGACATCCAATCAGTCACCAACATCCAGCGACTTCTCGATCCCATGTTAACTCGAATTGGCGATTTACAGAAAATAGAGTCATCAAGTTTGAGCGATCCGGTAGAGTATCAATTTCTAGTCAAGGCCAACGAATTTAGTTCAGAAATCAATAACGAAATTGTGCTTGTTCACAACTTGCTTGTCGCCACTTACAGTCCCAGATTCCCCGAGTTGTCCACAATTGTTCCAGACCCAATCGACTTTGCACGATGTATCATTCTCATTGGCAATGATTTACAACAAGTTCAAGCTCAGTCAGCCAAGCTCAAAAAAATAATAAGCAATGAAAAGGTGCTTGTGCTTAACATGTCTGTTCTTGAACTCAACACTAATCCACTTCCCCAGCAGGCCATCACCTTGGCCATAGAGGCAGCCAGCACCATTGTACAATTCTACGAAGCTCGTATTAAAATAATGCAGTTTGTATCTTCCAGAATATCCAAATACGCTCCTAATTTGGCAAAAATTGTCGGCTCTCAATGTGCTGTCCAACTAATGAGTTATCTGGGTGGTCTCGAGGGCCTAACCAAAACACCCTCTTGCAATATATCATCTATTGGCTCTAAAAGGCCAGTTAGTATCGGTTTTGGGCAAACAGGTACAGTTCACAGAGGATTCTTGTACCATTCCCCGTTACTTGCTCAAGTACCGGAATCGATTAAAAAGCAAGCAATGAGAATTGTAGCAGCCAAGATTGTGCTAGCTGCCAGAGTAGACTACGGTAGTGGCAGCCACCATATTCAAAATGACAGTATTGACAGCACTTTTGCCGATAAAACATTAAAAGAAATTCATAAGAAATTTGACAAGTTGCTAGAACCACCAGGAAAAGTTGGTCCCAAAGCCCTCCCAATCCCCATTGACAAACCCTCAAAGAAAAGAGGTGGTCGCCGATTCCGTAAATTCAAACAACAGTTTGAGATGTCGGAATTGCAAAAAGCACAGAATAGAATGGCTTTTGGGCAAGAAGAGCATACAATTGTTGACGCATTTGGTGAAGAAGTTGGGCTTGGGTTGGCTGGTAGACATTCTTTATCGTTGGAAGGAAAAAATAATAAGCAAATTAGCTAGCAGGGATAGTCTTTTTTAATTATTTTTTTTTTTGTTTTTTTTTGTTAGCCGTAATTCCGCCATTTCAGTGAGACTTTATACTTTATTATAGTACTATGTAGACTAATTGTAATAATGACATCTCTAAATTCATATACTCTGTTGCTCTATAATATGCTAATTTTTTGCCATGTTTGTAAGCACAGATTTTGGCTCTTGAGACTGGCTAATATATCAGCAGTTAAAAACTATGCTTAAAGTCACACGATATAAAAGTACCTGTACCCTCTCATATGTAAGTTAAGTAAGCATTTGTTTGCGCTTTTAAAAGGGTGTTGGCTGATATAGGGTGGTGACTTCCATCTAATGCTTTGGGTAAATTAAGTAGAAGGAGTGCGTACACAAGGCAAAATAAACGGTACTAAAACCAACTATATATGTGACAGTGATGTCATGTTAGCTGTCGTCACTGCTGATTCTATAAAAACCTTAAAGTCTTTACACTGTCGCTCGTTTCTTGGACAATTAATGAGATTTTATTAAGACTCTATCTAATAAAATGTTGAATACACGGTTGATAATATACCAAATATATCTTACAGTAAATATTCTATTCTTCGTCAATCTCTTTTTCCAATAAAGCAATTTCTTTTCTCAATCTTTGCGCTTGCACATTGAATACCATTTTCTGCATCTCCATTTTGCTATTCATCTGTTGCAATTTGGCACTCCTTTTTTTTAGAAATTGCTCCAAGGAATCGCAATTCTCTGAAATGAGCTCATTGTTAGACTTCACAATATTAAGGACCCTGTCCTTTAATTCATTGATTGCATAATCGAGGTCATTATCAGCTAAAGATTCCCAATCAACCAGAAACTTTTGCTTTGATAGCTGCTTAAGATGTTGCAAGTACTGTTGAGCAACAAGTGAGCTAGTTCCATGTTTGTTGTTATTCTGTTGTTGATTTTTATGTACTTCAGGCGATGATAACAGAGACAGGACATCTACCTGGCCAATTTCACTAAGAAAAGCTTCTGCCGTTGAAGAGTTGAAATTAAAAAACAGCGTTACCTCCTTTCTGTAGCTATTGCGAATTGCTTCCATATCGCGCTTCACTTTATCATCGACAGTGAATTTGCGCTTAATTGGAGTGAATGTGGTCGAAGTCAGTAATACTCGTCGTTTACCTTTAACGCCACCATTCTCCAGTACTTCAACTTTGTGACCGTTTACACTGTTCTTATTATTGTTCTTTTTAGCATTACTAAAATTGCTGTTTGTACTGGCAGCTATGTGCACTGGAATTTCTGGTACTTGAAGCTTTCGTTGCGTTGGTGAGCACGACGCAGACGTAAAGTTTCCATTCACTTTCTGCAAGTTAATATTCTCTAGAGCAGAATCATGGCTGACAACGTCTTCACTAACTAATCTTAATCTCTCTTGTAGTTTTTCATTAGTAATAATGGTCTCTGCATTTGCGCTTAAATCTTTGGTACCATTTTTATCAAATGAGTTCTCATCTGGCCCCTTCATAATGATACCAGGCACACCTTGCAGCGATTTCGACTCCCCATTCAGTACTAAAGAAAGTTGCTGCTGCAGTGACGGCTTAGATGTCTCCTCACTGTGGCCATTCAATTGTGCTATTTCGTCTTGCGCTTCCTGTGTGTTGTCCGTTTGCTCTTCGGCCATATTTGACAATTGAAGCATTGCTTGTTTTGCTTGATAATTGAGACGCCTTAGCAATACTACCTGACGTTCGCTAGTACTCATTGATGCCCATTCCTCATTACCATATTGTCCAGTTTCTATATTTCGCAGCGTTTCTGGTGACGTTGCAAGAGGGCCATCTTGCGTACCTGCTTGTCTTGTCATAGCGTTCCTCGTGGCTTTTATTTTTGGCTTCGAAAGTCCTATCCCTCTTACAACTCCATTTTCCTGAACCATTTCATTTGATAATTCAATTGTTTTTTCGTTGGCAGCATTTTCATTTTCGTTTATTTGGTTATGCGTACAATCTTTTTCCATATCACCTTTTTTTAAATGAATGCCATGTGTTGGTGCTGAAGTATCTTCCTGTTCTGTTTCCTCAATTAACGCACTTGATCCTTTTCCTTCTCTATTTTCTGTCACCTCTGTTTCGTTTCCTTCTTTATCATATTCTTTGTTTGGCTCACTGTCAGTATCCAGGCCAGATAGCATAACTACTTCTTCGCCCTGCTCCATTGGGTCAAATTGTCCAGGGGTAACGTTAACGTCAGAACTACTGAGAGCACTAAATCGTCTAGCCCTTGTCGTCGTTGCTTTGTTAGAATGAGATTGCTTTAACTGGTTTAAATAATTCGGCTCTAGTTCAACGTTGTTGTTGCTGCTGTCATCAATCCTACTTGAGAAGCCTAATTTCTCTCTATCAACGTTTCCTTCAAGCACTTTTTCAGCCTGTTTCCCTAGATGTGGTGGGCTTTTAAGCAGTCGCTCTGGAAAATAATTCCGATAAGATGTTGGTCTTGCCCGCCTACTTTTCTCCCTGCCATACCCTCCTGCCGTCTGGGCCCAGATTAACCGATCTGGAGCATCACCCATCGCCACAGCACTTGCTTCATCATGGAAAAGGATACGGTAGTTAGCATACTTTTTCAGTCCAGCTAACCTTAAAAAAATTGAAATCCCATTTTTTTCAGCTTTACCAAGCAACAAGTCCAAGTCTGGGCTGTTGAAATCAATCTTGGTCAAGAATTTCGCTATACGGGAATATGAAATGGCTTTTTTGCGTTGAGTGTAGCGCTTCCTGCTATAATAAAGGTGATACAAAGCGGCAAACCGCTTACATGCACTACTCAAGTCATTGTAAAGTTGGCCATTACAATGTGAGTTGTAGTCAGGCTGTTGAGGCTGCTGGGCAATTCTGCTTTCATTATCTATGTCCTCAATTGCATCATCAACGCGATTGCTAACCAGATGTTGTTGCCTGTTGTTATCGACTACTTCATGTTGTTCACATTCAAGTAGTAATTTATAGTTCAAATTTTCCATTATAAAATCCACAATGCCTTTCCTAATAGACACCAAATCAGCATCAGTAGACGCCTTCAAAGCGTATGCATCAACAATCTCAAATGTGGAGATATTGGACTTTCCACTAAAATTCCAATACAGCTGGAAATCAGTCTTTCCAATGAATGAAACTTTCAAATTATCATTCTTCATAAAGTTCATGTCATTGTTTTCAGCTGTTGCTGCTGACAAATTTTTTTGATAAAGTTGCCTCTCCAACTTGCGCTCTGCATCTGAGTCAGGAAAAGAGTCAAACAAAACCTTACCAACATCAATCGCATCAAACATTTTTTTGATTTCTTCAAAATTCAACTCGTAGCAAATCTGCGCCTTATTGCAAAGCAAGAAGTGCAATAATTTAATCAAGTCTAAATTTATAAGCGTCCGGTTTATTTGGGTATTTTCGCCAATGTTATGCAACTGGAACAACTTAACAAGCAGCACTGGTCCACCGGAAACAAACTTGATCTCTTGCAAAATCTTCAAATCAGAGCTGATCAACACAAGGAAGTTTTCCATTGAAGTATCAGTCAAGTTGAAAACAAAAAGCTCTTTAGTACCATCTCGCTTCAAAATAACATTCCATTCATCATTGACGTTGAATAGAAATAAATCGTCTTTTGCATATCGATTTACTTTGACAACGCGTTGGTAGGATATGTCTTTAACACTGAAGACGTAAATCAGTCTAATATCATCATTATCGAGGTTCTTGCGAATGAAAAGATCAAAAAATGTTACTAGAAAATCACCAGCAATGGTACCATCACGAGTCATTTGAGTGATTATGCGCTGATCGTTGACGTTGAGTGTTGAATCAAAGTCCTTGATCTTTGATTGTTGATATTATTTTTGTTGATGTCTACCTTCCACCTTCAGAAATATCATACAATCAGTAACTTCTAGTCTGCACTATTAAATACGCGTTTACCTCAATCAATTGTCAGTCGCCACTCATCGGAAGTATGGCAGTATCAATGAGATCTTAGTTTCGTATATGCTACTGAACGCTCTTCCCATCATCGCATTGCCGCACATGTGTCGAAGTCCCCCACTCCACTCCTTTGTGGTTTTCTTCTTGCAGTTTTTGTCTTCTTTTAAGATATATCGGCACGTGACTGGCACGAAAAATTCAATGGCAACATGCATGGCTGTCAATGTGTTTCACGCTAGTAATAGTAATACTTAGCACCTTTAACTCGCCTTCCATAAACTAACCACCATCGTAACTTGTCAATAAAAAATCAAGCTTGTTCCGGTAATCAGCGTATACATTTCTTGTTGCCTCGAGGAACAAAAACTAAAATGCTGTTAAAGTATTGCAAAGGATAAATTGTGAACGACAATGATATATAATGGAAAAGAAGACAAAAAAGGCAGAGACAAAGTCTAAAAAAAGATTCTAAGAATTGTCTCAAATAGAAACAAAGCATAAACAAAATTGGGTAAGCGAGGAAGAGGGATCAAAAGCCGCATTGAATTAACAAGAGATTGTTCATGGTCAGCAAGTGACGTTCGGTACGTAGAATATGAAAAATGCAGCCAAAGTTCATGATATAGAAAATTCACACATCTAAAAGCTTATTCAAATGAAAAAAAAAAAAAATTCAAAAAGAGAGAAATGAAGAAAGAGGATAGTCTAGCCAGGCTAGAAGGCAACACACCCTATACATTGTATAGTCACCATGGCCTACATCATCCCTGTGGCCTTCAAATTATTTTGAATAAACAAGTCTGTCACTGCGGCAAGAACAAACTTCATTGACTTGGTATCAGTAGCACAAGTCCGATGAATGTATATTGGTTTTTTAGTTCTGTTAAATCTTTCAAAAGTTTTCTCAAAATACCTTAAGCCCTCTTCCACAAGCCCTGCTTTGCCCGTATAGTCCGGCAAATATGTTCTCATTGATTTTTTTTTGATTTTTTGCTCGAATAGATCGGTTTTATTCAAAAACAAGATAAACGGGGTATCAATGAACCACTTTGAGTTCACTAGTGTCTTGAACAACATCATTGCTTCGTGCATTCGGTTCACCTTATTGTCCTCAAACAAGTACTGATCATATTCACTTACAGCAAGCACAAAAAGCACCGCAGTAATGTCTTCAAAGCTCCGTAACCACTTTTTCCGTTCAGATCGTTGACCACCAGCATCCAAAATCTTGAATTCTTCACCGCTGATGGTGAAGTTCGTCTCAGTGATGCCTGTAGTTTTAATTCTAGCTTTCAAAATATCCTCATTGTTAGCCAAATAGTCTTCGTTGGCAAACTTTGCCACGTTGTTGAAATAATAATCGGCGTTCAGCTCAAGCTGAAATTCACTAGCTCTTTCATAGACTGCTTTGATTCCCTTATCATGATGCCAAAGTTGAGTGATTGCTTCCGCAACCTGAGCTCTAGAAATTTGTTTGGCAATAACAGTGGGATTTGTCTTTCTGATGAAGGTAGTCATGCTGCCGTCAAGGTGCCGATGATGTTGACTGTTGCTACCGACGGTGCTGGATGCCTCATTAGAAACACTGTCAGCAGCGGCTTCCCCATCGCTTGCAAGGTTTTCAGTAATCAAAGTATGTAGTTCTTGATCAGTACTGCCTTCTAAATCTTCCTCAAAGGCTTCTGTTTGGCCAGTGCTATCTTGCTGCCGTTTCCATTCCACGAATGGACTATACTTGCTATGATAATCCACTAAAAACTTTTCCCCGCCAGCCATTTCGGTATCAATATCGTCAAGCAATGCATGCTGATAAACGAACAACACGTCGCGATATTTGCTCAACGTGTTATTCGGGGCGTCACAATCCAAAGGAATCTTGAGTTTACGAGCTTGAATAATGAGTTTGGCCATGCAGTTGACTGCATCAGCCCAGATAACTTGGGAATATTGCTGGCGTTCTTGGTGGGAAAAGCCATTTTTATGAAGGATCTTGAGCTGTTTGAGCACAGTTGATTTACCGCTTTCACCAGTACCAAGAAGCAAAAGTTTTTTGGGTTTGCGCTGTTTGTTTGATAAGGCAAGGGCTTCGCTGATGGCCCGGTCAGCCTGCTTGGCTAGGTAGAGAGGGTCGTTGATGTCTATGTTTGGTTGTTTGCTAGCTGCGCAGCCCATTGTAAGTAGTGATTAGTTACTTGATATGAAATACTAGCTGAAAAAACGAAAATCAGCTGAAAGGTTATGAAATCTAAAATATTATGTCTTTTGGCGGTTCAAAGCTTGAATAGGAGTCGGGTACTGATGTTGGGTGGTGCCAATTGATAGAGTACAGTAACGAATAATGAATGAAGGTTGTTGTGCTGCACTGTGATGGTTAGAGTAGCCAAAGAGCACACATTGAAATACAACAACGCCTGAAGATATGGGCTGGAATTGTGGAAAGTGATGGAAACTAGAGTGTCATGATGGTGTAGCAGATTTGAAACTTTCAGGCACAAATTAAGGAGCAGTGAAATGGGGCACCGCCGAAACTGTTAACTGTCAACTGTCAGGGAGCGAGAGTTGTGCACATAACGGTGAGTGATAGTTGCGGTAAACTAAAAGTGTGAATTACAAACAGAAACTACATAAAGCACTCAGCAAACGGATACCAAATAGACACACTCAGTGTTGTAGTATTTTACTCGGTGTCTTTCTGTACTTTATGCTCATTATATCTTCTTTTGTCTGCGCTTCCTCTGTTAGTAGGTTAGTAGCACTGGTGCATGTTGGCTCATCAGTGTGTTTCGGCTACAGCAGTACTGCAGTGAGCTGGTCTCAATCCGCCCTGATTTACTATTATTAGCAACTTTGCTTAGACACTTTGGCTTAGACAACTTTTTTTCGCCAAATAATATATCAACTGCACAATAGCAGGTAATTTTCAGTCTTTTTTATTTTCTTTTTTTGTTTTTTTTTACGTGCTTGCCTAGATCTAGTAACTCACGGCCATGATATTTCTGTTTGCATGGTGGGCCGCTACAGTTTCCCTTAACAAACGCAATTCACCATGCGCTCATTTATTAAAATCCCAGCATATATCCCCGCTTTAACGCAACACTGTACATTAACGACTGCTCCATGGTAGGCATCATCAAGCTTCACAATGAGAAAATGTCATATCTTCTTTAGGCAACAGCCGACGGTAGAAGGCTATTGTATTCCATGGTACTATACCCTACCAATCAAATTACTATGGGAGGCATACACATTCTCGTTGGCCTTCTCAGGCGATGCAGTCAATATTTTTTTTTTTTTCATATATGAAGTAGCTGGTATCGCATGTCCATTGTGTAAAATATTGTGATTGTCAGAAGGCTGTTTATTGAGAAAAGCATTACTGACAATAACCAAACATCTATAGCGTACCAAAGTGACAACTATGAAAACCTATGTGTACACAATAATATCCGTTCTATTCGCTTTCATAGTACAAATATCCAATGCAAAATACACAGAACATGGCAAGAACCTAGCAGTATATTGGGGCCAAGGAGCATACCAGGAATCATTGGCAACTTATTGCCAAACACAAACGTTTGATATCGTTATGGTATCTTTTTTAAACAACTTTAACGGCTCTACTGCCTCTTTCAACTTTGGTAATGCCTGCTGGGGTTCCTCATGCACACAGATTGCTTCAGATATCAAAACTTGTCAAAACCTTGGCATAAAAGTGTTGCTTAGCCTTGGAGGCGATAAAACTATGGGAAGTTATGGATTTGGCAGCGACGACGATGGCAGAGCTGGAGCTAAAGTGGTTTATGATATGTTTCATCCTAATGGTGATGCTGGAGTCGCGAAACCATTTGGAGATGCGGAAATTGACGGGTTTGATTTTGACATTGAAAATGAAAATCAAGTTGGCCTTGCGGCATTTGCTAAAAAATTAAGAGACTTGTGGACATCCAAAACTCTCTTGCTTAGCGCAACACCGCAGTGCCCATACCCTGATAAAAACACCCTTGAGCTTCTTGAAAGCACTGACGCAAAGATTGATTTTGCATTTGTTCAGTTTTATAACTCCCCGCAGTGTGCTTTCAACAACGAAGCTGGATTTTACAGCTCCTGGGATACCTGGAGCGAGTTTGTTTCTCAAAAATCTGGCAATAAGGATAATATGCAAATCTACTTGGGGCTTCCAGGTAGCAACCTGTCCATGTATGTTGTGGATTTGGAAACCACTAAAGCCCGAGCTGCAAATATCACTACTGCAGATCGGTTTGGTGGAGTTTTTTTGTGGGATGCAGTGTCCGCTACCGCTAATGTTGACTCAACCTCAGGCTTGGACTATATTTCAGGCGTCCACAAGATTTTGAATGGAGAAGAATTGTCCAAAAGGGAGATGATCTTCAGTGTGAAGGAAAATCATGCTTTTAGTCAAAGCAGAACCTACTCTGTCATAGAACCGCAAGCAACTGCTTAAAGAATACGCATAATCAAAGTATTTCTCTTTTAAAGTGATAACTTTTCCTCTACAGGCCGCACTGGTTTCATTTCGTCGTTTGTGATTCCCAACACCTCTTTACTTCTAGCCGCTGGACGGCAATGTTATTTACTACCTTTACTTTTAAATTCTTACTACCTAATGCTTCCTTCTGTTTATGTAATCTTTTTTTTTCTTTTTTTCTTCTGGCATGAAAATCTAGCTACTTTTTTAGAATAAAACTACTTCATTAGAAAACTTGGCCTCGTAGCTTTTTTTTTTTTTCCTGTTTTTCACATGGTTACTGTTCCCGGAGTGTTTTGCTTTTGTGCTGAGTCCCTGATTTAAAAGCCTACACCATGGTAGGCTATGTCAAAGCTTGACCTTGCTTTTTAAAAGTATGGAATTGTAGTCTTTGAAATCTAGTTGAATTTAAAAATTGACTTTAATGGACTCATATGCATTTGGGCAGCGTGACAAAAACAGAAAAAGAGATTCAAAACAATACATACTTAGCACACATACTCAGTGAAAATCTAAAAAGGAAAGATTAAATGCCTCATCAAAGTAAGTAATCATAAATTTTGAACTATGCACAACTAAAAAAAAAAAAAACAAATGTATAGAAACAATATACCAGCGGTACCTAATTAGCTGTTTCTCTTTTTCGGCTTCTTTTTTTTCTTTGTGATCAGTGTTTTTTTTGACAAGGTCAGTGGCGAGTTGTGACCAAAACAACATTTATGCTCTGTTTTAGAAGTTGTTTTTTCTAGCAACTTTATTCAAGAGCTTTTGATAGGCATGCTGTCAACAATATTTTGGTTTTTAGCTGTATTATCACTTTTTTTCTGGTCACACTTGCTATCACCAGTCCTCCTGTTTGCGACATAAAAAAAAAGTTTTTTATTGGCACAATTTTGCAAAGTAATTGACACTATTTCAAAATATGACACAGAGCCTTTAATTTTTAATGAGACGTATTTATAAGTTGACATTTTCTCAATCTTTTTCTCTGACTGTTATCTTTCTAATTTGGATGTGCCGAAACTTGAGTACTACCAAAATGCATTTATAGCTGTCATAGTTTTGCCATTTTTAGTTGACACAGAACTACTTGGCCGAAAGTTAATGAAATTTCAAGAGACAGGTCGGCAGAAGTTTCAAGTTGCTATTATGTTAGATATTAGCTAAACCTGAAAATTACATTGCTGGCTTTCCGGAGATGTTCTTTCATTTCCTTTGAGGCTCTTGTTTGACATCTTGGGGATCATTGTGTATTTATGATCCATTAAGAGGCAAGCCCTTGCTTTTCGGGTATAGGACTGCTTATGAACTCCGGTCTTTCTTTGTTTGTCATTCTTAGCGCAATCCCATTGCTTTCACTTATTTCAGTTTTAAGGACGGTCTTCAATATATCGTTTTCAAAGCTATTTTCAAACATTTTCGTTTTTTTTTTTTTTTGCATATGTTTTAACTTTTGAGTGATTTAACTACGTAATTTTCTGCAATTTTGACATTGAATATGTTATCACCAAATTTTTGGGGGATGTGAAACCTTACTCGGCCAGGGGAAGTTCTACGCTGCTTTTTATTCGGAGAAGTAGAAGTACTACCAATTTCCAGTTGCTTCATTTTTCATCAATATATAAGCCGAGGTTATCACTCAGATGGTGCTTGAAAGGATAATCTTGCTTTATGCTGATAGAGCACCCAAAAAGTTTATTAGAAACTGTTTCGAAAATCTTTACTACTTAGCGGTATTTTTTGCTGAAACACTTGAAGTCTGTGACGCTGCTTTTTACGGTATATCTCTGTTCCCATGTTAAATGGCCGGACACCGTGTGTGTTGCAGTAATCACAGCGAAGAGAAGACCATTGATGTTGATGACGCAAAGCCATCATTTGCCAATCGGAGCTGTTTGCTAAGTATGCTCACAATATCTACAAAGTAATTAAACTCAAACCAGAATAAGGTCTTGCAGTATTATCATCTGGCGTTTTTTGAAGTTCTTTTTTTTTGAGTCTCTATTTTCGGTATACTCGTCCCAGTTGTTAGCAGTTGCTGTCTAAATAATAAGGGAGCAGCCAGATTAGACCAGCGCGCGCAACCCTGTTGCGTACTTTTTCGAGAAGCCCTCGATTATTGCATACAATATGTTTTTCTGCGATGGCTAAGATGTATTCAGGCGCCGTGTTTCTTTACGTAGAAGATTCTGTTTATCTTGCTCACTCGAACTGAGGATATTCAAGAAAGCGCTTACTATGGTATTTCTACATTCGCAAAACCGAACAGTCCCAGACAGTGGCCATGTGGTATCCGTTGTGTCTGGTGGAACAGCCACCAATAGTTTAGTGTCAGTGTTTGACAGCTTGCAGGGCGTCAAACAAGTGTCGTTCATCTTGCCCATATCAGATAATGGTGGCTCATCAGCAGAAATTTTGCGGGTGTTTGGAGGCCCTGCTATAGGCGATATTCGTTCTAGAATTACAAAATTGACCTGTCTTAAGGACAAAGAGTCCAAACAGAAGCAAGAAGACTCACAGCTAGGCGAGTTTTTCAGTTACCGATTGAGCATAGATAGACAGAAGGCCGTTGCTGAGTGGGACCTCATTCTTTATGGCCAGCACCAGGTCTGCTCGTTGCTTGTTAACAGAGGTCTACGACTATACATTTTGTTTCTCTTTGTTTTTCTAAACAGAGAGATTGTTGTCAGAAACCGGGACTTTAACTTTCAGAATGCATCAATTGGTAATTTGTTCATGGTCAGCTTGAGACTCTTTTATGGGTTTGACATCAACCAATGCGCCGACTTTTTTGTGCGATTGGTGGGCATCGATAGTAAGTTTAGCGTCATCCCCTCAATAAATGCTAAAGAAGAAAGATATAATATTGCAGCATTGCTTGAAAATGGAATAATGATCAAAGGTCAGTCCCAAATATCTCATCCTTCTCCCACAGTCTGTGCAGGTCCAAGATTAACAACACCGAGCGATATAGACTTAAGCGCCCTTGAGCTTAATCAGCCTCAGCTAATATTTCAAAAAGATCATACAGAGCCTCTTCCGTCACCAATCAGAAAAATTTACTACATGAGCCGTCAATATGAAGAGTTTCAACCAGCCCTATTTAGTGAGGCGCAGACAGCTTTGGCAAAATCCAAAGTTGTTGTTTACTCAATTGGTTCATTGATGACAAGTATTCTTCCCGTTCTTATTCTAAAAGGTACTGCAGAGGCAATATTGGACTGTCACTGTATTAACGGAAAGTGTACAAAGAAAAAGGTCCTTATGCTAAATGGGAATACGGAAAGAGAAACAGGTGATATGAATGGACTAGATATCATATTGAAGATTATTGAGGGACTTTTGTACAGCTTGGGTTTGAACTCGGATGAAGAGACAGAGTACTTGAATATGGACTATTTTGAACACATAGCTGATGAGGCACTTGAAGATAAGGGCATAGATATAGAGTCCACAAGCCTAAAAGTATCATTGGGAAAGCTACTTGTCATACAGCGGGACCGTTTCACTCAAGGAGAAATGAATTTAAAGTTCACTGACTTTGTAACCGATTTGTTTTTCTTGGATCATAGTAACATTGATATAAACCGAGACGTAGTGGAAAAAGTTTTGGGAATTAAATGTTCCATGGTTAAAGCTAATTTGGACAAACCAAAGCCAAAGCATAAAGAAGGCGATGCCGAAAGAGAATGTTTGAAGCCGGATACTGTACCTCATAAGCTGATATTGCATTACAAATACAACTTGCAAGATTTTGGGGATAAACTTAATGAATTATTGAGCCAGTAGACGGACTTTAATATTTCGATTGGGTTAATCACATTATACATACAAATTCACATTTTTATAGAAGGCAAAGCTCGGTAACTAGTAGAAAGACAATTAAAGCATGGTAGCTCTTTTTCACATAACTTATCAATGTGAAGGCAATATCGCTATTGCATAGCGAACTTCCGTATACATCCAGCAAGAAGTTCTAAGATCTCAAGTCAGTAAAATTAGAGCAATGTGGATGAAGACCAAATAATATGTCCAGGAAAATGAAACCTAGCATTTTTCGAATTTAATCCGTATACGCGGATGCTACTGAGGTAACTACGAGGACAATCTGCTGGACACAATATTAAACTAGTGGGATTATATATTCGGGCTTCAACTAAGCAGCATAGGATTTGTCCGTGCACTTTACGGATTAGATGGAAATAGCTTTAATAATATGCGCACTTAAACATCCGGCCTGCCAACAAAGAAAATCTATCTTTCTTTCTCTTACTCTCCTGCTGGCTATATTGCAATACAAAAAACTCTAGTTTTCGCCGTAGCTTAACCAATAACCATGTTACTAAGGACGTGCAAATTGGTGTCGGTTGCGAGCACCGCTATGATATGGGGCGGTGAGATTACTGCACAGGTCTCTAAGGAACAAAAGAAAAAAGAGGCAGAGATGAGATGATATACTATGTATATGTAGGTTACGACTCCTCTATTTGCTGATGATCACTCTTGTCACTTTTGAACAACTAGTTTGAATCTTTCAATTTTCATGGCCTCTTGTGGTCAGGCGCAGATATTAAAATTAAACATAACTGGCATATCCAAAACCGTCATGGCTCTCAAATACTATGCGGTCGCTAGGGGCAGACAACCGGGCATTTACAATAACTGGAATACTTGCCGACGTCAAGTGGATGGCTTTTCAGGGGCTAAATACAAGAAATTTGATAATCGTCTGCTGGCTGAAAAGTTTATAGAAGAATGGAGTCATGAGTCCTCAATACCTTCTCGTCAGCAGAAGTTGCCCCCGGTGCCAGCGCATTTTATCAATAGTCTCAGAGCGGTGCAACTGAGCTTTGATGAGCTCAACGACAACGATAACGACGGTAGTGATCTTGACTCGTATTCGTCTACGCACGGTAGTGCCAGCTATGTCAGCCACAATAAAGCCGCTGTTGTACCATGCGCTGTGTACTGTGACGGCGCCTCCAGAGGAAATGGCAGAGCAAATGCTAGAGCTGGATTTGGAGTGTGGTTTGGCGATGATGACTCCCGGAACTATGCAGCGCCACTACGTGGTAATCCTCAAACTAATCAGCGTGCGGAGCTTTCCGCAATTGAGTATGCTACGGAGGTTATTGCTCTAGATCTCCAGGATGCTGCTCAGGGGAACGCTAAAACTGTTCACTATACTCTTAAAACGGACTCTCAGTATTCATTAAAGGCTGTTACTGAGTGGTGCAAGAAGTGGGAACTTAACAATTGGAAAACTTCCACCGGAAATGATGTCGCCAACAGCGACTTGATAAGGCCAATTCTTAAAAATATTGAAAGAATAAATCAGAAGTATAGAAAACTAAATTTACCGGATTTGAAAATTCAGTATGTGCCAGGTCATAGTGGTGATTATGGGAATGATCACGCTGATGCATTAGCCAACAAAGGGGTGGACATGCATGAGGAGAGTTAGTGAAAATGGTTTACTAATTCGGTTCAGCTTTGTCTTGTTTTTCTTTCCTTTTTTTTTCTTTTTTTTTTTTTTTCTTTTTTTCTTTTCTTTTTTTTTTTTTTTACAAGAAATTAATTGCAAGAGCATTGTATATTGATCAGTAAAGTACAAGTGTAGAAATCAACAACATGCTGAATATGGTGAACAAGCAAGAGAATAAAATAAAATGAAAAAAAAGTAAAAGTTAAGTCTTCTAGTTGAAGTAGATCAGATATTATAATGCTGTGTTATAAGCATCAACTATCTAACTAAATATGGTACTTTGTAGGAATGTTGTTAAGTGCAATCTGGGCGTTCAACTCATGTGGAGAAGTTCTGACAAACTTTTTTCCAGGCCCATTATCCTGAGTGCCATCTTCGTGCTCTATTTCGTGCTCATGATGTAACAATTCATGCTCAATGTCTTCCTTGTGTTGAACTTTTACGTCAGGATCCTCATCGGCATGGTGTTCGAGCCAATGGTGAATTTCATACTCGTACTCAAAATCCCCATGGTGACCAACACCGACACCCATGTCCGGCAACTGACCGCCGTTTTTAGAAAACTGTCTCCACTCGTCTAGAGTTATTGAGCCATCTCTGTTGTAATCACACAAGTTCAACACTTTATTCACAATTTCCTGTTTGGTAGCCTCGGTGATTCCCTCGCTGTCGTCATGACTGCCCATACCATCACCTTTACCCACGACTTCTGATCTCAAGAGACCGTACATGTTTAAAATATCTTCTCTAGTTAATGCATTTTTGTCTTTCGAAATATGAAGCTGAAACACAGAGTCTGCATCGTAGTCATCGAGACCGTGCTCTGATTTCATGTGCCACTTCTCCCACGAAACGCCGGCTGGGGGTCTTTCCTTTAAGTTGGTGCCCACTTTAAGGGCTTCGTCCTGAGAGTGAGCAAGTGCTTTTATGGTAAGGCAAGCAACAGCAACTGTGTATTTTATCAAAGAAACCATTTTTTGAAGTTTAATATCGGTTAGTATGGCTATGCGGTAGCACTTACAAATTCAAGAATTACTTCAACAACCGAGAATCAGCAATCTGATTTAGTGATGCGTGTCGAAGTGGTTTTCCTTCCTGAGTTAATATTATGTAATGACTTAGCTAAAAATATATTCTGGTTGCGAGCGTTCGCGGGACCTGCGTTGAAAACACTCAATATTCCAGCCCAAGACTTGTAAGCGAATCCAGTGCGTTTTGGGAAAGTACTGGTTTGTCCAAAGAGACTGTTGAAAATGAAAGCAAAATTGGAGGTCGATATAATTTTTTAATCGCAAGCTAAGTCAGCTAAAAATAAACCGAAGGGACTCCCGCCAGCGTGATTACGGCGCCGACTCAAGGACAGAGCGACCAATGACTTGGCGCACTGCCTGCTTTTGTGTATCGCGCAACGCACAGAGTGAGAATATGTCACCAGCCTTGAGAGAATAAAACCAGTTATTCTACAACGACAATACGACAATGATACATGTGCGACTTTGCCTTTGAACCAAGAAGATAGTATAGATTATTGAGTTATGAAGTTGGTACGCCGCTGGGCGCTACAAGCGCTTGTTTTACAATGCATTGCCGCCACGCTTTCTCCAATATCAGATTTCACCTTTGAGTACGACTTGAATCTGGAACAGAGTCTTGCTGACAAAAAAAGCTATGCACCATATTTGGTTCCATGTCCGCAGGGGCCGCTAATTCGAGTGGCAAACGTATGTTAATGATCACTGCCATTTGAAGAGGGGCTATTGAATACATTTTTTACTAAAATTTGAAGCAATACTTGAGTGATAAGGAAAAGTCCTACATTGAACAAAGAAACCTTAAGACGTCCAGCGCTCACAAACAGTTTCTTGATAGAGTTGGAATAGGCGATGACTTTGATGTTGAAAATTTTTATGAGCTCTTATCGAAACCTGTTATCATATCTATTGCCATAAGCGGCGGTGGCTTTAGATCGATGCTTAACGGCGCAGGTGCTTTATCGGCTTTTGACTCTAGAACACCAAATAGCAGCGATGCTGGCCACTTGGGAGGTATTCTCCAGTCTGCCTCGTATTTGGCAGGTGTCTCTGGCGGAAGTTGGTTGGTGAGCTCCTTGGTAATGCATGATTTTAAGCCAGTTGTTGAACTGAGAGACAGTGATCATTTTTGGAAATTTGAGCAACCATTATTAGAAGGAGTTTCTGACATTGACTTTGAGTCTAGAAAGAACTCTTTTAGCAACTCACGGCAAACATTGGGTCTTGAAAAGAGATATGCTAGGGCACCATTATCTGAGTTCAGATCAGAGCATTTTGAGAAACGTCAGATTGCCCGCTCGATAAGAGTGGCGCTGGAAGATGTTCTTGCGGAGTTAAACAATTTAAGTGGCGATTTATCGTCTTACGCAGTGGAAAGGTTACGGAGACTAAGGAGGACACCAAGAGAAATCCCACGTTTGTCACAGCCACAAGAATATATTTCGTCTTTTATCACCCTACCACCTCAAGCAACATATTCAGTAAGCACAACGTCTGATTTTTCGTCAAATGGCTCTCATTCGGTTACAAGGATTGACACTCATACAAGTTGTTCCACAGGACCCAGCTCTACCAGTTATGGGTTTGATTATACCTCAAGATATTATGCCAACCAAAGCGAGGATAATTCTCTTACAACCACTTGTGATTCTGAGATAGAACTTTTGAGCACGTCCGCAGATGATTTCTTTGACGACGTGGGTGCAACTGGCACAGAAACCTTGCATATTCCTTTTCACAGTAGTCCACACACACTAACAACAATTAGTAATAATAGTTTCTATGTGAAGAGTACACCTGAAAAGTCGTCAGCTAGGGGTCAGTCTTGGAGCAAAATATCCAAATTTTACCAAAGACTACATTTTCAGGTTAAACTTAAAAAACTGGCAGGATTTCGTATCACCTTTACTGATTACTGGGCTAGGGCATTGGCAGATAAGTTGTTCGCGGGAACAGTCGACGAATACAGTACTCCTGCTTTATCCGATGTTGAACAGCTAGACACGTTTAAAAGCTTCGATATGCCTTTTCCTATTATACTCACCAACGCAAGATGGCCAAATACCCCAGCGATTAGTCACAATTCTCAAGTTTATGAGTTTACACCATATGAATTTGGCTCATGGGACCATTATTTAAATGCATTTGTTAATACCAAGTATCTTGGCTCAGCTCTTTTTAACAACACACCTATATTCAAAGCGCAAAACGGATCCTCTTTATGTGTTGCAGGGTTTGATGACATAGGATTTATAACCGCCACTTCTTCTTCATTATTCAACAATGTGCTCATATATGTTTGGCAAGCTGTTTCATCTGCCCGAAAGCGCACCTCAGATGCAATGAAGCTTATATTATTCACATTAGGCTTAGGAAAAAGCTCCAAAGAGCGATTGAAGAATCATCCTGATTATGCATTGGTTGCACCAAACCCGTTCTATGGTTATAAGGACTCGGGCGCTCCACCCGATGTCATCAACTCGCCCCAACTATTCTTGGTTGACGGAGGCGAGGACAAGCAAAATATACCGTTTCATCCTTTTTTGCAAAAAGCCAGAAATGTGGATATTATTTTTGCGATTGATTCGACCTCTGATCGAAATAACTTGCCAAAAGGAGTAGCTCTGCGAGCAACATTTAACCGATACAAGAATAATCATAACCTATTTAATATGTCAACAGTCAGTTACAAACATGGTGGAGACAACGATGTTTATGTTACAGATAAGCAATCAGCTTTGCATCATCATAGCACGTTCCCTAGAATTCCGACGTTGCAGGAAATGGAGTCTAATAACTTTATACAAAAGCCAACTTTTTTTGGATGTAACCTGAGCGATTATCCTTCCAGAAGGGAAGCAATTTTTACTGCGGGAAGTGAATTACACTCAAACCTTTTATGGCTTCCGCCTTTAATAGTGTATCTCCCCAATTACGCTCACACTTTTCCTTCGAATACTTCTACTTTTAAGCTGTCTTATACTCCGGACGAAGTTTTTGGCATGATCAATAATGGGTATAACATTGTCACTCAACAAAACTCTACAGGGACCCCACTTTATGATAAGTGCATTGCTTGTGCTACGTTGAAACGTGAATTTGATAGAATACAGTTAGGTATGAATGCCAATTACTTCAACAAGACGTTTGAGGTGCCCCAAATTTGTGCTACATGCTTTGCTAACTTGTGTTATAGCTAATACTAGTCTCGTGGATCACACAAGAAGCAATTAAATCGAAGTGTCACTTTTTAATATTTTTTTTTAACTTTATTTGTTCATTTCTATCACTTTTTATTTGTTTGTTCCTATAATAATTATTATAATTTATGTCTTTGATTCAGTACTTGTAAATAGGTGCTTTTGTATTATGCCCTACTGTATTTAATCTAGGTTGAGGCGTCAAGTATCATCCTTTGGGTACACAAGTAGGAGATACTCCTGCAATGCAGGTATGGGAACTAAGAAAGGTTTGAAGGGGGAGCTATTGGCAAGAGTATCATGAATCGAAACATTTTGCCTACGTAACGTTAACACCAACAAAATTTATAGTACGGTTTACCACTGTCAACACTTTTAACGGTCACAAATATTCAACTCTGTTAAAGACCAATCAAAGCAGGGCAAAAGTTTGACTACCCCCTGAGTTGAGTCTAATATGAAAGAAAATACTCTTTATATTTTATCTCTCACAAAGGTCACTTAAATGTTCTAAATTACATGAGCTCCAAAAACAGAAAACACGGTTGCTTAGGTCATGCCCGGGTTCGAACTGGGGTCTACGGAATCAGAATCCGTCGTGTTAACCTCTACACTACACAACCTTCATGGCCTTATTGTTGCGAACATTTTCCTTTATTGGGTTCACATTCCTGATCAGTCTGTGCTCACAATCAGTCTAGACAAGAGGCACCCCTAGTTGCTATCGAAAATTTTGTATAAAGGTCGGCGTTGTGTTCCTTCTAACTTGTGTATATAGCGATGGGCGGAATAAACGATAAGCCGAACATACCCATCGATAACGATAATAACTCCTACAATACGCGTTTAAAAGTGCTTAGTAGAGAACTACCCCTTTTAAACACAACATTACTTCTTCGTAACTTAACTATTTGAAAATTGAGAACATACTATAACTTAAAGAATGGACAAACAAGACAAACAACAACAAACAACTGAAATTCCAGCTGTTGAAGACTCTAACAACGGGCAAAACTTGGAAATCATTGTGGGATTGCTCAAGGAAATTAAACATCAAATGGGAAACCAGGATGAAAGATTAAAGAATCTTGAATCCAGAAGTGAAATTGACCCAGAACCAGAAAAAAGAATTAGAGATGTCGCGGAAGTCAATAGCTCAGATTCTGATGAAGAACCAAAGAAAAAAGGAAAAGTTGAACTATTTGATGCAGTTCAGAGATACTTGTTTAAAAACTCAAACAGGTATACAAGAGAAAAGTTTAGAATCGCTGACGGCCCTGAAACGTACATGGTTTACTTGAAAAAGGAAGTCGACCTATTATCGAAATTAGGAACAGTTGAAAACGAACACTTAGAATGGATTTTAGTTAACACCTTGGACAACTCGTCTTTGAGAAAAGTTAGAGATGCTTTAGCAAACAACTCAACTGACCTTCGTTTCGAATCAACGGACATGGAAGGAAAGCTAAGGGAAATAAAGCAAGCTATATTCCCAACATTGAGAGAAATCACTGAACGGTTACGTCGACAAGACAAACAAAAAGGATACGAATCATTTGAGAAACAACTAGATAAGGTGACTGATATCGTTAACACGCTTCCAAGAGCAGTTCAGGAAGTATACCATGAACAGCTATTTAGACATGTTCGCGAAAGTTTTCACAGAGAATATAACAAAGTCATATTTGAACTCAAATCGCACGCAGCAACAGCGATACAACAAACATATCGAGAAGACAATGGCAAAATAAGTGTTGATCCTAGTGAGACAATAGTTTTGATGAAGGACATTCGTAACTCATATGTGTCAAATCCAAAATTTCATGCTATGGCAATAAAAGGAGAATCACAAAGAAGACAAAATTTTAGCTCAGCAACAAAACCATACGGACAAAAAAACGATCGTCCGCAAAGACACTAAACTATTCACAATAAAGAGTTCATTCCACGACAAATATCTATGGACTGATATGAGACTTGTGGGAATTGAAAATTGTTTAAGTTTTATGGATACTGGCGCTGGTGTAAACTTGATAAAAGAAGTTCCGAGAGTAATAAAAGTGAAAAACTCGAGACCAATAAGTTTAAAGCTAGGAAATCAGGATGTAACGGTTCTTTCCAAAACTTGCAAAATATTTAGTCATAAATTGAAGAAATTTATTTTATTTTATGTTGAACCAAAGCTTCCGGTAAACATCATCGTCGGTATTGATATTTGCAAGACAATATTGAATGTAACCGAACCTTTATGGATTAGCTTGAAAGATGAGGACAAAAACAATGAACATATCTCAAATATTAAGTCTAAATTTAAAATTCTATTTCGAGATCCAGATTTAATCACAGAACAAGTTTCAGGAAAACGGGAATTACCATTCAAGCATAAGATTGAATTAATTCCAGAAGCTCCAACCAGAATTCATGTGAAGCCATATAAATCATCGCCAGTGCAAAAACGAGTATTCACCGAAATTATAACAAAGCTCTTAAAATCCGGAATAATTGAATACTCAGATAGTCAAACGGTATCACGGGGATTCACAGTTCCCAAAAAAGATGGTTCACACAGATTCGTGGTCAACTATCAAAATATCAACGCTAATTCTATTACTCCAGTATCAGCGAGTATAAGCGATGAAGAGTTGTTAACAGCATTTGGAGATGCTAAGATATTCAGCAAACTAGACTTATCATCAGGATATCACCAGGTTAAAATGGACAGTGAATCAAAGTCATTAACCGCTTTTGTTACTCATATGGGTGTTTTTCAATATACGCGTATGCCTTTTGGTTTGTCGGGTGCTCCGAACACATTTATTAAAAATTTGAGTGCAATATTAAAGGAATTTTTATTTCGTGGTGTACTAATGTATATGGACGATATCTTATTATATTCGGATACATATTCACAGCATTTACAACTTATTCAAGATGTTTTTCAGATTCTTTCGGATTATGCGATTATTTTAAATGAAAACAAATGTGAATTTTGTGTCGAGGAAACAGAGTTTCTAGGTCATGTGATACGTCATAGATCAGTTCAGCCTATAATTAAGAAAACAGATGCTATAAAGAACTGGCCTCCAATAAAAACCAAAAAAGATGCTCAAAGCTTTTTAGGAACAGTAAATTATTTCCGAACATATATAGCACACTGTGCGCAAAAGTCTGAAGGTATACGTGAGTTCATCAAAGGAAAGCTCAAGTATAACGACACAAAGGTTAGTCAATCAGTTCAGCAATTGAAAGATGCTCTTACTTCAAAACCAGTTTTAGTCCCCCTCATTCCTAATGCTGATATTAAGATTTATTGCGATGCTTCAAATTCAGCCGCGGGAGCCATCATAGAAATGTGCCAAAACAATAAAAAAGTAGGTGTGCTTGCCTATTATTCAAAAGCTTTTTCTTCTGATGAAATTATGTGGCCAATTTGGCAAAAAGAACTTTAATCAGTTGTACTAGTGTTACAACGCTTTGGTTATTTAATATCGGATAGATCAATTGAAATTTATACGGATAATCAAACTGTGGAATTTATAAGTCAGAAAAAATATGAGCGTCCAGAAGCAAAGTTGTACCGGTGGTTATCATATTTAGCCAATTTTCGGTTCAAATTCTGCCCAATAAGATCACAACAAAATCCATCCGATGGTTTATCACGACAATATCAGGATGCACCAGAGTATTGCATGTTACAATGTGAATTCGATGAAGATCTTGCCGCTAACTATGAAGAGTTTCACACTCGCTTTGGTACGGCAATAGTCAAAGAAATTATTGATAATTACATACATCTACCTGAACCGTATAAAATAATTTATAAGCAAGAACAAAAACAGCCATCTGAAGAGCCTCAATTAGTTGGAAAACAATTGGTAAGATGTTACAAGGGATTGCTTTTCATGAGCGTTCCAGGAGATCATGCCACTGTTTTAGTAGCTGGAAGAGACTTACAATATAAATTAGTAGAATCGGTTCATCAACAAGCTCATTTAGGTCAATGGAAAACAATTGCAGACTTACTGAACTACATCTTTTTCACCAAGATGCAGAAAATTGTGAGAAAAGTGATTCACCAATGCAAGACATGTACTGCAAATAAGTCACTCAATTATAGCACACAGGTATTTCAACGTCCACTAATGCCAGCACTCAACGTCGGACAAGTCCTCCACATGGATATTGTAACTCACTTGCCAACAGTCAAGGATCAACATCAAATCTTCACTCAAATTTTGGTTGTAGTTGACAGATTGTCGAGACGTATTTACCTTGAACCAATTGTGGCAGATGCAACATCAACAACAATAATCAACACATTAGTGAAATTATTTACACGACATCATTTTCCCAAGGTCATCATTGCTGATTTGGATGCTAAATTTACTTCACGAGTTTTTAAGAAATTTCTAGAAACTTATAGTGTTAACATTATCTTTGCAACTCCCAATCATCATCAGTCTAACGGGCTTGCTGAACGCAATATTCGCACAGTCAGTCAAGTACTCAAAAGCTACATGGAATTGTTTCCAAATTGGCTTCAGTATTTACCCATTATTGAATATTACTTGAACGATGCAAAGCAAACGCGTGGTTTTAATGCTTTTCAGATTAGTACAGGCAGAAACAATGTTTTACCAGCTCCACAATCAACCCATTTTCTGCAAGAAGTTGTTCCTTGGCATGAACTAAAGGACCCCAAAAAGCGTGAATACTACAAAGAGAATCCAAACGCTTTAGCTAATTATGTTCAGTTTCAAGATGATCATCATCAGGTAATTTGGAGATTAGTTAAGAATGAGGATATTGACAACATTATCAGTCGCGAGTTTAAAGCCAACAACTTTAGACCAATTCAGAGATTCCGCAAAAATGACTTGGTATTCGTTCATCGACTTGCTTTCCATAGTGCAACTATAAGCAAGTGGGATCCAATATATTTTGGACCATATCGCTGTGTTTCAGAGATAAATGAATACAACCAGATTTCTATCAACATTCCTCTTCGGAGAAGTCTAAGAAATCAAAAATTCTTATGCAAATGGTTAAAACCTTACCAACGTCAGAATGACTCTGATTTTAGTTATTTACACCGAGTTTTTCAGGATTATCTCAATTGTCCACAGAAGCGTCAATTGAAAGCACGTTTAGATGATATTAAAGAGATTATTTTCATTGATATCGCTAATGAAGAGATATCTGCCACGTTTCACCGTGCTCCTCCCCATATCGTTGGTATTTTTGATGTTGCAACCTGGATGGAATGCGTGCCACAAGCAATAACCAAGAGATTGTTGAAAACATTTTTGATAAGAACGGAACAAGAACCAACTGACCAATTGGTTGATAATTGGTTACTGGATTTGGAGAAGATGTCACGTTGAGACATTTTGGTTAAAGTTACAGTTTTAGAAGTAAACATGTTTTCACCATGGTTGACTTTTTTTGGTATACCATAACTATTTGATAGCAACTTAAGTATTTGGTATGTATATTCGGCGAAATTAGTTTGTATTATTACGATTTAGTATGATTTATTTGATTTTGTTTTGAATTTTAAGTGAAACATCAACACGAGAGTTATAGACAGCGATAAACAAGGACAAATACTATACACTGACTTAAAACTAGTATCTAGCGCGAGGTCACGCTTTCTGGCCACAAGGGGAAGAATAAGTTGTCAGTCCATTGTTGCCAAGGCTGCAATGACAACTAGCAATCTAGGAAAGAGAAAACGAATGACTTGACGATGATCAAGCGTTAACGATCGATTAATGGAAGAGAATAATTGAAAAGAAGTTGGATTTAGTCCTCTTCAAATATGGACCCTTGGAGGTCGTGGATGAAAAGAAGTTGGAAAATCTCCTCTTCGAATGTGGACCCTCGGAGGTCATGGATGGAATGAAGTTGGATCTAGTCCTCTTCGAAGTTTGGATTCCTGGAGATCATCGATACGAAAGACGGACGTTTATGTACCTCTTTAGAATAAGCGAAACGCTGAATTATCGATTTGATTGAAACGGATCTGGATGGATGATGGTATTTTATTTTATATTTATTGCTCTGCTAGTCTGACGTATTCAATGGCAAATCATTGTACGGAGATTTAGTATAGACCAGGTATCAATTACTGACAAGGCAACTCTGATTGGACCTGCCGGCGTTGGCTCTGCCTTAGATATGCAATTGCAAATTGGTTAGCAGTCAATTAGCTGGGTTGTGCACAAGAACGCATCAAACCTTTTCTTTCTGGCCAAAAGAAGAGTTTTTTATTTTTCATATTTCTTATTTTTCATTCAGCATGCATGCAAATTTTCATTCAGCATGCATGCAAATTTTCATTTTTCATTTATAAATTTTTGATGTTAACATTTCTTCCTAATTTATCATCTTCTACAAGTTAAAAGAGCGGAATGGATCGATGGGAGTGGTTTTTTGATTTGGTCCGCAATGTGGTAATGGTGGTTATATGTTTCCCACTTCGTGTACCAGGATTGGCTCGTGAAATTCTGAACCTTCGCTGGGTAGTACTGATTGGAGATAATTTCGAGGGCGAAATTTTGTCGAGGCAGGGAAGTGTTGCGAACATTCTCCTTTATTGGGTTCACATTCCTGATCAGTCTGTGTTCACAATCAGTCTAGACAAGAGGCACCCCTAGTTGCTATCGAAAATTTTGTATAAAGGTCGGCGTTGTGTTCCTTCTAACTTGTGTATATAGCGATGGGCGGAATAAACGATAAGCCGAACATACCCATCGATAACGATAATAACTCCTACAATACGCGTTTAAAAGTGCTTAGTAGAGAACTACCCCTTTTAAACACAACACTTATCGTAACAAATCAGTTCAAGATAGCTCCTTAATAAAGATAGCTCCTTGATAAAGATAGCTCATTTTCCTTTATTGTATTCACTAAACCTCATATGAATCGATAAACGTTTCAATATGAATCCATCAAATGAAATCCCAAATGATACATCCCCTTACTTCTCAGAGTATCCCAACGATCCACCTGATCCCCCAACACATCCTGGACCACCCTTGTCAACCGCGGTTGAGAACCCTCCTAGCACGGATGTTTCAGTTTCCTCGGGTACTGAAGCCGCAGTTCACCAAGATCCGTCCCCCGGACCAGCTCAAAGTACCAGCCAACTATTGAACCATTCCACTGAATCATTTGAAACCCAAAAAGATGAGGAACCTTACGTTCAAGCTGAGCCTTTTACCATTGAAAACTCCATCTCTCCGCCATCAACCCACCCTATTTCCAATTCTGAATCTCAAATTGAAAATTTTTCACCTGCCTTACCTAATGACTTACTAAGCCAAAAAAGCGCGGATCCAACTTGTGCTGCACCTCCTGAACATGCACCAGAAGCTGTTGATCCTCCATCGCCATCTGTTTTGTCTAATCCCTCTGTTTCAATCTCAAAAACCACTAACATTAACTTAAAAACCTTAAAACTCCAAAAATCAAAAAAAATCCAACAAAATCCAACAATCTTGAAAAACATTTTTTCTCATTCTTCACTTAATCAAGATAAAAACCAAAAAAAAAATAATACTCCATCTGTTTCCTTTGTCCCACCTTCTTCCTCCAATGAAATTAGCTCTATTTTGCCAACTGTCCCTTCTATCTCAGATCCTTTAAACAGTACTCAAACCCAGCAACAAAATCAAAATGACCCACGCCCAGCGAATACCACTGATTCAGCTGCTTCATCTGCCTCAACTGCTTCATCTGCATCTTCTGCCTCACCTGACTCAACTAAAGAAACGTCTCCACCTGGATCAACTCCTTCAACTGCGTCCATTGAGGATACAAATCAGGACATTATCTCAGAAGAAACACTGAAAAAGCTCTATGCCGATCAGGCTTTTAAACGTGCGAATCATAACGCAACAACGAGCTTCAAGACGAGGGCCTCCGGTTCAAAACCACTGACCTCCTGCAAAAAGACTATATTGACTTCATCATCAACTGTTCTCAAGAAAATGACATTTCGCAACTGTGGATATTCCATGGGCTGTCTTCCAACAATCCTCTTTACCAACACATAAATCCTCTATTGCTAAATCTATTAAAATGCTGGCACAAACCACACTTGAAAAGTATGCTAGTACGATGCGAGATGTATCCTTATTCACTTTTTTGGAAGAAACTTGTGACACTATCGAGCCTCACATCATAATCAGATACGAGCGTATTGTCATTAAACAATCCAACTCCTATAGAGATCCACTTTATAAACCATTGTTCCACAATGCCAAGGAAATTTTCGTTACATTTTTGAGAGACCACTTAGTTGTAAAGCTACCAAAAGAAGAATATAGCCCACAACTCTTCATGTCAATGTCAAATGAAAGAATGGTCCCTCATCTCATGGAACTCAAGATTAAATTTTTGCAAGCGGTTTCTGCCGAAGCAATTTTATTCCACAAGCTCCGTGATTTTGAGATCAAACAGGAATACTCCTCCCTCACAAAGGAGATCAAACCAAGAACCCACCCGAATTCCCAAGTTGCTGACATCAACGTAGATAAATTTTACGCATATTTATATCTTTCTCCAAATCAACCAGTCCCAATAATCAACTGTGAGATTCTCCAAACACGTCTTATCAATCGTCATTCGCATTGCACGACATGTGGTTCAAATTCTCACACTCGCTACTCTTGTACCGAGGCCCGATGTGTGATTTGCAAGGTAGAAAATTATATAGCTTCTGTTTGCTATCATAACAAAAAGTTAATCCAGGCCCAAGATAAGTACCAGGACCACACCTCCATTTCAAATCAACCCTACACCAAGACCATCACTGCTAGAACCAAAAAACCAACTATCTCCACTGGAAACTGTTGAAAATAGCAAAGAGATAAAGTATTGTATCGTAATAAGGTGCATCAAACTATCCGTGAAAAATAGACAATTGAAAGATAAAGAAAAACGAAAGAAATGAAAAACATATTTACTTATTTAATAATCTGGAGCCAGGTTTTGTCTTCCTTCATTGGTGCTTGTTCTGCATTAATGTCATTTGTGCAAATACAAGCACTGTCATACTATTATAACTTTCCAACCATAGTATTGGTATATGCCATACACCAGGCTATTGTTATAGACTCTTTCTGGTCATGTAACAAAGAAAAGAAGGTGAAACTGCTGACTTAGAAAACAGTAAGACAAAACTTGAGTACAGTAAGAATAGTGGTGTAAATATAATAAAGTGAGGATAATTAAAGAATCATAATACAGTAACAACAGTAAAGTAGCGGCAATACAGTAATTGAGTTGGATAATATTTGTATTTCATCAACCCCTCTCAGGTCTTATTCAACTCAAGAAGTTAGGAACCTTGTAGGCAGCTTTCAAATTTCTGGGCAAAGATAGAGACTGACTTGGTAAGCTAACCGCGTAGCAATTATCTACCTGTACGATATTCAATGCAAATAGAAAAGCTTGAATCCTAGACTGATATTTACTTCGCCCCTTTGCCTCAAGCAAAGGGCTAGTCATATTGCAAAAAACATATCCTCTCTGCATTGGACACCCAACTCTGGCAAGCTTTTCAATTTTGTGCTCTTTTGCAGTTTTGGTAATGAAATCTTTCATACTAAGCTTGATTTTGCCATATTCACAGGAACCGTTGACTCCGAGAAACATCCACGGAACACCCAAGTCTTTCATCTTGAACTTGAAACAGAAAGCAGCTTGAACCATTTTGCTGGTCGTACTATCTCTGCCAGTAATATATGCAAATCCTCAACATAAACTGCAACCAAGATACCAGCCCCAAAAAATAGACAAGGATCAACAGCCGAAATACTGACACCAGCTCCAATAAGCACACCAGCTGGAGTTGCGTGTGAGTTATGCGGAGATTGCTTTAGACGATAGAGAATTTTGCGTAGCTTTCATACCTTATTCGTTGGCGTATCTGTTCCAGGTGGAGGCCTGAGGTGAACATCATAATCAATATCACCATTCCAAAAGGCTGCTGAAGCATCCACTGGTGCCCAGCTTGCCAAGTGATTTGTACCTCGCTCTTGTTAAAACCCTTTACAAAGAAGGTGTGCCTTTAACCGTTCACCATTTGTATCTTCTTTCACAGTAAATACACATCGTGAGCCAACAGGCTTGGCATCCGCTGGACACTCTACATCATCCTTGACCTTATTTACACCAATGGCTGTATTCTCCCCACCTATAGCTCCAATCCATTAATTAGCGTGAAGACTGGTATTTTCCTCATAGTAGCAGCTAGAAATTTTGGTAGTTGCTTCTGGCAACAGCAAGAATAGCATCTTAGGCAGAAATACCTTAACCATCAGTGTGAACTAATTGTGGAGAGCATGATTCCATAACAGCTTAACTCGAATTAACGTCTTCCTTTTCTTAAATGTGAAAAGTCTTAGTATCCAAAATAAGTCCAGGCTTGACTAAAGCGTTGTAAGCTGCCCGAAGTTGTTTAATTTCCTGTTTGACTGGAGTTATAAGTTTCTTGTGGGGATCTGATTGGCTAACATTGGTTGGGACAGCATCAGAGTCAATGTTACTATTTCTGGCCCCTCTCCTAAACAGCTTAGACTCAGCTGAGCCGCAAGCTCCAAGAGTCGTGGGCTCTTCTGCTTTCACCACAAGTCTTTCTGCATCCTTAGGAACACCAGCAGGTAATGAGGCTTTAGCGTGATCATCATCATGGTTGTCAGTATCGTGATCTATTAGTTCAAGACCACTTAAACCGCCAGAGTCTCTGTTAGCCTCACTATTCTGAGCTGTCAATTCCAAACCACTCAATCTGTCACGTGGTTTGCCGTTTCCTCCCTCCGAAATGGTAGCGTCCGATGGTAAGTGAGCAGAACTCATATTAGTATCCTTCACACCCTGATCATGATCGCCAATGTTATCAACAACTGAACCTCCACTAAACAGATATCCACCACCACCATCATCACCACCAATAACTGGATGTTCTAAAGTACCACTGCTCGGATTACGCGCTGCTTTTACTGGAAATATGGACTTTACTGGCTTCTACGCAGAGATGCGTAGAATCCGATGGCATCTATCATCAAAAATAAAGGCATTTATGTCGGTCTTGTGATAACCTGAAAATTCCGCTTGTATTCCTTGTCGCCAATCTGTTACTGGAGAAGACACTATTACTAAACATTTTCCAGCCATACAGAGTATCAGCATTAACTGGCCCGCGACTTCCCGAGAAGCTTTGAATAGATATTTGTTGCCAGCTCTCGGGAGATAGCTGTGCAAGCAAACACAATGATTGAATGCAAAATTCCAGTAGTTGTTTGTGAGACCTAAAGAAATGAAATGAACTTTGACTCTTGCTTTCATTTTCTGATTCAACCGTTCTAAGCCTCCATTCTAAGAGCGACTATAAGTAGGTATGTACCCCGGCTCGATACAGTTTCTACGAGCTTTGGTAACACCAGCCAACCATTTATTAATAGCATTGGTATCAAACTCATTGTTAGCCTGAGATCCAACAATCGACTTACCTGTGAGTTTTAACAAGTTCAGGAATGCACTTAAACACTCGGTTGTTTCAGCTGGTAGTAGTTCACCAATAGCAAAACTGTATTTGGATGATTTTGCAGCTGGCCACTTGACTATGGTAGCACAATCATCACAACTCCTCTAGCTATCAAAAAGTGCCAACCTTTAAAACTCAATAACGAATTGACTGTGGTAGTAACGTTTGTCAGCCCTATTCGTAAGGATAATCACATAGCCTTTCTTAGTGAGTCTGTGTGCACTGAGTCCGTGGTGCTCTAAGCATTAATTTGGCATCATGAGGATTGATTCCATTACACTGTATGTCACGTTGAACTCTGACTACAAAGATACCATTGACACCGTTCACCTGAGCTTCTGTGTTTCTCTTGTGGCTCTACTTTTGAGCATATTTGACAACATCGATTGAACTGCCAGTGTCGAGTGTAAATCTTTCTTTGTCTTGAAGCGAGAAGCATTCCTAAAAATTGTTAGCTTCATCGATTTCAGTTTCTTTATTATCATCTACGTCAACAACAGTATCACAATTTTCAGTGACAAACACATCATGGAAATCTGAAACTTGCACCAACTGAACAGTCTCTTCAGAGTTTTTCTTCTTCTTGAAACGACATGTAGAGCTAATATCCCGTTTTTTGGCACATGACTAGCGCCTACTAAGATAGGCTTCTTCAACATGTTGGAACATATCAGTATCAATACTTGCCCCTTTTCTCTCATTAAAGTGATGAGAGTCGACAATATCTCTACTACAAAGCTCTGCGAGCTTGAGCAATATATCAAGTTAGCTCTTCTTTTCAGCTTTTCATTGTCATTGAGTATCTCGCTTGCAGCCAAAAAAATTGCGAAGGTCTTTCTTGTCAAGACAGGATGCAAAGAAGGCACTTTCAAGTCTTGCAATCTCAGGACAGTAAGATTCTGCCATGCAAAAAATCTCAAGACGTCTTGTGATGTCCGATTTTGCAATGCAACCAGTCCACCAGTTCTTCATTACAGTAACAAAACTATAGTTCTCAAGCTTCCAATACCCTCTAGATATTTTATACCACAAATGCAATCCACCAAGAAGCTGGAACCGATAAAGAAAACCATTTGTAGTTTCAGCTGTAATCAAGCAACGTATCCAACCGGACAACCTAGCAGGATGGAAGTTGACGTTGTCAGCATCAAGCATTGCTTTGGCCCTAGCTATTCGGACATCTTTAAGTACTATTGCAAGTCGATTAAGAACAAAGTCGTATAGCAATGGATATTTATATCCATTATTAGTTTTTCTCTCTTTCCTGGACTTGATAATGTTCAATTGATTTTTGAAAAAAGTATCACTAATATCATAATTACGCTCAAATTCATAGATACATATTTGTTTTTTGTATTTTATACGTTGTTTGTAGTACAGACAAAGCCATAACTCAAAGAATGAATAGATACACAATAGCACCGACAGACTACAGTTTTTTCTTTAACTTAATAATAACTTAGTACCGCAGCCTGTCAATGTGTAAAAAACTGTAAATAAATATAGCATTGCGTTGTAATAAGGTGCATAAAGTTGTCGGTTAGAAACTAGACGAATAATAGAAAAAGAAAAACGAGACAAAAGAAAAGAATGAGCATGTTTGGTTCTTCAATGATCTGGAGCATGATTTTGTTCTCCTTCGTTGGTGCTTGTTCTGCCTTAATGTCATTTGTGCAAATACAAGCACTGTCATACAGTTATGATTTTCCAACTATAGTACTGGTATATGCCATATACCAATACCCTGGTATAAAAGTCATGACGGTGATCTATGTTGCGTCTACGTGCATTACTAACACAAGAGCAGATAGTATTTATGAATAGAAATACTGAAGACAGGACAAGTACGAATAAAGGAAAACAGAAGGAGAGATACGGGTATGTAAGGATAACAAAAAGGCCACAATAATTATAATAATTATTGTAGTGAATATTCATACAGACATTGAGGGATATCCATAGAAAGGCTGCTAACGATAATAATAATAATACTCAGGACCTAACAAGCTCTACCTAATTATTATTATAATACAAAATACAATACTCTCCTTTCACATCGTACCTGGGGTTGGACGGCAAAATCTGGCTGCATTAACTGTCGTTACAAAACTATTCTAATACACAACTTAATTTGATATGGCTAGCCCCAATAAAAGTTCTAACAAAGTATCAAAAAACACCAGAAGGTCTCAACGTTCAAGCAATAGCTCTGGGGCTCAGGGCCCCACTGAGGCACGTGAACATGGTCGCGCGCCTCATGGATCCTCATCAGGGGCCAGACATATGAGGTTACTTCTAGAACAAAAATCTTCCAAATATATCATAGATTATGAGGATAGATTCTCAGATGCAAATGATCTATTCATCAATAAATTAATGCTCGATAAAACTGTACTACATGGTTCTTCAAATATTAATAAACCTATGCATCCTTTCATCGAACACATAAAGTATAGGATTAGAGAAACGTACCAAAACACATACTTTGCAGATCATCTTTGTCAAATTGAATACACTGGAAATGCTAATGAAACCATTGAACAGATAAAGAAGATAATGTATTTGAATAAACAAGTTAGGGAAACTTTCAACCCTGAAATACAATTAATAGGAACTGACGAAGTTGCATTTCAATTAGCGACGGCGGCAAGTGTGAGACTAGACCTTGTTGGAGCTAATATGAGTTAACTACATCGAAACTCATTTGGAAAATCACTTGGCATTGAGGAAATTGAAAGGACTTTTCTAGGGTATGAACCATACCCTCAGGGTGAACCAATGCAAGCAATGATACAAAAAGCCGTTGTCAGTCCTAATACAAATCAAAACATAGGCAATAAAAATCCTCAATCTGAAAAATCCTGGAATAATAAGAAATCTAAAGTCTCAAGTAAAAAGAAAAAGTTTCACAAAGGACATAAGTGCAAGGCAAAGTCAAAGTACAGAAACAATGTCAACGATAGTAAAGCACATCCAAAAGCGCCGAAGACTACGCAGCTAAACAAAAATAACCAAGACCAATAAACTCGGTCAATCAGTTGGTCAAGGAGTTCTATTTATAGTTGACTCTCCAGCAGAAATTAATTGAACCGCTAATAGAAATTTATTAATTAATATTGAAGCATGTCAGATAAACAATAAAGGCGATGGATGCAGTAGAACCATCCTCAAAGAAAGAGGTAAATCAAGCGTGCTCGGTAAGACGGTTTTCTGCTACATGAATGAAAGCACAAATGAAGCAGATAATATACTATCCAAAAAAGATCTACATGAACAAGCATTTTCGTTCATAAGTAATAAAGAACATAAAATAATAAAAAATGGTCAAGTTCACATCACGCTAATGCATAGAAATGGTTTATTCTATCTACCAATAGAACTAAGACAGGTACAGGCATTACATGAAGTTCTAGGGCATGCAACAAAAGGAAAAATTGAGGCTCCAAATAAACACCATAATATCTGTGAAGGTACTAGGCATAACTTAACTGACTGCATTTGATGTACAATGAATAACATCAAAACCAAAACAGAATCAAAGGGACGCACGAATCAAACATATAGATGAAACTGAGAAGTTCGAAGAGCTTAGTATTGTTACTTTACAAAGCGCATATCATTTCTACATGTTAAGAGTTTCTGATTCAAACCCCCTCTATTCATTTGTTAGAGTACTAATAACAAAAATTGATGCTGGAATGGAAATAAAATCTATTATAAACAGAAGTACAGCACAATTCATTAGTAAAGTCAGACGAATACGAACAAGTAATGCATCTAAAAGTTTGACTTATGAGTTAAAAGAATTTTATGATGCAAGAGGCATCGTGTTATCAATTAAGCACACCCGGATACTCAATAGAGAACGGAGTCGCAGAGAATTTTGATTATCGTCCAACTAAGGTGACAAGAAATTTATTAGGGAATCCTATCATAACGGATAAAATAAAGCCCGTTTTTGCTCCTTTTTCAGTAAATTGTGCATGTCTTCTCATCAACATATTATACATAAACAGGATAGAAAATTCTCCTTATACTGCAATCAGAAATGAGGCATTTGACATTGGCAAATGTGAAGTTCTCGAACAATTAATGATGCACAAGCCGTCACAAAGGGAAGACAAATTCGGACCACAAGGGCACTTAGGCTGTTACTTAGGTCTCGATACAGATTGTCATAGGTGTATTATACTTGACATGAAAATTTCGAAGGTAATACAAATTACCAATGTGATAAAGGTAAGAACCAAAAAGACCAGTGATTAAATAACACATAGCCATTCCACTTCCGGAAATGACAGTATATCCCCAGCATATAAAAATGATTTACCAGAAATTATTGAGCCAAACCAGAGTAATGATATAAACATAGACGAGCATGATGTATCCTGTGCACAAGTTTATAAGATGGTTACGAGCATTGAATGTCCAGTAGACACTCGAATTATAAATGATAATCATGAATTTATGAGTGCCATGCGTGAAGAATTGAATGTACTAAATGGATATAAAGCACTAGGACCGCCAATCCTAAATGAACCGATATACATTGACTCAAGGTGAGTGAACAACCTCTTGAATCAGATGAACAAAACAAATCCACCTCTAACACAGGCAGCAATCATAAAACTATTGCGTAATCTTATAGTACAATCAAAAAGCTTTTTTTAGCCTCTTGAGACAAAGCAAGCCTACATTAATGCGCCACTTGAAAAACAAATCAATATTGAACTATCAAAAGTAACTCCGCAAGTAATTAAAAAATTGCTACAGAGAACCAATAACAAAACTTATAATACTCTGCAACTACTTGAGAAATATAAACATATGGTTTCGGTGCATCAATCCCTATATGGGCTAAGAGTAGCAGAGAGAAATTGGTATTTATACTTGAAAAAATCTCTCAATAGAAACAACTCTCAGAAATTAGTAGTGGCACGACCACTCTTTAAGAATCATGACGATGATTTTATAAATATGTATGTTGACAGCATTACTATTGTGTCAGCATCTCCCCGACGGCTAAATGATATAACAAGATAAGTGATGAACAGATTTCAGGCCAAAGAAACTGAGTCGATGAGAGATCAACGACTTACACTTCTTGGAATGGAGAAGCCATCACATAGGATAAAGAAGGAATGGTAAAACTATCTGAGCTAAGCATCCAGAAACTAATTGATAAATTAAAAAAGGATGACCCTGAAGTAATATAACAATATTGAAGGACCACAACTCCTATACCACAGTAGTATTATTTTACTAAGTCCAAGAATCCGATTGATGAAATGTCGCAAACTGAATTTAATCACAATCAAAAAACTATCCAAGTTTTAGTGGGTCGACTTATGTGTATAAGTCTTTGCTCAAAAAAAGATATTAAATATCCTACTCAATATATCACTAGAATCACTCAATATCCTTGTTGCGAAATCATTAGAATTGTCAAGCAAATTGTTGCATATTTGATAAAAAACCAAACATTATCAGCTGGCAATCAAAAACATCCTACTGATTATGGCATTAAAATCTATACAGATGCGTCGCATTCAGCTGAATCTTATGCTCGTGTATCGTTTGATTCGTACTTATTATAGCAGCATACTAATTGCATTTATTGGCACATAACAGTGATGAAACCCAAATCTAGTGCAGCAGAAACAGACATTTTAGCGATTCATCATGCAACAATGGATTTAATCTGGTTGAAAGCTATTATTTACTTCATGAAAACACTACAAAATACAGCAACTACAATATCAACAGACGCTAGTAATGCAAAAAGATTCATTGAATCAGAGACAATCAGCAAAGCAAACAAAAACTTGAAATAAGACTTCTGTTGGATTTATACCAATTAACGTCTTTCATACCGTTCATTTGGTATAATTTTTTTTTTTTTTTTGGTAAGCTGCCTTTTGCAGCCGAGAACATTTGGGCGCATGCATAGTTGCTAAGGAGAACAACATCAAAGATGTGGAGGAAAATTTTCATCAACTGAGCATTATGGGTGAGGAATGAAATTATTATATATAGTCTGAAAACCAGAATGTTTTTATTGAGTGATATAGTTTATAATTAAAGCAAGGAATATAGGTCCAATTTCGTTACTCAGCTAAGTTTCATTATGTAACTAAGATCTCAGTAAGTGGCTACCCTTCACTACTAGAAGAGAGACTAATCTAACCAGTGCTACTCAGAGGAGACAACCTCAGGTATGGGTAGCAGATCTAGTCACTATACTCTGACAGATAGTACAGTAGTTCAGTTGATTATTACTTGTACTTCAAGAATTAGTTGGCATAATTACAACAGAAACTAACCTCATTATTTAGTAAAGCTATCCGACTTGTCAAGATTTTCGGGATTTGTCTTACGCACGTCCCCGTAGTGAAAATAATGGTTAAAACTCACGCGGATTAAGCGCGAGGGCTACCAAGTTTAGGATAATGGGGCCCTCTGTCTATGCTCCAGAATACTGCCATTTTTCACTTCGTCCTCAAAGCGCCAGTTTCTTTTAGATTGGTAAGTCTGGTTTCCCATTCTACCGTCTTGTCGCTCTCGATTATGGATTACGTTCTTAACTTCATGAAACACAAAGTGCAAAAAGGAGCAAAAAGTTCGAAATTCCGATACCGGGAGTCGAACCCGGGTTTGCTCGGTGAAAGCGAACCGTGCTAGCCGTTACACTATATCGGAATTTATACAATTGTAAGAGATGGGGTTGAACGGTCTGAATTAAGACGTGAGAAGGTTTCAGGATTCATAGTTATTTTCTAGGATCGACTAGGAAGAGAGATAAGACTCAAGATAAAGTAAAGGAGATAAGTATATTGTAATAAAAGGAAGATGACTTCGCTTACTGTTATCTATACAGAATACATAATAATAATAAAGACGAACTTAGCTACTTATATAGTTATTGTTAGGAGCTTGTTACCTAGGAGCTACCTTTACCTAAGAGCTACCATTACCGAAGAGCTACCGTTACCTAAGAGCTACCGTTACCTAAGAGCTACCGTTACCTAAGAGCTATCGTTACCTAAGAGCTATCTGGGACTGATTTGTTACACTTCCTCCCCCTTAGAAGATAACCCAGTTCTTTTAAGATAGTTGATTTGTTCAGTTAGAGCATTTCGTAAATTGGTTGGTACTTTAGTTCTAAAGAAGTCAAATGAGATAGGTGTGGCATGTTCAGGTTTGCAATCTTGCCAAAACACATGCAAGTAGTCTTTTGCAACACCTGCGATTGCTGTGATTTCGTCGGCCTAGATGCGGCCTCAATTTCGTTACGAGGGGGTTCCTTTGGGTATACAACGTCTGGTTCTCGGTATAGTTTTAACCACCTGACGTTGATTACCCTGTGTTGTTTAGTTATAGAGGGTAAATCTAACTCAACAGCACTTTCACCCACTCGTTTACCGACTTTATATGGTCCAAGATAAACTGGATGACTTTTCTTGTATGGACCATCAGCACCAAAATGAGCATCTCTGTGGAGAAGCACCCAATTTCCAATATCAAAAGAGATTTCACGACGATTTTCATCCGCAATTACCTGAGACCGATGTTGTTGTTGAACTAAATATTCTTTTATTCGGTGAACAACAGCTTGCGCGGCCTTCAAGTATTCTTCTGTAGGTGTTACATGACCTTCCGAAAAGCGTCTACCATAAAAAGGATCAGGTGCTTCATAACCGTGGTCTGCAAAAAATGGAGTGCATTTGATACTATGGTGATAAGAGGTGTTGTAAGCAAATTCTACCATAGGTAAAAATTTTCGCCACGAAGAGAATTGATTAAAGCAATACCGACGCAACATCCCAGTTAGGGTTTTGATGATTCTCTCAGTTTGGCCATTAGTTTCAGGATGATTGGCTGTGCTCATCTTTAACTTAATCCCCAACTTGTCCATAATAGCTTGATACATAACACTTTGGAATCCAACATCTCTATCCGAAACTATTTCAGTGGGAGTACCATGTAAACGAAAAACTTCGTTAATTAAAATCATAGCTGTGCTATATCCAGTGATCGTTTTGCTCACCGGTAAGAAATGAGAATATTTTGTCAACCTATCCACGACAACTAATACCATGTCTGTTTTACCAGATGGTGGAGATCCAGTAACAAAATCGATGGAGATTCTCAGCCATCGAGACTGTGGAATCTCTAATGGTTCGAGCAAATTATTGGTAGTGGGACCAGCTAATGTGCGTTGGCAGACATCGCATCGATGTACAAAACGTTTGATATCAGCAAACATTGAAGGCCAATAATATTTCTCAGCTAGTTTCAAGTATAATTTGTACAGACTCAAATGAGTAACACCATGGGTTTCAGCTCGCAAGTCCTTTTGATAAGACTGAGGAACACATAATCTGAGCAGATTAGATTCGGTAATAGGGTTATCATACCAAAGTTTGTTATCCTGGATCTTGAATAACTTATCAAAGTTCGTTAATCGTTCATTAGCAGCAAGTCTTTCAATATTCATTTTGAGGAAAGGGTCTTGTTTATCATCTTGTAAGGTTAATTGAGCTAATTTAGCGTGAATTCCTTCATCAACCAGCACAGCATCAAGATCAAGTCTCGATAACCAATCAGCAACTTTATTTGTCAGCCCTGAGAAGTGTGTGATTTCAACATCATATTCAGAAAGGGTGTCGAGCCATCGCATAATGCGAGGATGGAGTTGTTTTTGCAACAATAAATGTCTTAATGAGACGTGGTCTGTGTGTACCACCACATGGCGATCAGCAATCTGGATCCTAAAGTGCCACAACGATTCAACAATAGCAAACAATTCTTTGTCATACACCGAATACCGTCTTTGATGAACATCCAATGACTTACTAAAATAACCAACAACGCCAACCAACTTATCATCATCATCATAACCCTGTAAAACTCCTCCTATAGCAGCGTTTGAGGCATCAGTAAAAAGCTTGAGCAGCTTAACGCTGTATGCGGAAATGAGGAGTGGGGCATTTACCAAATGTTCTTTCGATTGAGCCACTGCTGCCTTACACAGTTCATTATAGCTAATGGATCCCGCAGCAAGCTGATTGAGTGGTGAACGAATCTTTGAGAGATTTTTAAAGAATTTTCGATAGTAGTTAAGACATCCAATATAGCGTTGTGCTTTCTTTTGTGTATCTGGTTCCGGCATGTCTAAAATGGCGTTAATTTTCCGCGGACTTGCTGCAATACCGGCGTTCAGGATCACGTGACCCAAGAACTCCACCTGGTATTGGAAAAAACAACATTTTTGTCTTTTAATTGTTAATTGATTTTTGGCTAACGCTTTTAAAATACACATTACATCTTGAAAGTGTTGTTCTGCATCGTCGCCATAAATGAGAATATCATCCAAATAATATACCAGAAAATGTGAATAAGGAGCAAGAATCAGCTTTATAAATTGTGAAAATGAAGCAGTTGCATTTTTCAAACCAAAAGGCATTACACGCCATGTATAATGTCCGGATGAAGTAGAAAATGCGACTTTATCCTCGTCTCCAGGATGCATCCTTAATTGGTGGTATCCTTGTGCTAAATCAATTTTTGAATAGAAACGTTTTCCTCCGGCCTTGGATAATGTATCATCAATGTGAGGTAATGGGAATGAGTTTTTGATAGTTTTGTTGTTAATGAGGCGGTAGTCAACACACATACTCCAAGTATTATCTTGTTTTTTAACCATCACTATTGGAAAGGACCAAGGACTATCGGCCTCTTTAAGCATTCCCAGCGTTAAGAGTTCACCAATTTGATTTTCTGCTTCTTGTGCTTGTAATGGAGCTAAGCGATATGGTGGTCGGGCGATGATTTGATCATCGGTGAGTTTGATTCGGTGGTCGAAGCGTTCGCGTAACGGTGAGAGGTGTTCAATTTTACCGTCAACATCATTAAGTGCTTGCACCATCTGTTTCAAAGCATGGTATTTCGACTTGTCAAGTTCTTTTGGTGCAGGAATGGGGTTTTGGGATTCCAGTGTATGATGCTCCGCTTTTACCCAGTAAAGTTCCATTTTCTCATGGTTTTTAACTTCTTTGCGCACTTCTTGGACCAGAATAAGGTTAATTTGCACTGTTTCAGAACTTGATTCTTCATGAGGGTGTATAGCATCATTCGAACCCAGGATAGACCAAACGCCAGTTTGTGCAAGCAAGCTCGCATGTTGTTTGATGAACGGAAGGCCAAAGATCATAGGACGATTCGACACAGGAAGGACATAGGCTGAAGTACTTTGTGTTTTTCCTCCAGTTTCCACATCCAAAGAACAACATTCCGTGAGTAGCTGTTGTTCTTTATTGACTGCGACAGACAAACTAGCCTTTTCAGGATTAAAAACAGACCAACGGTTGGCTTGTAGTACTTCCTTGCTGACAAAATTGGAACTAGCACCAGTATCGAATAAAGAGTCAATTTGTAGATCATTAACCATGACCTGTACATGAGCAGGGTGTAATATCGGAGGGTCATTAGTTTTGTTGAGAGTAGCGATTCCTCGCGTTAACATCCAAATTGGAGTTTTCTAAAGTAAGGTGGTCAAGATCCATTTTCTCCGGTCCAAAATGGTTTGAAAATGGTCTGTTATTTCCCTGGTTGTGAAAATTTCTGCTGTTAAAGTGCGGTTTGTTAAAACGGTTATTGTTGTAACTTTTTGCGTATCTGTTAGTGTGGTTGGAAAACCCAGCACTATACGATGGTTTAGAATTGTTAAATTTCTTGTGATTTCTATTGAAATTTGATTGTCCATGCATAACAGGTTGCATAGTGGCAGCGATACGGGTTGCTGATGATTGAACCCAATTGAGAGAGACAGGAAGATGTTGTCGGAGAAAGGAGTCTCTCATGATGCTAACATGAATTCTAAGGTTCTCGTTTAAACCATTGATAAAGAAATGCATTAAAGTGGATTCACCAGTGTCATAGGCTGAAGCCAAATAGTTAAATCTAGTAATATAATCTTCGATAGAACCAGATTGTCTTAAAGAAGAAAGTTGTTTGTTTAAGGTGGCTGTGTTATATGATTGTCCAAAACGTTCAGAAAAAGCTCTCCAGAATTCGTCGACATTGATCTCGTTAATGTTTTCCCGAGAAGTTAAGAAGTTGACTGCCCAAGTAGCAGCGACATCACGTAAGCAACCAATAGTAGCTCTAAGTTGTTGATCTGAAGTGTTATAGCCTTTGCTAAAACAGTATGTAAACATCAAAGTTTGAAAACGTTGAATAGCGGCTACTGATGAATTTTTTCCCGTAAAAATTGGAGTCAGAGTCTCTCCCCTAGCACCAAAGGCGCTACCAATTGTAAGAGATGGGGTTAAAGGGTCTGAATTAAGACGTGAGAATGTAAAAAGTGGGTTGATAAAGAAGAGTTAGAAAAAATAGTTTGATGAAGAAAAATAAAGTGTATTGGATAGAAAAATAAAGAATGTAAAGTTGTTAAGTTTAGTTCTGTAAAGAAGTATATAATAGTAGAGAACATGAAAAGAAAAGAAGCGGGAAAGGCCCGCCTTAAGTAGGAGAAATAAGTTGAGTAAATGAAATTGGAGTGTCGTAATAAAGGTGGCGGGAAAAACAAAAGTTTTCACGCAGCAGTAAGGATCGGCACCCCATGCAGAAGCGCACGCAGACGGAATGAAAAAGTAAACAACGCACGTAGACGGAATGAAAAACTAAACAAATAAGATGCAGCAGAACTGTATACCATGCAAATGGATCAACAGTATACCATGTTGAGAGTGTTGAGAGTAATAATTCAAAGATAGATCCAGTTGCTTCTAGAAAGTTCTAGAATATTCCATGAGTTTCCAGAGGATTCGATGTTGTTCTAGAATGTTCCACGATATACGAGAAAATACGAGATTGTTCGAGAACATTCTAGAAGGTTGCATAATATACGAGACATATACGAGAAAGCTCTAGAATCTTCCATCAAGTTCCATAATGTTCCATGAAGTTCCATAATGTTCCATGAAGTTCCATAGTGTTCCATGAAGTTCCATGATGTTCCATGATGTTCCAAGAAGTTCCATGATGTTCCATACATTTCCGTGCAGTTCCGTGCATATCCGTGCAGTTCCGGAATATTCTAGAAGATTCTATGTGGCCACACTAGTCATGCATCAGTCCCGGCACAGCCACCCTGACTGACTATAAATAAGGGGCGTCTCCTCCATCTTTGTGACTGATTGATGTTTTTCATATATAGGATATAGTTAATAACAACAAGTGTTTTGTGATTCATTTTCAGGATATAACGTTATGTCAAGTGATAGGTTTATCAAACTACAACAGGTTATGAGTTCCCCAGGTGCTCTAGCCAACTTCAGTTCAGATGAAAAATTGAAAGGTTCGGAGAACTTTCACGATTGGTTCTCCTTAGTATCAATCAAATTGAAAATGAGAGGGCTTGGTTTGTACAAGTACCTTGTCGACAATGATATCGGCGCTACTGATGAAAGCTCGGACGACTCGAGAGCCAGACTACAAATGGCTTTGGATGATATCTTGACATTGATGATTGTTAATGGTGTTACTGGTGCTGCTCTCAGAAAAGCATCCAGTTATGATGGTTCTGGTCGTGATTTGTTTATCTATTTGAAAGCCTCCTATGGTACAATGTCTGTGTTTAATGCTGTTGGTACGCTATCTGACTTCTTTGACCACAAGTGGAAGTCGAATGGCTCTAACCTCAACCTGTTGATCTCGAGCGTCGATGCATTGAATGTCTCGGTTATCAAGAATGTTACTGCTGATCTGTTTCTTACTTGCTTATTTCTTGCTGAGCTCAAACGCGCCGGCTACGGTGAAGCTGCTGTGAAGGAGATCATTACAACATACCAAGCATCTCATAATTCCATGGAAACCTTTGATGTTGAATCCGCGATGGATCTCGCGAGAGAATTGATTAAGGAAGACCCAAAGTCTACCGTTACTACTACTGAAACTGCTCTTGTCACTAGAAAGGCCAATAATGGTCAATGCTACAACTGTGGCAAGATAGGTCATTATGCAAGGGACTGTCGTCAACAGCCAAAGGATGAATTTAATGAGAAAATTCGAAAGCCAAAGAAAAATGGAAAACTGACTGGTAGTGCGTGGTTTGCATATTTAGGGCACGAGTCAAAGAGATCTGATTTGTTCTTCGATAGTGGTGCTTCCAGCCACATTATTTGTGACAGAGACTTGTTTACTGAGTTACATGACTACAGCGGCGAGATTAATGGTATTGGTGGCAACAGTTTGAAGATCGTTGGGTGCGGCACCGCATCTATCAAGCTACCAACCGGTGAGGATGTCAGCTTGTTAAATGCTCTATATGCACCCGAGGCTACCGCTAATTTACTATCAATTTCAAAGGCAACTGGTAATGGAGCAAAACTATTGTTTGAAGATGAATGCATCAAGTTGTACCCCTCGATGGATATTGTGGGTATCAAAGACAGGCTCTCACATGGCTTGTACAGAGTGGGCTCTCCAAGTGACAAGCACTTTGCTTACAAAGCTGCCCCTGGCATTGCGGTTGATAGAAAAGATTTGTGGCATCAAAGATTGGGCCATCCTAGCTTTGGTGTGTTCCGTGCGATTAACAAACAGTTTGGTTTGTGCGGTGATATTACAGAAGATATCAATGTGCAAGTGTGTGAACTGTGTGCATTAGGCAAGGCGGTTACAAGAAAACCAAAGCATGGATGGTCAAAGCCACAACAGCCATTGCAGCTACTTCATATGGATGTGTGCGGGCCATTCAACTATGGATCGGTTGATGGCTCTCTCTACTTTCTTACAATCGTTGATGCCTATACTCGTTTCACCCATATCAAGTGCTTGAAAAGGAAATCAGACTGCACTGATGCGATTATTGATTTTGTGAAATACAGTGAGACCAATTTCAAGAGTCAAGGCAGAAACTACGTGTGTGGAGCTATCAGAACTGATAACGGCGGGGAGTTTGTGAACAACAAGTTGCACGCGTTCATGAAGGAGCGTGGAATTCGCCATGAGCTAACTGTCCCGCATCATTCCTATCAGAATGGTGTTGCTGAGAGGATGCATCGCACCATTCAGGAGAAGGCGCGAACTCTCATGTTGCACTCTGCTGCGCCGGTTCAGTTCTGGCCCGAAGCTGTTGCAACTGCTGCGTACTTGATCAATCGCAGCCCAACAAGAGTGCTTGGCAATGATATACCGTTCACCAAGTGGTACGACATGGAACCACTGCTTGATCATTTGAGAACCTTTGGATGCATTGGATATTGTGTTGTGCCAGCTGCATTGAGACATGGCAAGCTAAGTGCAACTTCGAAGAAGTGTGCCATGATGGGCTACGACAGAGATCACAAAGCATACAGGATGTTGTTGTAGTTTGATAAACCTATCACTTGACATAACGTTATATCCTGAAAATGAATCACAAAACACTTGTTGTTATTAACTATATCCTATATATGAAAAACATCAATCAGTCACAAAGATGGAGGAGACGCCCCTTATTTATAGTCAGTCAGGGTGGCTGTGCCGGGACTGATGCATGACTAGTGTGGCCACATAGAATCTTCTAGAATATTCCGGAACTGCACGGATATGCACGGAACTGCACGGAAATGTATGGAACATCATGGAACTTCTTGGAACATCATGGAACATCATGGAACTTCATGGAACACTATGGAACTTCATGGAACACTATGGAACTTCATGGAACATTATGGAACTTCATGGAACATTATGGAACTTGATGGAAGATTCTAGAGCTTTCTCGTATATGTCTCGTATATTATGCAACCTTCTAGAATGTTCTCGAACAATCTCGTATTTTCTCGTATATCGTGGAACATTCTAGAACAACATCGAATCCTCTGGAAACTCATGGAATATTCTAGAACTTTCTAGAAGCAACTGGATCTATCTTTGAATTATTACTCTCAACACTCTCTCTTAATTCAAAGTCTCGCATCCCACAATAACCACGTAGTAGTTGGAACTGGTCGGCCGGTATGGCTTTGGTAAAGATATCGGCAACCATGACTCCAGTTGATAAGTACTCTAACTGAATTCGGCCCTTGGCAATATGGTCCCTGATGAAATTCAACCTGATGTCAATGTGCTTCGTTCTGTGATGGGAGCTAGGGTGTTTGGCTATTTCAATGCAGCTCTGGTTGTCGTCGTACATCTTGACAGACTCAATTGCAATGCCAAACTCGTTGAACAACTGCCTTAGCCATAAGCCTTCTTTGGCACCCTCACACAATGCCATATACTCTGCTTCAGCAGTAGACAATGCAACCGTTGGCTGCTTCTTCGATCTCCAAGTTATTGCACCACCAGCATATTTGAACACAAAACCGGTGGTGGACTTCCTCGTAGCCTTGTCGTTTGCCCAGTCTGCATCACAGTAGCCCTGTAAGCGAGTTGTCTGGTTGTGGCTTTGATAAAATAAACCAACATCTGCTGTGCCTTTCAAGTATCTTAGTACTCGTTTCGCAGCACGAATGTGGACCTCCTTGGGCTCTTTGAGGTATCTCGACAATACACCAACAACGTAGCTTATGTCTGCTCTGACCGTATTAGCAGCAAACAAGAGCTTTCCAATAATGGATCTGTACCTAGTAGCATCACAGTCTTTACTGCCTGTGTCCGCGCTCGTCAAGTCCTGTCCGACAACTGCTGGTGTGGGTTCACTGTGACAGTCTTGCATTCCAAACTCGCTAAGCAACGACTGAATGTAGTCTCGAAGACTCAACTTGAGCCCACTCTCTGTCTGCTCAATGTTCATGCCTAGGAACTTCTTTGTAGCACCCAAGTCTTTCATTTTAAACTCATTCATTAGCTCTGTTTTCACAATGTCTATTGCTTCCTTGGTGCTACCAGCAATAAGCAAATCATCCACATATAGCGCAACCATCACAAAGGACTTTCCACTTTTGCGAGTGTATAGGCAATATTCAGCTTGATTCCGTCTGAAGCCTAGCTTTGCCAAGACGCCGTTGATCTTGTCATTCCACACAAGAGGAGCCTGTTTCAAACCATACAAGCTCTTCTTCAATCTGAGCACTTTATCTTCATTGCCCTTTGCAACATAGCCTTCTGGTTGTGTCATGTATAATTCTTCCTCAAGCTCACCATTCAAGAACGCAGTCTTCACATCCATCTGATGAACCTGTAATCCTTTCAGAGCAGCGACAGCCAACATAATTCGGATGGACTCGTAACGAACAACGGGAGCAAACGTTTCATTGTAGTCGATACCTTTCAATTGCGAGAACCCACGAGCAACTAATCTTGCCTTGTGTAAGCCACCATCCTTGATTGTGAACACCCACTTGCAGGTGATTGGCTTTCGCCCTTCCGGCAAAGTCACCAACTCATAGGTGCTATTGTCTTTGTGTGCTTCGATTTCTTTTTCACACGCTTCCTTCCACTGATCCCGTTCGTCGGTCTGCATTGCACTTTTGTAACTCATTGGCACATTCTCGGTGACTGCACTGCCAGCCATGTAACAAGTAGCAGCAAGGTTTGCTTCGTAGCCCAATAGCCTCTGCGAGTCACTCAGTTCTGATTCACTAGTATCTTCATCATCGTCGACCTCCTCAACAGTTGGTTCAATCTTTGGAGTGAGCAATGGAACCACGGCGCTTTCGCCAGTGGACCCATGCGGAACAAACGGGATAATGTCGCCGGTGGCAACTTTTCTAACTTTTGTCTCTGGTTTAGGCAATTCCCTCTCTGAATCGGAACTGGAGGACGAGGCTTCATATTCATCGTGGACCTCTTCAAGAACGTCGAACGGGTTTCTGGTTATTGAAGTCTTTGGAGCAACATGAGTTTTTGGTCTGGGTCTCTTCCGTTTCACTTGTACCGGCAGGAAGCCATCTTTGTCAGTATCCGAGGGGACATCATCGTCACTATTGTCAACGTGTACGTCAGTGTCGTCTTCAGCAGTGCTTTCATCTTCGCCAGTGCCAGCAGTATCAGCGGCTGTCACATCGGCTGGGATAAGGTCCTCATCCTGTACAGCAGTAACCGGTGAAATGCCTGGCGCAGCGACAGACCCGTAGGTGGTAGTAGACACATTGTCAGCCATAGGCGCAGGGGTAGCCCACTTGAAAAACGAATGTTGTTCATCAAACGTTACTTGTGCCGAGACAACTATCTGCCCGGCATCAGAATCATACATCCTGTATGCTTTGTGATCTCTGTCGTAGCCCATCATGGCACACTTCTTCGAAGTTGCACTTAGCTTGCCATGTCTCAATGCAGCTGGCACAACACAATATCCAATGCATCCAAAGGTTCTCAAATGATCAAGCAGTGGTTCCATGTCGTACCACTTGGTGAACGGTATATCATTGCCAAGCACTCTTGTTGGGCTGCGATTGATCAAGTACGCAGCAGTTGCAACAGCTTCGGGCCAGAACTGAACCGGCGCAGCAGAGTGCAACATGAGAGTTCGCGCCTTCTCCTGAATGGTGCGATGCATCCTCTCAGCAACACCATTCTGATAGGAATGATGCGGGACAGTTAGCTCATGGCGAATTCCACGCTCCTTCATGAACGCGTGCAACTTGTTGTTCACAAACTCCCCGCCGTTATCAGTTCTGATAGCTCCACACACGTAGTTTCTGCCTTGACTCTTGAAATTGGTCTCACTGTATTTCACAAAATCAATAATCGCATCAGTGCAGTCTGATTTCCTTTTCAAGCACTTGATATGGGTGAAACGAGTATAGGCATCAACGATTGTAAGAAAGTAGAGAGAGCCATCAACCGATCCATAGTTGAATGGCCCGCACACATCCATATGAAGTAGCTGCAATGGCTGTTGTGGCTTTGACCATCCATGCTTTGGTTTTCTTGTAACCGCCTTGCCTAATGCACACAGTTCACACACTTGCACATTGATATCTTCTGTAATATCACCGCACAAACCAAACTGTTTGTTAATCGCACGGAACACACCAAAGCTAGGATGGCCCAATCTTTGATGCCACAAATCTTTTCTATCAACCGCAATGCCAGGGGCAGCTTTGTAAGCAAAGTGCTTGTCACTTGGAGAGCCCACTCTGTACAAGCCATGTGAGAGCCTGTCTTTGATACCCACAATATCCATCGAGGGGTACAACTTGATGCATTCATCTTCAAACAATAGTTTTGCTCCATTACCAGTTGCCTTTGAAATTGATAGTAAATTAGCGGTAGCCTCGGGTGCATATAGAGCATTTAACAAGCTGACATCCTCACCGGTTGGTAGCTTGATAGATGCGGTGCCGCACCCAACGATCTTCAAACTGTTGCCACCAATACCATTAATCTCGCCGCTGTAGTCATGTAACTCAGTAAACAAGTCTCTGTCACAAATAATGTGGCTGGAAGCACCACTATCGAAGAACAAATCAGATCTCTTTGACTCGTGCCCTAAATATGCAAACCACGCACTACCAGTCAGTTTTCCATTTTTCTTTGGCTTTCGAATTTTCTCATTAAATTCATCCTTTGGCTGTTGACGACAGTCCCTTGCATAATGACCTATCTTGCCACAGTTGTAGCATTGACCATTATTGGCCTTTCTAGTGACAAGAGCAGTTTCAGTAGTAGTAACGGTAGACTTTGGGTCTTCCTTAATCAATTCTCTCGCGAGATCCATCGCGGATTCAACATCAAAGGTTTCCATGGAATTATGAGATGCTTGGTATGTTGTAATGATCTCCTTCACAGCAGCTTCACCGTAGCCGGCGCGTTTGAGCTCAGCAAGAAATAAGCAAGTAAGAAACAGATCAGCAGTAACATTCTTGATAACCGAGACATTCAATGCATCGACGCTCGAGATCAACAGGTTGAGGTTAGAGCCATTCGACTTCCACTTGTGGTCAAAGAAGTCAGATAGCGTACCAACAGCATTAAACACAGACATTGTACCATAGGAGGCTTTCAAATAGATAAACAAATCACGACCAGAACCATCATAACTGGATGCTTTTCTGAGAGCAGCACCAGTAACACCATTAACAATCATCAATGTCAAGATATCATCCAAAGCCATTTGTAGTCTGGCTCTCGAGTCGTCCGAGCTTTCATCAGTAGCGCCGATATCATTGTCGACAAGGTACTTGTACAAACCAAGCCCTCTCATTTTCAATTTGATTGATACTAAGGAGAACCAATCGTGAAAGTTCTCCGAACCTTTCAATTTTTCATCTGAACTGAAGTTGGCTAGAGCACCTGGGGAACTCATAACCTGTTGTAGTTTGATAAACCTATCACTTGACATAACGTTATATCCTGAAAATGAATCACAAAACACTTGTTGTTATTAACTATATCCTATATATGAAAAACATCAATCAGTCACAAAGATGGAGGAGACGCCCCTTATTTATAGTCAGTCAGGGTGGCTGTGCCGGGACTGATGCATGACTAGTGTGGCCACATAGAATCTTCTAGAATATTCCGGAACTGCACGGATATGCACGGAACTGCACGGAAATGTATGGAACATCATGGAACTTCTTGGAACATCATGGAACATCATGGAACTTCATGGAACACTATGGAACTTCATGGAACACTATGGAACTTCATGGAACATTATGGAACTTCATGGAACATTATGGAACTTGATGGAAGATTCTAGAGCTTTCTCGTATATGTCTCGTATATTATGCAACCTTCTAGAATGTTCTCGAACAATCTCGTATTTTCTCGTATATCGTGGAACATTCTAGAACAACATCGAATCCTCTGGAAACTCATGGAATATTCTAGAACTTTCTAGAAGCAACTGGATCTATCTTTGAATTATTACTCTCAACAGATGTATGATTCTGATGCCGGGCAGATAGTTGTCTCGGCACAAGTAACGTTTGATGAACAACATTCGTTTTTCAAGTGGGCTACCCCTGCGCCTATGGCTGACAATGTGTCTACTACCACCTACGGGTCTGTCGCTGCGCCAGGCATTTCACCGGTTACTGCTGTACAGGATGAGGACCTTATCCCAGCCGATGTGACAGCCGCTGATACTGCTGGCACTGGCGAAGATGAAAGCACTGCTGAAGACGACACTGACGTACACGTTGACAATAGTGACGATGATGTCCCCTCGGATACTGACAAAGATGGCTTCCTGCCGGTACAAGTGAAACGGAAGAGACCCAGACCAAAAACTCATGTTGCTCCAAAGACTTTAATAACCAGAAACCCGTTCGACGTTCTTGAAGAGGTCCACGATGAATATGAAGCCTCGTCCTCCAGTTCCGATTCAGAGAGGGAATTGCCTAAACCAGAGACAAAAGTTAGAAAAGTTGCCACCGGCGACATTATCCCGTTTGTTCCGCATGGGTCCACTGGCGAAAGCGCCGTGGTTCCATTGCTCACTCCAAAGATTGAACCAACTGTTGAGGAGGTCGACGATGATGAAGATACTAGTGAATCAGAACTGAGTGACTCGCAGAGGCTATTGGGCTACGAAGCAAACCTTGCTGCTACTTGTTACATGGCTGGCAGTGCAGTCACCGAGAATGTGCCAATGAGTTACAAAAGTGCAATGCAGACCGACGAACGGGATCAGTGGAAGGAAGCGTGTGAAAAAGAAATCGAAGCACACAAAGACAATAGCACCTATGAGTTGGTGACTTTGCCGGAAGGGCGAAAGCCAATCACCTGCAAGTGGGTGTTCACAATCAAGGATGGTGGCTTACACAAGGCAAGATTAGTTGCTCGTGGGTTCTCGCAATTGAAAGGTATCGACTACAATGAAACGTTTGCTCCCGTTGTTCGTTACGAGTCCATCCGAATTATGTTGGCTGTCGCTGCTCTGAAAGGATTACAGGTTCATCAGATGGATGTGAAGACTGCGTTCTTGAATGGTGAGCTTGAGGAAGAATTATACATGACACAACCAGAAGGCTATGTTGCAAAGGGCAATGAAGATAAAGTGCTCAGATTGAAGAAGAGCTTGTATGGTTTGAAACAGGCTCCTCTTGTGTGGAATGACAAGATCAACGGCGTCTTGGCAAAGCTAGGCTTCAGACGGAATCAAGCTGAATATTGCCTATACACTCGCAAAAGTGGAAAGTCCTTTGTGATGGTTGCGCTATATGTGGATGATTTGCTTATTGCTGGTAGCACCAAGGAAGCAATAGACATTGTGAAAACAGAGCTAATGAATGAGTTTAAAATGAAAGACTTGGGTGCTACAAAGAAGTTCCTAGGCATGAACATTGAGCAGACAGAGAGTGGGCTCAAGTTGAGTCTTCGAGACTACATTCAGTCGTTGCTTAGCGAGTTTGGAATGCAAGACTGTCACAGTGAACCCACACCAGCAGTTGTCGGACAGGACTTGACGAGCGCGGACACAGGCAGTAAAGACTGTGATGCTACTAGGTACAGATCCATTATTGGAAAGCTCTTGTTTGCTGCTAATACGGTCAGAGCAGACATAAGCTACGTTGTTGGTGTATTGTCGAGATACCTCAAAGAGCCCAAGGAGGTCCACATTCGTGCTGCGAAACGAGTACTAAGATACTTGAAAGGCACAGCAGATGTTGGTTTATTTTATCAAAGCCACAACCAGACAACTCGCTTACAGGGCTACTGTGATGCAGACTGGGCAAACGACAAGGCTACGAGGAAGTCCACCACCGGTTTTGTGTTCAAATATGCTGGTGGTGCAATAACTTGGAGATCGAAGAAGCAGCCAACGGTTGCATTGTCTACTGCTGAAGCAGAGTATATGGCATTGTGTGAGGGTGCCAAAGAAGGCTTATGGCTAAGGCAGTTGTTCAACGAGTTTGGCATTGCAATTGAGTCTGTCAAGATGTACGACGACAACCAGAGCTGCATTGAAATAGCCAAACACCCTAGCTCCCATCACAGAACGAAGCACATTGACATCAGGTTGAATTTCATCAGGGACCATATTGCCAAGGGCCGAATTCAGTTAGAGTACTTATCAACTGGAGTCATGGTTGCCGATATCTTTACCAAAGCCATACCGGCCGACCAGTTCCAACTACTACGTGGTTATTGTGGGATGCGAGACTTTGAATTAAGAGAGAGTGTTGAGAGTAATAATTCAAAGATAGATCCAGTTGCTTCTAGAAAGTTCTAGAATATTCCATGAGTTTCCAGAGGATTCGATGTTGTTCTAGAATGTTCCACGATATACGAGAAAATACGAGATTGTTCGAGAACATTCTAGAAGGTTGCATAATATACGAGACATATACGAGAAAGCTCTAGAATCTTCCATCAAGTTCCATAATGTTCCATGAAGTTCCATAATGTTCCATGAAGTTCCATAGTGTTCCATGAAGTTCCATAGTGTTCCATGAAGTTCCATGATGTTCCAAGAAGTTCCATGATGTTCCATACATTTCCGTGCAGTTCCGTGCATATCCGTGCAGTTCCGGAATATTCTAGAAGATTCTATGTGGCCACACTAGTCATGCATCAGTCCCGGCACAGCCACCCTGACTGACTATAAATAAGGGGCGTCTCCTCCATCTTTGTGACTGATTGATGTTTTTCATATATAGGATATAGTTAATAACAACAAGTGTTTTGTGATTCATTTTCAGGATATAACGTTATGTCAAGTGATAGGTTTATCAAACTACAACAGGTTATGAGTTCCCCAGGTGCTCTAGCCAACTTCAGTTCAGATGAAAAATTGAAAGGTTCGGAGAACTTTCACGATTGGTTCTCCTTAGTATCAATCAAATTGAAAATGAGAGGGCTTGGCTTGTACAAGTACCTTGTCGACAATGATATCGGCGCTACTGATGAAAGCTCGGACGACTCGAGAGCCAGACTACAAATGGCTTTGGATGATATCTTGACATTGATGATGTTGAGAGTAATAATTCAAAGATAGATCCAGTTGCTTCTAGAAAGTTCTAGAATATTCCATGAGTTTCCAGAGGATTCGATGTTGTTCTAGAATGTTCCACGATATACGAGAAAATACGAGATTGTTCGAGAACATTCTAGAAGGTTGCATAATATACGAGACATATACGAGAAAGCTCTAGAATCTTCCATCAAGTTCCATAATGTTCCATGAAGTTCCATAATGTTCCATGAAGTTCCATAGTGTTCCATGAAGTTCCATGATGTTCCATGATGTTCCAAGAAGTTCCATGATGTTCCATACATTTCCGTGCAGTTCCGTGCATATCCGTGCAGTTCCGGAATATTCTAGAAGATTCTATGTGGCCACACTAGTCATGCATCAGTCCCGGCACAGCCACCCTTACTGACTATAAATAAGGGGCGTCTCCTCCATCTTTGTGACTGATTGATGTTTTTCATATATAGGATATAGTTAATAACAACAAGTGTTTTGTGATTCATTTTCAGGATATAACGTTATGTCAAGTGATAGGTTTATCAAACTACAACAGGTTATGAGTTCCCCAGGTGCTCTAGCCAACTTCAGTTCAGATGAAAAATTGAAAGGTTCGGAGAACTTTCACGATTGGTTCTCCTTAGTATCAATCAAATTGAAAATGAGAGGGCTTGGCTTGTACAAGTACCTTGTCGACAATGATATCGGCGCTACTGATGAAAGCTCGGACGACTCGAGAGCCAGACTACAAATGGCTTTGGATGATATCTTGACATTGATGATTGTTAATGGTGTTACTGGTGCTGCTCTCAGAAAAGCATCCAGTTATGATGGTTCTGGTCGTGATTTGTTTATCTATTTGAAAGCCTCCTATGGTACAATGTCTGTGTTTAATGCTGTTGGTATGCTATCTGACTTCTTTGACCACAAGTGGAAGTCGAATGGCTCTAACCTCAACCTGTTGATCTCGAGCGTCGATGCATTGAATGTCTCGGTTATCAAGAATGTTACTGCTGATCTGTTTCTTACTTGCTTATTTCTTGCTGAGCTCAAACGCGCCGGCTACGGTGAAGCTGCTGTGAAGGAGATCATTACAACATACCAAGCATCTCATAATTCCATGGAAACCTTTGATGTTGAATCCGCGATGGATCTCGCGAGAGAATTGATTAAGGAAGACCCAAAGTCTACCGTTACTACTACTGAAACTGCTCTTGTCACTAGAAAGGCCAATAATGGTCAATGCTACAACTGTGGCAAGATAGGTCATTATGCAAGGGACTGTCGTCAACAGCCAAAGGATGAATTTAATGAGAAAATTCGAAAGCCAAAGAAAAATGGAAAACTGACTGGTAGTGCGTGGTTTGCATATTTAGGGCACGAGTCAAAGAGATCTGATTTGTTCTTCGATAGTGGTGCTTCCAGCCACATTATTTGTGACAGAGACTTGTTTACTGAGTTACATGACTACAGCGGCGAGATTAATGGTATTGGTGGCAACAGTTTGAAGATCGTTGGGTGCGGCACCGCATCTATCAAGCTACCAACCGGTGAGGATGTCAGCTTGTTAAATGCTCTATATGCACCCGAGGCTACCGCTAATTTACTATCAATTTCAAAGGCAACTGGTAATGGAGCAAAACTATTGTTTGAAGATGAATGCATCAAGTTGTACCCCTCGATGGATATTGTGGGTATCAAAGACAGGCTCTCACATGGCTTGTACAGAGTGGGCTCTCCAAGTGACAAGCACTTTGCTTACAAAGCTGCCCCTGGCATTGCGGTTGATAGAAAAGATTTGTGGCATCAAAGATTGGGCCATCCTAGCTTTGGTGTGTTCCGTGCGATTAACAAACAGTTTGGTTTGTGCGGTGATATTACAGAAGATATGAATGTGCAAGTGTGTGAACTGTGTGCATTAGGCAAGGCGGTTACAAGAAAACCAAAGCATGGATGGTCAAAGCCACAACAGCCATTGCAGCTACTTCATATGGATGTGTGCGGGCCATTCAACTATGGATCGGTTGATGGCTCTCTCTACTTTCTTACAATCGTTGATGCCTATACTCGTTTCACCCATATCAAGTGCTTGAAAAGGAAATCAGACTGCACTGATGCGATTATTGATTTTGTGAAATACAGTGAGACCAATTTCAAGAGTCAAGGCAGAAACTACGTGTGTGGAGCTATCAGAACTGATAACGGCGGGGAGTTTGTGAACAACAAGTTGCACGCGTTCATGAAGGAGCGTGGAATTCGCCATGAGCTAACTGTCCCGCATCATTCCTATCAGAATGGTGTTGCTGAGAGGATGCATCGCACCATTCAGGAGAAGGCGCGAACTCTCATGTTGCACTCTGCTGCGCCGGTTCAGTTCTGGCCCGAAGCTGTTGCAACTGCTGCGTACTTGATCAATCGCAGCCCAACAAGAGTGCTTGGCAATGATATACCGTTCACCAAGTGGTACGACATGGAACCACTGCTTGATCATTTGAGAACCTTTGGATGCATTGGATATTGTGTTGTGCCAGCTGCATTGAGACATGGCAAGCTAAGTGCAACTTCGAAGAAGTGTGCCATGATGGGCTACGACAGAGATCACAAAGCATACAGGATGTATGATTCTGATGCCGGGCAGATAGTTGTCTCGGCACAAGTAACGTTTGATGAACAACATTCGTTTTTCAAGTGGGCTACCCCTGCGCCTATGGCTGACAATGTGTCTACTACCACCTACGGGTCTGTCGCTGCGCCAGGCATTTCACCGGTTACTGCTGTACAGGATGAGGACCTTATCCCAGCCGATGTGACAGCCGCTGATACTGCTGGCACTGGCGAAGATGAAAGCACTGCTGAAGACGACACTGACGTACACGTTGACAATAGTGACGATGATGTCCCCTCGGATACTGACAAAGATGGCTTCCTGCCGGTACAAGTGAAACGGAAGAGACCCAGACCAAAAACTCATGTTGCTCCAAAGACTTTAATAACCAGAAACCCGTTCGACGTTCTTGAAGAGGTCCACGATGAATATGAAGCCTCGTCCTCCAGTTCCGATTCAGAGAGGGAATTGCCTAAACCAGAGACAAAAGTTAGAAAAGTTGCCACCGGCGACATTATCCCGTTTGTTCCGCATGGGTCCACTGGCGAAAGCGCCGTGGTTCCATTGCTCACTCCAAAGATTGAACCAACTGTTGAGGAGGTCGACGATGATGAAGATACTAGTGAATCAGAACTGAGTGACTCGCAGAGGCTATTGGGCTACGAAGCAAACCTTGCTGCTACTTGTTACATGGCTGGCAGTGCAGTCACCGAGAATGTGCCAATGAGTTACAAAAGTGCAATGCAGACCGACGAACGGGATCAGTGGAAGGAAGCGTGTGAAAAAGAAATCGAAGCACACAAAGACAATAGCACCTATGAGTTGGTGACTTTGCCGGAAGGGCGAAAGCCAATCACCTGCAAGTGGGTGTTCACAATCAAGGATGGTGGCTTACACAAGGCAAGATTAGTTGCTCGTGGGTTCTCGCAATTGAAAGGTATCGACTACAATGAAACGTTTGCTCCCGTTGTTCGTTACGAGTCCATCCGAATTATGTTGGCTGTCGCTGCTCTGAAAGGATTACAGGTTCATCAGATGGATGTGAAGACTGCGTTCTTGAATGGTGAGCTTGAGGAAGAATTATACATGACACAACCAGAAGGCTATGTTGCAAAGGGCAATGAAGATAAAGTGCTCAGATTGAAGAAGAGCTTGTATGGTTTGAAACAGGCTCCTCTTGTGTGGAATGACAAGATCAACGGCGTCTTGGCAAAGCTAGGCTTCAGACGGAATCAAGCTGAATATTGCCTATACACTCGCAAAAGTGGAAAGTCCTTTGTGATGGTTGCGCTATATGTGGATGATTTGCTTATTGCTGGTAGCACCAAGGAAGCAATAGACATTGTGAAAACAGAGCTAATGAATGAGTTTAAAATGAAAGACTTGGGTGCTACAAAGAAGTTCCTAGGCATGAACATTGAGCAGACAGAGAGTGGGATCAAGTTGAGTCTTCGAGACTACATTCAGTCGTTGCTTAGCGAGTTTGGAATGCAAGACTGTCACAGTGAACCCACACCAGCAGTTGTCGGACAGGACTTGACGAGCGCGGACACAGGCAGTAAAGACTGTGATGCTACTAGGTACAGATCCATTATTGGAAAGCTCTTGTTTGCTGCTAATACGGTCAGAGCAGACATAAGCTACGTTGTTGGTGTATTGTCGAGATACCTCAAAGAGCCCAAGGAGGTCCACATTCGTGCTGCGAAACGAGTACTAAGATACTTGAAAGGCACAGCAGATGTTGGTTTATTTTATCAAAGCCACAACCAGACAACTCGCTTACAGGGCTACTGTGATGCAGACTGGGCAAACGACAAGGCTACGAGGAAGTCCACCACCGGTTTTGTGTTCAAATATGCTGGTGGTGCAATAACTTGGAGATCGAAGAAGCAGCCAACGGTTGCATTGTCTACTGCTGAAGCAGAGTATATGGCATTGTGTGAGGGTGCCAAAGAAGGCTTATGGCTAAGGCAGTTGTTCAACGAGTTTGGCATTGCAATTGAGTCTGTCAAGATGTACGACGACAACCAGAGCTGCATTGAAATAGCCAAACACCCTAGCTCCCATCACAGAACGAAGCACATTGACATCAGGTTGAATTTCATCAGGGACCATATTGCCAAGGGCCGAATTCAGTTAGAGTACTTATCAACTGGAGTCATGGTTGCCGATATCTTTACCAAAGCCATACCGGCCGACCAGTTCCAACTACTACGTGGTTATTGTGGGATGCGAGACTTTGAATTAAGAGAGAGTGTTGAGAGTAATAATTCAAAGATAGATCCAGTTGCTTCTAGAAAGTTCTAGAATATTCCATGAGTTTCCAGAGGATTCGATGTTGTTCTAGAATGTTCCACGATATACGAGAAAATACGAGATTGTTCGAGAACATTCTAGAAGGTTGCATAATATACGAGACATATACGAGAAAGCTCTAGAATCTTCCATCAAGTTCCATAATGTTCCATGAAGTTCCATAATGTTCCGTGCAGTTCCGTGCATATCCGTGCAGTTCCGGAATATTCTAGAAGATTCTATGTGGCCACACTAGTCATGCATCAGTCCCGGCACAGCCACCCTGACTGACTATAAATAAGGGGCGTCTCCTCCATCTTTGTGACTGATTGATGTTTTTCATATATAGGATATAGTTAATAACAACAAGTGTTTTGTGATTCATTTTCAGGATATAACGTTATGTCAAGTGATAGGTTTATCAAACTACAACAAGCAGCCCTGTAAGCGAGTTGTCTGGTTGTGGCTTTGATAAAATAAACCAACATCTGCTGTGCCTTTCAAATATCTTAGTACTCGTTTCGCAGCACGAAGGTGTGTTGAGAGTAATAATTCAAAGATAGATCCAGTTGCTTCTAGAAAGTTCTAGAATATTCCATGAGTTTCCAGAGGATTCGATGTTGTTCTAGAATGTTCCATGATGTTCCATACATTTCCGTGCAGTTCCGTGCATATCCGTGCAGTTCCGGAATATTCTAGAAGATTCTATGTGGCCACACTAGTCATGCATCAGTCCCGGCACAGCCACCCTGACTGACTATAAATAAGGGGCGTCTCCTCCATCTTTGTGACTGATTGATGTTTTTCATATATAGGATATAGTTAATAACAACAAGTGTTTTGTGATTCATTTTCAGGATATAACGTTATGTCAAGTGATAGGTTTATCAAACTACAACAGGTTATGAGTTCCCCAGGTGCTCTAGCCAACTTCAGTTCAGATGAAAAATTGAAAGGTTCGGAGAACTTTCACGATTGGTTCTCCTTAGTATCAATCAAATTGAAAATGAGAGGGCTTGGTTTGTACAAGTACCTTGTCGACAATGATATCGGCGCTACTGATGAAAGCTCGGACGACTCGAGAGCCAGACTACAAATGGCTTTGGATGATATCTTGACATTGATGATTGTCAATGGTGTTACTGGTGCTGCTCTCAGAAAGGCATCCAGTTATGATGGTTCTGGTCGTGATTTGTTTATCTATTTGAAAGCCTCCTATGGTACAATGTCTGTGTTTAATGCTGTTGGTATGCTATCGGACTTCTTTGACCACAAGTGGAAGTCGAATGGCTCTAACCTCAACCTGTTGATCTCGAGCTTCGATGCATTGAATGTCTCGGTTATCAAGAATGTTACTGCTGATCTGTTTCTTACTTGCTTATTTCTTGCTGAGCTCAAACGCGCCGGCTACGGTGAAGCTGCTGTGAAGGAGATCATTACAACATACCAAGCATCTCATAATTCCATGGAAACCTTTGATGTTGAATCCGCGATGGATCTCGCGAGAGAATTGATTAAGGAAGACCCAAAGTCTACCGTTACTACTACTGAAACTGCTCTTGTCACTAGAAAGGCCAATAATGGTCAATGCTACAACTGTGGCAAGATAGGTCATTATGCAAGGGACTGTCGTCAACAGCCAAAGGATGAATTTAATGAGAAAATTCGAAAGCCAAAGAAAAATGGAAAACTGACTGGTAGTGCGTGGTTTGCATATTTAGGGCACGAGTCAAAGAGATCTGATTTGTTCTTCGATAGTGGTGCTTCCAGCCACATTATTTGTGACAGAGACTTGTTTACTGAGTTACATGACTACAGCGGCGAGATTAATGGTATTGGTGGCAACAGTTTGAAGATCGTTGGGTGCGGCACCGCATCTATCAAGCTACCAACCGGTGAGGATGTCAGCTTGTTAAATGCTCTATATGCACCCGAGGCTACCGCTAATTTACTATCAATTTCAAAGGCAACTGGTAATGGAGCAAAACTATTGTTTGAAGATGAATGCATCAAGTTGTACCCCTCGATGGATATTGTGGGTATCAAAGACAGGCTCTCACATGGCTTGTACAGAGTGGGCTCTCCAAGTGACAAGCACTTTGCTTACAAAGCTGCCCCTGGCATTGCGGTTGATAGAAAAGATTTGTGGCATCAAAGATTGGGCCATCCTAGCTTTGGTGTGTTCCGTGCGATTAACAAACAGTTTGGTTTGTGCGGTGATATTACAGAAGATATGAATGTGCAAGTGTGTGAACTGTGTGCATTAGGCAAGGCGGTTACAAGAAAACCAAAGCATGGATGGTCAAAGCCACAACAGCCATTGCAGCTACTTCATATGGATGTGTGCGGGCCATTCAACTATGGATCGGTTGATGGCTCTCTCTACTTTCTTACAATCGTTGATGCCTATACTCGTTTCACCCATATCAAGTGCTTGAAAAGGAAATCAGACTGCACTGATGCGATTATTGATTTTGTGAAATACAGTGAGACCAATTTCAAGAGTCAAGGCAGAAACTACGTGTGTGGAGCTATCAGAACTGATAACGGCGGGGAGTTTGTGAACAACAAGTTGCACGCGTTCATGAAGGAGCGTGGAATTCGCCATGAGCTAACTGTCCCGCATCATTCCTATCAGAATGGTGTTGCTGAGAGGATGCATCGCACCATTCAGGAGAAGGCGCGAACTCTCATGTTGCACTCTGCTGCGCCGGTTCAGTTCTGGCCCGAAGCTGTTGCAACTGCTGCGTACTTGATCAATCGCAGCCCAACAAGAGTGCTTGGCAATGATATACCGTTCACCAAGTGGTACGACATGGAACCACTGCTTGATCATTTGAGAACCTTTGGATGCATTGGATATTGTGTTGTGCCAGCTGCATTGAGACATGGCAAGCTAAGTGCAACTTCGAAGAAGTGTGCCATGATGGGCTACGACAGAGATCACAAAGCATACAGGATGTATGATTCTGATGCCGGGCAGATAGTTGTCTCGGCACAAGTAACGTTTGATGAACAACATTCGTTTTTCAAGTGGGCTACCCCTGCGCCTATGGCTGACAATGTGTCTACTACCACCTACGGGTCTGTCGCTGCGCCAGGCATTTCACCGGTTACTGCTGTACAGGATGAGGACCTTATCCCAGCCGATGTGACAGCCGCTGATACTGCTGGCACTGGCGAAGATGAAAGCACTGCTGAAGACGACACTGACGTACACGTTGACAATAGTGACGATGATGTCCCCTCGGATACTGACAAAGATGGCTTCCTGCCGGTACAAGTGAAACGGAAGAGATCCAGACCAAAAACTCATGTTGCTCCAAAGACTTTAATAACCAGAAACCCGTTCGACGTTCTTGAAGAGGTCCACGATGAATATGAAGCCTCGTCCTCCAGTTCCGATTCAGAGAGGGAATTGCCTAAACCAGAGACAAAAGTTAGAAAAGTTGCCACCGGCGACATTATCCCGTTTGTTCCGCATGGGTCCACTGGCGAAAGCGCCGTGGTTCCATTGCTCACTCCAAAGATTGAACCAACTGTTGAGGAGGTCGACGATGATGAAGATACTAGTGAATCAGAACTGAGTGACTCGCAGAGGCTATTGGGCTACGAAGCAAACCTTGCTGCTACTTGTTACATGGCTGGCAGTGCAGTCACCGAGAATGTGCCAATGAGTTACAAAAGTGCAATGCAGACCGGCGAACGGGATCAGTGGAAGGAAGCGTGTGAAAAAAGAAATCGAAGCACACAAAGACAATAGCACCTATGAGTTGATGACTTTGCCGGAAGGGCGAAAGCCAATCACCTGCAAGTGGGTGTTCACAATCAAGGATGGTGGCTTACACAAGGCAAGATTAGTTGCTCGTGGGTTCTCGCAATTGAAAGGTATCGACTACAATGAAACGTTTGCTCCCGTTGTTCGTTACGAGTCCATCCGAATTATGTTGGCTGTCGCTGCTCTGAAAGGATTACAGGTTCATCAGATGGATGTGAAGACTGCGTTCTTGAATGGTGAGCTTGAGGAAGAATTATACATGACACAACCAGAAGGCTATGTTGCAAAGGGCAATGAAGATAAAGTGCTCAGATTGAAGAAGAGCTTGTATGGTTTGAAACAGGCTCCTCTTGTGTGGAATGACAAGATCAACGGCGTCTTGGCAAAGCTAGGCTTCAGACGGAATCAAGCTGAATATTGCCTATACACTCGCAAAAGTGAAAAGTCCTTTGTGATGGTTGCGCTATATGTGGATGATTTGCTTATTGCTGGTAGCACCAAGGAAGCAATAGACATTGTGAAAACAGAGCTAATGAATGAGTTTAAAATGAAAGACTTGGGTGCTACAAAGAAGTTCCTAGGCATGAACATTGAGCAGACAGAGAGTGGGATCAAGTTGAGTCTTCGAGACTACATTCAGTCGTTGCTTAGCGAGTTTGGAATGCAAGACTGTCACAGTGAACCCACACCAGCAGTTGTCGGACAGGACTTGACGAGCGCGGACACAGGCAGTAAAGACTGTGATGCTACTAGGTACAGATCCATTATTGGAAAGCTCTTGTTTGCTGCTAATACGGTCAGAGCAGACATAAGCTACGTTGTTGGTGTATTGTCGAGATACCTCAAAGAGCCCAAGGAGGTCCACATTCGTGCTGCGAAACGAGTACTAAGATACTTGAAAGGCACAGCAGATGTTGGTTTATTTTATCAAAGCAACAACCAGACAACTCAGTTACAGGGCTACTGTGATGCAGACTGGGCAAACGACAAGGCTACGAGAAAGTCCACCACCGGTTTTGTGTTCAAATATGCTGGTGGTGCAATAACTTGGAGATCAAAGAAGCAGCCAACAGTTGCATTGTCTACTGCTGAAGCAGAGTATATGGCATTGTGTGAGGGTGCCAAAGAAGGCTTATGGCTAAGGCAGTTGTTCAACGAGTTTGGCATTGCAATTGAGTCTGTCAAGATGTACGACGACAACCAGAGCTGCATTGAAATAGCCAAACACCCTAGCTCCCATCACAGAACGAAGCACATTGACATCAGGTTGAATTTCATCAGGGACCATATTGCCAAGGGCCGAATTCAGTTAGAGTACTTATCAACTGGAGTCATGGTTGCCGATATCTTTACCAAAGCCATACCGGCCGACCAGTTCCAACTACTACGTGGTTATTGTGGGATGCGAGACTTTGAATTAAGAGAGAGTGTTGAGAGTAATAATTCAAAGATAGATCCAGTTGCTTCTAGAAAGTTCTAGAATATTCCATGAGTTTCCAGAGGATTCGATGTTGTTCTAGAATGTTCCACGATGTTCCATACATTTCCGTGCAGTTCCGTGCATATCCGTGCAGTTCCGGAATATTCTAGAAGATTCTATGTGGCCACACTAGTCATGCATCAGTCCCGGCACAGCCACCCTGACTGACTATAAATAAGGGGCGTCTCCTCCATCTTTGTGACTGATTGATGTTTTTCATATATAGGATATAGTTAATAACAACAAGTGTTTTGTGATTCATTTTCAGGATATAACGTTATGTCAAGTGATAGGTTTATCAAACTACAACACTTTGGTGTGTTCCGTGCGATTAACAAACAGTTTGGTTTGTGCGGTGATATTACAGAAGATATGAATGTGCAAGTGTGTGAACTGTGTGCATTAGGCAAGGCGGTTACAAGAAAACCAAAGCATGGATGGTCAAAGCCACAACAGCCATTGCAGCTACTTCATATGGATGTGTGCGGGCCATTCAACTATGGATCGGTTGATGGCTCTCTCTACTTTCTTACAATCGTTGATGCCTATACTCGTTTCACCCATATCAAGTGCTTGAAAAGGAAATCAGACTGCACTGATGCGATTATTGATTTTGTGAAATACAGTGAGACCAATTTCAAGAGTCAAGGCAGAAACTACGTGTGTGGAGCTATCAGAACTGATAACGGCGGGGAGTTTGTGAACAACAAGTTGCACGCGTTCATGAAGGAGCGTGGAATTCGCCATGAGCTAACTGTCCCGCATCATTCCTATCAGAATGGTGTTGCTGAGAGGATGCATCGCACCATTCAGGAGAAGGCGCGAACTCTCATGTTGCACTCTGCTGCGCCAGTTCAGTTCTGGCCCGAAGCTGTTGCAACTGCTGCGTACTTGATCAATCGCAGCCCAACAAGAGTGCTTGGCAATGATATACCGTTCACCAAGTGGTACGACATGGAACCACTGCTTGATCATTTGAGAACCTTTGGATGCATTGGATATTGTGTTGTGCCAGCTGCATTGAGACATGGCAAGCTAAGTGCAACTTCGAAGAAGTGTGCCATGATGGGCTACGACAGAGATCACAAAGCATACAGGATGTATGATTCTGATGCCGGGCAGATAGTTGTCTCGGCACAAGTAACGTTTGATGAACAACATTCGTTTTTCAAGTGGGCTACCCCTGCGCCTATGGCTGACAATGTGTCTACTACCACCTACGGGTCTGTCGCTGCGCCAGGCATTTCACCGGTTACTGCTGTACAGGATGAGGACCTTATCCCAGCCGATGTGACAGCCGCTGATACTGCTGGCACTGGCGAAGATGAAAGCACTGCTGAAGACGACACTGACGTACACGTTGACAATAGTGACGATGATGTCCCCTCGGATACTGACAAAGATGGCTTCCTGCCGGTACAAGTGAAACGGAAGAGACCCAGACCAAAAACTCATGTTGCTCCAAAGACTTTAATAACCAGAAACCCGTTCGACGTTCTTGAAGAGGTCCACGATGAATATGAAGCCTCGTCCTCCAGTTCCGATTCAGAGAGGGAATTGCCTAAACCAGAGACAAAAGTTAGAAAAGTTGCCACCGGCGACATTATCCCGTTTGTTCCGCATGGGTCCACTGGCGAAAGCGCCGTGGTTCCATTGCTCACTCCAAAGATTGAACCAACTGTTGAGGAGGTCGACGATGATGAAGATACTAGTGAATCAGAACTGAGTGACTCGCAGAGGCTATTGGGCTACGAAGCAAACCTTGCTGCTACTTGTTACATGGCTGGCAGTGCAGTCACCGAGAATGTGCCAATGAGTTACAAAAGTGCAATGCAGACCGGCGAACGGGATCAGTGGAAGGAAGCGTGTGAAAAAAGAAATCGAAGCACACAAAGACAATAGCACCTATGAGTTGATGACTTTGCCGGAAGGGCGAAAGCCAATCACCTGCAAGTGGGTGTTCACAATCAAGGATGGTGGCTTACACAAGGCAAGATTAGTTGCTCGTGGGTTCTCGCAATTGAAAGGTATCGACTACAATGAAACGTTTGCTCCCGTTGTTCGTTACGAGTCCATCCGAATTATGTTGGCTGTCGCTGCTCTGAAAGGATTACAGGTTCATCAGATGGATGTGAAGACTGCGTTCTTGAATGGTGAGCTTGAGGAAGAATTATACATGACACAACCAGAAGGCTATGTTGCAAAGGGCAATGAAGATAAAGTGCTCAGATTGAAGAAGAGCTTGTATGGTTTGAAACAGGCTCCTCTTGTGTGTAATGACAAGATCAACGGCGTCTTGGCAAAGCTAGGCTTCAGACGGAATCAAGCTGAATATTGCCTATACACTCGCAAAAGTGGAAAGTCCTTTGTGATGGTTGCGCTATATGTGGATGATTTGCTTATTGCTGGTAGCACCAAGGAAGCAATAGACATTGTGAAAACAGAGCTAATGAATGAGTTTAAAATGAAAGACTTGGGTGCTACAAAGAAGTTCCTAGGCATGAACATTGAGCAGACAGAGAGTGGGATCAAGTTGAGTCTTCGAGACTACATTCAGTCGTTGCTTAGCGAGTTTGGAATGCAAGACTGTCACAGTGAACCCACACCAGCAGTTGTCGGACAGGACTTGACGAGCGCGGACACAGGCAGTAAAGACTGTGATGCTACTAGGTACAGATCCGTTATTGGAAAGCTCTTGTTTGCTGCTAATACGGTCAGAGCAGACATAAGCTACGTTGTTGGTGTATTGTCGAGATACCTCAAAGAGCCCAAGGAGGTCCACATTCGTGCTGCGAAACGAGTACTAAGATACTTGAAAGGCACAGCAGATGTTGGTTTATTTTATCAAAGCAACAACCAGACAACTCAGTTACAGGGCTACTGTGATGCAGACTGGGCAAACGACAAGGCTACGAGAAAGTCCACCACCGGCTTTGTGTTCAAATATGCTGGTGGTGCAATAACTTGGAGATCAAAGAAGCAGCCAACAGTTGCATTGTCTACTGCTGAAGCAGAGTATATGGCATTGTGTGAGGGTGCCAAAGAAGGCTTATGGCTAAGGCAGTTGTTCAACGAGTTTGGCATTGCAATTGAGTCTGTCAAGATGTACGACGACAACCAGAGCTGCATTGAAATAGCCAAACACCCTAGCTCCCATCACAGAACGAAGCACATTGACATCAGGTTGAATTTCATCAGGGACCATATTGCCAAGGGCCGAATTCAGTTAGAGTACTTATCAACTGGAGTCATGGTTGCCGATATCTTTACCAAAGCCATACCGGCCGACCAGTTCCAACTACTACGTGGTTATTGTGGGATGCGAGACTTTGAATTAAGAGAGAGTGTTGAGAGTAATAATTCAAAGATAGATCCAGTTGCTTCTAGAAAGTTCTAGAATATTCCATGAGTTTCCAGAGGATTCGATGTTGTTCTAGAATGTTCCACGATATACGAGAAAATACGAGATTGTTCGAGAACATTCTAGAAGGTTGCATAATATACGAGACATATACGAGAAAGCTCTAGAATCTTCCATCAAGTTCCATAATGTTCCATGAAGTTCCATAATGTTCCATGAAGTTCCATAGTGTTCCATGAAGTTCCATGATGTTCCATGATGTTCCAAGAAGTTCCATGATGTTCCATACATTTCCGTGCAGTTCCGTGCATATCCGTGCAGTTCCGGAATATTCTAGAAGATTCTATGTGGCCACACTAGTCATGCATCAGTCCCGGCACAGCCACCCTGACTGACTATAAATAAGGGGCGTCTCCTCCATCTTTGTGACTGATTGATGTTTTTCATATATAGGATATAGTTAATAACAACAAGTGTTTTGTGATTCATTTTCAGGATATAACGTTATGTCAAGTGATAGGTTTATCAAACTACAACAGAGAGTAATAATTCAAAGATAGATCCAGTTGCTTCTAGAAAGTTCTAGAATATTCCATGAGTTTCCAGAGGATTCGATGTTGTTCTAGAATGTTCCACGATATACGAGAAAATACGAGATTGTTCGAGAACATTCTAGAAGGTTGCATAATATACGAGACATATACGAGAAAGCTCTAGAATCTTCCATCAAGTTCCATAATGTTCCATGAAGTTCCATAATGTTCCATGAAGTTCCATAGTGTTCCATGAAGTTCCATGATGTTCCATGATGTTCCAAGAAGTTCCATGATGTTCCATACATTTCCGTGCAGTTCCGTGCATATCCGTGCAGTTCCGGAATATTCTAGAAGATTCTATGTGGCCACACTAGTCATGCATCAGTCCCGGCACAGCCACCCTGACTGACTATAAATAAGGGGCGTCTCCTCCATCTTTGTGACTGATTGATGTTTTTCATATATAGGATATAGTTAATAACAACAAGTGTTTTGTGATTCATTTTCAGGATATAACGTTATGTCAAGTGATAGGTTTATCAAACTACAACAGAGAGTAATAATTCAAAGATAGATCCAGTTGCTTCTAGAAAGTTCTAGAATATTCCATGAGTTTCCAGAGGATTCGATGCTGTTCTAGAATGTTCCACGATATACGAGAAAATACGAGATTGTTCGAGAACATTCTAGAAGGTTGCATAATATACGAGACATATACGAGAAAGCTCTAGAATCTTCCATTAAGTTCCATAATGTTCCATGAAGTTCCATAATGTTCCATGAAGTTCCATAGTGTTCCATGAAGTTCCATGATGTTCCATGATGTTCCAAGAAGTTCCATGATGTTCCATACATTTCCGTGCAGTTCCGTGCATATCCGTGCAGTTCCGGAATATTCTAGAAGATTCTATGTGGCCACACTAGTCATGCATCAGTCCCGGCACAGCCACCCTGACTGACTATAAATAAGGGGCGTCTCCTCCATCTTTGTGACTGATTGATGTTTTTCATATATAGGATATAGTTAATAACAACAAGTGTTTTGTGATTCATTTTCAGGATATAACGTTATGTCAAGTGATAGGTTTATCAAACTACAACAGGTTATGAGTTCCCCAGGTGCTCTAGCCAACTTCAGTTCAGATGAAAAATTGAAAGGTTCGGAGAACTTTCACGATTGGTTCTCCTTAGTATCAATCAAATTGAAAATGAGAGGGCTTGGCTTGTACAAGTACCTTGTCGACAATGATATCGGCGCTACTGATGAAAGCTCGGACGACTCGAGAGCCAGACTACAAATGGCTTTGGATGATATCTTGACATTGATGATTGTTAATGGTGTTACTGGTGCTGCTCTCAGAAAAGCATCCAGTTATGATGGTTCTGGTCGTGATTTGTTTATCTATTTGAAAGCCTCCTATGGTACAATGTCTGTGTTTAATGCTGTTGGTATGCTATCTGACTTCTTTGACCACAAGTGGAAGTCGAATGGCTCTAACCTCAACCTGTTGATCTCGAGCGTCGATGCATTGAATGTCTCGGTTATCAAGAATGTTACTGCTGATCTGTTTCTTACTTGCTTATTTCTTGCTGAGCTCAAACGCGCCGGCTACGGTGAAGCTGCTGTGAAGGAGATCATTACAACATACCAAGCATCTCATAATTCCATGGAAACCTTTGATGTTGAATCCGCGATGGATCTCGCGAGAGAATTGATTAAGGAAGACCCAAAGTCTACCTTTACTACTACTGAAACTGCTCTTGTCACTAGAAAGGCCAATAATGGTCAATGCTACAACTGTGGCAAGATAGGTCATTATGCAAGGGACTGTCGTCAACAGCCAAAGGATGAATTTAATGAGAAAATTCGAAAGCCAAAGAAAAATGGAAAACTGACTGGTAGTGCGTGGTTTGCATATTTAGGGCACGAGTCAAAGAGATCTGATTTGTTCTTCGATAGTGGTGCTTCCAGCCACATTATTTGTGACAGAGACTTGTTTACTGAGTTGGATGACTACAGCGGCGAGATTAATGGTATTGGTGGCAACAGTTTGAAGATCGTTGGGTGCGGCACCGCATCTATCAAGCTACCAACCGGTGAGGATGTCAGCTTGTTAAATGCTCTATATGCACCCGAGGCTACCGCTAATTTACTATCAATTTCAAAGGCAACTGGTAATGGAGCAAAACTATTGTTTGAAGATGAATGCATCAAGTTGTACCCCTCGATGGATATTGTGGGTATCAAAGACAGGCTCTCACATGGCTTGTACAGAGTGGGCTCTCCAAGTGACAAGCACTTTGCTTACAAAGCTGCCCCTGGCATTGCGGTTGATAGAAAAGATTTGTGGCATCAAAGATTGGGCCATCCTAGCTTTGGTGTGTTCCGTGCGATTAACAAACAGTTTGGTTTGTGCGGTGATATTACAGAAGATATCAATGTGCAAGTGTGTGAACTGTGTGCATTAGGCAAGGCGGTTACAAGAAAACCAAAGCATGGATGGTCAAAGCCACAACAGCCATTGCAGCTACTTCATATGGATGTGTGCGGGCCATTCAACTATGGATCGGTTGATGGCTCTCTCTACTTTCTTACAATCGTTGATGCCTATACTCGTTTCACCCATATCAAGTGCTTGAAAAGGAAATCAGACTGCACTGATGCGATTATTGATTTTGTGAAATACAGTGAGACCAATTTCAAGAGTCAAGGCAGAAACTACGTGTGTGGAGCTATCAGAACTGATAACGGCGGGGAGTTTGTGAACAACAAGTTGCACGCGTTCATGAAGGAGCGTGGAATTCGCCATGAGCTAACTGTCCCGCATCATTCCTATCAGAATGGTGTTGCTGAGAGGATGCATCGCACCATTCAGGAGAAGGCGCGAACTCTCATGTTGCACTCTGCTGCGCCGGTTCAGTTCTGGCCCGAAGCTGTTGCAACTGCTGCGTACTTGATCAATCGCAGCCCAACAAGAGTGCTTGGCAATGATATACCGTTCACCAAGTGGTACGACATGGAACCACTGCTTGATCATTTGAGAACCTTTGGATGCATTGGATATTGTGTTGTGCCAGCTGCATTGAGACATGGCAAGCTAAGTGCAACTTCGAAGAAGTGTGCCATGATGGGCTACGACAGAGATCACAAAGCATACAGGATGTATGATTCTGATGCCGGGCAGATAGTTGTCTCGGCACAAGTAACGTTTGATGAACAACATTCGTTTTTCAAGTGGGCTACCCCTGCGCCTATGGCTGACAATGTGTCTACTACCACCTACGGGTCTGTCGCTGCGCCAGGCATTTCACCGGTTACTGCTGTACAGGATGAGGACCTTATCCCAGCCGATGTGACAGCCGCTGATACTGCTGGCACTGGCGAAGATGAAAGCACTGCTGAAGACGACACTGACGTACACGTTGACAATAGTGACGATGATGTCCCCTCGGATACTGACAAAGATGGCTTCCTGCCGGTACAAGTGAAACGGAAGAGACCCAGACCAAAAACTCATGTTGCTCCAAAGACTTTAATAACCAGAAACCCGTTCGACGTTCTTGAAGAGGTCCACGATGAATATGAAGCCTCGTCCTCCAGTTCCGATTCAGAGAGGGAATTGCCTAAACCAGAGACAAAAGTTAGAAAAGTTGCCACCGGCGACATTATCCCGTTTGTTCCGCATGGGTCCACTGGCGAAAGCGCCGTGGTTCCATTGCTCACTCCAAAGATTGAACCAACTGTTGAGGAGATCGACGATGATGAAGATACTAGTGAATCAGAACTGAGTGACTCGCAGAGGCTATTGGGCTACGAAGCAAACCTTGCTGCTACTTGTTACATGGCTGGCAGTGCAGTCACCGAGAATGTGCCAATGAGTTACAAAAGTGCAATGCAGACCGACGAACGGGATCAGTGGAAGGAAGCGTGTGAAAAAGAAATCGAAGCACACAAAGACAATAGCACCTATGAGTTGGTGACTTTGCCGGAAGGGCGAAAGCCAATCACCTGCAAGTGGGTGTTCACAATCAAGGATGGTGGCTTACACAAGGCAAGATTAGTTGCTCGTGGGTTCTCGCAATTGAAAGGTATCGACTACAATGAAACGTTTGCTCCCGTTGTTCGTTACGAGTCCATCCGAATTATGTTGGCTGTCGCTGCTCTGAAAGGATTACAGGTTCATCAGATGGATGTGAAGACTGCGTTCTTGAATGGTGAGCTTGAGGAAGAATTATACATGACACAACCAGAAGGCTATGTTGCAAAGGGCAATGAAGATAAAGTGCTCAGATTGAAGAAGAGCTTGTATGGTTTGAAACAGGCTCCTCTTGTGTGGAATGACAAGATCAACGGCGTCTTGGCAAAGCTAGGCTTCAGACGGAATCAAGCTGAATATTGCCTATACACTCGCAAAAGTGAAAAGTCCTTTGTGATGGTTGCGCTATATGTGGATGATTTGCTTATTGCTGGTAGCACCAAGGAAGCAATAGACATTGTGAAAACAGAGCTAATGAATGAGTTTAAAATGAAAGACTTGGGTGCTACAAAGAAGTTCCTAGGCATGAACATTGAGCAGACAGAGAGTGGGATCAAGTTGAGTCTTCGAGACTACATTCAGTCGTTGCTTAGCGAGTTTGGAATGCAAGACTGTCACAGTGAACCCACACCAGCAGTTGTCGGACAGGACTTGACGAGCGCGGACACAGGCAGTAAAGACTGTGATGCTACTAGGTACAGATCCATTATTGGAAAGCTCTTGTTTGCTGCTAATACGGTCAGAGCAGACATAAGCTACGTTGTTGGTGTATTGTCGAGATACCTCAAAGAGCCCAAGGAGGTCCACATTCGTGCTGCGAAACGAGTACTAAGATACTTGAAAGGCACAGCAGATGTTGGTTTATTTTATCAAAGCAACAACCAGACAACTCAGTTACAGGGCTACTGTGATGCAGACTGGGCAAACGACAAGGCTACGAGAAAGTCCACCACCGGCTTTGTGTTCAAATATGCTGGTGGTGCAATAACTTGGAGATCAAAGAAGCAGCCAACAGTTGCATTGTCTACTGCTGAAGCAGAGTATATGGCATTGTGTGAGGGTGCCAAAGAAGGCTTATGGCTAAGGCAGTTGTTCAACGAGTTTGGCATTGCAATTGAGTCTGTCAAGATGTACGACGACAACCAGAGCTGCATTGAAATAGCCAAACACCCTAGCTCCCATCACAGAACGAAGCACATTGACATCAGGTTGAATTTCATCAGGGACCATATTGCCAAGGGCCGAATTCAGTTAGAGTACTTATCAACTGGAGTCATGGTTGCCGATATCTTTACCAAAGCCATACCGGCCGACCAGTTCCAACTACTACGTGGTTATTGTGGGATGCGAGACTTTGAATTAAGAGAGAGTGTTGAGAGTAATAATTCAAAGATAGATCCAGTTGCTTCTAGAAAGTTCTAGAATATTCCATGAGTTTCCAGAGGATTCGATGTTGTTCTAGAATGTTCCACGATATACGAGAAAATACGAGATTGTTCGAGAACATTCTAGAAGGTTGCATAATATACGAGACATATACGAGAAAGCTCTAGAATCTTCCATCAAGTTCCATAATGTTCCATGAAGTTCCATAATGTTCCATGAAGTTCCATAGTGTTCCATGAAGTTCCATGATGTTCCATGATGTTCCAAGAAGTTCCATGATGTTCCATACATTTCCGTGCAGTTCCGTGCATATCCGTGCAGTTCCGGAATATTCTAGAAGATTCTATGTGGCCACACTAGTCATGCATCAGTCCCGGCACAGCCACCCTGACTGACTATAAATAAGGGGCGTCTCCTCCATCTTTGTGACTGATTGATGTTTTTCATATATAGGATATAGTTAATAACAACAAGTGTTTTGTGATTCATTTTCAGGATATAACGTTATGTCAAGTGATAGGTTTATCAAACTACAACACATTCAACTATGGATCGGTTGATGGCTCTCTCTACTTTCTTACAATCGTTGATGCCTATACTCGTTTCACCCATATCAAGTGCTTGAAAAGGAAATCAGACTGCACTGATGCGATTATTGATTTTGTGAAATACAGTGAGACCAATTTCAAGAGTCAAGGCAGAAACTACGTGTGTGGAGCTATCAGAACTGATAACGGCGGGAGTTTGTGAACAACAAGTTGCACGCGTTCATGAAGGAGCGTGGAATTCGCCATGAGCTAACTGTCCCGCATCATTCCTATCAGAATGGTGTTGCTGAGAGGATGCATCGCACCATTCAGGAGAAGGCGCGAACTCTCATGTTGCACTCCGCTGCGCCGGTTCAGTTCTGGCCCGAAGCTGTTGCAACTGCTGCGTACTTGATCAATCGCAGCCCAACAAGAGTGCTTGGCAATGATATACCGTTCACCAAGTGGTACGACATGGAACCACGGCTTGATCATTTGAGAACCTTTGGATGCATTGGATATTGTGTTGTGCCAGCTGCATTGAGACATGGCAAGCTAAGTGCAACTTCGAAGAAGTGTGCCATGATGGGCTACGACAGAGATCACAAAGCATACAGGATGTATGATTCTGATGCCGGGCAGATAGTTGTCTCGGCACAAGTAACGTTTGATGAACAACATTCGTTTTTCAAGTGGGCTACCCCTGCGCCTATGGCTGACAATGTGTCTACTACCACCTACGGGTCTGTCGCTGCGCCAGGCATTTCACCGGTTACTGCTGTACAGGATGAGGACGTTATCCCAGCCGATGTGACAGCCGCTGATACTGCTGGCACTGGCGAAGATGAAAGCACTGCTGAAGACGACACTGACAAACACGTTGACAATAGTGACGATGATGTCCCCTTGTTGAGAGTAATAATTCAAAGATAGATCCAGTTGCTTCTAGAAAGTTCTAGAATATTCCATGAGTTTCCAGAGGATTCGATGTTGTTCTAGAATGTTCCACGATATAGGAGAAAATACGAGATTGTCCGAGAACATTCTAGAAGGTTGCATAGTATACGAGACATATACGAGAAAGCTCTAGAATCTTCCATGAAGTTCCATAATGTTCCATGAAGTTCCATAATGTTCCATGAAGTTCCATAGTGTTCCATGAAGTTCCATGATGTTCCATGATGTTCCAAGAAGTTCCATGATGTTCCATACATTTCCGTGCAGTTCCGTGCATATCCGTGCAGTTCCGGAATATTCTAGAAGATTCTATGTGGCCACACTAGTCATGCATCAGTCCCGGCACAGCCACCCTGACTGACTATAAATAAGGGGCGTCTCCTCCATCTTTGTGACTGATTGATGTTTTTCATATATAGGATATAGTTAATAACAACAAGTGTTTTGTGATTCATTTTCAGGATATAACGTTATGTCAAGTGATAGGTTTATCAAACTACAACAGGTTATGAGTTCCCCAGGTGCTCTAGCCAACTTCAGTTCAGATGAAAAATTGAAAGGTTCGGAGAACTTTCACGATTGGTTCTCCTTAGTATCAATCAAATTGAAAATGAGAGGGCTTGGCTTGTACAAGTACCTTGTCGACAATGATATCGGCGCTACTGATGAAAGCTCGGACGACTCGAGAGCCAGACTACAAATGGCTTTGGATGATATCTTGACATTGATGATTGTTAATGGTGTTACTGGTGCTGCTCTCAGAAAAGCATCCAGTTATGATGGTTCTGGTCGTGATTTGTTTATCTATTTGAAAGCCTCCTATGGTACAATGTCTGTGTTTAATGCTGTTGGTATGCTATCTGACTTCTTTGACCACAAGTGGAAGTCGAATGGCTCTAACCTCAACCTGTTGATCTCGAGCGTCGATGCATTGAATGTCTCGGTTATCAAGAATGTTACTGCTGATCTGTTTCTTACTTGCTTATTTCTTGCTGAGCTCAAACGCGCCGGCTACGGTGAAGCTGCTGTGAAGGAGATCATTACAACATACCAAGCATCTCATAATTCCATGGAAACCTTTGATGTTGAATCCGCGATGGATCTCGCGAGAGAATTGATTAAGGAAGACCCAAAGTCTACCTTTACTACTACTGAAACTGCTCTTGTCACTAGAAAGGCCAATAATGGTCAATGCTACAACTGTGGCAAGATAGGTCATTATGCAAGGGACTGTCGTCAACAGCCAAAGGATGAATTTAATGAGAAAATTCGAAAGCCAAAGAAAAATGGAAAACTGACTGGTAGTGCGTGGTTTGCATATTTAGGGCACGAGTCAAAGAGATCTGATTTGTTCTTCGATAGTGGTGCTTCCAGCCACATTATTTGTGACAGAGACTTGTTTACTGAGTTGGATGACTACAGCGGCGAGATTAATGGTATTGGTGGCAACAGTTTGAAGATCGTTGGGTGCGGCACCGCATCTATCAAGCTACCAACCGGTGAGGATGTCAGCTTGTTAAATGCTCTATATGCACCCGAGGCTACCGCTAATTTACTATCAATTTCAAAGGCAACTGGTAATGGAGCAAAACTATTGTTTGAAGATGAATGCATCAAGTTGTACCCCTCGATGGATATTGTGGGTATCAAAGACAGGCTCTCACATGGCTTGTACAGAGTGGGCTCTCCAAGTGACAAGCACTTTGCTTACAAAGCTGCCCCTGGCATTGCGGTTGATAGAAAAGATTTGTGGCATCAAAGATTGGGCCATCCTAGCTTTGGTGTGTTCCGTGCAATTAACAAACAGTTTGGTTTGTGCGGTGATATTACAGAAGATATGAATGTGCAAGTGTGTGAACTGTGTGCATTAGGCAAGGCGGTTACAAGAAAACCAAAGCATGGATGGTCAAAGCCACAACAGCCATTGCAGCTACTTCATATGGATGTGTGCGGGCCATTCAACTATGGATCGGTTGATGGCTCTCTCTACTTTCTTACAATCGTTGATGCCTATACTCGTTTCACCCATATCAAGTGCTTGAAAAGGAAATCAGACTGCACTGATGCGATTATTGATTTTGTGAAATACAGTGAGACCAATTTCAAGAGTCAAGGCAGAAACTACGTGTGTGGAGCTATCAGAACTGATAACGGCGGGGAGTTTGTGAACAACAAGTTGCACGCGTTCATGAAGGAGCGTGGAATTCGCCATGAGCTAACTGTCCCGCATCATTCCTATCAGAATGGTGTTGCTGAGAGGATGCATCGCACCATTCAGGAGAAGGCGCGAACTCTCATGTTGCACTCTGCTGCGCCGGTTCAGTTCTGGCCCGAAGCTGTTGCAACTGCTGCGTACTTGATCAATCGCAGCCCAACAAGAGTGCTTGGCAATGATATACCGTTCACCAAGTGGTACGACATGGAACCACTGCTTGATCATTTGAGAACCTTTGGATGCATTGGATATTGTGTTGTGCCAGCTGCATTGAGACATGGCAAGCTAAGTGCAACTTCGAAGAAGTGTGCCATGATGGGCTACGACAGAGATCACAAAGCATACAGGATGTATGATTCTGATGCCGGGCAGATAGTTGTCTCGGCACAAGTAACGTTTGATGAACAACATTCGTTTTTCAAGTGGGCTACCCCTACGCCTATGGCTGACAATGTGTCTACTACCACCTACGGGTCTGTCGCTGCGCCAGGCATTTCACCGGTTACTGCTGTACAGGATGAGGACGTTATCCCAGCCGATGTGACAGCCGCTGATACTGCTGGCACTGGCGAAGATGAAAGCACTGCTGAAGACGACACTGACAAACACGTTGACAATAGTGACGATGATGTCCCCTTGTTGAGAGTAATAATTCAAAGATAGATCCAGTTGCTTCTAGAAAGTTCTAGAATATTCCATGAGTTTCCAGAGGATTCGATGTTGTTCTAGAATGTTCCACGATATACGAGAAAATACGAGATTGTCCGAGAACATTCTAGAAGGTTGCATAGTATACGAGACATATACGAGAAAGCTCTAGAATCTTCCATGAAGTTCCATAATGTTCCATGAAGTTCCATAATGTTCCATGAAGTTCCATAGTGTTCCATGAAGTTCCATGATGTTCCATGATGTTCCAAGAAGTTCCATGATGTTCCATACATTTCCGTGCAGTTCCGTGCATATCCGTGCAGTTCCGGAATATTCTAGAAGATTCTATGTGGCCACACTAGTCATGCATCAGTCCCGGCACAGCCACCCTGACTGACTATAAATAAGGGGCGTCTCCTCCATCTTTGTGACTGATTGATGTTTTTCATATATAGGATATAGTTAATAACAACAAGTGTTTTGTGATTCATTTTCAGGATATAACGTTATGTCAAGTGATAGGTTTATCAAACTACAACAGGTTATGAGTTCCCCAGGTGCTCTAGCCAACTTCAGTTCAGATGAAAAATTGAAAGGTTCGGAGAACTTTCACGATTGGTTCTCCTTAGTATCAATCAAATTGAAAATGAGAGGGCTTGGCTTGTACAAGTACCTTGTCGACAATGATATCGGCGCTACTGATGAAAGCTCGGACGACTCGAGAGCCAGACTACAAATGGCTTTGGATGATATCTTGACATTGATGATTGTTAATGGTGTTACTGGTGCTGCTCTCAGAAAAGCATCCAGTTATGATGGTTCTGGTCGTGATTTGTTTATCTATTTGAAAGCCTCCTATGGTACAATGTCTGTGTTTAATGCTGTTGGTATGCTATCTGACTTCTTTGACCACAAGTGGAAGTCGAATGGCTCTAACCTCAACCTGTTGATCTCGAGCGTCGATGCATTGAATGTCTCGGTTATCAAGAATGTTACTGCTGATCTGTTTCTTACTTGCTTATTTCTTGCTGAGCTCAAACGCGCCGGCTACGGTGAAGCTGCTGTGAAGGAGATCATTACAACATACCAAGCATCTCATAATTCCATGGAAACCTTTGATGTTGAATCCGCGATGGATCTCGCGAGAGAATTGATTAAGGAAGACCCAAAGTCTACCTTTACTACTACTGAAACTGCTCTTGTCACTAGAAAGGCCAATAATGGTCAATGCTACAACTGTGGCAAGATAGGTCATTATGCAAGGGACTGTCGTCAACAGCCAAAGGATGAATTTAATGAGAAAATTCGAAAGCCAAAGAAAAATGGAAAACTGACTGGTAGTGCGTGGTTTGCATATTTAGGGCACGAGTCAAAGAGATCTGATTTGTTCTTCGATAGTGGTGCTTCCAGCCACATTATTTGTGACAGAGACTTGTTTACTGTGTTGGATGACTACAGCGGCGAGATTAATGGTATTGGTGGCAACAGTTTGAAGATCGTTGGGTGCGGCACCGCATCTATCAAGCTACCAACCGATGAGGATGTCAGCTTGTTAAATGCTCTATATGCTCCGGATGCTACCGCTAATTTGCTATCCATCTCAAAGGCAACTGGTAATGGAGCAAAACTATTGTTTGAAGATGAATGCATCAAGTTGTACCCCTCGATGGATATTGTGGGTATCAAAGACAGGCTCTCACATGGCTTGTACAGACTGGGCTCTCCAAGTGACAAGCACTTTGCTTACAAAGCTGCCCCTGGCATTGCGGTTGATAGAAAAGATTTGTGGCATCAAAGATTGGGCCATCCTAGCTTTGGTGTGTTCCGTGCAATTAACAAACAGTTTGGTTTGTGCGGTGATATTACAGAAGATATGAATGTGCAAGTGTGTGAACTGTGTGCATTAGGCAAGGCGGTTACAAGAAAACCAAAGCATGGATGGTCAAAGCCACAACAGCCATTGCAGCTACTTCATATGGATGTGTGCGGGCCATTCAACTATGGATCGGTTGATGGCTCTCTCTACTTTCTTACAATCGTTGATGCCTATACTCGTTTCACCCATATCAAGTGCTTGAAAAGGAAATCAGACTGCACTGATGCGATTATTGATTTTGTGAAATACAGTGAGACCAATTTCAAGAGTCAAGGCAGAAACTACGTGTGTGGAGCTATCAGAACTGATAACGGCGGGGAGTTTGTGAACAACAAGTTGCACGCGTTCATGAAGGAGCGTGGAATTCGCCATGAGCTAACTGTCCCGCATCATTCCTATCAGAATGGTGTTGCTGAGAGGATGCATCGCACCATTCAGGAGAAGGCGCGAACTCTCATGTTGCACTCTGCTGCGCCGGTTCAGTTCTGGCCCGAAGCTGTTGCAACTGCTGCGTACTTGATCAATCGCAGCCCAACAAGAGTGCTTGGCAATGATATACCGTTCACCAAGTGGTACGACATGGAACCACTGCTTGATCATTTGAGAACCTTTGGATGCATTGGATATTGTGTTGTGCCAGCTGCATTGAGACATGGCAAGCTAAGTGCAACTTCGAAGAAGTGTGCCATGATGGGCTACGACAGAGATCACAAAGCATACAGGATGTATGATTCTGATGCCGGGCAGATAGTTGTCTCGGCACAAGTAACGTTTGATGAACAACATTCGTTTTTCAAGTGGGCTACCCCTACGCCTATGGCTGACAATGTGTCTACTACCACCTACGGGTCTGTCGCTGCGCCAGGCATTTCACCGGTTACTGCTGTACAGGATGAGGACGTTATCCCAGCCGATGTGACAGCCGCTGATACTGCTGGCACTGGCGAAGATGAAAGCACTGCTGAAGACGACACTGACAAACACGTTGACAATAGTGACGATGATGTCCCCTTGTTGAGAGTAATAATTCAAAGATAGATCCAGTTGCTTCTAGAAAGTTCTAGAATATTCCATGAGTTTCCAGAGGATTCGATGTTGTTCTAGAATGTTCCACGATATACGAGAAAATACGAGATTGTCCGAGAACATTCTAGAAGGTTGCATAGTATACGAGACATATACGAGAAAGCTCTAGAATCTTCCATGAAGTTCCATAATGTTCCATGAAGTTCCATAATGTTCCATGAAGTTCCATAGTGTTCCATGAAGTTCCATGATGTTCCATGATGTTCCAAGAAGTTCCATGATGTTCCATACATTTCCGTGCAGTTCCGTGCATATCCGTGCAGTTCCGGAATATTCTAGAAGATTCTATGTGGCCACACTAGTCATGCATCAGTCCCGGCACAGCCACCCTGACTGACTATAAATAAGGGGCGTCTCCTCCATCTTTGTGACTGATTGATGTTTTTCATATATAGGATATAGTTAATAACAACAAGTGTTTTGTGATTCATTTTCAGGATATAACGTTATGTCAAGTGATAGGTTTATCAAACTACAACAGGTTATGAGTTCCCCAGGTGCTCTAGCCAACTTCAGTTCAGATGAAAAATTGAAAGGTTCGGAGAACTTTCACGATTGGTTCTCCTTAGTATCAATCAAATTGAAAATGAGAGGGCTTGGCTTGTACAAGTACCTTGTCGACAATGATATCGGCGCTACTGATGAAAGCTCGGACGACTCGAGAGCCAGACTACAAATGGCTTTGGATGATATCTTGACATTGATGATTGTTAATGGTGTTACTGGTGCTGCTCTCAGAAAAGCATCCAGTTATGATGGTTCTGGTCGTGATTTGTTTATCTATTTGAAAGCCTCCTATGGTACAATGTCTGTGTTTAATGCTGTTGGTATGCTATCTGACTTCTTTGACCACAAGTAGAAGTCGAATGGCTCTAACCTCAACCTGTTGATCTCGAGCGTCGATGCATTGAATGTCTCGGTTATCAAGAATGTTACTGCTGATCTGTTTCTTACTTGCTTATTTCTTGCTGAGCTCAAACGCGCCGGCTACGGTGAAGCTGCTGTGAAGGAGATCATTACAACATACCAAGCATCTCATAATTCCATGGAAACCTTTGATGTTGAATCCGCGATGGATCTCGCGAGAGAATTGATTAAGGAAGACCCAAAGTCTACCTTTACTACTACTGAAACTGCTCTTGTCACTAGAAAGGCCAATAATGGTCAATGCTACAACTGTGGCAAGATAGGTCATTATGCAAGGGACTGTCGTCAACAGCCAAAGGATGAATTTAATGAGAAAATTCGAAAGCCAAAGAAAAATGGAAAACTGACTGGTAGTGCGTGGTTTGCATATTTAGGGCACGAGTCAAAGAGATCTGATTTGTTCTTCGATAGTGGTGCTTCCAGCCACATTATTTGTGACAGAGACTTGTTTACTGAGTTGGATGACTACAGCGGCGAGATTAATGGTATTGGTGGCAACAGTTTGAAGATCGTTGGGTGCGGCACCGCATCTATCAAGCTACCAACCGATGAGGATGTCAGCTTGTTAAATGCTCTATATGCTCCGGATGCTACCGCTAATTTGCTATCCATCTCAAAGGCAACTGGTAATGGAGCAAAACTATTGTTTGAAGATGAATGCATCAAGTTGTACCCCTCGATGGATATTGTGGGTATCAAAGACAGGCTCTCACATGGCTTGTACAGACTGGGCTCTCCAAGTGACAAGCACTTTGCTTACAAAGCTGCCCCTGGCATTGCGGTTGATAGAAAAGATTTGTGGCATCAAAGATTGGGCCATCCTAGCTTTGGTGTGTTCCGTGCAATTAACAAACAGTTTGGTTTGTGCGGTGATATTACAGAAGATATGAATGTGCAAGTGTGTGAACTGTGTGCATTAGGCAAGGCGGTTACAAGAAAACCAAAGCATGGATGGTCAAAGCCACAACAGCCATTGCAGCTACTTCATATGGATGTGTGCGGGCCATTCAACTATGGATCGGTTGATGGCTCTCTCTACTTTCTTACAATCGTTGATGCCTATACTCGTTTCACCCATATCAAGTGCTTGAAAAGGAAATCAGACTGCACTGATGCGATTATTGATTTTGTGAAATACAGTGAGACCAATTTCAAGAGTCAAGGCAGAAACTACGTGTGTGGAGCTATCAGAACTGATAACGGCGGGGAGTTTGTGAACAACAAGTTGCACGCGTTCATGAAGGAGCGTGGAATTCGCCATGAGCTAACTGTCCCGCATCATTCCTATCAGAATGGTGTTGCTGAGAGGATGCATCGCACCATTCAGGAGAAGGCGCGAACTCTCATGTTGCACTCTGCTGCGCCGGTTCAGTTCTGGCCCGAAGCTGTTGCAACTGCTGCGTACTTGATCAATCGCAGCCCAACAAGAGTGCTTGGCAATGATATACCGTTCACCAAGTGGTACGACATGGAACCACTGCTTGATCATTTGAGAACCTTTGGATGCATTGGATATTGTGTTGTGCCAGCTGCATTGAGACATGGCAAGCTAAGTGCAACTTCGAAGAAGTGTGCCATGATGGGCTACGACAGAGATCACAAAGCATACAGGATGTATGATTCTGATGCCGGGCAGATAGTTGTCTCGGCACAAGTAACGTTTGATGAACAACATTCGTTTTTCAAGTGGGCTACCCCTGCGCCTATGGCTGACAATGTGTCTACTACCACCTACGGGTCTGTCGCTGCGCCAGGCATTTCACCGGTTACTGCTGTACAGGATGAGGACGTTATCCCAGCCGATGTGACAGCCGCTGATACTGCTGGCACTGGCGAAGATGAAAGCACTGCTGAAGACGACACTGACGTACACGTTGACAATAGTGACGATGATGTCCCCTCGGATACTGACAAAGATGGCTTCCTGCCGGTACAAGTGAAACGGAAGAGACCCAGACCAAAAACTCATGTTGCTCCAAAGACTTTAATAACCAGAAACCCGTTCGACGTTCTTGAAGAGGTCCACGATGAATATGAAGCCTCGTCCTCCAGTTCCGATTCAGAGAGGGAATTGCCTAAACCAGAGACAAAAGTTAGAAAAGTTGCCACCGGCGACATTATCCCGTTTGTTCCGCATGGGTCCACTGGCGAAAGCGCCGTGGTTCCATTGCTCACTCCAAAGATTGAACCAACTGTTGAGGAGGTCGACGATGATGAAGATACTAGTGAATCAGAACTGAGTGACTCGCAGAGGCTATTGGGCTACGAAGCAAACCTTGCTGCTACTTGTTACATGGCTGGCAGTGCAGTCACCGAGAATGTGCCAATGAGTTACAAAAGTGCAATGCAGACCGACGAACGGGATCAGTGGAAGGAAGCGTGTGAAAAAGAAATCGAAGCACACAAAGACAATAGCACCTATGAGTTGGTGACTTTGCCGGAAGGGCGAAAGCCAATCACCTGCAAGTGGGTGTTCACAATCAAGGATGGTGGCTTACACAAGGCAAGATTAGTTGCTCGTGGGTTCTCGCAATTGAAAGGTATCGACTACAATGAAACGTTTGCTCCCGTTGTTCGTTACGAGTCCATCCGAATTATGTTGGCTGTCGCTGCTCTGAAAGGATTACAGGTTCATCAGATGGATGTGAAGACTGCGTTCTTGAATGGTGAGCTTGAGGAAGAATTATACATGACACAACCAGAAGGCTATGTTGCAAAGGGCAATGAAGATAAAGTGCTCAGATTGAAGAAGAGCTTGTATGGTTTGAAACAGGCTCCTCTTGTGTGGAATGACAAGATCAACGGCGTCTTGGCAAAGCTAGGCTTCAGACGGAATCAAGCTGAATATTGCCTATACACTCGCAAAAGTGAAAAGTCCTTTGTGATGGTTGCGCTATATGTGGATGATTTGCTTATTGCTGGTAGCACCAAGGAAGCAATAGACATTGTGAAAACAGAGCTAATGAATGAGTTTAAAATGAAAGACTTGGGTGCTACAAAGAAGTTCCTAGGCATGAACATTGAGCAGACAGAGAGTGGGATCAAGTTGAGTCTTCGAGACTACATTCAGTCGTTGCTTAGCGAGTTTGGAATGCAAGACTGTCACAGTGAACCCACACCAGCAGTTGTCGGACAGGACTTGACGAGCGCGGACACAGGCAGTAAAGACTGTGATGCTACTAGGTACAGATCCATTATTGGAAAGCTCTTGTTTGCTGCTAATACGGTCAGAGCAGACATAAGCTACGTCGTTGGTGTATTGTCGAGATACCTCAAAGAGCCCAAGGAGGTCCACCTTCGTGCTGCGAAACGAGTACTAAGATATTTGAAAGGCACAGCAGATGTTGGTTTATTTTATCAAAGCCACAACCAGACAACTCGCTTACAGGGTTACTGTGATGCAGACTGGGCAAACGACAAGGCTACGAGGAAGTCCACCACCGGTTTTGTGTTCAAATATGCTGGTGGTGCAATAACTTGGAGATCGAAGAAGCAGCCAACGGTTGCATTGTCTACTGCTGAAGCAGAGTATATGGCATTGTGTGAGGGTGCCAAAGAAGGCTTATGGCTAAGGCAGTTGTTCAACGAGTTTGGCATTGCAATTGAGTCTGTCAAGATGTACGACGACAACCAGAGCTGCATTGACATAGCCAAACACCCTAGCTCCCATCACAGAACGAAGCACATTGACATCAGGTTGAATTTCATCAGGGACCATATTGCCAAGGGCCGAATTCAGTTAGAGTACTTATCAACTGGAGTCATGGTTGCCGATATCTTTACCAAAGCCATACCGGCCGACCAGTTCCAACTACTACGTGGTTATTGTGGGATGCGAGACTTTGAATTAAGAGAGAGTGTTGAGAGTAATAATTCAAAGATAGATCCAGTTGCTTCTAGAAAGTTCTAGAATATTCCATGAGTTTCCAGAGGATTCGATGTTGTTCTAGAATGTTCCACGATATACGAGAAAATACGAGATTGTTCGAGAACATTCTAGAAGGTTGCATAATATACGAGACATATACGAGAAAGCTCTAGAATCTTCCATGAAGTTCCATAATGTTCCATGAAGTTCCATAATGTTCCATGAAGTTCCATAGTGTTCCATGAAGTTCCATGATGTTCCATGATGTTCCAAGAAGTTCCATGATGTTCCATACATTTCCGTGCAGTTCCGTGCATATCCGTGCAGTTCCGGAATATTCTAGAAGATTCTATGTGGCCACACTAGTCATGCATCAGTCCCGGCACAGCCACCCTGACTGACTATAAATAAGGGGCGTCTCCTCCATCTTTGTGACTGATTGACGTTTTTCATATATAGGATATAGTTAATAACAACAAGTGTTTTGTGATTCATTTTCAGGATATAACGTTATGTCAAGTGATAGGTTTATCAAACTACAACAGGTTATGAGTTCCCCAGGTGCTCTAGCCAACTTCAGTTCAGATGAAAAATTGAAAGGTTCGGAGAACTTTCACGATTGGTTCTCCTTAGTATCAATCAAATTGAAAATGAGAGGGCTTGGCTTGTACAAGTACCTTGTCGACAATGATATCGGCGCTACTGATGAAAGCTCGGACGACTCGAGAGCCAGACTACAAATGGCTTTGGATGATATCTTGACATTGATGATTGTTAATGGTGTTACTGGTGCTGCTCTCAGAAAAGCATCCAGTTATGATGGTTCTGGTCGTGATTTGTTTATCTATTTGAAAGCCTCCTATGGTACAATGTCTGTGTTTAATGCTGTTGGTATGCTATCTGACTTCTTTGACCACAAGTGGAAGTCGAATGGCTCTAACCTCAACCTGTTGATCTCGAGCGTCGATGCATTGAATGTCTCGGTTATCAAGAATGTTACTGCTGATCTGTTTCTTACTTGCTTATTTCTTGCTGAGCTCAAACGCGCCGGCTACGGTGCAGCTGCTGTGAAGGAGATCATTACAACATACCAAGCATCTCATAATTCCATGGAAACCTTTGATGTTGAATCCGCGATGGATCTCGCGAGAGAATTGATTAAGGAAGACCCAAATGTTGAGAGTAATAATTCAAAGATAGATCCAGTTGCTTCTAGAAAGTTCTAGAATATTCCATGAGTTTCCAGAGGATTCGATGTTGTTCTAGAATGTTCCACGATATACGAGAAAATACGAGATTGTTCGAGAACATTCTAGAAGGTTGCATAATATACGAGACATATACGAGAAAGCTCTAGAATCTTCCATCAAGTTCCATAATGTTCCATGAAGTTCCATAATGTTCCATGAAGTTCCATAGTGTTCCATGAAGTTCCATGATGTTCCATGAAGTTCCAAGAAGTTCCATGATGTTCCATACATTTCCGTGCAGTTCCGTGCATATCCGTGCAGTTCCGGAATATTCTAGAAGATTCTATGTGGCCACACTAGTCATGCATCAGTCCCGGCACAGCCACCCTGACTGACTATAAATAAGGGGCGTCTCCTCCATCTTTGTGACTGATTGATGTTTTTCATATATAGGATATAGTTAATAACAACAAGTGTTTTGTGATTCATTTTCAGGATATAACGTTATGTCAAGTGATAGGTTTATCAAACTACAACAACAAGCACTTTGGAGATTGTGTCATACCAGATTTTTGGGGACTGCTTCAAACCATACAATCCTTTCTTCAACTTCCATAAGTGCCCCTTGGGAGTGGCCGTACCAGCAGGTGGTCTCACATAAACATCGAAGTCAATGTCACCATAAAGAAAAGCAGTAGAGGTATCCATCTGACAGACAACATACTTATTCAAGGCAGCAAGTGCAAATGTGATTCGCATAGTGTCAAAGCTCATAACAGGAGCCCATGAGTTGAGAAAGTTGACGCCTTTCTCTTGACTGAAACCTTTGCAGACCAAGCGAGCCTTAAATCTCTCACCACTTGGATCATCTTTCACAGCAAACACCCAACGTGAAGCAATGGATTGAATGTCTGGAGTATCTTTCACTAGTTCGTAGACATTGAGATTGTCTATTGCTGATAACTCTTCAGCTATGGCAGCAATCCATTTCTCTTTCTCACTCGAGTTGAGTACCTGATGGTAGGTTTCAGGTATCAAGTACTTCGTACGGGCAACGGCCAAAAAGCCTTGCTCAGCATCACTGATGTAACCACTTGTATCACTGTCTGATTCTCCCTCTTCGATGAACAACCTTGAAGGACCGGCTTCAACTGTCTTTAAACCTTCAATAGCTCTGATAGGAACAGAACCAATGTCATGTAAATATGCCTTGTGGTGATCAGAAAATGCTTTTCTCGCATCAGCAGCAGCAATATTCTTCCCAGCCATTGATTCGTAAGCAGCTTGGTGGTGAGTAACAGGAGTGACTGTGTTTGGCGCAAACTCAAGCATGAGCTTCTTTGTTGGCTTCCGGTTGATGATTGAAATTGGGTCATCACTCAGATCAGAATCGGAGGCAGCAGTTCTTTTGATAGCAGGCAATGCATGAGGTGCCTTAGTCACAGCTTGTTGAATCTCGGAATCAGTCTGTTCTACCATTGAGTCATCAGATTCGGCAACAATTCTATCATCAGGATTGACTTCGCTTTCAGTGTCTTGTTGAACTTTAGTGTCCTGACCTTGAATTGAGAGATCTTCAGAGGACAAACCGGCAGCAGAGCCATCACCAGCAGCAGCAGTCGAACCAACACCATAACTACCAGCAGAATATGTGACAGAAGAGTCTCTTTCACTTGACTTGAAAGGATAAACATCTGGAAGAAAGTTGAATGCCGAGCTTCTCAAGATTCGGTAAGTATTGTCTTCAAGAATGAAAGCAATACTGGTAGTTTTGTGGAATCCTAAGAAAGTGCCTTTGAAATCTTTCCCAATAATTTTGTTCCCAGCTGTAAAATTTTTGGCAAAAATGCGACAACCAAATGGAGCAGTTGTGCCAACGGCTTTCGAGCGACTAGAGAAAATCTCATATGGCGAAGGACCACCATTTCTTGGCAAGTAGTTGTGCAAGAAAACGGCATGATTGAAGCAAAAGTTCCAATATTCCTTTGTCATTCCAGAGCTAATCATCAAGAGTTTGACCTTTTCCATGATTGTACGATTCAAGCGTTCAGAGGAGCCGTTTTGATGACTTGAATAAGGAGCCGTGAACTCAGCCTCAATATATCTCTGGCCTTGATTGTTACCAGCAAGAAACTTATTGAGCAAGACAGTATCAAACTCATTGTCAGCACGAAACTTAACGATCCGTTTGCCTTGTTGTTGCAAGACACCACTCATATACTGCAAACATTCAATAGTTTTGGAACTGACCTCCGATTTGTACTTCAAAACTCTAACAACAGCGAAGGTGGACCGTCTGTCAGACACAACCAAACCATAAATGTTGTTGTGCGGACCAATGACATCAGCTTGGATCATCTCACCGATATCAAAATCTTCTGGCTTTTTAGTTGAGGTACCAGAGCGTCTTTGAACAACCGAGCTGCAACTTTCACAAGTTTTCAAAACATCTTTGATTTGTTGATCAGTGAAGCCCATATGTCTAATGATAGTCTTCAATTGTTGAAACTTGGCATGTCCATTAGCCACATGGCACTGCAAAATATCTTTTGTAGCATCAGAATCACCAAGCAAAACCAAATCTGTAGCAGGAGAATTGACAACTGTTTTAACAGATGCGGGATCGATCACCCAGAATTTTCCCTGCTTGGGAATTTGAATCACTTGACTGCCTTTAGAGATCAAACCACAGTGCTTTGTCAAATGAATCTCGTAGTCCTTCTCAGTCAACTTGTGGCAGCTAAGTAAATTTCTAGGAGCCTGTTCAATGAGCTTTGCATCCTCAATCTTCAAGTTTCCAATACTAACTGTTCCTTCAACCATGCAATTAGTAGTACTGCTGATTCCATGAACAGTAACGTTTGAAACTTTCTTGTTCAGTAATATCGATCCATCATTCACAACATTGATACCAGCACCGCTGTTTAAGACAAAGCCTTTGTCAGTAACAGCGTCAGTAAGATACACTTCTTCAATGAAGTGAGTCTCCTCTGATGGTTTAGCCAGATCAGTTGAAGTATCAATGACAATTTGACCGTTGCCGTTGTGAACGACTTCAGCACCGATTGGAACTTCAACAAGATTGACAAGCTCTTTGCGGCTTTTGTAAGACTGATTTCTGTTCTTGTTTTTGTAACAGTCATTGCTGTAATGGCCAAGTTTTCCACAGGTGAAGCACTTAATAAGGAGTACCAGCTTCTTTCTCAGTCTGGCATCTGCCAACTGAACCAATTCATCATTTGGTGGCAACTTTGCACGAGAGCCAGAATCAATCTCCACCAAGTCTCTAGCAGCTAGGTCATTAGAGTTCTCCATAGCATCAGCGAAAGATGTGCTAAGCAATCCGCGGGCGTTGGTGAGCAAGCGGGTTTCACTAAGAGCAACATGGAGACTCTTGGTACCAAGTAAGCTGAATCCAATGATACCACCAAAGTTGGAGAAGTTCACATCTTTGTAGTAGTACTTGAAGATTTCCAAGTAGTCTTCAATAGCATCACGGTCTTTGACAACAAATGCCTCATGGACAAAGTCGTTGAAAATTTTGACAATGTAGAATGAGTCAATTGATTTGAACTTTTTGTTGATTGTCCTCAACAAATCAAACCCTTCGGTGTAACGTTGATAGTTCTTTAACAACGGAGCGTCAACCTTTTTGTGAATAAGATGGTAGATAATATCATTAAGCTTTGGCGGATACTTGTCAAACTCATCAGAGTCTAACATTTTCTCAACATCGATAACAGTAACATCATTGATGATAACTTTCAATTTGTTTTGAAGAAATGATCTCAACAAAGGGTACTGGAACCATTGGGTAATCGGCTTGACATTCAATTTGGAGATACCATCAAGCCTTGCTTTGTAGGTACCGTCAGCAACATCAAAATCGTTGAACTTAAACATGATAAAAAATATTTTTTTTTTATTTTTTTTTTTATTTTTTTGTTTGTCCAGACTGTAAATCTGTAAAAAGTGGGTTGATAAAGAAGAGTTAGAAAAAATAGTTTGATGAAGAAAAATAAAGTGTATTGGATAGGAAAATAAAGAGTGTAAAGTTATTAAGCTTAGTTCTATAAGGAAGTATATAATTGTAGAGAACATGAAAAGAAAAGAAGCGGGAAAGGCCCGCCTTAAGTAGGAAAAATAAGTTGAGTAAATGAAATTGGAGTGGCGTAATAAAGGTGGCGGGAAAAACAAAAGTTTTCACGCAGCAGTAAGGATCGGCACCCCATGCAGAAGCGCACGCAGACGGAATGAAAAAGTAAACAACGCACGTAGACGGAATGAAAAAGTAAACAACGCACGTAGACGGAATGAAAAAGTAAACAAATAAGATGCAGCAGAACTGTATACCATGCAAATGGATCAACAGTATACCATGACAATGGATGAAAACATAAAAGGAGTAAAGGAGATAAAGCGTCAAAAATCAAGAAGGTAAGGACTAAAGGAAGATGAATGTTTGAATTTCAACAGAGAAGGTTTCAGGATGGAGCTTGGTGTACCGTTTTTGAAAAAAAAGTTCATGCAAAAAGAAGTCTTCGACTTCAAGTCCCGGAACGGTAGTGCACAAGTGCGCGAGAAGAAAGATAAACTACTATTCTCAAACCAGTTGGCACGTCTCAAACAAGTCACTAATAAAGAGTGTCTGACATTCTGGCAAATGCTAAACGAACAAACGTGCAAACACCCTGGCTGCTTCGAGAATATACACACATTCCACCTCGGAGTCGAGAAGTTCAAATTCCACGGTGAAGAATGTAAGTGGTGCTCTGAAGATTTATCACGTAAAAAATACAAACAGCAGTCATACGAAGATGCTACCAACACACAAATGGAGCACTTTTTGGTTAAATGCCCAGTAGCACAAGCATTATGGAAAACGTTACATATAAATAAGGAATTGAGCTGGGACAGCCTCATCCTTCCATCCAGTGATACACGAGAGTTAATCCAGGTCCACAGCTACTTGATATTTCAAAAGAAATACTCCCGCCTACGGAAAGGTAAGGACTTTGATTGGAAAACCATTCCAATCTCTAGTATTGTTTACTACATCACCACGGTAATGAACTACATAACACATCAGTGTTATCTTAGTGAGTGGAAGATGGTATTGAGGTGAGACCCCTTTCTTTTTATCTGTCGACAGCAAAGCAATGACCCTCAAAAAAAATGAAAAAAATAAAAAAAATAAAAAAATAAAATAAAATATCACCCATCCTAGACTATAATCTCTCCTATATCTATCTTAAGTCGAACTGATCCATTAAAGTCTAGCTAATAATAACGGGGGTTTTACTTGTATAAATTTCCCCTATATACTAACAACTAAACTATACTGTATATACTATATAGATAAGTTTATAAGATTGTATTTTCTATCGTTTATATGGAAATAATAAATCGATATTGTGCGAGAAAAAAAAATAATTAATCCCTACGAACGACTAGGAAGACAGATAATTCACAAGATAAAATGAAGGAGATAAGTATATTGTAATAAAATGGAGATGACTTCGCTCAGTGTTATCTACACAGAATACATATCAATTGTAAAGACTGTTGATTTTCAAACATTCATCGTCCTCTAATATTTACTTTCTTAAATTTGTGACTCTTTATCTCCTTTACTCATTTTATGTTTTCACCCATTATCATGGTATACTGTTCATCCATTTGCATGGTATAGAGTTCTGACGCATTTTATTTGTTTACTTTTTCATCCCGTCTGCCTGCGCATCTGCATGCGATGCCGAGCCTTACTGCTGCGTGAAAAGTTCTCTTCTTCCCGGCACCTTTGTTTAAGTCACTTTTTGCCTACTTAAGGCGGGCCTCTCCCACTTCTTTTCTTTTCTTGTTCTCTACTATTCTATACTACTTTACTGAAATACGCTTCAATACTTTACACTCTTTATTTTTCTATAGAATTATCTTTATTTTCTTCATCAAACGACTTTTTTAACTCTTCTTTATCAACCTACTTTTTACAGCGGAGAACACTGGGGTCTACCCTGACGATAGCAATGATGAGGTTTGTTGTAGTTTAATAAACCTAGCACTTGGCATAATGTTATCTCCTGAAAGTAAATCACAGAACACTTGTTGTTATTGACTATTTCCTATATATGAAAAACTTCAACCAGTCACAAAGATGTGGGAGAGGCCCCTTAGTTATAGTAAGTCAGGGTGGCTATGCCGGGGCTAATGCATGACCAATGCGGCCGCATAGAGTCTTCTAGAATATTCTGAAACTGCACGGATATGTATGGAACAGCATGAAATCTCATGGAACCTCGTGCAAGCTCATGGAACCTCGTGGAAACTCGTGGAACCTCGCGGAACCTCATGGCATATTCTAGAGCTTTCTCGTATATGTCTCCTATATTAAGGAACCTTCTAAAATTTTATCGAACAATCTCGTATCTTCTCCTATATCTTGGAACATTGTAGAACAATATCGAATCCCCTGGAAACTTATTGAATATTCTAAAACTTTCTACAAGCAACCAGATCTATCTTTGAACTATCACTCAAGGAAGAATTTGGGTAATCACCTGCAAGTTGGTGTTCTGAATCAAGATCGGTTGCTTGCACTAAGCAAGACTAGTGTTGAGAGTAATAATTCAAAGATAGATCTAGTTGCTTCTAGAAAGTTCTAGAATATTCCATGAGTTTCCAGAGGATTCGATCTTGTTCTGGAATGTTCCACAATATACGAGAAAATACGAGATTGTTCGAGAACATTCTAGAAGGTTGCATAGTATACGAGACATATACGAGAAAGCTCTAGAATCTTCCATCAAGTTCCATAATGTTCCATGAAGTTCCATAGTGTTCCATGAAGTTCCATGATGTTCCATGATGTTCCAAGAAGTTCCAAGATGTTCTATACATTTCCGTGCATATCCGTGCAGTTCCGGAATATTCTAGAAGATTCTATGTGGCCACACTAGTCATGCATCAGTCCCGGCACAGCCACCCTGACTGACTATAAATAAGGGGCGTCTCCTCCATCTTTGTGACTGATTGATGTTTTTCATATATAGGATATAGTTAATAACAACAAGTGTTTTGTGATTTATTTTCAGGATATAACGTTATGTCAAGTGATAGGTTTATCAAACTACAACAGGTTATGAGTTCCCCAGGTGCTCTAGCCAACTTCAGTTCAGATGAAAAATTGAAAGGTTCGGAGAACTTTCACGATTGGTTCTCCTTAGTATCAATCAAATTGAAAATGAGAGGGCTTGGCTTGTACAAGTACCTTGTCGACAATGATATCGGCGCTACTGATGAAAGCTCGGACGACTCGAGAGCCAGACTACAAATGGCTTTGGATGATATCTTGACATTGATGATTGTTAATGGTGTTACTGGTGCTGCTCTCAGAAAAGCATCCAGTTATGATGGTTCTGGTCGTGATTTGTTTATCTATTTGAAAGCCTCCTATGGTACAATGTCTGTGTTTAATGCTGTTGGTATGCTATCTGACTTCTTTGACCACAAGTGGAAGTCGAATGGCTCTAATCTCAACCTGTTGATCTCGAGCGTCGATGCATTGAATGTCTCGGTTATCAAGAATGTTACTGCTGATCTGTTTCTTACTTGCATATTTCTTGCTGAGCTCAAACGCGCCGGCTACGGTGAAGCTGCTGTGAAGGAGATCATTACAACATACCAAGCATCTCATAATTCCATGGAAACCTTTGATGTTGAATCCGCGATGGATCTCGCGAGAGAATTGATTAAGGAAGACCCAAAGTCTACCTTTACTACTACTGAAACTGCTCTTGTCACTAGAAAGGCCAATAATGGTCAATGCTACAACTGTGGCAAGATAGGTCATTATGCAAGGGACTGTCGTCAACAGCCAAAGGATGAATTTAATGAGAAAATTCGAAAGCCAAAGAAAAATGGAAAACTGACTGGTAGTGCGTGGTTTGCATATTTAGGGCACGAGTCAAAGAGATCTGATTTGTTCTTCGATAGTGGTGCTTCCAGCCACATTATTTGTGACAGAGACTTGTTTACTGTGTTGGATGACTACAGCGGCGAGATTAATGGTATTGGTGGCAACAGTTTGAAGATCGTTGGGTGCGGCACCGCATCTATCAAGCTACCAACCGATGAGGATGTCAGCTTGTTAAATGCTCTATATGCTCCGGATGCTACCGCTAATTTGCTATCCATCTCAAAGGCAACTGGTAATGGAGCAAAACTATTGTTTGAAGATGAATGCATCAAGTTGTACCCCTCGATGGATATTGTGGGTATCAAAGACAGGCTCTCACATGGCTTGTACAGACTGGGCTCTCCAAGTGACAAGCACTTTGCTTACAAAGCTGCCCCTGGCATTGCGGTTGATAGAAAAGATTTGTGGCATCAAAGATTGGGCCATCCTAGCTTTGGTGTGTTCCGTGCGATTAACAAACAGTTTGGTTTGTGCGATGATATTACAGAAGATATGAATGTGCAAGTGTGTGAACTGTGTGCATTAGGCAAGGCGGTTACAAGAAAACCAAAGCATGGATGGTCAAAGCCACAACAGCCATTGCAGCTACTTCATATGGATGTGTGCGGGCCATTCAACTATGGATCGGTTGATGGCTCTCTCTACTTTCTTACAATCGTTGATGCCTATACTCGTTTCACCCATATCAAGTGCTTGAAAAGGAAATCAGACTGCACTGATGCGATTATTGATTTTGTGAAATACAGTGAGACCAATTTCAAGAGTCAAGGCAGAAACTACGTGTGTGGAGCTATCAGAACTGATAACGGCGGGGAGTTTGTGAACAACAAGTTGCTCGCGTTCATGAAGGAGCGTGGAATTCGCCATGAGCTAACTGTCCCGCATCATTCCTATCAGAATGGTGTTGCTGAGAGGATGCATCGCACCATTCAGGAGAAGGCGCGAACTCTCATGTTGCACTCTGCTGCGCCGGTTCAGTTCTGGCCCCAAGCTGTTGCAACTGCTGCGTACTTGATCAATCGCAGCCCAACAAGAGTGCTTGGCAATGATATACCGTTCACCAAGTGGTACGACATGGAACCACTGCTTGATCATTTGAGAACCTTTGGATGCATTGGATATTGTGTTGTGCCAGCTGCATTGAGACATGGCAAGCTAAGTGCAACTTCGAAGAAGTGTGCCATGATGGGCTACGACAGAGATCACAAAGCATACAGGATGTATGATTCTGATGCCGGGCAGATAGTTGTCTCGGCACAAGTAACGTTTGATGAACAACATTCGTTTTTCAAGTGGGCTACCCCTGCGCCTATGGCTGACAATGTGTCTACTACCACCTACGGGTCTGTCGCTGCGCCAGGCATTTCACCGGTTACTGCTGTACAGGATGAGGACCTTATCCCAGCCGATGTGACAGCCGCTGATACTGCTGGCACTGGCGAAGATGAAAGCACTGCTGAAGACGACACTGACGTACACGTTGACAATAGTGACGATGATGTCCCCTCGGATACTGACAAAGATGGCTTCCTGCCGGTACAAGTGAAACGGAAGAGACCCAGACCAAAAACTCATGTTGCTCCAAAGACTTTAATAACCAGAAACCCGTTCGACGTTCTTGAAGAGGTCCACGATGAATATGAAGCCTCGTCCTCCAGTTCCGATTCAGAGAGGGAATTGCCTAAACCAGAGACAAAAGTTAGAAAAGTTGCCACCGGCGACATTATCCCGTTTGTTCCGCATGGGTCCACTGGCGAAAGCGCCGTGGTTCCATTGCTCACTCCAAAGATTGAACCAACTGTTGAGGAGGTCGACGATGATGAAGATACTAGTGAATCAGAACTGAGTGACTCGCAGAGGCTATTGGGCTACGAAGCAAACCTTGCTGCTACTTGTTACATGGCTGGCAGTGCAGTCACCGAGAATGTGCCAATGAGTTACAAAAGTGCAATGCAGACCGACGAACGGGATCAGTGGAAGGAAGCGTGTGAAAAAGAAATCGAAGCACACAAAGACAATAGCACCTATGAGTTGGTGACTTTGCCGGAAGGGCGAAAGCCAATCACCTGCAAGTGGGTGTTCACAATCAAGGATGGTGGCTTACACAAGGCAAGATTAGTTGCTCGTGGGTTCTCGCAATTGAAAGGTATCGACTACAATGAAACGTTTGCTCCCGTTGTTCGTTACGAGTCCATCCGAATTATGTTGGCTGTCGCTGCTCTGAAAGGATTACAGGTTCATCAGATGGATGTGAAGCCTGCGTTCTTGAATGGTGAGCTTGAGGAAGAATTATACATGACACAACCAGAAGGCTATGTTGCAAAGGGCAATGAAGATAAAGTGCTCAGATTGAAGAAGAGCTTGTATGGTTTGAAACAGGCTCCTCTTGTGTGGAATGACAAGATCAACGGCGTCTTGGCAAAGCTAGGCTTCAGACGGAATCAAGCTGAATATTGCCTATACACTCGCAAAAGTGAAAAGTCCTTTGTGATGGTTGCGCTATATGTGGATGATTTGCTTATTGCTGGTAGCACCAAGGAAGCAATAGACATTGTGAAAACAGAGCTAATGAATGAGTTTAAAATGAAAGACTTGGGTGCTACAAAGAAGTTCCTAGGTATGAACATTGAGCAGACAGAGAGTGGGATCAAGTTGAGTCTTCGAGACTACATTCAGTCGTTGCTTAGCGAGTTTGGAATGCAAGACTGTCACAGTGAACCCACACCAGCAGTTGTCGGACAGGACTTGACGAGCGCGGACACAGGCAGTAAAGACTGTGATGCTACTAGGTACAGATCCATTATTGGAAAGCTCTTGTTTGCTGCTAATACGGTCAGAGCAGACATAAGCTACGTTGTTGGTGTATTGTCGAGATACCTCAAAGAGCCCAAGGAGGTCCACCTTCGTGCTGCGAAACGAGTACTAAGATATTTGAAAGGCACAGCAGATATTGGTTTATTTTATCAAAGCCACAACCAGACAACTCGCTTACAGGGCTACTGTGATGCAGACTGGGCAAACGACAAGGCTACGAGGAAGTCCACCACCGGTTTTGTGTTCAAATATGCTGGTGGTGCAATAACTTGGAGATCGAAGAAGCAGCCAACGGTTGCATTGTCTACTGCTGAAGCAGAGTATATGGCATTGTGTGAGGGTGCCAAAGAAGGCTTATGGCTAAGGCAGTTGTTCAACGAGTTTGGCATTGCAATTGAGTCTGTCAAGATGTACGACGACAACCAGAGCTGCATTGACATAGCCAAACACCCTAGCTCCCATCACAGAACGAAGCACATTGACATCAGGTTGAATTTCATCAGGGACCATATTGCCAAGGGCCGAATTCAGTTAGAGTACTTATCAACTGGAGTCATGGTTGCCGATATCTTTACCAAAGCCATACCGGCCGACCAGTTCCAACTACTACGTGGTTATTGTGGGATGCGAGACTTTGAATTAAGAGAGAGTGTTGAGAGTAATAATTCAAAGATAGATCCAGTTGCTTCTAGAAAGTTCTAGAATATTCCATGAGTTTCCAGAGGATTCGATGTTGTTCTAGAATGTTCCACGATATACGAGAAAATACGAGATTGTTCGAGAACATTCTAGAAGGTTGCATAATATACGAGACATATACGAGAAAGCTCTAGAATCTTCCATGAAGTTCCATAATGTTCCATGAAGTTCCATAATGTTCCATGAAGTTCCATAGTGTTCCATGAAGTTCCATAGTGTTCCATGAAGTTCCATGATGTTCCATGATGTTCCAAGAAGTTCCATGATGTTCCATACATTTCCGTGCAGTTCCGTGCATATCCGTGCAGTTCCGGAATATTCTAGAAGATTCTATGTGGCCACACTAGTCATGCATCAGTCCCGGCACAGCCACCCTGACTGACTATAAATAAGGGGCGTCTCCTCCATCTTTGTGACTGATTGATGTTTTTCATATATAGGATATAGTTAATAACAACAAGTGTTTTGTGATTCATTTTCAGGATATAACGTTATGTCAAGTGATAGGTTTATCAAACTACAACAGGTTATGAGTTCCCCAGGTGCTCTAGCCAACTTCAGTTCAGATGAAAAATTGAAAGGTTCGGAGAACTTTCACGATTGGTTCTCCTTAGTATCAATCAAATTGAAAATGAGAGGGCTTGGCTTGTACAAGTACCTTGTCGACAATGATATCGGCGCTACTGATGAAAGCTCGGACGACTCGAGAGCCAGACTACAAATGGCTTTGGATGATATCTTGACATTGATGATTGTTAATGGTGTTACTGGTGCTGCTCTCAGAAAAGCATCCAGTTATGATGGTTCTGGTCGTGATTTGTTTATCTATTTGAAAGCCTCCTATGGTACAATGTCTGTGTTTAATGCTGTTGGTATGCTATCTGACTTCTTTGACCACAAGTGGAAGTCGAATGGCTCTAACCTCAACCTGTTGATCTCGAGCGTCGATGCATTGAATGTCTCGGTTATCAAGAATGTTACTGCTGATCTGTTTCTTACTTGCTTATTTCTTGCTGAGCTCAAACGCGCCGGCTACGGTGAAGCTGCTGTGAAGGAGATCATTACAACATACCAAGCATCTCATAATTCCATGGAAACCTTTGATGTTGAATCCGCGATGGATCTCGCGAGAGAATTGATTAAGGAAGACCCAAAGTCTACCTTTACTACTACTGAAACTGCTCTTGTCACTAGAAAGGCCAATAATGGTCAATGCTACAACTGTGGCAAGATAGGTCATTATGCAAGGGACTGTCGTCAACTGCCAAAGGATGAATTTAATGAGAAAATTCGAAAGCCAAAGAAAAATGGAAAACTGACTGGTAGTGCGTGGTTTGCATATTTAGGGCACGAGTCAAAGAGATCTGATTTGTTCTTCGATAGTGGTGCTTCCAGCCACATTATTTGTGACAGAGACTTGTTTACTGAGTTACATGACTACAGCGGCGAGATTAATGGTATTGGTGGCAACAGTTTGAAGATCGTTGGGTGCGGCACCGCATCTATCAAGCTACCAACCGGTGAGGATGTCAGCTTGTTAAATGCTCTATATGCACCCGAGGCTACCGCTAATTTACTATCAATTTCAAAGGCAACTGGTAATGGAGCAAAACTATTGTTTGAAGATGAATGCATCAAGTTGTACCCCTCGATGGATATTGTGGGTATCAAAGACAGGCTCTCACATGGCTTGTACAGAGTGGGCTCTCCAAGTGACAAGCACTTTGCTTACAAAGCTGCCCCTGGCATTGCGGTTGATAGAAAAGATTTGTGGCATCAAAGATTGGGCCATCCTAGCTTTGGTGTGTTCCGTGCGATTAACAAACAGTTTGGTTTGTGCGGTGATATTACAGAAGATATGAATGTGCAAGTGTGTGAACTGTGTGCATTAGGCAAGGCGGTTACAAGAAAACCAAAGCATGGATGGTCAAAGCCACAACAGCCATTGCAGCTACTTCATATGGATGTGTGCGGGCCATTCAACTATGGATCGGTTGATGGCTCTCTCTACTTTCTTACAATCGTTGATGCCTATACTCGTTTCACCCATATCAAGTGCTTGAAAAGGAAATCAGACTGCACTGATGCGATTATTGATTTTGTGAAATACAGTGAGACCAATTTCAAGAGTCAAGGCAGAAACTACGTGTGTGGAGCTATCAGAACTGATAACGGCGGGGAGTTTGTGAACAACAAGTTGCTCGCGTTCATGAAGGAGCGTGGAATTCGCCATGAGCTAACTGTCCCGCATCATTCCTATCAGAATGGTGTTGCTGAGAGGATGCATCGCACCATTCAGGAGAAGGCGCGAACTCTCATGTTGCACTCTGCTGCGCCGGTTCAGTTCTGGCCCGAAGCTGTTGCAACTGCTGCGTACTTGATCAATCGCAGCCCAACAAGAGTGCTTGGCAATGATATACCGTTCACCAAGTGGTACGACATGGAACCACTGCTTGATCATTTGAGAACCTTTGGATGCATTGGATATTGTGTTGTGCCAGCTGCATTGAGACATGGCAAGCTAAGTGCAACTTCGAAGAAGTGTGCCATGATGGGCTACGACAGAGATCACAAAGCATACAGGATGTATGATTCTGATGCCGGGCAGATAGTTGTCTCGGCACAAGTAGCGTTTGATGAACAACATTCGTTTTTCAAGTGGGCTACCCCTGCGCCTATGGCTGACAATGTGTCTACTACCACCTACGGGTCTGTCGCTGCGCCAGGCATTTCACCGGTTACTGCTGTACAGGATGAGGACCTTATCCCAGCCGATGTGACAGCCGCTGATACTGCTGGCACTGGCGAAGATGAAAGCACTGCTGAAGACGACACTGACGTACACGTTGACAATAGTGACGATGATGTCCCCTCGGATACTGACAAAGATGGCTTCCTGCCGGTACAAGTGAAACGGAAGAGACCCAGACCAAAAACTCATGTTGCTCCAAAGACTTTAATAACCAGAAACCCGTTCGACGTTCTTGAAGAGGTCCACGATGAATATGAAGCCTCGTCCTCCAGTTCCGATTCAGAGAGGGAATTGCCTAAACCAGAGACAAAAGTTAGAAAAGTTGCCACCGGCGACATTATCCCGTTTGTTCCGCATGGGTCCACTGGCGAAAGCGCCGTGGTTCCATTGCTCACTCCAAAGATTGAACCAACTGTTGAGGAGGTCGACGATGATGAAGATACTAGTGAATCAGAACTGAGTGACTCGCAGAGGCTATTGGGCTACGAAGCAAACCTTGCTGCTACTTGTTACATGGCTGGCAGTGCAGTCACCGAGAATGTGCCAATGAGTTACAAAAGTGCAATGCAGACCGACGAACGGGATCAGTGGAAGGAAGCGTGTGAAAAAGAAATCGAAGCACACAAAGACAATAGCACCTATGAGTTGGTGACTTTGCCGGAAGGGCGAAAGCCAATCACCTGCAAGTGGGTGTTCACAATCAAGGATGGTGGCTTACACAAGGCAAGATTAGTTGCTCGTGGGTTCTCGCAATTGAAAGGTATCGACTACAATGAAACGTTTGCTCCCGTTGTTCGTTACGAGTCCATCCGAATTATGTTGGCTGTCGCTGCTCTGAAAGGATTACAGGTTCATCAGATGGATGTGAAGCCTGCGTTCTTGAATGGTGAGCTTGAGGAAGAATTATACATGACACAACCAGAAGGCTATGTTGCAAAGGGCAATGAAGATAAAGTGCTCAGATTGAAGAAGAGCTTGTATGGTTTGAAACAGGCTCCTCTTGTGTGGAATGACAAGATCAACGGCGTCTTGGCAAAGCTAGGCTTCAGACGGAATCAAGCTGAATATTGCCTATACACTCGCAAAAGTGAAAAGTCCTTTGTGATGGTTGCGCTATATGTGGATGATTTGCTTATTGCTGGTAGCACCAAGGAAGCAATAGACATTGTGAAAACAGAGCTAATGAATGAGTTTAAAATGAAAGACTTGGGTGCTACAAAGAAGTTCCTAGGTATGAACATTGAGCAGACAGAGAGTGGGATCAAGTTGAGTCTTCGAGACTACATTCAGTCGTTGCTTAGCGAGTTTGGAATGCAAGACTGTCACAGTGAACCCACACCAGCAGTTGTCGGACAGGACTTGACGAGCGCGGACACAGGCAGTAAAGACTGTGATGCTACTAGGTACAGATCCATTATTGGAAAGCTCTTGTTTGCTGCTAATACGGTCAGAGCAGACATAAGCTACGTTGTTGGTGTATTGTCGAGATACCTCAAAGAGCCCAAGGAGGTCCACCTTCGTGCTGCGAAACGAGTACTAAGATATTTGAAAGGCACAGCAGATATTGGTTTATTTTATCAAAGCCACAACCAGACAACTCGCTTACAGGGCTACTGTGATGCAGACTGGGCAAACGACAAGGCTACGAGGAAGTCCACCACCGGTTTTGTGTTCAAATATGCTGGTGGTGCAATAACTTGGAGATCGAAGAAGCAGCCAACGGTTGCATTGTCTACTGCTGAAGCAGAGTATATGGCATTGTGTGAGGGTGCCAAAGAAGGCTTATGGCTAAGGCAGTTGTTCAACGAGTTTGGCATTGCAATTGAGTCTGTCAAGATGTACGACGACAACCAGAGCTGCATTGACATAGCCAAACACCCTAGCTCCCATCACAGAACGAAGCACATTGACATCAGGTTGAATTTCATCAGGGACCATATTGCCAAGGGCCGAATTCAGTTAGAGTACTTATCAACTGGAGTCATGGTTGCCGATATCTTTACCAAAGCCATACCGGCCGACCAGTTCCAACTACTACGTGGTTATTGTGGGATGCGAGACTTTGAATTAAGAGAGGGTGTTGAGAGTAATAATTCAAAGATAGATCTAGTTGCTTCTAGAAAGTTCTAGAATATTCCATGAGTTTCCAGAGGATTCGATCTTGTTCTGGAATGTTCCACAATATACGAGAAAATACGAGATTGTTCGAGAACATTCTAGAAGGTTGCATAGTATACGAGACATATACGAGAAAGCTCTAGAATCTTCCATCAAGTTCCATAATGTTCCATGAAGTTCCATAGTGTTCCATGAAGTTCCATGATGTTCCATGATGTTCCAAGAAGTTCCATGATGTTCTATACATTTCCGTGCATATCCGTGCAGTTCCGGAATATTCTAGAAGATTCTATGTGGCCACACTAGTCATGCATCAGTCCCGGCACAGCCACCCTGACTGACTATAAATAAGGGGCGTCTCCTCCATCTTTGTGACTGATTGACGTTTTTCATATATAGGATATAGTTAATAACAACAAGTGTTTTGTGATTTTTTTTCAGGATATAACGTTATGTCAAGTGATAGGTTTATCAAACTACAACAGTATGATCGTGATTCCGAGCTGATAACTGCGTCTGCAGTAGTTACGTTTGATCAACATCGTTTGTTTTTTAAAGTTGAGTACCCCTGCGCCTATGGCCGACAGTGATAATGAGGTTCCATCGGATACTTACAAAGACAGTCTTCCTATGCCGGTGCGTGTGGAACGGAAGAGCTTCACAGAAACGATTGAGTTACCAAAGAAGCGTGTTTCTGACAAAGAAAAGAAACTGAACCCCAGAGAGACAACAGTACCTACGAGTTGGTGACATTGCGTGAAGGAGTAGATTGGGTAATCACCTGCAAGTTGGTGTTCTGAATCAAGATCGGTTGCTTGCACTAAGCAAGACTAGTTGCACGTGGGTTCTAGCGATTGAAAGGTGATATTGAAAAAGAGCTCCACTGAACACAGCCAGATGAGTGTGCCGCTAGGGGCAATCAAAGCAAAACGTTTGGTTTGAAGACGAGCTCATATGTTTCGAAACAAGCTCTTCTTGGCTGGAATTACAAGATCAATAGTGCGTTGTCAAGAGCCATTGCAACTACTTCACATGGATGTGTTTGTGGGTGGGTCTTTCAACTTGCATTCTGTTGTTGGCTGTCTCTGCTTCCTGATACTCTACGATGGCTATAGTCGTTTCGCTCATATTGAATATTTGGAAGAAAGAACGAGATTGCACTGATGTGAGTATTTGTTGAAAGCGCTAACTACAAAATGGACCTAGCTGCTTCTAGAGAGCTTTAAAAGATTCCGTGGCTTTTCAAAGGGTTGAATTTTGTTGTATAATGTTCCACGATAGTCGAGGAAATACGAGGTTGTTCAAGAATATTCTAGAAGGTTGGATGATATGCCAGACATATACGAGAAAGCTCAAGAATGTCCTTAGATGTACTATGAAGTTCCCTGATGTTCCATGCAGTTCCAGACTTGTTTGTGCACTTCCATGCATATTTGTGAAGTTCCGTAATACTATAGAACATTCTGTGGGCCTGGTCTGGTTATACAGTAGTCCCGGCAAAGCCACCCTGACTTACTTATTAGAAATAAGGGGCGTTCTCCACCTTTGTGACTGATTGATGGTTTTCATATATAGGATGTAGGTATTTACAACAAGTGTTTTGTGATTTATTGATAGCAAATAACGTTACGTCAAGTGATAGGTCTACAAAATTACACCACCCTCAGAAAACAGCCAATTATACTAATTCTGGTCCTCATCTGTTTATCCATTTCAAAGCCTCCTATGGTACAATGTCTGTGTTTAATGCTGTTGGTATGCTATCTGACTTCTTTGACCACAAGTGGAAGTCGAGTGGGTCGAACCTCAATCTGATGATTGCGAGCTTCGCTGCATTGAATGTCTCGGTGATCAAGAATGTTACCGCTAATCTGTTTCTCACTTGCTTATCTCTTGCTGAAATCAAACACGCCGGTTATGGTGAAGCTGCTGTGAAGGAGATCATTACAAAATACCAAGCATCTCATAATTCCATGGAAAGCTTCGATGTTGAATTCGCGATGGAGCTTGCGAGAGAATTGATTAAGGAACACTGCAAGTCTGCCGTTACTACTACTGAAACTGCTGTTGGCTGAAAGTTATATACTGATAAGAGTTTAGATAGGGGAGTTTATATTGTGACAAATTAGGTAATGTGGTCTGTATTGAAAGTTGAAAGAAAAGAGGGCACTTGCAGATCTTACTGGCTTGCTGAGATTGGTTGTTATTCTTAACCAGCAGTTTTTATGACTCTGATTATCATACTCTCTAGCTGGATGGCCATTATGCCAGCCGTTCAGGTATATGCACTATAGTAGCGTTACGTCTGTCAGACCATTGTAGTGATATGCATCGTATACCAGAGTAATGCTGTATTGTCTTTCTGACCATGCAACCAAAATGAGACGCGCTGTCCCGTTCATCTGCCTTAGAGGGGCCCTAAGTCGCAGAGTTACTGGTCACCGTCCATGAACTTCTGTATCCTTTCGATGCTCTATTGAAACTCTTGCAGTTTTTAAGCATACCAAATCGAGTTGTGTACTGGAACAGTTTGTAACACTATTCAAAGAACCTAGGTCCCGCCGTCGAACCGCCAAGTACGTTTTTTTTTTTCACACCCAACATTAAGCTGAAACTTTTTAAAGATGATGCAAAATATAATCTCTCAAATTTACCTATATAACATATACAGTATAGCTTAGTTGTCGCTATGTAGGGGCAACTTATATAATTGAGAACCTCGTTAGTATTACTTAGGCTTTAATAAATTTCTTGAATTTCAAATAAATATATAAAGAAAGTTAGTCTAGGGCTTTCGAGTCTTTTTTTCTAGAGTCATTAATTTCTTGCCGAGAGATAAAAGGAAAGGGTTACACTTCAATACCATCTTCCACTCAGTAAGATAACATTAATGTATTATCTGATTGAGAACCGTGGTGATGTAGTAAACAAGACTACAGATTGGAATGGTTTTCCAATCAAAGTCCTTATCTCTCCGTAGGCGGAAATATCTCTTTTGAAATATCAAGTAGTTGTCGACCTGGATTAATTCTCGTGTATCACTGGATGGAAGGATGAGGATGTCCCAGCTCAATTCCTTATTTATATGTAACTTTACGACAATGCTTGTGCTACTGGACATTCAACCAAAAAGTGCTCCATTTGTTTGTTAATAGCATCTTCATCTGACTGCTATTTGTGCTTCTTACGTGATAAGTCTTCTAAGCACCAGCTACGTTTCTCATGTTGGAATTTGAGCTCCTCAAATCAGAGATGGAGCGTGTGAATGTACTCCAAACAGCCAGGTTGTTTCAACATTGATTGGCAGGAGATTTTGTATTCTGTATCACAATACCAATAATGTAGGGCCTGTTAGATCCTGAGTATTATTATTATTGTCGCTTCTTGTTATTAGTCTATTTGTCAATATACTATTGGATATTGTTTGTTATCCTTGTATTCTACTTCTTATGATAATTATCATTGTTGTGATCTCTTAGTTCTTTTTATATAGCTGTATCTCTCCTCCAGTTTTCCTTCACTCGCACTTGTACTGGCTTCTGCATTCCCATTTATAAGTATGGTCTTCTTTGATGTTAATCATGTGCGTAGACGCAACAAATCACCGTCATGATATTTGTACCATAGTATTGGTATACGGCTATTCCGCGCATGACGGCCTTTTCAAAAAAAGTATGATGGTGATGGCCAACTACTAGTCTTGTAACTACCAGTTTGGTAATGAGGCTATCAGTTATAGCTACACTATTGTTATCGAAGATCACAGAAAGTATTTAGAACTTTGGTCGAAATCCGGCACTCGGGGCCTGACCTAGACACTTATGACCTTAATTAGACACTAAAAGCCTTGAGAAATCATGATTTTCCCATAGTTTATTTTTTGTACAATTCATTTGTGAGTTTTGGGTAGGGCCTTACACAACCTCAAATGTCTTTTACCTTGTTACGATAGTAGTACTAAAATGTGTATGTTTGTTAGTCTGAAGACTCCAGATTTTGTTTTTCCCTAAATTCTCGTAACAGACACTTTCTGGGATAACAATTAGTTATTAGATCGGATTGCGGTACGGGGAGCATATTTCGCCCGGCATGTAATGTGCCTTATTTAAACTGGCCGTCTATGAATTGTATTCTCAATTTGTGAAGTATTATTTTGAAGTTATTCGCTTTGCTTAGCCTTTCAGACTGTATGAGTTTTTTGCAGTACTAGCATTCATCAAGATTGTAGCCGCTGAAGCTTATAATAGGTTTTAACTAGACTATATCCATTGCTGCAAAATATAGTGCTAAAAGGTTTCTTTCAGCTATACAAGATTTGGGCGTTGCAACTGCGGTGTCGCAATGATGCTCTTAGTATGCTGACTTGATAAGTAGGGACCAATGGATTCACGATTCTTAAGTTTCGCAGCGTGCGAACCATGGGCATGATTTGAATTGCCATATTCTGGAAGTGGCTCTTCATAGCGAGGTTATACTGGTTTGGTTTTGCCAGCTAGGAATAATTTGTTCAACAATTCCAATGATTTCACCATGAAAATATTGAGCACATCCGGCGATAAATCTAGTACTATAGTCAATATGCACAGGTGAGCAAAACCTCAATTACATAAGTCCACGAATTAAAATGCTAATAGTTCCTTAATTGTGATTACACTCAAGTGGCGACATTCTGTTAGTTAATTTCCTGAATTTATCGATATACTAACGCTTCCGTGCAGGTGTTGAGGTCCTTAAATATTGCTTATTCACTTCAGGATAATTATTTTCCACTTTCCTCTGGTAAAATATAAGTATAACTCGGCGAAGTTTACTATACTATTCTTACTCTACTTTTCCTACTTTTAGCTTCGCAATGATGTCGCAGTAGAGCATCTATATCTACTACTCATGCCTGAGGTTGTCTTCTCTGAGTAGTGCTGGTTAGATTAATCTCATCCCTAGTAGTGAAGGGTAGCCACTTACTGGAATGTTAGTAACGTAATGAAACTTAGTGGATCAATGAAATTCAACTTACGTTCCTTGCTTTTATTAAAAACTATATTAGCAAATGAAAATATCTGTTCACTCAAACTGTATATAGTATTTTCATTCCTCACCCATAATGCTCATCTGTTGAAAACGTTTCCATTACATCTTTGATAATGTTCACCCTGGTGTTTATGCATGCGTCCCAATGTTCTCAGCCGCAAAAAGCAGCTCAGCCAAAATTGGAAGTATAACTAATGAACTGTATGAGAAATGTTAAGTTAGATAACTTCATAATGTCATATAGCGATGGGCGGAATAATTGACAAGCCGCAATACCCATGGATAACGACAACAACCATACCAATACGAGTCCAAAAGTAGTTAAAAGATACTCACCCTCTCAAATACAATATCATTAGTTCGTGATTTTACGATTCGAAAGCAAAACTAGTAGTACAAACTGAAAGAATGGACAAAAAAAGAGAAACAACAACAGCCAACAGAAAAGCAGTTAGTTGAGCATTTAAAACACGAGAAAGAATGCGAATTCATTTTAGGATTACTTGAGGGATCTGAACAACAAATGCGAAACCATGATAGAAGACTAAAGAGTTCTGAGGTCACCCGTAAAATCGGTTCAGAGCCACGAAAAGTAATCAGACTTTGCGCACCACAACAGCAGAGCTGCTGACAAAGAACCAAAGAAAAACGAAAATTTTGAATTATTTGAAGCCGTTTGGAGATACATGCTCAAAAACTCATGCCACAGTCGAGGCAAGTTTAAAAGTGCTGATTGTCTCGAAATGTACATTTTTACTCACAGAAGGAATTGGATATTCTATCTACATCAGATATAGCTGAAAACAAATACTTAGGATGGGCTTTACTTAACACCATAGACACTTTGTTGTTGAAAAAGGCCAGAAATTGTTTCGCAAATTAGGCAACGGATTTCCTTTCAAAATGCAGGGATATGGCAGGAAAGCTCAAACAGATAAAGAAGCTACACTCATAATCTTGATAGAGGTCACTGAACGGTCACGTCGTCAAGATAAACAAAAGGGATTTGAATTATTTGAAATAAAGGTGACCGATATTGTTTACACGCTTTCAAAAGCGGTTCAGGAAGTATACCAGGAACATTTATTCAGACATGTTCCTTAAAGTTCTTACAGAGAATATAACAAAGCTATACTTGAATTTAAACCTCACTTAGCAACAGCGATGCAGCAAACATCTTGAGACGGCCATGGCAGATTAGGTATTAATCCTAATGAGACAATAGTTTTGATAAAGGACACCTGTAACACATATGTGCCATATCGGAAATTCCAAGTTATGGCGATAAAAGAAGAATCACAAAAGAGACAAAAGTCTAGCTCGCAAACAAAACCATACGAACAAAAAATGCACGACCGCAAAGACACTAAACTATCTGCAGTAAAGAGTACATTCAACAACAGAAATTTACGGACGGATATCAAACTTGTTAAAACTGAAAATAGTTGAAGATATATGGATACAGCTGCTCTGTAAACTTGCTAAAAGAAGTTCCGAGAACGATACAAGTGAGAAACGTAAGAGAAACAGGTTTAAAGCAAGGAAATTAGGATGTAACGGATTTTTCCAAAACGTGCAAAATCTTTAGTCATAAATTGAAGAAATCTGTCTCATTTTATGTTGAACCAAATTTGCCTGTAACGATTATTGTCAGTGATAATATCTGCAAGAGAATATTCAATTTCACTGAGCCTGTATTGATTAGCTTGAAATACGAGGACAAAACCAATGATCATATCTCGAGCATTAAGTCTAAATTCAAAACTCTATGTCGAGATCCAGATCTCATCACAAAACAAGTTCTCAGAGAGTGGGTATTACCATTAAAGCATAAGATTGAGTTAATTCCAGGAGCTCCAACCAGAAATCATATGAAGCCATATAAATTGTCTGCAGTGCAAAAACGAGTAACTACTGAAATTATAGCACAGCTCTGATAGTCCGGAATGATTGAATACTCAGACTGTCAAACGGTATCACGGGGGTTCACAGTTGTCAAAAAAAAATGCTTCCCACAGATTTGTCCTCAAATATCAAACTAGCAACGCTAATTTGATTACTCTAGTATCGATGAGTATAAGCGATGATGAGCTGTTAACAGCCTTTAGAGACGCCAAGATATTCGGCAAACTGGACTTATCATCTGGACATCATTAGGTTAAAATGGACAGTAAAGCAAAGCCATCAACAGCTTTCATTACTCATGTGAGCGTTTCACAACATACTGGTGTGCCCTTCGGGTTGTCGGGTGCTTTAAACACATTTATATGATAAAGTTCAATGCAATATTGAGGGAATTATCTTTTGTGGTTCGCTAATGTAAATGAATAATATGTTGCTGAATTACAAGTATCACCCGAATTAATTACTGTTTTACCGCTACTATACTATTCTTACTTTGTTAAGATTATTTATTTATCCTTACTTTATGGCTCTCACTCCACTACTGTTAACGCACTACACTTACTTATCACTTTATTACTAATTCTTTAGTTGTATCTTACCGTTGTTTTACTATAAAGTTTCAGTTCAATCTCTGTGTTACATGATTAAAATGAGTCTATATCAATGGTCTGGTATATGACACATACCAATATCATGCTTTGAAAGTCATAACGGCGTGACAGTGCCTGTATTTGCATCACTGACATGAAGGCAAAACAAGGACCAACGAAGGAAAGCAGAAACATGCTCCCGATCATCATATAGTTGAATATGTTTGTTCTTTGCTTTCGCTTTTCTATTCCGTTTGTTTTTCTAATTCCTGACGGACACCTATTCACTTTATTATAATGCAGTACTTCTTTTCTTCACGAATTCTAAAATATAGCCTCCATCGCTCAATAACAGAGCTACCAACGGACATGGCGAAAATAATAGAAGGCTAGATAGATTTTATGTCAGCAATGAAATGATCAGAAGCAAACAAATTCGTCTCTGGATGCTACGGAAGAACCATTCGAAGGGATCTTCCCATGAATCGTTTGTTTTAAAACTTACCTATCCCCTGACTGAGCTCCGACCTCCGTTAAGACTTACCGAAAAAATGTTAAACAGTATATCAGAACTTCATATCTTAGCCTCGCTCACATCAACAACTGAGATAATCGTTTTTATTCAAAATCATTCTGAGCTGATAAAGGATCTTGAAAAATGCGTACCGAAATCTGAGAAAAAAAACTTTCAAACCGCCAACTACTACGATCACCTAAACAAAGTCTTTAAGCCCTTGCTAGAGATTCAAGAGATAGAGTCACCTATTGATCAAGACGACAACTGGCGAACAAAAACGCATGAGATCATAGACCATGCCTCAGAATTCTATGCATCTTTCTATGATGGTTCCAAAGGCACGAAAGATATTCAAGTCATTGATAAATATTTGCAAGACAGCATTCCTAATATTCACATATCAGATATAGAAAAGATAAATTTGAATAAGAACATAACTGAAGAAAAACTCCTGATTGCCATCAAGGAGTGGAATAAGAATTTGGTGCCAGGAATTGGTAGCTTTCCGTACAGGTTTTATTCCAAACTATATTCACAGTCGAAAGGCCTCCTGCTTGCTGAATTCAACACTATTTTTAGAACAGGCTCACTTCCTTACATTCACAAAACAGTTTCTCATATCACTCCAAAGCCGCGGAAAGAGAAGACTGACATTAAAAATTATAGACCAATAGCCGATTTTACACTAGCATAAAAATGTTCAATGACATTCTCGCAAGCATGAAGACACCACCAAATCAAAAGCACTACTTCGCCAAACACGAAAACTTACGCATACTTCTTTTGGATTTTCAGAAGGCTTTCGATAATGTGTCCCACTCATACCTTGAATGCTTATTGTAACATCTCAACTTTGGTACCGAAGGTTTCACATCCACAGTAATGCTGATACCACAAAGTACAATCGGATGCATTCACCTGAGCAATAAGACAGGCCCGCTCTTTCCCTTGAACCGAGGTACCTTACAAGGAAACCCACTCAGCCCATCGCTTTTCATATTGGCAGTTGAATCCCTTCTACGGAATGTTGAGAGAAAACTACAAGGCTTCACTATTCATACAAAATATCTTTGCCCAATACAAGTCACAAACTTAGCCTTCGCCGACGATATTACCATTTTTGCAGATGGTAACCAAGACATGGAGTCAGCAATCCAAACGATCCAAGAATTCTGCTCGATAACGAGAGGGAGTTTGAACTATGATAAATCAAAAGTAGTCATTTCCCCATACGCCACGGATATAGCAAAAACTGAAATGCAGCTTTTTGACAATTTGATTGAGCACGTAAAGAAAGAGTATGAACTGACATATCTCGGCATTAAAATTCCGAACCAGGGATAGCCAAAAAACTTGATACAAACAATGTACGCAAAGATTAATATTTCCAACATCAAACATCTGCCGCCGTCAAGTTAAGTTATGGTCTATAATATTTTTTCTCTACAAAATTGTACTACAAGAAATTTGGTCAACATATCACTGATAAACAAATAAATGCAATCGAGATGACTTTCAAACAACGCCTAAACGCCACGAATGTTTCCCTCGAGACACTTAAGACACAAGGACATAGAGGGGGTATGGTATGATACACCGCAAAGCGCAGCTCACCTATACAAAAGCACAAATTGCACAAAACTTGTCTTTAGATAAAAGCGACACATATTTGAAGCAATTTACAGCAAGGCTGCAAATTCTCCTGGCTAAATTTTTTAGGGTACGTTACATGCCCCTACGTAACCCGGGATATATTAAAGCTCAATTCTGGTATCTTTGGGCTTCCGCGCACATCGGATATAGTAGAGGCAGCGGAGCGCCGAGTACCGTTTTGAGAATCGAAGTTCATTCCAAAAGAGGCCTTCGACTCCAAGTCCCGGACCGGTAGTGCACAAGTGCGCGAGGAGAAAGATAAACTACTATTTTCAAACCAGTTGGCACCTCTCAAACAAGTCACTAATAAAAAGTGTCTGAAATTCTGGCAACTGCTAAGCAAACAAACGTTCAAACACCCTGGCTGCTTCGAGAATATACACACATTCCGCCTCGGAGTCGAGAAGTCTAAATTCCAAGGCGAGGAATGTAAGTGGTGCTCTGAGAATGTATTACGTAAAAGGCACAAACAACAGTCATATGGGGATGCCATCAGCAATAAAACAGAACACTGCTTGGTTAAATGCCCAGTAGCACAAGCATTGTGGAAAAACCTGCAAACAAAATAGGAATTGAGCTGAGACAGCCTCATCCTTCCCTCCAGTGATACACAAGAATTAATTCAGGTCGACAACCACTCGAAGCCTCAAAAGATATACTCCCGCCAACGGAATGATAAGAACTTTGATTGGAAAACCATTCCACTATCTAATCGTGTTTACTACATTACCACGATAATAAATTAGGTAACACATCAGTGTTATCTTAGTGAGTGGAAAATGGTATCGAAGTCAAACCCATTTCCTCTCAACAGTTAACAGCAAAGCAATGACCCTCAAGAAGAAAAAGAAAGGAAAAAATATCAGCGATTTCAGACTATAATCTCTCCTCCAGTTATTTCAGATCAAACAGATCCACTGAAGTTCAACTGATACTAACGGGGTTGTCACTTGTATAAGGTTACCCCATATAATAGCAACTTACTCATACTGTATATACTGTATAACTAAGTTTACAAGATTATATTTTCTATCGTTTATATAGAAATAATAAATCGATATTGTGTGTTATAAAAAAAAATATCGTTGTCCATGGGTACTTCTGCTTGTCATTTCCTCCTCCCTTCCCTATATACCCAAGCCAAAACTAACATGACGCCGACCTTTCTAAAGGGTTGTTGATAACTTGAAGGATTTTTCTGTTGGTTATCAACACAGACTGATCAGGAATGGGAACACAGTGAAGAAAATTATTCGCCACATTAAATAATCACAGTAAAGTAAGAACAGTAAAGTGCTAATAAAACAGTAACTCAGTTGAAGAGTACCTGTACTTCAACAGTCTTGGCGGTAAACATTTGTGAATCTGTTATTTTGGATGAGTACTTTGAATGCATTTGCTGTTTTACTGGTGTCTTGAGTGTCCGGAGCATTTTGGGCATCGGCACCCGTTTCTTCCATATCCACGACATTCTTAAAGTCACTTGCGTAAATACTATAGAGAGGCGCATTTGAATACTGTTTCTTAAAAGCTCTTCGATAATATTGTAGTGCACTGCTGATGGCGTTTTGAAGACACTCTTGTGCTCTTTGTTTCTCACCGGTGGTATTATATATATCTGTGAATCAGTAGTGCACTTTCGGTGTTACTTTCATGATGATAGCCGCTTTGTACTCGGCTTTAGATACCGGACCTAAGACATCAATTATATCTCTTTTGAGTATTTCTATCTTTTTTGTGATGAGTGTACCTGTTCGTGGATTTGAAGTTTTGTTCGTGATGAGTTGTTAGTCAGGATTTGAGTGGTAATAATTCTTTCTTTTCATTACCTTTTGAAGGAGTACGATACCATTATCTGTGAGTATACTCAAAAGCGGGTCATTCTTTGAGGAAGGATACAGTTATATAAAGATAACTGAAAGATCACAATAATAATAATTCTTATAATAATAATTCTTATAACAATAGGGATATAAAGATATTAAAAAATTTTCAGAGGCTACAGATAACAGCTAACGATAATAATGATGACACTCAGGACCTAGCAAGCTCTATCTTGTTATGATTATAATACAGAATACAATACTCTACCTCAGCATCTTACTTGGGAGTCGGACGGCATTACCTGGTTTCAATAATTATTCTTACAAAACTATTCTGATACACAACTTCATCTGATACGGCTAGGACCAATAAGAGTTTTAAGAAAATATCAAAAGCCACCAGAGGGTCTCAAAGTTCAAGCAATAGCTCTGGGACTTAGGGCCCCACTGAGGCGCGTGAACATGGTCGCACGTTTAAAGTACATTAGTGATAAAGTGATAAGTAAGTATGTATAGTAAAGTGAAAATAGTGGACTAATAGTAGTGGAGTAAGAATAAAAAACTAACGATAATCAAATAATCATAATACAGTAAGAATACTAAAGTAATGATGATACAGTAATTGAGTTGAATGATACTTGTCTTTCAACAGTGGACTCCTTATCCGATACTGGTGCTAGTTCTAATTTTGTCAGCAAGGAAGTATTACAAATTAACATTTGGCCTGCTTTAACTCCTGAAAAGGCTAGTGTGTCTGTATTTGTCAATAAAGAACAACAGCGATTCACAGAACGTTGCTCTTTGGATGTGGAATCTTGAGGACAAACAAAAGGTACCTCGGCCCATAATCCTTGGCGTTCCGTTTACCAAGTAACACACGAGATTGTTTGTACAAACTAGCGCATGGTGTATCTTGGGTGTGGGTAATAATGTGCACCCTCAAGAAGAATCAAGCTTTAATGCAGTACAAATCAGTCCTATTCTGATTCAAGAGTTGCGCAAAGAGGTTGAAAACCACGAGAAAATGGACCTTTTTGGGTAAAACCGGATCTCGATATACTAGAATTCCAAAATCCCCCTCTAACAAATGAACTTGGCAAGTCAAAATACCATGCATTGAAACGCATGGTTCAAGCAGTTGGTGATATTGACGGCCAAATTGGACACTTTCACCGTTACGAGAACGCCTCCACCACAGAATCAAACTCACCGATAGTCAAATCATTGCCTGATCACCATATAGCGCAGCTCCAGTACAAGGACAAGAAGCAGAGAATCAAATTGCTGAAGTTCTAAAGCTGGGTATGCTCAAAGAGTCAGATAGCGCTTGGTTCTTTTCAATAATGATGTCTAAAAAACAAGATAATAATTGCCATGCGTCTATTAACTGTCGCCTCATTAGCAACAGAATTTTCAAAACCACAGTCCCGCTACCTCACATTGATGATACATTAGCCGAGGTCACAGAAAAAAGTTTTTATTCAAAAATTGATTTAGCACAAGGATACCATCAATTAAGGATGCACCCGGGAGACGAGGATACAATCGCATTTTCTACCACACCCGGACAGTATCCATGGCGTGTTATGCCTTTTGGTCTGAAAGAATGCACCTGCTTTATTTTCACGATTCATAAAGCTAATGCTTGCCCCTTATTCACGGTTTCTGGTCTATTGTTTAGAGTGTATTGTCATTTATGGTTTTTTGAGAGCAGCTTCACACCTACAGACGAATAGTTAAAAGTGGCTAAGGCTGTATTCCATTAAATAAGACAGTATTTATTACAACAGCAACATCGATTTCAGGTAACCACAGATGAAAACCGTCACGAGATCCTTTTTAGTATTGGAAATTGGGTCCTTCTCCGCACAGATGCTCATTTTGGTTCTGGTAGTCCGTATAAGAAAATTCATCCAGTTTATCTTGGACCATATAAAGTTGCTAAAAAGTGGGGGACAGTGCTGTTAGATTTGATTTGCCGTCTATAACCAAACAGCCTAGAGTTATTAATGTTAGATGGTTAAAATTATACAAACAACTCAATGTTCTACATCTGGAAGAACCTGTTAGAAACAAAATCGAAGCTGCTGCTCGGGCTGATGAAATTACTGCAATAGCTGGTATTGTAAAAGACTACTTGGATGTATTTTGGCAAGATTGCAAACCAGAGCATGCCACGCCTATGCCACGCCTATATCGTTTAATTTCTTCAGAAGTAAAGTGCGAACTAATTTACGAAATGCTCTATCTGAACAAATGAACTATATCAAAATAACAGGGTTAGCCTCTAAGAGTGAGGAAGTGTAACAAATCAGTCCAAGATAGCTCCAACATAAAAATAGCTTTCACTAACACCTACAAGAAGGTATGCTCGTCATTATAACTGTTCTGTATTCTATGTAGAAAATAGTAACCGAACTTGTCTTTCTTTTCTTACAATATACTTATTTTCTTTATTTCAGCTTGAGCATTGTCTCTCTTCCTAGTCGATCCTAGAAAATAACTAACAATCCGGAAACTTTTTCACGTCTTAATTCAGACACTACAACCCCTTCTCTTTCAGCTTTTGTTGCGGACATTTTCCTTCATTGCGTTCGCATCCATAATCAGTCTGTGTTCACAACCGTCTGCATAAGAGCCACCCCGAGTTTGATGTCACAAATTTTGTATAAAGGTCGGCGTCATGTTCCTTTTAATTTCTATATATTGAGATGAGCGAAATAAATGATAAGCCGATATACCCATTGATAGTGAGAGTAACCATGAGAAGGTTAGCTCAAAAGTGGTTAGTAGATATCTACCCCATTTAAGCACAACACTACTTCTGCGTGATTCAACTATTTGAAAGTTAAGAAATCAGTACACACATGAAGAATGGACAAAACAGACAGACAACAACAATCAATAGAAGAAGTTTTTTCAGTCATAGTAGTGTAACAACGCTTTGGTTATCAAATGTCAGGTAGATCGACTGAAATTTATACTGATAATCAAACTGTGGACTTTATAAGCCAAGAAAACTTTGAGTATCCAAAAGCAAAGTTCTACATACGGGCATCCTATTTAGCCAGTTTTCAGTTCATATTCTGTTCAATTAGATCATAACAAGATTTATCTTATGGTTTATGACGCCAATATCGAGATACACCAGAGTATTGCATTCTAGAATGGGAATTAATTGCAAATCTTGCTGCTAATCATGAAGAGTTTTACACTGGCTTTGGTTTCGCAGCATTCAAAGAAGTTATTGATAGCTACATATGTTTGCCTGAGCCGTATCGGATAATTCATTAGCAACAACAAAAAGCGCCATCTGAAGAGCCTCAATTAGTTAAAAAACCATTGGTAAGATGTTACAAGGAATTGCTTCTCATCATTGTTGCAGGAAATCAAGCCACTGCTTTAGTACCTGAAAGAGACCTACAGAACAACAATGCAGAATCGGTTCATCAGCAAGTTCATTTAGGTCAAACAAAAACAATTGCTGACTTACTAAGTTTCATTTTTCTCACCCAGATGCACAAAGTTCTAAGAAACGTTATTCAAGACATGTACTGCAAATAAGTCACTCAATTATAGCACACAGGTATTTCAAGGTCCACTAATGCGAGCACTCAGCGTCGGATAAGTACTCCACATCGGTATCTTAACTCACTTGCCAACAATCAACGATCTGCACCAAATGTTTAATCAAATTTTGGTTCTAGTTGACAGATTCTCGAGACGTATTTTCCTCGAACCAATTGTGGCAAATGCAACCTCAACAGTAATAGTTAACACAGTAGTGAGATTATTCACACGACATCATTTTCCAACGGTTTTTATTGCTGATTTAGATACTAAGTTTCAGTCACAGGTTTTTCGGAAATTTCTAGAAACCTATAGTGTTAACATTATTTTTGCAACTCGCAACCATCATCAGTCTAATGGTCTTTCGAAACTCAATAGTCGCACAGTCAGCGAAATACTCAAAAGTTGTATGGAATTGTTTTCACATTGGCCCCAGTACTTACCCATGTTGAAGTACAAGTATCATTCAACTCAATTACTGTAGAATCACTACCTTATGTTACTGTATTATGACTCTTTAACTATCTTCACTTCATAATACTTCCTCCGCTACTCTTACTTTACTATACTTACTTATGACTTTATTACTAATTCTCTAGTTTGTCTTACTATTTTTTTAGCCAGCAGTTTCAACTTATTTTCTGTGTTACATTATCAGAATGAGTCTACACCAATGGTCTGGTATACTACATATACCAATACTATGGTTTGGAAGTTATAACGGTGTGACAGTGCATGTATTTGCACCACTGACATGAAGGCAGAACAAGCACCGATGAAGGAAAACAGAAACATGCTCCAGATTATCATATGTTTGAATATGTTTGTTTTTGGCTCTAATTTTTCCTTTTAATTTATTCTTCTAATTCCTTACTGACAATTTTATACACCTTATAACAATACAATACATTATTATTTTACAATTTTCAACCGATTTACAGTCTGGAGTGCTAAGTTATTATTAAGCTGAAGAAGGAACAATAGTCTGTCGGTGCTAGTGTGTACATTGTTTCTTTCACTTAGTGTTTTGCCTTTACTACAACCAACATACAAAATAAATAAATACATAAAATAAGTACCTATGAATTTGAGCCTAATTATGATATAAGTGATACTGCATTCAAGAGTCGATTGGATATTACCAAGTTGGGAACAGAGAAAAGAATTGATAATGAATATGGATATCCATTGCTCTGTGACTGTTCTTGATCAGCTTGCCATTGCAAGTACTTGAAGATGTTGGAATAACTAGAATCAAAGCCATGCTTAATGCTGAAAAGGTCAGCGTCCATCCTGCTAGGTTGTCCGGCTGGATACGTTGCTTGATCAGAGCTGAAACTACAAATAATTTTGTTTATCGGTCTCAGGTTCTTGGTGGATTGCATTACAAAATCGGATCTCACAAGACCTATTGACATTTTTCGCATGGCCGAATTTTATTGTCCTGAGATTGCAATACTTAAAAGTGCCCTCTTTGCACCCTGTGTTGACAAAAAAAATCTTCGCAATTTTTCGGCTGCAAGCGACATACTCAATGACAATGAAAAGTTGAAAAGATAAACCAAGCTGAAATATTATTCATGCTCGCAGAGCTTTGTAATAAAGATATTGTCAACTCTCATCACTCTAATGAGAGAAAAGGGGCAAGTATTGATACTGAAATGGTCCAACATGCTAAAGAAGCCTATGTTATTAGGTGCTGGTCATGTGGTAAAAGTGGGCATATTAGCTCTAAATGTCGTTTGAAGAAGAGGAAAAAGTCTAACAAGACTGTCTAGTGGTGGAAGTTTCAGATTTGCATAATGTGTTTGTCACTGAAAATGGTGACATTGTTGTTGACGTAGATGATAATAAAGAAACTGAAATCGACGAAACTAACTATTTTGAGGAATGATTTTCGCTCCAAGACGAAGAGGGATTTACACTCAACAATGGCAGTTCAATCTATGTTGTCAATGATGCTCAAAAGCTGAACCACAGGAGAAACACAGAAGCCCAGGTGAAGGATGTCAATGGTATTTCTGTAGTCAAAGTTAAACGAGACATTCAGTGCTATGGAATCAATATTCATGATTGTGCTAGCGTTGTCAAGTGGCCAGCTGAAACAATCGAGTGTTTGGGTGCATTGCTGAACTCGTTAAAACTCACAGGTAAGTCGATTGTTAGATCTCGGGCTGACAATGAGTTTGATACCAATGCTATTAATGAATAGTTGGCTGGTAATGCCAAAGCTGGTAAAAACTGTATCGAGCCGGAGTGCATACCTCCTTATAGTAGCCCTCATAATGGAGGCTCAGACCGGTTGAATCAGCAAATAAAAGCAAGTATTAAAGTTCTGTCCAGTTCTTTAGGTGTCACAAACAACTACTGGAATTTTGCATTCTATCACTGTGTTTGCTTACACAACTATCTCCCGAAAGCTGGTGAAAAATCTTCGTTCAAAGCTTTTCGGGAAGTCAGCGGACCAGTTAATGCTGATATTCTGTATGGCTGCAAAATGTTTAGTAAGAATTTTCTTCCCAGTAGCATGTTGGTGACAAGGGATATTGTTGGTGGTGGTGGTAAATATCTGTTTAGCAGAAATTCAGTTGTTGACGATACTGGCGGTCCTGATAATGGTGTAGAGAATACCAATATAAATTTTGCTTACTCATCATCTGATGCTACAATTTTAGAGGAACAAGAAGAGAAATCACGTGAGAGTTCAAGTGATTTGGAATTGATAGAGCAGAATAGTGAGGCTAACAGTAAATTAGGCGACCTCAGGCTGCTCAAAACGCTTTCGTCAAGTGTGGATTTGTTTCGGATACGGAGAATTTTCACATTCAAGCAATAGAAGATGCTAATTCGAGTCAAGCAGTTATCGAACATGGTCTCCACGATTCTTTCTCACTGATGGTAGAAGTATTTTTAACTCAGCAGACGCTGTGGATTGTTCAACTGATGTTAAGCCTGTTGGCTCACGATGGGTATCTAATGTTAAAGAAGATTCAAGTGGTGAACGGTTCAAGGCAAGTCTTGTCTGACTTGGGTGTCCCTTCAGGGTTTCTCGGAGTCAACGTTTTTTGCGAATCTGGTAAAGTCAGCTACATCATGAAAGAGCCCACAACCGAAACTGAGAAAAACACGAACTTTAAAAGCTTTTCAGAGTTGGGTGTTTAATGCAAAGCGCGTATGAACCTTATGATACAACCAGCATTTTGCTAGGCAAAGCAGCATAAAAAATATTAATCTGTGATTGAAGCCTTCCTATTCGCAACGAATACCGTACCAGTCGATATTTGCTACGCTGTCAACTTACTGAGTAAGTCTCTATGTCTGCCCAAAAAAACGCTCATATGAAAGCTGCTGGCAAGATTCTCCAGTATCTCGTTTAAACCAAAGATCGTGGTATTGCGTATGGTGCTAAAGGCTGCATGCCTAATTTCAAGGGTTTCCGCTTCTGAATAAGTTTAAAAATATACTCACAGATGATTCCATGCCGGTGGGTCATTGTACGGTTGTCACCTATGCCGACTATTCTACTGCAAAATGTGAGAGATGCGGAGTATATTCCTATGAGTAGTGCTAGTCGCTCTGCACTTTATTTGAGGAACTGACTCTCGTGTTTGTCTTACTGTTTTCGTGGCCAGCAGCTTCATCTTATTTTTCGTGTTACATGATCGGAATGATTATAAACCACAAGTATGATTTGAACGTGCTAACCGTGGTACAGTCAATGTACTCGCACAGCTGACATGAATGCAGAACAAGCACCAAGGAAAGAAAACAAAAAGATTAAAATTGCTGTATAGTTAAATATATTTTCTGTACTTTCATTTCTATTTTTTTTTTTTTTTTGTCATTCTCGTGACTCGTTACCGACGATCTTTATACCTTATTATAGTATAAGACTTTATTATAATATGAGACTTTATTATAATATGAGACTTTGTTTCTCACAACCCTTAGAAGAAAATTGGTAATACTGTAACTTGTAAGAATTAAAAGTAAGTAAGATTAGTAAGGTAAGAATAGTGAAGCAAGTTGAGAGTAGTCGGTTGGGTTGAATAATACCTGCATTTCAACATACGAGGCTTCTCCCATGTGCCTCTTATAGTGCCGAGGTCGCAGAGCTGCTATTCAATCTCTGTGTCCGCCTAAGACCCCTTAGTGTGTTATTGAAAGTATTGCTATTTTTAGCCTTATTAAATTAGGTTATGTACTCATAGGACTCAGCAACTTTAATGTTACTTCTGAAGAGGATTAATGAAGCCATGTTCCGCTGTTCAGTCATGGAGTACAATACTCCAGAAGACGTGATATTGGTATTATAATGAGGTGAAGACTTAGTGGTCCTTAATATGCGGATAATAAGCTGTGAGGACATTGATGTTACTGACTCTCTAATTATCGCTATGATAACGTAGTAATGTCTTATTGGTTATTATAGTATTATTACTGCTATTGGGGGCTAGAGGTATAGATTTTGTTTATCTTTTATTCTTTGTGATTCTTGTTGCAATTATTGAAGCTATTGTGTTTTGTTTATTGCTTTGCATTTTTATTTTTTTATGTTCCTTCTTTAGTATTACTCTCGCGCGTACTGTTCCTGGCTTTTTCTTTCTCATAAGACTTTAAGTAGTATCTCGTATTATGTAAGTTGCGTTGCAAGAGACACAGGGTCAATTTGGTTGCTAGTATACCATAGCAGCGGCATATAGCTATTATGTTTGACTTGTTTGTTTCGAAAATCAAAGCAATAACTGAATTCCTCGCCCTAAGTACGATACAAGCCAATCAAGTTTCAATAATCAATCAAAAGATTATTTAGCATCAAATAGAGAGAAAAATTGATGACGGTTGTTCGGATACCCGCCGCTGTATGATTTAGCTCACAACAGACCTTAATTGGTGGTTGGCGATATTGCATCCGCAAATGTCAAGGCAATGGTTGGTACCGAATTTCTAGAGGGTGAAATGGCCTCGATACCTATGGCCTTATGGATATGTTTTTCATCAATATGTTGTCATCTTGGTCTTTCACAATATTTAGTGTTATGAGACGTCTTAAGTTATTTCATATGGCAGAGTCCTACGGGCCGAAACTTTTGAAATTCAAACGTGCATCTGTTGTTTTTAGAGTCGAGAATTGTCAGAGTATAGTGACTAGATCTGCTACCCATACCTGAGGTTGTCTCCTCTAAGTAGCACTGGTTAGGTCAGTCTTTCTTCTACTAGTGAAGGATAGCCACTTACTGAGATACTAGTTTTTGATGTAACTTAGTTAGTGATGAAATTGGACTTATATTCCTTGCTTTATTATAAACTATATCACTAAATAAAAACATTCTGTTTTTCAGACTATATATAATAATTTCATTCCTCACCCATAATGCTCAGGTGATGAAAAATAGTTCAGATGGTTAAGCATCCGTGTTCGAACAAGCTCTTTGGTAGCAAGAATAGTGACATTGTTGCTGGCTTGATTGATGCCGAGTATAACAAGTATAAAGAGGATAGCTGCATGGACGCGATTTACTTCCTTTTCCAAAAAGACGAGTTAGGTCTCGATAACGGAAACTCATCTCATGTTCTAAAAGATGATGAGAAGCTGAACATTGACAGAAAAGCCAATGTTTGGGTACACAGGGTAAACAGCGTGTGAGCTCTTAGGTTTGAAGGCGATGAACAACTCAACGGGATTGGTATTTACGATGTCAGGTTGATGTTGGAGGCACCAAGTGATTGCAAAAGTTGCTCAAAGGTTCTGAACAGGGCCTACCCCTCAGTTGTTGAGCAGCGCCTAGCACTCAGTTGTCTCGCAAACAAAGCCAATGTTGAGAGAATGAGATTGAATGCTTACTCAAATGTGCGCTCAGCATTAAAGTAGATCCTACCGACCATTACAGCGTACCTTTGGTAGGCAAGAAACCTCGCGGTGCTTTTCGTATAGTTATTGACTACCGCATGTTGAGCTCCATCTCCAGACAATTACCTACAGATAGTTCGAATTTCGATCAACTCCTAAATGACTTTAAAGGTAGGGGACTTTTTAAGTTGCATATCAAACTCCCTCGACTATTTTGGCCACCATAGTTTTGCTCGTGACAACTCGTTAGCAATTATTCGTTCCTTCCCGAGATCAAATGACAAGAAGAAACTTCAGCAACTCGACCTTGAGCAGTTGAGACTTTCTGTTTGGCAAAGCGACAATGCAGTTTGTAGTTCTACCAACGCTTCAGATAAGGCTATTGGCGCAGTTTTATAGCAAGAATTCGACACAGACCGTTTGGTTCCGATTCAGTAGCGCTAGCATACCTTGACCGACACCTATACTCGTTGGTCGACACTCGAGAGACCTTTACGGTATACTTATCGCTTGTTGCAAATTCCATTTCAATGTTCACAGAAAAAAAGTTTTGGTGTTCACGAATCATCGGCCTTTAGCTTAGGCGCTCTTGAGGGTGGACCATGCACCTAAACAGTGGCAATGGATCCAAGAGTTAGTAGATTATAACATTGAAATCTTTTACCAGCTAGGTTCTGGCAATGATTTAGCTGACTATTTGTCGTGCTTTCAGGTCATTTTTCACCTATGCTAAAATGAATGTATCACAAAGTTGCCGAGACAAACTCGTTAATGGGTATGCCAAGGACCCCATGTTTGCCACTATCTATGAACCTCTCTCGTACTCAGATACGCATAACAAAAGCAGTGCGTTTAAGTTGAATACCAATACTGGATTCTTCTTTAACGCCCAAGATCACCCTGTACCTCACACGAGTGCATCCAGTTTGTGTTACATCATTTTCACTGCAGTCCGCTTTTTGGTCACATGACACAGAAAGTTTCCGTTAGATTTCAAAGAGTTTCTATTTTCCGTTGTATTGCTCACCTTCTTCCATCTTGACAGATAGAGGCAAAGAATCCACCAATACCTTAATCTAGCAATTTCTTGCTGCTCTAGGTATCGACCACAACATGCCGGTTGCTGCCCACCATCATAGTAATGGTAAAGTCGTGCGCTACACTCGTGGTCTTCAGGAATACGCTCGTTGCTACGTGCAAGAAAACTCGAATTAGATATCATCAGTACCCCCTTGCTGAGCTTACAATTAATTAAACACCATCAGTATCACTTATTGGTTGGTTGTTCTCCTTTTTTTAAAAAAATTGTAAAGAAATAAAGTATTGTATTGTAATAAGGTGTATAAAATTGTCAGTAAGGAATTAGAAGAATAAATTAAAAGGAAAAATTAGAGCCAAAAACAAACATATTCAAACATATGATAATCTGGAGCATGTTTCTGTTTTCCTTCATCGGTGCTTGTTCTGCCTTCATGTCAGTGGTGCAAATACATGCACTGTCACACCGTTATGACTTCCAAACCATAGTATTGGTATATGTCGTATACCAGACCATTGGTATAGACTCATTCTGATAATGTAACACAGAAAATAAGTTGAAACTGCTGGCTAAAAAAATAGTAAGACAAAACTAGAGAATTAGTAATAAAGTCATAAGTAAGTATAGTAAAGTAAGAGTAGCGGAGGAAGTATGATAAAGTGAAAATAGTTAAATAATTATAACAAAGTAACATAAAGTAGTGATACTACAGTAATTGAGTTGAATGATACTTGTACTTCAATACTATTTAGCCAGAAACGTTTACTATTTTTTCTTACCTATTTTTACTTGCTCAATGCAAAATTGCTTGATTGACAAAGCTAATAAAAAATAAACCAACAACTAACCGCTAACAATAATAAAACTAGTAACCCTCAGGACTTAACAAGCCCTACTTTATTATTTTTATAATATATATAGTACAAAAAATACATTCAACATCGTACTTAGGGTTAAGCGGCGCGACCAGGCTGGCTGGTGGATCAAGCGATGATATATTAAATAAGTAAAACTAAATGGAAACATAACGATCACTTTTGATTAAATAGTAAACTTTCTGGCAGTGTCGTGGTAGACTAAATGGCAATATCTTCTTAACTTGGAAGTTACAATTGAAAATTGACTAGGTGGGGATAGCCTTACACTTGAGTGCAGGGATATTCCTATACTTCTGTCACAACTTTGGTGGAAAGAGGATTTTTCAAAGAAAGGCTAGAACAAGCGACACTGATTCTGATGTGGACCCTGTTTAACTAGTTCTGTTAAAGTCTTACAAGAAACTACTACCTTCAGCAAAGCAACAGCTCAAACAACCCACAAGTGTGAGAATAAATCAACTCCATAACTGTGGAGAACACCCCTAAAGATGCTAATGGTCTCAATGTAACTGCAAATTGCCCAGCTAATACCAAGCTTGTTGGTTGGAAATGGGTATTTTATCTACATAAATCGTTCGCTAACCGTAACAAGTCCTCTTAAAAGCCTACACTATTTTTTGGACCCGGTACAAAAATAGGATCCAGGTATTATACCGGGCTACTTATTTTTGTATTTGTAGAGAATTTGGTAGAGATAGATTGTTTTTGTTAAAGACTTTGATCTGAGCATATACAGGTGATAGAAATGGAAAATACATCTTCTACCATATGCTCACCGTAATTACATTATGCTTCAAAAATGAGGTTACAAAGGCCACATATTTTACTCAGGGGCTTTTTTCTCCCCTGAAAGATGTTTTATGGGCCCTTGTATTGTTTTTTGCCAAAAAAATGGCGTCTCTATGAAAAGTTGTGCTATAGTGTGGGCAATTGTTGTGGTGCGTGTAGCAACTATGTACAGTCCCTACTATACAGCCAGTGTTTGGGAGTTACAATCTCGGATCAGCCCAAAATCTTCCCATGCTCCGATTTTGACAGGAAAGCTAAAATAGCATTCTTTGGGCCAACTTTCATGGTATATGTTGTTTAAAAGTCGAAAAGAGGCATATTTTGTAAAAAGTGTTTTGCGTGCTCAGAAATGCTCCGGCCGCCTGTCTTTCAAGATTCGAGGCGGCGGGCTAACACAAAAGTGCTTCGAAACCAGGATCAAGCGACCCAAAGCTTTCAATTTATGGTACCATTGTAATTTCACGATATTAATTAAACTAAGAATGCTCCTTTGTATTTGGTTTATTGTTATATTTTGAGTTTTAGGAAAATTTTTGATATTTATCGCTGTTTTTGGCAACTGTAATATTGAGTCTACCGTTTTAGGCAACTACAATTTCAACTTCAAAAATTAAAAAATTATCAATTTGTAGCTTTTCAGTGTATGCAAAGAGCGGACATATTGATTGTGCATGGAAACTGCCGACATGAAACTATTTTTTTTGCGCGTTTGCAGAAAAACATATTCTTACCGTTATATAAACAACATGGTCCTCAGGTACTACATGAGAAAAAGGAAAAAAACTGAAAAGGCAAAAAGAAAATAAAATTCTTGAGCTTAAGCAGTTTTTGGACTTCTTTCTCTTTGGGTCTTCTCTGAAGGCTTGATAAATTGGAAATGATACTTCTAGAAGCTTGCTTGAAGCGTTTCGGCGTGAATATGCGGTTTTTTTAAGTATTTGTTTTCAACGTTACTTTTTAGTAGCAGTGCTGTTTAGTGGAAAACCGTTAAAGCAGTTCCGAGCATAAGGCAAAGAACAAGCTGGTTTAGAAGCGAACGGTACGGGTAGAAGCCTGGGTCGAGTTTATAGCTGGCCTAGGTTATACTCAAACAGTCTTAGCTCAGATATCGTTAGGTTCTGTAGTTAAGCACTGATGGATTTAGTGGATTACTAGCTTATAGCAAGTATTAAACTAAAGACAAACTTGGGGACCTGTTCTAGGAAATAGCCGGGGCGATTACATCAAACTGTTGATTTCCTGTGAATAATCTCCTTTTTAGAATATGATCTTAAGCGGTCTAGGGGGCAACTCCAAGACTCTGCTTAGGGGAAGTATTCTAGAAGAAACCCAAAGAGAGCTACAAGGATGTGTTTGAGGCGGTTTTCAAGGGCGACCTTGGAAATCATACCGAGAATACAGTTTGTACTAGCAATAGTACAAAACAACTCTGATTAACTATCTTCAAGGAGGTCAGTTCGCAAGGGCTGATTTCTTAGGTTTGATAGAAAATTGATTGGGGGGTTCTGGGCTAAGTAAGCATGTCTGTTAATGGATATGTCTTTGAAGAAGCAGCGAAAACTTAACTGTTAGTAGCCGTTTTTTTGGAGGCGTTATTCAGGACTTGTTTTGCTTTTGCTCTTCCTCTGGTTTGGTTTTCTATGTGACCGCTAGAATAGTTATCTGGTTGATCCTGCCAGTAGTCATATGCTTGTCTCAAAGATTAAGCCATGCATGTCTAAGTATAAGCAATTATACAGTGAAACTGCGAATGGCTCATTAAATCAGTTATCGTTTATTTGATAGTACCTTTACTACTTGGATAACCGTGGTAATTCTAGAGCTAATACATGCTAAAAATCCCGACTGTTTGGAAGGGATGTATTTATTAGATAAAAAACCAATGCACTTCGGTGCTCTTTGGTGATTCATAATAACTTCTCGAATCGCAAGGCTTCATGCTGGCGATGGTTCATTCAAATTTCTGCCCTATCAACTTTCGATGGTAGGATAGTGGCCTACCATGGTTTCAACGGGTAACGGGGAATAAGGGTTCGATTCCGGAGAGGGAGCCTGAGAAACGGCTACCACATCCAAGGAAGGCAGCAGGCGCGCAAATTACCCAATCCTGACACAGGGAGGTAGTGACAATATATAACGATGCAGGGCCCTTACGGGTCTTGTAATTGGAATGAGTACAATTTAAATACCTTAACGAGGAACAATTGGAGGGCAAGTCTGGTGCCAGCAGCCGCGGTAATTCCAGCTCCAAGAGCGTATATTAAAGTTGTTGCAGTTAAAAAGCTCGTAGTTGAACTTTGGGCTTGGCTGGCCGGTCCGTTTTTTAACGAGTACTGGTTTTCAGCCGAGCCTTTCCTCCTGGTTTCTGTGTAGTTGGGCTTGTCTCAGCTGCATATGATCCAGGACTATTACTTTGAAAAAATTAGAGTGTTCAAAGCAGGCGTTTAGCTCGAATATATTAGCATGGAATAATGAAATAGGACGTATGGTTCTATTTTGTTGGTTTCTAGGACCATCGTAATGATTAATAGGGACGGTCGGGGGCATCAGTATTCAATTGTCAGAGGTGAAATTCTTGGATTTATTGAAGACTAACTACTGCGAAAGCATTTGCCAAGGACGTTTTCATTAATCAAGAACGAAAGTTAGGGGATCGAAGATGATCAGATACCGTCGTAGTCTTAACCATAAACTATGCCGACTAGGGATCGGGTGTTGTTCTTTTACTGACTCACTCGGCACCTTACGAGAAATCAAAGTTTTTGGGTTCTGGGGGGAGTATGGTCGCAAGGCTGAAACTTAAAGGAATTGACGGAAGGGCACCACCAGGAGTGGAGCCTGCGGCTTAATTTGACTCAACACGGGGAAACTCACCAGGTCCAGACACAATAAGGATTGACAGATTGAGAGCTCTTTCTTGATTTTGTGGGTGGTGGTGCATGGCCGTTCTTAGTTGGTGGAGTGATTTGTCTGCTTAATTGCGATAACGAACGAGACCTTAACCTACTAAATAGTACTGTTAGCGTTTGCTGATATAGTTACTTCTTAGAGGGACTATCGGTTTCAAGCCGATGGAAGTTTGAGGCAATAACAGGTCTGTGATGCCCTTAGACGTTCTGGGCCGCACGCGCGCTACACTGA